>CM063106.1:11326428-12652857 GCA_031841125.1 Acanthococcus lagerstroemiae | reverse complement strand
TGGAGGTTTGTACCTCCTCAGCAGGTACACTTCAAAAATTAATTTAGCTATGTGTCGCGCCGCCGCCAAATCTTGTGATTTACAGTTACCTCATTGTCGAGTATCGCACAGAGACGTCTGGCTCTTCAGCAGTTCTGTTATTGGAGTTGGCGATCAGCCATTATTATTATTATTTCCAAATTTGTAATTATTTACCCTGTGTAGGATGTCAAAGGCTACTGACATTGCTCCATAATATCGTCTATGCATTTTTAAAATCACTGTGAAGTTGCATTTATGCGGAGCTGCGAAACACAGATATTTCAGTTGGTGAAAAGGGGGGGGGGGAATCCTGCACGAATGGATTGGCTAAATGAATTTCCGGGAAACTTCCCGGTTTGAGCCGGTTTGTTTACAAATTCTGAGCCGATGTGACGGCTGCAATGGAGAGAGGAAGAAAAGGAGATATGGTGGAGGAGTGTTGGAAGTAAGACGTTGGACCAACGCAATATCGTTTTTTCGATGCAATATCATTTTCCTGGTAACTCCTGAAGTCCAAATCTTCTTCTGGTACCTTGAGTTTCTGTAACAAAAAATACAGTTTAGATATTAGGTATTGCGACCTTGAGACCGCATTTCTGTTTCCGAGTCTCTACTCTCCAGTTTACAATTGTGACAATCTCCACTCGCAGCAGTCTCCATTTACAGCAGTCTCTACTTCTTTTCTCATATGTTTCAGATTTCTTTTTTCCAGCTGACTGTCATGGGGATGTTCAACCAATAATGTAAAAGTAGGAGAAACGAAAGAAGTATTAGATACAATTGTGAATTTGTCCGATGGTATGCATACCTTTCTTCCTTTTCGGGTTCCTGTCCAACAGCCCATCTCATGAACTGACTTGAGTGCCTTACAGTTTGACTAACTGTCCTCCAGTTTGATTGATTGTCTCTCTGGTTAAATTTTAGGGTAACATCGGCCCGAAGAGGTCTCTCCTCAACGTCAACGTCGCTAGGAGCGGCAGAAGAAATGAAAGTAAGTCGCCAATCACGAGTAGGCAAGGTAGCGGATTCCCCTATAGTAGGTAAGACCACAGTAAGTCGGGTGTAAACTAGGTCCACCTCTTCTTGATGAGGCAGGGTACGCAGGGGTGGCAGCCTCGCTCTTCGTTATTGGTGAGTGTCGTCATCTTTTGTCGCGCTAAGTATTAGGACTCTTGTGTAAGGTGTTCCCTGCGACATCCGGCAAGAAACCCTCGGGTAAGAGCTGGGCAAGCAGAGAACCCCCACTGAAAACACATGTAATTTAGTAACTTTATTGTGTGAAAAAAATTCCATACTAATACACGGAGCCACCCACGTAAGTGTGGGAATGGCCGCCAGGCGGAGGCCGTCGTCCTCCGCTTGAGTACGAAAAAAATACTATACTTACCCCTGTTTTTTAATTTTTTATTTATTTTGAAATAAGTAGATTGGTATGTAGCTTACTGAACGAATTATTTTTGTACTAATCCATTAGGTCTTCATGCTGGCCATCTATGTATTTTGAAAACATTTTCAATTCACTATTTTGACATTTTTATGTCTTTACTTTGGCACCACGGAAAAAAGCGTACTGGCTCTGTGGCGTACCGGTAAGAACACTCGGCTTACTAACCCGAAGGCACTGGGTTCGATTCCAAATGCCGGCATCAGTATCAGTAATGCAAGAAAGAACTCGTCACACTCTAACACCTAATTCTGATAACGTACACAGAGTCACAACCACTTACAGCAGAGGCTTCCGAGAAGTGTGTAATCGGTCGCCAGTATCTGAAAGCTGTAAATAGGTAAGGCGCTACCTGCCGGTGCTCGTTGAACTCAGCGTCATAAACCACGGGGCTAGTGATACGGGTATACGACAGGAAGATAGCGCAGTTGACCTAGGCCGATTCCCGACAAGAAGAGAAGAAGGCTAAGGCAGCCCTAAGAGGCTCTCCGATGTCCCTGAGGTAATGCTCGAAGGGGCGGTTCCAGGGCTAGGGTGAGAGCAAATGAAAAGAGAACGGAAAAAAGCGTTACTTTTTAGCGTGACGAAAATAGCGACACGAAAATCGCGCTGGCTAGGTTGGCTGGCTGGGTAGGCTGGCTCATTTTTGACATTTTTATGTCTGTACTTTGGCACACAAACCGGAAAAACGTTACTTTCACGCGGGACGTTTCCTGACTGGACTGTTTCCTTTGTGTCTTACACTACTAAACAAAATGAAATTTTTTGTTTGCACAACGCATTTAAGGAGGTGATTCTTGAGTACTTTTCAACGCTGAATACAGTGCCGTCGGCCGTTTTTCTCTATCACGTCTAGTTTTTCTGTTCAACTAAATGTGTTCAAAAAGAGGTTTAGGAACTGAATGTGGTCATACTGATTCGTGTTGTTGTATGTTGCCGTCGTGTGTAGTGGTGTGTATTCCGTCTGTTTGTTTTCTGTTATTGTGGTCTGATAACACTGATAATATCAGTCAGTGATACCGCTTATTCCAATGCAAAAACAAAATGGAAACGAATTTCAGTCGTTCAGAACTCCGAATTGTGACGTGATAGAGAAACATGGGTCGCAGTATCGTGTTCAGCGTTAAAAAGTACCTCAGAATCACCTGTCGAAATGCATTGTGCAAAATAGTTGTTCAGTAGTATTTTTGTTTTAATTTCAGCACTTTTCAGGACTTTTAGGACCGTACTTTCAAAATTCAGAACTTGAAGGACTTTTCAGCAACTGTAGATACCCTGCCAAGGGATAACGAACTGAGTGGAGAGAAACCATTAACTAGCAACTGGACAAACAAATGGACTGGTCGACCCACAAAAGCTTAATTAATTATTTATTTATTTATTTATCCCTGGAATTGTTTAACCATTGTGAGAGTTGTATTACAGCTGAAAGAAGCTGAGATTTTAATGGTTTCTCTGTATCGTATTACAATGACGACCAAGTTCTAAAATGAAGCCGATCCGACCTGTTGGGAGGGGGACTAAGGGGACTAAATGTCAAAATTTGCCGTTTTTTAAGGGTTTCGTCAACTCAAAATTGGTTGTACTTAATTGAGCTACAGAGCTGAAATTTTAAACACGAGTACACCCACTTAAACATATTTTGTGAACCGAGTTCGAAGGTGGTTGACAATCTTTCTGATCTGGTAGTAACATGCCTTGCGATTGTAATACTTTATTCGTTTGAACTAACGAGGGTTACAGTGCGCGCTGTTTCCACCTCGACTGTCACTGCAGTCGCTGTGTTCGCTAGGACGTTAGTGGGGTTATTTGAATATCACTAGCTTTCTGGTGTTGGTGGGACTCGAACCCCAGACGCAAGGGTTGCGAAGCGGGCACATTACCGCTTGACCACACAGCGATGAGGCCTGTATTAATGTAGGTAGAATATAGCGTTACATTGAAGCCGCAGTTTATGACACCTTTCTTTTTCATTTTTACTCTCAACCCAAGCCCTGGAATCCGTTCTTTCGAGCATTACCTCAGAAACGTCGGGGAGCCTGTTAGGGCTGTTTTAACCCTCTTCGCTTCTTGCCGAAAGGCCGGCATAGGTCGAAATGTAGCAAGTTGTTACGTGGGCTTCCGGATTCCGAAACCAACGCGCTATCCACTCGGCAAACCAGACCCCGGTTTATGACACCTAGGGCAGGTTCTAAAAAATTATGAGATCACTGTACAAAATTCAATGAGAAACAATTTTTGTTTAAAGTTTTTTCCTGGAACCGATCTTTTCCAAGATCAATTGGAAAAACTGACTTCGAGAAGTGGGAGAAGCAGAAATTCAAAATGGAGTGAGACGTGGTTGCTGTTTAACAGCAGTACTGTTCAGCCTATCTGTAGAAAAAGTAATAGAGGAAATGAATAAAAGGAAATCAAGTGGGAAAATACAAGGGAAAACGGTTAGAATGATTTTTTTTTACTTTAACATTTGTATTTTTAGTACTGCCCGAGGGCATTCTCCAAAATACATAAATATGATACAGAGTATTCAATTAGTATACATTGTACAGGAAATACTACTAATTAATGACGCGTGGAAAGTTGACCAGTGTCTCGCTTCATCCGTGGATCTTTCAGCTGGGCAGGTCAATTGGTTTAGCGCGTTTCAGCCTCCTGATGTCGGTCCCAGAATCATGGCTATGGTCAAGCTCTTGCCTTTTCATTTTCACGGGAGGTTTCCGATTTAGTTTGGAGTCCAAATGCATTTCGAGATATTTAGATGTTTCAGTTTTCGTAACAAGTGTTCCATTGATCAGAATGGGCTGGTAGCTACAGTTCCTGAGCGTGAACGTGGTGTGACTTATTTCTGATTCATTTAATTTGATACGCCATGCCATCTTTTGGCCCATTTAGAGACTCTATCGACTGCTTCTTGCAGATTACTGATAGCTGTTTGTTGATGATCCGGTATCATGTGCGAATGTGGCGTTGATAACTGTTCCACAAGTGGGAAGGTTAGCAGTGAACAATATATAGAGCAGAGGTCCCAAGATACTGCCTTTGGGTACCCCCGCTTCAGTTGAGTATTCATATAAGACTGCTCCTTCATAGTGCACAGCAAATTTACGATTCTCTAGGTAGAGGATAGAATCTTGCAAATGTTGCCAAGAAGGAATCTGCTGAGGTTTAGAAGAAGGCCGTGATATCAAATGCGGTCGAAGGCTTGACTGACATATAAAAATACTGCTTCGCAAAATTTTTTCTCTTCTAACGTCTCTTTAATGATCTCCACAATTCGATGTACCTGGTCTACAGCCGCATGTTTCTTTTGAAATCCAAACTGGTGCTCCAGTGACTCCTTTTTTTACCACTAAGAAAAATCTCGATTCGAGTTAGTATGATTCGTTCCATCATCTTGGAGAGGATAGGCAGGGGAGAGATAAGACGATAAGAAGGAGCGAATTCCCGCTGATTTCCCGGGCCCTGGTATGAGAATGATTTTTGCGATCTTCCAGTGTCGGGGGAAGTATTTAAGTCGGAGGGCTGCATTGAACAGATATGTAAAAAGAACGATTCCTTTTTTTGCAAAAATTCTTCTATGAGCAAGTTTGATACTTTATCGAATCCCGGAGCATTCTTGGCTTTTAGTCCGTCGATGAGTTGGGCGACTTCCTTTAGTGTCGTCGGCTTAATGAAAGAACTTAGTCTAGAAAATTTGAGTTCTGTCGTTGAGTAAGACTGTGTGTCGTGCGGCTTGAACGTATTTGATAAATATTGGGCGAAAGCGTCCGCGATTTCTTCACTACTTCTAGCCCAGTTGCCAAATGCATCTTTGATGGTTAGAATGATAGGTTCGGAGATGACCCTGTAATAGTGGAAAGAAGCAAAAAAGAACTAAGTGATAAAGAAAACGTTGAAAAAGTTGGATGAAAAATTGATAAGTAATATAAAATATAGAATGAATATGAACAGGGGCGCAACCAGAACTTTTTTTTTTGGTAGGGGCTAGAACTGAGAAGAAAAAAACTTGAGCAGGGGGTGAAAACTCGACATGGTACCGGCCTGATTTGGTACCGTCCTTTTTCATGAATTAATCTTGAAAAATTTTCTAATTTTGGAAGGGGCTGTAGCCCACTCCTTGATTGTGCCCTGACGTATCGAGGCGAATTGGAAGGAAAAGAGAAATTTGGAATAAAATCGTAGAAAGAAGAGTTAAAATGAATGGACATGATGTAAGACATCTGGATATTGTTATTACTGCTAGAGGGAATGGTTGAGGGAAAAAATGGAAAGGAAGGCAAAAAACGAGCTATGAAGAGCAGATCGTGAAGGATACAATGGGTAAATCCTTCTCAGAAATGAAAAGATTAGCACAGGAGAGAGAAACGTGAGCAGAGCAACCGTCTAGTCGAGAGAATAAGGCACTGATTTGCTTGTATCAGCTGTACATATGCACCGTGCATCCCTTTCATTAAATGCGGTAAGTTACCCTCGGGTCGTTTTCTCTGGAATTCAAATAAACTCTACACCTAATTCCGTTAACTATCTTAAAATACTGTCCAGCTTCATTACCACACAATTTTTAATTGGTCATTTTCACATATTTCTGTAAAATAATACGAACTAAAACGGGCCGATCGGAACGAATATAACCAGAAAAAATAAAATAGAAAACAAACGGTTCGAAACTGGTGGGTGTTCCAGTCACAGAGCGCAAAAAAACTGTAAATTAAACCATGTAACTGACCAGAGAACAACCAACCGGATTTCTAAATAAGTAAAATGTTATACGAGAATCTGAAATTTCGTTATGTAAAAATGAAGCCAATGTAAACGTTTCCGATAGCGATTAAAATTCGAAACGTTGACAGTGTTTCGTAAAATTTGTAAATAATGCCTCGATGTTCTCGTGTTTTACACGGTCCGCCAGACTACTAGTTTATCTAATTAAAATAACCTAAGATCGGTTAATTCTTTGAGGAAGGGTAAAAGTACAGATAACACAGAAGTCCGAACAGACGTATTGGGCAGAGTACATGAAGAAGATAGAAAAAAACGTTGAATTTCGGTATGTATGTCGTTTATTTATGGTATTGTTAAATCTCCACTGCGCGGTCTTGCGGTAACAGAATATCACCTATTAACTATTCCTCTCACATTATCATTTTAATAGACTTGTTCTCTTATAACATCCAACCATTTAACTTTTTTGTTCCTTTTTTTAGTAAGGTAATTCTCTCAGTGACTTTTATAATGTTCGCATATTTATACGATTATATACGCGAAAGATATTATTTTTTCGAATTTTTTAATTCGACGTCTCTGGAAACGGCGGTAACTTTTTGAAAAATGACGTAAAAATTTTAATCGCCCTTCAAAATATACGTGCGTAGCGAGAGGTCGCTAGATTCAATCTAATAAATTAGAATCGGACTCGCGTACAAATTATTAGAGGCAGGGAAACGGCGAACGCAGTGATGAACTGCATCCTCAGAAATGAATTCAGACCTCCGGCGAATGTCAACTTCGGACTGGTGCAGTAGTCTGCTCGAGATTGATAACAGTAAATTTGGACGTGTTAGTTTAAATTTACTCTGATCGATTAACCGACAAAGTCCTGGATGTATAAATGGGTAATTCTACAATAATGTCGACATCCCCTGCCCCTTTTATATATTGTAACGATATTCGTACTGAAATACGTACGAGATATGGAATAACAAGGTTTATTCCACGAACACATTAACACTAAGCACAGTAGCAAAATCGCTTTGAAAACGCACAATTTATCGCGTACAAACTAGACTGTACGGCGACGGCCATCGACCTTTATATGGACGCTATTCAGCAAAAGGGAACCAACTAGCAGACTCCACTTTTTGAGAACACGTGATTCGAAGTTCAAGAGCCATGTAGAAACTATATAATATAATATAGCGTTTACTGATAAGCTTTTTTCAACGTGAGTACACATTTTTGAATATGGGGCCCAATTTTGAAAAATTCTGCTTTTTACGCTCTTTCCAAAGATACTAATAACTTATTTTGTTTGCAAATGTTGGTTGGTTCCCTTTCGTTAAATAGCGTCCATATATCCTAGTGTTATCGGCGAAACTCCTTATTGCTCGATCGATCTTCTATTCGGTTGCTTGAAACGTGTCGATTGTTCTTCACTTAACTCGAATGGTCGGAAGCGTTCGCCACAATATCTTGGAGAATAACTGGTGCTCCAGTGACTCCTTTTTTTACCACTAAGAAAAATCTCGATTCGAGTTAGTATGATTCGTTCCATCATCTTGGAGAGGATAGGCAGGGGAGAGATAAGACGATAAGAAGGAGCGAATCCCGCTGATTTCCCGGGCCCTGGTATGAGAATGATTTTTGCGATCTTCCAGTGTCGGGGAAGTATTTAAGTCGGAGGGCTGCATTGAACAGATATGTAAAAAGAACGATTCCTTTTTTTGCAAAAATTCTTCTATGAGCAAGTTTGATACTTTATCGAATCCCGGAGCATTCTTGGCTTTTAGTCCGTCGATGAGTTGGGCGACTTCCTTTAGTGTCGTCGGCTTAATGAAAGAACTTAGTCTAGAAAATTTGAGTTCTGTCGTTGAGTAAGACTGTGTGTCGTGCGGCTTGAACGTATTTGATAAATATTGGGCGAAAGCGTCCGCGATTTCTTCACTACTTCTAGCCCAGTTGCCAAATGCATCTTTGATGGTTAGAATGATAGGTTCGGAGATGACCCTGTAATAGTGGAAAGAAGCAAAAAAGAACTAAGTGATAAAGAAAACGTTGAAAAAGTTGGATGAAAAATTGATAAGTAATATAAAATATAGAATGAATATGAACAGGGGCGCAACCAGAACTTTTTTTTTTGGTAGGGGCTAGAACTGAGAAGAAAAAAACTTGAGCAGGGGGTGAAAACTCGACATGGTACCGGCCTGATTTGGTACCGTCCTTTTTTCATGAATTAATCTTGAAAAATTTTCTAATTTTGGAAGGGGCTGTAGCCCACTCCTTGATTGTGCCCTGACGTATCGAGGCGAATTGGAAGGAAAAGAGAAATTTGGAATAAAATCGTAGAAAGAAGAGTTAAAATGAATGGACATGATGTAAGACATCTGGATATTGTTATTACTGCTAGAGGGAATGGTTGAGGGAAAAAATGGAAAGGAAGGCAAAAAACGAGCTATGAAGAGCAGATCGTGAAGGATACAATGGGTAAATCCTTCTCAGAAATGAAAAGATTAGCACAGGAGAGAGAAACGTGAGCAGAGCAACCGTCTAGTCGAGAGAATAAGGCACTGATTTGCTTGTATCAGCTGTACATATGCACCGTGCATCCCTTTCATTAAATACGGTAAGTTACCCTCGGGTCGTTTTCTCTGGAATTCAAATAAACTCTACACCTAATTCCGTTAACTATCTTAAAATACTGTCCAGCTTCATTACCACACAATTTTTAAGTGGTCATTTTCACATATTTCTGTAAAATAATACGAACTAAAACGGGCCGATCGGAACGAATGTAACCAGAAAAAATAAAATAGAAAACAAACGGTTCGAAACTGGTGGGTGTTCCAGTCACAGAGCGCAAAAAAACTGTAAATTAAACCATGTAACTGACCAGAGAACAACCAACCGGATTTCTAAATAAGTAAAATGTTATACGAGAATCTGAAATTTCGTTATGTAAAAATGAAGCCAATGTAAACGTTTCCGATAGCGATTAAAATTCGAAACGTTGACAGTGTTTCGTAAAATTTGTAAATAATGCCTCGATGTTCTCGTGTTTTACACGGTCCGCCAGACTACTAGTTTATCTAATTAAAATAACCTAAGATCGGTTAATTCTTTGAGGAAGGGTAAAAGTACAGATAACACAGAAGTCCGAACAGACGTATTGGCAGAGTACATGAAGAAGATAGAAAAAAACGTTGAATTTCGGTATGTATGTCGTTTATTTATGGTATTGTTAAATCTCCACTGCGCGGTCTTGCGGTAACAGAATATCACCTATTAACTATTCCTCTCACATTATCATTTTAATAGACTTGTTCTCTTATAACATCCAACCATTTAACTTTTTTGTTCCTTTTTTTAGTAAGGTAATTCTCTCAGTGACTTTTATAATGTTCGCATATTTAT
The DNA here is from genome assembly GCA_031841125.1 of Acanthococcus lagerstroemiae. NCBI lineage: Eukaryota > Metazoa > Arthropoda > Insecta > Hemiptera > Eriococcidae > Acanthococcus > Acanthococcus lagerstroemiae. The sequence continues at coordinate 12,643,265 of CM063106.1, read as the reverse complement.
ACGATTATATACGCGAAAGATATATTTTTTCGAATTTTTTAATTCGACGTCTCTGGAAACGGCGGTAACTTTTTGAAAAATGACGTAAAAATTTTAATCGCCCTTCAAAATATACGTGCGTAGCGAGAGGTCGCTAGATTCAATCTAATAAATTAGAATCGGACTCGCGTACAAATTATTAGAGGCAGGGAAACGGCGAACGCAGTGATGAACTGCATCCTCAGAAATGAATTCAGACCTCCGGCGAATGTCAACTTCGGACTGGTGCAGTAGTCTGCTCGAGATTGATAACAGTAAATTTGGACGTGTTAGTTTAAATTTACTCTGATCGATTAACCGACAAAGTCCTGGATGTATAAATGGGTAATTCTACAATAATGTCGACATCCCCTGCCCCTTTTATATATTGAATTTTTAAGCCACCGAACAGTCGGCCAACATGAAATGACATAAATATAATAAATAAAAAATTAATAAAATAATAAAAATGGAGGATATGCGCAGGGGATGTGCCCTGATATTCACTGCAATCAGTTGAGTTTAGTTCGCGAGTACTCTAAATTTCTTTTAAATTTCTTCTCATAAATACTACTTTAACTTCATGCATCAGTCTTAAGCGATTTTGCATTAATTGCGCTTTGTAAGATATTCGTACTGAAAACGACAATATGGATAACAAGGTTATTCCACGAACACATTACACTAGCACGTAGCAAAATCGCTTTGAAAACGCACATTATCGCGTACAAACTAGACGTACGGCGACGGCCATCGACCTTTATATGGACGCTATTCAGCAAAAGGGAACCAACTAGCAGACTCCACTTTTTGAGAACACGTGATTCGAAGTTCAAGAGCCATGTAGAAACTATATAATATAATATAGCGTTTACTGATAAGCTTTTTTCAACGTGAGTACACATTTTTGAATATGGGGCCCAATTTTGAAAAATTCTGCTTTTTACGCTCTTTCCAAAGATACTAATAACTTATTTTGTTTGCAAATGTTGGTTGGTTCCCTTTCGTTAAATAGCGTCCATATATCCTAGTGTTATCGGCGAAACTCCTTATTGCTCGATCGATCTTCTATTCGGTTGCTTGAAACGTGTCGATTGTTCTCCACTTAACTCGAATGGTCGGAAGCGTTCGCCACAATATCTTGGAGAATAACTGAGTTCCAAAAAATATTATGTACATTGTTTAGGGAATATCTTTTTCCTTTGTTGCCTCTCTTCAGTTTGTGAGCAACCGAGGACGCATGTTCCCAGTGTCCATTGTAGTGGTTGTCCCTCTTCACATAAAATTTTTCTGCATTTTCTTGCTGCCATGTGGCACAAATGATAGGCCAGTGTTGTTCTAAAAGGTTTGATTAATCCGAGTCGACTTCAGCAATAATCAATACTCATAGCCATATTCCGAAATGGTTGTCAATTTTCAACCGCTCCATACACCAAGCCCTGCATGTCTTCGGAACACTGTCAGATTCTTAGCTCAGTGTAAATTTTTGGTATCAGTTCCAATAGTTGGCTCAGTTTCAGAAATAACCCAAAACATGTGAGTTCTACTTTTAAAATGTCCTCAGTTGTGGATGGTGAATTTGCTCTCTAAGTACCGTTGAAATTTGAAGACGATGAAACTTCCTAGGTAACAGAGATTTAATCACTCAATTACATTTTTGAATACTAAAGATTAAAAGGTTGTCTTTGAGCATCGCTTCAAAAATGGATACAGAGTCATACCTACAAGAATCAACCCGTCTGTCAACATCCATAATCTGTTACGTATTCGACTCGTTGACACAGATTTTGATACAAAATCGAGTTACCATACCAATATCGACTTTCAGATAGAAGGCTACGTCAAAGTTGATGCACAAGTCGATTCAGAAGTCCGTGTCAAAACGATATAGAATTCTGTATCCACTTCAGTTACAATTTTATGTCAAAAAAGTGACAAATTTGGCGTGTTGACATTGCTTTGACCTGACATTGTGGTTGAATCTGATACAGAATTTGGTAAAAAGTGAAGTTACAATGCTGACATGAACTTTTGAATACAAGCGTACATCGAAGTAAATACGTAATTTGATTTAAAAGTTGATGTCAAAACAGTATAGAACTTTTTATCAACATTGATCCCAATAGTGTGTCGAAAAAGTGAAAGACTTGGCCTATTGATATCGCTTTCACCCAATATTATGGTTGAATCTGATGCAGAATTTGATAGAAAATCGAGGTACTATGCCAGTATAAACTTTCAGATAGAAGGCTACATCAAAGTCGATGCGAAATTTGATTTAAAAGTCGATGTCAAAAGAGTATAAGTAATATAGTTCTGTATCAACTTCAATCACAATATTGTGTCGAAAAAGTGATGGATTAAGTGTGTCAAGATTGTCTTGACCCGACATTGTGGTTGAATTTAATACAGCATTTGATACAAAAGTCGAGTTACCATATAGACTTTTGGATAGAAAGTTACTATGTCAAAGTGGATGCACAATTCGATTTAAAAATCAATGTTAATGTGGTATAGAAATTTGTATCAACTTTGATCACAATGTTGTTTCAAAAAAGTGACGGATGCGGCTTGTTGACATTGCTTTGACCTCACATTGAAGTTGAATGTAATACAAAATTCGATACAAATGTCGCGTTACCTTGCCGACATAGACTTTTGAATAGAAAGCTATATTATAGTCAATGCACAATTCGATTCAAAAGATAATATCAAAACAGTATAAAATTTTGTATCAACTTTGATCACAATATTGTGTTGAAAAAGTGACAGACTTGGCGTATTGACATTGCTTTGACCCAACATGGTAGTTAAGTCTGGTATAAAATTTGATACAAAATCAAGTTACTATGTTGATATGGATTTTTAGATAGAAGACTATGTCAAAGTCAATGCCTTGTTCAATTTGGTGTGGTGGGACATATGGCGATGCACGCATGCCAAAGTGACCCCTATGACACCGCACCACGGCCCTGGAAGCTACTCTTTCGGGTATCACATCAGTGGCCGGAGGGACGCCTTGAGGCCGGGCCCGTGTCCCATTTCTCGTCGCGCACAATTCAATTTGAAAATCTACGTCAAAAGAGTATATAGTTCTTTATCAACTTCTATCACAATATTGTGTCGAAAAAGCGATGGATTAAGTGTGTCAAGATTGTCTTGACCCGACATTGTGCGGCTGAATTTAATACAGAATTCGATACAAAAGTCGAGGTCCATGCCGACATAGACTTTTGAATAGAAGCCTACTATGACAAAGTGGATGCATGATTTGATTTAAAAATCAATGTTGAAATGGTATAGAATTTTGTATCAACTTTGTTAAAAATGTTGTTTCAAAAAAGTGACGGATGTGGTGTGTTGACATTGTAGTTGAATCTAATACAAAATTTGATAGAAATGTCGTGTTACCTTGAGACATGGACTTTTGAATAGAGAGCTATGTCGAAGTCAATGCACAATTCGATTCAAAAGATAATATCAAAACAGTATAAAATTTTGTATCAACTTTGATCACAATATTGTGTTGAAAAAGTGACAGACTTGGCGTATTGACATTGCTTTGACCCAACATGGTAGTTAAGTCTGGTATAAAATTTGATACAAAATCAAGTTACTATGTTGATATGGATTTTTAGATAGAAGACTATGTCAAAGTCAATGCCTTGTTCAATTTGGTGTGGTGGGACATATGGCGATGCACGCATGCCAAAGTGACCCCTATGACACCGCACCACGGCCCTGGAAGCTACTCTTTCGGGTATCACATCAGTGGCCGGAGGGACGCCTTGAGGCCGGGCCCGTGTCCCATTTCTCGTCGCGCACAATTCAATTTGAAAATCGACGTCAAAATAGTATATAGTTCTTTATCAACTTCTATCACAATATTGTGTCGAAAAAGCGATGGATTAAGTGTGTCAAGATTGTCTTGACCCGACATTGTGCGGTTGAATTTAATACAGAATTCGATACAAAAGTCGAGGTCCATGCCGACATAGACTTTTGAATAGAAGCCTACTATGACAAAGTGGATGCATGATTTGATTTAAAAATCAATGTTGAAATGGTATAGAATTTTGTATCAACTTTGTTAAAAATGTTGTTTCAAAAAAGTGACGGATGTGGTGTGTTGACATTGTAGTTGAATCTAATACAAAATTTGATAGAAATGTCGTGTTACCTTGAGACATGGACTTTTGAATAGAGAGCTATGTCGAAGTCAATGCACAATTCGATTTAAAAGTTGATATCAAAACAATATAAAATTTTTTATCAACTTTGGTTACAATATTGTATCAAAAAAGTGACAGACTTGGCATATTGACATTGCTTTGACCCAACATTGTGGTTAAATCTGATACAAAATCAACTTACTATGTCGATATAGACTTTTAAATAGAAGGATATGTTGAAGTCAATGCACAGTACAATTTAGAAGTCGAGTTAAAACGATATACCTATAGCTCTGTATTAACTTCTAGCACAATATTCTGTCGAATAAGTGACGGATTTGGTGTATTGACATTGCTTTGACCCAACATTTTAGTTGAATCTGATACAGGATTTGATACAAAATCGCATTACCATGCCGATATAGACTTTTAGATAGAAGGCTCTGTCGAAGTCGATGCACAATTCAATTTGAATGTCCATGTCAAAACAATATAATGTATTTTTTTATTAACTTTTATTGCAATGTTGTGTTGAAAATGTGACGGATTTGGTGTGTTGACATTGCTTTGACTCAACATTGTGGTTGCATCTGATACAAAATTTGATATAAAATCAAAAGTTACTATGCCGACATAGACTTTTAGATAGAAGACTACTATGTCAATGTTGATGCACAATTCAATCCAAAAGTCGATATTGGAGTGATGTAGAATTATGCAGAACCATACCAACGGGAAGGGGAGGGGGTCAAACCTCCCATTGGCCTCCCCTCAAAAAACACAAAAAAACAATGGGTTATGACGGAGAGGAGAATGGATCTGTCACATTTTTTGTAAAAAGTATGAAAATGAGAGTTTCAAAAAATGTCGCAATTGTCGTCATATAACTTACATGTGGGCAATTGGATAGATTTAGGGTATTTGTAAATCCCTCCGCCTACCAAAAAACAATCTATCTTAATCGCAAAACACCTCCCCCTCCTAATTAAATCCTGGGCACGGCCCTGGAATTTTGTATCAACTTTGATCACAATGTCATGTCGAATAACTCACAAATTTAGTATATTAACATTGCATTGACTCGACGTTGTTGTTGAATTGATACAGAATTTAATGCAAAAGTCAAGTTATGATACCGATATAGACTTTTGGATGGAAGGCTACATCGAGGTGGATGCACAATTCAATCCGAAAATCGATTTCGAGACTGTATAGAATTATGTGAAAGCTTCAATCACAATGTTGTGTTGGAAAAGTGATGAATTAAGTGTGTCAATAATATCTTGACTCGACATTGTGGTTGAATATGATACAGAATTCGATACAAAAGTCGAATTACCATGCCGACATACACTTTTGGATAGAAGGCGTTACATACGCACGTACTCTGTCTACTTGGGCGTGTAAATACTTCAACATTCCACCACCACTAGAAGCAGAGTCAAGCGCTGCGTCACAAAACCGGGTCTCGCGTTTCGGCTATCGGGAGACCGATTTTGTGTCGCAAATTTAATTCTGTATCTCGAGGGTGGTTTTTTGCTACTCGCGGACGATGCCAGTAGCAACTGTATACTTAACTACTCGGAGAAATTAAGGGTAGTCGAAGAGCCAACTCGGGCAAGCTAAGCTATTGCGACAAGCTATTCCTGCTTCTTTCGGTTTCGTGCTTCCTCCGCTGTTTTTTCCTTCGGCAGGCTGACTGTAATCCAGTCACCCCGACTCCTTCTCTGGAAGGCTGACTAGAACCTATTGACCCTAGCTCTTCCTTCGGCAGGATGACGGGAACCCAGTCACCCCGACGTCCACAATCGTCTTTTCCTCTTGTCGCTAGCATTTATAGGGAGTTCCCGCGTCTCGACTCTACTTCGCAGTGTGTAGTGCTAGTGCTGATCGGGAGCCAGTTGCCTCCCCCTCTCCCTATGTGTATACTTTCGCCATAATCCGCGACTTTCTGTGTATTTTAACTTATAAATTGTAAAGTAAATGCCGTTATCGTTTCCAACACCATGTCCTTAGTTCGTCTCGTTTTTTTTCCCTTGTGTAAATACTATTGCGTCGAATATACTTATCCTTATCTATCAACCCTCGTGTCGTTATTTTGCCGTACTATTTCTCGTATTGAAGATGTTCGTATTTTGGAGCCTACGTTCCCGTGCCCCACCCCGAGAAGTAACCAACTGCGACTTCAGTGCTCACACTCCCCCGGAAGCGCGTCTCGCTGGCCCCCGCGGTCCCGAAACGCGACACAGGCAACTACGTCAAGGTGGATGCACAATTCGATCCAAAAGTCGATTTAGAGACGGTATAGAATTTTGTATCAACTTTGATCACAATGTTGTGTCGAAAAAGTGAGGGATTTGGTATATTGACATTGCCTCTGAGGAATTCTCTTAGTCCAGTAAAACGCCGAATCGCGGATTACACTGCAGAGAGCGGCACTAACTCGACCGTCGTTATCCAGGAGGCCTATTTTCGAATCGTTTTCGCACTGCTCCATTCGTTCAAAATGGCACGGTTGCAAAATCTCGGATCTTGGCGGCCGCCAATCTTTCAGAATTTATCGTGTAATTCTAATCTCGCACATTGTTCAAAGCGTTTTAAATAACGTTGCATTTGCATTCGCTGTTTTCTGCCGTTATGAAATAGCGGTGCAACTAAATCATATACCCTCAGGTTATTTACACTGCCGTTTTCTTTCGTACGCAGCGCTGAGTTTAAGCTGACAATTGTATAAATATTCGCTGCTCGATATTGATTTGTATAAAAGCGCCGTTTTGTCGTGAACCCGTGTATAGTCGACGCCAATTAAAACTTCATTTAAACGAAGTAACTGCAAAAAATGTAGACTTTAAGTATTACACTCGGCGGGTACATCGCGGCTTCGTCTGTGAACATGATATCCTACTTCAGCTATTTCAAAAGATTATTTATATTAGTTTTATTCGCAGATATCAACATCAGATTCGAATTTCTTCTTTTCTCTCGACTATATATATTTAAGCTTTTGCCGGGACCGTTTATCATAATTTAGATGCGCAGCTGGTGTTCGGGTAATTTTCATAAGTGACATACAGTTATTGCAGTTTTTCGCGACGCGAGCGCATTTTCTTAAATGATTGTTTGACGGGCACGGCTGCACACAACGCAACATACACGGCGACTATACTCAGATATAAGGATCTCCAACAATCGATGCTTTATTTACCTGCAAAAATTTGTCCGAACGGCTATTCAGTTGATTCACGCAGCACAATTTTCGCTTTTTTTCGACAAAATGCGGCGTGAAATTTCTCGTAATTTCGAGTATAGAAGCGCGACGTCAATGCTCGCTGTTTAGGCGGTTCGAGGTCAACTTCGGTGTGCAAATTCGATGCAATCTACACCGTCAGCCGATCCCGCAGCTATACTCGTTCATCAGACGACAGGTTTTTCAGCTCGGTTAAATGGGAGACTACGAGACGCTGCAGATTGCAAGGCGGCATAATTTTACAGTAGTCGAACTGAAATTTGGATGTATCATTGGTCGCCCTTTGCATTGGGCCTGGCTACGCCAGTTGGTCGGTGAGTGCGATCAACCGGACTCGATAAATCACCGGAGGGGGCCCTAAGAGCTCATAAATGTATGCATTTACGGGTCTAAAATTATTTGTGAGGGAACCTCAATTACTTGATTACTTAGTGGTCGAAAGCCCGAAGTTTGGCCAGTCCGCCCTGGTTTTAGCATTTTATATGCTTTTACTCGTACTATTGGGAATACTTGAGCGAAACCCGTAACGGCCTCCTGTAACCGCCCGCGTAACGCTACTGTTACTATGACGTCATACTACTGAGCATACTTGAGCGAAAATCGTGTTTGTACATTTCCATGGAAATTTATTTCTTCCAGCCAGGAGTATACTTGAGCAAGAACCGTAACGTTTTTCCACTCATATAATTTTTTCATAGTCTCTATCAATGGATGGGAGCGGGAATTTTACTTCTCATTCTTTCCATAAATTCAGGAATCAATTTCCTGGAACGCTAGAAAAATCTACTCAGACTGAGTTGGAAAGAGACCAGCTCAGGCTCAGATTACTAACCTCGATTTGAGATTATTTAGTGTGTGACCCCCTTATCAGCTGGAATTCGGAGAGGGTACAGATGTTTGATGGAGCGTATGGCGATGCGGAAACTACCTTTTCGAGTATCGCATCAGTGACTAGAGGGATGCATGAAGGCTGGTCCGAGCCCTTATTTCGACTCTCCGCTTCGGATTCCTGCTGTCCTGCCAGCGCCACCATGGAACACCCTACTGACCGAGGCAACGTTCCCCAGCAGTAACCTGGAATTCAGGTGCACCACAGACGGACGCGTTTCTTTCCTTCACCACTCACCTGCTAGTCTTGATACGTGTGGCGACGTTGGAAGGTGGTGACGGCAGGGTCATCCCTGCTGGGGGTCCGCAGCAGCTGCAGCAGCTCTAGGATGGTACAGAGTCGCTGTGTTCGGTGGCGTGGGTCGAGCTTTATCCGTCAGCCCTTTGCTTCGACCACTCAATCTGCATATTTTTCTTCAAGATGGTCGAAACAAAGGCCGACACCCCGGTTCCATCTGCTCCCACCCTTCAACATTTCCGGGACCAAGATGTCCGGCGTGAGACGCTCGATCACGCCGTCGTCGTCGTTGTCGTCTCTGTCGCTGTTGTTTCCGGGATCGATCACTGTTACCGTCCCGCGCCTCTCCTGCTCCCAAGCCTCACACTCGAACAGGATGTGCCAGAGGTTGTCAGCTTGTATGATTGGCCGAAGAGGTCGTCGTCGGCTTCCTTGCACAACTCCTCTCAAGCCCTACTTTGTAAGGCTGACTTGAGAGTGCGATGATCCTACTGGTACGTGGTACCGCTACAAAACTGCTGCCGCCCTTTCGTCGTTCTCTTCTTATTCGTTGGTATCGATGACGAAGTCGGTTGTACTCTTTCCACAGATCGACAATGTCCTCGGTCCACCAACAGGTTTGCCCTTGCTTTCGCAGTGGACCGACTCGGGGCATTGGGCTATCGCAGGCCGCTACAACTGTCTCCGCGCTCTCTTCTGCCCGACGCTTTCCCGTTCCACAGGTGAAAGCCATGAAGCTCGCCTCCAATCGATCGGCATCGATGTAGATGATCGATTGTGGAAAAGTGTTTCCTGAACCCCGTTTGTTCCCTTGGTTGCTCAGCGTTCAGGGTTCCTCGTAATCTTTGTTCGATAGCTTTGAAAAAACATTTTCAATAGGGCTACACGCAGGCTTATTGGCCTGAAAAATTTTCAATGGGAAATTCCCTTTGACGGGACGTTGCTGTTCCGCAGGAACTTTAGGCGAGCAGCTGAGAAGGCGGATCGAGTAGCCGGACAGCTGTCCCGTCTAATGTCGAACCTAGGAGGATCGAGAAAGAAGAAGAGTAAGATGCACGCAAGTGTTATCATGTTGGTCCTCCTATACGGGACACGCGTATTTGCCGACGCCATCACGATTCCCTACAGAAGAGTAGAGATGGAGAAGATTCAGCGAAAAGCCGCGATGAAGTGTCGGAGGTATTAGGCGTGTTAGCGCGTATACTGCCGATCGAACTTAAGGTCGGTGAAATCGCGGAGGTATACGGTGCAAAGACGAGAGTGAAAACGAGACGGGAGGCACTTGGGGTCAAGCGAGACATCCAGCAATCCACGCTTCGTAAGTGGAAGGACGCGCTCACTCAGTTGACCAAGGGCGAGTGGACTCGAGCGCTGATACGCTACCTCGATGTATGGGCAGGCAGGTCCCACGGGGAACTGAACTTCTACCGAACCCAAGTCCTGAGTGGTCACAGGTGCTTCGGCACGTGCTATATCGGATAGCGATAAGGCCGAGTCCCGTGTGCGCGAACTGTGATCGAGGGGCGGAAGACAACCCTCTGGCACACCGTGTTCGAGTGTGAGGCCTGCGAGCAGGAAAGGCGTGGGACGGCAACAGTGATCAATCCCGGCAGCAACACGATCGATAGCGACGGCGTGATCAGCCATCTCGCGTCAGACATCTTGGTTCCGGGAATGTGGAAGAGTAAAAGCGGATGAAATCGGGCGGCCCTTGTCTCGTCCAACATGAAGAAGAAGAAGGAGATGCAGACAGAGTGGTCGAGGCAGAGGGCCGACGGATAAAGTTCGACCCATACCGAACACAACGACTCTGTACCATCTTGGAGCTACTGCACCTGCTGCGAACCCCCCGGCAGGACTTGACCCGCCGTCACCACCTTCCTGCGTCGCCACACGTATCAAGACAAGGAGATGATGGGTGAAGGAAGGAAGCGCGTCTGTCTGTGGTGCACCCAAATTTCAGGTTAATGCTGGGTAAGCGTTGCCTCGGTCAGTAGGGTGTTCCATGGTGGCGCTGGCAGGACAGCGCGAATCCGAAGCGAAGAGGCAAAATGGGAGCTCGGACCAGCCTCAATGCGTCCCTTTGGTTACTGTTGCGTCGAAGGTATGGTCTCCAATAGAAATCGGAAGCTAACGAATTTATTTTATTTCTATCGTATATTTTGTTCCGCTTCTTGTCTGATAGGTATGTCAGTCAGCATATTTGTCCCAGCAGCCACCTCCTTCCTAATTTTTTTTGTACTCGATTTTTCCAACGTTTCCCTAATAAATTCTTCGTCCCCGCAATGTTTTTTTCATGAGTTTGCTTACCAAGTTTAGCTCTGTTTTTTCCTCAACTGACCTGTTTTTCGAATATAAGAGGGTCTTCCTTTTCTTGTATAATTCCCGTATACCTTCCGGTGTCCTACTAACGTTCTTTTCCTCCTGTACATCCAACCCCATCAAATAGCCCTTAATTCGAAAAAGCAAGACGCGCTCTACCGTCGGTCTGCATACTGTTTGGCGATACTGTTGTCGCAGTTTCAAAAATAGAGCGCGTTAGTATTGGCCGGTGTTAAATTTTGGAGACGGTAGACGTCGATAATTTATACGGCGCAAAATTCACGCAGACTGGCTTCGCGGGATGAATTATTCGGTCTTTCGAGTTTACAAATTACGATAAATTTACTTTCCAACGTGAACGGCGTTGCTCGGCTCGATGAATTATGATTTGATGTACGAAACCTCCACATATTCTCGTATGCGCGAGTAATTTCGCGTCGGCAGCGAAGACGCTTGATTAATTTTCGGTCATCGACTACAACACCCGTTTATTGCGCCCGAGCCACGGTGCGCGTATATGCGGAAATAACATTAAAATGGGAATAATTATCGGGGAGTCGAAAAGTCGAGCTTCCAAACGCAGGCTGATACGCGGAAAAAATTAAACCGAATCGTAAAACGGCGAAATGAACGCTCTTAACGTCTTTTGATTTATACGAGCATTCGTAAAAACGGGCGCTGATATTTTAAAATGTTAATGTATTTAGTGCGGCCGTAAATAAGACCAGATTCGGATGATCTTGGATTTCCTTTTCTGAATAAGTAGGACCTGACCAGGTGCAATATGATACGACTCGGAAAAAGTAAATCGCACGATACTCGCAGATGTAAAAGTTGAACTCGGAAATCGAATAAAAAATTTTAATATCTGTAATCAAAAATACCTTATCTAGAAAAATTCACGAATATGTATCTACATGCCCTTCGAAATGGGATCTTATGGTTTTTTCCTCGGCTCGGCTGGTTGTTCATTGTTGCTTCGTAAATTTCTCAGTAGTCGGATTCAAAACATATTAAGATCGAGTAGGGCATTAGTGATACAACCAGCTAACTGGAGCAGAAGTGTGACAGTTGGAGAAAAATGAAGAGAAAGTGCAAATAGGAGCTGCAACGATACCAGCTTGTATTAAGTGCATTCATTTTCTGGTACTACTGGCGCTTTCATATGTGGCAGTTTCTATAAAAAGGGGTAACTTTGTCGATCCGACAAATTTTGAGTTATGGACAGTAGATAATAGAGGAATGAATGCCCATTCCAACGAGCTATCGGCGAAATTGTAGTGTCAGGGCTGCCAAGTCATTCTTTGAAAAATATCCCAAATGACGGGGGGAAAATATCCCAACGAGTGAAAAAATGTCCCAAACATTTTCGCCGCGCCACTGCAAGAACAGCCCGTTATTTGTAACTCATTGATTTTTACATTTTCCAAAATTCAATCAAAGAGCTGTAACTTGGTCAGTTTTATTTTTATAGCTATGAAGATAACGAACCTATCAACGAATTCTGCTTCAAATTCTGTACTAGGACCTGAAAAATCTCATTTTTACCAGCATTTACTGTAAGCCTGGTTTTCTCAGATCAGGCCATAGTTACAGCACTTGGAGTACCCGGGACTTAGAATTCTCCGCTTTTTCATTTTCTTGGAAAAACATTAAAAAACAGATTATCAGAGACATTACTCCAAACATCAACTATCAACTTAGGATACCTGTAACAACTGAACCTTCCGCAGAAACATACTATCACTATCCTGTCACTTGTCTGCGCCGGGCTCCCTCAGTATGATTTTGTTCGCGAAATGAAGAATGCATACTGCATAGATTGGTGCATTTGTTTAGTGAACGACGATGCCCGTTCACCCGCCACTGAACAGTGAACACTGATAACGTGATAACTCGGGCGTTTCTTTCGTGAAGTGGAGTTAATCCAGAAATATCGATTTCGATGTATATTGATGATGGAATATCGATAACAATTACACCGCGCTCTAAAAGTGTGCGGAGGAGGTCACCACGTCGCGTGGTTTGCGTGAAAATATCAGAGCAGAGAAGTTACTGCCGTTTAATATGATAGTAGAACGACGTTCACCGCTAATAATGGAAAAATTGTCCTAAAGTGCCAAAAAATGTCCCAAAAAATCAAAAATGTCCCAAAAATGCCCCACATGCTTCAAAAACTCGAAAAATGTCCCGAATGGGACATAAATGTCCCAACTTGGCAGCCCTGTGTAGTGTTTTTTATTCCGGAGATACAAGCGGTCAAAGATGAGTGTAACAAGACCGCGCGAAAACACGTTTTTGGGAAAAACGCGTTTAAAGTTAGACACACCTTTTTCCCCCACTCCGTCAAGCGGCCATAACTCACCGCGGAAGGGCTTGTTGGAAAGGTAATTTTTCGCTCTTCTGCGTGGTAACAATTCAGAACATCGGATTTATTCGTGAGCTCCGAAAAGCCACGAAGAAGCGAACGCAGACATTCGCATTCTTTTCTCATTCTCTTTCATAATTCTCTTTGTCTCCCTCCCTCATCTCTCTCGTGCGTGTAAATTTTGTCTCTTCGTTATTGCGATGTTTTCTATATAGAAATCAACCAGAATCTCAAAATTCATTTTTCGGCCAAAAGATTTTGTTTTTCTTTTTTTACGTTTTCTGAGATTCCGATCGATTGACGAAGTTACCCCTTTTTATAGAAACTGTCACACATAATTAATACAAGAGAAGTTGGAAATCAAAAACTGAAGCTACCAGTACCTCTTCTCATTGTTCGAGAATTTGACTGGGCAGCATTGTACGAAATAACTATAACCTCTCGCATGCTGCTGAATTCTTTTAGGGCCCTGCTGAACATAGTGAAGCAAACCGTACCTGCTAAAAGTAAGGTCCTAAAAAGATAACATTTCCAACATACTTCACTACTCAAATACTCGTAATTAATATATTGAAACAGAAAGAGAAATACCGCCTGAAATACGTGCATAAGAACACGAATCTGAGTATCAAAGATTGCCCAAAACATCTAAAAAACCAATTCGACTAGCTCAGACTGCATATTTGAATGCGTAGAAAATAAATTAAGGGGGGCCCAAAGCAGTTTTGGAAAGGCTATATCCCATTAATAGACTGACGTCAGATTTTGGAAAGTAGTGTAACGAAATTCGCACCGAAAAAACACGAAAACACATAATAACGATTTTAAAATTTCACACTAATACAGCACAACACAAAACAGTAGCTAAATCGCTTTGAAAACGCACGATTTTTCGCATACAAAGCTAGACCCTACGGCGACCAGCGAAACTCCTTATTGCTCTTGTTATTGATCTTCCATTCTGTTGCTCAAAACGAGTCGATCATTCTTCACTTATCTCAAATGTTCGGGAGCGTTTGCCACACTGTCCTCTCCTTAAGCCTGGACGTCCCGGCCAGGCTCCAGATCTTCTTCATGGTTGCCATGCCAGACTGCCAATTGGTCAAGGTGCACAACTTTGCTTCGTCCCCCACCAAGCTTCGAATGGGGTTTACAACATCGTTGATCCACTTGAGCAAAATATATGGTCCTTCCCACTGACTCTGTAGCTTCGGGTTTCTTCCTCTCTTTCATTGCGGATTGTAAAACCAGGCACGGCCCTCAGCTCGAAGCCGACCTTGTTAGCTCTGATGTCATAGCGAGTCTTCATCTGGTCGCTGGCAATTCACAAGTGATTACAGACTGTGCGATGGGTAGAGTCAAGATTTTCACTCAGTTGGTTGACAAACTCGTCCACCAGTTGCGGTTGCTGAGGTGAAGTTTTAAACTCCAGATTGCATGGTAATCGTAACTTCCGGCCAAAGACAACCTTTGCGGGAGTGTGCTGCGTGCTCTCATGGACGGCTGATCTGTAGGCCAACAGAAATAACAGGATGTGTTGGTCCCAGTCTCTTGGGAGCTCGACAACAACTTTGGCCTGGTATTCCTTGAGCGTCCGGTTGAATCCCTCAAAGCGTCCCGTTGAATCGCTCAACCATGCCGTCGGATTGCGGATGCAGTGGAGTAGTTCTCGTCCATCTTTTTCTCCAATCCTTGAACGATTACCTGCGACTGTTCTTCCATTTTTGTGAACTGTTGAGCCTGATCCGTCTTTATTTTGCTCACCATTGTCATGATGTGGTGGAGAGCAGCAGCCATTGTCGACCCTTTGTCTTCTGATTCTGATGGTCCCACATCAAAAATGAAAGTTTTCGGGTCCTTACCTTCGCCTTGTAGATAGGCCTCCAGCCGCCGGACCAGTTCCGCTTTCGAACCCAATGGAAATTGGTCATGGTTCCTCAATTCCTCCCAGAGCTCTTTCTGCGTAAGTTCGAATAACTTCTTCGGAGCCATCGTGAATGGAAAGTTCCGATGACACTCACTTCTTCAACAGAAACACCGAATTCACAGAGAAAATGTATCGGCAGATCCCACTTCTGACACCAATGTAACGAAATTCGCACCGAAAAACGCACGCAAACACGTAATAACGACTCAGTATTAATGGCCAAATGTCACATTTTGAAAAGTAACAACAGCCCAACGTCACACTTCAAAAAGTAACAGTAGCCCAACGTCATATATATGTGATCAAGGGCTGTAACGTTCCCCCCCCCACCCCTAATATACCTATAACACAATCCCTGAACATCATCTTTTAAGTTTTCAACTCATTGGGGGGAAAAATGTTCCTTGGGCTGAACGATGGTACTACCAGAAAGCACATTGGTAGCGAAAGGGCTAATAAAGATTTTGATAAAATTATTGCAAACTGGGATACTTTGTGCAGTGACGATGATGATTCCAATAGTGATGGTGTTGTAGAATCTGAAACTGAGGACGAGTCTGAGGCTCCCAGTTGAAACCTAAATGCATTGTAGAATACAATCGCTTTATGGGGATGGGGGAGTAGATGAAGGGGATCAGATGATAAGTTACTACAGTACGCCCCGAAAAATGATCCAGCGGTATCTCAAGGTCTTCTTCCACTTGTGTGCTCTGGGAATGCCAGCATTTTATACAATTTTGAAAAGCTGAAAAAATTGCGAAAGTCAATACCTACGTTTTTGAGACACAATCATCTATAAACTTACTGAAACTCCCGATTCTAACTCTCAATCAAATTCCACTCTTACTGCAAATCGTCTATCTCCAAGTAAGTCAGTATATCACATATTTGAGAAGATAGGGACGAGAAAACATTGTCGATATTACTTGAAAAACAGTGTAAGGAAACCTACAAATACTTATTACCTGTTCTGTGTACGTAAGGATAAGAAGGGCACGAAAGTTGCTCTATGTCCACAAAAGTGCCTCAAATTATTTCAGGATAGGAAAATGTTTCGTTCATTGTGAATTCCTTTTCCCCAATTTTACTGCGATGACGAATATTTTGCATACTTTCTTCGAATAATTATGAAAAAATATCTTATTTTTGATAATCGCATTGTTACAACAAATTTTCTGTTCTTTATTGAAAATAAATTGATTATTCCGTGTGATTAATGTTGTAGGTGAATTGGCCTCCGGATATTTGTTCGATTTTTATTTTATTTTTCAATGAGTACTGATAAAAGAAAATTTTTGAACCTATGACGACATTCTCATCTACCTCCAGGGAGGCGTGACCTTGAAGTATGTGATTTTTCTTGATTTCAGTATTATCTCAGGCATTTTTTGATTAATTGAAGCGAAACTTGGTAAATAGTAGGTAGTACTAGGCACAAATATTTTCAATATTTTCAGAATTTTTCTCTGCTCATACACCCTTCAAATCGATTTTGAGTATTTTTTCATCAATTGATGCGAAACTTAGTAAATAGTAGGTAGTCTTGGATACCAATATATTCAATTTTTAGATTTTTATTCATTGGTCATACAAATCGAATTTGTAATTTTCAAAATGGCGTCCTGGAAGAGCTATTGGGCTCTAAGACGGATTTTTAAGGAAGGGATGAGGTTAAAATCGAAAATTAGAATCCTAAATTATGCATACTCCCAGTACTGAGTTACGGAGCTCAGACATGGGCCCCCACAAAAACAAACGTAGCAAAACTAAAAAGCACACAAAGAGCAATGGAAAGAAGTATTTTAAGAATAAGAAGGAATATAGAATTAGAAATACAGAAAGAAGGAAAAGAACAGGGGCCACAGACATAGGGTACAAAGTTAAGAAAATGAAATTTAAGTACGCAGGACATATGGCAAGGATGGGTAACGACAGATGGGCAAAAATGGTAACAGAATGGACCCCCTACGACTACAAACGTAATAGAGGAAGACTTAAAATAAGGTCGGAATAGCGCAGGATCGAAGGGTTTGGGAAAACACCGGAGAGGCTTGCCCGGTTATGAGGCGGTTGGTGAATCCGTGTCAGTAGTTTTTAGAATCTAGTTACTGTAATTAGAATTAAGTGTATAGGTTGTATGTGATATGGAAACCAACAAAGCTGTAATTAAAATAAAAATAAAAACTATAAATGGACCCCTCCCCCAACCCCAACATTTTTCTCAAGAACTCGGCTCAAAAATATCGGATCTTAATGAACAATATCTTAAAAGGTGAGTCATATACTTTAATTTCATAGATAGATTTTTTTGACCTTGTAAGTTTCCCCATTATCGCAAATCGTAAATTGAGGTATTAATATGGACATAGGTATAAATATGAACCACCTTACAAAATTCAAAAAATCACAAAGAAAATCGACCCTGAATGTAAATATTTTGGCAATATCATTCATCAGAAAGTACAGTTTTTTCCTCTTCGGAATGAATGAACTTCCAAAATTTATTCGCAAATTTTAACAATGTGAGTTGATAACATGGTGAAAAACAAACAACTTTACACAGCGTTTAAGTTTAAAGAATTGAACCGAAGTACCGAAAATTGGATAGAACGATGTTTTTTCAGCGTCTAGTAACATGTATTAGGATTAGTTCGCTAGGAGTGCTAGCAAGAGTTACGGTAAGAGGGCGTCAATATTTGTACCTGGGTTCATAATTGTACTTTTTACCTTAATAATTATGATGCAGTAATGGTTCATGGGTCGTCTGAAAGAGGGTATCACGGATTCCCCGCGTGATTTTTGTGTAATTTTAACTCCGTGGTGGCCAATTGTGTAACAGAAAAAAGTAGTCACGAGTCACGACCTAGCAATGTCGTCTCGCTTGATGGGTTTCTTGGTCATTTAGTAAAAGCTCGGGAAAATAGAGAAATTCCAGGACTCAGAAAAATGAATGAGACGAGGAGCATTCTTTTTCTATTCGTTTGTCAACTAAGATTTGTAAAGTTTAATTCGAAATTTCTCCTGTTTGCTCACTGCTCTCAACACCGAAGAACATGTTCGTCCAGTGGCGTGCATTCCAGGCAAGCCAGGCTGCTTTCCCAGAACATTCCTGATAAATTAATAAGTTTTCATACCGATCAATATCAACTTCAAGTTGTAACAAATAAGAGATAATGAAACATTAAGCAACACAGCGACTGTATTGACGCTTATGCTTGAGTATATAATAAATTCACGGAACCCGATGCGCAATCAGTTACCCTTTAGTTACCCTCGAAAAAGTTACCCATTTGCAACCCTCGGTTAACCTCACATTACCCTCAAATTACCCAGAAACCCATCAGTTACCTTTAGTTACCCGGGTAACTGGCGGGATTTTGCGCATCCCGATACGCAATCAGTTACCCTCTAGTTAACTGCGGAAAAGTTACCCATTTGCAACCGTCGGTTACCCTCAGATTACCCAGAAACCCATCAGTTACCCTTGGTTCCCCTTTAGTTACCCAGGTAACTAGCGGGATTTCGCGCATTGGGGAGATGTATCCTGTTTGGCGTTCAGAAATCCTCGTACGTGTATATTTGTATAGGCCAGTGGTTGGATCTAACGCTTCTTTTCTATACTGCACGCACTGCACAACTTACGCTCCGCCTCCGTGTTAATTACCAACACAAAAACACACTAGCATGTTCAACGCGACGAAACCTGTACGTTTGGTTGTGTTTTGGAAGCGCTTTGAGTCAGGCTTGGCTCGGCTGGCTACACACAAACGTCTAAGTTGACAGTGAAACGTGATTTATGTTCTTCTACTAGTCAACGCATTATGTTTGAATGCTTTGTGTTTTTTTGCCCCCAAAATGCGTATTCCAGGTATTATTGAAAACCCGTTTTCGTGACTTACTTTTAATGAATAATTAGAAATTATTAATGATGGGAAACTTGAACCAGAATTACAATTTTTAAAAACTCCGAGCAAAAGAGAGGTGGTTCGAGTTCTATTAGACATTGTCACGTACTTATCGCAATCGCAATATGAAAACATTTTGTGGTTAACCGGTTGTGAAGATGGTGGAAAAATGTTTTGTTGGCCATGTCTATTCAGGGTTGTACCGATAGGTGGAGGGCAATTCCCTCCCCCTCTCTGTAAGAATCTTCCACTCAGCAGTTGGGAAAAATTACAATTTCAATCAGGCGGAGTTGGGAAAATCCAACAAGTCAGAAGATCAAACGTTTTTTTGTGTTTTTTTTTTAAATACTTGGGAATTGAGTTGCGAAGTTGGAAAACTCCAATAAGTCAAAGGTTTTTTTTTTTTTTTGCTATGATGTTTGGGAATTTTCAATTGAGTCAAGGGGAAAAATCCAACAAGTCAAAGGTCTTTCTTTTTTTTTTTTTTGCTTTGATACTTGCTAATTTTGAGATGAGTCAGTAGGAACTTCAACAATTTTTGCCCCCTCCCCAGGAAAAACTCTGTGGTGGTACGTCCCTGTCTATTATTCGTCACAGAAAAGAATAAATACGTACATATGGAATGACCCTACACAGGGATACAACAGTTTGAATTATTTCATCAATGTCATTTTGTAATAGATGTTTCATACTTTTATTCTGATTTCTACTTCACCGGTATGCTTATCGCTTTTACCTCCTAGGAAAAATCACCGCACGCCACTGTGTTCGTCCCAACTGGCCCTGAAGGCTACAGTTCGTTCGTCTAAAAAGAAAGGAAGATAATTGAAAGTCTACGTAGGTAGATAGGCGGATGAGCCATTCAATTTGCAGAGTTTAATTTCACACCGTTTCTCCAAACTGACCAGGGCACCACTGCGTACAATTATCGCTAATCATGCGACGCACACGGTACCATCGTATCAGCTGAAAGCGATCATAAACACCACAGACACGCAATTCGGTCGTGTGAAAATCAATATCACATTTGGCCGCAGAGTAAACAAGAAAATTGGATTCGTTCCATTTTCGCGCACGTGTTTTCGGCTGCGAATATTTGACGCCGACGGCATCGCATCGGCATCCCTCGTGTTCCTCATTTCGCGTGGTCAAAATGCGAAAAATCCGCTCCTTTTCGCCTCCCGTACTCGGCCGTCGCGTCTTCGCCGCATCGGCGCGCGTAATACGCTCGTGCACCGTCCGACGATCGCGGAGCGGATTTTTCATTTGAAGCCGGCGAGCAGCGAGCGAGCGCGTGGCGCAGATATCAAAGGCGATTCACGTTCTTTCGATACAAATCTGGCTAATTAAATTAACGATTCATTACCGATGCCATCGTTGATATACAGTCGCGGTGTGCACGTATACAGGCACATAGGCTGTGTAGTTTTTCTGCACTACTTCACCGCTGCCGATAGAGACGATCACGATTCACGAGAGCGGCCTATCATACAACAGGTACGTATGCAGAACGACGCAGGTATTCACGGTGTGACGGGCTGTCAGCTAACTAGATTTCCTTGACTCGCAAACAGGTTCGTCTCAATCAGAATCGTGCACCGTCACGTGCCCTGTGAAAAATATTGCGGGAAAATGACATCGACACCGACACCGGTACTCGAAATCGATCTTCTAATTGGCGATTTGAATGGCGAAGTTGGCAATGACAACGCGGGAAGTGTGACCGGTCAGTTTAGCCTAGGAGCGACCGAGTGGAAACGCTGATTCAGTTCCGTGAGGAATCAGTTTGCCCTAGGAGCGATCGAGTGAAAATGCTGATTCAGTTCCTTGAGGAGGAAAGTTTGGTAATTAAGAACACCTGATACAATCAACACCGCGGAGCTTTATATACTTGGAAGTTCCAGAAAGACTTAAAGCAACGAATAATTCTCAACCAGATCGACTATTCTATGTAATAAGCAGGTTTCAGAATTGTATTATGCGGATCACAACCTATCTCGGCGCAGATAATATTGGTTCAGAAAATTCACTAACAGCAAATGGCAGGCTCATACTAACGGCCAGCCTGACTACTTCCTGCGTTGCATCTTAGGAACGTCTTTTGTCTCCTGCATTCCTGTACATCTTGTACGTGATCTTTTCAAAACCACGTTCTTCTTCTTATTTTCATGAATCACTGTCTTTTTTTCTCCTTCGAGTGGTCAGGCAGGACATCAGTCTAGTTACAGTTACAGTTTATTAATGTTGGTTACAGTTCATGTTTTAGCGCTTTCGGTGAGATCTGTTTAAACTATCGATCGATTAATACACGCGCTTTTTCCGCATTCTCTCGTCTCTTTTGATTTCGTATGCCCTCGCTCCGGTCTGAACTGGACACTTTCCTCTCGCAAAACGCGATAAATCACAGATGAAACAAGAGGATCAGGTCAATCATTATATTAGCGAGCTTTTTTAAACTTCAAATGCGACGAAGACCTTTTTAGGAACAGAAGGGGATAAAAATCAACGGGGAAAGATTAACCAACCTAAGATTCGTAAACGATATCTATAGTAATTACTGCCCAAAGCGCAAAAGAATTGCAAGAGATGGTAGATGAATTTTCAAGGGAGAGCAGAGAGGCAGGTTTATCCCTGAATGCATAAAAAACAAACATCTTATTAAATAGAAAGAGTGAAGAAATGAAGATTGACGGTGTAGGGGAGAAGGGGCGCATTGCAACATTTTTCTTCCAACTGCCATAATAAATAGGCCATTCATTGTAGACAGTTGGAAAGTATGTCGAGAAGTAGCTCTTGTTCTGATCTGTAAGTTGACCTACTTTATTCTGCATTTCATATTCATTAAAATTTTTGATGCTTTTTCAAAATTATGTTGCAAGTTACCCCGTAAAAAAAAGTGCAGGGTACATGGCAACAATGCATGGGGTATACATTGTAACGTAAGAATATCACTACAACAAGTTCAAACAGTAGGTAGGTATATGTCCAATTGTTGATAAGGTTCATTCATGATGCATTTTAATTAATGTACATTCATGATAGATAAGACGGAGTTCTATCAGTGGGGTA
Source organism: Acanthococcus lagerstroemiae (assembly GCA_031841125.1). Taxonomy (NCBI): domain Eukaryota; kingdom Metazoa; phylum Arthropoda; class Insecta; order Hemiptera; family Eriococcidae; genus Acanthococcus; species Acanthococcus lagerstroemiae. The sequence continues at coordinate 12,621,111 of CM063106.1, read as the reverse complement.
GGTTGCAACACTTTTCAAAGGCTACCAAAGGTCTAAACCGCTCAACTTCCAGAAAGTAACACGTAGATACTGCAATTTTGGCACGAGATAACACGTGTGGTAACTACCCAGAAACCCGTCAGTTACCCTTGGTTCCCCTTTAGTTACCCGGGTAACTGACGGGATTTTGTGCATCAGGATCATTTTAAAGACTATCAACGTGCATTTGACACAGCCCGGTATGATTTTGTTGATGCAGCGGTTAGCCGAAACTACTTATAGAGTAGAGCGGGGCAAGACCGTGAAGTTAGTTTTTGAAGCAGTCCTAGGCCGTTACTTTTCGACAAAAATGTTGCAACCAAGGTTCTCTTGGAAGTTGCATCCTTCAGCTACACATTGATGCAAAAATCAGTTTCTTAACCCTAAATGCGAATTGCTCAAACCAGTTTGAATTACGTAGGCCTAAATGCGGGTTTACCCCACTAGGTGGGACAAGTCCGTTTTCAAGATATTTTCTATTCCACAGAAACGAAAATGTGAAGAAAGTCAAGAGGGGAGGAGGGTAAGACCATGTTACGCCAAAACAATAATTTTGATTTATTTAATTTTAGAAATTATATCAGAAAAACTCAAAGAAAACTAACAACCGTAGCCTTAGGCTGCTACTTTTGAACAAAAATGTTGCAACCAGTGTTCTTTTGAAAGCCGCATCCTTATTAGCTACACTTTGACTATTAGTTTTTTTTCAGTTTTCCTGTTATAATTTCTAAAATTACATTAGTCAAAATTATTGTTTTGGTGTGACACGGTCTTACCCCACCTTGACTTTTTTCACATTTTCGTTTCCGTAGAATAGAAAATATGTTTTTGATAATTGATTAACGTAATTTTTGCGTACTTACCAAACCATTGTTTCCTCGTAACATCGAAACTCGCCCGAGATAAATCTTAAATTTTTTAATTCATTAACTTTTCACAGAGAAATTTTACATGTGAAATCACGCCTTCAGAAATCTTATCACATACGCTACAAATCTTTGATATTCAACCTCAAAAATCAACAAGGTTGGTCAGTCACGTACTAGGTAACGTATGACGTCATTAATTCCGAGGTTCGTACTTCGTACGCATCAAAGTCCCAGAATTACAAATAACGGTCATGTCCCACTCACGGTTTTGCCCCGCTCTACTCTAATGTCGATGGGGAAGTCTGCTACCTGTATCGGAATCAAAGAGCCCAAGTCTGTAACGACTCGGTCGGCTTCCGGAATCGTTGCTCATCAGTTGCCATCATCAGCGATCGAGATGGCAAAATGAACCCTAGGATCCCTAGGATACGACGTAACCTACAGAATTGGGGACCTCGACAGTCGACACGTTTGACGCAGGGTTGAGAAAGAAAATAAATAAAAATACGCCCATAAAGTAAAACCAACATTCTTCATCGGCCACCGCCATCGCCAGCGTCAACTTCGGTGTATTTTTACGTTCACGTAAGCGTTTTATTGGTTATAAATTTTCATATTCGCTAATATTGTATCTATATTGTTCGAGAGATAGTAATTACAGTCTTCTAGCGGGTAGTAAAAATCAGTCGTCTTACGCCTAGACAGGCGTTTGTGCGCACTCAACTATATACATATATTGTATGTAGGTAGGCAGATGCGGCTACAGGTAAGCACGGGGACGTTATACGGCCGGACTGATGAGTTTATCGTCTTGTACCGCAGGCGGAGCAGCAGCCCGAACAGAGTCGTAAATTCTCGTCTAAAAAGATGAGACGTGTCGGCCGCTCAATTCGCGACTGTCGTTTTGGCATGCGAGGCGAAAAATTCCGCGCGATTATTCACAAGTCAATAGCCATAGGTACGTAGCAGACGGAAAGTTATTCAACGATTTTTCCATATTCTAGAAGGTACCTCTCGGACGGTGGGTTTTCAATTGGAATTTCAGTAAATGACGTTCTCGGAAGTTCTCTAGTCCAAATGTTTTGCTGCAAGTTGTTACTTTGTGAATTTGTGGTTAGGATCCTAAGGAATATTTCAAGGAATGCTGCTAACCCTGGTTCCAGTGTCGAGCTCCCCTCCCTCAGGAGGTTATAAGTGTCTCCTTCCTCAATTTTTCATCAATGACTTCTCAGTCGTAAGTTACACTGTAAATGTGTACATGGCGAAATCAGACTACTAGTATTATTCGAATACCAGAGCGACTACAGTATCAATTGAGGTAGAAACATATCGCGTCCTGTAACCCCAGCCAGTTCAGACAAACAAAGCACTACAATCGCAGCTTGATTGACAATAAGGCCAATTGTGAGTGCATTTGTGAACATCACTCAGTAATCGCACTAATGCTGAGTGATCACTTCGCACACACTATTTTAAAATGATGAGATGTTGAACACTCACAAGAAAATGTGAGTGGCCAAAAGTCTCAAAACGGTAGTGGTTTGTGATATGTTTTGTGCGTGCTCTCCAAATGGTCAATTAGGAGGGCGTGTTAGTAACTAGATCTGAAAGATTGGTACTGCGCCTATACACGTTATGGGCAGCTTACTCAATGTAGTGAAACACATAGCAAGGAGGCGAACTGCGGCTGCACACTCTTCGGCGCAGAGAAGGAAAACTCTGGTACTACAAAATGGTGGGGACAGCAACAGTAAACTACCCTGCCTATCCTACCCAGGAGGGTAACACGTCAGAAACCGCGACCGCCAACGTCCGACATTGAATATGGTGTCTAAAGAAGAATACATTTTAAGTAAAAATGGTTTCGCAAAAAATTTTATTTTCTATAGAACCCTATACAAAACGGGGTGTCAAAAATGAACCCATATAATGTAATACTTTAATGCAGGCTTCATGGGAGAAAACATAGAATATTTGATATCAATGTCCTAGTCATATCATTCAGCCAACAATAATCCATGCACAACCGCGTTGTACCATCCTTCTTTGGTACCAGCACAATGGGGGACATCTATGGACTTGAAGATGGCTCAATAACCCCCTGTCTGTGCAGGTCATTGATTATCAGGTTGACTTCCTCTTGTCTTGCCAACAGGACTCTCCACGGATGCTTCTTAATAGGCGGACTGTCCTCAGTATCAATCCAATGTTGCACCAATTCTGTCTGGCCATAATCATCACTGTTCTCGGCAAATATCTTCCTAAAGTCCTTCAGAAGAGCCTCCATTGCCCTCTTCAGCACTGGATCCAAATCTGGGACTAGATTTCTGGCCCACTGGTCGATTTCTGATGGTCTTATCTTGTCTCCTGGTGTTGAAATCATCCATCTCTTTGACACTTTCCTGGCCTCTGTCTTCTGTAGCTGACTAGGCCCAGAGTAGGTGGCCTTCTCGAACTTTGCGCCCCGATCTTGATACTTCAGTATCTGTCGCTCAGGATTGATGATCAGCCCATGCCGGACCATCATATCCCAGCCAATGATCGCGGCATCCAGAATATTGGCAACTAGAAACTCTTGTTCAAGGAGCACTCCCATCAGTTGAATTTGGAGCTGAACTGTTCCATACACTGGCACTGTTTCTCCAGTGGCCGCCCGCAGAACGTACCGCTTCTTGTAGTCCAACTTCTTTGCTGGAACCAGCCCATGTTGAAGGATCAAATGTGATACTCCAGTGTAAACACAGAAGAGTACTGTCCTCTGACCAAGTTTCCCTTTCACATAGTTACTTAAGGCATCATACTTCAACGTTCTCTTGACAGCAACAATTGTCTGGTCCTCCTGAGAAATAACTGGGAACGCTTAGCAAGCAATATCCCAGTTTTTTCCAGCCGCGTTCTGGTTCTGGGGGCAGCTAGGATGGATATGTCCCTGTTCATTACACTGGAGGCATTGCGGCCTTCCAAACTGGCGTTTATCTGTTCAATGTTTGGTCGTTTCTTTGTCTCCATCACCTGCTCCACCACTGCTTCCACAGCTTTCTTCAAGCCTGTCCATTCCTCCTCCATTTTGTAGGCCTGGGCTTGACAAACAGTTGCCCTCATTCTAGAGCTTTCCCGTGCAACCTTTAGCTCAAGGGCTTACGCCAAAACATCTGAGAGTTTTGGTGGTTGCCAACTCTCACCATCATCCGGATTTGTTCATCCTTGGTTCCATCAATGAAGGCTGAGACTGTAATTTCCTCTTTGAAATCTTCAGAGGATGTGTGATAAGCAGCATTGGTGAGGCGAACTATCTGTGTATGAAAAGCTTGAAGTGACTTACCCCGCCTCTGTGACCACCATTTTAGCTCCTGCTGGAACACTGACTTCATATGGGCTTGCCCATATTGGCGTGCCAAGGCTTCCACCAGCTTCTGGAAATTCCTCTAGTCCTCGGTTAGAACCATCTTCAGCACGTCCACTGCGGCTCCTTGCAGGTTAACGACCAGTGCTGTGGCCCTTGTCAGTAGTATAGAAAGGTTGGGTTCTGGACCAAGTTGGCCAAGTTCACATTTCTGTAAATTTATTGTTGAAAACATTTTTCTGAGTGAATTCTGTTCTCTCTGGCTCGAGTTCACATTTCTGTAAATTTTCTGTTGAAAACATTTTTCTGAATGAGTTCTGTTCTCTCTGGCTCGAGTTCACATTTCTGAGCATTCACTGTTGAAAACATTTTTCTGTGTAAGTTCTGTACAATCCTAGACCGAGTTCATATTTCTGTGTAAGTATTGTTCTCTCTGAATCGAGTTCACATTTTTTGTACATTCACTGTTGAAAACACTTTTCTGAGCATTCGCTGTTGAAGTCACATTTTTGTACATTCGCTGTTGAAAACACTTTTCTGTGTAAGTTTTGTACAATCCTAGACCGAGTTCACATTTTTGTACATTCGATGTTGAAAACACATTTTTGTACATTCGCTGTTGAAAACACATTTGTGTAAGTTCTGTTCTCTGTAACCAAGTTCACATTTTTGTGTTGGTGTTAAAAGAATTGATATTGTAATATAAAGTGGTCGAGTTTCCATTTTTTTTATCAGACCACTTTTTTTTTTCTAACTTGGATTTCAAGTGATTTTGGTTTGAAATCTTAATACTAAAAAAAATAATAAAAAAAAAAAATCGAAAATTGATATTGATAACCTAGTTTAAAAAAAAAATAATAAAAAAAATAAATAAAAAAAAATAATAAAAAAAATTAAAAAAAAATCGAAAATTGATAACCTAGTTTAAAAAAAAAAATAAAAATATTATATATTATAAAATGGAAATGATTGAAAGTAAAAGCAATAACTTTAATTTTGATGACTCTACACATTGTGTATCTAAAAGATACCATCAGTGAAAGTGATTAATCAAGAACCTGTAGGCTTCTGGATGTCTAATGAAAATTTGATGTCTTGTGAGTGGAGAAAAAGTTGCAACGAGTCATGTTCAGATGCCAGCTGTGTAGAACATTTTGTAAATACAAAACCGCACACAATTGAGACTCGAGATGGATCAATTCAAGGTAGGATTATTGATAAAAATCGTATTTTAATCATTAGACGCCAACTTAAACTTATCAGACTTTCTCGAAATGATTACTCTTTTGCTGGTTATTGGGTAAAAGGAGATACAGACTATATTTCAGCACGTAAGTATCTCTTAGTGTTTCTAGATGAAAAGAATCATCCACTACATAAAGAACCAATCCAACTTACAGCTAGAGGTGTATTTCAGGTAGAATTTGATAAGAATTTATTAAAGTTTAGAAAAGAATTTAAAACAGTTTTATAGTAAAACACGAGGTGTAATGTCAGATTTATGGTATTCTATGCTTGTGTTCTGTCCTACTTTTGTATCAAACGTAGTAGGTTCTTTAAAAAAGAGTAGAGCATGTTGTATTGAAAATTATATTGTTCCAACAGAATCTAATTTGAACTCTTTATGTGTAGGTAGAGATAAAGAAGTCTCAAAAATTGTTGAAGCTATGTTTAATGATTCTGAAAAATGGAAAGCTGAAAATAGTAAACCTTTCATAACCACATTAGTTCAAGAAAATGAATAATATTAAAGTTGTTATAATGTATTTTTATATGATTTTTCATATAAAAATAATAAAAATGGAAATGAATAACACTTTTAAAAATTATCATTGCGAATTAAAAAACATTGAATTCCTTAAATGTTTTAAATATATTAATATTTATTTGGAAACAGATCTATATAAATTTATGGAAAATATTGTTTATGACTTTATTCCTGAAAATAAAATTAAAGAATTTTATAAAGATTTAGAAAAAAAAGGCGAGAAAGAATTTGTAGAAGATATTAGAAAGACATTTAAATCTAAAGAACGAAAAGAAAATCAAAATATTTCAAGAAAAAATATTAATGATACAATGATAGAAACATTTGCTATTAGAACGGGAAAAGTAAAGAAGATATAAAAAAAATTAAAATGCTAATACTTTTAAAAAAAATAACTAAAAAAAATATTACATTTAAAAATGGAGAAATAGAAAATATAGATTATTAACATTTCAAACAAAAATTATTTGAAATCCCTTAGAAAATGCGAAAAAACTCACGAGAAAATTTTGCAAAACCACTGCCCCCCGCGAACGCTCTGAATTTTTATTTGCATTTTTTTTTGTCCGCGGGAGGCTGTGGAAACTCTGAGAGTTTTTTTTTTTCCCCACCAAGGCCGTCGATTCACGCATCCGAGACTGATATGGCCGGCTTCATATCAGCTCAGAGTACGCGAGTCTAAACCCGGTGTTATCTTTTTTTTTTTTTTTTTTTTTCACTGTAGTTCGACCTCCAAGCACCCAGCGACGCGTGTGCACCCGCGCCATCGGAGTATGTCAGAGATCTAGTACAGCGTCAGAGATCTAGTACAGCGGTTTTTTTTTTATTTATTTTGCATTGAATGTTACTACCTAATCAGCGCTGATTACAGAGACTTAGTAACTCGACATCGTCGACCCCGAGATAACACTTTTGATTTGCCGCCGTGACGCTGTTCAGTCACGGTTACAGTTTGTTATCCCGAGGGGAACTAGCCTAGGTGAGGTGTACGGACCTTTCCCCTCTTTAGCACTTCCGTCTAATATGGGGAGGAAGCCTAATGTACAGCTCCTAGCTCCGATAGAGTGTTATTTAAAATTTGTATATATACTTACGAAGCCCGTAACCAACATTACATATGAGTTTGAAAATGCAAACATAGCACTCTCATATTTAAGAATAAATTATCATCGCCGTATAGATTCGATTCATGTATAATTTTTTTCAATGCCATGATGGTGTTATCATTTAATTGATTGCGCTAACCTTGTTAATTATTTGGTTGTTTTCGTGCATAAATTAGCGTGTAATGAAGAAATACGATAAATAAAAAATTGAATTACGTTAAAAGAATAAATAGTAGTATTATATATAATAAAATGGAAACGATAAATAAAAAATATGCACCGAGAATGTGTATAGAGTGTAATAAAAAAATTACATACAAAAATTATGCTAGACATGTCAGATCTAAGCATGGAAGGACAACAACAACAGCAAAAGATTTAAGAAATGATTTGCGAAATTGTGGAGTGAAAGGTGTATCTAAGTTGAAAAAATCTGAATTATTGGAAATTAGAGACAAGATACAGAGACAGAGTTCGAATTTTGAGAGAGAGATTCTGAATAAATTAACGAAAAAAGAACTCATTAAAAAAGTTGGAGAAAGAAACAAAAATTTAACTAGAGCTAAAATAATTGAAAAATTCTTACAATCTCAAAATGTAAAGTATCTCCAAGAATTTAATTTTGATGATGATAGTTTTGATGAGCCTATAGTTCGTCCTAGTGTGAGAAAGATAGATGGGTGTTGGAAAAATATGGTAAATCAATTCTCTATAGTATACGAACCTGCAAAATATGATTTAAGAATTTATTTAGACAAAATTACAGAACTTCTTGGTAGAATGCTTAAAAGTGAGATGAAAAAGAAAAAGGCAATAAACATAGGATTAATAGCAGTTGTAAACTATATAGAAATAGATCACACAACTGGAGATAAAATAGGTGATAAAGAGGCATATTTTCGATCAAAGCATCATATTATAGTAGATTCGAATGCAATTGAAAGTGCATTAATCTCAGCAAAAAATGAAGTTATACAAAAGTATGAGAGTTATACTGCTCAAAATACTAAATATAAATTTGATCAAGTTATTGAAATAAATATTCAATCTGATAAAAATGACCCTTTACGTGGTGGGACTTATATTCAATTACCCAAATTTATTCAATCAAAAAAGTGTTGTATTAATGTGAAAAATATTCAAAATAAAAATTTTAAGTGTCTCAAGCAAGAAGATCTTAGATGCTTTGAATATGCGTTGGAAAGTGTTTTGAATTCAGTTACAAATCATGTAGATCGAGTTTCAAATTATGATATCACGAAATATGAAGAACTGAAAATGGAATATCCAGTTAATTTAATTCCAGAAAATATTAAAAAATATGAAAAATTTCTAGGTATATCTATCAATATTTATAAGTATGAGGAAGATGAAGAGGGTATTGGTCAATTTTCTTTAATTTATAAACCAATTAGTAGTGAAAACCATGTAAATTTACTACAGTATAAGGATCATATTGTTGGGATAAAAAACTTGAGTGCTCTATTAAAAGGAAAAATACATAAATATAATGAACATGTAGAAATTTGTATGAAATGCCATAGAAGATTTAAAGATAAATTAAAATATGGGGAACATTTAAAAAATTGTATAAATGATGAGCAAAATATAGAAATGCCAAATGAAGAGAAGAAATTTCGAAAATATTGCACAAATGGGGCAGAACAATATCATCCATACACAGTGACGTTGGATTTTGAATGTCTATTGGAAAAAATGCAAAAAGAAACTAAATCAACAAAATATCTCCAGAAACATATTGCTAACAGTTTTTGTTTCTATTCTGACCAACAAGGAACACACCCGTTGAAGATTTTGATGTGCGTATCCAAGTGGAACGCATTCGGAAAACCACTTCCACTACTACATTGATGAGCTCTATATATTAAAACAGGGTTAGATGCAAGAGTGGTAGTAAGCGTTCGTGGACAATCTGCGTTGCGGAATTCCCACTTTAAAATGTACACCAAGGATCTATGTATTGGCGAGCGCATTCAGGTGGATATACATTCGTAAAACCACTACCACTACTACATTGATGAGCTTTATGATGAAAACCGGTTTAGATGTGGGGGTGGTAGTGACAGTGAGCATTCCCGGACAATCTGCGTGGTGGAATTTCAACTTTAAAACCACAACATAAACCGCTACCCCACCGTTTCTGCACTTGTACTATGACGACCAATCAAAACGTTTCTGTTGAAAACGGTTGATATTTCAAACAAAACTGAATTACCTACTAATGCGCTTGATACTGACAACGTGATAACTATATCATTCGGTTGTTCGGTGTTACTTTTCAGTTTTCGAATAATTATCAGAAAGTTTCGAGTGTTGTTTTCAATTTGCAATTTAAGAGAACAAAGTATTCAGTGTTTGGTCGATTGCATTTCCTAAATACGTACGTCGCATAAAAGATCAAATGTTGGAGAATTCTACAATCCATTCCAACAAAAGTTCGTGGAAAAAAAGCAAACACTCTGCAGCGAGAGGTCTTTTGGTGACCAGGTAAGGCTTGAAAAATTTTGTAATATCCTTGTTATGTAGTAAGTACTAAGCTCGAAATGTACAGATCCGGAATGGTACAAGCATTTTTGTACTGTGCGCGAATCGAACGACCCACTTCTATCTGAACCTGAGATATCAGACTTAATACAATTAATACTGTACCGTTTGCGATTAGTGTACCAACTTGTAGGAAATAAATAACATTGTGGGTACCGAATATATTGTACAAACCCTGGAATAGATTGTATTTGTATGTAATAATCCCTTATTGCCCTTTACATGGTTCAACATGATAGTTCTTATAGTGCAGTGACCAATGTTGGAGGTGTGCATCATTCTCATGCAATCACTTTATTTGGAAGGGGTTGTAATTTAGCATACAGTTTTTGCAGAAGCTAATGCTAGGGGTCAAGTCGACTTGATCGATGTGCAGTCATAGAAATGGCCAGTTTCAATTTATCGTGAATTATCAAGATCACCAGGTTAAATTTTTACACTTATGTGCTCCCAAAAAACGAAGACCACTGCAGAAGTTGCTTACAATTTAATTGACCTTTTTTTATGGATTCAGTGCCCCCTCCCTGTTACAATCTAATAATTATCGCGAATTCGTAAATGCCATTATCAGTGATTTGGAACTGTTATGGCCGGGTCTCAAGATTGCATAATAGTAAACCTCGGCATTCTCAAAGTCAGAGAGGTATCAAACAACCAAACCGCAATGTTGAGGAAATGGCGAGAGCTTGGATGATTGACAATGGTTTGACTGCCTGGGCTGATGAATTATGTACGTTTCGTCCAAATTTCAAAAAAATAAGTTACCCCTCAGGAATTAAACAATCCCCTTTTGAGGCGCTGTTTGACAGGAAAGCGAAATTAGAAGTATCAGTGTGATGGAAGTTACACGAAAAACTGACCTCAATACAAAAAAAAAAAAAAAAAAGAGGAGAACAGTTCGTCTTCAAACGATAATGTAATGCTGGAAAAGCTATACGTACTTCCATCAAGAGGAATCTAGATGAGGGATACTATAATTACTATAATGGCTGTATATCTCTATTTTCTTCTTTGTCAGCTTTTGGTCTTATTGGTACAAACTTTTCATACATTTCGCAAATGGTACAGCATTATTTGTACCTAGTCCGATATTTCGGGTTCAGTGCAAATAAGTTGGTCGTTCGATTCGCGAATGGTACAAAAATGCTTATACAATTCCCGATCTGTACAATTTCGGGTTTGGTACGTAACATCCTGACCGTTATCTGTGAGAAGATATACCCTTCCTCGTTAAAGAGCATTATTGTTGTAACTATGTATAATATATTGTAGTTTCTGCCTTCTATAATTGGTGGACAGGTATTTGGGTGATTCCATATTGAATTTCCAGCTAAGAATTTGTAAAAAATGTAATACTTAATATAAGTAGTTGTATCTAATGTTGGCCCCATTACATTCAGCTACATGTATCAAATATTCTCCGCATATTTACCCAATGGGAAAAGGAAAATGGCAATTTTGTTCTTAAGCGTGGACATAAAATAGGTATGTTCAACGTGGACACTCACATATTTCTTGTATCCACGACGAAAGACGTGAATCTTTCGACACTTAGAAGCAGTCTGTAGAAACAGCCTCTAAATCTTCTTTGTGCAGAGACTACTTTCCTAGATGAATTGTAGGTACTTTGTAAAACCGTGATCTGTAAGATTGTAACCTATATTGCCGCTGTGTGATCATACAGCCTCATCTTATCGCACTATGTAAACGTGAAAAATTTGTCTTTCAACGTGGACATCAATTTTTTATGACTCTACCCCCCCCCCAAAAAAAAAAAAAATCAAATTTAAGCCCGCCCATCGACGGATACGGTTTTCTCAGTGCTCCTAGTATCGATTTCAACGAAAATAGATTCGGAAAGTGAACCTCGTTTTTTTGTTTTTGTCCACGTCGAATTGTCTAATTTTCAGAGAATCACCCATTTTACTGTCTTGAGCATTATGGTATGCCTTCCCTTAGGAGATATCACAAATTTATTATTTGTCTGTTATTCCATTTATTATCTCCTAATTTGCGCATATTCATTTTGCAGAAATAGCATCAACTATCACCAAAAATGTATCCGAAACCTTGAACATTGTTCAGGAATGGATCAGAAATAAGCGACGGGACACAAAAATACGAAATGACCAACGAAACAGTGCACAACCACGACCAAGTATAAAAAAAGGCGGACGAATAGTTCAACAAAGCCGGGACATTCGTTTCCAAATTTGAATCAAAGTCAAATATCTTCATTACTGCGCACCCCTCTCACTTCCTCAAAACATCATACCTTGCAAACAATAGTGACATTAGATGGTCCGTCCATCTCATCAAATTCCAGAATAGGATGTATACAATACTTTAGAATTTTTTTAAAATTTAAATTGTTTTTTTAATGAATGATTTTTTTTATTTTAAATAATATTTCAGGTATCTACACCTATTGATAAGCAGTTTGGTTGTCGCACTGAGCTTGTCATACGTTCATGGTTTTGCCCGCTTCACGCTTATTAACTGTTCGGTTTCTTTCAGAACTTCCTCAAACTGATTGTACGAGTCCTACAGGTCCGCCGCCCGTGTTGGTTCTATCCTATTTTTGGACGCCATTCCTTTGCAGTTGTAATGTAAAATTTGTAAGTCAGTCTTGCTCTCTCTGCTATCTTATATATATTTTGGGACAAGTGTTTTGTAAATTAGCTCAACCATTTCTTTGGAGAGGTGCTCGTCTATGAAAATCAACTGGGGAGCCAGCTCAGATTACCTGGCCATTCAGCTTTTCCTTCTTATAGTTTTCTACCAGGTCTTATTTGACCCCATTCTTACTATTCAGTCTAACAATCATTGTTAAGGTCTGATTTCTTGAAGGCAGCCCTTGTACTGCCCAGAAATAGTAGTCTTGGAGCTCTACCTCAAGGTTTTCTGTCGCCTTATTAAATATTTTCTTCACATCTTCTGACTCCTGGTACAGAATGCCATTAATTATGACATTGTTTCTTGCTTTATTGCAGAAATAGACTTTAAAAAAAACTTCTAAATTCGAGTACATGTAACGTTTATCTTTTTTGTTGTTTCAGTTGTATGAGATGTGTAGTGAGTTTATTCTATCTTGATATTCATTTTTTTATTTTAACATACATATTTACTTTTTTGATGTACCATGTGCATATGTGTTACCGGAAATGTTGATTGTTCAAAGATTACAAAAACGCCTAGTCCATCACACGAGTTCCTAAAATGACCAGGTCATGACTATAATGACTAGCAGTGGCGCAAATACGGGAGAACCCCCCCCCCCCCAACCTCTTATAAGTTTATTTTTGTTCATTTAATGAAAATTGAACATAGTGAAAAAATACCTACTTTTTCTTCTATGATTTCAGCCCCCCCCCCCCCAGAAGGAACGATTAGTTACGCTACTGATGACAAGGACGTAATAACGTGTATTTTAATTGTTGTAGGCAAATGCGTTGTTGATTTATAAGATTATAAAGCTGGCCTAGGCTGTCTTGTGAGTGCCGGAGAGGTAGTAGGTACTATCAATCTTGAGGACAAAGAATGACTCAGTAGTGAAAATGAACAAAAAAAATAGTTTTATGCTTTTACATGCTTGAGTATTACGTTGGTAAGAAAACCATCTAAAATAATTGTAGAATGAAGTACAATATGACGTTTTATTCTACAGATGAGAGGAAAGCACGAACAAGAAGAAATCTGGAACATCCGAAACGTATAATGAGCTATCACGTTTTCAGTTATCGTTGAGCCGTCAGTGTAGAAACGCGCATGCGCGGGAACATATTATAGAACAGGTGTTTTGTCTAAAATTCCCTAGACATTTAAAATTTCATAAATCCCACTAGTGACGTGTCGAAGAAAAGGGTCTTAGTGGTAAGTGAACATTCAGGCTCTTTTCTTGTGACATGTCACTCTTCTGTTCTTTAAAATCACGTTAAGCAGTCACTTTAGCTCCTAAAAACTGTGATTAAAATCGTACTTTACCATCATCTATAGAATAAATTTATAAAATTACTCGTAAATTTTCGAAACTTCTGCCATATTTTTAAACTTTTGATTAATTACTGTTAGATCTTTCAAACTTGAATTCTGTAATATGTAGTTTACACGAATGTTATAAAGAAGGTATACTAATTTGGTGCGGTAGGTACACCTATAGTCATTTCAAAATGCAATTAGGGGTCGTTCATTAATTATGTACAGCCCCGGGGGGGGTAAAAATCTCTACATAGCCTTACTGAGAAGGGAGAGGTAGAAGCCATTCTTACGTAATATTTTATTACGTAATTTTTAATGTAGCCACCACTAGGCGACACATTTTCTACATGCAGCCGCTAAAGATGAGTAAATACACATACAGTGAAACCTGTTGAACCTTTTCAAATGATGTTAATTTATTTTAAAGCTTTTTAGGAAAATTCATGAAAAAATCACGTAATAAGGGGAAGGGGGTTCAGTTAATCTTATGTGTCCTTACATGGGGGTAGGGGGTCAAAAACGGCCAAAATCATCCTTACATAATTAATGAATGACCCCTTAATCCACGTTTGCATGTGTTCAAATGTGCCCAGAAGTTGTGATCAAACGAAACTGTATATGCAAAGTACTAGTGCGCAGAGGTATACTAGACACTGCCTGCTCCTGATTAGGAATTAACGAATAGGCCTACTCAATTTTGCGAATTTCAAGATTTACTAAATTATTACGGAATTCAAGTTATTTAGTTACTATCCCTCGTTCCTAAAACCCAACGACAGTGATGTTATTGCCTGGACATTCTCAAGTTTTCCGTAATTTTCGACAATTCCGGTAACACAAATACAATACTATTTTCTGTACAAGCTCGTTCTCTCCTCTTTGATGCCGAATTCTGTTATGGAAATATTCTGATGTAATAAAGTACTTTTCATTTATAATTAATAAATTTTTTATTATGTCCTGAATTGTCAGGGGCGGATACAGAAAATAATTTCGGGGAGGGGGAGGGGTCCGAATGAAAAATGGTATAGACGAAACATAATAGCTTTAGGTCACTATAGACAGATTTAAATGTTTGGTATTTCATGGGGCGAACTCCCCCCCCCCTCTGTATCCGCCACTGTAAATTGTGCATAGTGGCATAACGTGCATAAGAATACTGCCATATGTATGCGCGAAAATTTTGGCTTGTGTAGTGGTTTCGCACACGTAATGTAATGGTACGGCGTAGTTGGAAACAAGTGATCCGTGAGCGCATTTCACTACACAATAAATGTGTTCTTGGGGAAGCACCACTGCCAAACGCATTCCATGCGTGTGCGTTTCTTTTGAAAAGACAATATTTCGTAGTGGCATTACCACTCTGATACGTGCACGCAGAGCAACTACATTTTCATATTTTAATGTGAAAATTTTCAAGGGGGTAGTGGTACGACGTAGTGGGAAACAAGTGGTCCGTGAGCGCAGTTCTACTACGAAGAAATCGACGTAGTGGGAAACAAGTGGTCCGTGAGCGCAGTTCCACCACGAAGAGATATGTCGTCGGCGTAGCGCCACTGCCATCCGCATTCCATGCGTGTGCGTTTTCTTTGAAAAGACAATGGGTCGTAGTGGCATTTCCACTCTAATACGTGTACGCAGCGCAACTAGATTTTCATGTTTTTAGTGGGAAAATCTTCAACGGGCAGCTGGTTAGAGACTCGAATGTACAAAACTTGATGAATCAATTCAATTCTTGGTTAATAGAACATGCTCGCGCATACAACAAGATAAGAAGAATTAATAAGCCAATGATTTGGGGACAAGATGAAGATATCAAATTCAAAGAAACTTCTCACTGTCATTTATGTAACAAGATTCTTGCAGAAAATGAAAAAGTTAGAGATCATGATCATTATACAGGAAAATTTCGTGGTGTAGCCTGTGGAGAGTGCAACTCGCATTTAAGAATGCCAAGATTCATTCCAATTTTGATTCATAATTTAAAATACGATTCCAAAATATTTTTACAATGGTTTTTAAAATTATTTAGTGGGAATGAGAGGAAGCCTTCTGAGAAACATGATGTGAAAATTATTGCAGAAAATTGTGAAAATTATAAAACATTTTCCAAAAAGGTGTGATAGATCATTGTGAAGTAAAACGAGATTCCACTTATTGCTGCACTTGTAAAAGAAAATATTGGGACAAAATATTAAAAAAATGTTCCTCTTGTCAAGGAGAAAAACTGAAAATAAGTAGGAAAGGAGATAAAATACCTATAGAAATGGAATTTAGATTTATTGACACATTAAATTTTGTGGGAATTAGTTTAGATCAAGCAGTAAAAAATCTAGCAGAAGTGAATGACTGTTTTTGTGCTAGGTGTAAAAAAGTACAGAAAATTAGGAAAGGACAATTTTTACCAATAAATGAGAATGGTATTTTAAAATATGCAGCAAAATGTGAAATTTGTGATTCTGAATTGACAAAACCGATTAATTATAATAAATTTCAAAATATATTGAGAGAATTTAAAAAAGAAGACCTACATTTGGTTTTACAGAAGGGGATTTATCCTTATGACTGGGTTAGTACTTATGATAAATTCTCTGACCAATTACCATTAGATAAAAAGGCGTGGTATTCGATGTTAAATAATAAACATATATCTGATGACGATTTATCAAAAGCAAAAAAAGTTTACAAATATTTTGGATGTAAAAATTTTGGAGATTATCATGATTTATACTTGAAACTAGATACAATTCTCACAAAAGATATTTTTGATAATTTTAGGGAAATGTGTTATAAACATTATGGACTAGATCCTGTATATTATATTTCAGCACCACATTTATCAGATAGTGCTTCTTTAAAATTCACGAAACAATCGCTTGAGCTAATTACTGATCAAGAAAATTATGAAATTTATGAGAAAGGAATAAGAGGAGGGATTTCCAACATTCCTCATAGACACGCTCTTGCTAATAATTGTTACTTTTACGATGAGAAAGAAGAAAAACGATAAAATTAAGCAAAGAAAAAGCCAAAGAGAAAGGAATTTGGATAGTAAAAAGCATATCAGTTATATTCTATATTTAGATTGTAATAATTTATATGGGTGGGCTCTGAGTCAACCATTACCAATAGGTGAATTCTTGAACTATAATTTGCTAGCCCATCAAATTGAAGATGCGCAAGCAAAAAATTCCGAAGCAAAGAAATCCTTAGAAAGCAAATTTGAAAAATTGACTTATAAACCATCAGACTTTACTCAAGATGTAATTCTTACTCTAGATGACATGGTGATTATGGATATACTTTTATAGCTGATCTTGAGATTCCTACAGAATTACACGAAAAAATTTAAAGATTATCCCATGCTTCCAGAACAATATGTACCTAGAGAATCAGAATTGTCAATTTTCAAAAAATTTTGATTGAACAAAAAATAGGTAATAAACCAAAAATGAGTAAATTAATAAGTACGCTACACCCAAAACATAATTATCTCATTGATTACAGAATGTTGAAAGAATGCTTGAAACAAGGTATAGTTTTAAAGAGTATAAATAATTACATAAGATTCAAACAAAAAGCTTGGATGAAACCATATATTGATAAGAATACAAGCTTAAGACAAAAAGCAAAAAATGATTATGAGAAAGATCTCTATAAATTACTCAATAATAGTGTCTATGGAAAACAAATGGAGAACGTTAGAAAAAGATGTACAGTACAAATAGTGACTACTTTAGACTCATTTCTTAAACAGAATGAGTTTGAAACAAGAGTTGTTCTTGATGAAGAAACTGTTTTACTTCACATTCAAAATAAGAAAGTAAAGTTGAATAAACCAATATTTGGGGGTTTGTTGTTCTGGAGTTGTCAAAATTATTAATGTTCCAGTTCTACTACAATGTTTTAAAAACGAAATATGGAGACAAAATAAGATTATTAGGAACTGATACAGATTCATTGATTGTTTATATAGAATGTGATGATGTTTATGAGGACATAAAAGAGAATCTAGATTATTACGACACTTCAGATTATTTAATGGATTGGATGCCTCAAGTAAACAAAAAAGTTCCAGATTATTCAAGGATGAATACTTAGGAATCCCAATAAGAGAGTGGGTAGGACTAAGATCAAAAATGTACTCCTTCAGAAACGACACATCGAAAGAGAAAAAAAGTGTGTAAGGGAATTAAAAGATTGA
Source organism: Acanthococcus lagerstroemiae (assembly GCA_031841125.1). Taxonomy (NCBI): domain Eukaryota; kingdom Metazoa; phylum Arthropoda; class Insecta; order Hemiptera; family Eriococcidae; genus Acanthococcus; species Acanthococcus lagerstroemiae. Next base: position 12,603,260 of record CM063106.1, on the reverse strand, counting down.
ATATAGAAAGAATGAAATTTGAAATGTACAAAAACTGTTTGTTCAATAGCAAGCAAACTAAGGAAATTGTGCATGGAATTGTTTCCAAAAAGCTGAAATTGTATACTATATCAATCAATAAAATTGCACTATCTCCTTATGATGATAAAAGATACTTAATTGATGAAATGAATACACTTCCATATGGCTATAAAAAATATTGTTATAATAAATGAAACGAACTAAAATAAAGAATAAGACTGAAGTTTTAAACTTTGATAATAGTGTTCCAACTTGTAGATTGAAGGAAGTGTTTCCTAATATAATGAGATGTTGTATATGTGGTCCTAGTGGGTCTGGGAAAACGAATGTTTTATTGACTATATTAGTGGATAGACCATTACCTGATAATGTATATTTATGTTCAAATATTTTCTAATCAACCAAAGTATGAAAAGTTTCGCCAAATATTGCAAAACGAGAAACTTAAAAACAAAAAATTTCATACAGTATCACTCGAGGATTTACCAGACCCTAATAAAATAGAAAAAGGATCAGTAGTAATCTTTGATGATATCTACACAGAAAACCATGATAAAATAGGTAAATATTATTCATGGAGTCGTCATAATGATATTTCATGCTACTATTTATCCCAAACATATTCAAAAATTCCAAAACAACAGATTAGAGATAATTTTAATTACTTAATTCTTTTTGAACAAGATCTTACCAATCTGACACATATTTATAACGAATATGCTAGGACTATAACATTTAATCAGTTCAAATCAATATGTAATGATTGCTGGCAAAAACCGTATGACTTTGTAGTTATAGATAAAGAATGTGATCAGAAAAATGGTAGGTTCAAATACAAATTTGAGGAAAATTTTATATTATAAATGAGAAAGCTAACAGATTATAATTCAAATGATATTGATTTTGTTGTAAAACAACGTGCACTTCTACAAAAAAATATTGAATGTGCAAAGTTAGGTCAAGTGAATAGAAAACTAGAAATGGAAGAAAACTATAAACCAATCATTGATACAATAAAAGACCTTAAGCCTGTAATACAACAACCAGTATTACCTATGATTGCTGACAAACCAAGAGAAATTACCTATGAACGGTCAGAGGAAACACCAGGATTTGATATGTCTCAAAGTCTTGCATGTAGATATTTGTCTTACTATACTAATAAAAAAATACCTACTGATTCAACTTTTGGTATTAGATACGAAAATAAAGATTATTATATAGGAAATGCACGACTCATGGAAGTTCATCATTATGCTGATAATGATCGTGCTGATATTAAGCTAAGTAATGACACTACCCTTTATCCAGGAACACAAGGACTATGGGAATTACTAACTATGCAAAAACCTGAAAATTATACTGATGAAGACCTGAAAAATTATCAAAAATTATTCTCAGTACAGAATCTTATCGTTCTGAGAATGGACAAATTAAAAGTAGTCGTGGGTACAAATATTTAAATTTCATCCAACCTATGTTGATTGAGAAGGAACTCATACTTTCACATCGTGGCTCTGGTCTTAAGAAAATTTATACCAATCAGACTGATTATAAATACTGGAACGATCCTAAAGAATTAATTGATCGATTTACAATACTGAAAGGTATGTGGGAAGCAGGTAATCATAATCCACAAATATTCAATGAAATGACCAACATTCGGGAGGAACTGATAGAAGCCAAAAAAAATTTAAAAACCTTATAATAAATGTTTACTAGAAAAAATCATCATTATTTGTATGAATCAGTTGAAAAAATTCAGAATAACACGGGAAAATCTTAGAGTCTGTTCTGAAAATTGTCATAAAAGATGTTGGCGAAATTTCAGATATGATAATACAATGTATAAAAAATGTCATTAATAATGAAAATTATACTGTTGGTATAATAGAGTATGCTAATGGTGTGAAAGAGTACATAAACAATATAAAGGATAACACAAGCAGTATTTTACCACAACTGAAAAAGATTACTGAACATGATCAATCAGCTGTAACTGAACTGAAAAATATTACGCGGCAGGTAGTTGGATTGGCTACCACCTGCGAGAATTCACTTTTCAATATTACCCAATTAGGAGCAATTTTAACAGAATTGAAAAATATATCAAAAACAAATCAAAATATTCAGAAAATATTGGAGGAAAATATTCAAGAAATATTGGAGGAAAATTTACCACAAACAAATGAAAAATGTTCAAGAAATATTGGAGGAAAATTTACCACAAACAAATGAAAATGTTCAAAAAATATTAGAGGAAAAGACAGAAATGTTCAAAATGTAGGTTATCATGAAGGTCAATAGAAAATGTCAAGTAATATAAAAAATGCAGTCATTAGTTGAACTTGAAGCCAAAGAACTTCATAAACCTGTGATAAAAAAATTTCAGAAAAGAAAAATTATCACAAATGAAATCAATGAAATCTGGGCAGGTGATTTATTAATTATGTCCCAGTATTCAAAAGAAAATAGGGGTTATAAGTATATGTTTAGTATTATTGACACCTTCTCAAAAGTACTCAGGATAAAACCCCTCAAGGAAAAAACAGGGAAAGAGGTTTCTCAAGCTTTTGAGAAAATTATTGAAGAAAGCGAATATGGTCCACCTAAAAAATTACATGTCGACAAAGGTACAGAATTTGTAAATTCAGTTTTTAAAAAATTAATGGGAAAATATAATATTCATATGTATCACACAGAGAATGAGGAAAAATCAGCAATTGGTGAGAGAGTAAACAGAACCATTAATGGGATGTTGAGAATAATTTTTGAGATTCATAAGAATCATAAATGGGTTCCATTTATACCAGAGATATTGCACGAATATAATAATGTGAGGTACATAGAACAATAGGAATGCGTCCTTGTGATGTGAATAAAAACAAATGAACAAGAAATTTTCATAGAATGTATTCTTCAAGTTTCTCCACGCGACCAAAATTCAAGGAAGGAGATCGTGTGAGAATACCCAAAAAGAAAGAAACTTTTGAGAACAAGTATAAGAACAAACTGGACAAGAGAAATATTTGTAGTTGACAAAGTATTCCACACAAACCCTCCCGTCTATTCTATTAAAGATTTGCAGGGTGAAGAAATTTTAGGTAATTTTATCGCCAGGAACTTCAAAAAACAGTTTTCTAAAATTTTCTACTATAAATATGAGTAAAAACTGTGGATTATCTAAAAGAGGTGGTGATATTGTGGATACAATTGGTAAATATGTACCATTTCCACTTCACTGGCCCGGATATAAAGCTCTTGGTCCTGGTTCGAATACAGACCTCGATATTCAAAAAGGTGTAAAACTGAAAAATAAATTAGATGAAATAGCTATGGATCATGATGTAGATTATGCAAATACAGATGATCCTAATGAACGTGATTATGCTGATAACAGATTCACATGGCGAGCCTGGGAGCGTGTCAAAGATCCTAATGCTAAATTAGATGAAAAAATTCCAGCATATGTAGCAGTAAATTTAATGAAATTAAAACAGAAGTTAGGTTTAGGAATTTATAAAAAATTTTATAATATAAATAATATGAGTAAAAACTGTGGATTAGGACAACATTTGCGATTACCTAATGAAATATTACCTAAAAAAGGTGAAGGATTTTATATTGATCGAAAAACCATAACCAATAATAATCAGAAAACAGAAGGCAAAGGATTTTATATTGATCGAAAAACAACCACTAATGATCTCCCAGAAATAATGAATTATTTGAATAATTTATATGTTAACAAACAGGAAAAAAAAGGTAAAGGATTTTATATTTATCGGGAAACAGCAATCAATGGTCGAAACAAAAAAGGGGAGGGTATCAAAGTAAGTAGATACATTAAATATCCTATCAATCCAGATAAGGAACAACTTGACAAAATTAATATTGGTGTTGAGAAAGGGGTACCTGTTGTACTAAATTTAGGATACGAAAATTTAATCAGAACTAAAAATAGCACACAGAACGAAACATATTTACCTCTAACAAAAGCACAAGTGAATCAAATTGAGACAGCAAAAACCAAGGGAAAAGGTTTAAAGCTAAAACTGAACAAAACACAACTGAAGCAGGTTAAAAATGGTGGATTCTTCCCACCAGCTATCCTAGCAGGATTGGCTGCTATTGCAGCAGCTAAACCTGCTGTAGAAGTAGGTACTAAAATAGTAGAAACTGTAGGTAATTTAATATCAACCGCCAAGCAAGCAATTGATAATAAGAAAGCCAATGACGAGTTAGTAGAAGAGAGAAAACGTCGTAATGAAAAGTTGGAGTACAAGTCTGGTGAAGGCATAGGACAATATCTACAAATACCTAACGAAGTTCTAAGAAAAAGAGCGTTAAAAAAATAAAAAATGGCGTTAAAAAAATAAAAAATGGCGTTAATGGTAGTATTCAAAAAGACTGTTTAGGTGTTGAAAAAAATAAAAGAGGCGTTAAAAAAATAAAAAATGGCGTTAAAAAAATAAAAAATGGCGTTAAAAAAAATGCGATGGCGTTAAAAAAAGAAAAATTGGGGGTGACATGATCACTCAACAAGTAATTAAAAAAATCTTAGATAATGAAAAAAAAAAAAAAATAACCATCAAGAATGACGCATTAACTAATTTTGAAATAGAAGCATATGCTGAAAAATTGCAAATACCTCATTTCAGAGGAGTTTTTATGCTTGATGAGCTACCACCAAAAATCAAAAAATATGAATGTGGAATTGTAAATTTAGACACTTCAGACCACTCTGGAACTCATTGGACTGCTTACTGTAAGAATGATTCACAAGTTGATTTTTATGAACCGTTTGGTAACATTCCACCACCAGAATTAGTGAAATATTTTGGACAGTCTAGAATTACTTATAATTATCGCAGGATCAAAAACTTGATGAAACAAATTGTGGTAGACGGTGCATAGAATATTTATTAAAAATTAAAAAAAAATACTATAAATGAAATATATAAATGGTTCTTACAGTATGCTTATGAGCGGTACAGATTCTGTTCTTTATCATGATTTTAGTGGAGTTGATGACATTATTAGACTCAACCCTAATAAAGAATGGGAAATTGGGTTAGAATCTTTCCACACATCTTATCGTTTTTTCAATATAACTGTAACTAAAAACAATTCACTTACTTTTTATAAGGAGGTGAACGAATTACCTACAACTATAGTACTTGATCCTGGTATTTATGAAGTAGCTGATATTATTAAATGTATACATGAAAGTAAACATGCTAGGGCTGCTAATATAACCTTGAAAATAAATAAATACGCTCATACCATAATAATGGGGAGTCCATCACATATAATAGATTTAAGAGATGTGACTTCTGTTGGTAATATATTGGGTTTTACTAAGCAAATTATACCAGCTGGAAAAGAAGTTGAATCTGATAGCCACGTTAAAATTTTTCCTATTGAAAGCATTAAGGGGATATGTAATGAATGTAATAACGGTAATGAAAAAATACTTTTTTATTTTCCTATATCATCACTACCCGGAGAAAAAATAATCTATACACCAAATGAAACTCAATATTATAGAGTGAGAAATAAAGAAATAAGCGAGATTGTATTAAACCTTTATGATCAGAATGGCAATCCACTTGAAAATAATGGTGAAACATATTGGGCATTTTTAATCATACGTGAAGTACGATAATTAAAAAAAAAAAAAAAAAATACTATAAATGAATGGTTACGAAAGTTTTGAATTAATAGAATTCTCCACTGCTAATAATATTGATATAAATAAAAAAGATGAGGAAATTATAATTGAAATAAATACTCCTAATATTTGTACTTTACCTTGGAAAAGCGAGGTAGTTATAGCTGGTCGTCTGATAGTACGTGATAAAGACAAAAAAATTGCGAGTTTCGATCGTAGTACAGTACAAGTAATTAATAATGGGTTTCTCCATATTTTTAGGCAAATTATTTATAGAATTTCTGATGTTCAGGTAGATATATTGGAGTATCCAGGTGTAGCCAGCACCATTAATGGTCTCGTTTCACTGTCCAAAACCACCAAGTATTCTAATGCAGGATGGAATCTAAATAATGATTACATGAATGTTGATGCGAATGGTTACTTCAAAGTTGCATTACCTTTCGATATGTTTCTAGGTTTTGGAACTTATAAAGAAATTCTCTTTAATGTTAGTCAATCCTTGATACTAGCAAGAGAACAACATGGTGTTACAAATATGCTACAAGTTGACCCAAATTTAAAAGATTATACTGTGGAATTGAATCTGAAGTATATAACTTGGAGAATGCCAGTGGTGAAGCTTTCATTACAACTTGAAAAAGAAGTTTTACCATTGTTAAATAAAGACATACCAATTCGTATGAATTTTGAGCATTGGCAATGTTTAAAGAAACCTGCTGGTAGTGTATCAGGAAAAGAATTTAGGTGGTCAATTCCTACAGATATTACATCACAATATGCTTTTGTAGTTTTCCAAAATAAAAGGAACAATGATCTCTTTGCTGATAAAAGTAAATTTGATCATTGTAATCCTTATGATGTACGTTTCAATGTCAATGGTTATGAATATCCTCGTCAGCAAATGCGATTAAATTTTAATGAAAAGGATTCAGGAGCTTTATATACATATTTTAAAAATTACAATGGAAAAGACGATGTTTTAATTGATCTTGTGCAATTTGAAAAAGAATATACTATCTTTTGCTTTGATCTTACAGGACAACCTGACGCTCTACAAACAGATGTAGCCAATGTACAAATTATATTCTCATGGCGTGATGATTTTCCTAATACAGCTGAAATATTTGTTCTTTTGAAACAACCTGTTTTGTTATGAATACAAACCTATATCTAGAGCGGTTAGACCTGCTCCTAAAAACTAAAAAAAAAAAAAAAAAAAAAAAAAAATATTCTTATAAATAGGTATGCAATCAGAAAACAATTCAGAGAACAATTCAGAAAATAAATTCAACTGGATGTGTATTATAATTTTCTGTTGGAATATTATCGAACAGGTGTTTAAAAAAATGAGAAAAAAGAAAAAGAAAAAAAAGACAGTCAAATAAGTATTATTTTTATATGAAAAATCATATAAAAATACATTATAACAACTTTAATATTATTCATTTTCTTGAACTAATGTGGTTATGAAAGGTTTACTATTTTCAGCTTTCCATTTTTTCAGAATCATTAAACATAGCTTCAACAATTTTTTGAACTTCTTTATCTCTACCTACACATAAAGAGTTCAAATTAGATTCTGTTGGAACAATATAATTTTCAATACAACATGCTCTACTCTTTTTTAAAGAACCTACTACGTTTGATACAAAAGTAGGACAGAACACAAGCATAGAATACCATAAATCTGACATTACACCTCGTGTTTTACTATAAAACTGTTTTAAATTCTTTTCTAAACTTTAATAAATTCTTATCAAATTCTACCTGAAATACACCTCTAGCTGTAAGTTGGATTGGTTCTTTATGTAGTGGATGATTCTTTTCATCTAGAAACACTAAGAGATACTTACGTGCTGAAATATAGTCTGTATCTCCTTTTACCCAATAACCAGCAAAAGAGTAATCATTTCGAGAAAGTCTGATAAGTTTAAGTTGGCGTCTAATGATTAAAATACGATTTTTATCAATAATCCTACCTTGAATTGATCCATCTCGAGTCTCAATTGTGTGCGGTTTTGTATTTACAAAATGTTCTACACAGCTGGCATCTGAACATGACTCGTTGCAACTTTTTCTCCACTCACAAGACATCAAATTTTCATTAGACATCCAGAAGCCTACAGGTTCTTGATTAATCACTTTCACTGATGGTATCTTTTTAGATACACAATGTGTAGAGTCATCAAAATTAAAGTTATTGCTTTTACTTTCAATCATTTCCATTTTATAATATATAATATTTTTATTTTTTTTTTTAAACTAGGTTATCAATTTTCGATTTTTTTTTAATTTTTTTTATTATTTTTTTTTATTTATTTTTTTTATTATTTTTTTTTTAAACTAGGTTATCAATATCAATTTTCGATTTTTTTTTTATTATTTTTTTTAGTATTAAGATTTCAAACCAAAATCACTTGAAATCCAAGTTAGAAAAAAAAAAGTGGTCTGATAAAAAAATGGAAACTCGACCACTTTATATTACAATATCAATTCTTTTAACACCAACACAAAAATGTGAACTTGGTTACAGAGAACAGAACTTACACAAAAGTGTTTTCAACAGCGAATGTACAAAAATGTGACTTCAACAGCGAATGCTCAGAAAAATGTTTTCAACAGTGAATGCTCAGAATGTGAACTCGAGCCAGAGAGAACAGAACTCACTCAGAAAAATGTTTTCAACAGAAAATTTACAGAAATGTGAACTCGAGCCAGAGAGAACAGAATTCACTCAGAAAAATGTTTTCAACAATAAATTTACAGAAATGTGAACTTGGCCAACTTGGTCCAGAACCCAACCTTTCTATACTACTCTTGTCGCCTCATCCCAGTTGGCGATTTCACTTTCACGGAGCCACTACTACTTGAAGCTGGAACTATTTGGTGTGGTTGGCTGTCTGGAGCCTCCACTAACGATGCACCGGCCGCTGAATCCATATGGGTGGACTGCTGGCTACCTGGATGTACTGCCACTGGCATTGTGGTGCGGCCAGTCTGGAGTTCCTCCAACTCTTCTTCTAGTTTGGCCACATTTTCATTTTAATCTTCCAACTTCTTAGACTGGTTTTCCAATTTCTTTGACTGATCTTCCATTTGTTTGACCAACGGCTCGATTTTCTCATCGACCTCCTTGACAATATCGGTTTTTAGATCAATCAGGTCTTCTTTGTTGAGCTGACCAGTCTTTATTTCTTCCATCTTGCTGTCCATTTTATTTGATTGTTCTTCCATCTTCTTTGATTGTTCAGTCCTCATTTCGCTCAACATCGCCATAAGGTGCTGAAGAGTAGCCGTTGTCATCACGTCTTCTTCTGGTTCTAGTTCCTCATCGAAGATAAAATTTTCCTGGTCCTTACCTTCACCTCTCAGGAAGGTTTCCAGCCACTGGACCAGTTCCACTTTCAAACCTGATGGCGATAGGTCACGGTTCTTCAATTCCTCCCGAAGCTCTTTCTGCAAAAGTTCGAACAACTTTTTCGGAGCCATCATGGATGGAAAGTTTTGATGATGCTCACTTCTCGAACGCGAAATGCCGAATCCACAGAACACGAATGTCCAAATGGAACGAGATCTTCACGACGCGTTTTGTCAAATCCCACTTCTGACACCAATGTAACGAAATTCGCACCGAAAAACACACGAAAACACGTAAAAAGAACTTTTTTCGCACTAATACAGAGTAGCCAAGTCGCTTGAAAACGCACAATTTATCGCATACAAAACCAAACTATACGGCGTCGGCCAGCGGCCTTTATATACCCCGGAGTTACATCGGTGAAACTCCTTATCGCTCTCATTATCGAATTTCTATTCTGCTGCTCAAAACGTGTCGATCTTTCTTCGCTTATCTCGAATGTTCGGGAGCGTTCTTCGCCACAATACATAGACGTATCAAAAGGTTCAAATATGTACAAAAAATAAAGGATGAAGTGGGAGAAGCAAAAATTCAAAAAGGAGCGAGACAAGGTTCCTGTTTGTCACCAGTATGTCTGTTGAACCTATTCAATTGAAGAAATGAATAAACGGGAATCAAGTGTGAAAATACAAGAGGAGACATTTAGAATGGTAAGGTTTGCAGATGACATTGCAACGCGATGTGCAATCAGTTACCCTCTCTTCTCTAATTTTACTCTCAACCCAAGCCCTGGAATCTGTCCTTTCGAGCATTACCTCAGAGACCTCGAGGAGGCTGTTAGGGCTGCCTTCGTCTTCTCCTCTTCTTGCCGGATGTGTTCCGCGCATTGTCTCATTTTACTTCAGATATAGACGTGCAAGTCATCTTCAAACCAGTTGACGTCGTCTCGCTAACTGGGAAGCTTATTATGCGAGTTTCGTGTGCCCCATACGGAGCGCCTGTACATATACTTACCTACTGGTAATATACGACGAGAAAATTGAATGAAAATTTAGTGTCGCGTATATTTCAAAAAGATTCGACGCGGTTCCTGCGTATGGGAAAAGCAGCCTGAAAGCGGACCGAAAAGCAGCTGTCCAAAATATCGGCGCTGGCTCGATTTTGGTCGTGTATAAGAACCGAACACGCATAAAATTAGGAGGACAAATCAGGAATTTCTAAAACAAACTTGTACGGCGTACAAGTAAACATATCACCTGCGGTTAGTGTCGCAGAACCGCCATTATAAGTTCACAAATTTAGTGATAATTGCCGGCTTGATGACGATAACACAATTTATTAAATCTTTCGCATGTCGTGTTCACGAGACACAACAGGAAGTCCGATCGTAAAATTGTATTTTTATCGAGAAAATTCGTTTTCGAACCGTGGGCTAGTTTGTTCCTGTTGACACTTCCAATAAATTCGAATATTAGAAAAGAGTAACGAGAGGACAAAGCTCGCTCCGGTCACTGGTGTTTTGGATGAGGTCGTTTGGAGCACGTTGGCGAAGTGTCCTCGTGGATAAATAACATGTGTACTCGCATCTACCTATCAGCCTTACAGAACACAGCAAATGCGAAGAACAAGAAGACACGAGGGCGTACCTTTCATTTCTGGGTGTTGCTCGTAGAGAATATTTCTTATTTATTTTCCATCTCAAATTACTGTTAAGATTTGCTAGATGGCTACTGCAGACGTGTTCGTGATAATACGATAAGCGTAAACGTCGGCGACGGCTACCGAATAGCAGCAGGTTTTACATTGGTTTCGAATACGAGTTTTGGCGTTCGTAATACTAGAGTTGACTTCGTATTCTCTGGAAGAACCTTTTTTCCAGCAGTGGAGCCGAATGGAAATCATGGTTGAGGGAGAGGGCCAATTTCCAATTCAAATCTGATGACTGGACTTCAATTTTTTCGTGCTTTTCTGTTAAAAATATATTCCTAATTCTGTAGGCTAAGGAGGGACTCTTCCCCTCTGTGTGTGCTACCTTCGCGTGGTGAAGGGGCTTTAAAAAAAAGCAAAAGCACATAGGAGAAGGAAAACACCAACAGATCAACCCCGATGAAAGCAAGGGGAAACTACAGCAGTACTCCCTCATGTAACACTGTTCTTAGTCAGACGGAGATCTAGAATTGCAGGAATTAAAAAGTGTCCCTGGGTATATTGTGTTGTCTCCCCTAGTCATAGTCATAAATCGTCGCCTCGGTTTTAATACCACATAAGTACATATTTATGAAAAGTGGGGTTTACCTGGTTTTTAATGGACAAAAGAATCGAGGAATTTAATTTTTTTAAATCCTCGTAAATAGAAAGTGCAATTTACCACTCCTAGCAACGAAACTACCCGATGCACAAAATCCCACAAGTTACCCGGGTAACTACAGGGGTACAAGGGTAATCTCAGGGTAACCGAGGGTAACAAATGGGTAACTGTTCCACCTCTGGTAACTAGAGGGTAACTAATTGCGTAGTATCCCGCCAATTACCGGGTAACTAAAGGGGAACAAGGGTAATCTGAGGGTAATTCGAGGGTAACAAATGGGTAACTTTTTCGCGGGTAACTGGGTAACTAGAGGGTAACTGATTGCGCATAGGATATAGTATGGAATAATCTTAAAAGGTTTCAATCATAACGGTAAGCGTCCTAAGGAAGTATTGAAAAATTTAAAGCAGCATTGGAAAAATCGTAATGAATTTCGAAGAATCCTAAACCCATGTGGATGATTTTCAAAGGATCTTGAATAAGTGTGAAAATGTCTCAATTAGTCCCAATAATGTCGAGAATATTCTTTGAAAATCTCAGTGAAGCTAAGAATAGTTTTGAAGCGACTTATAAATCGAATTTTTAAAATTCAGACATATTTAAAATTGTTATTAGGGGTCGGCGTTTTTATTGTGCACTTCAAGACATTCTCAATAATATTTTTCTCAGGGAATAAGTGCTGAATTTGAATAACTAAATTTTCCTTGAAATTTAAGCAGCAATACCTTTCTTAGAGAATGAGGATTAAATTTTTGAAGTTCACATTATTGGGTTTAGCCAAAAACTACGTGGTGATTTAACGTTAAGTTTTCTTTTTTTAATCTAAAATAGTGGCAGTTTTTCAGCCACAGACTATAAGTTATTCGAGTTTATATTTTTCCACAGAGAATAAGCATTGATTTCGGGTGTTTACGAATTTTCACAGTTGCATTAGAATGTCAGTGACAAGTGTTTTAGCCAAAGTCAACAAATCACTTGACTTAATCCTTCATAAGGGAATAAGCATTAAGTTTGTATTTTCGAAGTTACATTAGAATTTAAGTGGCCATGTTTCAGTTAAACAGACTTTAAGTCGTCTTTTAAATGTGATTTTTCTTATTCATTTTTCGAGACTTACTTATCCTTTGCCTGTAAACAGAGATCTGGAGTTGATTCAGCAATAATTTCCTGTTCTGTGAGCATAAGAAATTTTCAGTTGTGGTCATAATGTCTTTCGTCGTGGACAAAAGGTCTATCGTGGTGGAGAAAAGTCGCCCCCTCCCTAGATTTTGATACTGCTGCACCGCACACTTGTTGAATTTTCTAAAACAACGAAAACAAAAATGCCTCCTTAACATTCTCAGTTTTTGGAGAATGGTCCTAGCAGTGAGCTATTATCATTTATGGTCTGCATTCCAATTGGCTGATAGACAATTCTACCGGATTATGTTAGGTAGGTATTCGAAATCGAGAGTCTTCTTCCATCGGTGGACAGAACTGGTTCTAATATTCCACTGCTCTGTTGTCTCCTAACCAGGCAGCAGGTAGTCGAAATCGAGTGTCTCTCTCCACCAATGAACCCAATGTAAAAATAAACGTTGTTACGTATTCATCTGAACCCACTATGTTCGTTATGTCATCTACTCCGCAAGACGGTAATGTTAGGAGGTTTGCCGATCACTCAACTGACATGTAAATCTCACCCAGGAAGCACAGTTTCCTCCCCCGATTTGGGCTTGATGCAGCGCTGACTTGAATTTGACCACAGGCACCTGTGAGACTTTTTATTCTCATCTAGCCAATCACTTCAATTCTCCGCACCCCAACGCACATTTGTTTATTTCTTAACTTCTGGACATGCAACGGCTCGCCTACAGCTCAACAATCCCAGGAAGGTGCAAATTTTTCGTGGATCCAGTGCAAAATAACGTCACGAGTTCGTGGAGACGCAAGTTTCTCTCAACAAGGCCACACTGATTTCAGTAATTGATTGATTTTTTATACTACTTGATCAGAAAGGCAATGTTTACGTTGGTGTTTTACGGACGACAAGAAGCTCCTATCATTCATGCATCGAGTGCTAACGAAACCTGAATGTAAAGTAAACGTCCCTCAATGTAAAGCGTTTTCAAGAACAGAGTTATAGTTTGCCAAGTTATTTAATATCTTCTATTGCAAATGCAAAATTCCGAGAATATTAATATAAGTCAGTTCGGAGCACTTAGTATGTAATTTGAAAATCGTTGAGTGAGTTGGTATTTCACACTTATGCATTACCATAATAAGATGTATTAACTATTAATTTAGTTATCACCTATTTTTCCCATTTTAAAATCCGGATAAATTTTCCATTTCAAGTATACCTTCCTTTTATCATCTTTTTCATTTTATTGTAATGTATTTTGTACCTTTTACAAAATTTCAAAGAAAAGACTGAGAACTAAAATTAAGATTATTTAGACTGTTTTTTTTTTTTTCGAATCTTGTTAATTTTGTTATCGACCTTTACAAATTTGAATTGTTTCTGTTTTTGTTCTATTTTTTTTTTACCAAGTTTGATTTCAAATCGAAAAATGTAAAACGTCGTCGTATCTTACTAAACTCGTTTCGCGAGGCCGCTCAAAAATTGGAGGGGGTACATTGTAACACCGAAGTCGGTATACTTCAGTGTACATTTCTGACCTATTAAAAATGAATACGTACTTGAATTCAGGAACTCTAAATTATGGCGAGTCAGCGAAATTTCCCTACGACGACGTTGAAACTAATAGCGCCGACACGCCGAAGGCTCAGTCGATTGTCACGGAGTCTCGGTGTCGGCGTTGCCTCGGTAACCCGAGCTTGTAACCCAGAATTGAAATAGAACTTTTAGTAACAAGGTTTTCGTGGTTTATTTGATTCTTTTTGAAAACAATTTTTTTCCCTAGGTATCGCGCTGTGAGACTTTTCCGCGCGATACAGCGAGTTAAGAACGCATTTAAATATTCACGACTTAGTACAGCTGTTACCATTCGTTGCTAACCGTTGTTACGTTTTTGCTGGCCACTACCTGTGTATGCTGTTTGTGCACGTGAACAAACTGAAGACAAGACTGTGATACTGTACTTTGTAGTAATTAACTGAGCAAATTAAATTTTTGAATTAATTACGTACACAAAAATCACCTGTCTATAATTTAAATAAATAAATAAATAGATTTAGAAAAATACAGACCATGTCAGCGAAAAACATTGCTGCTTCTGATCAAGTAGTATAAAAAATATCTTCCACAACAAGAGCCAAAAGTGAGTTTACATGACTCGGGAATTGCTCACTCGCTACGCTCATTCGCAAACTTTCCCTCGCTATGTAAACACTCACTTTTGACTCTTGGTGTGTAATATACTATTTTAAACCATAGACCGACAGTCTCATGTCTGTCTTCAGGTCTTATCTCAGTAATAAAGTAGAAGGTGACTGATCTGTCCCTGCAATTCTTTGGATTTTTTCTTTATGTCTTATCAACGAGTCTCATATCTGTCATTATCTCTTATCAGTAATGAAGAAGATGGTAGCTTGTCAATTTTTTGAAGTTTTCCTTTGTCCTATCAAAAATATATTATATACAAGTCTCATGTCTGTTTTTATGTTTAGGAAAGGAGATTGCCTTAATACCTTGTCAGTAAGGAAGGAGAAGGTAATTGTTAGTGATATTTACATTGGATACAGTGTAAGTCTCATGCCTATCTTATATCTTTCACTATGTCGTTATGTCTTATCAGCCATAGACTGACAGTGTTATGTCTGTCTTTGACTGGAGCGAAATGTAAATCGTATAAATCGAGGCTCAGGCACGAGGCGCTTCCGACTCGCAACGCTCCTTGTTTCAGCCTGAGGGCATTACATTCCTTGTATTAGCCTTCGAGTACTACGCTCCGCTAGTGCATCAGTTTGCAGACGCGTCTGCAACCACGGGAGAGCATTTTCATGTCTTTTCGCCCCTCGGATGTCACCGACATGAGAATGTCGACGATCAGCGACCGTACCGCCGAAAAAATAAAAAGCGAATCGACCGTCGACATTCTCATGTCGGAGGCATCCGAGGGGCGGAAAGACACGAAAATGCTCTCCCGTGGTTGCAGACGCGTCTGCAAACTGATGCACTAGCGGAGCGTAGTACTCGAAGGCTAATACAAGGAATGTAATGCCCTCAGGCTGAAACAAGGAGCGTTGCGAGTCGGAAGCGCCTCGCGCCTGAGCCTCGATTTATACGATTTTTTCGCTCACTGAAAACTCCCAGGGTAGCCACTCATACACCGCTGGAGTCGTTGCCCGTCCCTCACATTACCTGCAATGAGACCGGTGGAATTTACGCACCTGTAGGCCATCGGTGAAATAGGCTACGGATCGGTGGAATTGGGAATATGCTTTCCAGTTCGGGTACGTGATACTCAGTTTAAGACTGTTGATTACTTTTATGCTGTTTTTATTTATTTTGGCCTATTCGACAGTTTAGGCTGTTCACGAAGAAGTTGTCAATTCGAGTCAAGAGAATAGTGTAGCCACCTTAAAATTTTTGCGGAAGGACCTTGTCAACCCTATTCCCTTTTTAGAAAATCAGGAAGCATTTGATGACTGATGATAACGTCGTAAATAGTTCCCCGGACTTAAGTGTCGAAAAAATAAAATTAATAGAAAAAATTTTTAGACAACGCTTTCAAATTTTACCCTCAGGAGATATAAAGGTTCCGCTATCGTTTCTCATCGCCTTCAATTCTCCAGCGCCTCGAGATATTGTTTCGAACATCGTTTCGGAGCTTTTTTTGGAGCCATAATATCGAGGAATTCCGTCAGTGTCTACCCCCCTGGTAATAAAGTTCATCGAAACGAAATCTCTGTCCGATTCCCACGCTCTCGATCATTGTAGTCCAGACCGTGCATTCGGTTTATGCATGAGCGCAGCGTCGGAATGACCAAAAGACCATTAAACCAGTAGTCCGGACTGTTTCCAACCTCATTGCACTCCATCAAACTGCAACTACTGTTCCAGTTGAACATCCGAAATCAGATTAGCATAGCGCGCTGTGTTTGTATACGTTGAAGGGCGTATCAACAGATCCGCATAGCCTCCCAGTCGTAGGCAACGGCCCTTTCTACTGGGTCCGTCCACGGTACTCTCTAATTATGATTTATTTTTTCAAGACATTTTGTTTTAATTGGTAATTTTTATACGCGCAGACTCGGATGCTCGTCTTGGGAGTGCGGAATCGCGGTAACGGGGCACCGGCGCCCGTAGCAAGTGCCAGGTTAACCGTACGCCCCTGTACGAAGTTAATCGTAATTAGTTTCGTTGGGATGGGCATTAAAATATCGACATTTTTATCAACGAAATGTATCTATCTAGCAAGATTTCGTTTCGGTATCGCGGATTGCGATCCTAATGACTTTTCTCTTCGACATTAATGGCAGAGGTAGATTTGAGTCGATATGTATACGAGAAATGCGCGCGCGTACCGAGTACATGAGCGAAGAGGTATGGTGGTGATGATGATGATATACTTTTTAGTCTCTCGAATAGTAGGTTGCATCTCCTCACTTTTCTTTCTTAAGTGCTAATCTTTTCATTTCTGAGAAGGATTTACATTTTGTATCCTTCATTATCTGCTCTTCCTAGTCCATTCTTTGCCTTCCTTTCCAGTTCTTTTCCTCAACCATTCTCTCCCGCAGTAATAAGTCCCTGGATGTTTCCTATTATGACTTACCATTCAACTCCTCTCCTTACAGTTGTATTCCATATTTCTCTTTCCCTTGCTATTCGCTTTAATACTTCTTCATTCCTGATATTTACTATCCATTTGATTTTCAGCATTCTCCGATAACATCATATTTCAAAAGCTTCCTTCCTTTTTCTGTCTTGTGTTCATCTTTTTTTTAACGGTAGCCAACTGAATGTTGTATGTCATAAAAATAATAGAAAAATATGTTGAGGGTATCAATTATGAGTAGGGTCACGGGTGGTTAGTTGACACACGAATTGGTTTTGTGTAAATTTTGAAGCCATTTGTGAACATTTTTTCAAGTTCTATTGACCTATTTGAAAGAGTGGACTTTTGCCCATGTTTTCTTTATTTTAAATCGTATTTAGCTGCATTTGAACAGCAGTAATAAATAATTTTGTGAAACAAGTTTTTGTGTCAACTAACAACCCACCATGTTGTTAGTTGACACAGGGGGTAATGTTAATTGACACACCGGAGAAAACTGGGACAATTATACGGAAATTGGCTGACGAATGCTCAAAAACTTAATGGGTAAGAACAGAAATAGACAAGAAATGACTATAACGGTACCGATCACATAAAATTGAGTCAGGAAACTCCTAAAAATTCAAAAAAGACAGAAAAAAAAATTAGTGACAAAACATCGTTGGGAAGAGTGTTTTTCCTCGTCTGTGGATTGATTGTGGTAGAACGCTTTGATCGTTTCTGCAGTAAAATCTCCGCGTGCCGTTTTTTTTTTACGTTTTCTGCGATGTTGATCATAGGCGCTGACTTGGTTTTTTTTTGTGAGGAGAGAGGGGCTCCAATAAAAACTTTAGGAGGCGACGCATCCCCAATATTTTCAATCCAAAAATGGAAAAAGTACAACAGATTTTACCATCAATTTTTAGATTTAACAAAAAAGAAAAAACGAATAAGAATAACATCGATAATCCCGAAATATCAGACGCATGAGAAGGGTATAATTTTGGCACGAATATAGATGGAAGACGACCATTCGAATTTTCAAGGAGAGATATTTTCAACCGATCTTGAGAACCGTGATAACTTTGATTCTGCCCCCTCCCCCCTCAATATTTTCCATAAGTCGGCGCCTATAATGCTGGTCCATCTAGAAATAAAAACGTATTTTAAAATTGGTGTGACAACTAACAACACCCTCATCTGTGTCAACTAACAACTTCGCGTTTTTCCCCTTTTAGACCATCACATTCGATTGAAATTCAAAATTTTTGGCATCAAATTTATCACGATTCATTTCCTTACTAAATTTTCTTTAAAATGAAGTACAATACACTTACTTTTGGCTAAATTATTTGTTTCGAAACTGAAAAATGAAATTCAGGAAATAATTTACTTCCTGTTATGTAAATCACATTTTTGGCATTCCCGAAAACACGCTTCATACTACGATGCCAAGTTTACATCTGTAGGTAGGTGATAAGAGTTACCGAGCTACCACAGAAATTTCGCCCAGATGGTACTAATGTAGCTCGAGAACAAAGCAGTGAGTCAACTAACAACGTGGGTCAACTAACCACCCGTGACTCTAAATACCGAAAAAAAACTGTGTTCCCGTAAGCGGCCGGAGTGATTGGCACTTCAGTGCCATCACTGACGTCTTTGCGCCTTGCTAAATGGTCCAACTTTCCAAAGTTATGAGAGCCTTCTAATGATGATGGGGCGTACGGACGGTGCACGCACGCCACATTGGCCCCGGGACACCGCACTCCTTACCTTGGAATTACCCCGATTGGGCCTGCGTCTGAATAGGGGGAAACGTTTTGAGGTAGATATCGCCCTTCTACCCCCATTTCTCCTCTTGCCTCTTCTCGACGGCAAATCTACGGCATATTATTTGTCTTCTTCAGAGTCGAGTTGCGCCGGATCTTCCTCTTCTTTTGTCTGCAACAAAATGACCTCGTCGTCGTCGTCATCGATGTTGGTGGGATGAAGAGTGTCGGCAATGGGTGCTGTGACCGCTGCCTTTATCTTTACCACTCCATGCTCATCTTGCGGCTCAATGTCTTCTTGACAAGGGCAGCTACCTGATCCCATCCCGCTCTACTCTTCAGCATTATCGGGCCTAGTTCTCGGTTGTAAGCGGCTCAACGCCCGCGTTTCGGAAGGCGACTGCCACTGCTTCCCTCTCTCGGTCGAATGCCGGACGCTCGAACAGTGTGTGCCAGGAATCATCATTTCGCCAGTTATAAGAGCCTTGGCGCCAACTATAGGAGAATTTCCAGCCAGTACTTGCACTCATTACGAGGCGCGAACTGCATTGAGCCTATAGTACAAGAAAAGGAGCAGCTGTAAATTCGTGTTATAGTAAATTTCCTTTTCCCTTTTCGCTAAACCCGATCTCGGACTGAGAGCGAAGTTGGCAACGATTTGCTACAAAAATATCTTCCTTCTCTAACTGATCAAGACTAAAATGAAAAAAATACATGGTTGTTAAGTTTTTGAAAACAATTGAAAACACGATCACAAACCTCCTGTTAATGTCTGATATTCATTCTAACCTGCAAAACTGACACGACTCACTGGAAACGGCTTGGGGAATCCGAGCACCAAGTCAAGCTGCATGCAAAATCAACACTTCATCGCAACTTGGCGAATTCAAATTGCCAATCCAAAATACACACGACGAATATAAACGTGCACGCATGTCGGATTCGAAATGCATATGACTTGTACGCAAACATCCTAGCATCGCAAGTCGAAACACCTCGGCTCGCGAATTTCTGTGATCATTGTTTTCATCTCTTTCTTTAAGTTTTCTGCATAATTTGTTCTATCTCATTTAGTGTTCTTACTTTCTATGTCCCTATCTATTCTCAATTTTGAAAGTTTCTCACTAGGTACTCTCCGCTCAGAAATCCGAATTGGAGACTTTTTACGTCCGGAGTTATGATTTACTTTGTGAAGCATGGAATTTGATGGCGAACTGGTTCAAATCTGGCGGTAATTTCTATATCGCAGTCCATCTTTACTCTCCGGCTTACTAGCCGCTACCTACTTTTAAAAGTAGAATTTTGCATGTATTTTTTAATGACGACGTTTGAGCAAAATGCAGGGCGATTTTACGGTAGAATTTATACGCGATTCAGAAAACTACACATTTAAAGGTATACAGTCAGGTCACATTAGATCGCAATCACCGAACCATGGCATCAACGGCTCGCTTTTGGTAGGTTTGACCACCCAGAAAAGCACTCGGTAAACGACTTGCCAAAATTTATGAAAAAATTGCTAAAAATTAAAAATGTGACAAGTTATTACGCATGTGCATTTTGTTAGAAAAACTGCTCGGTATACGGAATTCTACGTTGGAAGTGTTAACCTAATTCGGCGCGGGAAATCATATATACAACGGAGTGTACGGTAATTTATCTCGTCGAACTAACGAGGAACTATAAACAAATGTTCCTCTCCACGCCGTGAGATTGCCGAATAGTTGAACCCAGAACCCCGTCGTAATTTAATACTGTTTTACTGTCCACTTGAAATAGCTGAGGAATCATCGCATCGGTTGAAGTACCAAATGGCCATCCGAATTACACTGCATATGCAACACGGTGTCCGCAAATAGACACGGTAACGTGAGATGTAGCCGCACCAACCTCTCAACCTCTTCTCTGTTATCCACCTTTGCACTTGCAATTCGCCGTCCGACAGCTTCTCAACCCAATTAAAAAAGCATAAAACTGTCGAATCATCCGAAATAAATCAAATTTTTCATTTCGATAAATCAGCGTTCTTAAAAATTGTTTTACTCGTGCCGCAGACGCAGACATCGAAATAAATTCATTTCCACTTTTACGAACACTTGTATCACTCCGCAAATATCCGGCATGTTTGCGGAAAAAAAGAGCGAAAAATATTAATAAAATAACCTAACATAAACTTCATGTTTAATTAAATAGAATATTCTTTATTCTTATACTACAACCTGTATACCGGCGAATAGTGAAACGATTTAGATTCATTTTTCTTAAATTAAAGTTGATTAAAGAAGAAAAAAGAACGAAAAAAAATGTAAATAATGGTACTATAGTACATGCGTAACCTAGAGCGCGTTTGAAGCAAGGTGATTGTTAAGTATCGTAAATTGTGTCCGCAGCTTTGATGACAACCTCTGCCCTACCCATATTATGTCCGTGTTAACCGCTGAATATATTATCTTGTCTAGTTCGTGTGTCATAATACATGTCGGGTCTCGGCATTCACGGCAGATACGCTGCTTTTTTTTATATAAATTTCAGTTATTTTATTACATGCCGACTTGCTCTTGAAATTAGAAAAGATACACGAATATTCGTCAGCCTGCAAATGAATTGTGCTTCGGCATAGAACACACAAGTTTTGCGAAATTTGCTCCCCTACGAAGAAGAACGCCGCAACCAAACCAAGAGCGTATCGCGTTCTGCTATAATAGCATGACATGTCTTTCAAAATCGGGGAGCTTAACCGAATGTAAAATGAAATTTCAGTTTATTCTTATGCCATCCCCAAGATGCATACAATTTCCCCAATTTGACTTGATTTGCTCGGTATCCGCTGGCGCTCAAAAACTCGCATTTCTGATCATCGGTTAACAATGACCCGTTCTTTTTCTAATTTGCTCTCAACCCGAGCCCTGGAATCCGCCCTTTCGAGCATTAACCTCAGAGACGTCGGGGAGGCTGCTAGGCTATTTTAGCCCGCTTCACTTTTGGCCGAAAAACCGACCTAGGTCGAACATCTGGCGAGTTGCTACGAGGGATCGAATCCGGGGAACTCCGGATTTTGAGACCAACGCGCTATCCACTCGGCCAACCAGACCTCTAACGACGACCCGTTAAAAAATTCATAATCTCTGGAAGGAGTTTTCTCTCTATTCAGTAGATCTCTCTGCGAACTAAAATTCTACACAGTAGTGTGAGGAGAAAAACATAAGAAACTTGTAGACGTAAGAATACTAACGTCCGAAAATATTAAAAAGACAACGAGTGCGGAGTTGGAGGACAGGATGAGAAGCAAATCGCCCAACACACAAGAGAACAACATCGAAGAAATGTGGAACACCATCAAAACAGCGATAACCAGGACCCAGGAAGGGAATTTAAAAGTAGAGGAAAACACGGCAAGGAAGACATGGATGACCCCAGAAATACTCCAAATGATGGAAAACAGAAGAGCAGCAAAGAACGACGGAGCTGAATTTAGAAGAATCAACAAAACCATTCAAAAAGCTTGCCGTACAGCCAAAGAAAAGTGGTGGTCCGAGAAATGTGAAGAAATCGAAAAACTATAGAGCAAACATGATCACTTCAACGTGCACAAGAAGATTAAGGAAATAACCGGGAGAAACCGCAGAAAATATACCAGCATACTAAGAAATGCGAATAACTCCATCATCATAGGAATAGAAGATAAGCTGAAACGATGGCGGGAGTATGTGCAAGAGCTTTTCCAAGATGAGCGCACGGATCCAAAGGCAGGAATTGTGGAAACGCACCTAGACGAAGGCCCAGAAATCACTCGCAGTGAGGTAATACATGCCATCACGTGCCAAAGAAACAATAAAGCGCCAGGCCCCGACCAAATCCATGTAGAAATGCTGAAGTTGATGGTGGAAAGAGACGCAGAAGGAATAACAAGGTTGACAAAGCTATTCAATAGCATATATAAAGCGGGCAAGATACCGATGGACTGGCTGAAATCGACCTTCGAAGAATCAACAAAACCATTCAAAAGTGCGTCACCAAGAAGTGTTCGAAACATTTTCCTCATGTTACCAAAAAATAACATTGTTACTCATCGTCGCGAGCGAGCAGAGTTTTGGTAAGGGTTGTGAATATTTCCCCAACGTCCAACATAAGGAGGCCATCATACTAATGTAAAACAAAATATTTATAACGAGAAAATATATACTGCAAGGAAAATGCAGTAGTGGTAAGGTCCGCGAACTAATTTTCGTAGTTGTAATACCACAGTTCTACGTATCCGTAAAACGAATGTAAATTTCATAATTTGCGCTTATGAGCGTACAGTACCCGTGAATCCCGATTCAACGCCTACACAGCTGCCACCTGCCGTGTAAAGTTAAAAGATTTGTCGTTTCTGTTTGTGTTTACAACTTTTAAAAATAACGATCAGTTCGGCAGGTCGGCACGATTAACGTATAACGTTCGTCTTGTGTCATCTCTCTGAAACTACAAATTAATTATTTGTGAATAGGTAAGTTAATCTCAGTTACGTGTTATTATTGTTTGGCATTTTTCGATTTATGGTACGCGGCATATATGTTGGTAATTCTTGGTGCTCCATTGCAGAGATGGATGGTAGAAAAAAATGGACCAAGAGACGAGAAGAGAAGAATTGTATTACGATCCCAGAAGTGGAAAATTTATTAAACGGACTACTCGATCTTTACTGGTAAGTTGTTAGATCCTATCTTAAGCGATTCTCATCACCCTATTAGAAAACTTCCAAAGTTTATTTTCATGTAAAATACCGGCACTTACATGTGTATTCGTGAGACAAGTACCAATTTGAGGACATTTGGTTATATTATAGCATAACATTCCGGAAAGGAAGGAGCAGCCGACGACGAGCAATCTTCAAGTAAAAGAAATCGATGAGGTGAGTGAAAAACAATTTACTTATGAACATGGAGGGATGAGAAGAAATCCAAGAAGATATTATAACGACAGCATTCCGTGATAACGAGGACGAACAAAACGATAATTCTATTTCCTCTTTGGTGAGCACCTGTTGATATTTTCATGAACAAACACCGAGTGACAATAATACTTCTAGCTGATCTGTTTCTGTATAATTGAATTAGATATACAGCGGTGTTGAAGCTGAGGAGGAGGAATCAAATAATACAGTGAACACAGCGGTATCGATTCACTGTTGCAGATGACCCTGTAAACCACAAATCGCGGAAGCTATATTGTCGAAGGTGACAGACAATTGAGGTGGACAAAAGTTTCATTCCACTGTATCGCCTTCCAGACTGGTAAGTTACAGCTGAATCTAATTTTGAGTAAAGGTTACAGCGCGCAAATAGTTTTAAAAGCCCTGTTTGTATCTTACATTGAAGATTCACCTTTCAAGATATTAACATTGGAAATTCTTCCTTCGTATGTTTGTTTCTCACTGTGCTCTGGTATACAGAGACGAAACGACTTTCAGTTGGGGGGGGGGGGAGAAGGAAAATTTGCAGACAAACATTTTTTACTTTAACTAAAAATAAAATTTTTTTAAATTTGCCGATTTTTTAGTTAAAATATTTTTAATTGAAAAAAAATAATAATAAACAAAAAAACGAACCAACGTTCTTAGAAAATGAAAAATTCAAATGAACAGTTTCAAAATTTGCCAACTGCCAAATTATTGGAGGCACGGACGTACCGATAAGGGGGCAGGGGGCAACGGGAAAATTTATCATTGCAGTCAGGCGAGTTTTTTTTTTGTTTCTTTTTTTTGCTTTGATATTTGGGAATTGAGTTGAGAGGTTGGGAAAATCCAACAAGTCAAAAGGTTTTTCTTCTTTTGCATTGATACTTGGGAATTTTGAGTTGAGTCAGTTGGGACTTTCACAATTTCTACCCCCCCCCCCTTCCATCAAGAAAAACTCTTCGGTACGTCCCTGGACTCCAGAACTCAGAATGGGATCTCAAAGTGGATAGACTATCGACATTAATTACTGACCTTAAGGGTAGTTGAATTGGAACATGCGCTAAATTTTGAATCTGATTCAAGCTTAAGAGACCCCATAAATCGAAATGGACGAGCACTAATTAGTTTTTAAAAATCGAGAAGACTATTGAAGTGGAGAGTTCTTACGATCTTAAATTCAAATTAACAGACTGTTTTTGAAAATGCTAAAAATTGCTGATTCATTTTCATCATTACAAACATCCTAATCTCTTGAGAAAGGGTTAAATCGTCAAATCCGAATTTTCACAAACAGCATATATGATTTTATAAAAAATGATTGTACTATCGAAGTGAAAGTTGTTTTATTTCCATTTTCTTGTTTGAGGTGGGGGGAGGGGGGGCTGTTACAAATTTAGTAATGACCCTGGGACCTTTGATTGGACTTCATCATTCTTAGGTTAAGCAATTTTTGCGCGTAATGTTGAAGAGAAAATTCATTGAAGCTTGCATCTTTACCAGCCAACATTTGAAGTCCAAAGATTGACAAAAATTAATTGGCATTGAAAACCCAAGTAATCGATTGAAACAGCGACTATTGTAATTCCTAATTTTGGTTCGATTTCATAGTTTTTTGATTATTAAAGACTGGAATGTTCCCCTTATAATAACTCATACTTGGATAAATTTTGAAATTTTTCCTCCATTTTAAATTTTGGTAATTTGATGGTTATGAAAATGTTGAAAGATTAAATCAAGTTCGTTCAATTTCGACTCTCATTTTGGTGTTTGGGGCCTACCCAAGAGTCAATATCTAAAATTTATCGCGTTGATGGAATTTCCAAATTAGGCGACCTCTCCTCTCCCCTTCCCAATTTCGATATTTGATTCGGTTACCGGGAAGTCAATTTTAATCTCTTCTGGAGATCAGTTTTGGCCTTTGAAGCGTAAATCGGGAATCCAAGAGGAATCTGATGAAATTTTCAAATTCAGCAACCCAGAAGATTCTAATATTTTATTCGATTTCCTAGAAATTACTTTTGAATTTTGGGGCCCAAATTGCAGTTTAATAAGAAAGCTCATAGAAGCTTTCGAATTCAGCGATGCGAAAAACTGCTCGTATTTTGATTAGTTACTCAATTTTCCAAGAATAGAAAACTCTAACAGTCAATTCCGGGTTGAAAGAAAAATCTTCTGGTGAAATTTTCGAAATCAACGACCCAAAAACTCCTATTTTAGTGATCTTTCCATAAAAAATTTCAAGTTTAGCTCTGGTCTTGCTTAATGGGAGCGATTTTTTTTCCCCCCTCGAAAAAGAAACGAGACCTTGCCGTCAGAGATGCCGAATTAAGGGAAAACACTTTCATTCTTTTCCCATTCAGAATGGGCTCATCTTCATTCTTCGCGAAAAAGAAAAAATAGGAAAATGAGAATGAATGCATTCCTCAATTCAACGTCTCTACTTGCCTTTTGAAGACCCCAGTTTGTCCCACGTCGATCGGACTTTGGAATAAAAATGGGTGTGGGGATTATCATTTTACAGTTTGTATACAAATTAACGGTTAGTGTTTTTATTCACTAACAAGGCGGGATTACCTGACTGGCCACAATATGCTAATTTTTTTTACCAACCCCAAAAATGTACGTAAAATAAATCCCACTTTATTCATTTTCAATTTTTCATCCCCCAATCACTTACATTTGCTCAAATGAGCGTACCCTAATCTGGGAAGGTAAGCTGGAAGGATGTTAGGAATACTTGAGAGGAACACGCAACTTCCTTTACACATTAAGATGGTCGTTATTTACGCTTAGTGATATTTTTTTCTGAATGACTTTCTTCTGATTCGTCTCCTAAGTTGGTTCCAATAGATTAAAAAAAAAACAAAAAACTACAAAGTTTCAGGTTAATCGGATGGAGAGGAATCCGTGCCACAAGCTCCCTTTCGTTTTTATGGGAAAAACACATGTTGTTTCGACTTTTGTTTCAGACTAAATTTCCCTCCTATATTCACCAGGACCAAAGCCCGTAAATTGAACAATAGAACATTTGCTATCGGATTCATCTTGTGACGCTGGAAAATAAGTCTCCTGCTTTCAACTTTTAGAATTTAATAAAATGTTCAACTTTCTCAAATTTTAGGCTCTAGGTCTAACAGAGAATCCAGTAAAAACAGAATAGTAACTGAAATTCGAAATTCAACGTTTGCTATCGACTTTCAAATTTTCGAAATGTCTTCCATGTTTCAGCTTTGTTTCAACCGTTCAGATAACGTTCGATACTCAGCTTGAAACCTACCTTCGACTCTTGACTGACTAGTCTCTGACAGGAGTCCAGGGTACTCCATTTTCAGAAACGAAATTTGACTTTCAGTTTGAAAAGGTGGAGAAGAAAAATTTGCTGACAAATATTTTTTTAAACTAAAAATTCGCTGACAAAATGTTTAAAAAATTATAAACATGCCAATTTCTTAATCGAAATATTTTTTAATTCAAAAAAACACAAACAAACAAACAGACATTCCTCAAAAATGAAAAATTCAAATGAATAGTTTCCAAGTTTGCCGACTGCAACATTATTGGGGGGGGGGGGGGGGGTTCAACACCCACACCTCCATATAGTTTCGCCCCTGCGTGGTATATATTACACTACTCAGCGAATTTTTACTTTCTTTTTTGAAAAAGACTGGAATGAGGATTGGTGACTTTAGGTGTACTTTCTGAGTTTCATCCGATATAACACTGCTCATTCTTCTCCAATATGTTAGGTCTCTCTGTAAGAACCTCACACAAAGCTTATGAAAATTTATAGTTTCGGTGAATTTTACTGATCTTGTAAGATGCCATTGTACTGGTGGTTCTAAACATTGTCCTGTGCGCTGTATTTTGTTCGTTCTCTTTTCTTTTGAATGGCCTAATTCGATTATTACAACAAAATTTGAACCACAGGCCACAGAACCCTCGCTTATCTGTTGATTCCATATGTATTATGGAAATGAATGTGGTGTGGTGAGACGTATGGCGATGCACAATTGCCAAAGTGGCCCCTATGACACCGCACCCCCAGCACCGGAAACTACCCTTTCAGGCATCGCACCAGTCAGGGGCGAAACTATAGGGGTGTGGGAGGTTGAAACACTCCCATAGGTGGGAGTCAGTATGGCCAGCTTTGAAAATTGTCCCTCGGTTTTTTGTCCATCGGCATGACTCTTTTTCAACCAATTACAAAACAAAAGCTCCAATATTTTCCGTCGCAATTAATGGTCAAATTGTATAGGTATTCTTATCAGAGCAATACAGTCCGCAAACCAAATCCCGTTTTTTTTTGTTTTTTTTTGTGACGAGACTCCTGCATTTGCGTATTATTGTCTAAAATTAAGAATTGAAAAAAATTGTCTTTCGGCATGATCATCTTTATGCAACGATAGACGTTCATCATCCAAAAATAATTACATCTAATGGATGGGTTAGAATGCCTTTATCAACTCTCCATATAATTCTTTGTTTTGGAATCTACTACTCGACGGCAGAACATTTTTTGTTCGGTATTCTCTTTCGGTATGTATTTTATTATGTGTCCTTTGGCATGGAATTCATTATGTTACCAATATGTTATACAAAACGCCTCTTAACAACTCCCATCAAAAAAAGTTCAAATATCCCCTACTTTCCTTCATGAAAAAACATACCTGAAATATCAACATTTTTGAAGAATGTCCCAGGAGGGAAATTTGGTCTGGAACAAAAGTCAAAACCCCATATGTGTTTTTCCCATAACAATGAAAGGGAACTTGTGGCACGGATTCCCCTAATCCAATCGAGCTGAAACTTCGTAGGCTTTTTTTTTTTTTTTTTTGATTTTATTGGGATCAGTTTAGGAGACGAATCAGAGAAAATTAAAAAAAAAAGATCTCCAAGAGTAAATAACGAACACCTTAATGTGTAAAGGAAGTGTGTGTTCCTCTCAAGTATCTAACATCTTTCCACCTTACCGTCCCAGACTAGGGTATGCTCTTGTGCGCAAATGTGAGAACTTGAAGGATAAGGTTCCAATCTGTATTTGCAGAAACGAATCTATGGGTGGAGGGGGAAACACTCCCAACAATTTGAAACTCGGCAAATTTTGATACTGTTCATTTGAATTTTTCATTTTCTTAGAACGTTTGTTTATTTCTTTTTATTTTTTCAATTAAAAAATTCTTTGATGAAAAATTGGCAAAGTTTCAGTTAAAAAAAATGTTTGTAGGCAAATATTCCTTCTTTACCGCCCCCCCCCCCCAACTGAAAGTCAAGTTTCGTCTCTGGCATCAGTGCCGAGAGGGATGGAAATGAATGTAACTGAATGTTTCATTAATCTCTTAAGATGGACCACCACAAGCAGGCGTGTGTAATGATTATATTTTGATGGAACAATTATTGTTGGCAGATATGTTATAAAATCGAATTCGTTAGCGTTTACTTCTGTATTGCAGATAAATTATTGTTAGTACTTGGAAAGCAATGAGTGATACCTAGTTCATCAACAGAAAAACCGCCTTCAAAAATGAAAAGTAAGAAACAGTCAGAACTTCTTGAAGAACGTAACCTTAAAAGGAAAAAATATGCCGATGATCATTATGAACGTGTTGATTCGCAGACCTTAAGACCTCAACTTGGTAAGTTTGTTTTAATACTATTGAACTACCTACTTGATGATTTATCAGGGTTGCCACTTTCAGAAAATCCAAGGAAGGTCATTTGTCATTTTCTCAAATATGCTTGTCCCCCCCCCCTCCCAATAATCGACAAGTTCGGTAAATTTTCGGTAAATTCCAAAGTCATATAGAATTCAGATTCGGCCAATCGGCAATCAGCAAATGCGAAATTTGACGAATGCTGAACCAAGAAATGAAAAATATTCGTCGGAAAATTTTTAATCGGCATCCCGTTCAAAAAACACCCTAGTTGCGTCCTTGATACTGCACCAAAAAAAAAAAAAATTTTAAGAGCTGTTTAGGAGAGCAGAGTCATTTGTAATTTGGCGGTTACCCCCCATTCCTTTTAACATTTTAGTAGGTAATCGCCAAGTTGATTGCTCACAGAAAAACAAAGTCTGTGCTGGTTTTTGAGGTGCAGTTGTTAGTTGTTTGTGTAGACTGTCAAGTTCGTCAAAGTTATATGGAATCTACATAAGCAACTTGAATGCAAAAAAACAACAAAAAACAGTAGTCTTTGTTTTTCTGTGGACAATCAGTTGTTAGTTTTTTATATTTTCTTGAAACAAAAATCGTTCAACAGTTATTTTGAAAACTGCACCTTTTTCTTTCAGAACAAGCGAATCTGGTCCCGCGCAATGAAGCCCAGGCCTTACATACGATTCAGGAATGGATCATAAATAGAAGGGTGTACAAAATAAGGTATGAAAGAGAACGTGGCGAGAAAGTGAGGAGGAAATTAACGAGGTAGAGACGTCCTCACTGAAAGAAGACAAGCATCTCGGCTCCCTCAAAAGGAGAAGACTCATAAAAATTGATGTTTGAATATTTTACTGTAGTATGTATGACATAATTATTACATTATATTTTCAGAATTGTTTGTATTTTATGTAACATCAGGATATGGTTTTATGCACAAAATGAACCTGTGCAGATTTTAAAATATTTTCCAATTGTGTATTATGACGATACCCAAAAAGTTGAAAGCTCAGAATTGCGATGAATACCGAATAATAAGCCTAATGTCGCACGTTCTCAAAATCTTCCTGCGGATCATACAATTAAGAATTTACCGCAAGTGCGAATCACAGATGAGCAACACCCAGTTCGGATTCAGAAACGGCCTCGGAACCAGGGAAGCATTGTTTGCTACAAACGTGCTCATACAGCGATGCCGTGACATGAACACAGATGTACATGCGTGCTTCATTGACTATCAAAAAGCCTTTGACACGGTAAGGCACAATAAAATGATAGAAATTCTCATTTCCACAGGGATAGACAAGCGCGATATCCGAATAATTTCTGAATTATACTGGGGACAAACTGCCGAAGTCAGAATAGACAACGCTACGTCCGAAGAAGCTGAAATACAGCGGGGAGTCAGACAAGGCTGTGTCTTATCACCGATGCTTTTTAATTTATATGCAGAAGTGGTGTTCAGAGAAGCTCTCTACGAAGAAACAGGTGGAATAAAAGTTAATGGCCTTGCAATCAACAACATCAGATATGCAGACGACACGGTAATCATAGCCAGCACTCAAATGGACCTACAGAAAATGATGAACAACGTTGTCCAACATAGCGAAGCAATGGGTCTAAAACTAAACACCTCAAAAACAAAAACGATGGTGTTCTCCAAGAAACCTGTCAAATCAGAACTGCGGATCAACAATGAAACTATAGAACAAGTGCCCGCCTTTAAATACCTTGGAACGATACTAAAAGAAAATTACGATTATAAACACGAAATCCGCAGCAGAATCGAACAGGCAAGGCATGCCTTTCTAAGCATGAGGAATATTCTCACGAGCCCGGGGTTGAAATTGGAGCTAAGAATGAGAATAGTGCGATGCTATGTTTTTCCGGTACTGATGTACGGCTGCGAAAGCTGGACCCTAAATGAAGACATTGAAAAACGAATACAGGCGCTAGAATTTTACATATATCGCAGAATGTTACGGATAGCCTGGACCCAGAGAGTGCCGAATGTGGAAGTACTACACAAGATGAAGAAGGAACTCGAGCTGCTAAACAGTTTAAAACGGCGCAAGATAGAGTATTTGGGGCACATACTACGGGGAGGAAAGTACGAGCTGTTGCGGATAATTATGGAAGGAAAAATAAGCGGAAAAAGATCGATCGGGAGGCGACAGAACTCGTGGCTGAAGGACCTGCGACGGTGGCTTGGATGCTCGTCGGCGAAACTCTTCCGGAAAGCTATTTCCAAAATACAAATAGCCCTTTGGATAGCCAACCTCTAAATAGAGAAGGCGTTATAAGAAGAAAGAAGAAAGTGTGAGTTGCTTTTTGGCAAAGTGGCAACATGTCCATTTCATATCCTTGCTAGGGTTACCAACTGATTCTTTCAAAAACGCAAATTACATAATAAAAACGCAAGTCTACTTTTGTTTTCTTTTAATTGCACATTTATTTGTCCTTTGGGAAATGGGGGAACAAACACTTGGTAAAATTTATCGCTTTCTTCCTCTACTTTTTCAAGTTGAGCTTTCTTTTGGCATATTTTGATTCTGATGACATTATTTTTGGCCCAGGACTAGAACAGATTAAGAAAGAAAAAAAAAACACTTTCTGGTACATTGACTCTCAATCTGAAAATGAACTTATGTTCAATCGTTTCACGTCGTTACAAAACATCAAATAAAAATAGAAAAAATGGGTAACTGAGGAAACGAATAATATTGTTGAAACTGATCAAGTTACTCGTAGAATGAAATTTCTACAATTTAAATCGAAGATTGGAGAGGTGGAAATCCGCAAACAATTGGGAATCATTTGTAAACGTGAGCAAACAGCAAATGTCACATGAAAAAAGCAAACATGTTTGAAGAAACACAAACAGTTGGTCACCGTACCTTACAACCCTGGTCAGTGCCGGAAAACCAGTAACAAGTTTCAACGTTTCAACTTTTCTTGCTAACATTCTAATGAACCGAACGACTACTGTACCAATTTAAATGAACACAGCGCGCTGCCAGGCAAACAAGGTAAGCGCCGCTTACACCGAAAATTCCCGAGAAAATAAAAGATTTCATATACAATATCAACTTCAACTGGTAGGTAACAAATAAAAGATAATGAAACATTGGGCAAAACAGCGACTATATTGATGCTTACGACGCGTACGCTTAAGTATAATTATAGAGTAAAACGTAGGAATATGGACTGGGGTAGAAAAATGGACATGGTGTGATAACAGGCCTGATAACAACACTGAAGGTCTGAAATCAATGTGACATGTTACATTCTACAACAGTCAACACTGGCCAAGAAAGAAAATGGAAATTCTAGCAAATTTTTTATTTTTAGAATTTTGTTTTCATCTTATCACGGGTTAACCACTTCTAGAAGTCATAACTAGCGCAGTTCTAAATTCGTTTCCAAGACTGACAAATGTAGCATCATTTCTAATGGGTTTTTTTCTTCAGAAGTCTGAGAGAATGAAGGCGATGCCGTCATTCCAAGTAGATTAAAGTCTTTCCGCAGTCAAGCCAACTCGCATGAGCTCTCATTGCAGACATCTTTAATAGGCCGCCCTGCTTCAATTTCCTGCTGACTGGATGACTATGTAATGTCGTCTGTTATAACCTTTGAGCGTTTACGTTTCTTCGTTTTACGTTTGGAGAGGAGCTTTGTACAGTCGAAGTTGGTAGCTTTTCGTGCCCGAACTGAATATGAAGCAGAATCCATTTCCATTTTTATTCGTGTTTACCTATATTTGGTGTCGCCGCATTAAATAATTCCTTCACGACGAAAAGGCTGTTGGAGTAACGCTACCAGCCAGATCGAACCACGCTCGATAATTATACACAGATACGGATAGTAGGTACACACTACGCATGCATACGAATATGTATGCGTACAGAGAGATACATGGAAAAGAAAGAAAAAGAGGAAAAAGTAACATAAAATTCCTGCATAGGTACGCCTGAGTACATTATAGTTCGATCTGGAGACGTTATATTTTTCTATTCCACGCGTGTCTGACATTCGCGCTCTGACACGCGAAGACAGAATAAAACGGTAATGCGACAGTGGCACTTTTGCATGCAGAACTGTTAGCCAACGTGTTTCATCTAATAAAGTTCCACAGCTCGTGTACGAGTATACCACGCCGTACACTTCCCAGCCAACTCCGTCGCACATCCTTACACCTCACAGCTCCAATTCTACCCAGCGAGCGTATGACATGCGGAAACAGCAGTTCAACCTTTTACAACTTGAGTAAGTATTGAAAACGAACGGTGCCGGTTGTAAACAATTAGGGGCGACCGGGACAATGTGCCACGGAGGTGATCAGTCACAACTTCCAGCTTTCAGCCTAATAAAGATGGCGCTGCTTCCCGATGCGCAGTTAGTTACCCAGTTACCCGCGGAAAAGGTACCCATTTGTTACACTCGGTTACCCTCAGATTACCCTTGTTCCCCTTTAGTTACCCGGGTAACTGGTTCATTTTGCGCATCGGGTTGGTAATAAGCGGAAGCAGTTGGCATTGTAAATATCACGATCAATGTATTTTGTATGTTATCAGGAATTAGATTTATTGCGTTATGAAAAATATTGAAGGAAATGTGTTTTGGCAGTAAGTATCAGAATTAGAGAATTCCAATGAAGTAACTAATAAATATTATTTGTACTAGTATTCGGAAAACATATCTTTTGGTTTTGGTTTGAAATACGCCTATAAATGGAGGTATACGATTCAACAAATTTGAACATGTAAATTCCGTTAACTGGGCAAACTGTCAGATTTATTCGGATGCAAGTTGTCCCAAGTTAAAAATGATTCCTGTTTATTTTCAAAGGCTTGTAATCATCCTTAGTGACCGGTGGGGGAGTTACCTCATGAACCGCCTTCCAAAATTAATAAAATTAAACAAAGAGGGTGAATCTGACCCGAGAACTGTCTCGATTTATACCTGATTGGCCCGGTAGGGATTTTGGTGACAAAATAGTGGGCCCACCGTTAACAATTAATGCAAATTCTTGCATCTTAAGTTTTCGTACTGGGCAACTGAGAGTCCAAAGACGACCAATCAGCACAATAAAATCTTTTTTGACACTTTTTCCCGGTTTTTGTTTACGACTTGTAATTTTAAAAGTAAAAAGCTGGTGGCATCCCTGGACGAGTGTTCCACCCGGCACTCGCACTTTTAAACTTCACCACGAGTCCAGGGGTCGGTTTTACTCCTTACGCTCTGTGGCGTAGCGGTAAGAACTCGGCTTCATAACCGGAAGGCACCGGGTTCGATTCCTAACGCCGGCATCGTTATCAGTAACGCAAGAAAGAACTCGTCATACATACTAACACCGCATTCTGATAACGTACACAGAGTCACAACTACTTACAGCAGAGACTTCCGAGAAGTGTGTAATCGGTCGCCAGCATCTGAAAGCTGTAAATGGGTAAGGCGCTACCTGCCGGTGCTCGTTGAACTCACCGTCATAAACCACGGGGCTAGTGATACGGGTATTTGACAGGAAGATAGCGCAGTCGACCTAGGCCGATTTCCGGCAAGAAGAGATGAGGGCTTAGGCAGCCCTAAAAGGCTCCCCGATGTTCCTGAGGTAATTCTCGAAGAGACGGTTCCAGGGCTCGGGTGAGAGCAAAATGAAAAGAGAGAGTACATAAGCCTCCGCTATGCGTCGTAACGTCGCAGACTCATCACTGATATGGTCCGATACTCTTCACATTTTTTTCGAATATTCGCTTTCTTTGGTTTGTATAACTGTCAATACCTGTAAGTCTTCTGGAATTTTCTTTCCTTTATTCTGTTTGAGTGCTTTAGTAGTACTTTCTTGTTCTCTGCTGTCATGCGCTTCAAAATTAATGTCTACTGGTATTTGATCCTCCCCAACTGCCTTACCGCACTTGGCTCTGTAATTATTAAACTGAATTTTTTTTTCTGAAGTAACATTTCATCACCTCACATGTAAGCTGATGTGTCACAAGAGATGGGATAGTATGAAAAAAATGAAGAAATTTTCAATGTTGTATAAATGTAGAGTTATGAATTACTGCATGTAATCCTCCTAGGCAGAATAGCTGACAAACGATCAGTTAGAGAGAGGCAGCATTTTTGGCTCAGGGACCTACGGCGGTGGCTGAAGTGGTAGCCGTTGGCAGGGACGTACCGAAGAGTTTTGCCTTGGTGGGAGGGGGGGGGGGGTGTAAAATAACTGACCAACTGACTCAACTCAAAATTCCCTAGTATCAATGCCAAAAAAAAAGAACAACATTTTGACTTGTTGGGTTTTCCTAACTTCTTAATTCAATTCCCAAGTACCAAAGCAAAAAAAAATCTTTGTAACTTGTTGGATTTTCCCAACTCGCCTGACTGAAATGGTAAATTTTCCCAACTGCTGAGTGAAAATTTCCTATGGGGGGGAGAGAATTGCACCCCCCCCCCTCCGGTACGTCATTGGCCGTTTGATATATTCCGTAACGCAGTTTAGAAAACCCGTATTGCTATACGAACGGCAAACCACTGAGAAGGTCAGAAGAAGAAAATTCCAGGATATAAAACAATATTATGCTTAGTCCACAAGTATGTAGTTCAGAATGTTCAAAAATAAATGTTCAACCGGGGGTCCTGCATATTTTCTTCTTCTTCTTCTTCTTCTAGAAACACCTTTAGGTTTACACCGATCAATAACCTGAGGTACTGCATGATGCAGAAGAATTACAGGTAATTTTATCAGAATCTGCACATAATTCACACACACCATAAAGATCACATGGTATGCATTCTTCATGTGCCCACATTTCCCAATTCTTACATTGGATCCATTTCTTCCCAGGTCTGCTATTGGAATTCAACTCAGAACAAAATAATACAAACATATTCATCCTTGGCCTCACTAACACTGGAATCTTTTGGAATATTCTTGTTTCTTGGTACTTGAATCTACTTTTATTCCTTTCCAGTACCTTCATTTTCAACTTTTTATCAAATCGTTTTTTTTTCCGCTGCTGATTCGGCAGCAGTGTCAATGCTTCTTTTCAAACTCCTCAGTCTCATTTCCCTCATAAATGGTGAACCAGTCAGGATTGCAGTTTTCCGTTGTTGTACATTTCTCTATTTTGTCCCCCTGTGGTTAATTAGTTAACGTGCCCGCTTCGCAATTCTTCTGTGGTGGAAATGATAGCGTGATAATACTCTGTCCCGTGGCATACTTCAATACATCGTTCTGAAGCGTGATAATTGACAATCCAACAACAATGAAACCCTATGGTCTCCGGTTTGGTTTGCATATTTGACAAAATGTATCATGAATTTTCGGAAAATAATACAAGTTTGCCAACCATTTGGATGAGAATCTCCATCATTTCTATTCACACTTCCAATAAGAAAATGTCCATGAAATTGTACACGTAAAAAAATACAGAACAGAGATGTTTTCTTTCCTGAAGCTGAAATTGCCTTACACAAAGCGACAAAACACTCTTCTCTTGGCACTTTGCTACCTGCCCGACTTGTCTATGTTACAAACCACAACTTTTTTGACAATTGCACAATGGTCAATGCGGTTTCGTCAAGATTCAAAATACTATTCACAGAGAACTGATATTTTGACGTATCACTTCATCAAAATTATCTAAAAATTGACCAACATTCGTTTTATATAAATCGCTCACCCTGGCTTAACTGATGTTCTCGGATTTTCTTACGGTTATATTTGAATCAATTCTCATGAAATTACGATTACCCTTCATATTGACATATACCTTGCCACAATGAGGTAGTTAGCTTTGAATTGGGTCGACCTTTTTTGGATTGAAACCTTCAGTTTCAGTACCTGCTTCACAATTGACAAAAGATCACCTCGCTTTTCTTCTTCTTCGCTTTGGGTCTTCCTTGTATAACTTCGGACCATGATATTCTATCATTTAATAACAATAATGGTATTAACCAGAGAGATCCTAATCCTGTGATGTCATTTAAGATCTTCCCGTTGGTTGATGTTTTTTTCTTCTTTTTTTTCCCCCCCAAAGTGTTTGAGAAGGTACAACATATGAGCATCAATTTAGAAGATGTCCGATTTTGCGCACTTTGAGCTTGCCGAAAGTGACACTTTTATTAGACTCTTAGTCAGGTGTTTCGGTCACGACCCCGTGGCCGCCGAGATTCCATTTGTGGGAATCTTCTGTTTGGGGTGTCGGCCCATAAAACTGTCGAAGGCACCTTTGTTCATCGCTGAACCTTCGTCAATTCCATAATCCTCCCCCATTCAGTACGTGTCTTTCGTGAGTCGCGTAACACCGGCGGTATTGAAACCGGATGGTGAAAACGAACCTTTCATCTCCGAATTTAACACTGCCTTATTATTTCGCTCACCTTTCAGCAACTCAAGAAACGCAAAATTGGTCTTTTTAAGATTGAACTATCGACACTAATGGAGTCAAACGTTAATCCGCTTAAGGCGGTATAGTTTGCTTATATCTTCCGGTTCACATGGACTGAGGTCGTAAACATGTATTTACAGGGTGTATTATATCCTCGGAGCAACCTTGACTCGAAGAGGCTTTTGGTTTCCTGGATCCTAGCGAATGTTAAAAATTTTATTTTATTCTATTTTCGAACGTATATGTTACAATTCACACCTTGAATTTGCTGCTTACAATTGTTAACCGACAGACTTAGTCAAAACTGGACAGCAATCTGGGAGAAACGCAATTTGGCTTCAGATCTAAGGCCGGCACAAGGGTTGCCATCGTAGCGTTTAAAATTCTAATTCAATGAGCTATAGAGGTTAGTCGAAATATCTGTATACGCTATATAGACTGCGAAAAGGCTTCCGAAAAGGTTAGCCATTAAAAATTGATTGAAATATTTGGAAAATATAGATTAGACCATGAGGACTTACAATTAATATTAGAAACAAAAAGCCAATATTCGAATTGGAAGGACTAGCTCGGCAGAGTACTGCAGAATTGAAAAGGGCATAAGATTGGTGTGCCCACTCTCCTCGCATCTATTTAGTATACACGCGGAACAAATTATGCAACACCTAAAGCTACAAAAAGCTGGTTTCAGGACTAATGGTAAGATCGTCAACAGCATAAACTACGCGGATGACAAAGTCATTATTGCTAGAACATCGCAGGAACTACAACGGATGATGCACTGGCTTGACAAAGAAGGGCGAAAATACGGTATGAAGATCAACGCGAGGAAAACAAAAACAGTGATAATAGGAAGAGCGACAGGGAACAAAGTCCTACGGATCCAGATTAAAATAACGAAGAGACGAGTGAAGCAGTACAGTTATCTAGGAGCACTGATACAGAGCGACGGAAGAGAAGATACAGAATTCAAGCGCCGATCAGCAGTTGCGAAGACAGCTTTTCTGAATTTAGAAAAAGTGCTCCGAGATAGGAAAATGAACATTCTCAGACGAAAAATACTAAGCTGCTATGTGTGACCTGTCTTGCGGTACCCTTTTGAAGCATGGGCAGTGTCAAGAGGAACAGAAAAGAAAATCACAGCTTTCGAAATGTGGTGCTACCGATGCATGCAGAGAGTGACGTGGACAGAGAAGGAGAAGAACGGAGAAGTGCTGCAAACGATGGGCATGAAGGAACCATTATAGCTGTAGACGCTCTTGAAGACGAAGGAACACTTTGTCACGGAGGAAATGAGACACGGCCTGCTGCGAGTGATATGACAGGAGAAGATCACAGGAAAACCTCCGAGAGGAAACGGCTCAATTTACTATCGAATTGTAATATTTCGCTGTTATAACTGTGTGCATGCTGAGGACTACCTCCCGGTAGGGAGACGCTCACTAATAATAAACATAATAAAATTACAGAATTGAAATTTGGTAGAAATATAACAGAAGGATGTAGGCTACCACGTGACACTTTTGAACATTTTCTGATTAGTTTCATTCCTCAGAAATTGAGCAGCATTTGAATTTTGGGACAGATCGCCCCAGTTCTCCACTACCAATTCTAATACCGACCGCTGTTTGCAGAACCAGGAGCTACCGCAATTCGAAAGCAAGAAAAATATTCCGCTGCGGTAGATTACAACTCGCATAAACTTGTGCCCATTGCCCGTCCTGCCCGAGTTCGGGCGTTCGCATATAAATAACGATTTTGAAATATTAAAATAGCGAGCTATAATTAGTTATCATATGGTGTATACCGGTTAAAAAGTAAATTATAATAATTAACTGCGAGAAGTCGGTGTAGGTACTCAGGAAAGCCGAAACCCGACGTTCGGAAAGTTCGGGAATGATGAAGATGTTAGAGTGAGCAGAAAAAATGTGGAATAAGTTACCGCTTTCGAAGAAAGAAGGTATATAAAGAGTATCGTTTACATTTCACCGGGACAAGTGCCATCTTCGTCCGCGACTAAATACTACACGACATCGACGGGTGGCCGACTGTCTCTAAAAGCTTAATGTTGTTTATCAAGGATTTTGTAAGATAAACCAGTTGGTCTTTCTTTGTACAAAGTATACACACGATACGTGTACATGTCCAGGTCTATACCCGAATCAGTTCTTCATTTCCAAACAGAGCAGCACTGGGAAAATTGTACGCATGCGATAAATTTAAGCCGCTGACCGCGAAAACTCGATTGGCGCTTACATTGGAAATATAAGCAATAATGCGGCGCTGTATCAAAAGATGCTAGGGTATAGAACAACAGTATCTGAGGAATCAACCGGCTGTGCCAGTTTGGGCATTGAGTGGACTTTTGATCAAGTTGAACCGCGGTGCATCAAACGCTGCCAAACTGTGTATATTTATGGTATCGAAACGAGGGGGCGATGTTCGTTAAGGAAACCGGAATGCGAGTATGTTTTGGAAAAGGTCAGAAATCGATGAAATAAATGTCAACACCTGCGATTGGCTAAACAGGTTTTTGTGAGCTTGTGTACCCGTGTGAAAAATAATCAAGAAAAATAGGTTCAGGAGTGCAACTTCGAATACTCAGATGATTTATTTCGGAGGCACCATTTATTGTCCTAAATTTCGGATAATTATTAAGAGTTTCCAGCGTTGTGCTTGAGGTTCCT
This sequence comes from Acanthococcus lagerstroemiae, assembly GCA_031841125.1. NCBI lineage: Eukaryota > Metazoa > Arthropoda > Insecta > Hemiptera > Eriococcidae > Acanthococcus > Acanthococcus lagerstroemiae. The sequence goes on along the minus strand of CM063106.1, from coordinate 12,562,758 downwards.
CCAAGACAGCCGCAATTGATTGGCCGACATATACGTAAATATTTTGCGAATACTGTCCCCTGCAAGCATTTTTTCGCGCTTACCCAAGTCTTAGATGACACTGTACTCGCATTTTAAAAGTACAGGAGAGAAAACCGCATTCAATCTGTTGATTTTGCGATTTTTCAGCCTAACCACATCGCCGACCTTCGCTTAGCTCAAATCGGTCTCCAGTTCGGTATCTCACTTTTTGTTGTCTGTCTATCTACTGGTTTGTCTGATTGACTGACATACTAACTTCCTGAGTGTCTCCCTTATTACTTGAACGTTCTGGAGAATTCACCCTTCACTCAGACCCTTAGCCAAACTCACTATGTAGAGTCGCGCATATAATGTACATATATTGTAAAGAAATTCGCACTAAAAGACACACGAGATATGGAATAACGACGTTGATTCCGCCACGAACATACCAAAACACTAAGTACCGTAGAAAAATCATTTTGAAAGCGCACAATTTATCGCATACAAAACTAGACGGTACAGTGACGGCCAGCGGCCTCTATATACCCTGGCGTTATCGACGAAACTCCTTATCGCTCTCGTTATCGATCATCTATTCTGTTGCTCGAAACGTGTCTATCATTCTTCACTTATCTCGAATGTTCGGGAGCGTTCGCCACAGTATAATATTCCATCCTGCAGGATCTATAGCGGTAATTAGTCTATAACATGAAAACATGAAGAGTATCAGTGGTGGTTCAATAACTTTAACAGAAAAAGGGCGATTACAGTATTATGTAACTAGTAAGAAAGAGATCTATCAGAGGTAAGAGTGGAAGTTTTTCCGAGGTGAGACATATTATTGCATTATTACACCTCGAGACTCATCCAGATTGTTTTTTCAAACTCTACAGCCTCATTCTGACTTTTTCAAGACCCGCTGAGATACACTTTCATGCTATTTTAAGACTCATCAATCATATTTAGTGACTCTGTGGTGTAGCGGTCAGAACTCGGCTTCATACCTGAAGGCACCGGGTTCGCTTCCCAACGCCGGCATCGTTATCAGTAATGCAAGAAAGAACTCGTCACATTCTAACACCGCATTCTGATAACGTACACAGAGTCACAACCACTTACAGCAGAGGCTTCCGAAAAGTGTGTAATCGGTCGCCAGTATCTGAAAGCTGTAAATGGGTAAGGCGCTACCTGCCGGTGCTCATTGAACTCACCGTCATAAACCACGGGGCTAGTGATACGGGCATTCGACAGGAAGATAGCGCAGTCGTTCGACCTCTCACTTCGCACGGCTAGTGCAGACTCACATATAATGGGAATTACTCCCCGCAGACGGGCAAATAGGCCCACTCAAAGAAAAGAGACGACGACGACGATCAATCATATTTGGACTCATTACAACTTAAAATTCGTTACATCTTGCTCGTTTGAAATCAGTGGCACATCCGGGAGGGGGTCGAGGGGCCTGGACTCCCTTCGAGATTTTGCCGAACAGTGTTTTTATAATTTTAGTTCCCCTTTAATACCTTCTGCTCTTTTGGTGAAGACCAGACTCTCCCCCCTCGAACCTTAGGCTGGCTACACTACTAGTTGAGGTTTATGTAAATGTTCTTACCGCAATACAGAATCATTAAGGTTAATCGGGGGGGGGGGAGTCCGAATGAAAAATGTTATAGACGAAACATAATAAATAAGTTGCGTTGTATATATATACACGCAAGACGGACCCCCCCCCTGTATCCACCCCTGATTAAGTCTCATTCCGATTTCGGTTTTCTTTACGACTTGCCAAGACTTATCGGACCATCCTCTGGTGGCACCAGGAGCGGTCTGATCCTAAATTATCCCTGGAATCGAATTCAGAAACCTATTTCGAATTTAATTTTTCACGCACTCCTTTCTAATTTTGGAGTCTCACGTGAGGGGCGAAGAGACCAGGAGAGGTGTTTCATGCACTGCGTCGATAAGTGAAACTTGATAGAATAATTTTGAACAGAAATAGTATAGTCCTAGCTACTTTTCTCCTTTCAGTATTTCACCCGAATGACCACAGACCTTTATATAAATTATATGTTGAAATTCTCCCCTCCTAGGGGTCGAGTTAAAATTGCCCGATGACCTTTAAACTATAGGCACACATTGTTTTTACGTGGCAATTCTAGCGGGTCCGTTTCGCAAAACAATTCGGACTTTCCCAAAATAAGTACCATCCGAAGGTCTCGTTATCAGGGACGTACCAAAGATTTTTTGAGGGAGGGGGTAAAATATGGAAAATCCCAAGTGATAAACGGAATTCTGCCTACGTTATACTAAATTTTAGTCGGCAGGGAGAAAAGCTGTTTTTCAACTTTGCCAACCGACTGAATCAAACGAATCAAATTGAAGAGGTCCCAAAGAAAAAAGTACGCACGTAAAGGCGCAGGAGACAATGTTGTGTGAATAAAAAGAATAGGAATCGCACTGTCGGACAGAAAGGAATGTATCTGGTGGGAGCTGAAGTACAAAGTGAACGATGTGTTCTTTACTTTTTAGCTCATTATATTGGCAACGCTACTTGAGCCCTGTACAGCCCTGAAATACCTCGGGCTGTGATTCAACGGGAAGCTGTAATTTAGAGAATACACGACGAGTACAGCGCAGAAAGTGGAGAAAGTCGTAGCTGGACTAAGCTGACTCATGTCCAACCTGGGAGGGGGCCGAGAGAGAAAAAAGTAAGCTGCTGGCGAACGTATCCATGTCGATCCTCCTATATGGAGCTCCAATCTGATCCGACGTCATCGGTGCCAGGGAATACAGAAGAACAGATCTGATAAGAGGGTCCAACGGAAGGCTGCACTGAGGTGTGTCAGTGCATATCGCACTGTCTCCACAGAGGCAGTTTGCGTGCTAGCAGGTATACCGCCAGTGGAGTTATTAGCAGACGAGCGGAAGAAGGTATACAGCGCACCGCGGAAGATAAGGGATATTAAGCAATCCGCGCTCCGCATGTGGGAAGAGCGGCTCTCCCGCAGTACCCAGGGAGAGTGGACCCGTCTGCTAGTACGCGACCTCAATGCGTGGTTGGGCAGACGTCATGACCAGCTCAACTTTTACCTCACGCAGGTGACGAGCGGTCATGGGGTCTTCAACAAGTACCTGCACCGGATGGACATAATAAAAATTCCACGGTGCTCCTACTGCGCTGCAGGAGGGCGAGATGATGATGCCTGGCACATCCTGTTCGAGTGTCCGGCAATCGACCAAGAGAGGGAAGAAGCGGCGGCCGCCTGTCGAAACGCGGGCATTAAGCCGCTTACACCGGAGAACCATGTCCCGATAATGCTGAAGAATAAAGCGGGATAGAATCAGACAGCTATCTTTGTTAAGAAGATATTGGGCCGCAAGTTGGAACTGGAGTGGCAGAAACAAAGGCAGCGGACACAGCACCCTATGCCGACACTCGTTATCCCACCAACATCGACGACGAAGACAAGGTCGCTGCTGCCAACAACTGACGAAGAAGACGATCCGGCGCCGAAGAAGAATAAGACGCCGTAGATTCGCTGCCGTGAAGAGGCAAAAGGAGAAATGGAGGCAGCAGGAGCTACCTCAAAGCGATCCTCCCTATCCTGACGCAGGCCCATTCGGGGCATTCCCGCGATAGGAGGTGCGGTATCCCGGGGGCAATTTGACATACGTCCATCGCCATACATCCCACTATCATCGATTGGTAACACTACAGGCTTCCGATTCCGTAAAAAAAAACAAAAACGATTTCCTCAAAATTGTCACGTAGACTTGTTTCTTTGGGACCCCTTCAATTGCAAGCCGTAGTTCAAATTTCTTAAAAGTACCTACTAAAACCCATGTAGACTTTGTTTGGCACTACTGTACACTTTCTTAGCGCATTTTTAAATTCAAACATGAAATCATAACTTTGGAGAGGCACCCCTTCTTTATTCTTCATTTCCCAATCCGCCATAATACTCCGAAAACGGTTTAAGGTACTAATATAGTCTCCGGAACCAACGTTACCGGCCATGTCCTCACATAAATCCAAAATGCGGTTTTAGACGTAAGGGGAACGGAGAGATAAATTTGTACCGAGTTAGTTACCATATTCTTTGCAGAGAAGTTGCACATTTCTTGTTGAAATTTGGTCACTAAAATACTACTAGGCTCATACATACGATACATTAGTTCAAAATGAGAAGAGGAGAGCTGGTTCATCAGTTTCTCAACTAAAATCAAAATAATGGTGTCACGGGCTAGTGGAGATTCTAATTTTCATGTCATCGGTAAATTAATGAAATTATCTTCATAATTCCACTTAGTTTGCAAAGTCGGATTGGCTGATAACAAAATCTTGAAAGAATTATAGACTTTGTTTGTTCTTTGTTCTTTTTTCCTCTATTTCTTTTTGCTGTCGGATTTCTAAATATTCTTCAATTAGCAAAAAAGTTTTCAGTTGAAAAATCAGATTTTCATTCAACAAAATCTCCGATTTAACTGGCAAAATCAAGCCCCCCCCCCACTCGCCCTCAAAAAGTTGCTTCGGTGTTTTCATGTCTTACCCCTTACCCTTCAGGCTTCGTGAGGCTTCTACAATTGCGATGCCAAACAGGGTTTACTAATTCGAACCTAAGTCAAAAGGCTGATCCTTAATTAGCGGAGGATCTCAAATCGGTGGGTTACTCTAGTCTCTTATATTTCAATTTAAATACAGGACTCGAGAACCGCTATTGCATTCTCCAGGTCGAAATGGATATCATGATTTTGTTAGTATTTAGTACCTTAATTCGTTCACTCATATCCACAAATTCGCCACCAAGTTGTGTCCGCACACAGTCGGAATTTCTAATCTGAGATTGAGAAAATGCTATTCTCCTCCGCCCATAAAACTGGTGTTTTAATTTTGTACTCATTTAATACCATCTTGCTCACTAATTTCAATCCGGACCTACGACAATGAACTGCACGCTGACCTCGTTAGGTTGATTTACCATCTGAAAATCTCCATTTTTCGACTCATCTTGTAGCAGAATGTGCGGAAATTTGCTTTTGAGGTTGACAGATTTGCATTAAATTTGATTCAATAAGATTCCGAAAGATGTGCACAATAACATATATCTCTTTACTGAAAATTTCAAAATTGGTAAGGTCCACAAGACCTTTTAATTTGGGGAAGACATTTTTTGATTCCGAAAGAAACCAGTGGTAGGGATACTAGACTATGATGAGTACTCTCGACCGCCATTTTAGTAGCAGAAGCCGAGAGTAAACACGTAACATGTTGTGATAATGATTTACGTTGTGATAACCTGATAAGTGATGTTTACTCTTAGCTTCTGCTACTAAAATGGTGGTCGAGAGTACCCAGCGTGGTTCAGTATCTCTACCAGTGGTGGAGATCTGGGGGGGGGGTATACCCCAAGAGAGGGAGAGAAGGAAAAAAGAGAAACTTTCAGCTACAAAGGAAATTATCAGCGTTCTAGACACGAAAATCCAAAGTCTTAAAATAAAAATAACAGTAATTTGAATAAAAAGAACCCCCCCCCCTTCCAGAAAAAAATAAGAAATGAACGATAGTCACCGTTGTTACTTCCATAACGAAGCAGAAAATTTACTGTTGCTCCTACTTCCAGTCCTAGTTGGACCCCTAAAAATGTTCGTGTTCTTTGCCCCCTGAACTAAGAGCCTCGTTGGGAGCCTGATACATGGGGTCTGGTTGGCCGAGTGGATAGCGCGCTGGTCTCGGAATCCAGAGGTCCCGGGTTCGAGCCTACGAAGCAACTCGCTACATTTCGACCTAGGCCGGTTCTTCAGCAAGACGAGAAGAGAGCTAAGACAGCCCAAACAGCTTCACCGACGTCTCTGAAGTAATGCTCGAAAGGGCGGATTCCAGCGCTCGGCTTGAAAGTGAAATAAAAAATTTAAAGAATGGGTTGCTTGATACACACCGACACTAGAAAGTTGGCAAAGGCTGTCTACAAATTTGCCTTATACTTTAAGAACGAAAGCGCTCAGCAATTTTTGTAAATCCCCCATCATCGTACAGGTACACGAAATGGGAAAATTGTTCGTCTTAGGTTAACGAACTGTTTCTCACGCACTTCGGACGACCAACAACTTCTTTTTCTACCTTCGATTTATGTCCCGAACAGAAAAAATCATTCAAACCGGAATAATCTGAACTGTGTAATTGTATCGCCAATTTTTTTGTCTCAATTTCGCCTCAGGTTTCGATTTCCAGTCTGCCCGTCCTTACACGTATATCGTTTCTCTCCTCACCTACATTTATTCGTCATTATTACGAATAACTAAGTTATTCAGTTCAGTCAACAATACGATCTCGAGTAAGTAAATCAAATACAAATAAACTCGTTCTTACGCGCGTCAAATAATTAATAATACCGTTTAGTTATTAACGTACCAGCACCTTGATCACGAATGTGTATACAAAAGCGCGCCCGACAAGCAATCGTTGCGGCGTAGAAATCCGTTATATACTTAAGAGGAAAAAAAAAACTCTTACACTTGCTCGAAAACAAAAAATTCTGGAAGAAAAAAAAAACAGCATACACATGCGAAAGACTTCTGCATTTCACCGACTCGTTGTCCCTATTAATTACACGTGCAAGGTAACATCGATCGTTTATTTCTAATTCTGTTAATGAATGCGCACTAACAGGAATTTCGTTAAATATCATAAATCTTTTTTTTCACGGTTTGGTACAGATACGTATGGTGCAAGAAAGGAGACACTCACTATTTCTGAAAATTACCTCAGTTTAATTTTCGATTACGTTAGTCATCCAGTAGAACACCCATTTTCCATGTTACACGGGATTACAACGAACTGTTTTCTCTATCTTTAACACACGTTTGACAAAACACAGCTGTCAGTATTTTCGAACACGTATAGATGAACTGGTAAAACAAAGACATTGTTGATGTCTTTATTGCTAAGAAAATTTCTTTTGTATTTTAGAATAATTTACCTAGAAAAAAATTGTTTATCCAACTAATTTACGAAGTCCGTGCACAAACGGTACAAGTTGCCAATTTCCGGTTAAATTACACGACAAGGGCGTGCTTCTCTTACTAAGTATACAACTGCACGAATTCGCTCACTGTTAAAATGTCATATCACCTAACAAAGAGCGATTTCATTTCAGAAAGATAATTTTGAAGACCGACAAATAGTGAACTTAGTGACATCGGAAATTTTATAGGAGTGTTCAATTGGCAGGGGCGAAACTATAGGGGGTGTAGGGGTTGAAACACCCCCCAATAATTTGGCAGTCGGCAAATTTCAAGACTGTTCATTTGATACCCCCTCCCCCAGAATTTGATAGCCGGCAAATTTTGAAACTGTTCATTTGAATTTTCATTTTTTATGCATGTTTGTTTGTTTGTTTATTTATATTCTTTTTCAATTAAAAAATATTTCGGTTACAAAATTGGCTAATTTTTAATTTTGAAACATTTTGCCGGCGAGTTTTTAGTTTTCAAAAAATACTTGTCGGCAAATTTTTCTTCTCCACCTTTCCAAACTGAAAGTCAAATTTCGTTTCTGAAAGTGGAGTAACCTGGACCACTGTTAGAGACTAGTCAGTCAAAAGCAGAAGGTTTCAAGCTGAGTATCGAACGTTATTTGAAAGGTTGAAACATAGCTGAAATGTGGAAGACATTTCGAAAATCTGAAAGTCGGTAGCAGACGTTGAATTTCAAATTTCAATGACTGAGGGTAAAGGTGCCTAATATCGACCAGTTCCTAAATCCGACCACCAGCCGTTGTCGGCTCCTAATGCCTCGACTTCCGCGGAAAAAAATTTTTTTATTCGTTTTTCACAGACAAATCGAATGAGACCGAAATCATCGCTCTAGAGCAAAATTGGCGGAGATATTCGCAAAAAAACATTTGAGATGTCCAGAAATTTTTCAAGGCGTGATTTCAAATGTTGATTGTGTAAATGTAGTTTACCGTATTTAAATGCGGTAAATTTTAATTGAAAGTGAAGATTTCAAATTATATTGGCGCTCGATTGATTTAGAGAATTCATTTCACGCAGTTATTTATTTATTTTTTCCGAAGTTTTTTTTTTCAAAAATTTTCTTAAATTCGACCACCACCTGTTTTTATCATTTCATGAAATTTTTTCATCTGTTTATATCCACTAGTGATGCCGAAAGAATCGAAAAGTCGACAAAAATGGCCAGAAAAAGCAATGACGGATGCTGTCAGATCGTCTCTGTGCATATGTGCCCAAATGTGAGTGCTTGGGGATAAGGTTCCAATCTGCATTTGCAGGGACGAAACCACTGTGGGAAGGTGGTGGGTGACCCCTCCCCCCTCAATAATTTGGCAATCGGCAAATTTTTTTTATTTCACGATTAATTGGTTACTTATATTAATTTTGGGGGTGGTCGATATTAAACACCTTTTTTTTTACAATACCCAAATTTGACACCTTTCAGAAAAAAATTCGAGAGAAACCGAAAAAAAAACTTGGGGTGTAAATTTTTGGGGGTAAAACTAGAATAGTTGGTCTACGTTTCGAGCCATCAACGACCTTTCCACGCGAATTTGGGGCTGAGTTATTCGAAAAACAAAAATAGTGGTCGATATTCGATACCTTTACCCTTATTCGGACTACCAGCGCGAAAGAATCGCCCTCTATAATTTTAGGCACGTGAAAAACATGAACTATTGAAACTCTGTTCATCTGATTGAAATGAAAATGGTCTCAATGGAAGGAAAATATTATGTACTATAAATTTTGTCCTAATCATTGTTTTGATAAACGCTTTCGTTTTCATAATCTTCTGAGATTTCTTTGTATGCCTGCAAATGAAATATTCCCCTCGATCAGGGTTATAAGGTAAACGATTACAGCGCTCCACCGCTTTGAGCATTCTGAAATCTGTTCACTTCGTCACTCACTGAGTCAGTGATTCACTTACTCACTCACTCAGTCATTCACTTACTTATTTAGCGATTCACTCAATCACTCGCTTACTTATTCAGTTATTCGCATAGTTACTCAATAACTTACTCAGTGACTAACTCAGTCACTTGCATATTTATTGAGTTATTCACTCAGTCTACTCTGTCACTCACTCAATGAGTCAGTGATTCACTCACTCACTCAATCACGTAATCAGTCACTTACTCATTTAGTGATTCACTAAGTTACTCACTCACTTACTCAGTGACTCAGTGATTCAGTGATTCACTCACTCACTTAGTTATTCACTCATTTCTTCACTCCGTCACTCACACAGTCATTCGCTTACTTATTTAGTGATTCACTCAGTTACGCAACCATTTGCTCATGACTCATCTCAGTCACTCACTTACTCATTTAGTGATTCACTAAGTTACGCACTCACTCACTCACTCAATGGCTCAGTGATTCACTCACTCACTCAGTCAGTCATTAACTCATTTTAGTTAATCATTCACTTCTACTCACTCAGTCACTCGCTTACCCATTGAGTTATTCACTTAGTTACTCAGTCACGCACTCAGTGATTTAGTGATTCACTCACTCAGTCATTCATTCATTCTCTAATTCAGTTATTCATTCACTTCCTCACTTCGTCACTCACTCAATGAGTCAGTAATTCACTCACTCACCCAATCATTTGTAAATGACTACAGCGCGCCGCAGTTTTGAGCAGCCATAAATCTATTGACCTAGAGCCTGAAATTTCAGAAAGTTGAACATTTAATGAGAAACTCAAAGTTGAAAGCAAAAGACTTATCTATCAATGTCACAAGCTGAATCCGATAGCAAATGTTCTATTGTTTAATTTATGGTCTGTGGTCCTGGTGATTATTCAGGCCGTATATCCGAGATTCCAAAATTTTGCTACATGTGTCAAAAACTTTACCTTTTGGTCGCTGATGCGAGAAGTCGATACTAATGCTGTACGGCCAGAATAGAAGGGAAATTTAGTCTGTGACAGAAGTCAAAACTCCGAGTATTTTTCCGATAAGAACGAAAGGGAACTTCTGGCACGGATTCCCCTAATCCAATCGACAGAAAACTTTATAGTTTTTTTTTTCTTTGATTTGTTTTTATTGGAATCAATTTAGGAGAAGAATCAGAGGAAAGTCAGAAAAACAGATCACCAAGAGTAAACAACGACTACCTCAATGTGTAAAGGAAGTTGTGTGTTCCTCTCAAGTATTCCTAACATCCTTCCACCTTATCCTCCCAGAATAGGGTATGCTCATGTGCGCAAATGTGAGCGCCTGGGGGATAAGATTCCAATATCTGCATTTGCAGGGACGAAACTACGGGGAGGGAGGGGGTGAAATGCCCCCAATAATTAGGCAATCCGCAAATTTTGAAACTGTTTATTTGAATTTTTCATTTTCTAAGAACGTTTGTTTCTTTATTATTTTTGTTTTCCAATTAAAAAATATTTTGATTAAAAAATCAGCAAATTTTCAAATTTTTATAAAATTTAGTCGGCGAATTTGTAGTTAAAAGAAAATATTATTTGTAGGCAAATTTTCTTTCTCCCCCCCCCCCAAACTGAATGTCAAGTTTCACCTCTGTCAGTTGGTCCGCTCAGGCTTTTAAAACGGCTGTAGTCGATTTATATTGAGGTTGGCGCAGCAGGGACACAGGCTCAGAGCGATTGTAGGCGCTTGCAGTGCAACATTAGTTTACCAATTTTGACAATTTAAGTATTCCAATTTTAGTCGAAAAGCAGAGAAAGGAATCGAAATTAAAAGTGAAGACAAGCTTTATTCCGATTCTTGTGCGTACAATACTGGCACAGAAAATACACGGAAGGAAATCGGTGATAGTGGGGCACGAAATTTATGTAACTTTGCATCAGATGTATTGGCAAGGAGATGCATACAGACTTCAGGATGGCGGAAAGTGAAGCAGTGTTGCCTGAATGCATATAGGAGATAGGATCCTAACAGTACGCATTTAGTACGTGAATCACTATACCTCCGCCACGAATAAACCTAGAGCCATAGTTTTTTGACAATTTATAGACTGAACTCTTGGCCACATACCAATTGAGTTTCAGAATATTTCGTTCAAAATTTGCTGAGATATTGAGCTGCGAGTAAAATACGAGAAATGCATACGGTTAGGCGCCTAGGCAGCCTAAAAGTACGCGCAAGGGCTCCTAAGAGTACGGAATATCGGAAATTTTCTGAAACTTTGATTTATTCAACACATGAATCAGAAAAATAAGATACAGCAGCTTTTGATACATTAGCACACTTCGTGTGAGAGCCCACCCGCCTTATTCTGAACATTTGTATCCAGTCTTAGCCGCTTCTTGACTTTGAAAATATTTTAGCACTAGGTATCGAACATGGCCTCGTCGAAGACCGATTTCCGCTGCTCTTTCAGGGGTATCGCGATACCCTTAGTCCAGTGAAGAAGGCCCCCTCAAACTCTCTTACTTGACCACCCCCCTAATTTGAAATAGCATTAACTTTCTTCTTTGGTTGACACAACATGGTATTCCTTCTTTTTGCAGAGTCCATTCCACTTGTCACTTCTGATAGTTTGATTGCAAAGCAATTCCTTACAACGTTATTTAAATAAAACGTTTCTCGGCATTATAAAACTAATTAGGTATATTAAATTTTCCGCATTCTCGTAAAATAAACTAACTACAAGCGATCACAAGTGTTGTACAAATTCTAAATGATAAGAAATAGAAAAACTGTTTGATGTTTCAGTTTTGGTGGCCAATAATTTTTTTTTTTTTCTTTACCAATTCATGCACTGAAGTACAATAAATAGCATATGTAATACATGAAGGGGTTGCTTGGTCACTTAAAACGTCGTTTAAGTAATTATTTCCTATTTCCGCATCTGAACAGTGGATGGAACCCCCCCCCCCCCTTATAACGAATACGAAGAATCTTCTTCACTAAAATGGCGTCACAACACCTCTGTCTTTCATTGGCTTCGAGCAGATATCTTTTAAGGAAATTAGATTAGCGCACTTACAAATGCGCACTATTCGGTACTCGTTGAATGCGTACTATTATAGGTGTATTTCTTGGACACCCCCACACACCCCGATACACTTGAAACATATGCCATTCGTTTGTGCTACATTTGTGCTGGAAATTCCTTCGTTTGTGCTGCCCCCTTCCTGAGATATTTGGGAAAACTTTTGGGGGTTCTGTAGAAATGAGAGCACCCAACTTTCACCTAGGGGATTGAAAATAGTATCAATCGTTTGTGCTACCCCCTTCCGAAGATGTTGAGGTTTATGTTTGGGGCTGAAGAAATGGTTTTTGAAAAGGGGGTTAGACAAGGGATTGAAAAGTGAAAAGTGTATGCAATTGTTTGTGTTCCGTTTGTGATGGATTGTACTCCCACCCATAATCTCCTACCCCATCTCTCCGCCGAGAAAGGGCTCTTTGTCATGTAACAGATACAATTCAGATTTGCCTGAGAATGAAGGAGTAAGCAAAACATATGTAAACACTTAAGGAATGCGATAGAAAAGTTGTTTGTTGTAATTTCCGAAGTTTGTTTCATACATTCCTAGACCCACCGACTTACATGATTTATTAATGTGGTGATACTGTACTGCTATTTTCACAATAAAATTTTTATTTGAATGAGCGCAAAACTTTAAAATATCTCAATTTTGACCAAAATCAAATGGCCTGCTCAATCACCTCAAAATTGAGCATAATTCTTTTCATGGTCAAGAATAAATTTTGATGAATTTAAAAAATTCATGACAGTGCTACTAGCTACATTGCGCTCACACAGTTTTTATGGAATTGAAGTTACTCATCCAGTAGCCTGAACAGTGAATCAAACAAATATTTTGATCCTCAAAAGTGTATTAAAAAAATTATCTGTAGTAGTGCTACCATCCCTTTCAATTTTATCGCAGACTGTAATATTACCACCCTGAGCTGTTTTACAGCGTGAAATAGTCTCGATTTACAATCTTTTCTACTATTTCAATGCAGTTGACAGCAATGCTATAGAGAAATCTGAAAAAAAGTAAAACAAAAAAAAATAAGTTTCCAGGACCAAAAAGTTTTTTGACTCATTTCTCAAGCCACTGAATGAACTACTTCAGTGTCAATTCTTGAAGAATCCCGAGCTCATTTCCCGTTTTAACTAGGAGGCTCAGATTTTTTCTGGAAGGACCCTCAATCACTTTTAACTACTACACCAAGAGCGCCATACAGTAGATAATTTTTTTCTCAACTTTTTCATACTAGGCGTTTTTAATTTGAATATAATCAACCAAAATAAACCCCTCATCGTTCGTTCAAAATTCTAAAATTCTGCTGGAATGAACATTACCAAGACTTGATGTACTTTTACCGCGGATAAAATTTCCTTTCAAATGATATATTCATCTCATCTATCCGATTTCTTCGTCCGGCTCTTGAGGCTTGTGAATTGTTAACTTCCCGCTTGAAAAAATATCAGGAACTGGCAAATCACATTTTTTGGGCTTTGCACTCGTAATATTCAAGCAAGTAGGTCGAATTTTATGTCAAAATGCTTGCTTTTCGAAGCTCTTCTTAATGAGCCCATCAAACAAGCCTACAGTGTCACCAATCTCGAGAAAGATGGGTGCATACTATAAGGAGACTGCGTACTATTGCGTGATTTTCTCCTATGTGGAGCAAATCCGTCTGCAGTGCAGATCTCTCAACGGTAAGCAGATCGCTAAGCAGGAAAAGATTTTCCGAACACTGAAATTTCGAATAGATAGAATTTCGAAAGACAATTTTCCGAAGGACGAATTTCCGAACCCTTTTTTCCGAGAACCTGTTTTCCGAACGGACGAAATTCCTGAAGCGCACTTATATTTCCATGGAAAAGCAAAATTGCAATACACCCTCTTCGCAGGAAGGTTGCGTGGTCAATATGCTTTTGAATTTCATTCACTACTAACCATGGCTGCGAACATAGTGAACGGTAAATTGCATGTCAGTGGCTTCACCAACTTCAAGTCAAAATCTGCACGCGGACAAATTTATTGTGAGTGCCGGTTGGTGAAGCAGAAACAATGCTCTGCAAGAGCCGCTACCAATGACTCGCAACGGCTCGAAGACCTAGTCGTCTTCAAAGGACTCGCTGAATCATCTCATTCCCAACCACCTAACGTTGAAGAAAGTGCTGCTGAAGAAGTGACGTCTCGGTTAAAACGACTTGCTGCTGACAATCCGAACTTGGTGTGGTGGGACGTATGGCGATGCACGTATGCCAAAGTGGCCCCTGAGACACCGCACCCCCAGCACCGGAAGCTACCCTTTCGGGCATCGCATCAGTACCGAGGGGGCGACAATCCGAACTTGCCACCAACACAAATACTTCGCATCGAGTTAACTGCTCTTGCGCCAGAAGTATTGTCCCAACTTCCCGAACAAGGCATTTTGGCAAAAACTATGCGAAAAACCAGAAAACAAAACTTAACGCCGAATCCTCAAAGACTGGAAGACTGGAGGATCTTCAAGAAATTCCCCGGCGTTTTCACGAAACATTGCTTGGTGAAAGTTTCTTACTGTTCGATTGGGAATCCCAGATAACGACTCTGACGTGGAAAGTGGTGACGAAGACGAGGATGGAGGTCGAGTTCTAGTGTTTACGACACGGCGAAACTTTGAATCACTGTGTTCCAGTAGCACCTGGTTCCTGGATGGAACTTCTAAAGCGTCACCGGGAATTTTCACTCAAATTTTCACAATCCTACTTTGCAATAGGAACATTGAATCCGGGGAAGGTGTCCCTCTTCCATACGTCTACGCACTACTATCGAAGAAGACGCAAGCGCAGTATACGATGTCATGGGGTGAACGACTTCAGAGTGCAGCTGTGCGCACCAAGAAAAATAATGAGCGAGTTCGAGCTTGGAATCATTAACGCATGTCAGGAAGTGTACCCCAAAGGAGGGCGAAGTATGATTTTCAAGGGAGAAAGAGTCGAAAATTGAGGCATTTCTTAAAAATTGCCGATATCAGAGAACTATTTTATGAAAAATGAAGGTAAAATTACTGATCGAGCAAATATTTTTCAAAAAACGTGTTTTAAAGGTGAAAAATTGCTCATTTTTGCATATTTTTACATTCAATATCAGGTGCCTTGGGGGAAGGGGCATTCGACCCCTTTGCCTCCCCTTTGCTACGCTACTGCCCGTAAGCTGTTGTTTTTTCCATCTAGGGCAAGCTTACTTCGTCGAGTGCGGAGAGCCGGTCTTCAGGTTGCATTTATAGTGACCCTGACGACCGCACTATAAGGGATTTCGTTCACGCCATTCTAGCTTTAATGTTCGTTCCTTTTTGTGATGTCACAACTTTCATCATGCTCCGTAGTTAATGTCCACATCCTCTACTCGCAGTGATGGAGTATTTCGATCATACATTCGTAAGAGGGTGACTAGCCCAAGGACGCCGAGCGGTGCCACCACGATACAGCCTCCCAATATGGAACTAGTACAAAGCGGCGCTGAAGAAAGAGCATAGAACGAATAAAGCATCAGAGGGCTGGCACAACCGATTCCGCATCGTAATTGGAAAACATAATCTCGATCTGTACTCGGGCCTCAGTGAGCTCCAGAAGGAGCAGGCATTCACTGAGGTCTGTACAGCGGAGCTAGCTCTCGGAAAGCATGTCAGAGCAGTACAGCGCAGAAAATGGCAGGAGCTTCAAATGCGCATCCAGAGCCTCGGTACTCAGTAAACTTAGTGTAAGGATAATGGTGATTTCATCGGGTTCCTGAAGACCATTGGCTACAATATAACAGGTACATAAAGCACTTACGAACTATAAAAATTTATTTGAAGTAGGTATTAATTGTTTTGAAATTTTTAAAGCAAACTTTCGGAATCAAGAACATTTGGAAAATTGCCTTTCGGACAGAAGGCGTTCGCAATCTCGTTCATTCGGAATTTCGGTGTCCGGAAAAACGGATTCGGACAAATGACCCGGAACGGGAAAGGAGATCTTATAAGGCTTTCAACCCACTCCTGGAGACTCGAAAGTTTCGAAAGTCAGCGTGGAATCGAAGTCATCATCCTCATCCACTTACAGGTAGACCGGCTTCGCGATGATTTTACTTTTTTCCGTCCCACACCTTGCTGCCTTAGCCCGCTGAAAATGGCCGGCGGCGTTCAACAATAATTCAATAAACCGGTAACCGCTGTGTACAAAAGCGAACGAAGCCTCGAAGTGTTATATCCATCGGGCAATGTTATACCTAATAAATAAACAATTTTTACGAAATTGTTAATACCTTCTTAAAGAAGTCCAGTAAATCACTCGAGCTGTCATTAGTTTTGAAATTAGAACTGAAACAAAGTACGCTTTTTACAAATCATGATCATGATTTATTATTACGTAACCGCTCCAGTTTTTCGAAACACTATTCCTCGTTCTTATTCGACTGTCGAAGCTGATTTTTTTTTCTCTCTTTTTCGTTAACATCCGCACGACTGTATAAGACGTAAGGTAGCAAGACGAAACCTGTATTTGGTGTTTCTCGGTTCACAAATCAGGCACGCGCGCGAAGTGTACACATAAGGAAATATGTCACATTGCGGATTCTGCGGTTTTTAACCTCTCCCGATCAAAGCTACCAAGATAGACATGCCAGCTGAACGACGTTCTATAGTCGGATGATGTGCCTTAACACGCGCTTTTGAATTTACGGGTTAAAAAAAAAAGAATCGAGAGAGAAAACAACGTGTCATCAACATTCAACAATCGATTAAATGAAGCCATGCATTCTTCACAAAACTTTTTAAAAAAGGCACTGACCGGTGTTTTCTAATCCAGTTCACGTAAGTCTTGGAAATCATCACGCCTATGCGTACGTACCGCGCGGCTGGACATAATCCTGAAACCGGGCGAGTACCTGGACTTACTTACATAGTAATGACCTCAGAATCGACTGATAAAAACGCGACAGCAGTGTAGGTGAGCGCCGGTGAATGCTCACGATGGCGAAAATAGGCCGCGCAATGTCCATTCTGCGCTGAACTGACAAGCTCGAAAGAGCTCCATTTCACCAGCCCCGTCTAGAATATCAAATAATTGATCTAGTTTTGTACAAAGGACGTTCAAAAACTAAAGTTCTATACTTGTTATTAAAACAATAGGGTGAACGTGCCAGTTTGCAACAGGCTAAGGTAATTTTCAACTTAGAAAAATCATAGAAAATAAGGTATGCATGTAAATGAAATGCGTGTTGTGTAGATAGACTCAGTGTACAAACTACTTTTTGGAGAACTGATAATAGTATTCTGGTGCTATAGTACTGAATGCAGGTACTAAATACATGGATATGTCTTATGGCTACCTAGCACGTTCCCCGCATTCAGTCAACATTCAACGAAAACGAGTAAAATATTCCACAAGGAACGAATTCGCGCACACAACTGAGAACAATGGCGAATATCGTCATTGCCGTGATGACATCATTTTAGTACTCGTAACATTCTTGGTGTTAGTCGTTTGTTCCCGGCGTTAGTCGTCCATTCTCGGCATTAGTCGTCCATTCTCGGTGTCAGTCGGTCGAAACGTGGCGCACAATTTTGGTAGACGGCCAGCGATAAGACATGTCCATGTCAAAAAAATAAAACAGTCAAAAAAAAAAGGTCAACGGCATTAAATTTTCTATACTTGCATTTACTTTTTAACATAGTCACCTCTGTTAATACATTTATATGAGATATATCTCATCTCTTTTCTCTAACATTACTCTCAACCCGGGCCGTGGAATTCATCCTTCCGAGCATTACTTCAGAGACGTCGGTGAGACTGTCGAGGATGTCTTAGCCTTCCTCTCACCTTGCCGAAAAACCGGCCTAGGTCGAAATGTAGCGGGTTGCTACGTGGGCTCAAACCCGGGACCTTCGGATTCCGAAACCAGCGCGCTATCCACTCGGCCAACTAAACCCCCATTTATCTAGTCTACATACCAACTTAAAAATACCCTCCTTGTAGAAGCTTGCCACCTGATTTCATAGACACTATCTTGCAATGTTTCAGAAGAGGGCACCGAATTTCTCGAAAAAACTGTAACATGGGACGAAACGTGGGTATTCCATAACACCCGATGATAAATCAACAGCGTATGCAATGGATACACATGAATTCCCCCGGTATCCTCGAGGCAAAACAAATCCTCACCCGAAGAAAACTCATGGTGACCGAATATTCGGAATCTAAGGGCGTTCTTCTGGTAAAACTCATGGAACCAGGGATAAGAGTTAAAGGCGGACGGTATCATCAGACACTAAGTAATTCGGGCAGTTCGGCACACGACACGATAAACTGACACAAGACATAGATATATTGCACAATAATGCACGACCTTACTCAGCCCGAGAAACCCGCGACCTCATTGCTTGATTCGGCTAACATTCCTTACCAATTTTCCCGATGTGCAATCAGTTACCCTCTAGTTACCTACGGAAAAGTTACCCATTTGCAACCTTTAGTTACCTTCAGATTACCAAGAAATAACCCCGCAGTTACCCTTGGTTCCCCTTTAGTTACCCGCTGCGGAAAAATCACAATTTCTGTCAATCTGTCACTGACAAATTGAGCCAAATCGAGTCAGACCCTGTGTCACAGCTGAAACTCTGCCCACCAGAGTAATCGTTGACATAAGGTGCCAGAATTTTATTGTAATGACAGAATTTTCTGTCACAGGATTAAACGCAGAGGAACGCGAAGGTTGTGTATTGTATTTCGTGTGCGTATCTTTTCCTTTGCTCCAGCCGTGTAATGGTAAGTTAAAAATGCGCCGTCGCGTTGGTGCCTCTACATGTTGCTGGCACACTGCGTTCATGATCATGTTTGATATATTGCCTGGGGTCTAGAAGTGGTTTCAGCTTCATTTCGAATTTTATATTCGTTGGTGTTCAGTGCTGTTTAAACTTAGGAAGCGGATTCAAATGCATGATAGAACTGAAAAGTACTCGTAATTGTGCTGTAATTTATTGGTAAGTCATGTCATATCTATGTCATTTAATGTAATATTTAGTTACTACTTATTTTAGAGGTGAATTGGTGAAGGAGGATAGGGGAAAATTGCCCCTGGCCGATCCACCGGCCGTTCAAAAAATTCTTGTTTGGCTCCTCAAACCATATGTACAGTAGACTCCGGGTTATTCTACCTAATTGGGGCTGAAGCGGGGTCAGATGCCGAAAAAAGTCGAATAATCCGAAATGAATATTTTCAATGTAGAAATAACGTGCACAAAATTTAAAAAGAAATTTATTGTTTATTCAGAAAATTGAACTTCGGCTTTAAAAAGGAATAAATATGTGAAAAACCGATACTTATGTAATAATAAATCACAAATTATAATTTTTTTTTAAATCGTTGGTGACCACAGTTTTTTTTTAAATCGCGATTATTTTTCTGGCCGCGTGATTTCGCAACGCTGCGCTGTCGCGTCGATTGAACAACGTATGTATCTAATGTATATATGTTACAGTGAATGTCAGAAATTGGTGAATGTCAACAGTCACCGGTGAATGTCAACATTCACCAAGCTTATTGGTAAATGTCAATATTCACTGGTGAATGTTGACATTCACCAATGTGGAGCTGTGAATGTCTGCAAATACTTTTTAAAACTTTTATTTTCGATTTTCAAGTGCAAAAGTATTTATTATTATAAAAAACAAACAGTATAGTATTTTTTAAAGTCATTTTGAAATTTGAAAGTTTGTTAGAAAATTATTTTTTATTTATTACAACAAGGGTCGCTATTATGACATTTAGAGTTACATAAAATGGAATTCTTCTTGCAACTGCATTGCGCCGTAGAACATTTTTTTGTACAGTTGCACCGTTCATACCCTTGCCCGCCACTTCTGAAATTAGCGACTGCTGCCCCTCGCAAAGTCATTTTTTTATTGCTAACTTCGTCTATACTGCATAATTTTTCTGGACAAATGGTAAATTGATTCCGGGTAAATAGGTGTTGAAAGGTTCCATTTTTGTTCCCCAATTTGAAAAAATTCGAATCTTCAATAGAAATGATGACTGCCAGAATATTGCATGAGTCAGTTCTGCCTCGATCTACATAGAGTTGTCATCACGTTTCTTTTTTATTAAATCGTCAAATTTGGCATAAAAACGGTGACAATTCATTTCGGAAATTATTAAGAAGAGAGTATTTAACGATTAGGCTGCAGAGACACTCGTCTAATACATTCAACAACAACGACTATATTCCACTGAAAGTCTCACATCAACAATACGACACAAGGTAACGATAAGCTACTGAACTGTCGATACAAAAAAATAAAATTCTGTAATTAGTTTCGAATCGTCTGAATCAAAGTAAAACACGATGGAGCTTACCTTTTTGTGTGTGTGTGTGTGTGTGTGTGTCTCCACAATATGAGCACGTACAGACTTGTGGCAACAAGCATCGTTATAATTACGATGTATAAATCGAATTTTCGGACATACACCACGTTTGCATGGGGAATGTCGACATTCAACAATTTCGGACATTCACTGTAACATCTACATACATTTCAAAATCAAAAATTAGATGTTTCACGTAGAAATTC
Source organism: Acanthococcus lagerstroemiae (assembly GCA_031841125.1). Taxonomy (NCBI): domain Eukaryota; kingdom Metazoa; phylum Arthropoda; class Insecta; order Hemiptera; family Eriococcidae; genus Acanthococcus; species Acanthococcus lagerstroemiae. Next base: position 12,542,206 of record CM063106.1, on the reverse strand, counting down.
GGATTAACCAACCTTAGTAGGTCGAATAAGTCGGAGGATAAGGCCGGATAAATTGGACTTGGATAATCCGGAGTCTACTGTACATGTTTTTACTTCAGGCCCGTAGCTGGCCATCAGCACAGTAGGGGGTGCTGACTGTTTACCGGGGGGGGAGGGTTTGAGGATATACATAGTATAAAATGTGAAAATTTCTACGAGGAAGTGATGTAGCCAAATGGGGGAGGGGCACGATGGGGGCAAATGTCCTCCCTTAAGGCACCTGAAATTTAATGTAAAATATGCAATAATGAGCAATGTTTCGCCTTTAAAACACGTTTTTTCCCGAAAAATTTTCGCTCAAGCAGTAATTTTACCTTCATTTTCATAAAATAGTCTTCTAATATCGGCGATCTTTAAAATTACCTCAATTTTCGACTTTTTCTCCCTTGAAAATCTTACTTTGTCCCCCCCTCCCCCCTTCCAACGGGGAAATTCCGGCTACGTCACTGTTATCGGTTTTTATGGCGAGTGTCGAAAACGAAACCCGAATGGACGACTACAACAGCTTCGACGAAGTTTTCTCATGAATATATTGCGAGCACGATCGCGAGTGTACGCGGCTGCTCGGGTCTCGGGTCTTGGGTGTCTCACCTCGTTGTCTAAAGGGCTCGGGTAACTTGGGGCCATTACATTCAAATCCTATTCCCAATCCAAGCGTCCCAAATCAGTTGACCAAGCTTTTGTTCTAAATTTTAAAATGTTTCTCCGATATTAATTCTCTTCATCCCTTCTTTCTCTCTCGTTCAGCATAATGATGATTTTCTTAAGGGTGGTATCTTTGCCTACGGGGCTCAGGATACCTTTAGAGGGTGACTTAGCCCCAGCTTTCCCTCAATGGCTACGGGGCTGTTTTACTTGGAAAAGTATGCAACAAATTCTGCGCCTTAATTTCCGGACAAGCAGATTTCATATTGTCGAGCCGCTTTGGAATTTCCCAGTCAAAGCTGGAAGCTATCTTGAGTCTTCATGCACAAGGTCGTAATCAAGGATTTTGTCTGGAGGGGGCGGGGTAAAAATTGTGAAAGTCCCAACTGACTCAACTCAGAATTTCCAAGTATCAAAGCAAAAAAAAAAAAAACCTTTTGATCTGTTAGATTTTTCCGACTGACTCAACTCAAAATTCCACCTTTTCCTAGCTGCTGGTTGTGCATGGCTTTATGGTAGAACTGATACCCAGTTCTAGGATGTGAATCTATCTAAAATATTTTTGTATTAACTAAAATTATTTCATGAATTTTCTTTTTCTCTTTTAACAGACAACCAGGACCAAGCATCAACAATTATACTGGGGTTAACTGAATTTTAATAAGTTTTTGTGCGTAGATAATTGTAAAAATATAAAATATTAGAATAATATCGATCATTATTCATGAATTTTGGCTGTCGGAATTTTTTGTGTCGAAGAGGAGCGCACTAAAATGAGGAGTAGGTTAACCAAAATGCGACAGAATCAGGGACGCACCAAAAAGTTTTTTTTTTTTTTTTTGAGAGAGAGGGGGGTAGAAATTGTGAAAATCCCGACTGACTCAACTCAGAATTCCCAACTAGGTATCAAAGCAAAAAAAACCTCACCTTTTGACCTGTTGGGTTTTACCAACTTCTCAACTCAATTCCCATGTATCAGAGCAAGAAAAAAAAACAAAAAGAAAAAAAACACTTTTAACTAGTTGGATTTTCCCAACTCATCTGACTGAAATTGTGAATTTTCCCAAATGCTGAGTGAAAATTTCCTACGGGGGGGGGGGGTGGTAAGTTGCTCCCTGCCCCGTATCGGTGCGTCCCTGGACAGAGTATTGTCAGAACGGATTAGAGTGCTGCTAAAATGCGACAGAATATTGCTAGGATGTGACAGGGTGCTGCCAAAATGTGACACAGTATCGTCAGAATCTGATGAAGCCTCTGACAGGTTGTTGATAGAATATGGCAAATACTGCCAGTCGTATCACTGCATTGACAGATGCTCCGTCGTGTGTCGGTCGCATTGTGTCACGTTGTGTCGCGTTGTGCCACGTAAAATCGCACGGCTGTGCTCGATTCTGATTGGTTCGCATGCTGACATTCTGCGACAGATCCGCTGACAGGATTAGCATCATCTGGCATCTGTCAATTTGCCGCAGCGGGTACCTGGGTAAGTTACTCATTTGCAACCCTCAGTTACTTACCCTTGGTTCCCCTTTAGTTACCTGGGTAATTGGCGGGATTTTGCGCATCGGGTTACGAGTTCTGGAGAAGTACTGGCTACAGTGGAAAGATGACAAGTACGAAAGAACGCGAAAATCACCGAAATAGGATCACCATTAAAATAGAATCATTTTCTGGGGAGGGAGGGGGATATCAAATTTTTTTCAACAGGCAGAGTTCATCACAAAGCAAACTTAAAAACGCTGTAATCGAACTTATAAAATGCTGAAAATGGTTATTGTCATTTCATGTGGAGAGGAATGAGGGTACATAGAATGACATAATCTTCAGAAATTGCAACCTCGCATGGTCATTGTTATCCATCTGTTGTATTAACCCTCAGTTTCGGAATTTTCACAAATACGAGTATGGGTTATTCTTCGAAAGTGTTGATATTTCAGTCCCCAGCAGTTATCTCACAAGCTACAAATATTAATGATACGGCGATTTTGTTGTTTTCGTTGATAGTTATGACTCAGTCCAATTTTATTAAGTTTTCAGAAGAAAATTTGATCCACTTTTAATGGGTCAAAATTGGACTAAATATGCTCAAATGTCCGTCGGCATGGCTGTCCCTCGAACGATTTTCATTATTATTATTATTATTATTATTATTATTATTATTGTTATTGTTATTATTTATTTTCCCCCCTAAATTTTCACGCTGTATATTAGAACAAACTGACAACGTAGTGCTACTTTAAATGAATGAAGGAATCACAAGGTTACATTGAAGTCGTATCTTCGCTGATGGGAGTCAGTATGGCCAGCTTTGAAAATCGTCCCTCGACTTTTTGTCCATCGGCGTGGCTCTTTTTCAATCAATCACAGAACATGCGTTTCAATATTTTTTCGTCGCAGTTAATGGTCAAATTGTATATTCTTATCAGAGCAATACGGTCCGCATGTCAAATCTCGATTTTTTTGTGACAAGACTCGTACATTCGTATATTATTGTTTAAAATTAAGAGTTACAAAAAAAAATGTGTCCTTCGGCATGGCCATCTTTATGCAATGATAGGCAGTCATTATCCAAAAAGAATTACGTCTAATTAATGGGTTGACATGCCTTTATCACATAATTTTTTATTTTGGAATCTACCAATCGACGGCAGAACACGTTTTGTTCGCTATTGTCTTTCGGCATGGACTTTTTCATGTGTCCTTCGGAAGGCGTTCATCATTTTGATTGCTATGTCAAAATATAGAATTTCCTCCCTTTCGGCCTAATCTTACCAATATGTTATACAGAACGCCTCTTACCGACTCCCATAAAAAAAAGTTCAAATATCCCCTAATTTCCTCCATGAAAAAACTCATCTGAAATATCAACATTTTTGAAGAATGACCTTATATACACGCAGCAGACAATATTTAACAAGTTTACCGAGCACAAGTACCAACATTTAGGGATGGGAGACGACTTTTGTCCACGACGATAGACATCTTGAAAAGGCTAGCAGAGAGAGAGAAGAAAGGAGTGACGAAGGATCATGTCTTATGTTTATGTCTTTATACCTATAACAGGCCATAAAATAACATACAAAGTGGGCGGCACTAGTGCCGCCTAATGGCGAATTAGTGCCGCGCAGTAAAGTACAGTTGTGCGGATAAGCACAAGCGCTTGTCCTTCAGCACCATAATTTCCATAATACACATCATTGAACAAAAAAAATCTGCCTAATTGATAATATAACTTTTGAAAATAAAAATACTCACTTTTTTCTCCTAACCATGTTTTATTTCTTTATATAAGTAGTTTAAATTTAACCTTTCTAGTCTGTACAGTGTACTAAGTGTAGATATTTACTGAAAATCTTAAGCAATGTGTATCAGTTATTTCAAACTACCTGTTATTTTACGTGTTTCTGTGTCAAGTGTTACCCCTGTCTTACCACTACAAATCTGTGGTATGTCGAAAAAAATCAACCACAGCTATGTTCCTTTCATTATATGTAGTACTAAAACCAATTTGGTCATAATATTTACCGACTTTTCGGAGAAAAGGGAGGTATTACACTGATCACAGTTGTCAAGATGGGGGCGGGGGCAGTGTTTTTTTTACGTTTCAGAGTGTTTAGAACACGACTGTAATGGTAACTGAATTTCAGGTTTCCTTATATATGTACACACTAATTTTGTGGCACGAAAATCTCAAAAACTATTGGATCAAATGATTCCAAATTTTGATATGTTATGAGGCAGTACTTGAAATTGTGCAGTGAAGAGTTTGAAGGCAGTCGTTCAAGCCGTATTATTTATTATTAATGATTATTATTTTTTTTCAGTGATAAGACTAAATTTTTAAAAAGTGATATCTGTTGTTAGTTTTTGTTCGATGTTATTTTCATTGTAGTACCTACTCAAAACAAACTTGGTTTTTTATTAAAATTTTTTTTTCAGTTTTGTAAATACTGAAACAAATGTTACTTTCATTGTGGTACTAAAACCAAACCCGGTCCTAGTTTTTAATTCTTTTGTTTGTGTTTTTTACTCTCGTTATCGTAGGTATTGAAAATATAATTTGGTTAGGGGAGAGTTGTGTAAATTGGACCGGTTTCATTTTGAACTTGCCGTTCTCGGCTGCATTTGACTAGAATTCAAATTTGAATATGTCATCATGATATCAACCCTTTAAAGATTACCAAGATTCTGATTAGTTTCCGTTTTATTTTCCTCTACAGCTTCGCTAAAATGAAGGAAATAAGGGCTTCAGTTGAAAATTCTTCTTTTTTAGGCGCCGTATCCGATGCCGGACGTTGACGGTCCTGGTTTCTAACGCGTGACACTCCTGAGCAGAATAGTCGGGCTGGTTTGCTAACACTTTCCCCACAGTTTTGTTGCCTTAGAGTTTTCCTCCTCTGTGCCGAAAAGTATGCAGCAGCAGTTCGCGTACTAGCCACGTGTTTCACGACGTTGAGTAAGATTAACGGTGTGAAAAGCTTAAATTACAGAATTTTGAGCTTGGCACTGCCTGCTTACAAATTTCCCCCGACACAATTTTGCTTCATATCAACAACTGCCAGCATCTCCTACATTTCCTGCCCATGCCTGCTCATGGGCACGGCGATGCGAATTATCTACTAAACTTTGCATACATATTCTCCAGTTATCTGTCTACATATTAAATTTCAATAATAATAAAATCGAGTGCACCGGTATCCGATAATAAAATATCAATACCAGCTCGACTCGGGACTGTCCGCTGAAATATTTCTTATTAGTTTTTAATCAACCGACATATCCGAGCACGGTGAGGCGAGTTTTTTCTTTCTAGAACGAACTGAATTTTAATATCTTCGGTACCAGATTCGAATAACGTCCACTATAGGTATACAAACAATAATAATTTACAACGAACGTCCGATTTTTTTATGATCCGACGTAAGTAACTTAATTTTCATCGTTGTGAGAATAAAAGAAGATAATATAGATGTAGCTTTTTACGACCTCTTAAACACTTCTTGTTATTGAACTGTTGAAGAGGTTCTTCATACTGACTCGGGCAAGTGAAATAAGATGAGTTGCCAATATCGAAAAAATTTTGTGACCTGTATTTAAATCGTTTTTCATTCATGAACATCAACTGCACCGTTGCCGAGTTGTTCGACATGTGGTCTAGTGCATTCAAACACTGCGCAAAATTTCAGCTATACAGTTTTCAATCTGTGTGGCAGTTTTTGAGTAAGACTTCTGGAGTGGTATCTTCGATGATTCAGGAGTATCCTGTTCGCAAGAATGCATGTCCCTTGAGTCCACAGCTACAAATCGAACGATTATCGGTCGATGGAATTCTAGCTTTTTTCCAGTGTTTTGCATACGAGCATGGAATTTGGTACAAGTACGGATTGAGTGGGGTCATTCTGTCAATCCGTGTGAATTTTGCTCACATCTTCTCTCCTAAATGGTTAGTTCGGAGAATAAATGACTGACTCTGCAAATACTTGCAGAAGTGCGGCACAACGTTATAACTACCACCAGTAGCTCTCTTCGTGTAACATAGTAATTCTGCTCTCCGCAGTACCAAGGGAGAGTGGACCCGTCTACTAGTATGCAACCTCAACGCGTGGTTGGGCAGACGCCATGGCCAGCTAAACTTTTACCTCACGCAAGTGATGAGTGACCATGGTGTCTTTAACAAGTACCTGCACCGGATGGGCATAGCAGAAATCTCACGGTGCTCCTACTGCGCTGCAGGAAGGCGAGCTGTTCCGGCATTCGACAAAGAGAGGGAAGAAGCGGCGGCCGTCTTTCGAAACGCGGGCGTTAAGCCGCTTACACCGGAGAAACCGGTCCCGACAATGCTGAAGAGTAGAGCGGGAGGGATCAGGCAGCTGCCTTTGTCAAGAAGACGTTGGACTTTAAGATAGAGCTGGAGTAGCAGAGACAAAGATAGCGGACGCAGCACCCTATGCCGGCACTCGCCATCCCACCAACAACTGACGAGGAAGACGATCCTGCGCAACTCGACAGCGAAAAAGAAGAACACGCCGCAGATTCGCCGCCATGAACAGACGAAAGGAGAAATGGGGGTAGCAGGAGCTACCTCAAAGCGATCCCCCCTATCCTGACGCAGGCCCATTCGGGGCATTTCCGGGATAGGGGGTGCGGTGTCCAGGGGTCAATGTGGCATGCGTGCATCACCATACGTATTTTGACATACAAGTATCATGAAATTTGGTATGCGAGCTCTAATTGGACTCAAATTTTAGAAGAAAAAAAAATCTACCATAAGACGGGGTTTAGCTCTCCTCATGTAGGAGCGCCTATGATCAAATTTACCCCGGCTGTGGGGTAGTTTTGAACATTTTATTTTATTTATTTTTTTTTTTTTTCACACCAGAACATGAATGTATACTACGAATATAACTAAAATACTAAATTTTAGCCAAACTGTCAACAGAAAGTTGGAAATTTTGTTAAAAAAAGAAAAAAAAATTATTGTAAAAAGTGATTCGAACTTTAACATTAAATATTTTAAGATATTATGTTTCAAATTGTAAACTCATCATACATACAAATGTATTTTGTATTTGCTGGAAGAACATTCTTCATGGCGACATTTCTTACATTTTGCGCAATAGAATCATTTCTGTAATACAATTTCATTAATTGATGAATGTTACTCATTACCTTTACAAGAAAAAGAATTATTTCTTTCAGCTTACTTTTGTAGTATCGAACCATCTGTAACTAATAATAGGTATGTAACATGGCGTGGCTAGCTGATTCAGAATTTATGTCAACTTTGTAGTAACCGCACGCCCACCTCTTGCCTCTCCAATCTCTATCCATCCTCGAGGTTGGAGATATTACACAGTTTGATCGATCGACCACCCCTTCTAGTTGGTGGTTTGTACACCTAAATGAGGTGTAAAGCCTCCTCGACGATGCTGCACCAGCCGTACCACTATCAGCTGATCATCATAGTATGGTGAAGTACTTCACAAATAATACGTATCTCTTAATTGTGTGATCAAAGTTACCCCATCAGAAAAAACGTTAAGTAGATATTTTGAGACTAAGGTAAATTCGCTTAAAATGGTAGCTATTGAACCTAAAATAATAATATAATGTCATTTGCTTTAATAAATTTGTCAGAAATGATATTACTGATCAACTTTTTCAAGCTTAGGAAAATGTAAGAATTCACCGCTTCAGAAATAATTTTTTAAACCAGTGCTAAGAATAATTCATCTTATAAACAAGTGATATCTTGTATCCCATTCGTTTACTACATAATTCGGCGAATAGGCCCATCAAATAGTTGCTCATTTCACCACGAAAGGGCGACGTTCAACAAAAACTGCAATGATCACAGATGCCCCGCAAAGTCCAAGTTACCCTGTTTTACAGTACGTCAATACCATATGTCCGCGGGTTGCATGAAAATTAAGTAGAGAATATATCAAGTGTCGATACTTTTTTTTCAGGAGAGCGATAAATAACGATATGTTATATACGTGCTCAAATGGTATACGCCATTTAGCGGGCTAAAAGAAGAAGTAATTCGTCATTTGCGAGTGTAGCGCGATAGAGACCATTGAGATTTATAAGAATATGTATTAAACTCATTTTTTGTCAAAATGTTACTTAGGTCAAGTGTGCATGAGACACTTGATATGCATAATGTATTTGGTTGTAATCTCGACTATCTCGACCTTGAGTAGCGAGACCCATTACTGCCCCTCTGGGTTGGGTGTCAGCAGCAATATTAGTATCGAAATTGCACTTACACTTCCTGGCTTCTCAACATTTTTTCCAACTCAGTCATTCTATTCTACTCGTAAACTTTAATCCCAAAGTATAATTACGCAATAATTTCACGAGCGGGTGATTTCATTATTTTAACGCGTTGTCGGAGCAACATAGGATCCAAATTTTGGAAACGCTGAAGTTTATTTTCTTTTAAGAGGCTGAACAAATTTTTCCCCCGCCAACGGAGGGCCAAGAAAGTTTCCATCAACATGGAAATTTTACATATATCAGAATACTGGAATCAAGCTATCAGAATAAAGTTTCCTTGGGGGGGGGGGCTGATTGGATGTTCCGCCAGAGTTTCGATCCAACTCCGGCTTGGCTATGAAAACAGATGATATATATATTACTCTTTGAAAATTTGAACCTTCTCTCCCCCCCCCCTTCTCCGCCAGAAACGAGGTTTAAAAAAAATTGTAAGGGACGTAATCGACTGTGTGTTTTAAAGAAACTGGGAACTGAAATGGATTTTCTTGTTGCTAATATCGAATATATTGAATTTCTGATCTGGGTCCAAATTGAGCTCCCAGAATTCAAATTTCATGATAAGAGTAATGATTTTACGATCCTTACACGAGTCATCTTTGCGAACGTCGTTATGCAGCTTTTTAACGTTCCCTTACAAAATTGTCAAGGTAAAATCGAATTCTTATACTGGATCGTACAGACAGAGGGTCACAGAATACATTGAAGTAGACTAATTTAAATTAACTGAAAGGATGAACAAACTATCGAATCAAGAAATAATCTAGTTACCTACTTTTTATTTGAATTATTGTATTGAGTGTGTGCTCCGGCTTTGATTTATGTTTTCAAAATGCAAATTTTACACATGAAGCCTATAGCATTTTATAAATTCTAAAACTTCAAACTTGACCCGTTGAAAAGTTGAATACAATTTCAAAATCAGTAGCCATGGAAACACCTTGTTACTATTTTCAACTTCATAAATTCAAATTTTCCGTCGCAAAGTTCAGGTTTCGAGCCATCGAATGCAAAATCTGAGAGTATATTGAAGATATTGGAGTGAAATGACCTAATTGAACCATGTTTTGACATTTTGATTCTCCGAGTCAAGTCGATTTTGCCTCCTCTCGAACGTGATATATTCTAATTCTGGAGGCTTGAATCTAGATCTGGTCAAAAATCTATGGCAATCTTCGAAATCAACGAACCGAAAATCTTTATTGGTTTTTATGAAGCCAAGCGACTGTCGTCAATTTGAAGTATATAATTATCATTTTGGGCCTGAATCGGGGATTAATCAAATACGTCCACCTGTTAGGATGTTTGGATTGAGTGAAGCAAAAGACAGTTTTCATTACGTAAGATCTTATAAAAGGTGGTCCACTCCCAGCCCCTATTTGGGACAGACAGGTTTTTGAGCATTTCAAGATTCTGCTGGCTCATTCTCTGTTGTGCGTAGTACTGTGGCACCGGAAGATTTTTTAGGGGTACAAAAGTTGACAAGCAAAAAAAAATTAAGGTTATCTCAAATTCTAAAATTTGGAGATAACAAGCAAAAGATCTTCACGCATCTTGTAAATCTCCAAAATCTACTAAATTTTATCGCTGAAATTTCTCAAGGCGTATTTTGTATCGAGTTATTGACTGAATAATTTTTTAATTTTTCCTTTTTTGGGAGTGTGTATCCTGTACTCCCACCCCTTCTTTGGACGCCACTAGCTGCTTACATTAAAAAGTAGAGTTTGTATCGTTGCAGAATAAGGTTATCCCGATGGTTCTGCGATCTTAATCGTACCATTCGGTTTCTGATTTTCACCCTCTGGCCGCTGATGCGATACTCAAAAGGGTAGATCTGGGGCTGGGAGTGCGGTGTCATAGGGGCCACTTTGGCATGCATGCATCGCCATACGTCCCACCACACCACCCCTACGTTAATTAGGTGTGGATTTCCAACAGAAAAGAAGCAAAAAAGAGGTCCGTCATCAGATTCTGAACTCCCCCCCCCCACACACAAGTGTTTCCTTTCCAGCACCTCCGGGTGAAGAAAATTTTTATTTGAGCATGTTTTGGTCTCAAATTGTATTATCCATTATCGAAATTTGGCTATCGTCTCCCAAATATCTTAATTTGAGTCAAACAATTTGAGCCGAATTGTGAAGTAAGTATTGAAGCGTGATATGAGGTAGTCAAGACTGCTACAAGAGTAACCTAGTGGCTGAAATCTGAACTAGAATAACTGTTGCAGAGTTTTGATTTATGAAAACAGCTTGAGTTACATTGAGGTGCAAAATCCGATCTGAAGAAATATTTAAAACTCTAGGCATGACCCCAATGATGAAGACGGTCAAAAACTATTAAAGGAGATGGAAATTTCATGTAGGTCAGTGGAGACGAAAAAATAGATTATCGAAAATAGTGACGAAATATTCGCCTACCACAATATGTTCTGGAGGAAGACCGAGGAAGAAAATAACTGACACATCAGCCTCCTTGGAGAATTCAGCACTTTCAACCCCGCAAGGACACTAGTAGGTTAAGCTCATAAAAGAAGACAGCAATGGCGAGATACGTCTTTAGATTCAGGTAAATTATTTATGAAATGTTTTCAGTCGGATACACGAGTAGGTATGCCTTTCTGTCTTGCAGCTCAATGCTTTTCAAAATGTCTAAAGCGAGCTCATACCTACGACTCACTGTCGACTCAGAAGGCTTAACGGAGCTGCTGGGCGATGTACTGGATACTATCACGCTCAATGCAACGTTGGGGTATCATTATGAGCAACACGGTCACCTACAAACTTACTGAGTGTACACACTGGAGAACGATATAGACGAGAGTATGTCGGTTTATGGGCTTACACAAGTCTCGTTTCAGCCTTAAATTTTACGAAATGAGTTGGAAAAAAATCCCTAAATAAAATTATCAACGAATTTACTGGCCCACCATTAGTACACGGGGCCTACTTGAGAACTTTCATGACGTCGTAGACCCCTGGTATAGTTACTATATTTCGGAGACTCTTCAGAAATGTCTGGAAAACAAACCGCCAAGCGATTGTCAGGGACGAAATAAGGGGGATGGCACGGGGGCAGTCTGCCCTCAAGCTTCCGCCAGAGTTGGGTAATTTTATTGGATGGATCAAATTTGGAGAACTCCAACAAGTCAAAAGTGTTTTTTTTTTTTCTAATATAAACGAATTTTGATACTTGGGAAGTTTGAGTTGAGTCAGTTGGAAGTTTAACAATTTTTGCCCCTCCAGAGGAAACTCTTCGCTACATCCCTGGCGGTTGTATGCCGTCGACTAGATGAATGTCGGTATTGTGGTAAGTACGGTGAAGTACAAATCAGTTCAGAAGTTTTCAGCTGAACGCCAATTATGATTGCAGGTGCTGTTAATGAAACCTCTGAGACATGTATTGTGGAGATGACGTCGATACCAGAGAAGACAAATGTGGGAACCAGAGACCGTCCCGATTGGGAATGCACATAAGCTCTTAAAGCGTTGTTTTGTAAATTGTTTGTAAATCTATTTTCCTTTCTTTCGCCCCGTTTAATGAAGTCGCGTAATTCTTATTTTGTACAACCAACGCCAACGAGGGTGCCGCCCTTCGGCCGTTTGTCTGCAGGCCGATTCCACTCCCAAGTGACCTACCTGCGCGGTATGGCAAATGTTCGCCCTCTCAATACCCTTCGCTCTGTGCTCCGTGTAAAGCGATAAAGAGTTTTTACTTTAGCTTACTTTTTGATCGATGATAGTCTTGACGAAACTAGCAGTCAGCTGGTTCGGAGCGAAAGCGAAAACTCACCCCGTAGCCAGCGCACCCCGTCGCTATTCCGGAACAAGGAAGACGATAACCAGGTGGAATTCGGAAGTAAGAACGCAGGGAGTTGAGCAATCTGACCTGACTATTGTTTTGTTGTTGAGAAAAAAATGTAGAAGGGTCCCGTGTGAAATAGGATCTGAAAGACGTCATAGCGGGTACTGTACTTACGGTCTTCAAAATGTTTTTGAAAAAATGTTTGCGCGCAATAAACGCCGTACGCGATCACGCTGTTTCATTATTGTCGCCGAAAGGTACTTGCGGTTTGTTATACATAGTCATATTTTTTTTTGCCGATGATTACATTAGCCGGAGTTATTGAAATGCCGGTCGTATGTGCCACTCGTTTTCGCACGATCGGTCAATTTTCCAATCAGCAAATTGGAAAATTACTTATTTGCAGGCGTTAGACGGCGGAATTAATTACTTTGTTTATAGTACACAGCTACACAGGGTTCCGCAACGAGCACATACTCTTACCAGGGTGCGTGAAAATTCTCACATCGCGCTTTCGGAATTAATTGGGTGCGAGTAATCAAATCCAAGTGAAACAATCAGGTGGTCCATCGACTGCAGTGATCCAGGAGGGGTAATTCGGACCAGAAAACTGACTTCAAGTGAGCTTTCGAGGCTCAAATTGTGTGAAAATGTAGAGTACTACGAGCTATCTTCTGCAAAACAATTACCTATTAATTTCGATTCAAATTTTGAGACGTATTGATTCCGCAGAGTATCTATATCAAGATTTCAGTTTTCCATTTTCACTAGTCTTACCCAACCCTGTCGAGAGGGGGGGGGGGAAAGGGGAAATACCTCGGGCCCGGATTTCCAAGGGGGTCCAATGTATTTAAAATGCTTCAATTTCAATCATACTGTACATCAAATCAGCAATCACTCCTTACACATACCATGAAAGAAACCTCTTATCCCGAAGTTTGTAATTTTTTCCCCATCTAACAAAAGAACAAATTGAACTGGAAGGACAGGGGGCCCTGGAAATTCACCCAGGTCCTATTTTTCTCTCTACGGGGCTGGTCTTACCTCCGCTCCAATGAAAGATATTTTAATCATCTTTGTCATACAAGAATGTAGTAAACTCCATCGATGCTGACTGGAGGGAGTGTAAATGCAAATATTCGACCTGAAGTTAAGGGGCTCATGAGGGGCTGCCAAGTATTGAAATAATGCTAGATTTTTTTCACTCGTACAATTTTTCAGTTTTTTCTGTCGTTTTCTTTTTTTATGTGGGGGGAGGGGTACTGAGCCCCCAGGACTCTCTATTTACACACGAGAAAGGCAGAGAAGAAGATCAATATAATGTATACAGGTCTTTCTTCCTGTTCATGCTAGTATTTTTTGTGTGCAGTACACTCCATTCGTTCTTTCTCACGTCAATATTTTCTAGATGTAAATCCTGTCGATTGGAAAGAGAAGTCGCATTGGATTACTTAGCGTACTCCTTGAGGAGGTAGTTCTCCTTATCCTCCGAGTAGCTGATGAAATACTAAAGAAATATGATAATGCTATGTAGATATTATTGTGATAATGAGAGCAAAAGTCTTTGAAGGAGGAAGAGGCCTCCATACGGGGTAATTTTCTCAGCCAATATGTGCTTGCATTACCAGGTAATTATTTGGCAAAATTGAGTGAACAATTTTTTTTTTTTTTAAATTTATTTCTTGTGTTTGGGCAATCAATTGGCAAATCACGGTTTGTAACCCGTCCTCGCCAGTTGTTGTAAGGGCTTGTGGAATGCTTGTATATAAGTTATAAGCATATGACGCAACTAGTGAGAGAGCGTCACTTGGTAACACATTTTGGTCCTCATGATTTTCAATTAGACAAGGGCATTACAGCACACTCTGGCTTTCCTTCAATTTATATTTTACTACACTGGTATATTTTTAGTATAAGGGTGATTTTGCAACAGTTTTGGTCTCCATGATTTTTCACTCCTTGGGGGAGGGAGATTATAGCCAGTAGTACCGAGAAGGGGGGAGGGAGAACTACCCCTGGGCCCAAACTAGGGCCCTTCAAGTACGTGATACAGAGCTACATATGTACATTATGAATAAACACAGATGAACAGATGAAGCAAATATTTGAAATACTTTTGTTACGCGCGTGCGTGCGCACCTGGATGCCACCATTGCTACTACATATAAAGTAAAGGATTAGAGGCCCCTACAACAATTTACCCCGGGGCCCAAAATGGCTCTCAGCGCCGCTGATTATAGCAAACTGATCTTTAGCTATCCTATTTCTTTTTCCTTCAGTTCATATTTTACTATATTTTTTCAGTATAAGTTTCACTTCAGCAGAGTTAGGTGGTCATAGTTTATTAGTCCTGAGGAGACATCACTCTGCCCTTTAGTCATCCTATGTCTTTCTTTCCTTTAGTTTGTATAATTACTGTATATTTTAACATGATGTAAAACCATGCATTATTAGGGTTAGGACTGGAGTATGTATGAAGGTAGCATGCATTAATTAAAAATTTGAGAACAAAGCTTTTGGGATAATGTTCATTCCGGAAAAGGTCTATTTAGGAAAATGAATATTTGGGAAAATGTTCAAGCAGTTAATCAAACAGTTCCCATCCATGTTCACTAGTAGATATTCTCCAGAATGGCGACATTTTCCCTAATGTTTTTTTCTCGAATTCTTAATTAATGCATGCCACCCTTATACGACGCATTCCAGTCCTAACCCTAATAGTGTACTGTCTCATACGGCATTGAAATATACAGTAAATATATAAACTGAAAGAAAGATATAGGATGACTAAAGGTCAGAGTAACGCCTCCCTAGAACTAATAATCATTACTATCACGCTTGATTGTAAAATATAAATTGAAGGAAAGACACATATATGATGGCTAAAGGCCAGTACGCTGTAACACATCCCTAGGATGGAAAATCATAAGAACCAAAACTGTTACAAAATGACCCTTGTACTAAACATATATTATGGTAACATAAACTGAAGGAATGGAGGGCCAGAGTATGCTGCAGTGCCCTCTGGGACTGAAAATTATTAGAACTAAAATATGTAATCAAGTGACGCTCTTACTACTGACGCATATAATATTCAGTAAAATTATTATATTAGAATAATAAGAATTAAAAATTTTAAATAAATAAGTATTTATAATTTTAAATAATTATTTTTAAAATCAAATAATAAATTTACAAGTCATTCAGATTTGATTTAATTTAGAAAGAAATAATAATTTAAATTAAAAATAAAAATAATTATTGTGATTATAATTTTTATTAATTGAAACTTCATAATAATTTCTTTATAATTAGAGAAAAAAATAATTGAAATAATATTAATTATTTTTGTATGTATTAATTCATAAAGTTATTCAATTATTATTTTCATTATGCTTTAATACCGTGAAGCTGTAACAGGAGAATATGGGAATATATACGGCACCCTCAGCCAAGAAAAACTTAAATTGTAAAGCCTGCCGAGGTAGGACTTTTTTTTCTTTTTTTCTTTTTTTCTTTCTTTCTTTCTTTCTTTCTTTCTTTCTTTATTGCGCTTGTTAGGCAAAATGTCGTTAACATTTGAGACACGAGTTTTTTTTAATTGTTCTTTTGTCTTTATCAAGTCCAAATTTGGGCGAAATTATGTCGATAAGCTTTTGGCTAGGAAAATCAGGAGGGACAGTTCCCCTAGTTTCCTCCTCTTCAGAAAGGTGGAGTGAAATGAAAATGTTACATGTTAATAAGATTCACCGAACTTAACATTCACGAAAAGTTATAATTCGGATTTCACACAAAGAGCTGAAAATTTAAGAAGATTTGCATACTGTTTAAGACTCTTCTCATCTTGATAGAGAATTAATCTGTAAGACTGTTTCAGACTTGTTTTCCCCGGCATGGTAATGCTCTCAACACTCTTCCAAACACATATTGCTTTCCGTAACACGGCGAAACCCTTTTTCAAATTAATTTAAGATTACTGTAGGCCTCATTAAAATTTTATAAAACTTTTTCAAACCAGTATTAAATTATTTAAGATGCCTCAAGACTTCTTTCGGACTCGCTTAGAAACTTTTAAGACGGTTTCAGATCAGATTAAGACCCATCTACACTCAGTCAGGTTCTTTTAAGATTCTCTAAGACTTACTAACAACATGCAGGATCTTGAAGAGACCCGAAGGGTCTTCAGTAAGTCTTGGAAAGTCATGAAACAGTTCTGGCTGATGAGGTTTTGAAAAATGCTGAAGAGTACTTACTAAACGATTGCAGAAAAGGGTGCCTCTAATATGGATTCCTCGGGATTCATTCTGATTCGTAATTTTAAACGCGTTGAAAGAAATAATGGAAATATGAGGCATAGTCTGTTTTGCCCCTCCTCCATTTAAATGAAATATGGAGCATTAAAATGAGCAAACGAAGCGAGTGAAAGAAAAAATTTCTGAAACTGGTATCAATTTATACGTAGATTTTTCGAAATCACTGATTTATGAAGGAGGTTTTTAGATCTGCTACCTTGAGTTGCCACCAAAACGGGTCATTCCAAAGACTATATCTGTTATTTCGAGAGGGCATCCATGTTACAGGGTTTTAAAGCACTGAGTTCAATTGTTCTGAACGTCATTTTTAGATCCGAGTTTCCCGATGCGCAAAATCTCGCCAGTTACCCGGGTAACTAAAGGGGAACTAATGGTAACCGACGGGTTTCTGGGTAATCTGAGGGTATCGAGGGTGGCAAATGGGCAACTTTTCCGAGGGTAACTAGAGGGTAACTGACTGCGTATCAGGATGCGCAAAATCCCGCCAGTTACCCGGGTAACTAAAAAGGAACCACGGGTAACTGATGGATTTCTGGGTAATCTGAGGCTAATCTGAGGCTAGCCGAGGGTTGCAAATGGGTAACTTTTCCGCGGGTAACTAGAGGGTAACATATTGCGTATCGGGTTTTCTCGATAATATAAAAATACCAGTAAGCAAATAGAAAGAAGAAACGAGATCCTCAACGATATCATACTGCCGATAAATTTCCTGGATGTCCCGTAAATTTTGATTGAAAAACATGGTCTGTGATGCGATACCCTCCCTTCGAACAAGTTGCTGGAGTATGAGGTCTTAGTGCAGAGTGCATGCACAAAAAATCGCGACTAAGACTCTGAAAATTTCAATTGAAAAGCAAAAGCGAAAAAATCTCAATTTTTCCAACTGGGTCCTAAAATTTTCCGACTTTTTTAGTACCTAAATTAAGCACTGGGAAAAATTTTATTACAGAAATTACTAGAACTTTTAGTGACTTTCTGATGTTCAGCGATTTCTTGTAACTGAATATTATGGTAATTTTTACAAGGTTATGGTAACAATTATTATTGTAATGTTCAAGCTAGTAAAAATTACTAGAATTTTCATTTGAAGTGTGAAATTGTTAAACGTCAGAAACTTGATACTTTTTCTCAAAGTGATTAAAATATTCCGAAATTTTTTGTGCCAGCAATAGCAATATCTTTTTTTCGACTGAATGTGGAAATTTTACGACTCTTACACATGGGGGTGGGATCGCAACACGCTACCCCTTTTTTACAACAGCGCTGATTGTCTTCTGTATTGTCGGAAGTTAAGAATAGGTCAACAAATACTAATCCACTACTGAAAAATATTTATTTCTTGTTAGGTGCACTGTCTTATGTATAAACGTAAACGAATTGCCGTGCAAAATGTAAGCCACATTTTCAAAGCGGAAGAAAATAAAATCTGAAAAAGAGTACGAGAAACGCGATAAATATAATCAGTTCTGTATGCAGGTAACATTTATCATTTTCGTTGTTAATAATTATCTCGCCTTCGATAGTAATCGTCTCTTCCAGTAGCTGGAAACTTTGCTTAAATGGATAAGTATTAATCCTCGCTTTGAAAATATACTTCTCCGAGTATTATAATAATGGCTCATAATTTTTTATTAGATACGTATAAGAGAAGAGGTATACACGAAAAAAAAGTAGTATTGAAAAAATGATCCGAGGGGAAAAAAATAAACTCAATCTAGTAAAAACTGCCGCTTTACGGTAAGTTGGTATAGGTATGTTGAAGAGAAATCATTTTCCTACTATAATTAAGTACATGAACCGTCGTCTCCTTTTCAAAGCAAAATAATAACATTCTTATAATGCCAACGCTACCTTATTCTTACATAAACGCGACGTTCTTTGTCTATGTCCACGAGAGATAAAGAAGAGGACATGCATGTAAATATGCTTCTCGCTCTTTACAAATAACCTATCTCCGTGTACTCGCTGCCTCAATGTTTATAAAGGTTAGCTAAATCTGAACGGTGGCGGCGGCGATTGGTCTCATATTCAGTACCAAACAGCCACCAACTTCCATACAATAATATGCATAATAGGTAAAAACATTCTCGGGAAGCTGAATTTGATAGCGAGAGGGTTGGATGACAGTATACTGATGAATATACTTCGAGTTTCCGGATATCTGGTAATTCCCAAGCGTCCGGAGTGAGCAAAATGTTGCCACCAAATCTGTTTTTTCACTTTCCTTACCATTATCCCGATGCGCAATCAGTTACCCTAGTTACCCGCGGAAAAGTTGCCCATTTGCAACTCTCAGTTACTCTCAGATTACCCAGAGACCCATCAGGTATCCTTGGTCCCGCTTTAGTTACCCTGTAGTTACCCGCAGAAACGTTATCCATTTACAACCCTCAGGTACCCTCAGATTACTCAGAAACCCGTCAGTTACCTTGGTTCCCCTTTAGTTACCTGGGTAACTAGCGGGATTTTGCGCATCGGGATAAAAGCATTGCAACGGAAAAATACTGCAAGGGTGCCACTTATTTGAACTAAAATCGGAAGGTGTTCGAATTATTTTGTCCCTTCCCTGCAAAACTTTTCTTTTTTCAGCCAAACCGGATGGAGCTTGATGCTTGAAGTTCGAAAAACATATGTCCAAGCGCGCCCGTAGGCATCGCGGTGGCCATCGCTTAGCTCTCCGCGTAACACAACGATGAATCTACACGCCCGGCATTGAAACACTAACATTGTTATTTCTTGCCAGCTATACGCTCATTTCCACCCCAATGCGACAGATTTTCAGTTGTTATCCTATTTATTATTGGTTCATTCGACCGTACACAATGTGTCAGTGTAAAAGTGATGAGATTTTGCTACAAATGTGCGTGAAATCGTTAATTAAGTAGACCTTCCGAAGTAGGAGATTTCTCAAAAAATTCCGTTTTTCGGGAGACGGTCGCTTCGGATTCTACCATGTCTCTTCAATGTACATGCCGAATTTCAGTTCTCTAGCTCTTTTGAATGTCTCTCTATCAATGTCTGAAGTTCTATGTCCTCTCGTTTTATCAGTAGTTTTGGTTTCTGTGGTTGTCATTTGAGTCTTCGTGGTATTTTCCATTCTTGAGCACTTATAAATGAAAAAAAAAAGTCTAAACAATGCCAGAGTATGTAGAAATCATTAGAGAAGCTCGTAAGAAGCCAAAGCGTTTTCAAACGGTTCATTTTACGAATCTTAAAGGATAATGGAAAGTTATGGCCTCGATTTGTCACACTGTTTCTAAGATGTTCGAAATCCAAAGATACAGAATGCTTTCGTACAGACCTCATCAGACAGCTGCTACCCGATGCACAATCAGTTACCCTCTAGTTATCCACGGAAAAGTTACCCATTTGCAACCCTCGGTTACCCTCAGATTACTCAGAAACCCGACAGTTACTCTTGGTTTCCTTTGAGTTACCCGGGTAACTGGCAAGATTTTGCGCATCGGGTAGTGAGACATCAGACAGCCGTCCCTGAGACGTATCCTCCACTCTGGAAGCCATTCCGCATACTTAAGATCGCAATTCCTGAAGGAACCACTCATCTCAGAGGAGAATAAAGTAACACCGCCAGTAATAGAAGTCAAGTGAGATGATGTAAAATCATAGATAAGAAAATATCGCATTCGCGGAGAAAATGGTACAAAAAACAAGACATTCGTGAGGCAAAAGACCGGTAAGACCGAGAATAAGGGGACTGGAATAAAGTAACAGTGATATATTTTTCTGTTTTAATGTTTTTGTTGTAATTTTGTTAAAAGAAAAAAGTTCTGCACCCTCTGCCATTCCTTACAAAATATATTTTTCTACAGTACACAAAAACTCCGGATAAATTGTGTTTTTTCACACAACTTCTAGTGTTACCCGAAATACACTCTGATCTATACAGAATCCCATCGAAAACCCGTCCTGACGAAATTATTAGTTTTCCAGTGGTGTATACTGAGTTGAACTTTCACCTTTTCTTCCAGAGGTCTACTCAGTTAATGATCCGACGATGCTTACAAAGTTTTTTCGGATATTCAGCTATCAAAGTACAAAAATAGAAAGAATAGGGGTGCTGTGAGACTACTTTGTGACATTGTGACAAGCAGCTCGTCATTGGCATTTTACGGGGGGGGGGGGCGCAAAAATTTAAGTGCTTCAAGATTAACACGTAGAAAAAACTTGAAACTGCAATCAAATTTAAAAAGTATTGCTGCAAGAAAAAGCGAAGTGGACTATTTGAAATTTGAAAATTGAGTTTTTTTGAAAAAGTCGGCTATCTGGTTGCACTATGTAAAGACAACTACATCAGCGATCAATGGTGGAAAGGGGGAAAGATAAAACATAAACGGTTTTAGCTATGTCTGATGAAGATGTACATAGGACGTTTTGATCATACAGCTACGTGTTTGATGTCACACACGGGGGGGGGGGAGGGTCCACAAAACGTTTTGAATATTTAAGGAGTTCAAGTGGCATATAAGTTAAGAAATGTAACCGAGGTTGTATGTATATATATATCATATAAGGAGCCGAGATAGGTGGGATAAAGTGCCGAAGAAGTGTTTACTCGTGTGATGACTTGAAAATGAGTTACCCCGGGTCTCAAATAGGTTGGAGCATGCACTCTTTTAAAGAGTAAAGAGTAGGTAATTAAAAATTGAAATTCGAGTTCTAGTAGAGCACCGCAGGGTCAAAATATGGTACTTGCAGTCCCTTAATCTTAGTAGGGTAAAGTACTTACATCTGGCCTGAAACTTGGTACCTTAAATTCCTCTCTGATCAAACAAATAAGCAACGACAAAACAGAAACAAATGACAGAAACAACAGCAGCGGTGTACACGAACTGGACTGTGAACACTGTGACATGACCTACATAGGAGAAACAGGCAGAAAATTCACAATCAAAATCAAAGAACATGAAAAATCATAGAAGCTAAATGATATGACAAATCACTGTTTGGAAAACAGTGCAATGACCAGGGACATAACAGTGACAAATTGACAGAAAAGTATGAAGTCCTACACATAGAATACAACACAAGAAAAAGAAAATTAAAAGAACAACTAGAAATAATAAAGGCAAAAACAAGACAAAACAACCTAATAAACACAACAACTAACTTCCAAAGTGAGAACTTATTCTTATTAATAACATAAACCCCACTAATTGGACGGACTGCACAATCACAGACAACCAATAGGAGCACACAGCAACTAATAACACTCATTGATTGGACAGACTGCATAATCACAGGCAACCAATAGGAGCACAAGACTAAAACAGGTTTACCATACAGTACTACTCTCGACTATAACTACAGCACCACAAGAGACAAGTCTCATTTAGGGTACTCCACTGATGATGGCATAACAGCCGAAAGCGCTCTGGAATACAGAAGAAGAAAAAGTGAAATGGCACACCCTACACACGGACCAAAAATAAAATTAATTCGCAGCACGCTAAGGCTTGTCTTAAAGTCTGGTACCTAATATAAGATTTGAAATGCAGCACGTAAACTGTTGGTTCAAAATCTGAAGGCTGGAATCATATCCAGAAGGCACCACGCTAACCTTTGGCTGAATGTCTCATAACTGAAATAAAATTAAAAATGCAACACACTAACATTTGGCCAAAAATCTGATGCATAGATAAGCAATATTCAAAACGCAGCATGCTCGACTCAAAATCTAATTCCTGAAATACAATTTTACACGCAACACGCTAGTCATTGGTTCAAAATCTGGTTACCTAAAATCATGTTTAGAATTTTCCGCGCTAAGCTGTGGCTGAAAATCTGGTAACTGAAATGAAATTTAAAATGGACCACACTAACATTTCGTTCAAAATCTGAACATAAAAAATAGTAATATGAAAAATGCAGCACTCCAGCTTTGGGCTCACAGTCTGATACCTGAAATGAAATTTAAAACGCACCACACCAATCTTTGGCTCAAAATATGTTCCCTGAAATAATATTTTAAATGCGCCACACTAATCTTTGGCTCAAATTCTGATGACTGATGTCATATTGAAAATTCAGTACATGTTTCATTTCAACATGAAATTCAAAACTACGTTTTCAAGTTAATTTTATTCTATCGAGATATTTTTTTGGAATGATCATCCGGACTAAAAACTAGTGTAAAATGTAACTAAAAGTAATACGTGAGCGATTCTTTGAAGACATTCAATCAGGTGTGGGGGGTTTGGTTAAAATTCTGAAAATAAAGTTTATTAGTCTATCATTAGCTCGACTCTGTCTTGGTATTTCTCAATTTCGTGGAAACTGTAGACTAAGGTCTAGATGTTGAATTATTCTAAAGAAATCATTATTAAAGGTGTCTTCTCCATTGTTTCTTTGCCTTCACTAACCTATTGCTCAAAATCTGGTAACTGAAATTAAATCAAAACGCGGAAAATCTGGAAAGAGAAATAAAATTTACCTTTGGCTCAAAATCTGGTACCTGAAATGAAATTTGAAACGCCTGGATAAAACAATGGAAAAAAATCAAAATTTTTCTATTTAGCGACTTGGTGGAAGCTCTCTTTTTCTATATTTTTGGAACAGATTTGAATAACAAGAACGTTTACGCACAACAGTATTTTTAAGCTACTATTCTCACTTCCCCAGAGAAATAGAAGAAATTGATTTTATGTCATCAGTTTGGGCCACGTCCCGTGAAACAATTACCTATATCGACACTGAGCTTGACATTTTAATTTAGTAATTTCGATTACATTTCTTAGCTCTGGCTTACACATCATTATTTGATGTCGCACTAGCCTGGAACTATCTCACTTCAAATGATTTACAAATAGTTACAACGGAAATACTAATAGTCGAATTGACATGTCGACACATTTGTCGCTGTCGAAGTTTGGACCGACAATCCAGTGAATAATCGATATCGAATTTTGTATAGAAAAACTGTTGGACAGCTGATATTACATTTTTTCTTTGAAACCGTACAAATTGTCGAATTGAAAACTTACTAATGTCAAGTGGAATCAGAACTAGGAAAATTAGATGACCCGATAATAAGATCAAAGTCGGTATGGAATTCGATGTCGACATTGTCGTTGATATTTGAGAAACCAACGTCAACACAAAATTTACAGAGAAGAAAGGGAATTAACGCTGGATAGAAAGGTCAGTTTTTCAATTTTTCTTTGGTTACCAAGACGGTTTTCTGTATATAATTCGATATCGACTTTTTCATTGGCTCTTGAGTAGTCAAAGTCAACAAAAGGTCGAGGGGCCAAGTTAATTTGTTTACAAAGTTCAATATCGACTTTTCATCGATTTTTACTAGCAAAAAATGACAAAAAATAAAATAAAATACTCGACATCGAAAATGATATCGGTTTCAACTCGACTTTTCAATCAATTGACTTGATGGGTCGAATTAATCAATTTGTCATGACGGAAAGTAACCAATTTTGTATGTCGACAAAAGTGATAATTTTCAAATCGACTGTGTCTCTCGGGGTGGGACCTGTGGACACTCTGATTTTTGTATATTTTCTTATGCTGATTAATATTTGTCATCCAGTCCTCAGTATCATTATTCAACTTCTCAGTAATTTTTTCTTATCACTTCGACTTTTATTTTTCATAATTTTACTAAACATTTTAGGGAGATCTCAGCATCGTAACTGGGCGCGAATTCAATTTGCAAGTGAAGCGTAGCCATACAAAATTGAAATGCGAAACGCGAATTAAACGGGTTTCCGGAAACAAGATAATGTTAAATGAAAAGTAAAAACTCCCGCGCAGTATTTTAACTTTTTAATTGATAACGGCCGTGTACGACTCGGACAGAACAGTCATTATTGGTGATTTTTTAATACTTCGCATCGTAGCCCGTTATATGTATACAATTATCAAAGCGGGGTCCGGTAGATATAAATCTTCTTCATCGGGCAAATGTTTTAATTGCCTTCCGAGATTGATTTATATATCAACATTAGAATCGACCAGAGCGAAATATAGATCAACATTCAGTCAATACTGACATGGTTCTCACTAGTCGGCGAATAAATCATGACATTTTTATACGAACTGTACGCTTCGGCCAGAGCACCGTGGACTTATGTTCTCACGACTTTTACTGTCGTTCGTTGTTCAAAAGTAAATTGAACGATGTATTCGTCAATTAAATAGCTTAATTACAAGATACAGGAAACGAGTATCGGTATCGATGGAGTCTCATCGTCGGGGAAATACAATCTGCTTATACGTTTTGTACGTTTCTGTTTTAAGAAAAAGAAACTGACCGGTGCCGATGGACGCCAGCGACAGTCGGTCACAGCGAATTGCGAGCCAGGTAGGTCGACTTGCCCGTCAATGTTCCCACTGAGATTATAATGTGAATTCTTGTAGTGGCGTTGGAACAGACCAGGGTACAATGTATCATTTGTACCCGTAAATTGTAAAAATAAATAAATATATATATATATATATAAATGAATAAATGAAAAATTATTTACAGGTTGATAAAAAGGTGCCTTCAAAAATTTCAGTGGAAAAATACACGAGATTTTTGAAGATTTAGAAGATTTTTCAAGATGTTTCCCGATGCGCTATCAGTTACCTTCTAGCTACCCGCGGAAAAGTTATCCATTTGCAACCCTTGGTTACCCTCAGATTACCCAGAAATTCATCAGATACCTTTGGTCCCTTTTAGTTAACCGGCCCGATACGCAATCAGTTACCCATTTGCAACCCTCGGTTACCCTCAGATTACCCAGAAACCCGTCAGTTACCCTTGGTTCCCCTTTAGTTACCTGGGTGGCGAGATTTTGAGCATCGCGTTTGATGCCTTATTCTCTTGAGAGACAAGAGGTTTTCTTAAGCAAAGTTTTTTACCTATAGGTAGGTGCAGGATCGATAATTAACATAGAAAAAGTGAAACGAACACGAAAACATGCAACGGAAGTGAGTAACGCTCCACCCCATTTAATAAGATCGAGAGGAAAAATGAGAGAGAATTTGTGGAACCATACAGACTGTTTCCCCTCCACACCACCGTTAACAGTTTTCTGTCAGATAACATTCCGTACAGACACCTACCGACTGATTTAGTAACTTACACGGTGAGAAAGAAGTTGTGCTTTTGTCGAGTGTCCCCGACACCTCACGCATTTTTATTTATTTATTATTTTATTTTTTTAAATAATTGTCGACAACTTAAATTTTCAAGTTTTGCATCACCTGAAAAGGATGATCCAAACAATCCGGTATGTGATGTCACACACTGGTGCATCTTTCACACCACACTTCTGGACGCAGCCCTGCACCTCCTGCACCTTATGTTTCGCCAACTCGCCAGAGGTGATATGGCAGATCTCAACGGGACCTGTATAGAACTGTTGTACGGAGTCCCCCGATGACGGCGAATACCATCTCACTACCCTTTTAACCCATAGGAGGCGCTGTAGGGAGCGACAAAATTAGGGTCCACCACCAACAGGTTATGGGCAAAAAAATTTTTTGGGAAAAATACTCAAATTAAGGAACGTGGTGGCATCGACAATTTTTCAGTATAGCTCCGGATTTGAATTTATCGACTCATTACGCTGTTACACACCAAGCATGAGCACTTTCTTAAAAAAAATTCGCGTCGTCTTTTGAACTTAAAGTTTCAGCTAAATGACTAGTGACCAGTTGAATGGGGAGGGAAAGATTTTGGTATCGACAATTTTTCAATAATAATTGGGGAAACCCAATTTGTGATCCACAAAATGACATGGCTGGGTATACCACTCTAACTACCCTAAGCTACAGCATGCAGTGAATAGAATTTCAGAATTTTATCAATTTTCATCCCCGGAAGAATAATATCTTTTTCCAAATGGCATTTTATTCATTTGATTCAAAATTCGATGCTGAAGAAAGTTGCCGGTAACACGATCCGTCGAACAAAATTCTGCTTAGAAGCTAATGGTGGCCAGTTCGAACACGTATTATAAAGATTATTTATTAATTTGATGCAGTTATTCGTTTCTTGTATTCTTCTCAATTAATAAACCAGATTTCCTTTTGTTTTTTCACTTGTTAAATTTTGGGTTACGTTTTAAACGGATAATCCTGTAAATAACGATTTTCAAATGTAATAACTTTGGATACACTGAACCAAATTCAATCAGTGATATTTTGTTGAAGTCCTCTAGCTCAACCCTCCACCTGCCCTAAATTACTCTCTCTCTCCCCTAAATTAGGGGAGAATTTTCAAATTTCTGTCAATTTTTGATTTTGTGTTGCGCCTTTAATTTTGATGATAAGCAAAAATGTTACTCTACATTTTTTGTTGGAAATTAAAGGTAGTTCAAGTTTTATTCATAATATTTTACTCTATCTCAAGAATTATCCGGGTATACTTTCAGGTACACTTGATTTCCTTTCATTTGAGAATTCGAGCAAATAGTATGTAACTTTTTTTTTCGTCTGGATAAGTTCTACACACTGTTGAAATTGACCATTGATTCTATTGAATGGGCGGTTGGTGTACAAACGATGAATTAGCCTGTACAAAAGTGTACAATGTTCAAACGATTAGTGCGGGAAAATCATTCAAATTGCAACTTCGGGGGCTACCATTTCTACAGCCCCCGAAATGAACATTGGTCCTATTCCAAGGGGGGGTTGGTGTACAAACGATGAATCGGCCTGCACAAACGAGTACAAACAACGTTCAAACGATTGGTGCAGGAAAATCATTCACATTGCAACTTCGGGGGGCTACCAATTCTACAGCCCCCGAAATGACCTTTGGTCCTATTCCAAGGGGGGTTGGTGTACAAGCGATGAATTGGCGTGTACAAACGTGTACGATGTTCAAAAGATTGGTCCAGGAAAAACGTTCAAATCACAATTTCGGGGGGCTAACGTTTCTCTGCCCCCCAGAATAACCTTTGAGTGTTCCGTAGTCGGGATTGCTGTACAAACGGTGAAATGCCATGTACAAACGTGTACAAACGATATTCAAACGGATGTTCAAACGATTCACGGGCAGGGCTTTTTGTGGGGCACGGGGAGACACGCAGTGCCCCAAAGTAAACTTCGAAAATATCGAAAAATTGCCATAAAAACTGAAAAAAATGAAAGAATTTGATTATTCAAATACAAAATCAATTAGCGTGCCCCCAAAAAAGAAATGACAAAAAAAGGCCTGTTCACGTGTATTCACGATCGAAATTAGGGGGGCTGGGGAAATAGACCCCTTAAGCTGGTTAGGGCAGTGGGTTCTTTTTTTTTTTTTTTTGTTATTAAGGAGACCGGTGTCATTATTATTCCGTAAAAGATGGATACCAATATTTTTTTCCAAATTTGTGAAGTCTTCGGGCTGAACGCGAAGAAAATTACCTTAAAATTTGCGATGCGCTCACAGCCGAGAATTATTCTGAAATTCGGTCGTCGAGATGAGCGAACCGCACTAAGCACAGCCAGTTGATTAGCCGCGAGTCGTCGCCGGATAATTAGCGCTAAAAACGAGCTCGGCTCGCGCTTCATTTCCGTCGCCCTCCCGCCCCGCGCTCATCGAGGTCGTCGAAACGTTTAGCCGTTCACTGCCTTTTTATAATTTTCAGTATCGCGGGTGAGTGTACGCTGATCTCTTTTTTTAAAAAGGATTTTTAATACCCGATACATCTAGTAATTATGGTCGCTTATCTGCGATAAACAAGTTGGAACAGGAAAATATACACAGGTTATCTAGACCAAATGTATATACGATTTCTTGTAACGCTCCGTATTTATATATCTGCAGCGCCAGTGCACGAACACACCTTCAACTTTTAGAACAGATAAGTAATTTTAACAACACAAATACACCACCTACTTACAACTGAATTATTATCTTTATTACGTATTTACGAACCAGCGTGTTAATTCTTTGGACTGACAAACGAACGAATCGTTTGCATTTCGCGATATACTCGCAATAATAATAGCTATACATTCTTTTCCTCTTCTCAGCTCTTTTCCAGCGCCCTACACTGAGGCTGTACTATAGCATGGTTCGTCGATCGCCTGTATTGCATTGGAAATATCCGCTCACCTGGCAGCGAATGTGAAAACAAATTCTGTTTGTCTGGGTCACAATTTAGACTAATCAGACTTGACGGCGCGAATATCCGCTCTCTATCGGTAGGTGTAGGTAGACGAAGCTGGGGATTTCCACCGTAACCGTAGCCATGGAGAATAGGGGTGGGCGGTCTCCCCAATACAACGTGTTTCTCGTATACTATTAAAACGGAAGGGAAAAATAGGACTGCAGAAAACTCACTATGGGTATTAAGGTGCCAGTTAAGTTTCAATTTTCTTCACGCGTCCCCCTCGTAAATTTTTTTCTGTAGGTGTAAAAATGAACCCCTGAAAATTTCAGCCGTATCGGATGTTATTAACCTTTGCCGGCTTGAGCTTAAGGTTCGAAAAACACGTGTCCGAATGCCGCTCTAGGCTACGCGGTTGTCATCGGTTGGAGTTCCGCGTAACGGAGTGACGAACCTACGCGCTCGAGATTGAAACAGTAAAGTTGAAGAGTTGTATGCAAGAAAAAATGAGTTCCGAGGTATCCCTGTTCAAAGATTGTAATTCGTTTCTCGCGAAAAAGAGTACGTTCTGTGTTTCGAGTGGGTTACAGGACTGAAGTGCCTTACTTCCTCAAAAGAGTACCATAGGAATGATTCCGGGTTATATTCCCGAATCCGTTTCGCTGACAGGCCATCTCCTCGACACACATTTACCCGATTGTACTAGGCCCGATAGTTTTTTCTAATAATAAAAATTCAGGGAAATGTCTTGTCAGGTAGTTTTTGGAAAGCTTTATTTTGAGAATTATAAACGTAAGATCAGGGTCCCCCACTCCGGGTAGCCGGCTCCGTGGGGGCCAAGGCCTGCATCATCCCACCGCACACAGTCCAACCTAAAGTCGAGAACCAGGGTGTCCATTTTCAATTTAAAAAACATATAGACAGGACAGAAAAACTCAAAATTCTTTCAATTGTCAAGGCCTGGTTAGTGAAAGTCGTATGTACGAATTTGATACAGCCTTAAGCGAACTTAATTGGGATATAACAAAGAGCAGGCGAAAGTCTAATCAAAAAGGTGAATGGTAAGATTCTGTACTTCTTTGGGTCCACCCGCGGTTATAAGGGAGTAGGGTTTTATATTTAAAAAAAAAAACATCTGACTTCACGTGTAGTAGAGATTAAGGGAATCACGGAAAGAATTGCAACAATGAAACGCAGCTGGGGCAAAGGTAAAACGCTGTCAATCATCCAGGTCTATGCCCCTACTAGTGTGGCACCAGAAACTGAGATTACAGAATTTTATGAATTAGTAGAAAACACTGTGAGAGAGGGCTACACCTTGGTAATGGGAGACTGGAATGCCAAGATAGGAGCTGATATGCCCCCGTCAATAAGTATAGGCGAATTTCGCCTCGGCAAATCCAGCGAAAATGGTGAAAAACTAGCACAATTAGCATTAGGAAGTAACCTTAAAATAGTAAACACATTCTCCAATAAACTAGAAAGCAGGACATGGATCTGGAAAGCTCCGAACGACATTACGAAAAACGAAATCGACCACTCATTAATCGACGATCTAAGAATCGCGGAGAACTGTGAAGTTCTGAACAAATTCGACTTCTCTTCAGATCACTGAATATAGGTTGACACTAAAATTAGAAGTAAAAAGACACCCAGAAAATTAGAGACTAAAATAGAATGTCTCACCATCCCACTACACAAAATTAAGTAGGCGAACACCTAGAAGCCAAGCTAAGTAAGTTAAGTGACCACAATCTGGAAGGTGTTCAAGAAAAACTAGGGGGCTTAGCCCCCTGGCCGCTTCGTGGCCCAACCCCACGCCGTCACTCGCTTTGCTCGTGCCGGCCTTGCTCGGCGCTTCGCGCTCGTCCGACCATCACAGTCCTCAGTGTGAGTTGAGGTTTGCTTTGCGCTCCTTTTGCTCCCCCTTTATCAGCGGTCCTCAATCTTCCACCATGAATTCCCCCCTTCCATCCTTTCTTCATCACGAGCCTTCTCCTCCTGCACCACGACCCCCTCGTTCACCAAAGTCGCTGTCCGCCTCCACGGTCGCACTTTAAATGTTGTAGCCCTCCTCAGTCACAAACTCCTTCCCCACAACGGCCATAATATCCTACCAGAGGCTTCAGTGCCCACCCTATGGTCTTTTACCAATCCGCAGTATCCGCCTGCGAACCCTTTCCTTCAGCACATCCGGGTAGGCCCTATCCCTTGGACTTCCTCCTCACCTCTACAACCATCGACTACCACAACCGACCCTCTCCATCGCTCCATGACTTTCTCCGTCCACAGCTTCTTCCCCACATGGCACCCTCCGTTCATCCCTCCGATCATCACCCAGTCCTCCACCTAGTCTCCCCCGATCACCCTCTTCCACCCCGAGAGCCCTCCATTAGGATCACGTCCCTGACCACCCCCACACCACTATGGCCTTCATTTCTGTTCACGCACCACACACCCACCAATACCTCTTCACCCATCACTACGCCCTTCCCAATTGCGGCCATTATCCTTCGCTACAGCCTTCCTCATCCACTGCTCCTTCTCGGCGGCCTCCTTGTCCCAACTCCCACGAAGATCCCCTGGTCCTCCACTCAGGAGCTCCCATCACCATGACCACCATTCCCCTTTAGACCCCTACCACCAGCCCCTTTCTCACCATGGCTTTCATTTCCCTCCTCAGTCCCTCTCTCACCCAGGACTTCCTCCTCCACCAGAACCTTTTACTCACCATTACCTCCCTCCCACCCGAGGCCTTCATCTCCCTCTACAGTCCGGCCATCACCGTGGTTTTCCTTCCCTTCAGAAGCTCCCTCCTCCACCATGAGTACCTCTTATAACCCCGGACCCTTATCCACTGAAGTTTTACTGCCCCTCTAGGACCCTCACCCACCACTACCTCCTCCTTCCTCAATGGCCGCCCTCTTCTACCAACCATTTCCTCACCCATGACTACCCCCTGGGATTTATCTCCCTTCAAAGCCACTGTCCTCACTAGG
The DNA here is from genome assembly GCA_031841125.1 of Acanthococcus lagerstroemiae. Taxonomy (NCBI): domain Eukaryota; kingdom Metazoa; phylum Arthropoda; class Insecta; order Hemiptera; family Eriococcidae; genus Acanthococcus; species Acanthococcus lagerstroemiae. Next base: position 12,510,568 of record CM063106.1, on the reverse strand, counting down.
GTCCTCCAACCCCCTTGAAGATCCCTGGCCCTCCACCCAGGAGCTCTCACAACCATGACCACCCCTCCCCCCCCCCGAGAACCCTTAGGGGCAAGGTTGGCAACCCGCAGCGATTTGAGATCTTGGAGGTTATGGATAATTATGTCGTCTTTTTTATGTCTTATTATGTCGGTTATGTCTTAAAACTTGGAGATCTTTTATGTTAAAACAAATTATGACCTTGAAAGTAGCTGATCTGCCTCTGCAATTTTTCTGATTTTTTGGTAGGCAACCCGCAGTGTGAGTAATTATGTCATTATATGTCTTTTTATGTCTTATTATGTCTCTTATGTCTTAAAACTTATCTCCTTGAAAGTACCCGATCTGTCCCTGCAATTTTTCTGATTTTTAAGTAGGCATCAGGCTACTTGGAGTTTTTTTTTCCTAGGAAGGTGGGAGAGGGGAGTAGGAGTTTTGGTTTTTAATATACATATATAGAGTGATATGATAGAATGGTATCATCTCTAGATGAAGTCTTGAAACAATTTGGCGTGCGCAAGAGTCCAAATAGGACTGACTGCAAACTTAGTTAAGAAAAAAAGGACCTTATCAAGAGAAGGTCGTAGCTGAAATTAAAATCGAACATAAGTATGATGGAAAAAATAGAGAACTAGTGGAAATCAATTAGCTCATAAAGAAAGCGATAAGGAAAGACATATAAAAGTATGATTTCGAACGAGCTAAAGAAACAATAGAGAAGACATGGTCCACCAAAAAGGTCAAGAGAATCTCATCAAAAGGACAGTACCTCTTCCCTTTTGTCACCTCAATATCCAATAAAGGCAAGATTTTCGGCAGGAAAGAAATAAGTGAAGAAACAACAAAATTCTACTCGGAACTTTACGCAAAACCCAAGGAGGAGGACAGACAAAATACCAAGCTAGACCTCCAAAATACTCATACCTCTATTTCTCATAATTTACAGCTTCCAGCTTTCCAAAAAGATGAAATTCAAAAAACGCTAGAAAAATTGAATTACAACAAAATAGTGGGCCTTGATAGAATCGAAAACTCGAACTTGAAAATTTTGCCTCCAGCTCTTGCCTCCTTTCTGGCCTTGATTTTCAACCAAATTCTGACAGAAGGGATTGCTCCAGGGCAGTGGCTGATCTCTGAGATTATACTACTCCATACAAACGGAGACCGAAGAAATCTAAACAACTACAGACCGATTAGTTTAACATCAAACTTTAGTAAGATACTCCTAAAAACTCAGAAAAACAGAATCGCCAAGCCCTTAGACCTTCAGCAGACATTAGATCAAGCTGGTTTCAGACAGGGTTTCTCTACTGCCGATCATATACTGGCAGTAAACTTATTATTAGAAAAAGCTAGAGAGTACAATTTCAAGCTACACCTATTATTTATAAACTTCAATAAAGCATTTGATTCCGTAAACCATTCGGCAGTGTGGGAGGCCCTAAACCAATAAGGCATAGGAGAAGAGGTTATAACGGTTCTTCGGCGTCTGTATTCCAAATCGGAAGCCTATGTATCCGTAAAAATGGATGTGGAAGGGAGAAGGTTTAAGCTGGACAAAGAGGTTAAGCAATGTGACCCCCTCTCTCCGAATCTATTTAACAGCGTTCAGGAATCTAAATTGGGAAGGGAAAGGGATCAAAATAAACGGCTGCTGGATCAATCTGTGGCGAACGATCCCGAACAATCGAGATAAGCGAAGAAAGATTGACACGTTTCGAGTATCAGAATAAGAAGTTCGATAACGAGAGCGATAAGGAGTTTCGCTGATAGCGCTGGGATATATAAAGGCCGCTGGCCGTCACCGTATAGTCTAGTTTGGTATGCGATAAATTGTGCGTTTTAAAGCGATTTAGCTACTGTGTTTTGTGCGTTGTATTATAGTGTGATATTAAAAGTTCTTGTTACGTGTTTTCGTGCGTTTTCAGTGCGAATCTCGTTACACTACGTTTTGCGGAGGATGTAGTGCTAATCAGTAAGGACTTGGCAAATCTAAAAAGTATGGCATCCGAATTGTGCAAAGCCAGCAAGAAAGTAGGCTTATCGATAAATTTCATCAAATCTAAACTATTATCCGAATGAAAGGAAGAATCTTTTAAGCTAGAAAGTTATGACATAGAAACACTGGAAGAGTAAAAATATCTGGACCAAATAGCAGCCACGAACGAGAGATTAGAAAGAAGAGATAAGCGCCCGCATTGATGAGAGCGCGTGGAGAAACTTTTGGTCTCACAAACATATTTTGAAAAGTTAATGAACATACACGCCAAAACGAAAGTTCTAGAATCCTGTGTGGTGTCGACGCTGCTATATGGAGTACAGACCTGGGCACTGACCGGAAGCCTAGAAAAAAGAATGGTAATAACGTATAACAAGAGGCTCAGGAGCATACTGAATATCAGACAGAAAGACAGAATTAGTTTAGCAGAGACTACAAAGAGAACAAAAGCGAAGAGTATAGGGTCGTTACTAATTAAACTTAAGCGCAACTACGCCGGACATCTAATAGGGGGGGGAGATGAATGGGCAAAGAGAATAGAGGAATGGACCCCTTGGACAAGCAATGAAAACGCGGCAGGCCCCCAACAAGATGGAGGGATCTTATGAGTAAAAATGTTGGCACAATATGGACAAGAACAGCGAAAAACAGAGGTATTTAGAAACATACGGTGGAAGCCTATACCCGGAGACTAGTGAAATGGTGGGGTTGGCGAATAACAAGAAGATACAACCGTTTAATTATATAGTTAATCCGCTGTAAACCCCTCCCCCCCCGCCTATCGGGCAAAAAATAAAACAATAATTAATAAATAAAAAACGTGAAATCAGAAGTCTTCAGTTTTAGTTGCATTTCTAAGGATAACAGTATAGTGTGAGATTCGACTTGTTCGTTATTAGCCCCATACGCATCATATTCGAAGACGATCGACCTCAATCGAGTCTGCAGCAGCAATTACTTAGCTCCTGGCGCGTTTGTCAAAGACTAAGTTCGGCCGAGCTGACTTCTGTATTGGCCTGTTCCTTCTGGACTATAATGACATGGAAATAGGCTCAAAAATTATGTTAATTTTTACAGATGGCAAAAAGTCGTAAATTACACAGCACAACAAAATTTTGTCCCACTTGAGATTATGGTTGTTCCGGGTTCATTTGGTCCTCACAATTCGTGTGTAAACCTTCGTTCGTCTGGAAAATTCCTGGTTCCTTCCAGAAATATATCCCCATAAAGATGGAAAATCTACGAAAAATGCATATTTTGTAGCAATTTTACTCGTAGAATTTCGGACCAGTATCAAATACTAATATTCCACGGAACTGCCCATTACTTTCTTAATCAATTAAAAAAAATTTTTTTTAAGTGACAATCTAGCAAAATTGATGCGGCTAGTGCGCTTTAAATTTTTCGCTTTACTGGATAGTACGCAACGCGAACGGGTATCATGGGTGGGCTCAGCTACCGCACACTACGGCAGCATTGGGGGGTCACCCTCCCATAGTTTCGTCCCTGTCAGCGAGAAAAAGTTAAATTTTGTTCGTACATAACTAAATCTGAGTGAAGTTGACCAAATCTGATCAACAGTCAACCAAAAAAAAACTTTAGCCAGAATTGTAACTAACGAAGACCAAAAGTAACTAAAACTACTAAATCAGTGTACAAAATATGAATTCGCATAAACATAACTGAATCTGATCTACACTGGTCACAACAGAATCAAAAATAATCCATTCCGAGCACGAAGCTAGATCGCAAGCAATAATTGAGACTCCTGCCTCCTCTCCTAAACTGCTTACTCGGTCTTGAGGAGAATTAGACTGCCTTATTTTTTCCCTTCTTTCTCACTTTTCTTTACGTTCTTCTCCGTTTAGCTGTTCTTTTCAGGCACCCCTTCCAGTCGACAGTCGAGCACCTTGAGACGACGGTCCCTCTGACGCCTAACATAAATCCGGCTCCGTCTTCAAACACTTCGCTACACTTCCAGCGCCTCCAATCGGAATCTGGCCGCTCGCAGCACTATAAACAAAACCCTCGCCATGTCTGGGCCAGGTTCTTTTCCTCTTAATCTAGCACCAGTCGTTCGAAACACCTTCATGCGAATATTCAAACCAAGAGCCGCCGAAGTGTTTGCACCGGCGAGGCTACCGTGATTAATTAATTTCCCTGTTCGAAAATCTGTCCTACGACCTGAATTGGCCGGGCTGTAACAAAGAGTAGTTACCATTCGTTCATCGAGCACGTAATATTAAAGCAAGAGCAGCGTTGCACCGTCTTACGAACAATTACCGACATTATACTCGGTATACGTGAAAACGGGGAAAAAGAAAAGGGTATTTATTCTGGACGCGATAGATGTTAGACGCAATACACCCTTAACTTCGTAAAGTTGACAGTCGGCTAATGTGCAGCATCGGTATCCCGTTTGCGGATAACTATTGTTAACGCGTACAAACAATGAATTACGGCGGAGAGGACTCCCTTAATTTTTTTTTCCTCTCTAAGCAAGTACCCTGTTTACCGAATTTTATTCGTGGGTTCAACCCCCCGTAAGACGGCGTGGGAAAGTCCGTCACTGTCCCACCTGGTTTTAACGTTCCGTTACCTGACACGAGTACGCGAGAAGAAAAAAAGGTCCCGTGTGGGAATCCACGCCGCCCCTAAATCCGGTACACGTACTCGGAGCGTCGTACACAGATTTTTTCGCGCCAATAAGATATTTTTCAAAGATGTTTATTACGCGTATCTTTTCATCATCGCGTTTAACGGACGTAATGGTAAATTGCATCGAATGATGGGACGGAGCCAGCGAGCATCCTTTTGTTGCAGAATCTCTCCCCTTGTTTCGGCCTCGTCGAATTTCTCATGAGCGACGACGTAGCGGCGGCGTGGTGGGCTTACGAACTGATCCGAAATGTGGTCATAACGTCATCACCTTTTTGCGAAATGCTACCACGTCGTCCTCCGTCTTCGAGTTGGATAGAATCTCCAACAATGATATGCATTTTTTTTAAAAAGCTTCCTAATCAACATGCTACATGTTTGCAGCTATGATGAAGGGAACTCTTCCAACAAACAGTTGTACCCAAAAATTCAGTTTTATTCCGAAATTTCGACAGCTTTCGGACAGCTGAAAAACTGAGCCCACCTCCACAGAAGAATTTATTTATGCTGCTGTGACGACGGCTCAGTTTGGAGTAAATTGCTCAATATTTCAGTGTTCTGGAGTATGAAAACGGGGAGGGGGTAGGTCTAAAATACGGTTGAAGGCTGAAAGATTCTGATTATAGGTTCCCAATAATGGTCAGAAAATTTTGTTGAGACCATTTAGGAGCAAAGAAATTCGTACGATCTTAGATGGGCGCCCACGAAATTGAGACGTTTTTGTTGGAACATAGGCTTAAAACCCGATTGACAATGAGGCCAACTGTGAGTGCACTTGTGAACATCACTGAGTAATCACGCTAATGCTGAGCGATCACTTCACACACGCTATCTTAAAATGATGAGATGTTGAACACTCACGAAAAAATGTGATATGTTGCGTGAACGCTCACCGAATTGTCAATCTCCTAGGTTGAATGATTTTGGTTGATACCTGTCGGATTTGATACACTTATACGTGGTCGGTTTATGTAGGCGTAATTTTATGTCTCTGATATTGTTGGCTATCATATTTATGAAAAATGTTAAGTTTTTCGAGTTTGATATTATTCTGTTGAGTAAATTATACGAATATAACGTAGAAAACATTACAGAAGCAGAACTTAAGCATGTCGAAAACCTTGGTATCATTGAGAAGGTTACTGAACCAACAGAGTGGTGTGCTCCGATGGTTGCAGTACCAAAAGCGGACGGCTCTGTTAGAATTTGTGTAGATTTATCGCGCCTTAATCAGTTCGTTAAACGTCCTCGTCTAATTTTACCAGACGTCGAGACTATCTTGGGAATTATTGGCTCCTTGCGCATTTTCTCCAAACTTGATGCCATGAGTGGCTATTGGCAAATCCAGCTAGACCAGGCCTCTTCTACATTAACCACATTTATTACTCCGTTTGGTCTATATCGTTTCTAAAGGAGCTCCATGTCGCCAGCAGCACATATACCAGGGATGTGGATCAAACCTATACAGAAAAATTGTGTACTATTTGTGTATTTGTGTGTGGCCAATTACAAAATTTGTATGTCATCCCTTTCAAAGATATAACCAAAAACCCAAAAATAAGTCGATGTGCTGCTGGCGACATGCCGCACAAATAGCGAAATTAGGTGTGACTAACCTGCAAGTAAGCTCAAATAACTGTGTTCTAATTGTGTATTTTTGTATGGATCTTCACAAAACCCTAAGCTACTCCTCCTCCCACCTGAATAGGGGTGAGAAAATTTTTTGGAATCGAGGATGCAGACTACCCCAAAAAATTGTGTACTATTTGTGTATTTTTGTGTGGCCAGTTACAAAATCTGCGTGTCATCCCTTCCAAAGATATAACCCAAAAACAAAAGGAGGTCAATGCGCTGCTGGCAACATGTTGCACAAATAATGAAATTAGGTGTGACCAACCTGCAAATAAGCTCAAATAATTGTGTTCTAATTGTATATTTTTGTGTGGATCTTCGTAACACCCTAAACTACTCCCATCTCTTCCCCCCTGAATAGGGGTGAGAAAGGTTTTCAGATTCGAGGATGCAGAATACCCCAAAAAATTATGTGCCATTTGTGTATGTTTGTGTGGATCCGAATGGTCCCAGCCGACCGCTTTTTATCGTGTGGTTCTGTGTTCATAATTTCCGAATTTAATTGTCAACCGTGGGTCGTAAGAAGGTTGCCCATAAAAATATTCTTGTATTTGAAGGTTTTTTTAAAAATAATTCTCAACTTTCTAAAAGAGGTGAGTGATCGGAAATTTTGAGGGCTTCGATTCGTTTTTCAAGGTCTTTGATCTTGGCTTGTGTGTCGGACAACTTACATATTGTGTCCAATTTATTATCTAATAAAATGCAAAATTCGCGTAAAATTATCGGTAAAATCATCTCTCCCTTTTTTGGAATAAAAAGTACTTAGTTTTTTTTTTCTTTGGATTAAAAAATAAAAAATAAAAAACAATAAACGACAACCCCTTTTGTATTAAAATTACATTTTCATAGGTTGACAAAAGAAAAAAAATCGAGACTGATGCTTATTGTTCTCTAGTCTTTTTTGCTTGGGTAACCTCTATTTCATATTCAAAATAAGCTTTTAAATAAATAATCAAATTGTAATAATGAAATTCAAGTAAATAATTTTTTCTAATTAAAGTTCTGCATATCAAGTAAATAGGTAACGTTAAAAATCGGAAGTACTCGATCTTGAAGGGAAAATGATTTTGAGAAGTTTTCCATCCGTGTATGGACTCATCCTGTCGTATCAACGTCCACATGTAGTCCCCCGTCATGGATGCATCCTAGTGACCTTGATACCGCCTCTCCATGTCTGCCATGTCTTGGTGAAAACGTCCGCCGTACTCGTCACTGATACTACGCACGTTTTTTGTTTTTTTTCTCGAAAAATTCGATAGGTATGCGAATGCATTTTTAATGATATTCGGCAACCAAGAATTTTGTAAGTTTTCATCAGCAATTCAATTAACAAGATATAATTATCGCTTTTATGGTTACCGCGGACATTATTCTGAATTACATCCTTGCAGTAGCGTATCTAGGATGAAATCATGGAGGGGTTTTGACTTTTGATTTTGAGGGTATTCCTTTTTTAAAAAAAAGTGTTAAATGAGCATTTTTTGATATTATTTAGAGCTTTTCTTGGCAATGGGGGGTCGAACCCGGACCCCCCTCCCTAAATACGCCACTGCATCCTTGAAAGTCATCCATGCATTACGTTCTTTCAGCGTCATTTGGTTTTAAAATTCTTCTGAACTCATAATTTGTCGTACGTCAGGAGCAGTGAAAGTTCCACCAGCGATTTTTGCTTGAGATAAGCGAAGGGAAAGTACAGCGAGGTATTGAAAGGTCTTGCCATTTTTATCTAGAGTTTTGACAAACTATTTCACTAACCCAAGCTTAATATGCAAGCGAGACATTAGTATTTCGTCAGAGTCCACCAATGGAACGTACATCCCGTTTTTCTCACCAAGAACAAAACTGCTTCGCAACGGCCAGTCTTTTTTGCTATAGTGAACAGAATCAGCATGACTATCCCAGAAACAGACGTAACAGGAATGTAGGAATGTTTGGTATGGTTACATTGAATTCCTTTCAGAAAGCCAATCATCTTGACATCTCGACAAATAAGCCATTCGTAGTCTTCATATTTTATAAGCTCTAATACAAGTTCGACATTCTCATAGTCTTCCTTTTGATGCACTGCATGGCCAACTGGTATTGAAGGGATCTCATTTCCTGTATGTAAAAGGACGCACTTCAAACTTCGAGACGAGCTGTCGATAAAAAGTCGCCATTCAGACGTGTTCAACTCCAATTTCATAAAACAACCTCTAATACCGTAGCATAAACAGAATTCATTTTGGGTGGAGTAATATGTTGAAAATCTTTCGTGTCGTTTCCTCGCATTTATTCTTGAAAAAGTCTTTACCGACCAGATTCCATTCCTTCAGTCTAGACATTAAAATTTCCGACTGTGTCTTACAACTAACATCTTAGCAAACAGAGCGACTGTAGTATCAGTCAAGGTGGAAAGATAACGCGCCCTGTAACCCCACCAGTTCGAACGAGCAAGGCATTAAATCGCAGGGCGTGTTACCACCAGATCAGAAAGATTCGTTACTGTGCGTATATACGTCGTGGACAGCTTACTCAGTGTTGTGAGAACACGTGACTAGTAAGCGAGCTGCGTCCGCACACTCTTCGCACAGAGCAGGAAACATCTAACGCAATAAAAATCATGAGGAAAGCGATGGCAACACTGCCCAGGAAGGTCGCACGTGAGAAACTGCGATCGCCTACGTCCGGCAAGGGATACGGCACTTGAAGAAGAAGGTGTCAACAGTTATACCGTATGTAGGTATATGTTATGTGAGTAAATGAATGCAAAATGGTTGACATTCTGAGAGAGGATCTCTCGTTTCGTCACGTGTTTTCTGCGATCATTGAGCAGTGATAGACTAGCCACGTCGGCTGACTAGCCATCGTCCGCCAACCAGGCCTGGTGAGTTAGGCCTACTGAAGGAGGTTCAGTACCTAGTGAGCTCAAAATGTGCCCGTCCATTTGCGAAAAAGATTGTATTCAGGAGGCTCCCATGGCTTGATCGTCTATAAGGCCGAAAGTTTGGCCAGTCCAACGTAGTTCGCAAACGTTGACGCGGTGTACGAAGAACGCTATTCAAACGTATTCTGTCGGTTGTCGTAGAAATTGAATATTGACACCGCAACCACTGCGTGCAACAGTTCCATTGTAAAGAAGCTGCGTATCCAGTATCTTTAAAGCGTAACGAATGACTAATTGTTGCGGAGGACCACGACTCGGCGTGCACCCGACGTCCGCCATACGAGCGGTCAATCAATCTGCGCTCGCATTCGTATGCTGAGTACACGAATTACTTATCTACCTGTAGGTACGAATCTGTTTCAACCACTAACCAGTTTCACGATCGTTTGATCGGTTGATCATTTCACTATATAATACGCATTCGTTACACTCGAATGTGGCGAACGACTGTACGCGTCCGACCGCGATGTAGCATGAATTTATACGGAACATATACTGTTCTCTCGTTCCGAGTGAAAACACTCGGCCTCTCTCAACTGTTTTGGTATCCACGCACCTATATCTACCAACCAATCGTTCAGAAATCCGTTTGAATTTGAATTGGTAAATACACTCAGGCATCGGCAGCTTGCTCGGCTCTGATCTACGGCGCGCAAATCTCGGTCGAAAAACAATAAACGAAATGCCGTTAGACTTGTTCGGTTTCCGAGAACCCGGCCTTCCTTTTTCTGTCTCACTCATCGCGTCTTTTCAGCGACATCGACGGCGCTGTCATTCACGCGGAGTTATTAAAAATATTTTTAGACACCTAACGATTTGCTCGCTAATGACGATAATCGCTATTGTGTTAATACTTGTAACACATCTGATGTTTTATAGACGGATATATCAATAAAATAGCGGTCCGAACGGGGCGAACAATACTCATGAATATTAATATGAGCGTTCGTAGGATAGGAACAATGGTTATACTTCTTATAATATGGATTACGAAAGAGCGAGTACTTTACAAAAGGCGGGAAGGAAGGGACTTATGACTATTTGCGTATATTAGTACGGGTCGGACAAGTAACAGGAAGAAATTAGCATAGTATAAAAGAGGACAAGACAGACGCAACAGGACAGTCAGATAAGCGAACGATTATCTTAGAACTAAGTGGTTCGCCGTCAATTAGTGGGTGGCCGAGAACTCACCGGCCAAACGGACGGGTCAATGCATTTTTTACACGGGGGCGGAGGACAACTCAGTTTGTAAATTGTGTGTATTTTCATCTTGGCACCCACATCGCTTGTAGAAGCGCCGCCGCGCGACCTGAAATCGGTGAACGTGTCAGATACTAATTTTACGCTCTGACTGGAGGGCACGTCGATCATTTGAATTTACGTTGACTGCGGTGAAATTGCTGCAGGTTCTGGATACATTCTCGTCTATGCTGTGCGCGCAAGAGATGGAATATTTCGCGGGGCAGTTTTTTGTTTGCATTATTTCATCGCCGATCTACAGATCTACAGCTCATTCTCAGGTGGAACATCATCAGCGGGATTCCAACAAGTAGATGAGTTACCGTCGAGGCTAACTGGAATTATAAGTGATTGTAGCTTATTTCTAACACTTTCCATCAGAGTTGGTCTTTGGCATGTGGCTACGAAACATAGCAGCGACATATATCTTCACTAACCATCAAAATAACTTCAGGTAGAAGTCCGCACTTTTTACTTCTCGAATTCCTATGTTGTTATCGGAGGAGTTTAACGAAACAAACTGTAACACTATTTAGCGTTATCCTTCCCTTACAATATTAGGTGCCTCTCTTTTTCTAATTTTGCTCTCAACCCGAGCCCTAGAATCCGCCCTTTCGAGCATTACTTCAGAGACGTCGGGGAGGCTGTTAGGGCTGTCTTAGCCTTCTTCCCATCTGGCCGCAAAATCGGCCTAGGTCGAAATCTGGTGAGTTGCTACCGGGACCTCCGGATTCGGAGACCAACGCGCTATCCACTCGGCCAACCAGACCCTGCAATATTAGAATTTGTCGCGATTTTTCACGGAACTGTATCCAGAACTGACCACTCCCAAGTCGAAATTTCGTATCCCATGTATGGAGTAAGATTCCTATTGTGCTGCGGCCATGTTTCTACAAAATAAAAATTGAATAAAAGTCAAATGAATTCGGTATATTTCATGGAGTATCTCATCTAGAGTCTATAAAAATAAAATTGAAGAAAACTAAATTAAATCGATAAACTTTATGGAATATCTAATCTCAGGGTCAATGTACTTTTGATGGTCGTAAACACAGAAGCTACTCTACCGTTCATGCACAGCTGATGAGCCCATTTAGCTCAGATTGCATTGTATCCACTATCGTTAGTATTTAGCATCATATTATAGGGGCACTTGGTGTATTGTGACACATGCTGTAAAATGACACGACGTACCAATCTCCCGTTCTATTAGCGTAATCTACCAGAAAGTCATACAAGTTATGTATCAACAAATGCAATAATGATTTGAATGTTCTACCAGATGCGCAAAATCCCGCCAGTTACCCGGGTAACCAAAGGCGAACCACAAAGGTAATCTGAGGGTAACCGAGGGGCGCAAATGGGTAACTTTCCAGCGGGTAATTAGAGGGGTTCAACTGATTGCGCGTCAGGTAGACTAGGAGAAATCGATTTCATTTTCGTTATCAGAAAAAGAATGGTTTTTAAAAAGCAAATGTTTGCATTGAAACAGTGGCGTAGCCAGGATGTTCCCAAGGGGGAGGCAAAGTAAGATTTTCAAGGGAGAAAAAGTCGAAAATTGAGGTATTTTTTAAAAATTGCCGATATTAGAGGACTATTTTACAAAAATGAAGGTTAAAATTACTGCTCCAGCAAAAATTTTCTGGAAAAACATGTTTTAAAGTCGAAAAATTGTTCATTCTTACATATTTTATATTCAATTTCAAATGCCTTGGGGGAGGCATTCGCCCCCCTTGGCTACGCCACTGCATTGAAGATTGTGGTTTTTTCAATTTTTAGCCTGCTAGGTATTTTTGAGATAAGTAAATAACATCATACATCATTGTGTTCTACTGAAGTCGGAACGAATGGTACTATGGATTTTGGAAAATAATGAAGTTTTAAATGAAATAAGGAAAAGTGCCAGTTGTTGGTAATTTCTTTTTGACCAGCTTATGGACCTCCCCTAATCGGTTTTAGAAATGAAACCCATGTAGTACATATTAATACCATTCTTCTACTCTGAGCAAATGCACTCAAAAATGTTTAATATGCAATAATGTTAACTACAACTATTTTACTAAGGGAAGTATTAAATAGCACGAAATAAATAGTGTGACTGAACGAAATGTGAAGCCACGAAAAAAAAGTTTAAATGACGAGTTTTAAAATCGATATCACGAAATGACTTGCATACGGTATATTATGTTGTTTAAACACAAAAATTATACGTCATCACTCGTGGAGATAGGAGATCCATGAGTTTAAGAGGGATCCAATTTTCTATAAAAACGGTCATTAAAAATTTGTTCTTAAGTACTCTAGAAACGCCATAGAGGGGAGCTCTGAGGTAATGGTCGAAAGGGCGGATTTCAGGGCTCGGGTTGAGAGAACAAAAAAAGAGTGGGCGTGTAAAAATTACCCTTTATTACAGTACATTAGGAATTTTTAGACCTATTATTTATGCGAATGACCCCATCGAGATCATCGAGGGGTTTCGAACTCAACGAATTCGTTTTTGATATCGGTTTGGCTCTTAATCTGGCTCCTGAGGAGAGGGAGGATAGATTCATAGATTTTTATTGCTCCAAAATTTGATTTTGACATTCATTTGTGCGCAATTGTAAATTTATGGCAAGTATGATGGAGGCCGAGAATTTAAACTTTTTATTTCGGGCGCAGTAATATCGTGTCTCTTTTTTTCATTGTGTGTAGAAGGTATTAAAATTCCGGGCGTATTTTATTTTATCGTGTAAGTGAATTATATTGCGTTCTGAAGTTTAATTTTTTCTACAAACTCTTTCTTTTTCTGTTTCGTACTCGTTACTGCGCTTGTCCTTTATATATTTCGTGCAAACAGCATATTTCTTTCGTGAATTCAACATTACCATTGTGGGCCGATATATGGGTCCCTTTTACTAAGACACCTAATGACCAACATTTGGTACCTCTGTGCCAATTATTGGTCAGGTAAACTTTTATCACAGAATTCCTTTCCCTTCATTTCAGTTCGTATATGCATAAAGAATACAGGACTGAAATTGGTTTAAACTGAATAGATTTTCCTAAAAACGAATTTTAAAAAATGCCAATTGTTGGCCGACCAACATGGTGTAGTCGAGTAAATACAAGATGAAATTTGTGCCAAATGCTGGTCAATGCCAGTTGTTGGCATTACGTATTTCTTATTAAAAATAGATGACATAGATTGTACAAGGGTCTATGAATTGACAAAAACTCCAAAAATTTGAATCTAACTGAAGTTCTCGCAAACTGAATACGAATTTTTCAATCACCCTTCTCACTTCCTGCAAATTACCAGCTCAAACTGAAATTCTTAAAATACCTTGAAAATATGTTTTTGGACCTCTAGCATAACATATATTAAGTACAGTAGGCGCCGCTTAAACCGTCGACGGATAATCCGGAATACCGTTCCGGACGAATTAGCCAAGTCCCAATTCAAATATAGGTTTTACACACATTTCCCGCCGCTTAATTCGTCCGGAGTAACCGGTTAATCCGAACATTATTATCTTGAAATGAAGTGGTTTTGCCGATAAAACTTATCTTCGGTCACGAATTTCTGTCTCTAATAGATTTTATTTCAGTATTCTGGTGAATGTTTTGACGTGTATTTGTGAAATGGCTCCTCGAAAACGTACTGATTTAACTGTCGAACAAAAAAAATCGCTTTTGTTGAAATATGATCAGCTTCCCGATAGTCAATGCTCCCACTGATGCTGAGTTTCGTGAATGGATTGCTATTGACGAGAATTTACCTGTGTATCATGTTATGGATGACACAGACATCATCAATTCAGTCACTGAACCTGGTCCAAGTTTAGAGACAATGGAGGAAGAAGAGGAAGAAGTGGAAGAAAGAGTTCCAGTCACACGAAAAGAATACTTGAAGGCTGTGGATACTCTGAGAAGGGTTATCGAAGAGCATGACGTACATGATAATTGTTTTACAATGTTAAATTCCCTAGAAAATGTGTTAAACCCCACTTTTCCTTTGAAACAAACTACACTTACAAATTTTTATTCCGAAAATTAATTGGATTCTAATTGTTTCTTAAATGTTGGTTAATCCGAATGTCGGTTAATCCGGACAAAAACCTTTAGGCCGAAAGTGTCCGGATTAACCGGCGCCTACTGTACCTATTTACATTAATGAGAAAATATGTTACTTACTTACCATTTGGATTTTTTCAAGCACTTTTTTTCAAACTTTGAGAAAACTACTACTTTCTTATCACTATAAATTTCAAAATCATAGACACTGAGTTGTAATCACATCATCACAGTCACAAAGGTATAAAATTATAGCTCTGACGGTAGATTATTTACATTCGAGTCGGTGATATGTCGCGGACAAACTTTTAAATGGTAAAAGTGTGCATGTCCACGACATGTCCCCGACTGGAATGTAAATCCATCTTGAGTCTACAGAACACATTTCTGGGGACAGAAAATGTTCATAGCACTCTTACCGGATGTTATTGAACTTACGAATGTATAGCTGCCAACAGTAGGTACCTGACCAACAATTGGCACATTTCCTTACATGAACTCCAGTGCATGGCAACGCATGTTGTAAAGTGACACATACCTTTGATAGAGTTGATCATATAAAATTTATGCACAGAACAGTCGGTTATAATAAAATTGTAGGCATATCCTGTCAAAGATGACATCACGTGGATAGAAAGGAAACGGGTCGCATCAAAACTTTTACCTCATAGGTTAGGCACCACTCACGTCAGAATCGCATTTTATCCCTTCACGTAAAAATAGCTGAAACATTTGACAATGTTTGGTAAATAAAAAGCTTAAAGATTTTCGGATTGTTTTGGTGGTACATTTTTATCTTGTGTCATATTACAACATGGCTGCGTCATTTTACAACGTGAACGTTGTAAACTGACACACACATTGTAATAATGTAACATCCTTGCAATTCTGAACTCCATAATTGTTTTTCTGGTTTTAATGTGGTCATTCTGACGAGAACTTTATGCTCTGTCTTCTGGTTTTTGTTGCGAGGCAAACGGATCCAGGAGCAAAAATAGGAGGGGCTAGGGGGCAGGGCCCCTGGTTTCTAAATTAGGTCCCCTAAATTTTATTTTTAAACTAATCTTAATACAGTAAGACTTTTTCTTTTTAATCTTACAATAGAAGTATTACGAAAAAATCTATTTCTTATGTTTTTTTTGTGTGGGGGGGGAGGGGGCTATGATTTTTGGACTTCTATTGTAGGCGCTGGGGCTTCAGCTTTCCCTCCCAAGTTTTTGCTTTATTCCCGCCCCTGATGGATCACAAATGAACGAGATACAGCAAAACGAAAATCTTGGTGTCATTTTACACCAAGTGCTACTAATGTAAAAATACTCCTACAATAATTAAGTCCCTTGAAATACGTGCGTATACAAATGTCGGCTAAAATGTCTGTATAAAAATCCAGGACATTTTTAGTACACATTTCCATGTGCAGTGCACACTGTACATACAAATGTCGATGCTCTGTTTACTATTGACTGTGTAGTAGGTATACATTCCTACAGACCAAATGATGAACGAAAGTGTTCAGTGGATATAAAATGCAGTTGATATTTTAGTCAACAGAAGTCTCTACATGTATCGACATTACTATGAACATTCTAGCATATGCAGCAAATTGACAAGCGTTCAGTAGATGTCAACAAATTTTCGTATTCGACATTTCAGTTAATATTACTGTTGAATTTCGACAAGTATCGACATTACTTATCAACACTGCAGTCAGAAGACCCAACTCTAACATCGACATTTGCATTATTGACATGTTTACTTGACAGATGGTTTAGGCTGAATAATTTTTGTACAAAGTTAATGTCATATTTCTTATATTGATGCGTTTAACACAATATGTTCCAAAATATTTGAATACAAAAACTCAAAAAGTGAAGGAAAAAATAATGTCGATCCCAATGTCAATGCTTCTGTCAACATTGACAGTGTCACGGGGTAATGGTCAATGTTATATGGAACAATATGACTATTGCCTCACATAAACAGAGAAGAATTTCCTCCAAATGACCTCTTTGACGGTGGCGTGCGTTTTAGGTAAGTGAGGTAAGCGCCCCTTACACTGAAAAATCTTGAGAAAATGAGTTTTCATACATATCAACTTGCAACAAAGAAAAGATATATATGAAGCATTGGGCAAAAAAGCGACCGTATTGCCGCTTGTTACATTTATAAATTCAGAATTCTTGCTAAACAAATGACGCCGTCTTGTTGTCGCTTGTTGAGGAGACAGTTGAAACAGATATGTTCACTGTTTGGCAAAGCTCGTATCAGGGCAGCGATCCGACTATCGCTTATTATTATTATTTTTTCATATTGCACTTAAACTTATACACCACTTATGTTCCACCTTCCTGTTAATAACCAACACAAGAACACACTAGCATGTTTAACGCGATGAAAACTGTGCGCTTCATAAGCGATTTTAATATTGCTTATGGCGAGTCGAACGTCGAAGTTGACAGTGAAAAGTGATTAATGTTCTACTAGTCAACGCGTTTATGTTTAAGTGCTCGGATTTTTTTTTTTTTTTTTTTTTTTGCACCCAAAATGCGTATTGGGGATCTGATTGAAAAACCTTTTTGTGATTTACTTTTAATGAACAATTTGAATTTATAGCCGAAACCAGAATAAAGGTGATTCTAATTTTACTAGACATTTCCACGTATCGCAATGTGAAAACATTTCGTCATTAACCCGTTGTGAAGATTGTGGAAAACTATTTTGTTGGCCATGTCTATTATTCGTCACAGAAAAGGGTAAATGCACTACATGAATATGGAATGATCTTATAGTGGGGTACAACAACTTGAGTAATTTGATCAATGCCCTTTTGTAGTAGCATGTTTCATACTTTTATTCTGATTTTTACTTCACCTCTACATTTAGGGACGTACTATGGGGGAGGGGGGAAAACTTACTCCCCTGTAGGAATTTTTTACTCACCAGTTGGGAAAATTTACCATTTCAGAAGGCGGAGTAGGGAAAATCCAACAGGTCAAAAGTTTTTTGTTCTTTCTCTTGCTTTAATACTTGGGAATTGAGTTGAGAAGTTGGGAAAATCCAATAAGTCAAAGGTTTTTTTTTTTTGCTTTGATATTTGGAAATTTTAAGTTGAATCAGTTACAAAAATCCAAAAAGTTAAAAGGCTTTTTTTTTTGCTTTGATATGTGGGAATTTTGAGTTGAATCAGTTGGGACTTTCACAATTTTTGTCCCCCTCACCCCAGGAAAAACTCTTTGGTGCGTCCCTGTCTACGCTTATCGCTTACTTCCTAGAAAAACTCACCGTGTACGCCACTGCTCTTTGAATATTTTGTAAAGTAAGTATCTTACTTTCTGGATACGATAAATGTACATCATGAATTTAGTTAGTTACTCACCGAGCCATGTTTCTTTTTGAAAGCTATACTCATATTTAAGAACTTCCTCATGATACTACAGTACAAGAACTCCAGGAAACAGATATTTTATTCTTTTCAATTTACTTCCCACCAATGGCGTAGCCAAGGGGCAGGTGTTCAAGGGGGTCTGAACCCCTTTCCGATTAGTAGTTGTTTTTATAACTTCAACACCCCCTTCACTACCCCCTCCCCCTTTGGTCAAGACCAGGCCCTCCCAGCACTAGGCTGGCTATGTTACACTACTTCCTGCTCCGAAAATTCATCAGAACTGCTTCAGATTTCGTGGATAACCCTTCAGTGTTGCCGACTATCAATATTTACGAAGCTAAATGTGCATGCAATAACAACAACACTGGAATTACATCATAGAAATTTTACCTCTATACATAGGTACATAGGTACGTTACAATATCATCAACTGTTTCGAAGTAAGATTCACAAGTATAGGGTTATCATCCGGACTGGTTTACCCAGGTAGTTCGGTAGCTATGTCATTTTTTGAGGAGGAAGGAGCATAGCCCAGGGCCTTAGCGAGAAAATCCAGGATTGGGGCTTCTTTCCTATTAGTGAACGTAAGAGCGGCCAGAAGTTCTCAGAATTATTGAAGAAGCGAATCCCTTTACCGTAAAGTGGTGGTACAGCGTCGCAGTCGCTACGTATTCAAATTGGGATATGATCTCCGATTCAGTCTAGTGCGGCGTACCTATCACATATTAAATGCGTGTAAATGCATTCGAGATGCATCGTGCGACGAGATACAATGAATTATTTAAAAAGCCAGAACGTAGCCAAGCATGTGAAAAAGGACAACAGGAAGCGAGAGACCGAATGGAAACGAACAGCAGCAGTGTATAGCAAAGGTCGATCGGTATTGACGTCAATCGTCAATACGGAGCAAATATAATCAACGTATTAACATAATTATTACTAATATCGGATCACAACCGCATATATAACACGCTGATATAATTGACAAAGAGCAAATGAAAATTCGTGGTTTCCATCGGCGAAACTTTGATTTAATTAAAGTTGGTTTAACATGTAGATATACCCAGACAAAAAACGTGTGTGGAAGTGAGGGCGATGAAATCCAGGTCCGGTAACACATTTGCATGACGGATTGGGTTCAAGCAACCAGTGCTAACATGACTCTCGGTGACATGCTGAAACTTTGAAACCGCTCTAGAAACGAATGCTGTAATCTTTCAGCTGCGAGCCATAAGC
Organism: Acanthococcus lagerstroemiae; assembly: GCA_031841125.1. Taxonomy (NCBI): domain Eukaryota; kingdom Metazoa; phylum Arthropoda; class Insecta; order Hemiptera; family Eriococcidae; genus Acanthococcus; species Acanthococcus lagerstroemiae. The sequence goes on along the minus strand of CM063106.1, from coordinate 12,491,416 downwards.
GCACTTGTGTCATCATCGATGCCGATGGGGGCATTGGTACTAGACATCATAATGGATTATCAAGGAGACAAATTAGGTCTATTATGCGGCAGATTTACGGGAAAAGGTGCTCACGGACTCACTCGTAGGGCATGGGGACAACTTGCTCCACAAAAAATACAACTGAAAACAGGTTTGGTACTGTTCTCAATAATTTTCGATAAAATCCTTTGGAATGATTGCAGAGTTTTCCAAAAATTTCCCACAAATTTCTCCTGAAATCATCGGATAATATCTTTCAATGATATCCGATAAAATTCATTGAAAATAATCGGAAATTTAACCTGAATATTTTCGATAATGTTCGTCGGAAATAATCTTTGAAAATCAAAGGAATCGTCCCGAATATTTTTCATGAAATTCCTTGCAAATAATCGAAGGTTTTTTCTGAAGGTTTTCGGTACAATTCTTCAAAACTCTTGATGTTATTCTCCGAGTGCTTTCGATAAAATTCTCCGAAAACTATCAGGTATTTTCTCGAAGAATTTTTATGAAATTATTTAGAAAACAATGGAGATTTTTTCTAAAGATTTTCGATGCGATTCTTCGGGAATTATTGGAAATTTTTCCAGAAAATTTTCAATGAAATTCATTAGAAACCATCGGAGTCTTTCTCCGAATATTTCCTATGAAGTCAGGAAATTTTTTCGAAGAATACTGAGTCACTTTCTTGGAAAACATTGGAAATTTTTTCTAAAAATTTTCGATGAGATTCTTCGGAAATTACCGGAGTTGTTTTCCGAAAATTTCCGAGGCAGTTCTTTAAAATTTATCGGAAAATGTTCCCTAAGATTTTCGAGGAAATTCTTTGGAAAACACTGGACTTTTTTCTGAATATTTCCGATGAAATTCTCTGAAAATCCTCACATTTTTTCTCCGAAATTTCTGATTAATTCCTTAGAAATCATTGGAGATTTTCTCCGAATATTTTTGTCGAAAATTTCTGAAATAAAGCATCAAAAATTTCCTGAGGATATCCTCCCAAAATCATTAGAGATACTTCTCGATGATTCTTGATAAAATTGTTTGGAATCATTGGAGATTTTTTCTAAAATTTCTGACAAAATTCGCCTGAAATCATTGCAGATATTTCTCAACGATGTCCGACGAAAATTCTTCGAAAATTATCGTACATTTCTCCTGAATAGAAAATGTTTCTAGAAGATTCCCGATGAAATTTTTCGGAGATTTAGAAAATTTTTCCTGAATATTCTTGATAAAATTCTTCAAAAGCCATCGGATTTTCCCCCGAATATTTCCCATGAAATTCCTGTTAGAGAGACCGCTCGCCTGGCGAAACAGTTGAGTCTTACTTCATTCAGCGTAACGGAGTTTTCTTTTGGCGGAAGGAAAACCGACTAACCAGTATACCTGTCTCAAGGACAGCATTGCAGACATAAGTTAAGGGAGTAATTAAAAACTGTGAGCAAGCTCGAAATATATATGGTGGAATGGAGTCAGGGCCACAAGATGATTTAGGTTTAAGGTCATGCAGGGCACGTTTTATATTCTCGATAGTGATCACACCCACCGATATAAGGCCTTCGCCTCCAATAACCCCCACCCCATTAGCACTCTGAGTTTGGTTCTGAGTTACATTTTTAATGCTAAAAACACTGGAAAAATAGTTCCTTGCCGAGAAAATGCAACCATTTTTTTGAAAAAAAAAAACACACATATACAGGCTTGCACAAATGGTTGCTTTGTATGTTGCAGCAAATACTGCATGAGACAAAAATATTTAATATACAACTCTTTTGCATATGTTGCTCATATGGTTGCATAATTGGTTGCATTATTGTCAATTATTAGAAGTTAAACTGCAACTTGAATGTAAGCTTGTAAGATGGTTGCTCATATGGTTTAGTGAATGGTTGCATTATTCATCTTCTATAAGGAATTGCAACATTAATACAAGTGTGCATGGGTATTGCTCACGAGGTTGCATTACTATTTGAGGAGCAGAATTGTAACATGAGTAGCAACACGAAGAGCAGGTATGTGATACTGTTGTATTATGACTGTACAGAGCAGTAATGGTGCAGAATGTTTAATACACTGAAGAAGCTGTTGGTATACCCTGGTATAGCGTGCTTCAGAATAGCATATGAACTGCGCGTATGGCTTTTAAACAAAATCAGTTAATTGTATCATGTAAGGAATGTCATACATTATATAGATTTTGGGCCGGGTGTCATGTTTCTCCCTTTTATAATCTCTCATTTGAATTGCTGAAACTAGGGAAATTTTAGTCTCCTCCTCTCTAAATAGAAGAGAAAATTTGTTAACAGTGAAACAATATTCTTCCTCATTTAGCGGCTAACACTTTCCTTCTTTTACAACTTCTAATAAGAAATTACAAAGAGGGAAACAATTGTAACAATGTGTAACGAAGCAACATTTTTTTTTGTTCAGCCCCTTCTCTAGCTCAGACTATTTGTGCTTCATTTAAGCACCTCGATACATGCATTCCAATTTTGTGTCCTTGAAAATTGACTTCATCTCAAATTGCGGAAAAGAAAACTTTGATCACCTACCACTGAATCATTTTGTATATGTAATCTCAATACAGCTCAGAAGTAAGTTTTCCGTTTTGTTTTACTAATTGTACTGTAATAGACAATCCATTATGGAGCCCAGTTCCGAGGAATGAACACACTGTAGCCGGCTGCCTGATAAGGAAAACGAACTTATTTTGAAATATACTATAACTTCTGGAAAGGACAGAAACCCAGTATTACCTCGTGTTCATATTCCTACAATTGTGCTCGGCGGGATACTATCATATTAACGCCGTTTTCACTTGGTTTCTTTACAAGCTAGCTTGTTAACTTATAGCTTGTAAAGAAGCCAAGTGAAAACGGTGTATGATAGTATCCCGCCGAGCACAATTGTAGGAATATGAACACGAGGTAATACTGGGTTTCTGTCCTTTCCAGAAGTTAGTATATTTCAAAATAAGTTCGTTTTCCTTATCCGGCAGCCGGCTACAGTGTGTTCATTCCTCGGAACTGGGCTCAATAATGGAATGTCTATAACAGTACAATTAGTAAAACAAAACGGAAAACTTACTTCTGAGCTGTATTGAGATTACATACACAAAATGATTCAGTGGTAGATGATCAAAGTTTTCTTTTCCGCAATTTGAGATGAATGTAACTTGAAAAAACAATAGCACTGACACGTCGTTATAAACTCACTAAATATTAACAGAAAGAACCGAGCGAAAAAAAGAAAAACGGAAAAGTAAAACCGCACAGCCGAACAACCAGAGCTCAAGTAGTCTGGAACAAAATATGTCTGCTTTCTGCTGCGATACACACGTCTGGAAACACAGCGACCAAGGTACTGACGTACAAATACACACACACACACAATTTACCACGCAGCACGCACAGAGAAGCGGTTGGCCTTGAGACTGGGTCTCCATAGCTTCCTTCCCAACAGGGTGCTGGGTCCCTGTAACGTATTTTCTTGGCGCAGGCGAAGTGCGCATGTTAGTGCTTTACGCTTGTCATTACTGTCACGTCAGATTTCACATTGCAAGCAGTTTTTGAGACAGGGTTAATGATGGTGGGGTCTCAAACCTTGGGGAATGAAATAATAAAAATGAAATAAAATTACAAATTCCTGTTAGTCCGCCTACATGAACGACTTAATTTTTTGCATCACACCTAAGCTAATATGCAACTTATTAGCAACCATTTCACAACCATTTCTTCGTTATTGTGAATTGTACTTAGAATACATCAATGAAACAAGTCTGCAGCATTTTAAATAACAACAAATTTTGACTACATTGCAGTAATGCAGTATAGATCCTTGCATATTCTATGTTGCAACCATATCTGCAACCTTTCCACAATCATTATTTTCTGGTTGTAAAGAACACAATGTAAGTATATTACTGCATGTGGTTGTGTATATGGTTGCAAAACGATTACACTTACATTTCCTACAAGGTAAGTCAGTATGCAACAGTGCGCAACCATTTCACAATATGCAATTCCCGGCAGGGTTTGCAAATAATTCCGCAATGGTAGAAACTTGTGTAAATTTGTTCACCAAAGCTAGGTACCTATATAACTCTGAGCCAGACCTACACTTTTTCTAATTTGCTCTCAACTCCGACCCCTGGAATCCGCCCTTTCGAGCATTACTTCAGAGACGTCGGGGAGGCTGTTAGGACTGACTTAGTCCTCTTCCCTTCTGGCCGAAAAACCGGCCTAGGACGAAAATTCTGGCGAATTGCTACGTGGTTTCGAACCAGGGACCTCCGGATTCTGAGACCAACGCGCTATCCACTCGGCCAACCACTTTGCCTACTGGTAATCTCTCGCCAGAATTCTGTTGGTTGAGACTTCATTCTGTCCTTCAAAGCATTTTCATATGTATTCCATGCTTTCGTTATTAAAACCATGATTTCTTTTCTTATATGCCTGAATTTTTGCTTCAACTCTTCATTAGGTTTCTTTTTAATTTGTTTATGTAGAGGATTTCTTGTTCAATTTTTTAATGATTTCATATGTGAACCAAGTAGGATATTCTTCTTTAAAGGCCCTGTCTTGCTTAAGATATTACTGAATTTGGGAATAACTCAGCAGCTTGATTACTATCTGTAAGCCACCAAAAACATCACAATTTGAGGACTGTGGCCCTCCTCTACCATAAATTAATTTTCATAATGCACCATGTCTGGAACTGAAGAGGGGAGTCAACTGAACATTCTCGCCAAAGGAATCCTTTTGTTCACTCTGGTTCGCCCTTTTTGTGGTCATTAACGACCGGATATAAGAATCACATACACGGGCAGACTCGGACAGATAACTGCAGACAATTTTGTGTATTCATTGTACTTGTCGAAGCCATCAAGCCGGAAACGAGGATACGTTTGTTTCGAAAAACGGGTTCTCGTCCGTCTTAATTGGGCTCCTAACTACGCCGTTATGCAGAGTTCGATCGTCGTGAGAACGAAATTGGTTTACAAGGGATTAGGACTCATACACTCTTGCAGACCGCTTCGAGCCTCGTAAGATCATCCTAATCCATATTCAAATCGGTTCGTTACAGCGATTCGCTGGGTATGACAGACAGGCGATTATTCGGGCGGGTTTTCCACGCCATCGCTGCGCTGCGCTTTCGCCCAAGAAACACGACGTAGTATGGGCCGAACTGATGGGAAATTTTCTTGGTCGGCTTCCGGAAGTCCTTTGCCCTCTAATTTTCGTACATAATATATCGATCGGCCGAGGTCGTATCATTTGTCTATCATAGTTCTTCTTTTTTCTTATCAAATCGGTATTGTTATAATTGAGGACAAGGATAGATGGGTATTCCGCGCGGTTAATTAGATGCGAACGGTTTTTAATTGTTCGCGTCGTGACAATAAGGCATAAGGGGGAGTAATTAATAGAAAAATATCTATAAAAAAGAAGACTTAGCGTTGGTCGTTGTTTTTCAGATAATTACGGTAACATGTCGTGTGCGTAATGAAAAAGAACCAACGTTCGATTTCTGCCGTATTAATTAAATATCCTACTAGGAATTATTAACGTGTATAATACTTTTTAATAGGATATCGTTATTAAGGGCACGCAGCGCCATTTTAAGAACGGTAGCTACAGTTATGTGGTGCCTAAATCAGCGTGGTATTTGATATGCGTTCTAAATTCTCGATTCCTTGCCGAGTGTCAAGCGACGGCAACGGGATCCTGTGAAGGTCGAGAAGTCACACACGGCGGTGACGAACTCCACACGTACCCGCGAATCGTTCGAAAAATTTAATTACATCGGGTTCGCGGTGGTCTTTAAATCATCTCTCTCGGTGTTAGTTTGTAATCCTAGCCGGGTATCGGGGATAGAGAGCATCCACCCATTCTGTTACCTGACGCCTGTGCCGCAACTAATCGAGTGAGGTAAATGAAATCGATAACTTTCGGCACGAGACGCGGATTTATCGATTCATTACAGTGCGGTTGCCAATCTTGTCAATCGGCGAAGTGCACGTAGGCGGGAGCCGGAAGCAAAGATGAAGAAACGATAAAATGGCTGAGTTATCGGGTTACTGCAGAGGTGCGTATACCTAAATACGGAGTGGACGCTTCTAAGCGAAGCTGGGCCAAAAAAACGTGTTTAAGGGGAAAGAGTTGATGTGGCTTTGTGGTAACGTACTCGCTTCGGAATACTTGCATCTCGAGTTCGAGTCCCATCAACGCCGGACAACTAGTGATATCCAAATATTCCCCAAACATCCTAGCGAACACAGCGATTACAGTATCAATCGAGAAAGATAGCGTGTTCTGTCACTCCGCCAGTTTGAACGAATAAGCCATCTCAATCGCAAGGTGTGTTAGCACCAGATCAGAAAGATTCGGTATTGTGCGTGTGCAAGTCGTGGACAGCTTACTCAACGTAATAAAAACACTTGGCTAGTGAGCGAACTGCGTCTGCACACTATTCAGCGCATATAAAGATGACTGCAACGTCATGTTAAGCGAGATTCGTTTCCGTATCCCCTCTTTTCAGGGACGCTCCAGAGATCTTTTCGATGTTTCCAGTGCGAGAACAAATGGGTACAGGGAGTCCACTTTGATTAGAGCAATGCGTCTGTACAACGGAATACTTCGCTCTAGTCCGGAAATCGATATATTCTTCCTAAACTGAAAAAATTTTCAAACTCAGGCACTGAGAGTCCTTCAGTCAATTAATTTCGAACCCTACTAGGTCATCATGTTTTCTGAGTACCCAGTTGGTCTTCATGCCTCCTGATGTTTCGAAAATAAACTGAAGCTGTGCTAGGGATGAGAGACCGGGAGCGTGACGTTGTAGGGAAGTAAGGGGTCAAAGAGTTTTTATTATTTTTATTATTATTATTATTATTATTATTTTGAAACTTTTTTTTGTAACTCACCCCCCCCCCCCCAATCGTAATTGACCTAACCGCTGTGATGGGGGAGGAAACTATTAAATAAATAAATACGTAAAAAACCGTTGGGAAAGCAACGGCAAACTACCCTGACTAACTCTGTTCAGGAAAGTCGCGACTTAGAAACCGTGATTGCCAACGGCCGGCATCAGATACAGCACCTGAAGAAGGTGAAAGATTAGGTTATAGGCGGAATTTAATGGATGGTCTACGAAGGTGCCCTGGCCAATGTACAACCTAAGAATTTCACCCAGTTGAGGAAGCTGACCCTCCTCCCCCACAATCAGGTTTTAACGATTGCATATAATGCACAAAATGTATTCGAACAAACTTTGTTTTAGATCCGATTCTCCAATAATTGCCTAAAAATTGGCTTAAGAAAATTTTTAATTTTCTGAAAATACGCGGACAAATAAGTTATTTTCATTTTATTACAACCTTTGGTTAGGTTAGGTTAGCTCTCCACGCTTGCACTGATCAGCCATGGGACCTCGATGCAGGCATACGCCGATGGCACTCTGCTCGTCTGTAGCGCTGAGACATTCGAGGAGCTGCGGCGCATTGTCGCGCTGCTAACCAACACCATTATAGCTCGACTCGCCGCCAAGGGTCTAGAGCTGAACGCCAGCAAGACGGAAGCGCGGTTGCTGTGTCGCCGAAGAACCAAAGTACCAGACCAGATTCAACTATCTGTTGAAGAAAGGACGGTGGTCCGCCTGACGACGACAATGCGGTACCTGAGAGTGATTCTGGACGACCAACTCACCTAGGTCGAGCACATCTGGCAGGCAACTGATCAAGCCGTCAAATCGGTCCCCGTTCTGACCCGAATATGAACCAACATGTTCGGGTACAGCTTCAGAACGAGACGGACTATGGTGCAGGGATGCGTTCAGACACACCTCCTGTACTGTAGCCCTGTCTGGTACCACCGGATGGTCCTACGAACGATACGACAGCCGCTCATGTCGATGCAGAGGAAAGTACATAGCTCTTCTCTGTACTCGAGGCTAACGGACAGTCAGCCAGGAAGCAGCACTCATTCTGGCTGATCTTGCCCCGATAGACCTCGCGATTCATGAGCGGTCAGTCCTGTGGCTACTTCTTCGCGGCCTGCCAGTCATTAACTGGGGTCACTAGTGGCAGCGAAGAGGAGGACGCAGCAGCCGCTGTTGCTGGTGGGGTGCCATTTGAGCGGCTCAAGTAGTTCCGCCGCATCACCGAGCAATGTTGGGGAAAACGTTTGGACGAGGCGTCGACTGGTCGATGGACGCACTCGATTTTCCCAAACATCAGCGCCCGGAGTAAGTTCAAAATACTGCTCTTGTTTGGGGAAAGGAAACTGTAGTAAGTTTCATCTTCATTATTGTATATTGTAGAGAGCGGTAACAGCAATACTTTTTTTCTTTTTCTCCTTTCAGTAAATATGTCGATGATTGGGCACCATTTTGTTAGGTGATGATTACTGGTGCAGTTATGTTATTTTCCTCAACATCAGCACCCGGCGTAAATCCAAAATACAGTTCTCGTTTTGGACAACGCAGGCGCTGACGGGACACGGATGCTTCGCCGAGTACCGGCACAAAATGACACGGCGCGATACTCCACAGTGTGAGTGTGAGGGCGCGTTTTCGCATTCTGCGAAACACGTTTCTCAAGGAGTGCACGCTGAGTGGTCCACATGTACTCATTTCACCACCAATGGCTTTACCGGAGGAGTGGAGAGTGTGAGCCGACTTTGCGGTGAAGATTGTGCGTCGACTCTGGGAGGTGAAGAACCCGTTGTTCCCAGCGGCAAGTACCGCCACGTTGTCACCATCAGCATCAACCAATGGACAGCAGGGATCAGGGTGGATCCGTAGCCGCCAATCGAAGAGCCCGGAAAAGGGCGGGCCCATTATCAACGAGCATCGATAAGCGTCACTCCACCGAAACTGTGGCAGCAGCAGAAGAGACAATGACCGTAGCGGGTGAAAAAGGTTGATGGAGAAAAGAGAAACCCAGTGACACCTTGGCACCTGTGAGCGTCCCCTCCCGTCCCGAGGAGGGTCATTGGCAGGGGATCTTGGAACCTAATACTCTACTCATCTGCTTGACCCACTTTGAGGAAGCGACAAAGAACTTGAGGCTGAAATCTTGTGGTAAGCGTTTGACCATGGAGGCGGTCTCCTCTACTTGGAGCGACCCTCCCGTCTGGAGTGCGTTGCCAAAGTGGCGAGCGGGGAAGGAAGATGGAAGCCTATAGGGACATGTCGTGAAATTGAAGGAGACAATAGACAATCTCAAGTTGACTGAGACTCTGACTGACTGGTCGACAGATGACAGACAGTATAGTTGTAGTTTAGCTTAAGGTTGTAAATATTTTCATTTGTACATATATTTTGCACGCATGATGTAATTTTAAAAATGTGAGTTCTCCTTCCTGCCCCGTGCCAAACCTACTCGGAGGTATGTAAGAGAGTGGAGGGGAGATACATACGCTTATTTTTATTTTTATGTTTTTTGACGAATACTAGGAGCCACCGGAGAAAGTTCCGGAGTGGGCGCCGCGTGAGGCCTTGGCCCTTTGCGAGATTTAAAAAAAAAGTTAGGTTAGCAGACTGTAAATACAGAACACAAAATAGAAAGATAAACAAAATAACTCCACGATGATATGTGGACTCCAAAGGCTTATATGTCCATAATAACCTGCTACCTGCTTCACCAAGATCGCAAAAGGAAAATGGAAATGTGAACAATCTGGGGGGGGGGGTGTAAACTACAAAAACCAACTCGCTTTGGTGCAGCGAAAATGTAAAGCAAGTGAAGATTGCTTAAAGCACAACAAAAGAAAATGTTATGACCTGAATTTGGCATACCTTAATTGCCAAGGCCTTGCTAGCGAAGAACGATTATAGGAGATGGAGATAGATAGCACTAGCTGGGATAAATGGGATATCATCGGTCTCTCTGAGGTTAAAAAGAAAGGGGAAGACTTGGTAAGAAGAAAAAATGGGAACATTTTTTACTATTTTTGAAATACGCCCTACTGAGGAGTCAGCTTTAATATAAATAAACACATAACAAACCGAATTTTGGAAATAAAAGGCATCACTGAAAGAATAGGAGTACTCAAAATTAAAATCGAAGAGAAGGTCAACCTAACCATGACACAAATGTACGCCCCAAATCCTAATGCACCGGATGAACGTATATAGACGAGTTTTACGAAACCCTTGAAAGAACATACGAACGAGAGAAAGAATACTACACAGTTGTGATGGGAGACACCAATGGGGAAAAGGTAAGGATACCGCCCAAAGTAAGTGCATCGAGAAATTTACAATAGGGAAAACAAACAAGAATGGACTGAGGGTGACTGACTTTGCAAGCAAATACAATCTGAAAATAATCTCATCATTCTTTCAAAAAAGATATAACCGGAAATGGTCCTGGAAATCACCCGATGATAGAACTAAAAATGAGATCGATTGTGTAATGATAAAAACGATCTAAGGGTGGCAACGGTTATCAATATGCTCTCTAATTTTCAGTTCCAGTCGGACCATCGAATGTAACATGAAAATGCCAAAAATGACAAAATATAATAATAACACTAATCTCAAAAAAGGTAAAAAACAAATAATACCCAGACACAAAATTTCGCTTGCCGAAAATGTCTTGCGGAAATTATTAAAATTCGGGGAAGGGGAAGAAAATGGAAAACCACATCGAATGAAGATTGCTTCATCTGTAAGATTTCGAAAGGAGTATTTTTGCCCAGAACAACTCTTGAGACAGAGCCCACAGTTTTCGAGCAAAAAATGGGGACTGTAACCCTTTCTCACTCCTCACCATAAACTTTCGCGATACACCACGTCTGCGCTCAAAGGGAAGAGTCGGAGAGTCTCCTATTCCTATGTCTATGCCAATGGAGTCTTTTTGTTCATCAAGCGCATGGTTCTGGTCATTAAAATGACCGGCCTATTAGAGCGATATCGCGTCTACTATCGAGCAGTTCACCCAGCTCCGTGACTCACAGACTCACACGAGTCACACTGACGAGCGACTTCGGAATTCGATGGTGATTTTCCGACAGAAATGTATGACTCAGACGGTGCACGCCGGTAACCGAGATTCAAATCTACGCACGCCTACGCGCGTACCAGATTTCGTTGTATATTTTCGGGAGGTCCGAAAATCGAAGGTGGTTAAATCACACTTGATAAGATCAGCCGGCCTGGACCCGTTCACGACTACTATCAATCTCTCGCGTTAACTCTCGAAAAGAACTCCAGACCGCCCGACACGAGCTATTTGTCGAATGGTTAGCCAGATTTCCTCTTCTCAAATTTCCCCAATTTCAAATAATATCGAAGTGGGAGGAATATATAGAAGTTATATACATAAATGCTAAATTTCACCCATAACGGTTCGACTGATATTAATTACGGCAAGACGATTCATGTTCGTTAGCTCCGTTCTTAGATTTCACAAGATTGTTCCGGCGTTTACCCTTATGGGCGTGTAATCAAACATCAACTCGAATGTCAAGATGATACGGATCGCCATGTCGGCGATTTCGATCATTTTTACACCAGTCCGAGCAGATCTGTCTAGGTTGTTGAGAAAACAAAGAGGCGGTCGTGTATGTGGGTGTCTGATCTCCGCACACCGACCCCAATTACGAGAATCTCGATATTGTTAAAACACTATTCCAACTGTCAGGCCAATTTCAGACTAGACGAACGCTGTTTTCGGCTTCAATTTAATTACAACTAATTAACGTGGGCGAGGTGGGCTATTCTTGAAACCAGAGCCGTATTAATCCGTTACAAGTCATTACATCTAGCGATAAATATATCAACTTTGTTATTGGAAGCAACTCCGGAAGTGTGAATGTCGGGAAGTGATTAGCATAGTCTGGAGAGTACAATTTCAGTACCGTGATAACGAGCTGTTTTCAAAAAGGTAATTAACGATTAATTGCGTTTGCGCTAATCTAAACGCATTTCATTCATTATAAGAGTGGCGATATCAAACTAGTGATAGATTAATTTATTTATAGATTTATTGCATTCAAATAACAAATTTCATTTGTAAATTGCTTCAGTTGTCTTTTCCATTGGACGCTTGCCTCCTACTCTAACGTGACAAACGTTCAAAACTACGGCAAAAGATAGTAAATTTGAAAACTGTGCCTAAAAGTAACAAACAATCTCATACCGCTGAGTAGCCAAAACAGTTGCGCAGTATAAATACGACGAATAATAATATTCAAAACTGACTAACAAATCGCAGCAAATGTTACTCAAAGTGGATCAAGCCCAACCAAAATACAACTATCTGACCAAAAGTGAGAAATCACCAAAACAATTCAGATCAAACGGGGTTGAGAACAAACTGAGTTTAACAAGATGACTAAAAATGACGAGATGGCGAAAAATTACCAACTCATTGACCGAACAGAACTGAGACTCGCAGAAAGATGATAGTGCCGCCGGAAATGTTTCTCTTTAGAGGGGCACAAACATTGAAAATCTGAGTCAAAGTAAAAAGAAAATCTGTCAAGGCCCTACAACTTGCGGAATAGTTTTTCGTTTTTGTTCCATGGAGGGTGCAAATAATTTTCAGTGCTCCCTCCCCCATTTTCTAGGGAGTACTATGTACTTCCTACCCAGCTTCCGTTCCGACATTATTAGAAGCAAAAATACTCCAATCTCACCAAAAATAGCCAAAATTACCCGAACTGGCGAAGATATCAAAATCCTAAAGCTAACAAATGTTGGCCCAAAACGGACAGACAAAACTGTCAACTACCTCTTACTATGAAATTCGCAAACTGGAGAAAGTAATTGCTCGACTTCGAATTGAACACGCACTCATCACAGATCGGCATTTATTTGATCGTTCTCCTCCCCCTCACTGCGAGATATGCGGTGCCTCCATATTATCATTCACCTCCCCAACTACTATCGAAAATTTACCGCCACTCGAAGACTCCGTTTTGGTTCTTCTCCCTACCATGTATTTGAAAGTCGAACTGACTCCTCGTATAATGTAGCACCCATCATCATAATATTTCTCTTCCTTGAAAAGAAAATATTTTTGAAATGTATTCAATGTAATCCACGGCAGGGACGTACCGAAAGTTTTCCCGGGGGGGGGGGGAGCAAAAATTGTGAAAGTACCAACTGAATCGACTCAAAATTCTATAAAAGCCAAAAAAAAAGACCTTTTGCTTGTGACTTATTGGAATTTTCCAACTGACTCAACTCAAAATCCTCAAATATCAAAGCAAAAAAAAAACCTTGGCTTGTTGGATTTTCCCAACGTCTCAACTCAAGTCCCAAGTATCAAAGAAAAGCAAACAAAAGAAAGAAAACGAAAAAAAAACGCCTTCTGACTTGTTGAATTTCTCCAACTCCGCCTGACTGAAATGGTAAATTTTCCTAACTGCTGAGTGAAAAATTCCTACAGGGTGAGGGAGGGAGGAAATTGCCTCCTACCTCCCCAATCGGTACGTCCTTGAAGCAACCACCAACTTGAGAGCCGTGAAAAACTAATTATGTTTTACCGTGACCATAAATAATTATATTGAAACTGAACGAAATCTTCAAGTTGAATGATAATAGCACAGTCATAATTTGCGCAAAGGTCTGAAAGTGTATTTGGGCAACTAGTGGCCAAAATCGTACCACCCAATTCCTAAATCGTACTATTGGTAAAAAAAAGGGCTGAAAAGGTACCCCAATCCTGTCTGATGAATTCAGTACCCACTGATAAGACTTTTAGGAGCCAGATGCCATCCCAGTCCTCCACATCCCCCCTCCCCCTCCAATACAATTCGGAGCTAAAACGCGACAAAAATGTAACAAACTCGATATACTTATTACAGAATATTTTCTCAAATATTCGTTAAAACGAAGACCATTAATTTTCATTATAGTCCTTTACCCAATGCCCCAAATCCCGCTAGTTACCCAGGTAACTAAAAGGGAAACAAGGGTAACTGATAGGTTTCTGGGTAATCTGAGGGTAACCGATAGTTGCAAATAGGTAACGTTTCTAGAGGGTAACTGATTGCGCACCGGGTAAAGTGCGAACCATGTCATCCGACGGCCACTTTTCATATTTTCGCTTAGTTTTTCCGGACATAATGTCATCTGTAAAAAATGTGAAAGTACATTCAGGAAACTGTGTTATTTTGGGATGACATTGCCGGAGACAAAACTTGACTTTCATGTTTTTTTTTGTGTTTTTTGTTTTGGTGTGTGTGTGGGGGGGGGGGGGTGGAGAAGAATAAAAAATAAAAATTTGCCGACAGATAGTTTCTGAAAACTAAAAATTTGCCGACAAAATTTGTAAACATTTGAAAATGTGTCCGTTTTTCAATCAAAATATTTTTCAGTTAAAAATAAATGAACAAACAAGCAAACGTTCTCAGAAAAATGAAAAATTTAAATGAACAGTTTCAAAACTGCCAAATTATTGAAGAAGGAGGTATTAACCTCCCCCTTCATAGTATCATCCCTGGACATTGCTCGTATTCAACTCACAACTGAGAAAAAATATATTCTCATAAGCGCTAAAACTTTCGAGTTTCCAAAGTTGGTAGTCCTGCCGTGAAATATCCTGAAAATGTGATCATAGACGTTATCATCATAAGAATACATGTAGCTTGAATTCGCTTTTTCTAGTCAATAAAATGTTTTCTTGGGTCATGTAATAGATGAATTCAGAGATTGAGGTCTGTAGTTTTCATTTATGAACTTGAAACGGCTCCATTTTCCATATATTAGTTGTTTACAAGCGCGTTTTGTATCAATGGTTAACTTCCATTATAGAAAAACAGTAATCTGGAAATAAACTTCTTCATCTGGAGCGAATAAAGTGCTTTAAATGACCTTTCATCATAAACTAGAGACCTCAAGCTTCAGTTCGACATCATGTTATATGCCTCAAAAAACCTGTTTTCAGCAATTACGAAAGCTTTAAAGTTTACCAATTTTACACTTATTTTTATGGGAACATCAACCTTGATCACCTTTTCAGGAGTCGACACTAGCGAACCTTGTCACGGTTTTATCGCTTATACAATGTAGATGTTTTGCAGTCTGGCGTTTTTTCTTCATCGCTGTAACATGCACATATTTTACGTCATCGGCCAAGTTTTTGGCTCAAGAGTGTTAAGATTACTTCTAGTAACGAGTTGTGCCGATAGAACGTGCTAGTTGATTTTACTTTTGGTGATAGAACTGGTGGTACGTTTTAGGAGGGGTATGATTTAGGCTACCTAACCCTATTATGAAGCACGCGAAGAAAAAGTGGCATTCCTCTGTCCAAAATACGGTGGCAGGGTAAGATGAAGTTATCATTTTGCAGGTATATAATGTACACGAGTGAACTGACTGCCGTTTATCTTCTGGCCCTTGAAATAATATTCGCTATTTCGATGTGTAACGTATAGAAGTCTACTGCGTTGCTGCATTCAAAATGTCGTCGGTTATTTTAAGTATTCAACGCAGTTGACAGTACACTTAATGGGCGTATAACCGTAATTAAATATAAGTAGTTTATAACTTACTTAGAATGAACACATTAAGTATCTGTGCTGTTAAGTTCGCAAGTTATAAATTACTTTCCATGTACAACATTAACCTCGTGTAGGTACATAGATACATAATATACATATATACCGTACATAGTACACGCGGTCGTATTTGTAATAAATGGTATCAGGAGAAGAAAAAAAATACAGTCCCACGTGGATACCGAGCATAACCCGCGTACCTACATATTATTTTGTGTTCTACGTTGTGTTCTATTGTAATGAGTATTGACCGATAGCGGGGTACACAATCACAGTTTATGTCGGAAGTTGGAAATTCATCATTTTTATCGAGAATCGCCTCCGGTTCTCCGGGCACCATGGGCGAGAAAACGACATCCGAATGAAGATTTTCGGGAAAATTGGGCGGCCGACAGCACGCGGCAGGATTTCAACCCGAGTGGGCTCATAAGGTGTGCATCGAAATCCCAGCACTTTACGAAGCACTTGGTATTCGTGTGTAGCTACATATACATGTACATTTCCACCAGTCCAGACTTTTCCTTATCAGTACTGAAGCTAGTTATCGGTGTTATTGAATGTGAATTACACAAGTAGTAAGCGATAATTCTCTGAAACAATTACACAGGGTGGAGCAAAGAACAGGAAACCGTGCAGGTAAGATCACTTCGGCGACGACGAAAACCGTGTGCTAGGCACTTTAAGTAGATACGTATGTTCGTGTAGGTCGCGAGAAACAACGCTTACCAAAATGACTATAAAACTGTAACATCGTATTCGTGTATCGCTTGGAATATTTAATACTTAATAAAAGAGTGCTGATAGCCTCAGGTAATTCACCGTGTTGTTTCATTTCGGATTTGACTTTTCGTTGAGCTGATGTGTAGTTATTACGTTGCTTGAACGATCGGCATGTATCAAAAGTTCTCCTCGGGTAGCGTGAGAGGCGTTTCTGAAAGGATATTGTTTGTTTGTTTTCACTGATACATATAATGAAAATGAGATTCTAAAACAAATCGAAAACTGGAGGGGAATGTGTATAAAGAAAGGGTCTGCAAGGAGTTAATGCTCGTAGTGATGGTCTCTTTATCCACAGATTAACCAGAAGAAACACTCGATATCTATAGTTCTTCGGCCCTAAGCAAACACGTCCCCGTTTCTAGTTGTTGGGCGTTTTTCTCACATCTTTGTGAACATAACAAGAAAATTGTTAAACATAAACACATAAAATATTCAATCTTATGTAATAGCAAACAGGGGGGGGGGCTGTTTTACATCCAGGGCTGTAGTAATCAAAGAGCGGGTATGTAGGTATCATCTTATTGAAGAAGTCGGCACTTAACAAAAGTGGAGGTCGGTAGCCCGACATCACAATATAAAGTAGATGTTGGTAGCCTGGCATCACACCTGCGTGATGTAAGGTCAAACTGTCGATCAAATAATAATACCCGAACTCCACCTCTCCAATGCCAATTTACGCCCCTCAAACTCAAAATATAAGATTCGGGTATGGCGGTGTTTTGTAAAATGGTGGTCGGTAGCGCTCTAAAGGACAAAGATGGTAATATCCTAATTGACACGAAAGCAAAAATAGCTAGATGGAAAGAATACATTGAGTAATTATTCAGCGATTCGAGGCCTGCAAACCAGAATCCTGCATACGCAGAAGGCAAAGATTTTCAGACATCTGAGGTATCAGGGCTATCAAAGACTTGAAAAGTGGCAAAGCAACTGGCCTAGATGACGTGCACGGAGAAATCATGAAAACAGTTCTTGAAGATGACGAAACCATGGCAATCGTCACCGAGTTTTACAACTGAAGAGTAGTATTCCAAAACTTACTATTTGCAAAATTGTAATTTTTCAAGATACACAAAAATTAATGCCCACTGCGCGGATCTATCTGATTCGTTTTTCTTTTTTGTGAATGGCAACACTGAATTCTCCTTCATACACTCCCCTTTTGGTTCCCAATCGCCGAAGTATCGCAGGCCTCAGATAGATAGAAAAGAAGAAGGGGAAGTCGAACAATCAGCACGTTTTGGTGCGGTACTTTCGCTTTTTACAATAATAATATCAGCAACACTCTTATCAAACGCGACTTTTGTCCTACATAAGCAGCTAGTGCAGTTAGTACGTTTTGAAATGGGACAATTTCCAGGTCGCCTCTTTCAACGTAAATAATATATAGACTAGGCACTTCTGTAAGAAACTGGTAGCGTACATTGATGTGCGCCGTGTTTTACTACCAGATGGCGCTCCTAATTCATTTTTCACAATTTTTCGAATAGTACGTTTTAGAATGCTACTCTTCAACTGAATATACCAGTCGGGTAAAATTCCAAAGGATTGGCTAAAATCTGTTTCCACGGCGATACCAGAGAAACTAAACTCAGCTGAATGTAGCGACTACAGAATGGCAAGTCTCATGTCGCACTTCCTGAAAATCTTTCTCAAGGTCATACAAAACAGAATCCGAAGCAAATGCGAAGAGAGCTCTGGCAGACCGCAGTTTGGATTTCTGAAGGGGCTGGGTACCAGAGAGGCCCTGTGTGCGCTGAATGTACTCGCTCAAAGATGCAGGGATCGCAATAGAAGACTATATGTGTGCTTCATCGACTTTAGGAAAGCGTTCGACTGCGTGAAACACGAGAAATTAATGGAAGTTCTGAGAAAAATTGGGCTAGAAGAAAACGATCAGAATATTATTCGTACACTGTATTGGAACCAGACAGCAATCACCCGGGCGGAAAACCCGGAGTCTAAGGAAATTAATATCCTTAAGGGGGTGAAACAGGGATGCGTATTATCACCCCTACTGTTTAACGTATACTCAGAAGCCGTCTTTAAAGAAGCTCTAACAGAGGGGGACGGCATCCAGGTTGGAGAAACAAGAGTGTCGAACATACGGTATGCGGATGACACAGTGTTGATTTCGGACAGTGCAGCAGGCCTGCAGAATATGATTAACAGAGTTCCCACCGTCAGCCACGAACACGGACTAAGAATGAATGCGTCAAAAACAGAATGGATGGTCATTCACAAAAGAAGGAAAGAAGCCGCCATAGGTTATAGCCAATCAGAAGCTGTTCATAGACAATGTAGAAATACAGAGAGCATAAAAATACTTATACTTGGGCACATGGTTTCACGAGGAAACAAATCAGTCGATAGAAATAAGGACAAGGATCGGAAAAGGAAAGGCGGCCCTGATGAAGATGAAAAACCTTATTTCACGACGTGAATTGACCCTGAACTTGAGAATGAGACTGATCAGATGCTACGTCATGTCTGTGCTACTGTATGGTATGGAGAATTGGACTTTAACTCGGGAAATGGAAAAGAAGATAAATACTTTTGAGATGTTTATCAACCGACGCATGCTCAAGGTATCATGATGTGATCGAGTCTCACGTGAAGAGGCATTACAACGCATGGCAAAAGAAAGGGAGATAGTATTTACAATACAAAAGAGAAAGCTCGAATATTATGGTCATGCCCTTCGCAACCAGAAATTTGCTATTTTTTCAGAATATCCTGAACGGAAAGATACCTACAGGACAAACGCAGCGTTGAGAGAAGAAAACTGTCGTGGCCTCAGGAGATGGTGCAAATGGACACTAAGGAACTGTTCCGTACTTCCGCTTGCAAAGTCAAAATTGTTATGATGATCGCCAAACTTCGTTCGGAGGCGGCGCAATGGAGAAGAAGCGAATCAGTAAATTCTTGTAGCCAGTTTGCAGAATTGACAAATCGAGGAATCTTATTTTGACATAAAAGTAAAGTTATTCGATATTCTTGGCGTTCTTAGTGTCCATATGTTGGAGTATGTGAGCGAACTTGGTAAATTCTGTATGTAGGGTGTGCCAATACACAATTTCTTCCTTCTGTAGGCCACAGCGCTTTCGGCTGTTATGCCATCTTCAGTGGAGTACCCTAACACTTTTCTCTTTGTCATCCTGCATTTATAGTGGTGTGTTGTACCGTATGGTAAACCTATTTGATGTGTTCCTATTGGTTGTCTGTGGTTGTGTACTCTGTCCCAGGGACGTACCGAAGAGTTTTTCCTGGGGGGAGAAGGGGCAAAATTGTGAAAGTTCCAACTGACTCCACTCAAAATTCTCAAATATCAAAGCAAAAGAAAAAAAACCTCCTGCTGGGTTTTCCCAACTTCTCAACTCAATTTCCAAGTATGAAAAAAAAAAAGAGAAAAAAAAACTTTCTAACTTGTCGGATTTTTCTAACTCGCCTGACTGAAATGGTAAATGTTCCCAACTGCAGAGTAAAAAATTCTTACAGGGAAGGGGTAGGGGGACACCCCTCCATCGGTACAATAGGTTCTCGCTTTGGAAGTTAGTTGTTGGGTTTATTAGGTTGTTTGTTTTGTTTTTGCCCTTATATTATCTCAAGTTGTTCTTTTAATTTTTTTTTCTTGTGCTCTTTTCTGTATGTAGGATTCTGTATTTCTCTGTCAACTTGTGATTGTTGTATCCCTGGTCGTTGTAGAGCGCTCTGGACTACAGAAGGACGAAATTGTGAAATGGCATACCCTACATATAGATATTCTTGGTGTCTACACCCCCTCATTTCACAAAACAAACTTGTGAGTCACGGCTCTGTCCGAATGACCCTTCACACTGATACGTATTATCAAAAGCCTTATGGCGGGGCGGGGGGAGATGAAACTTTTTAGACAATTTTTTCTTTCATATAGGTAATTCTGTGAACATAAAAAGGAGTAAATAATACGTATCTTCGGCATGGCCTTTCTTCCTTCGTATCTCTCCATCTTAAGGAATCTTTAAAGAAAACCAAAAAAAAAACCGTTGCTATTTTCAAATTTTGCGGACTCCATAGTAAAAAAATTTCATCCGAGTAAGAAGGAAAAAAATGAACTCGGCCATTCGCATTTTGCTAAGACTAATGTTGAAGACGCCAACACTCAATGATTCCAAAATTATTAACTCAAGCAAAAAAAAAAAAAAATCAGTTCGATCTGCGACACTTTGAATACTGAGTATAATTTGGCATGGTTACCAAGAATTGGCATTTTGCCTTATTTTAAAAAGTAAAATGTTGGTATCAACGAAAAGCAAAATTCTGGAATCTTGTGTGGTACCTACGCTGTTATACGGAGCACAGACCTGGACCTTAACCAGTCGGCAGACAAAAAGACTCGAGACGACATTCTACAGAATGTTGAGGAGTATTCTCAATATTAACCAAGCTACAAAATTAGTTTAGTTGAAATCAGGTAGAGAATAAAAGCAAAGAAAATTGGCCTTTACGTAGTCCGACTCAAGGGGAGGGGCTATGACATCTGGACAAAGAGGTTAAGTAAACTGGACTCCTTGGGACCTGAAAAGAAAAGGCATCCCTCTGTTTTAGATGGAGGAATCTGATGAGTAAGAGCTTCGAATCTCTCTGGTCTAGAGTCAGATTAAGTTGGAGGCGTGCGGTGGAAGCCTATGTCCGGGAAGCTTCGCGGTTTTTCTGGCCAAGTAGAGTTCAGTTCAAATCTAAAAGTCATATTTTTCTTCCGTTTTGTTATGTCTTATCTTGTTTTGTTTCAATTGTAAGATTTTCTTTCCTTTATTGTGAACGTATCAATGTTGATGCCTGTACTTCGTTCATTGCGGCGCCTCACTGTCGGGCGAAAATAAAATAAAAAACCGCGAAGCCTGACTGGAGTATCCAGCACCCAGTGAAGTCAAAGTGATAGAACCAGGCCCGTAGTTAGGGGGCTATACGTTCTCCTGGCTCAGCCATTTGCCCCCCCCCCGGAGAGAATCGGAATTTTTTTTTTACATCATAATAACCCCAGTAAGATTACAGATTACTTCTTTTTGAAGCCTTTATTTTGGTATCACTGATTCCTTTCTCCTGCATTCCGCATCAGGGCTGTGCCGTAGAATAAACTCTAGCGTAGATTTTTTTATTCAACTCGTAAAATACACGATGTAGAATTAATGACTATACAACACCTTTTTTTGGGGGGGGGGGGTAAATTTTGTATTGTGGATATTTTTTTTAATTTTCGAATCAAAGGACACATTTTTTCGCATCAAAAAACAATTTTCTTTCTTTACTGACAGAAAAGGGGAGGCGTTTATTTTTTATTATTTTATTTTTTTATTCAAAGAGAAAAACTAAGTACATACTTTTAATTCAGAAAAGGAAAATATAACTCTGGCGATACTTTTTACTTTTTCCTTTTTGCCTTGCTTTATTATGGATTACAATTTTGCCTCCTGTATTGTGAGTTTTGGTTTTTGGTGCTTTTATTACAGTCCTATTTGGATTTTTCTATCAATTTTTCAATTCTTTCCTTTCTGACTTATGCAATCGATTTTATTCTGAATATATTTTTTTCAGGAGCCTAATTGGGCAGTACCAAAAAATTTTGGGCAGTTCCAAAAAACAATACGTAGATTCCAGCATGTTTAACAGATAATCGAGGATGTCAAATATAAGAGTTATTTGGAAATGAAAGAACTTGCACAAGATAGGGAGAAATGGGAAGATTACAAAGGTTTGAAAATTTATTTATTACAAAAAAATTGTTAAGAAATATAAACAAATTTGAATGTAGGCTTAATCAAGGTAAAGGTTGTTACAGTTAAGGCAATAGCGCAGAGTTTTCTTTCACTCACTGGTTTCTTTTACAATTTTATTATTTTTTTGTGAGATGGAATTCTTTTTTTTTGTCATTGAAAATTATCCACAGAGAAATTGTGATTTTCTTATTATTGCTTAAGAACAGGAATAGGTTCTTCTCACGGAGGGAAAAACCAGACTTTTTCTCTTTTTTTAACCCAATGAATGAACATGCTTCTTCTACTTTAAGAAATGTACGAGTAATAATTTATTCGGGTTTCTTTCAATAAAAGGCCCAAGTTCTTCTCATTCAGGAAAGTTAACATGCTTTCATGAATTTCTGAAGTTTGAAGGAATTGAATTTCATCCATTCTTCTTTTTAAATCTCGGGCAAAATTTTCTAATTTAGCAAAGTATTTTATTAAGTGTTTTCTTAAGCTGTCTGCTTGGTCGCAGCAATCGATAAATAATTCATTAAGTAGCTTAAATTCTACCTAAAATTTCTCTGAAATTTACCAAGAATTGGATTTTATGTACACCTACATTTTTTTTTCTTCTTTTAATATTTCTTTAAAGATTTATGAAATTTTCCTCGTCCCTTTCATTATTATTTGAATATTCCGAGTTGTCGGATAAAATATTGGAGCTGTTCCCCGGATCTGGTTCAAAGTGGTCCCTGTTTGGGTTAAATTGTCTCCAATTATAATTTGAGTCAGACTTGGGGACTTGGGCTGGTTTGGGTTACCTAGCCCTTTGCTGCTTTCATGATTTCATAATTCGTAATTGGAGTGGTTTTCTTTTTGGAGTTGCATACTATAGCCCTTCTCTGTTTTAATAAATTTTTCCAACAAGCCTATTATCGTCCGAATCGGAATTTATCATAATGAGACATGAACGAGGTTAATTTGTGGAATGTCGAGATCGACTTTTTCGCTCCCTCATTTATAATGTGGTTTGGTTCAAATTCATAAGTTTTTAATTTCTGTAAAGGTACCTCCCGTTCCGGTTTGATTTTTTCTAACGTTTCATTAAATTTTTCTTCTAAGTCTAACGTATTCCTTATTTCAGGGTCCTCCGAATTTCTTGAGTTTGTACTAGGATTTAATTTTTCGGTAAAATTTCCTGCAATGGCATTTGATTTCGGTAGAATCAGAAGTGGGGGTTTTTCACAGTTTTTCAACATTTCGATTTACATTATGTTGCACTTCATAAATTAGTAATTATAGGCCACGAATTAATAAGAACCTGATCCCGATGCGCAACATACCACAAGTTACCCGAGTAACTAGAGGGAACAAGGGTAAGGGTAACAAATGGGTAACTTTTCCGCGGGTAACTGATTGCGCATCGGGATTGGGGTTCAGACTGTAAGAATTTCAGTCACGTTTTAACTAGATTTTTTACGAAAAAATACGCCTGCTTTTAACCGCGAATGAAAAATTAAGAAGAACTTAATTTTTGAAAAAATCACTGACCGGAATTTAGTTGACAAAAAACGCTCGCATCTTCCTACCCAGAATTTAGCCAGACAGGACGATTTATACAAAACCGTACATTCGAGCATGATTATTCACCCTGCAGTATTGGCAACGCAGCAGGATTTCAACTTGGTCAGTAAATTTTTACCAAATGTACGTGATCTCACCTGACCCATTTTTTACACTGGATTTCGTGTTGTGCTGAATTTATCATCGATTTTTTTTAAATCTTCTTACCCCTCTGTAGGTGTAACGATTAAACTTATATTTCTAAGTATTTCGACATAAAACATATGTAGTCTAAAGTACAAGTATTTTAAAGCTGATCTCGGGTTGTCCACTTCTAATCCGGATCTCACCTTGGTCAAAAACCTATATTGTATACATATGCACCTATGTACCTACTTGATTTCGACAGATTTTCAAAACATAATTTTCCCTTCGCACTATATCATTTGCCCCCTCAAGAATCATAGTCTGTCTATACGAACCTGGATAAAACTCGGCAAAATTCTCACTTCGGCTGTAAAAGTGAGGTTACTGAGCTGATCCTCAGCAGCAACCTGAGAACAAGTACAGTGGACTACAAGGTCTCAGCATTAGAAGCATACAGCGTCACCTCACACAAGAAGTAAGCAAGGGTTGGAATGATAGATATTTTCGAAAGAGTTTTATGCACGTATTTTGATAACAAGTGTAACGTAGACTTCCAAGAAAAACGTTTTCAATTGGCTGATACTAATTTTTCCAGAAAAATATTTTAATCACTTATCGTTATCTTGTTTACCGAATCAAATAGACTGAGGATGCGATGCGTGAATTTAGTTCATTCTGTCGTTCGTAACTCGTGACTCAGCAGTGCCAGATGAGATAACTGCGAACTTTCAATTTAATTTTATGCAATTTGGGTGCGAGCTTAGCGCCTCTCACGTCAGTGCAGCTTCCGTTGCGGCTGTTTAAAATCGAGTTTTCCGCGGAATGTGGTGCCCCTCGGTGGGTTACCTCGTTATCGACGTCCGCAATCAATCAGAGTACTCGATAAAATTGTGTCGTTACAGTTCGTCAAATATGCGTCACGTCCATTAGTCAGCGGACACGTCGAACGATGTACGTAAATTTACACGTATTTTTTTCAATAATTCGAAAAAAATTATCTAAGGCCGCAGATTCAGAACGGCTACTTCGACGTACTCGGGCTTGTGATATGGTTCTTCTTAAAATCGTTTATTTTCCAGTTTTTTCCACCGTAAGCGCATTATTTATCGCCGTATTGAGTAAGCCGGCGATCAACCTCCTACGCCAGAGCACACAAGTCAAAGTATACGTGTAGTATTATCGCCCGAGATAAGCCGCTTATTTATGTAAGAAAGGCGATATTTCGTGAACGTAATTTGGCGCCGTTCTCGACCAGTTCTAACTCTCAAGTGATAAGATAAGGAAAGTGTACGTTGCCTTTCTACGACAAAATATACGCGCAGCGTCGACCGCCACCGCGTTTCTGTGAAGCCCAGTGAGTCGCAGAAGAGGCGAGAGGAGAGGAAAAAGAACTCTGCAATTGTTTGAAAAAAAATTCCTTTTCAACTCGCTGCTCGGTACGTGGTAATTAATAAAACGTGTATGGTGCATTGTGTTTGCAAACTCCGCCCCACGAATCTCCCTTTAATTCACCCTCTACGGAAGCACCCCCTTAGATTTCGGAGCGCGGTTGGGGTGTCGATGCAACACGTTGGTAATTCCGATACTCAGTTTTTACTTTTATCCTCGCGGCTCAACAGTTTATTTGACCTGTTGCTCAATAGCGGTTCCGAGTTCAAAATTTATTTGCTCGCTTCCGGTGTCGCTTTTGCCCGTCAACTCATTTGCATTTTCGCTAATTTTTCGCCCATTTTCGCCGTTTTTTCGCATCTGGTGTCCGTGTGATCGTGTTATTTACTGATTTTGCCAAAATTTCAATTCGAATTTCTCAGGAAACTCGACAAGTGTTCGTGAATTATTTGCGTCTTTCTTCAATTACACGACTAGCCGTTTCTACCATCGGTGAGTTTTCGTGTTTTATTTTCGTAATTATTCTCAATTAATGACCATCTCAAAATTATTTTCACTTTTTTTTTTTTTTTTTTTTTTTTAATTTACGAACGAAGCATATACAATGGTTATTTATCCCACTATAAGCCACAATTGGTTTTTGAAGGCAGTAAATGCAACTTTTAAAGTCGTATTCGGTTGTTATAAAATTTTCATAGGGAAATATGTACATTCAATTAGCGGACACCTTTGAATAGTGGACAGAAACACGGGAACTTGAAATTTTCCTTTTTGGAAAAGTATTTTTAAACATCAAGCACTGCAAATAGCAGACGATTTTTTTCACAATTTCCAGTCAAATCGGTAGGAAAGTGTGCTGTACCTCGAGACACTTTCTCTAGTGTAACTGAATAGTTTTGAGTCGACTCAATTGAAACGCAGTGGGTACAGAGCTACATGACTTGGTAGGGAAATCAAAAAGAAAGAAGAAAAAAAATGAAATCTAAGAATGGAACAAATGGAAATAATTTATAAATAGAAGAGTTACAATGAAAAGTCTAGCTATAATACATTCAGGGATACTGTTATTATTGCTACAGGGAATAGTTGAGGGAACGAACTGGAAATTAAGGCAAAGAAACAAGCTACGAAGAGCAGATAATAAAAGATACATAGTGTAAATATTTCCTATCAGGAATGGGCAAAATCCGAGAACTCCAAGATTTATTAATCCAAAGTCCAAAATCCTGGTAAAAATGATTTGAATTCCAAGTCTCAAATCCTTTTTAGAAATGAATTTCAAATCCAAAATCCTAAATCCTCTCCATTTTCGGAAAAAGTGGGATTTTAAATGCAAAATCCAACAATCTGAATTTTCACTTCTCAGCAGTAAGCACCCACGCAATCTTCAATCTTCCATTAGCTGAGAATGTTCACATACAATTTCTATTGT
Organism: Acanthococcus lagerstroemiae; assembly: GCA_031841125.1. Lineage (NCBI taxonomy): Eukaryota > Metazoa > Arthropoda > Insecta > Hemiptera > Eriococcidae > Acanthococcus > Acanthococcus lagerstroemiae. The sequence continues at coordinate 12,464,849 of CM063106.1, read as the reverse complement.
CTGTCGCTCAGCACTAAAATGCTAATTGTAATCAGTGAAAGAGAAAAATTTTTAGGACTTTGCGTTCAGCGTTCTGATTTTTTACTAACAGGTGACCAAATGAGCTTCCTTCCCGTTCGGAGAATATGATAGATTCACGGTCATTTTTCTGAATGGAAAAGTTCCCGAATTATCTTTTCCCGAACGCAAAAACACCGAACGCTTTATTTCACAAATATTTCATATTTTATAATACAATTGTAAGATCATCAATATGCAGGGGTGGAAATAGGAGGGGGCTAGAGGGGCTAAGCTCTCCCTGTTTCAAAATTAGCCCCCCTAAATTAAATTTTTTAAATTAATCTTAATACAGTAAGACTTTTTTTTTCTTACGAAGGAAGTATTGCATCTATTTTTTATCGTTTTTATTTATTTTTTGTTTTTTGTTTTTTTTTTTTTTGGGGGGGGCTATGATTTTCGGATTCTTATAAAGTTATTTTCGGCGTTGAGGCTTCAGGCCCCCTCCCCCTAATGTTTTCGCTCTGTTTCTGCCCCCGCCAATATGTAAGGTTTGATTTTCAAGATATCAATAAGTTAATAGTAAATTGTTAAAATTGATGAAATGAGGATTTTTAGGATACCTGCCGCAGGGCAACGCTGCGAACACCCCATTTTTGGATTGTAATAATTTTTAGAATCACCAAAATGCAAATCCTCTGCTAATTTAATTAGGAGTTGAATCCGAAATCCTTTTTAAAAAAGGATTTGAAATTCAAAATCAGGATTCTGGGAAATTTGGATTGAAAATGCCTGAGGATTTGAATCCTGCGCCCAACCCGGCTTTATAGAAATGAAAAATTCAACATAAGAGAGAGAAACGTAAAGAGACGCAGCCTACAAGTCGAGAGAATCAGGAAGATATTTTTACGAATATTTAGGGGTCGTGCGTCTGGGACGAAGTTTAACATAGGATTTCCTACAAGAAAAATACTAATTTTGCTTCAAATAATCTTAAAAATTTTGATTAAAAAATATTGGTTTGACTTACAAGAATTTAAGTCGTTCTGATCCAAACCTCCCCTCTCCACGGGGTAAGTCTGAATATTTTACGTTCAAGTGGATTTGAATATTTTACATTTTAGCCCCCTGTGGACCAGTATAAGAAAAGGTTGAGACTAAAATAATATGTAAAATGAACTCCCTCTCCACAGGGTAAGTCTGAATATTTTACGTTAAATGGATTTGAATATGTTACATTTTAGGCCCCTGTGGACCAGAACTAACTTCCCGATTCAGGAATTCCGCATTTTAGCATATTTGGTGCCATCGTGTAGGCCTGTATGAGTGAGAGTTGGGACCAACACTACTTCAAAAATGAAATTGTTGACTCCACAAACACTAATTTTGATATATCTGCTATCTAGTGGCAGTTTTTAGGTTCTCCCGCCTTGTGAACCTTTTTTTGGATTGAGGCAGGCAAAACAAAGCACCCATTTTCGTATCCTCGCCATGAAATATAATGATGAAATTTGACGTTTTACTAAAATTCAAGAAGGGGTATCGACTTTAGACGTTCTTTAAATGAAAGTACACATAAGTACTCAGTTAGTACCATTATAAGAACAGTTTTGTTCCGGCCAAACCACAGCTCAGATCAAACTAGATTCTTGTTAAAGTTCACCCTGAGTGCGCGACCCCAAAATATTCTTCAGTTTTGAAAAAATTGTGTCTGGGATATTTTTATACCTACTAGAAGAGATTAAGTCCTGGAGAACTTAACTTTTCAAGCAGAGACTGTTTTGGACTACCCTAATAACATCTTGGATCATAACACTTGTCAAAATTTGCATTCTGTAACTTCAGTACAAAGGTCATAAATGCATTTTTACTCGACGAACCTCTGTTTCAAGGTACAACGCGGCTAAGGACATACAGAAATGAAATTGGAAATTAATGTTTTATTAATCATGAGTCACAGACGTACATTGTGTCGTCAATATGACTCATGTAAGTCAGAAATTACCTACTTACTTGAATGGAAGTTTTTAGAATGCATCAAGCCACTTCGGGTTTTGCCGCCTCGCCACTGCAATTCGGCTTCACGGAAGTATGGTGTGGTTCCTTTGAGAATGGGACGAGAATCAAAAAATGATGTTCCCGATGAACGATTTAAACTTTGGAGTTATCTTCGGGTACAGGTTACCTTTTTGCCCCTTCACCTGGGGATTTTAATTTATTTCCACATGGTTTTCCAAATACAACATAGATTTTCTTTTTCAAGTAAGGTTGGCAGCCGGATCAAATTTTAATTTAGATAGCCATAGGAAGGAAATCTGTAATTATACTGGGGTATTATTATGAATAGAGTAAAAACGTTCTAGTATGGCACATAATTGTAGCCAATCAGTAGCGTCGGAAGCTTCTTTTTTTTCGAGGGTTACAAAAATTTTCAATTTACTCCTGGCCCAAAAAGAAACAAAATTGAGGTACAAAGTATCACGACATTGTATCGTTAAAAAACCAAGATGAATCCAACTTCAAAAGACTGAGTGAATTGTTGGTATAGGGATTTATGATCTTTCAATCGAATCTATGTGACCCCAGTTGTGAGTCCTAAAATCCAAAACATACAAATGGGCAAAACTGATTTGAGGAAATTGAATGCACTATCGAATGAAAAATTTCTAGGGCAGCTGAGCCAGAACATTTTTTAGAATTTATTTTCAGCCTTAAAAACGTAGTACATCAATTATCAATATATAAATTAAATAAAAAAGAATAAGGAGAAAGTTTCCTTCAAAAAAGAACATTGTTTCATTCTTTCTGAATGAGAACTTCCCTCCACTACCGATGGTTCATTTAATTTTCTGATGTAGTAATTTTACGATTTTCAAAGCTGAAATTGCATTTTGGAGCCGGAATCCTGGATCGCTCAAGAATCAGACGCCATATTCGAAATTAGTGACTTAGGGAACTTCTCTTTTGATAGATACGTTATTCTTTTTCTTAATTCGAATCGATTTTGCCCGACATAAAGCGAAATTGGGATTTCTTTTTAAATTTGAAATGTGAACGTCGGGGTATAAATTGAGTCGATTGAAAAATCTGATGCGTCATTGTAAGTAACCCCCTCCCACCCCCACCCAAAAAAGTTACCTAATTTTGATACCTTGCTCTTACCTAATTTTGATACCTTGCTCGATTAACTAATTTCAAATCAATTTGGCCTTTTCCAAGTTCGAAACTTTAGAATTTGAGACCCGGATCGGATTAATAATCTGAAGCAATACATGAAATCAATCCAAAAAGGTCTGATAAAAAATTTGGGGCAATATATGAAATCAACCCAAAACATTCCTATTTTGATCCATTCAATTTTCAAATAAGAGTTAATTTCATCTTCTTCAGGGAAGACATTTGAAATTTGGATCCCAAATCGGGATGACCCAGAAAGCTATGATACATTTGCATCTAAGAACAGTACCCGTTTATTGGAATTTGGAATTAAAATTTCCAGTTCCACTCGGATGTTTCAAGTAAGGAATTTCCCGAGGGCCAAGACACCTGTCACTCCGCTTGCACGGCCCCTGCATACTTACCGTGCCGCCTTCAACATTACAACGCATTCAAAAGAAACCTTCCCATTAGCGGGCATATCCGAATAATGGACAGAAAATTGGTGACGGTAAGTCACCTGTACTGAGAAATTTTACGCTTTTTATAGTCGCTTTTGAAGTGAACTGAAAGGATTAATTTAAAATCGGGAGCTAACTTCAGAACATTTTCTGAAGGAATGTACAACATCCTCCGAAAAATACCTCCTATTAGTCATGCGTATAATGTCAGTGGGTGAATAAAATTATTTCATAATTTCAACCTTTTAACTAAATTACGTCCTGTGGTGTCTGGCGTATCTACGAGGGAGTGTAACCCCAACGGAGGCGAAAAGAGAAACTATGATTTTTTTCGAAAAAAAAAAATCAAAAAATCTTATTTTATTCAATAAAAATTTCAAAATGATGTTTTTCCTCACTCATCCCTCTTCTCTGTTGCAAAAATGTACAGATCGTCACGGCTAGTGACATTTACTGTACAAGGAAGATGTTAAAAATTTAAGCACATACTTCTAGTTAAATACGATTTGGTGTTCAGATTTCAGATTTAAAGAAGTGGAAAATATGCTCGATGCATTTGAATAGGTAACTAATATTTTAGAAATTTCCCAGGAAAATTATAACATCCAGTATGCAATTTTATGAAACGTGTCGTAAGCTCGTATAATCCTAGCTTGAAAATTTTCCTTGCATGCTCGGGCATATTTTGATGAAATGTACCCTTCGAATATTTAGTAACGATTCAGTCTTTTTCCTAGAATATTGTAATTATTCGGATGCAGTTCTCAGAAATTTGTCACAAGCTCGCGTATTCCTCGTCGGAATTTGTTCCTATTTGTCTACACGGGCTAATTTTGATAAAATGTGCCTCTCAAACAGATCTTCTCTTCATGTTATTATCCTGAATGCTATTTGAAAAGGATATCAGATAAATTTGGGTAGTCTATCTGTGCAGAAAAGTGTTTCCGACGTTTAGTTGACTGTATGGAGTAAACCGTATTGGTCCCTGAAAATGTTTACAAGAATTAAAATAAATAGTTGACTGACGAACATTTTTATAACAGACGAGCAAAATGAAATATCAAGTGTATTTCATTATAAGACACATGAACATTTATATATCAGTCTGAGGTTCTTACCTCCGAAATTCTGCCACCGCTTACTCAAATTTTCCTATTTTTTGATTTGAGCTCTAAACTGGAACTCGGGGGTGAGAGCAACTACCCCAGCCCTCCCAGGTATGAGTATGGGGTGTGGTAGGTAGGTTATCCTATCCAAGACGATTTTATCACCCCCTCCCCCTCCATAATAGAATTTGAATGTTTTTTCAACATTTTCTGAGATGCAGGAAGGAAGAACTAAAGCCTCTTCAAGAATCGGCTTAGCCTTCTTAGTCCCTCCAAATCAGCTGTGTTCAAGTAGTTAGTAAAAATTTGTGGTAGTATTTGCTTTCTAGTAACTGACTTTTTGAAATTTCATTTTTTTTTATTGGGGCAAAATCACTTTCTTATGGAGGGCAGACTAACTGAATCAGTTCTCTGGGAGCTCCCCTTCAGCATTTCTGCAAAGTAAGTCCGCTAATGTGTGTTACTAAAATTAGAACTTGAGATTCCTGAAACTAACACTTTTTGAGTCAGGAACAATAAAAAAGAATATTCAAACCGAGAATTTGGCTCCCTTTTGTAATCTCAAAGGAGAGCGGATGAGACCATTTGTGGAAGATCTATGTTTCGCGTCCCCTCTCCTCTTTTGGAAGAAATCAGACTCTTGACCAGCTACGTGTGTCAGAGAGAGCAAGAAAACCAACTCTATGAACATTTGTGGAAGGTTAATCGTGGTGGGGTGGGCGTAATAACTGACTTGTGGTTTTGCCATAGGAGTATAAGTTTTCGCATGGGGTTTCCTCCAATTTGCCCTTACGTTGTGACGGTCCTGGAAAAAGTGTTAATGTTACCAGGCTGTATACTTTTAAAAATATTCAAATTTTATTTCGAAAGTGAAATTATTCGTGCATTATTGCGTAATATGCGATTGAATATTGATTTTCACCTGCATAATGAAGTATGATCTTGACTTTTACATAACCTTATATGACGGTAGGAAATGAGCAACATTTCGTTCGCTATAGCTTTTCTTGATTCTTAGGTATAAGTGTGCGTCAGCACACGTCCGATTATGATTTCGTAATTTTTGAATACTCAGATCACGCGGAAAAATCATTTCGCGGGAAGGAGTAACGCGAGCATGTACTTATTTTTGAAGCATACGGCGACCTTGTCACTCTTAGTTGTGTATTACATGGAATGATACAGGGTTGGTCAAGTACCGTTTCGTTAAGACGCCCACTGGTCAAGTTGTGGAAAAGTTTGAACCATACCCTCAGAGAGGCGAGAAAAACAATGTTTCCCGTACATTTTTCCACTCAATAGACATATATGCTTAATAGCGATTTTTTTGAGAAGGAACCAAATAAGATATTCTACATGCGAAAATCCATTAATTCCCCGCAAATAGCCGTTGAAAAAGGTTATCGACCGCGAGTAATTAATTTTTTCAATTTGTAAAACGTATACCCTAACCGAAATGATTTCGTTTGTATAAACCGTGTCCATCGCAACTTCGGACATGATTTGAAAATCAAATTAACTTTTTCCAACCCTTGTTTGGCACAGACCATGGAGTTGGCTCGTCGCGTAGGCATAAATGTATACATTATTATGGACGAATACGCGAGAAAGAAAACTGAATCAGGTAAAATGATACTCAATTACGGTTTCACTTTCATTTCAGCCATTTGATTTGCGATAAAATTCAATTAAAATTCATTATAGTCTCATTAAAATGCCATGCCGCTTGCTCCGATTAGATTACACGATACAAATTTAATCTGCAAATCAGCATCTGTCGGTATCGTATTAGTGTATTAACATTTCATGACCTCGCCGGTCATTCGCATGATCCAATTTAATATCGTAAAAAATTAGCTATTTTTTTCCACTTGTTTATTTACGATCCCTTATCGCGGTATTTAAATATAATGAGATATTATGTCATCGTATCGACATTAATTCGAATAGATGAGTATTGTGAGATGTTTGGCAGTTTCGCTTGGAAAAATATTCATTAGGCATTTTATTATCCAGGCGGGGAAAATCATTTCGGTAGAGGCGAAGGAAAGACTTTCCAGAATTCGATTCGAGAATATCTTGAATCTGACAGTTTCAACAATAACTTGAAAACATCTTCATTGAAGAAAAGTTTGTATACCTGGCAAGACTTTAATGAAATTCTGGTGGGAAAATGTTCACTAATGCTCCTCTTGTCCATAAAACTTAATAAAAGCAGAATATCAAGACTTATGACTAACCGATGAAAGTCTATATTTTGAAATTTTACATGTTTGGGTTTCACACCAAAAGCATATTCGTAGCCATCAGGTGGGACAGTGGAGGCGACTGCCCTCCTGCAGATCAAGCTTCAAACAATGTAGAATGTAAAACTGGAGGCCAGACTGGGCAAACTAAGAGATGGTTTGCCAGGGAATTTAAAATGCTAAGTCTGAACAATCGTGCTAGAGTCTTACAGAATCTGAAGAAATCCTATATTTCAAAACTTGTAAATGAGTTCTGAAGGGCGCTTGCGAGTTTAAATCTAGAGTCCTGAACAAGCTTTTACGAGTCTTAGACGAAATTTGAGAAGTCGCGATCAATTGTAGAAGAGTCCTAAAGAGTCTTCAACATAAGCGCCGACTTATGGAACATATTGAGGGGGGGGGGCAGAATCAAAGTTATCACGGTTTTTAGGAGTGTCAAAAATCCCTCTCTCTGAAAATTCAAATGGTCGTCTTCTATCTATTTTGGTGTCAAAATTACCCTTCTCATTATTACTTATCATATTTTACTTTTTTTTTTTGTTAAAATAAAAAATTGATGGTAAAATGTGTTGTACTTTTTCCATTTTTGAGTTGAAAATATTGAGGGAGGGGCGTTGCTCCTCCAAATTTTCCACTGAGGCGAAGCCCCCCCCCCAAAAAAAAATAAAGCGACAAGTCGGCAGCTGTGGTCTTCAACTATAGCCTAGGAAAGTAATAGAAATCCTTAAACGAGTCTTGGAACAGTCTTAGTGATGAATTTAACCACCCAGCTGACATTTTTGCTAATCAGGCGTCAGTCCAAAAAGGTCCCTCTAGGCTCCTGGATACTTGGAAACCAAAATTTAAAAATATATATATCATACTAACCATAACATTCTCTGATCGTTCTTTTTAAATAAAGGGGTCTACTAAATCATCAGCTGATGGCCGTATCAAAATTGTATGATCATTTCTTTTTAACACATAAAATGGACACCAGCAAAATCGTTCGTTTTTTGACCTAACTTTTTTTTCAAGATGGGAGTGGGTTATCAGATTCGTGGACTTTGTTTGGCTTAAAAGGACCACTTCAAAATCAAGCATCTCTTTTTTCTGGACTTGAGTGATTTCAGGAGAATTACGTAACTTTTTTTCAGAAAGTAGGAAATCCTTTTTTGGAAGGACTGCATCAGACTTATACTATCTTTTCTCGTGCGTAAGAATCTTCAGCCAGATCCTCTGACCTTTATCTTTTTCAGGGAGTTGGTGTCAAAAATTAGGTACGAAATTTTTCTTAAAATATTTAAAATAACGGTTTTTTTGAACATTCGAAAACCGGATCTTTCGCCGTAAATCTGCTTCTGAACTTTGTAAATATTAACTTTGGAGAAGCCTTAAAAAACGTCTACCTACTTGTTTTATATCTGTATAAGTCTTAATACATTTGTTTAAACGAGTCTTGAATGGTCAGTGAATCATAAACAGGAACCTCGCAGACTCTTGCGAACACGTCTTGGAGGATATTGAATGACTATGGACGAGTCTCAGTCAGATTTAAAGACTCTGAGTCTTGTACAAGTCATCAATAGCTGTAAGAGTTGTAAGAAGTTCTGATCGTGTCTTGAAAAGCCATAATCACAAGTTCTACACTGCCATAACGAGTCGCAAGCGAGTTTTCGCCAGGTTTAGCGAGTCTTACACAAGTTATAAAAACTTTAAAGAGTCTTCGATACTTCTGGGAAAGTCTAAAAAGTTCTCACATGAGCATAGAACATTGAAGAGCTCTAGAGACTGAGATAAATCTGGGAAAGTCTAAAAGGTTCTTACATGAGGATAGAATATTGAAGAGCCTTGAGACTTAAGTGCTCCCCTTTCTTCGTCAGAGAAAGAACATGATGCTACTCGTATCGTGAATGTTGAGAATCTCCATTATTGCCCAACAGAAAATAAGTGTATTGAAACAATTTGACAGCCAACTTCGATAGATATTTTCATATCCGACGTTAATAAAAATTATTGTCAGAAGATTTTCTGGATGCAAACATTTGAGTGGAGAATAAGCAAAAAAAAAAAAAAAAAAAAAAAAAAAGAAAAGAAAGTCTTCGTCTCTTAAAGTTGTCAATAATAAAATACAGCCAGCAGAGTACAACAAGGGTTTTCTTGGGTTTCGCAAAAATTTGAGTTGACTAGCAAAATAAAAAAGTAAATTAATATAAAAAACTGGTCTTTCAAAGGTGTCTAAAAGCAAGAAAAAATCTTTTAAGTTTTGTTTCTGAATCTGGAAATGTTGCAAAGCTCTTTCAACCTGTTCATTACTTAGTTTTTGTGAAGAATGGAGTAAAAATAATGCTGTATATTCCCAACCTAATTTTCTGGGTGATGAGGGGGTACGCTGTACCCATGTATCCACTTCATTCTAATGCCACTGGCAGAACACAACTCGTGCAAAACTCCCAAGTATATTTCTCTCTTCTATCTACTCATTCAGTTACTATCGTGAAGGCAAAAATATAATTCATATACCCAGGATAGAGAGGTAGAGGAGAAACATAATTAAATTTTTACAGACTCGGAGTCTCTCCTCTCAAAATTGCTGTCTGGATCCTCTACTGTGATTTGACGATGGCTTGAACTTCCTTATACTGTTTTGTCGTTACGCTTATGATCAACAGGCAGCTCTGGAGATCAAGCCGATATCAGGAATCAAAAGACCAGAAATTACATTCCACCTACCACCTCAAGCTATCTATGAATTCTGCCTGTCACAAACTCTGGGTGATATTCAACTGAATGCTTTCAGCATCCCTTCGTTATTTTTTCAGATCTTCGAAAATCGCATACTCTTTGAGACCGTGTATCTTGTTTACTGTCTCGGCGTACGTTACGTAATCCACTCAAAAACTGGGAACATTTTAAGCCAGGAGTTTTTTCCCTTTTCAAATTACCTTTGAATGACAGGGACCGAAGAGCAGCGGGAGAGAGAAAGAGCCTGAGCGAGAGAGAAATAGCGAGAGGGAAAAAAGTGGAAGAGAATAAACGACAACCGTTATGAAATACCACCAGTGTAGATTTAGGCACGCGCACACAACTGCCTGTTACCTTTACCGGTTTCCTACTCTATCGCATCATCTTTAATGAACATAGTAACAGAAACACAAACATTGTTCATTCTGAAAAGCACACATTACGACCACAAACGAAGACCGGCAACTAAAATCTTGGGTGGCTCGGATTTTGAAATTTGGTGAAATTGCGTTAACATTCAAGGCGTGACAGTTCTGACATGCAGGGGGTATAAAATATTACAGAAGGATCGTAATATGCAAATCGTGCACTTCCTTAATCTGTGAGTTGCATTATTCGTGAACTCGGGTAGGACAAATAAGGATGAGTGATTCATTCTACAGCTATATTATTATGGTTCTAGTTCCTAGTCTTCAGTATTTTTCTTTATTGATATCGCAGCATTTGGTTCTCACGTTCAGGAAGTAATCTAAGGTTTTGGTGTACCACTGCTACATCGTAACTTGTAACTGATGGTTTATGCGTATTTAAATACTTGAGACGATTAGTAGGGCAGCGAGATCCCATTACAAGACAGTTACGTTTTCTCTTAATACTCTTAGTGGGACTTCAACTTACGAATTCGGTATTTTTTGTAACTCGTCTTCCGTAAGCGTGTCGGTTCTGACTAATTGTGATTTTGGTGTACTACCAAATTATTCCTTAGTACTTGGAGAGAGAGAGATATTAACTCTATGTACAGTCAATAGGTTCTCCTCATGTTTGCTGTAGTTTGGCAGGGCTTTACCATGGATATGAGTAGTGTAGTTACAAAAGTTGTACTCCGAGAAATCTCTCGGAAGACTCGAACAGTGGAGAGACTGATCACACTTTATCCCTCGGCGAACCAACAATGAAGCCCTGTGGAGTCCCCTTCCATCCGTAAGCAATCTACGTGTAAACGCGTGATTTCTGGACTCACTACGCCCCTCTGATAGGTCACCGATCCCCGACTAGTGCACATGGCCAGTGCGACCCTCGACTTGATATTTCGATTCCACTATCGTCCACTTCCATTCGCCCCGCGACTTCAGCTTTCGAAGTTTCTATTCCTCTTGCGTTTTACTGTCGATTTAATGTTATTCGTTAGTGGCTTTAAGATAGAATTTTATTGCTCGTTGCTTAACTTACCGCGAAAAGACTCTGGTTATAATATCCCCTTATCAGTTGTGGCTGCGTTGTTTTCACGGCTCAGGAAATAAATATATCGTTAACTTATATTATGAAAAAACGTACCTGTGAACCTGTTTCATGTTATAAGTACATAAATACATACTAAATTATTCATTCGTGCTTTTTACCGGCACGTTATTAATTTAGTTTTATAGAATTTTAAATGAACTGTTAATGCTGGATGTAGCTCGTTGCGGAAAACAGCTCCTAAAGATTTGTTCGGTGTTCAGCCTTTCCTTTGTATTTTCTGCAGTCGATTGTTCCTACAATAAGCTTAACACACTTTTCAGGTCGCTAATATAATGTCGTTATCGCCATTTCTTATCATACTCATGGAGGCGCTGACACGTAACTGCAGCCGAAAAGTCACGTGCATTATGATCACATTGCACCGGCCAGTTACGTCGGCTGATCGGCAATCACCACCTAACTGGGAAAGCAACCGAGTAAAGAACTCCGGCTTCACAAATTTTCAATATAAGGCTCCCACTCGGGTTTCCTGTCACAAAATTTTCGGCTCCGGCTCTCTTTTGCTTTCTTTCGAACACAGAACCCGGGAAGAGCTATCAGCTTTAGCTCCAGATCCGCAACGGTGACGTTGATTTGTCTCCGCTTATCTTGTTTTGTAGGTGTCCTCTCACCCTGTCTGTCTTGTTCCTCTCATCTCGTACGTGTCAACGTGTCACATGTTTTGTCTGCATGTTTTATCTTGTCTTGTCATGTATGTCTTGTCTCCGCTTATCTTGTTGTGTGTTACCTATCTTATCCTGTCTTGTATGTGTCACCTGTTTTGTGTGTGTGTTTTATCTTGTCTTACCGTGTATGTCTTGTCTTGTCTCCGCTTATCTTGTTTTATAGGTAGGTATTGTCTTATTCTGTCTGTCTTGTTCCTCTGGTCTCTTATGTGTCACCTGTGTTTTGTTTGTTTTATCTTGTCTTGCTTTGTCTTTTTAACTTTGTACTTGTAACGGAAACAAGTGAGAGGAGGTTTTTGAGAGGCGGCCAAAGGACAAAATTTTCCGCGTAATCGTTACTTTTATCATTCCATTATGATAATGGACGTGAGAAACCCCTCTCACCCTACTCAGGCGGTAACGTATTTACTATACAGCCTTCTCATTCACCGGAATGTCCGTTAACATGACGTTTATATGGTCACACTGTTAGCCACCAATGCTATTCACATGTACCTAATTAATCTCGTTGATCGATGGAATCGACGGTCGGCACGCTGCTGGGAAGAGCAAAATTGTTATCACGTTCCTATATATTATGTAAGCAGACGTAGCCGCGCTCTGGGTCAATTACCTGAACGCAGTTTTTGAATCGAGCCTTTGTAAACACACGCCACACGAGACACGACCATATGCCGTCTGTAACATTGTAAATCTGGGGTTGATGGCACACGCCCGTATTTTTCGGAAAACTGTTACAAGACGTTCGAAAGAAGTGTTTCTTAAAGAGACTTTTTGTTCGAAATTGGATTAGCGTGATGTATAATAAGATCTAAACGCGGTATAAGGAATATATATAGGTAAGGCATCCAGGTGTGTACATCGCGCCCCCAACTTGGATCAATACAGCGAACATGTTTTATATTCTAACGATGTATTATGTAATGATTTTTTCGATGTGAACTCTCTCGTGACCGAGTGTAATCGGCGTATCCGATTGGAAAACTGAGAGACTATAAGCACATGATTCCATGAGTACAGCTGATTACCCGGAGCTTACAGGCAGCTAAGCATAGCGCGATATTCCGCCTATTTTTGTGGTGTAGGAAGTGTAACATGGTTTTTAAGATTCTATTACAATTATCGTTCCAGTGTCGCCTTCTCATTCAAATTATTGTCTTTTAAGTACGCGGTAATTCCATCGAGACCAGTGCGGCACTTCTCACTGGTCTGTTGCTCATATGCAAGGGAGGTGCGAAAAGCGCGCCGCCTTAGCTTCAAAAAAGCTATATGTCGTTCAAAGTTGCGTGGTGAGTTCAAAGTGGCGTGCCCGCCCCTCCTACTCATCTACATTACGCTATTTCAATCCGTGGTTCTTTAAAGCTGATGCAGCGTCTACTATGTTTTGGGCGCGCCTGTCACAAGTGACATTTGGGCTGTCCCTCCAACGTCCCTAGAAAAGTTATTAATCAGATAGTGAACGACGACGACTGTAGTGATCATATCGCGTGGCTTACTAAGTAAGTTATCCGGAATAGTTGGCCTTCGCTACCCTCACGGTTTGTAGGGTTGAAGTATTTCCTTCACCGTGTTGAAGATGTACCACCAGTTATCCAGGTAACTAAAAGGGAACCAAGGGTAACTGGCGGTTTTTTGGGTAATCTGAGGGTAACTGAGGGTTGCAAATGGGTAACTTTTCCGCGGGTAACTGGAGAGTAACTAATCCTCGCCAGTTACCCAGGTACCTAAAGGGGAACCAAGGGAAACTGACGGGTTTCTGGGTAATCTGAGGGTAACTGAGAGTTGAAAATAGGTAATTACCCAAGTAACTAAACGGGAACCGAGCGTGACTGACAGGTTTCTGGGTAATCTGAGGATAACTGAGAGTTGCAAATGGGTAACTTTTTTGCGAGTAACTAGAAGGTAACTGACTGCGCGTCGGGTTTGAATAAAGAACCCACGAGGCGTACCTACACAACACAGCATTATAATCTTTTAGTGGTAGTAAAACGTGTTCTGCGAGTGCTTTCTTCCTGCGAACTGGCGGGGGATTGCAGAATACATTATCAGATATCAGTTCTCTTCTATATTTTGGCACTGTGGTTGTTCTGTTCGCTGGGATATTTTGCGAGAAGAGAGACAAAGCCTGTTCGCACAGTTTTTTTCGGCATTGGGAAGCAAATCAGAACCAGCGTCGCAGAGATGTGAGATTGGAAAATGATACCACTCAGTCACAGAGCGCATGACAGAGCTCTATGAAGGAAATCTTGCGCGGACACGTTATTTTGAATACGCCAATCTAAGAATACCATACGCGATGTTTTTGGCGATTCTTCCCACTTTCTGGCGAAAATGTGTTCTACGCATGTGAGTACACACCTTCTCATAATCATTCTTGTCCTCTGCAGAAATGATGCCACGCAGCAAATTTGTTGTAAACTCGTATCACCGATGAACTAGTTTTTTTTTATCTGTTATGAAAATGTTCAAAAATGTCACATACGGGAATGTGCCAGTTGTTGGTCGGGTACCTAATGTTGACCGCTACATTCTTAAGTTCAATATAACATCCGGTAGGAACGCTATGAACATTTTTTTCACAGAAATGTGTTCTGTAGACTCAGAGCTATAATTCTATACCAGTGTGACTCATGACTGTGAAGACGTGATTACAACTCCGTGTTTGTGATTTTGAAATTTATGGTGATCAGAAAGTCTGACCAACAATTATAGGCTTCTTACTTTTGCGCATTTTTTCCTGGTAGCTCTTGTTGTGAGCTTTGTTTTCTAACATCTACATTTATCATCCATCGCAGTTCAGTCAATTTTTAATGTCAGTTTTTGTTATCACGACAGCGTATTCGAGTTACAAATTGCTATCCTGATAATGTTGTTCAAGCGCACGAGAGGATCAAAGCCGTGGTTTCCGGCTGCCGCGCGCGAGAGCGTTAAATCGTGCTATAACGGCTACCGTATCGGGGTGACTTCGAGGTCTGTCGGAAGGCGGACGAAATTATTTGATAATTTTGAAAATTATACGACGTCACCAAGTCAACAATGGGCGAAAGAAAAACATCTTGCGTTGTGTAACATTAGCCGAAGTCAATGAGTATTGTACTATCAACTCGGCCTTTTTGTTGCGCGAATATCCCCGCAGCAAGCGTCCCGCTGGTCAGTATTTTGGTCTGACAGCGATCACTATTCATTCGCTGTTTATTGTACGAGGTATTCTCGTACACATAGAACTCGTGTCATGTCCGAGCCAAGGAGCCTTACACCAGTATAACCGAGCCGAATAACCGTTTAGCAGATGACCGATGTCGCTATAAATTTCATGAGTGTTAACTGTGTTCAGCGGTTTGTAATACAAGAAGGCAATAACGCGATACAGCGTTTCAACAAGTAGTACGAATTTCCTCGACAGTGGTGCCTTAGTTCGTTGGATCCTTGTAAAGTTAGGTATCTCTCACGAGCTCTTTGATAACAGCGAATTTGTACGTATGCCAAGTAGTGTAAAACTTCGGACCAGGCTTAAGGTTTGAAAGGACAAATTTGATTGAAATTTGAGAAGTAGCTATACTTATCATGGCCCAGCGTGACTAATGTTTCAATTAGAATACCTACTATGTTCTGTTGTATAAAGGTCTGAGATTCTTTTCGACAATCCGTTGTGAACACAGTAAATATCTTAAACATCATCTCATGGATGCTAGAAGAATTTTTCTGTCAGCATTTATGAAAGCTAGCAAAATATATCACGGGAGGTAAAATTAAAAAATTTTAATGTAGACCAGTTTTTTTTTTGTTTTTTTTTTCTTTTTTTTTTTTTTTTGCTTATTGACTGAAATTTGTGAAGTCAACAAATATCAGCATTGTAACTGCCCAAGAAGTACAATCGATACAATAGTCAATACTTTTGTCGATATTCAAAATCGATTATTTTTCCAACACAACAAATTTGTCGAATTCGGCGCGCAAAGTCGATTGATAAGTCAAGTGAAACCGACATCGTTGTCGGCATCGACTGTTTTGTCATCTTTGTCAAAAACCAATGAAAAAGTTGATATCGAAATATATATGGTAAATCAACTTGGCCACCTCGACTTTTTGGTCGACCTTTTGTGCTATAGAGCCGATGAGAAAGTCAATATCGAATGACGTACGAAAGACCGTCTCAGTAACCCCAGTTTTTTTGTCGACTTTGGCTACTAAAATGTCGTTGAAAAACAGTCGACATTGATTTCCATACAGACGTTGATCTCGTCATCGAGTTATTTAATTTCCATGATTCTGATTTAACTTGACGCTAATAAGTTTTTCCATTTAGTACCTATCTACAATCCGCAATTTTCTAGAAGAAATATTTTATCGGCTGTCCAACTGTTGTTCTAGGTATATAAAATTCGGTATCGATTACATTCTGAACTGTCGATCCAAACTTCGACAGTGATAAACGCATCAACACGTCGATTTGAATGTTTTTACTGTTACAACCATTTGTAATTAATTTGAAATGAGATAATTCCAGGTTAGTGCGTTGTCAAATAGCATATGAAAAAAATGTAACAGAAATTTTCAAATGCTAAAATATCGAGTTCAGTACTTGTTCCACAGGTGGAACCGTTGAGATCTTCTATATTTAAGAGAACAGAGAAAATAAGTTCCTTAGAAAGTTTGAAGCACGGAGAGCATTGGTGCCAAGATACATGCTTATTGTAATGATATTCCGTCTTCAGAGAAAATTATGTTGCCTTTGAACCCTTAACACTTCTTTTCATGTATCCTGATCTATTCACCAGAAGCTGCATGGAAATCAGGTTTCGAAAAAACTTGAGGAAAAAGCCTTCATTATGCCTCACTTTACACTCACTTATGTAGGTCAAAATTAAGTCGTAGCTATAGCTAAAGAATGTGAAGTTCTTTCTAATTGCCACCTCTTATCTGTAAGTCTAGCAGTTTAGAAGAGGCAAATGGGGACATTGCCATCTCTGACTTGAAGGTTTCCTCTCTTCCCATCGACAAAAACCGAATACTTTTTTTTTGTTTCCCCTCTCTTTTTTGTTGGGAGGGGGGGGGGGATTATACTTTGGTTCTGAAATTTGCAAATTTTGTCCAAGTTGTCCGCTGAAAACGTGGTCATTCTATGACTCTAATCTGAAATAATCAAAACGTAAAGGGAGATTTGCATCCATGGCGATCATGCTAGAAA
The DNA here is from genome assembly GCA_031841125.1 of Acanthococcus lagerstroemiae. Taxonomy (NCBI): domain Eukaryota; kingdom Metazoa; phylum Arthropoda; class Insecta; order Hemiptera; family Eriococcidae; genus Acanthococcus; species Acanthococcus lagerstroemiae. The sequence continues at coordinate 12,447,785 of CM063106.1, read as the reverse complement.
TCAATATAGAGATTTGAATTTTCTCCCGGAACAATACTGTATCATATACGTGTTTATTGTCCCGTCTTCTCTCATGAATTAACCTGACGGCACTGCAAATATTGTCCTATCCTCCATTATACTCGCCCCTTTCTCTTGCTGTTACCACTCTTACCCTCTATATATGGTGAACTACTTTCTAAAGCCAATTTTAACCGATTTCGATCATCATTCACAAATGTGCAGTTTTTTTCTCTTTTTGTACAATAATTATGTATCATGTACTCCGATTAGGTCTGAGACCTGGAGACTTTGTAGTCGGAGTTGAATTTCTCTGCTGAAATAATTTGACGGCTCTACACCACGTTCACAGAAAAATTGTTTTTTCCAGGATAAATACCTTGGTCTCTGGCCTCAAACATAACTCTTCCGAGATTATGACGTAAGATTAGATGTGGAAAGTGAAATTAGATGTGGAAAGTAAATTTATATCAAACAATTACCTGCACTGAGAGAAAATGAAAATTATGACAAAATTATGAGAAATTCTAGTAAGTCAATTCAGAAATTCCCACGCTGTTCAACTATATAAATTATAGTAATTTTACTAGGTAATTAGGATAAGAATTACTTACAGTAATTCTATTATTAAATATAATTATAATTTACAGTAGAATTGCGCCAGTGCCAAATTCAAATAAAGATTACAACAAGAATTTGTTTCTAAAGAATGTATGACATGTCCCGATGCGCAGTCACTTACCCTCTGTTACCCTCTAGTTACCCAGTTACCCGCGGAACAGTTACCCAATACTCTCGAATTACTCTCAGATTACCCTTGTTCCCCTGTAGTTCCCCTTTAGTTCTCCTCTAGTTACCCGCGGCGGAAAAGTTACCCATTTGTTACCTTCGGTTACCTTCAGATTACCCTTGTTCCCCTTTAGTTACCCAGGTAACTTATGGGATTTAGCGCATCGGGGTAGAACGTCAAAGGCTTATTCAAATTTGTAATTGTTCTCACCTGAATCTTTTCTCAGAATACTCCATGGTATCTTGCCGAGCACTCGTAATTCTTGTAAATATTTACCTCTTCGGTTCCTATGAGTATATTTTGGATAGAGACATATCGACGCAAAGAGGAGGGTATTTCACGAACGACTTCCAGAGTTGGCAAATTTAATGACATTGACTCTTAGTGAGTAACTTACAAAAGTGTAGAAATTTTTCTTTTGTTTGAAAATACCTATTTGTCTGTTGGCAAAACAGTTCTCCTTGCTTCGATACGCCTCTGATTTTGAAGGAAGCTTAGATGAAATGCTTTCGAAAATGTTTATGATCGTTTCGAATCATTCATGCCCTTGAAATCTCAAGTATATATAGCTTGACAGCCGCAGTTCTTCACTGTACCTGGGCTTACAAAGACGGAAGCGCCTTAAGACAATTCCTGTTATAATCAGTTATTCCGCTCCACTTGTCTCAGCAGTTCTTTTCTTATTGCTTCAGAATTTACCGCAAATTTTCAAATATGTCCGTGGCTCTTCATTTTCCTTTTTCTCACTCGAGGCATTTATCTTCAAACAGCATAAACCTTGTACCGAAAAATGAAAAACAGTCTCCTTAATGCAGATTGTGAAACGCTTATCACCCTCTACTGTATAGTAATAACTGTCCTCGAAGAGAAAGAAAGAGAACGGAAAATTCATTCTTTTTATCTTGAAGCAAAAAAAAGGTAGGTACGTGGCCCGGGGTGTTTCGAGAATCTGGAGGAAAAAATGCTTGCATAACATTATCACGCAATCCAAATATCGAGCTCTGAAGGGTCTGGCTTATCGTTTGGGCACGAGTATTTGAATTTATGAACTATGAAAGCGTTTTCAATAATAATAAACGCCCACTAGGCTTTTCGAAGAGTTCTGCGTCAAATGCGGTGGCTGTTACAAGGGTGTAAGTATACAAGCCGACATCTTTTTTCTTTTTTTAGTTAATTTCAAACACGCTTCCGAGGAGCCATCGCCGCTAATGGTGTTTTTATACGCTTCCAAAGCAAATCGTCGGCAAAAGACGTATAGAAATCGCGATGAGTATTACTTAATACACCGCACGTGCTGTTACCCCCCAGCATCGATCAAGTTTACCGAATGATAAACTGGTCCGGCTTTGTCTCACTTTATGGTTGACGAAAGAGATGAGCTTCGGCTATCGAGGGAGCAAACGAATTTTATTGTATTATGGAACTATAGCGGCACGCACCCATTACTCGTGTGCAAACTCGCCCACCCGTTTATTTTTTTATTTTTTTGCTTGAATAAATTGAGATACTGAAGATGTCTACGCAGTCGCGTCTCTTTCTCCGCAGATAATACGATTTTTAATCTCCTCCCGGATAAGTTGTTTTCAAAAGGCTTATAAGGTATGTACGCTTATCTAGGAGGCATTTTGTTCCGAAAAAAAGTACCTACATGTACATGAGAAACCCCTTTTTGACCCGGTAGAAGCTGATAACTGCGTTGTAGCCAACGTCTTTCAGAGATTAATTACGTCAGAGGTGGTCCCGGTCGCAGCGAACACTTGTAGTCTTTTGGCGGACCCTCTGGGATCCGAAGCGAACTTCAAACATGGTTCGCTCTCTCGTGTCTCAATTCCAGCCGCTCGTGGCTACTCCGGTCGAACGCCAACCATGTTTAAATATTCGCGACCGAGCGAAATGCGGTCGACTTGGAATGTATTTAGCGTTAGACTTCGAATGATGGCTGTAGTGATGGTTTCCATTCCAATCTAGACCAACCTCGAAACTTAATAGTAAGTTTCTAGATGGAGTTTTCTTGTTAATTTAGCCTAACTGAGTTAGCCGCATAAGATTTGTTTCTCGTGCCAACTATACAGGCTCAAATATTCATGAAATTGAACTGTAGGCCTTGAAGTCTCGGAGATGGAAAATAGCCCGGTCAGAAGCGGCTAAACAATGTTTGGAGGGTGGTGAAACGAAATTTGATCGAATAGTAACATAGACCATAGACTGAGCTAGGCGTTTATACATTTGTTTTTTTGTTTTTTTCTGATTTACGTTTACGAGTCCCATTGAACCTGTCTCGAATTCAATGACGTTTATCTCTATCGAGACCATTGAACGTTTTTTTTTAATCAGCAAGTTAGACTTTGAATTTTATTCACGCTACTGCCTACGCCGTTGAATGTATTCTTTTTTCCCCTGAAAGAATGTTCACGTGTACTACGGGCTATTAAATAAAAATATTTTCCATAATCGATATCAGTTACGTATTTCGATGACTTTGTTTGTCTAAAAGTGTTGTAAACGAACGTATAATTAATGCTGAAGTTCTGCGTAAAAATGCAGGCGGAATAGTTGTACACGGTGCTTATGTTATTATAAAACAGGATGTCGGTAGTGGTAGAGATCGAGGAATAAGTTAGGGAAGTTCAAGTAAAGATAATAACAACTGACCTTTGAACTTTGAATCGAGTCACGCTAAAGGAATTTGAAAAGGAAATTTTTCATGAAAAATACGGTACTTTACTATCTCACAGCCAGAGTAACAGATTTACGGGAAATGTTCTATGGTCTCAGAGTCCACTGGAAAACGGGATTATAACGGGAAACGAGGGAAATGGACAGCAGAAAAAGGGCTCTGGATTTCTCTGGAAAAATCAGACTAAAATTTCTATAGATGGGATGTGTTCTTTTTATAATGAACTCCACGGCCCATAGCCGCATGTCATCTGTATCTAGTTTTATGGCTGCTGTCGTTTCTGGTAACAATTTGGTCATTTCAGTCGCAGTTTTTGGATTATTTTTCAGCCAGTTTGAGTACATTTTGGTCGTTTTGGTCGAATTTGGTCACTTTTGATCGTTATCCATTTTTGAGTTAATTCTGGTCTTTTCTGGTCATCCTTGGTTACCTTTTGCCGTTGTAGCCCATCTTTGACTATGTTTGGTTATATTTAACGACTGGCTCAGGTTGTGTTCGGCCAGATTCGGTCATTGTTGGCCGTGGTAGATCATTCCAGACATTTAGTCATTTATAGTCGAATTCGGGTGGAATAACACTGTTTAGTTGGGTTTCTTGTATCTCGATTGTTTTTGGACAGTCTTGATTTGCCTCTATCGTTTTGAACGTACTTGTTTCTTCTGGTCAATTTTAGTTATAGCTCTAATTTTTTCAACTTGATTTTGTTCGCTTATTTTGGGTATTTGTCAGTTATGGACTGCGGGCTACCTCTAGTTTTTCATTTGAAATGGTTCGTTTGACCTTAAAATACTACTTTTAGTAAAATTCATTAAATTTGTGATAGGCAACCTGACCGGCACGGTATGTGCACTCTGCAGTCGTATCTCCCTGAACGTCGGAGGGCAAAACACTCGCTATAATGATACGTTTTCGAACTGCCACCCAACTCAGGGTGGGTCCTCAAGAAAAATTTTTACGTGCTTCTGAAATATTGGGTTTCTGAGCATTTTGGGCATAATAGTCAAAATTGGTAATTCAATTTCGCATGACTTTTTATGTTGTAAAGAGGTTGATTTTCAGTAGTCTCGCACAATATTATAGTTTCTATCAAAATCAACTAAATATTGGAATTTAGGGGTTCCCAATTTCTTTTTTTTTTTAAATTAAAGTTTTTAAAAAATTCTAATTTAGCTTTTTTAAATTTTTCATCGGTCGGTTGCAAATCTCTAACAATTGAAGACCTTTTTAGCAAACTGCGGTAAGTCCAAAATTATGAAAAATGAAAAAAAGGGCTCCTCCTTGAGTGGCAGTAAATGACGCGAAATTGTCCCGAAGCGAATCCGAGTCTATACGATAATTAGTTTCAATGATCAATGCTAAATCAGAATTATTTCCTCATGTAAATTGTGGAAGTTTTTGTTTTTTCCAAATTTATTCCAGAAGCTTTATCACAGTTTGCGAACAAGGTCTTGAATTGTTAGAGAAATAAGAACGAACATGATGTATTCTGAAGAGAGTAAAGAGATACTAAGCATTACCTAGTGACGATTTGGAGAGAATCTGTTAACATACCATCCATTCCATGCTTAAAAATACCATTTTAGTGAATTTCACTAACCCGATGCACAATCAGTTACCATCTAGTTACCCGCGGAAAAGTTACCCATTTGCAACCCTCGGTTATCCTCAGATTACCCAAAATCCTGTTAGAGTTACCCTTGGTTCCCCTTTAGTTACCCGGGTAACTGGCGGGATTTTGCGCATCGGGGAGAGTGGCATCTACATAACAAAATATGTGTGGTATTGCAGGGTTAAACCAGTTTCGTCCATGTTTCAGTTTCAAGCTGCTGGTCTATTTTTGGTAGTTCGTTAATATTGCTCTGTTTGTGGCCGTGTTTTGGTTTTATTCAGTCACATCTCAGTTTCATGTAGATAATTTTGGGCCAGGCTAGATTGTTCGAGGTCATTGTTGGTTTCAATTGTTTCAAATTGTTTTCGATTCTGCTCAGCTCCTTAGTGTGATCACTTTTCCAGGGATCAGTTACTGTTTCAGGGGATAACTTAAGATTAGACTGCAAACTACATGCCCAGGAATCTCCCTACCTCCAAAAAAGACGCACTGCAATGGGTGTGGGGAGAAAAGCTCTTTCATCCTCCCCGACGCGACAGGCCTAACCATTTTATTTATGAATTCTATTTTTATTTATAGCTCTGAGTAGGCATAGATGGACTGCCATTAGCTTCCTATTTTATCCTTTTTTGAACGTAAGTCTCCGTCAGCTCCCCCCCCCCATTTGTCTCAATCGTATGTGAGGTTGGACATTGTGAATTCGTCCCGCCATCTGTTGGTCAGACCTGACCATGTTTCTTCATAATTGACAGTGTAGGTCGATTTAGGTCAATTTTGTTGGATTTGGTCGTTCTCAAAAATGTTTTATGCAAGTTGTCTTCGAAGCCGGACTTAGAAAAGGCGATGGCTTCGGATCTCTCGACAAGAGAAGTGTGTTTGCATCTGAAAAAATGAAGTTAAAAAAGAGAATGGAACGAAAAAATAAAAAAGGGAAAAGGAAGAAAAGGAAAAACGAAGAAAAGAAGGAAAGAAAGAATAAAGAAACATGTGTCTTCTGATTTCTCGAAAAGCCGAATCTGAAGCGTGTAGGAGAGGGCTGCTTTTAATTATTGGTCCTGGTACGCATTCCTGATAGAATCATATTGTGGAAAAACATGGGGTCTGGGCTCTAGGTTCCCACGTTTAAAAAATTATTAGAAACAACGTTTTATTGAATGTTTTTAAAATTTTTTTTTGCTTTGCTTTCTTACTCGTGTAAAAGATCTTAGGGCTTCAAATCCTAAATCCGGTATTAAGCATTCCATCTAAATCTATTTTCACCATTAACTGACAGAAGAGTGAGATACCAATCTAGAGGTTCAAAGTTTCAAGAAAGGGAGGATTTTTTTTTTTAGATTTCCAATGAAAAAAATTCTGATTACAGGTCTTTATACTTAATTTAAAGATGATAGATGTCAAGTGTACAATTTTCTCGACTTCTTGATCAGTGAAATTAGGTTCACTCTTGTAATATGTGGACCATAGAGACTCCTCTTCTCCCTACACATATCTCACTAAAAACGAATACATTAGCGATCTGCAGACGTTGGCAGTACTAATAAATGACGTGATAATCAGGAGAACAAACCAACATTTTTGGCTAATTCATAGAGCACGTTAGTCACTGCAGCATACCAGCCCCGCCAGTCAGGGGCCTGTCGTTGAAATTGTCAGCATGTGAAGTCCTAAGAAAAATAGTAAGCTTACATATTTGGTTATCAACAGAGTCGGATTTAGAATTTTTGGGCTTCGGAACCCAAGCTTGGTAGAGCTCCCCCCAGTCCCCTGGCAAAAACCCTCAAACGTCAGAGCTAAAATAATAAAAAAGAATGACGAAAGCTCAGAGTGGTAGGTGCCGCTTCGGCCAAAATTGAGTTATTGTCACCATGGTATACTATGTTCACGCCTCCATACTCTGAATCTATCATGTAGCTCAGTACTTACATTCAAATAGTTCAAAATCGGCTCCAAAGATAGCGTTGTGTGTAAACCATACATCATACCAACTTTTAAATGCGTTTGGTACTAAGTTCCACTTTGGTCAAAATTTAGTTAGTGCCACAGTGGACAATGGTTTCCTGTGTTCATGTCTTGATACTCTGAACGTATCATGTAGCTCAATACCTACTTCCAAATAGTTCAAAATCGGCGCCAGAGATAGCAGTGTGTGTTGACCTGTACATCATACAAACCTTTAAATGCATTTATCTTGAAAACACATTTTTGGCACTTAGCACCCTTTGAACTTTTGTTATACTATGTGCATACCTATTACCTGATGCGCAGTTAGTTACCCTCTAGTTACCCGTGGAAAAGCAACTTATTTGCAACCCTCGGTTACCCTCAGGTTACTCTCAAATTACCCTCAGATTACCCAGAAACCCATCAGTTACCCTTGGTTCCCTTTCGTTACCGAGGTAACTGGCCGGATTTTGCGAATCCCGATACGCAATCAGTAACGCTCTAGTTACCCATGGAAAAGTTACCAATTTGCAATCCTCGGTTACCTCATATTACCCAGAAACCTGTCTGTTACCCGTGGTTCCCCTTTAGTTACTCGGGTAACTGGCGAGATTTTGCGTATCGGGTAAAAAAATAAAGAAAGAAAGAAAGAAAGAAAGAAAAATAAAGAAAAAAAAAACTATGAAATCTGAATTCTAATGATTTTATTCCTCGGTAGTGGTACATAATGGTAATTATTTAGAATTTGTAATTTTCCAAGGGAGAGGTGTATATGTTTTCATAATCGGCATCGCCAAACAATTATAGTGTTTTTATTCTCTCTCATCATTTGGTGAAGGCTGCTTGTTGATGGGGGCTTTGTGAATACACTCCTAAATCTGGCCCTGATTATCAAGTTCTAAATATCTTCACTTTGGGCACCGATTTTCCAGGCGGGAGAAGTTACCTAATCTGTCATCACGCCCATTAGGTTAGGGAGGTAGGGGAACTCTGGCTAAAACATACATTCGTATTTTGGTAGAGCCATTGCTACGCTTATTTCTTCATCCTTTCCCACGCCTTTCTATTACTTCAATTCAAAAAACGTATTACCGAATCAGTTGTCTATTTTGTTGAACATTTTAACCAAATTCATACAAGCGGAGTAGCAAGCTTCACGTCCTAAGTCTGATAGCCGGTGAGTATGACGTATAGGATGAAAATTTAAATCGATATCGTTAATATTTTATTATTCCAAGAGAACTGGTCATATTTTTTTCGCGTAGCGGTACAAGCCGTGCCGTTTAGACCATGACCTCTATAATAATCGCAAAGACCGGAAAACCTTCACCCAAAAAAATTTAGGGTTTAGAATTTTAAGAGCATCTGTGACTCCACCTTCTCGCGTGACAAGCCGTCAGTATGATTTTCCCTCTGTTATCAAGGTTCGCTCTCGGTGCCCTAATTTGAAAACTTTTTCGTCCTGAACTGCGTATGATTTTTGTACGCGCGCAATTTTTCGTTGTAATTTTTCGTCTAGTTACAAATATTGAATAAGTTTTTTTTTTTTTTTTTTTTTTTTTTTTTTCAAAACAGCAATACACTCAGCAACATTTAGCCACGGTACGCGGATTCGAATGAAAAAATAAAATGCTACGCTCGTATGGCGGCAACGTGTAAAATGACCTGTTTCAGCAAATAAGTCAGCTTCCTCTTCTGCGATATTTCAATATGGTCGTGTTTTAACTCGTTCATCATTTCTTTTACGTGATAATTGTTATTATTAGGGACGACCGGTACTGGACATTGGCGTGTGCTACGCAACATAAAGATACAGAAACTTCCCTAACAGGAGCGAATATTTCCGACGAGGAGAACGAGATCACAACCGTAGGAGTTTTTCAATAAAAGGCGTATCACGCATTCCAGGGCTGGCTGATAAAATCGCATGAACGAGTCGACTTCGGAAAATGTTCCGATTTGTGATTGAAAATAAATCGATTACCGTTAAAGTGATCGAAAGAGAGAAAAAAACGTATACGTATGACTGGTTTTGTAATCGAAGGAGTGCGAATTCCACGTATAGGAACACGAACGTGTCATACCTACCGCTACCGATTAAAAACCGTTCTATAAAACTAAGGTAGGTATAATAATTATCCAGGCAACTGAAAACGGAAACATCGAATTGAATTTGCATTCCAAAGATATGTACAGTCTTCTCCTACCTGTTGCCAAGAGTGATTTTTATGCTAGAAATTTGATTCTTAGAGGCCACAGGCTGTACAGAATATCGTGAAAGACTAGAAGTCATTACCACATTTTGTGACATCAAATTAATTCCAGCAGCCTTAGACTTCAGTTTTCAGTTGTGGGCGCAGACAGACCTCTCCAGAAGCAAAAGCATTTTTCAGGAGAAAAACACGGCATTTTTGGTAACACATCTTTTGATCTTTTGAAAATTCAGGGGCCTCTTCTACGAAGCCCATCATCACATTGTGTTCTGCCATTTGAACTTCCTCGCGAGTTCATTATTTCTTCGAGAAACAACGAGCGTAGAGGACCGGAAGACATTGATCTCGCTTATTCTGAAGTCAGGAAACTGTGCATAGCGCTGAATGTGAATTGTACAAGTTTAGTTAGCGTAGGTACAAAATACAATAAAATACATTGTATCACATTTAAGGGTTCGTATTTGTAATAATATTTCTCAACTCTGGTTGGACCGGATCATCAAAACTAACCCCCGTCGGAGTGAAGCCAGGGAGAATAAAACGCCGGGTTTCAACGCAACAGGTCACGAACGTGCCCTTACTGATGAATGTCTCATTCATAGCAGACGTACATAAATACCTGTATGTACGAGTATAATGCATAAAATGTAAACACGTTCTCGCTGAAAAATGCGTTCTCTTTTTTTATAGCTCGGTTACTACTGACCCTAATATGAATATTATTATAAATTAAACTCGCACTCCAATTAGCAGTATAGATTCGAAAATAGCCATTAAGCCTTGTAAAGACACGTGGTCGTGAGTGCAGTTGGTTAAACGGTAAATTAAATTTGAATTAGGGTTTCGAAGAACATAGCGAAATCATAGAACAGAAAAATTTAGTATAGTAAAGTACGAGTTCTTATATATATGAAAGCGGAAATGTGAAGAGCTGGTATGAGTTCTGCGGGTTGAGAGCTTTATGAATCTTTAAGTCGCAGATTTATTAGCGATAAACGACTCTGCATCTCTAGAAGAATCTTGAAGTCATACATTTTATAAGCTGAAAACAGTCGAACCATCTGATCTACGAAGGTGAAGCAGTCTTCATTTAATTCTTTTGAAAGACCCACTTTAAAGGGGAGAATGAAAAGTTGATGTTTGCCAAGCCGAGCCCTATTGGCAGATCTAAAACCTCCAATAAATAAGTGTTGCAGTCATCAAAGTAGACAGCCATTTTCACAACTATAGTAATGCGAAGTACACTTGAGACAGAACACAAGCATGAACCAAAACTGCGGATGTTTTTACCTGAAAAGCAATGAGACGCGACTCTTGTCTTCATTCGCGAATAGAAGCATCATCATTGACAATCTGCCACTTAAGTAATACAATTTTCACTTCAATGTAAAGCTCCTATCACAAATCCATAGCCGCTCAAAAAGTCGTAACAGTTTCTGTCAGGCGAGTCTCTTTCCTCCTCTATATCGGTATTAGTTCTCACATCGAACCCGATGCGCAAAATCCCACAAGTTACCTAGGTAACTAAAGGGGAACAAGAGTAACTACAGGGGAACAAGGGTAATCTGAGGGTAACCGAGGGTAACAAATGGGTAACTTTTCCGTCGAGGGTAACTAGAGGATAACTAATTGCCTAGTATCCCGCCAGTTACCCGGGTAACTAAAGAGGAACAAGGGTAATCTGAAGGTAACAAATGGGTAACTTTTCAGCGGGTATAACTAGGTAACTAGAGGGTAACTGATTGTGCGGCGGGAATTCACAAAACATAGGTATGCAATAGCCTTTAGAGATACGAGTCAGGCTGAAGTTGATATTTTAACTCCTTCATTTTTTTTTTTTGCTAAAACATTCAAAAAATTCCTTTTTTTTTTTTACTGATTATCATCCTGTAGGTAATAAGAAGCCACCTGCGCATATCGCACTTCTCTACGACCTCCCAAATTATTAGAAAATCTATTTGAAAGTTGATGACTAAAACTGACTTGAAAGTGCAAAATGACGGATTTATGATGAGAAAAGACTAAATGACGGATTTTTTTCGTACTTTTTTTGCAAATAGAAGAACACAGATGGTACAAATAAATAAAAAAATGGGCAGAACAAACACTCACAAACTAAAATAACATCGAAGTCGTAATTTTGTTCCCAAAAATCACAAAAAAATTGTCAAAACCATTTTTCAATTCTACAGCACGTGATATGCTTCGGACATCACGTCTGAAGGTCACACAGGATATATCCGTCATTCAGGTATTTGTACTCGCCCTTTTAAAAAGTTTGCGGAAATATCCGTCATGATGCACTTTCAGAGACAAAAAAATTTGACGGATACATCCATCACTGTCAGCTAAGGGGTTAAGGTCCTCCAGGCTCATGTTATTTGCAGATCTTAAGAATATCCGTCTCGAGGATCATTATGGAAGTTTCTTATAGATAAGGGTTCCGATACCTATGGGTAACTTCGAAATATGCTCAGCAACTATTCATCACTATGAAATTTGAAGTGTTCTTCAAAATAGAATTTTGTAAACTTTGATGGCATATATACATAGGTCGGAGTCTCAGAGTTCATAAACCAGAGACTTTTCAGGTTTTCAACTCGTCTTGTTACGGTATTTCACATGGTAATACTTAATAGGTGTCCACTGTGAGGGATTCGCAGGAGTTGAGAGCAGAGATGCACCAAAACGAGCAGGGTGGATGGAAATTCCACCGCAAAAGTTTTCGCCTGTTGACAACTCGGTTTCAGTTGTCACAGTTGAACCTTGGATCAATGATGAAAAGAAACATTGTTCTTTGCGACCGGCAAATTCTCAAATTTGTTGTTATTAAATTCAAAAAATATTTCCCTTTTCCCGAAGGAATAGCTTGTATCTAGTCTTCTTGAGCAAAAAGTTGAAAATACTTGAGGGGGAGGGGTAGGTCAAACGCTTACGTACTTCATAATATAACATCTATCCTAAAAGAGTTTTACATGTTAGGAAAAGGTTCTTGACTATTTAGGTTTCCCTCTTTCGCTTCTTCAAGATTTAATGATTAGTTCACTCTTCTCGAGATAAGTTATACCTTCCTGTTTCGGACATCATTCTCGTTATATTCTGTGTACTCATACCTAAAACTGGTCCATAAACTCTTACACTTCGCGAGGTTGTAAATTTGAAATCAATGTCCGCCTTCTCTTTTGCATCGCCTCCAACGGTGATAATTCGTCACAAGATTCGGCTTTCGGTTCACGAACTACAGTAAAACCGCAGCTATCCAATTTTTCTTGAACAAAATCGATTTTTAAATAATCGCCTATAAATACTTAATGATTATATGTTACAGCGGTTCACTCTTACATATCCTGGGTGTGTTGAAACGTTTCCGTCAGCTACACTTTATATGCAGTAGGTACATAGGTACACCTATACATTATTTTTCGGCATATGCGCCAGTTTCTTTTAGTTTTACTCCGAGCTGCTCGTTAAAATCAGTCTAGCTTTGAGAGTTGACTGGTTGGTTAGAACTTTTGATCTATGCTGCAGTAGATACTGAAGGTCCCGAGCACTGACAAATGAACTCGAATCATTCATATTACAGATGAGTATGCTGGTTTATTTTCTTGTGGATAAAATTTAGCTCGTGCAGTTTGAAATCATGCAGACTTACCTCTTTGGTGAATTTGAAAAACGAATGGTCTTTTTACTTTCATTTCCTTATTTTCTTTTGATTTCATTATTTTCATAGCTGACGTTTTCGAAAGCAAGTAGGTACCAACTTTTGGTAATGTAAGGTGAGCTTGCTAATGTGATGTTCCATGTAGACACTAGACTGAGGAATCGACATCGCATCAGGGACCGATGAGAACGCTTTGGAGTTCGGAGCCTATCTGCCCCTGTCTTTTCCTTATTTAACGCAGTCATCATCACCCTCTTTATGTAGTGGCAAGTCGGATGTATCTAACTGCTAGTCGAACTAAAGCGTTTTCCGCTGAAGTTTTCTTGCGCATTCAGCCTTCAGCTTATTTCTCGTCACCGCCAAGACTAATACAGATACTCGATTCCTTCCCAGAACCTGATGAGGATCGAATGAATTTCTTCCTGCTGTTGTTAGAGACTGGACTATCTCCAGGGATGGGCTCGTCAATTCTACGTATGTCATTAGAACGAGCTATTCTACATGCAGAATGAGTAGAGTACATTGAATATTTTTGATTGGCTATTTATTTTATTCTACTATTCTTCAGAAATAGAATATGTATTTTACATAGTGCTTCAGTAGTGCACTACTGGTAGCTAATTTACTAGCATGTGTCTGGGGTAATAACATCGACACTGGCACCTGGAAGCGCTAGTGCAGTAGTTACTGGTATCCAGCAAATGTGCAATATGTACTGTCAAAAATGTCGGCGCAATAATGACTTGCATAACTGAGATAGTGGTACGGTATGGTACTGTTATACGTTTGGAATGATAACAGTGGAGCAAGGCCGGATTTAGGGATGTACCTACGAAGGCCGGCTTCAAAGCCCTACCGAATGAAGAAATTGAAAAAAAAAAATAGAAATAAAAACACAAATTGCTTACCGATCGCCAATCCCACAGTTTAGCCAACCATAAGGTTAAGTTTATGTACTAATGAGACTGCCCAACTGTCATTCAGCCAATGTTTGACCAAGTACACCAGTATTCTTACAGATGGTCTGTTGCTTAGCAATTCATATGAACCTCATAATCTGCCAGAAATCAGGAGCGGAAGGTTGATTTAAACTTGACGGGAGAATATTTTCAAACATCCTCATTTTTTAGTCTAAATTATGAGCACTTTTCAAACGAAATTTCTATTTGGTAAGCCTGTCCCTTTAGATTTGTTTCCTGCCTACCTGGGGGTATTTTTCTTCCACGGACCTGGGTTTGATGCCCTCTTCTTATTATTTCTTACTTTTGGGTTGTTTTCTATCATTGCAATAGTCTCTAGGCTATTCCTCAATGTTGAATCGTTTTGTGAGTTCCATCAAGCTATATTTGCCAGTTTGGGCTGTTCATCAATTTCACTTTTGGGCTATTTATTACTTCAGATATATCGGTAATTTTGACCTGTTTCTGGTTGGCCGAGTGGATAGCGCATTGGTCTCAGAATCCGGAGGTCCCAGGTTGGAGTCCACGTAGCAACTCGCCAGAATTTTCAACCTAGGTCGGTTTTTCGGCCATAAGGGAAGAGGGCTAAGACAGCCCTAACAGCCTCCCCGACGTCTGTGAAGTAATGCTCGAAAGGGCTGATTCCAGGACTCAGTGGAGAGCAAATTAGAAAGAGTAACTTTTGACCTGTTTGCCGTTTTTTTTAGCATTTCCAGTCGTTCTCGTCGTTTAGGGAGTGTAGATTATTGGACTCAGACAGGTCAATGAGATCTTTGGACGAGTAAATGAGATCTTTGGACGAGTAAATGAGATCTTTGGACGAGTAAATGAGATCTTGGGTCATTTCTGGTCAGAGGCTTGAAGGTTTTTGTAATTTTGGGGATACTGATTGTTTCTGATCATTTTTGGTGAAGCTTGTGACGTTATGATTTTTCTGCAGATTTGGTCATTCCTGGTCGTTTCTGCGGTTATTCTTGGTTCAAGTAGATTTTGGTGGGTTCTGCTCTTTCAATTTCTGGTGATCTGACCATTTTGGACTCCTTGAAGGCTTGTGATGGTCGTTTTTGGTGAGAGTAGGTAATATTATGGTAATTTTAGGTAGTTTTTGGCAATGTTTAATTCATCGTGTGCTACATCAGAGTTGGCCGTTTTTGGTCATTGCAGACTTCTTAAGGTCATTTTTTGGATGGATGTAGCTGCGTTTTTTCACTCGTAGACTGTTTATCACTTTTGGACTGCGAGTCGGTTCTATACGGTTGGTTTGTTTTTGGCTAATAATTATGGGCCTACTTTTCAGCTGTAGGCCGTTCTGCATACCTAAGACGGTTAGCAAGGGCGGACTGATTGATTAAGCCTGAGTGGAAGAATATTTTCACTCGGCTCCTCTCTCTTCAACTTAAATTACTTGCATCCGGCAAGACAGTCAAGTGAAATTCATAGTTGATGAGCGGACTCTGTCTTATCCGTTTTCAGATCTGGCAGGGTGTACTTTTCCACCCTTTCATATGGCCCAATCCTCGTTTGCAGATAACTGGACTATCACTTCGTTACCCTTGCTAATTTTTCAAGACTGACAATGTATACTAAGCCAGCCGTAACTCAATGAACACTTTATAGGATAGTAACTTACTTTTAGCATCCATTACCTGCGCAATGTTGAGCTCATTCCTAATATTAGCAGAGGTTGAAAATTTCTAATTAGGTACACTCTGAGAATTATTAGTAAGTTCGTTAAAGCGGTTCATTTTCAACAGTAGCGGATGATTTTCAATGAAGGAGACTCGAGTGACTAAGGAAGCTCATATGATCTTGTATAACGTACTGAAAGAGGTGTAAAAACTTATTTAATGTGAACTACAGTCTGACAGAGAGCATGGGTTATGTCCTCCATTGTTACTAGATTTTCTATTGGGCAGTCTCTCAGCGCTTTTTCCCGTATGATGTGAATCTTTCTGAGTACGATATGCTACCCAATTCAACTCGAAGCTTTCGCAGGGCCTTTCAGGCAAGTCCAGCTCAGTGAAATCATCATTCTATAGATCCAGTGTACTGTCCTTTTTGCTGCTTTCAGCTAAGTACCGATCGGAAGTTCAAGAGTAAGATTTATAGTTCAAAATAATTGAATGAAGGGTTCGCCAAAGCGATTCTGTATCAAGTTCAACCCAAATGGAGATTGTCTTTGGTATGTCAAGTCTACAGCAGTCCGGAGATTCCCGTAAAGTAGGTTTCACGGTTTGTGCGGCAGTGTCAGTGATGTCTGTACTATTTCTGTGGTCGCCACAGACCGATTTTTGTATTTAGATTAACTTCTGGAGAAAATCACGTGTTGGGAATTTTCGCAAAGAAAAAAATATCGTTCTTGCCGTTCCAGTCGCTTTGAGTACATCGACGTACCGCGTTCGGCTGCGTGAATAAAAACTTCATAAAAGGTATTAGTTTACACAATACCGTGGGCAAGGAGCTGTAAAATGTAAAGGAACTGGATTCTTTTGTATGTGCTGTCGCACGTAGACAGGCGGGCACGTGTGCGATGGGGACGAGACCGAACCTAAATGCCCGTGTACGGAGGCTGCCGTATAATTTATGACGTGGGTGGCACGCGCGCGGACTCCCCTCTTCGCTTCTTGTACTTTCTTTTTTTCGTTTTGGTTAACAATAATATCATATTTTGATCGAGGAGAGAGATAGGGCGAGAGAGGAGGAAGCGAGAAGGCAGAAAAAAAGATCGAAAATTATTATAATAGAAAAAATGTATATTCCAAAGAGAATAATATATAACAATACGAGCATGATGACGTGATTTAATGTGTCGTTCGGTGAACAGAAGTATTTTTAATCTACTTCGTAACGGTTTTTTTTTTCATCATCTTTTGTATCACCTATAGGTGTCTGGTACATGTTTCGTTGTGCAAAAAATGCTGAGGTTTTTGAAATGGAAAGAAGAAAAAAAAAAATGGACGGACGGTTACCTACTGAAACGTCACGTGATTCTGATCATGTAGGTACTTTTGTGATCGGGCTAGTATTATAATCGATCGGCACGCTTATTTCGAAAAAAGAAATAAAAGGCTTACCGTCTATATGTTATTGTTAATTTTAATTACGCCCGGTCGAACCCAGTTTTGTAAAATATTCTCCCGAATATGTCGATATCTTTATCGGCGGGGTGAATGGCTCGGCCATCTGTGTCGCCCTCTCTGTCGGGAAAGAGGTAAATACGGACTCCTGCGGACGATGATATAATCTGAATGTGGAGTCTATACTTCTAATTGGAATAAGGAACCTCGTGTAGCCACCAGTGAGCATCTCACAGACGAAAATATCGCCAGCACGCATTCCACAAAAGTATCATATTCTCTTTCATGTTGTCAAGTTCTACTAGTAGTTTAGTCGTTGAAATAAATGGTAATCTTTTGTAATAATCATTTGCATAAAAAATTATCTCACCGCGGGGACAAATTTATAAAAAGGAAGAAGAAAATAAACGTTAGGCAGTTGGATGAGAAACGTATTCGAAAAAGGTAAACATCATTTAATGTCTTAATGCCATACTGACTCCCACCAGGTTATAATTTTCAAACGTTTTGATAATTATCTTCGCCCGTCACACGAGCATTACCTCTTTGCTCTTTCGTCTTATCTTAATCGTATCTCCTGAAACACACTCGAGGAATATCATGTTAGGAATGAGTAGCCGATAATAATAAAACGTATCTGTTATACGTGTAAAAGGCCTTTCTGAATGGTACAAGCTGTATGTACAGTACAGTCATAAACGCTATGTATGTGTTCCAACGCTTCATTGTCCTCAGGGTAAGTTTTCAGAATCCTGAAGCATTTGTTTTATACACGAGCGCCGAAATCCTGGGACACAGCATCAGTTTCTTACAATTACAGAACTGCCTCCTTGGATGTCTTACAATAACTTTTTTCTGATAGCTCAGAGCGAGCCATTTTATTTCCGCCGTCTTCCTGGCTGCTATTTCATGCCAGCTCTTCATATTTATTAAATGAGGTACAATGCACAACTGTCCCAGGATCCATATCTACGCATAACACGTACCCGATGCGCAAACTCCCACCAGTTACCCGGGTAACTAAAGGGGAACAAGGGTAATCTGAGGGTAACTGAGGGTAGCAAATCGGTAACTTTTCCGCCGCGGGTAACTAGAGGGTAACTATTTGCGTAGTATCCCGCCAGTTACCCGGGTAACTAGAGGGGAACAAGGATAATCTCAGGGCAACCCGAGGGTAACAAATGGGTAACTGGGTAACTAGAGGGTAACTGATTGCGCATCGGGTGTAGACAGAAGAAGCTGAATGGAAGCTGCAATGAAATTGCATTCGGAGTGGCAACAATAATATTTCTCTATAGTCAGGAAAAGTTATAATCCGATAATTTCGAACGCAAATATAATATGACTTTCGGAGATGAGTACTCAACAAAGTACAGGGTCAAATTCAGTTGGGTAAAAAGGATTTCTCATGGAGTTATTTAATCAGATGCATATACGATTTATGTATTTGCATATTTTCCCTCCTTGATCTACAAAGTGTCTTGTTTGCTGTACTTACCAGTGGCATAACCAAAGGGGAAGTCGAGTGGGTCTGGACGCCCTCCCCCCTATTCGACTTCGTCAAATAGTGGTTTTTCAATTCCAGCATCCCCTCCAACACCCCTCCTTCTTTGAGCAAGACCAGCTCCCTCCCAAACACTTGGTTGGCTACGCCACTGATACACTTTCGCAAAGTTACCAACAGAATCGACGATTTCTAATTTAATTTTTGTAAGTTGTATTGCCGATGCGATCGTCAACGCGCAGTCATGCGTACGACATTTATACAATACAAAGAATTTCAATAAGAAAAACTTTGCATGTCTGGAGTGTCCGAAATACCGGCATGAGCTGCGATGAAGCACCGCACAGTGGTCTACAACCTTGAGGTAATATTGGAAAAAAATTAAGAAATGATGACACGGGCACACCCTAGTTGTTATTTTCTGATTTCGAACAATATTATAGGTACGTATTTCAGGCTAGACCATCGAAACATCTTGAAAACATATATTGCCAAATAATTGAAGTTCGTTGGTTTATTATTTTCTCGATTTGTAGCTGGGATTCCAGGTATTTAGGATATCAACCTTAAATCATGAAAATTATATCGTTTCATGAGAAATGGTATAGACAGGCCTATGTTACTCTACCCTCTACCACAACCGGAGATGTTTACACATATCTGAGCCTGTTTTGTTGCCGGTTTTGAGGGGAGAATTTGAGGGATATTTCACATTCTTCATGACTGTTCGAATATCATTTTTTCAAGGAAATTCTCCAGAAAATTGAAGAAATGTTGTTGGCTTAGCGCAAATGAGTGTTTTTATTACGTTTCCGAAGTCAATGCTATAAAATCCTCTTTCATTGAATTCTCTGTCGCCAGGCCTGATATGTTTGTATGAGCCTTTAAAAAGTAGCCTCCAAATGTACGTCCGTCTGTGAACCCATGTACAAAATTAAAATTCTCGAAACAAATACCTACATTCAGTTAGAAACTACAAATATTTTTATTTTCATATGTAGATCGCGAAACGCCAACCGTTGGAATGCCAACTACTCCACCGCCGGTTCAAACCAGTTTCAAGACATTTCTGTTTCCTAACCTTTGACTTAACGACATGTGACCGTCCGTCTCCACTCACACACAACAGTAACCCTATTCAAGAATATTTCCCACTTCTCACGAAAATTAAAATCTACCACTGAATATATAGAGAAAATGGTATAACGGACCCTAACCGCAGACTACATGTCACCGCCATATTACAATTCATACTTAGATATAAAAATTTTTAAAAATTACCCAAAAATACTGAGAACTTTCGTACCAAGTTTTTTCAGTTTAAAATCCAGGGGCGAAAATAGGAGGGGGCTAGAGGATTTTATTTATTTTTAATTAATCTGAATACAGTAAGACTTTTATGTATTTCTTTTTCTTACAAAGGAAGTATCCCGTTGTGCAAAACCGAAGGTGCGACAAAAATGTTCTGTTTCACTTTCTTTAATTTGCTTGTTTTTGTGCAGAAAACTCATAGTTTAGCCATTTGCCGCTCGGTGAGAGTAGATGTCGTTGCAGTTTTCTGACACACTCAAAAATTGCATCAAGATGCACTTTTACTGGCACGAAGTGTCACTTTACTTTTGTCTCAATGTGACAGAAGGATGGTTTAATAGTCACACTGCGCAGTTTTGGGCTTGGGAAGAAAAGAGAAAACAAACGGTCCTGCGCAAAAGATGTATTGTTACACAACAGGATATGGATGAGAGCTGATCGACTGGGGGTGGGTGATCGATTGACTTTTTGACAGAGGTCAATGCCTTGCCGATGTTCGGCTTAGGCTGAGTGAGAGAAGAATGAAAGAAATAAAGGAGCGAAAGAGAGAGAAGAGAATGAGAAATCGAGCTGATTCAGAAATAAGAACAGATTGGGGGCAGAAGACAATGGAGTTGTAAAAAATGAAGTTTTGAAGGAATTCGGGATTGCCAGGTCTGGTTGAACAGAATGAGGCAACGTTTTTTAAAATGTGTAGTATTTAGCATTTGTTGTACTATCTTAAGTGTATCTTCTGATCCGTGTTGTGTTTTTCTTGTGCATTTATAAATTTTTACCGACTAATTTTTTGTATTTCAAGTTTTGCGATTTTTTTTTTGCTTGGTAAATACAGTGTTTTATCTTACCTTTGAATCTAGCTCGGATGGTTTTGAAACAAGTAGCACTTCTCCTGCTACCATGGAAATTCCGTTTATTGTGGTACATATGTAATTCCGCAGTCTTACCGGTGCAGAATTGATGCAATTTACCGAGTGCATGCGAGATTGAAATTGCCCGATTTTGGTTCGAAGTTATTTTCAAGTATCCCCCCCCCCCTCTATATTCAATTCTTCACATTCACTCTATGGTAGCTATCCGAACAGGTGATCCTTTCTTAGTGTTATTTGTTATGGATGAATTCTCTTGAAGAATATTACGAAGTTCCGGAAGTATTCAGGCCTTTAGAAGTTGGTGGCAGTGAGGGAGATGATCAGATACTTTTGACCGAATATGAGAGAGGACGTCATTTTGTACCATTACCCATTAGCGATTGTCGGATCATGTGGGAACATGGGCAAGTATAAAATACTACAAGATAAGTAGAACATTATGAGCCTATTTTCACCTCGAAAATACTTCGAGATTGATGGTACAAAATGGTACAAAACGAACAAGTCCAAAATTTGGATACCATTCCGGGTGCCGAACGCTTCCATGGGAGACAGGGGCTACTTATTTTGTGAATAAGTGGGGAAGGGGGAGGGTGCAAGATTCAGGATTGGTGGTATAAAATGATACAAAACAGGCACAAAATTCTGATACCACATCGGGTGCCGAATGCTTCCACGCCAGGGGAGGTAGAAGAGCTACTTATTTTGCGAATCAGCGGGGAGGGGAAAGGGTACAAAATTCGGGATTGGTGGTACAAAATGGTACAAAATAGGTACAGAATTTCTGTATCACTTCCAGTGCGATATTCTCAACTGGGGGGGGGATACGTTTTGCTAGCCCTAAAATTTATTTTTAAAAAAAATGCGGTTAATGATGTGCGTACAAAGTGCGAAATTGGTGGTACAAATTGGTACAAAATATGTACAAAATTATGAGATAGTTTTTGACTTCGGAATCTAATTTGAGGGGGCTGAGAGGCTGACGAATGGACCTCCTCAGCGAAGATGCTGTCTCAGCAGTGGCGTACACAGGATTCAGTCAAGGTGGGTGTCTAAGAGAAATTAAAGGGAATTTGTGGGGAGAAAAAGGGGGTCCGCCCCCGGAAATATTTTTTTTAAATTTTGCAAGCGTTTCATACACCCTATTTGTATCATACTTAGTCGGAAATTTCGAGGGATAGTAAGACTCATACTTAGTGACAACGGTTATGCTTGATATAGGTGCTTACAAATGAATACAAAAGATTTTAGAATTGAAAGAATATAGTCAACGTCTGAAGACCAGATAGGTAATAATAACTTCCATAAGAAAAACATGAATTTGAAAATCAACTTATTCATCTAACCAGAGCGAATAAAGTGCATTAAATTACCTTTCATCATAAACTAGAGACTTCAAGCTTCAATTTGACATGTTATATGACTCAAGAAAACCTGTTTTCAGCAATTATGAAAGCTTTCAAGTATACCAATTTAACACGTATTCTTATGGGAACATCAATCTTGATCACCTTTTCAGAAGTCGACACTAGCGAACCTGGTCACGGTTTTGTCGCCTATGGGTAGAGTAATATTATTTATTTATTAGCTGTGTAAAGTAGTAAATTATTTGATAAATTATGTTTGTATTAAGAAGCTGGAACATAGTCTGCGTATCTTCAATTTGTCTACTATATGAAATTAGGAGGGCGGGGGGGGGGGATCACCAATTTGTTTAAAATGTGCCT
Source organism: Acanthococcus lagerstroemiae (assembly GCA_031841125.1). Taxonomy (NCBI): domain Eukaryota; kingdom Metazoa; phylum Arthropoda; class Insecta; order Hemiptera; family Eriococcidae; genus Acanthococcus; species Acanthococcus lagerstroemiae. Next base: position 12,425,447 of record CM063106.1, on the reverse strand, counting down.
TTCTAGCGTTTTCTAGTGAGTGTGGATTTGTACGGAATTTCGCTTAATGAAACGGGGAATTTTGGCTGCTCCGAGTTGGCTACACTGGTGTATGAGAGTATGACGTTTACTTGCACTGCATAGACGAGCGGCACATCGGGCACCAATATAATGTTATGATAGTATGGTACACTACAGGTAAAAAGAGATAAAATCGGAGTTTCCTTGTAATCTTGATGTACCCATGTTTTCCTTCTCGTTTTTCATTTTTTTCCCTCTTTGTCTGTCTTTTTTCTTTTTCCTTTTCCTTTTCTTTCCTTTTTTTTTTTTTTTTTTTTGTCGAGGGAGGTGTCCAGACACCCAAAACACCCCCATGCGTACGCCACTGTGTCTCAGAACATGGATCTGAGGAATGGCTTTTGATGGGATACCTTCACTGATATTTCCAGGAGCATATACCTGTTCCCCGCTGCGTCAGATGCGAGACACGGATCTAGGCCGTCATTTTTGTAGGTCACAAGAGAACTTTTTATACTTGAATGACTAACGAATTCTCTTTTTACAAATATCTACCCAGTTAACCCTAGTGTATCATTTTTGTGATTACGAGAGATAGGTAGCATCATTTACCCTGACAACTAGGATGTCTGTGTTTTTATTGTTACAATTACCTATAATACATTTTACTATGGATAACAACATAACAAACAAGTAAGGAAATCTACCAGTGTATCCAACTGTTCATCTGTTCGGTTCTCGTTCTCATGGATTCAATTATACCTGTTATTTTTCAAACTTATAATATATTGTTGTTGTTATATGCCTTTCTATTTTTTTCGGGGAGGGCTATGATTTTTATAAAGTTATTTTAGGCGCGGGGCTTCAGGCCCCCCCCCAAAGTTTTTGCTGTATTTCCTCCCCTGTTTAAGCGTGCATTTAATTACTACCAAGTTGCGATCACTGTTAATATTGGCTCCCGGATAAGATTTATAGTCTAATATTTCTGATTCGTAAAACGTTGTTGAAGTAATATAATCAATTTGATATCTACCTTTGTTATCTACCTGTTTCATATATTATTACCTTCTCCTATGAACATTTTTAAATTGAGTATTTCCTATAACTCAGTTAACTTCGCACAAAACTGTATCAATCGCTCTCCTCTTTCATTTTTCATTCCTAGTCCAAAATCCCCGACTAGATTTTTCTTCTTTTCCGTTGGTTAAGAAATGTTATTTACTTGCCCGATGCGCAAAATCCTATACCAGTTACCCGGGTAACTAAAGGGGAACAAGGGCAATCTGAGGGTAACAAATGGGTAACTTTTCCGCGGGTAACTGGGTAACTAGAGGGTAACTGATTGCGTATCGGGTAAGACTATACAGTGTTGTAATACCTAATAAAAATTTAAAAAAAAATAATAATAATAAAACGTCATGAAAGAAGGAAAAATATTATTTTGATCTGTATTTAAAGGATTCGAATTATTTTTCTAACCAATATTGATTCGAGTCATACGTTCAATGATCCGTAAAAAAAAGTACGGGACAATCGTTTCCTGTAGTTACAGTATTAGCACCTCTGATTTGGATATTTTTTTAGGAGTTTTCCCACTCTTGGTCCTCGCCATACGGGGACTCTCCCGGGCGCGTAATTTTCGGTATCAGTCATTATCGTCACACAGGCTGGACGCGAACCCGCGAACCACGAGGGCACTGCTGCACTACACAGTGCACAGAATAGTACACACTATACACTTGTTGAGTCGGAGGAGTAATATCGCGTGTTGCGGACAGGTGTAAACGTTTTCCACTCGGTCGTTTCCGTAAATACTCGTAAATGGTTGGGCAGGTCCGCGACGTGGAAGGGTACGCAAATACGGACAGAGTCTCTGCTGCGCTGTTGTTGTGTTTTAACACAGCCCGTACTAACGACGTTCTGTTTGAGTGGAAATGCGATCGCGTTTTTCGTTTCTTTTTACGTTCGCCGTTTTTTTTAAAATCATTTTTTAGTTCGCAAATCGTTTTATTTTTTTAAGGAACAGTTGATCGTTCTTAATCGGCCTAATTTTTTTTTTTTTTACCGAATACTGTTCACCGATTCGTTGTTGATAATGCGATCGTTCTCATTTTCGCGCCCAGAAGCTAATTAGTAAATTGATTACATATCTATTTTCGGTCATTTTTTAATTTTTCACCGTTCAACGTGTTGTGTTGTGGGGATTTTATTTTATTTCGGTTTTTTGTTCAACGCAGTTGAAGAGATAGTACCAGCTATAAGATGATTCCGTATGATGGACACTATGGAACTGCCCTTACCAAGAGGTATGTTTTGGTTTTGTGTCGCTGCTTACATAGATAAGACCTGAGGCAGGCCTTTTGAAGCAAGTTCTGAAGGTGACTGGTGTACAAGTGTCTGTGATGGTCTTCTCAACGATGCTCCATCTGTGCATGCACGAGGAAAACGTACCGCAATCAAATTGGAGACTCTGGGCGGTCAGAAATCCGCAGTGACCGCGCGGCTTCCTGTATGTTCGAATACGATTTAAGGAAATCTCTGACTCAGGAGCAGATGAGAGTCTTGGAAGTTGTTTGAGAAATTCATTCTCCCGAGAGTTTTTTTCTTTCTTCCTCAACCTTTTCGTACCTATCCGATGTACGGACCCAACGGAAAGTTTCCGGTAACTGTAACTAATCTCCCTCGGTCCTGGCTTGAGGATAATTCTTCGATGATAAAGACTAGGCGACTAGCTTGTGTACTTCGATAACGATTCTCAATCGTAAAATACCGATACCGGCAACATTCGCGAGTGAAGTCAGCGAACCAGGAGTGCTTGCCGGGAGTGCATGTTGATATCGTCAAGGAGCGATAAGAAATGAAAAAAAGTGGTTTTGAAATCAAAGTGAAAATAATTATCGGGTCGGGCGCGAACGTGGTCCTCTTATCTACAAATAATATGTACGGGCGTCCACAAACAAGTGCTTTTTCTTCAATAGTCAGTACTCGTCCGTCTTTCGAAGAAAACAAATTGATACCTAACCTACGCATGATAGTGTGTCGCTATAGCGACAGTTATATTGCCCAACATGAAAATCGAGTTTCAAATTCTCAGAATCGATCAGTGAAACGTAGGGCTGTATCCTCGAGGAGACTCAGCCTTTCCTCGATCATAATTTACCGTTCCTCTGAAACTAACGCGACTACTTCATTACTGTCTGACAGATTTTTTGTATTTAAGGTTGAAAAATTTTGACATTTTCGAAATTACAGGCTATGTCCGAGCAATAACGTATATTAGTCTGAAAATACTCGCCAGTCAGCAACCTAGTTTGATCCTGACTCTTTTTTTTAATTGATTCTCTTTTTCCATAGAATACATTTCAGGATTTTGAATCCCTATCAATATTTTGAATAAATTCATATCAGGATTTTTTTCCTTTTCTTTCTTTCGTAAAATCCGCTGCATCAATGTAGATTTTTCGTAATTTATTTTAATCTAGAATCCTCTTTTCCAGAAGAATTTGAATTCCGGGATCCTAGAATCCTTTTTCTGATGAGTGTACGAACTTGGATGCATTTTCTGGCATTCTTTTTTATTAAAGACGCATCCGTATTCGTTGATTTGAATTCTTTTGGATTCCAAAGTCCTCTTTGCTGGATTCGGATTCTCAAATTCAGAATCATTTTGGTTCTGAATTCGGATTTTTAGATTTCAGATCATTTCATCATTTGATCATGAATTCGCATTTTCTTGGATTTAAAATTATGTTCCTTTTAATCCGTTTTACCAGGAAATATAAAGTGTCTCCTTTATACCTAAATTCCCAAGTCTTTAGTTCTGACTATAGGTAGACCTGGTGGAGTGATAAGTCTGAATTATATAGTTCCACCGTCTAGTGGAAAGGTTTATCAAAATGCCCATAATGGGGCCAGGGGGCATCTTGGAATTTTTCTATATGTTGCTCTAATTTCTGTCTACAACACGCCAAGAATCTGGCATATTTCCGCCGCCACTGAAAATGCCATCGAACCAGTTCCGGTGTTTTGGTTCTACTTGTGGTCCACAGCATTGGCGCAGCCAAGGGGTGGCTTGCGGGGCTGAAGTCATTCCCAGAAGGTCTTAATTTTTTTTTTTACTAATACTTCAGATTTACACAATAAGATTCCAAAGAATGAAAACAATCGAAAATTCTACGCTTCACTGTGACTTCGTGTGGTATAAATCATCGAAACGTGTACACTTGGCGGGGATGATGAGATCTTTTTTTGAACTTTGTTTGAATATTCTCGAATAAATTTTGTTGCATCCAGTTTAAAGTTCTTTCCTAAATTTACTTTCTACCGGGTAAGTTTTGTTCTCAAAGCAGAGGTAGGTAATTGAATTGGTAGGTACCTACAGTAAAAACTGTCTGTAGCGAAATCCTACTGGACCAAAGACTTCTTACATTATGAACAGGTTTCCGCTCAACTGAGGTTCAGCTAAAGTAAAGTAAAAAGGAAAAAAAAAACAGTGGACAGTACGTACTTGTATTCGATTAATATTTAATAACACTACTAAACAAAATTACATTTTTTGTTTGCCCAACGCATTTAAGGAGGTGATTCTTGAGTACTTTTCAACGCTGAATACAGTGCCGTCGGCCATTTTTCTCTATCACGTCTAGTTTTTCTGATCAAAAACTATAAAAAATTCAACGAAATGTGTTCAAAAAGAGGTTTAGGAACTGAATGTGGTTATACTGATTCGTGTTATGTGTTGCGGTCGTGTGTAGTGGTGTGTATTCCGTCTGTTTGTTTTCTGTTATTGTGGTCTGATAACACTGATAATATCAGTCAGTGGTACCGCTTATTCCAATGCAAAAACAAAATGGAAACGAATTTCAGTCGTTCAGAACTCCGAATTGTGACGTGATAGAGAAAAATGAGTCGCAGTATCGTGTTCAGCGTTAAAAAGTACCTCAGAATCACCTGTCGAAATGCATTGTGCAAAATCATTGTTCAGTATTGTAATGGATGTTAAGAATAGGGGGCAGCAGACTCTGACGTACACTGACCTACTATAATCGTAGAGTGTAGATGTGCATGTTTGATGTACTTGTACATTAGTGCGAGATAGACATAGAAAATGTTCTAAGATGATAAGATGAAGTACCCTACGAACAAATCAATTATATTTGCGGGACCACTTCCATATTATGTTTCCGCGTTCGACAGTTTTCACGTAACTCAGGTTCAAAATACACGTCATCCCTATACTAAACGCCTGGACCAGATTACTCAGTAATGGGCGATTTTCCGCTGTACTCAGGTTCCGTTATAGACAGTTCTTACTGTATATGCACTAAGTGGATAATAGACGGGGTTCAAAAATATCGAGTATCCGTACCCCAATGAGACATTTCAGTTAAGTTAGTAACATTGAGCCAATGTAAACATTACAGTTCAGTGTTAGCAACTTACCGAAAATGTCTCATTGGCGTTATCAATGTTCTTGAACACCTGTAGGCATACTGAGTATAGGAAAAACCTAAAATTCAGCTCACCCCATGAAAATATCCTGGCTATGCCACTGGTCCACAGTCCATGAGGATATTTATATTTATCTTGTAATTCTATTAAGGCCATGTTATTTTAATCAGGCAAACTCTATTCATATTGTAAAAATATTGGTGGCAAACTTTTTTAAGTTACGTGTTGCGAAGCAACAAAATGATTTACTTCCCTGTAGTTACGAAAACCTCGTAGACTCTTTTTTTGAAATAAAAACTTATTTGAATCTATACTTATCTCTAAAGATCTGTTACCTTCACAAGTCGTCGCCTATATGAGAGACATTACTAAGCGACGAAGTACGGTGAGTGGTTTCATCTATTGATCACTTTTCTGTGAAAAATTACAATAATCATATTTTCATAACTTTGTCGAATTCATCTAGAACCTAACCACAGCTGATTGTGACCATATGTCTATGCCACCTCTATGCTCGACCTTTCTAATTTTATCTAAGGTGAAAATAGAGCTGGGTCATCCTAATGCGAGATCGAATAGAAAATGGCATTTTTGCCGTTGACCTCAACGATGTTAACCAAACGAGAGCAGTGAAGGGTCAAGAACATGTTTGTGATACTGTTTATGAAATAGACCTTCACTCTCCAGTTTTCGATGTTTAAAAAAATATATAAATATTTTCTGTGAACTCAACTCTGTATTTTCTGAAATAAACTAGACACGAAGGTATGTGAACCTTCGAAGGGATGGCGTGAATGCACAAAATCTTATTTAGCGCTTGGAAATTTCCTTTTCCAAATTTTAAACATTAAAAAACATTTTGAACTTGGTGTCTTCCAAAGTATTTGTATTTATATTGAATCAAATTTTCCGCAAATTATCGTCAAAGGCCTTGTCAACTTGGCTGTCAAAATTTAACGAGAAATTTATTGATGTAAAACGTTTGAAAACGTGTGGTACAGTGAAAAACAAACGCTGGGAGGCTGAAAATAGATACAAGTGGTCGAATTACTTGCTGATGAACATACTAAACATTTTCACCAATCTGAGTGATGCATTGTCCGTTAAGATATTACGGGGAAACTAATGACCTACAATTGGGAGTTCTCATCATGTTTGGCTGTATATCGAGTCTATCAAACTGTGTCCCATGTACATTGTTTTCTAAAACAGGTAACTCAAAAAATGGTTTTAAGGAAGCATTGTCATAGATGTACTAGGTTTTCTCAAAATCCTATCACGAACCTAACAACGGTTTTCAAATTGGAATCCCCATGTAAAGAATATATATACTTATTCTGTAAAAGGTTGATGCCTCAAATTAGATAACTTCAAAGGTATTCAAACAACAAAATTTTCGAATTTGAAATTTGAGTGCGAATTGTGCTGTCAAAATAGTAATTACTCACCAAAACCATTCAGGAAATAATGAGGGTTTGTAAGAGATTTTCCTCCATGGTGCTCTTCGTTACAGGTTTACACACTAAAAATTACATATTTGCCGGGGAAAAAGTTTTCTCATGTGTTTTAACGTTTAATATGTGGTATATTATACCCAAATACTTTGTTGATAGAATTTATTGATATCGATACCACAATACATCGCCAGAATCGGCCGATCCCTTTTTATTCGCACGACGCCTGGTCGGTGAGCGTTATGTGCATTTTGTGAAATGAAAGTCATTTTTGCGAGGGAAAATCTAATGGTTAAATATCGCTTCTTCTCCTATGAAATTTCTGAGACAAAATTTTTTCCTACTGAATTCGTGTCGAGCGCTCAGTATTTTGGTATCTTTGGTTTGCGGAGAATAATTATTGTTCTTATTCGCTATTTCGCGAGGATTTTATGTGATTATCTATTTGTTTAAGAAAATAAGAAATGGTCTCTCATACATAGCCTGCTAGCTGTGTCAGTTCTGCTGCAAATTGTACCGTTGACTAAATTTTATTATTATCTAAAAACCATAAAATTGAGAAAACCCATTTCTGCGATATTCGGTGATTTGTTATTAATGGAGGAACCTTTCTCAGTTTCAGAATATTTCTCATGGATACTGTTGTTTGATTCAGACAGCTGGATTTTTAGATAGATATAGAAAACTATAATTTTCACCAGATGAGTCTCATCGCGTTTTAAATAGCCTGCCGCTTCCCCCAAAGTCTGTCTGAAACTTTAATGTTAGTAAGTAGTACTGACAGTGTATTCTACTCATTATGTGACTTCGCTACTTTTTGCCCTCAGCCTTTTATATCAATATCAAAGGTTCTACACTACTTCAAATTGTGGTAGGTACACCAAACAAATAACATTCAACGTATGAAACACTTTTATGAACATGTATGAGTATAAGAAAAATAGAACCAGTCTTTGCATGAGATTCAGATATCGGAATAGGAAACTGTTTAATCGCTTCATTCCGATGCACAAAATCCCACCAGTTACCCGGGTAACTAAAGGGGAACAAGGGTAATCTAAGGGCAACCGAGGGTAACAAATGGGTAACTTTTCCGCCGTGGGTAACTAGAGAGTAACTAATTGCGTTGTATCCCGCTAGTTACCCGGGTAACTAAAGGGGAACAAGAGTAATCTAAGGGTAACAAATGGGTAACTTTTCCATCGCTAACCAGGTAACTAGAGAGTAACTGATTGCGCATCGGGATTGGGAATTTTGGAACTCTGTCTTACTTTTAGTCCCTTTCTTAGTTATGGTGAATGGTGATCTCGTCGAAGATTATATCATTATACTTTGAGAAAAATAATACATAGCATAAACCTTCTAGTAAATATAAACTGCATTTACCTATTGGTAATATTTGCGTTGTTTAGCCGTTATCGTACTAGCCAACTTCAGAAGGTGAAGAAGATCTAGGCTAATTAGACCAGAAGCGAACTTGTGTTAAGATTTAAGTGTTTTCATTAGCTTACGCAGCCATTACTTGTCTTCTAACGTGTTCTTATCAATAAGCGTGGCCGATGTTTACTATTTACTAAATATAAGATATACGAAGTGAAAATTGTCCAAAACACGTTTTGAAGTACCTTATGTTGAGGCTGTTCGACCTTTGTTGAAACAATTTCCACTTGATGAAACGTTTTCTGGGTTTCATTCCACTGGATGTATACTGAAAAACATGGATTTTCATATTCAAGAGCTCTGTTTGTTACAGCAATACTCTCGGACCAAATACTTGAAAGTCTTATGTAGGTATAAGAGATCGCGATGAAAGTGGCATGGTAATGAACAGAAGCGCAAATAGGGCCCAGAACTGGGGGGGGGGGGGGGTTAAGCTACCTTATTATGAAGCAACACTACCTCCCGGCATCATTTCCTTTGGTAATTTTTCTGTGTTGGGGGGGGGGGCTATTTAGAATTTCCTATTTGCGCCTATGGTAATGAATATTATAAGACGATGTAAAACAGGGATTCAGTGGCTATTGATGCTGTTATGCTGTATCTAGAATGGAAGAGCAGTGGGGAGTATGTTCATGTAAAAACACTCTACAGGCATTTATTTTGTCAACCGCCACAAACGGTTTAAAACTGTCCAGATTTACAGAAAAGTGGCAGATCTCCCTTGGAGGGGCTCCCGAGAGATCGACCATTAGGTACAGAGTTAATTTCTTAGTCGCCGTTCTTTCTGTTCAGCAGTTTCGACGATATGCGTTTGTTTATCTTTGATTTGTTTATGTTATATTATGTATTATGACACGTGAAAGAACAATGGCTGTTTAACCTGATTTATGTGCCAATGGTTTTCAGTTTTCATTACCTATTTTTTGGTCTACACAGAATTGTTCAGTCGTGCATTATAAATATGCTGGAGCTATTTTTGTGGACAGGGAAAGAGGAGTCAATTTTTCATTTCTTGCGTTGATTTTGCTTCAAAATGGAGCAATGCGTGAATTCATAGTCCAAATTTTCAGAAAAGGCCTAAAATGTTCCTTTTTTCCTTGGGGTGGGGAGAGGTGTATCCTCCCTGCCATACCAAGATTTTCATGATTTTCTTCGTGCCATTTCCTGTGATGCGTTCATTTAAATGCACCAAATCTGATATTCGAAGTTCAGTAATGAAATACGCTAATTGATCGACATTTCATCAATTTTCAGCATGTTTCAGCTAACAATCTTGTATTTTTTTTAATGGGTGAAGCAGTCTTTCAGCCCTTTGCTACCTAATGATCCACGCCCGGCTGCTCGTATAATTTTCTGTACTTTTATGGTTTGAATATTATATTCGTTCTTTGCGTTTTCAACTGCTGCCATATAACTAAGTGTAACGAACATCAATTAAATTAGACGTTACTTATCTCAACAGTTCAAAGTATATCTTACTAATTTTGTTAACTGGATTTAGTAAAGGAATTTCGGTATAACAAGAAGGTAAGGTATTAGATATTCAGTGTTAGAAATTAATATTTTATTATTTAGATAACTGGAAAATGAGGAAGAATTTTTACGAGCTGTGATGAGTGTAAAATTAATAGAACGTTTTGATCGAATAAAATTTTACTACCATGGTTCGAGTTAAGGCGCGTGCAAAACAGGAACATTAACTTTAGTTTTTGGCCCGAATGCTAATAGCGAGACGGTGGAGAAAGTGTATTGCTGTTCAAATTCAATGGGGGCTGTTCAAAACATATACCATTCGTGGTCCCCGATTGGATCAGAAGGTCCGAGAATGGAGCTGAAAACTGAAATGGCTGGTCTGTCTGTCCGATGTAGTCGTTTGTTTGGTTCAGCGTTGATATACCTATCTGCTTACTTACCTTTCAATTTTCGTAACTATGCCCTCAATACCTCAACTCTGCCCTCAATACCTCGACTCTGCCCGACGATAAACTCATTTTATCAATGAAAAGCTATTTTTATCCTTCTTAACCTCGTTTCTCGTTCAGTTTTTTCTTTCTTTCTTTCTTCATTTACCTAAGTATGCGCTTATTTATTTACCTAACAGTGATAAAACGTGTCACCATTGGGATTTTAATCATAACCATCGCACGTTCAGCTATATTTCTGTGCACTGGTATGCCATATAACTGAAAAGGGAAGAAGACGCGCAAAAGTGTAATCTTAAAATTATGCAAAACTTTGAAGCGTGCGACAGTTTTTTTTTGTTAATTAACTCGCGGTTTCAGTTTTTCACGCTTCATTACTAGCTAAGACATGAATGTCATCTTCAGTCTGCTCAAAAATTCCACAAAATGATGTCTTCTCCGTGTATTTTGACCTATAAAAGTGTGTATCTAATACCACGAGTCTCCTAGAAAAGCGAAAAGACGGACTAAACTGAGAGAGTTTCCTAGATAAACCAAGCCGCTTAATCTGATAACAAAATATCTGGAAATTTTGTATGTTCAAAACCAAGCAGTTTCTTCGAGTTATATTCGTGTTTAACTGCAACACGATTGAAGTAGTGTGGTCACGTACGTAAAGGCGAGAAAAATGTCAATAACTTGGTAGTAAATTTCGAAAAATACTGAAGTATTTGCCTCTCAGTACGCTCTCACTGACAGTCGCTTCGTTTGTTCCGCCCTCCTGCTGAGCACATCTACTTACATGTCAATTTGTGTATCTATACCTCTCTGTCTGCCTGTTTATTGGCTGTTTCTGCGTCGGCCTGCCTGTCTTCAGTCTAATTGACTGCTGGTGGGTTAGTCGACTGACTATTAACGCTGACTTCTCTAGCTATTTCCCAGTCTTTCGGCCAGGAAGACAGCTAAGACCAGGCTCTAGTTTGAAAGATTTTTCTGTGTCTCTCTCTGTTGGTTAGTCCTTTTGCGCGTCGTCCTGTTAAATTCTGTCTGTCTCTTGATACACATCAGTATCCCCATACCCTTTCCCTGGGAAAAACTGAGTCGAGAATCGAGATTCAAGACATGCAGCTGTTCCGCCACTCCGACTTTCATCGCTGAAAAAGGAGATTGGGAGAGGGGATATCCCCTACGTTTGTCTGGCTTCCTACTACCATCCATCTGTACGAAGGGTATGAATATGGTTACTAGTCTGTGATAAGTGTAGTGTGATGTGGATGTTTTCTATAATAGACAATGGGAAGGGGCTTACAAAAGTGGGACAAAATGTGTTTTAGTTTGTATGGAGAACTAGCTGACCCGCTTCGCGGCTCGTCTAGACTGTAGGTTAAAGTGAGTGGGCTGATGGAGGAACACTGGTATCTAGTTTTGTAACGCAGACGAATTATATGGTGCTTAATTTTGCTCACATTTGGTTTCCAGACCTGAGACTGTATTTTACGCAGGTATCTCTTTTAGTAACCGCAGGTATCGATACATACATTATGCCAGGTAGACAGGGGTGTAGCTATGGGAGGGGGGGAGGTCTGACACCCCTGGCATCGGCCGACAATGTGAAAAAATAAAAATTTATTCTGGTAATAGTAAGTATTACACCTGTAATGTTGTAAAAGTGAAACGACTCCCCCCCCCTCCATACCAAGTCTGGCTACGCCACTGCAGGTAGATACATGTTTCTTTGAAATGGGTAGGTAAACTGTGCACCAAATTTGGAAATTTGATTAGTAATAATGCGTGTATTTATGACAATGAACGATATTTTTAGCTGAAGTTGTTTCTTATTTTCATAATTTCATACATGAAACATATGACACATGACACATCACACATGTTTACGTACAAACAAACAATAACAACAGGTGTCTGTTCTACTGTTTATGCGTATGCGTTGATGGATGGATAGCGGGACAACGCCTGGCTGCTAGGACGTCCCATACTCACTGTTGCTGAAACCTGTGGAAGTTCACGATAGGAAGTAGCTTTAACTTGTATTGCATTCAGTCAGAGGGTCCTGATTCATTTGAAGTTTATCGCTTCATGTTTGCGTTAGTCAAACAAAAATTTTGATGTTTTCAAAGATTCAGTCGGATAATTCGAAGAAATGCTGAACATACTTCACAAAATGTGAAATTTTAGGGCTTTTGGAGATGATACGGGGTTGAAAAGGGGCCGTGTGGTACATACATGAGTACGAATAATGTGGTCGCGTGGGTGTATAAAGTTATTTTTGCTCGTTTTGGAAATTTCAGATTTTAAATCCCCTAATAAATTTTTAAGGGAGATAGTTACAATCACCAAAGTTCAACATAATGTGAAAAAGTTGAACATAAAACACTCTGGTCACGTCCAAATTGAAAGAAAATTAGCGGTTCAGAGGGGGTAGCATTTTTTGGCCCGCTCCTAAGAAGGGGTTGCTCTCTTCTCTAATTTTGCCCTCAACCCGAGCTCTAGAATCCATCCTTTGGAACATTGCTTCAAAGACGTCGGGGAGGCAGTTAGGGCTGTCTTAGCCCTCTTATCTTCTTGCCGAAAAATTGGCCTAGGTCGAAATACAGCGAACTGCTCCGTGGGCTCGAACCCGGGACCTCCGGATTCCGAGGCCAGCGCGCTATCCACTTGGTCCTTTTCAGTGTATTTAATATTTGAAATGTTATACTCGTACTTTTATGCCTCCGGAATGTTACAGACAAAGAATTGGTCTTGCCAATCTTCTGTTAGCGTACTTGCACCCTTATTAGTTTTTCACGTTTTAATTTTGAAATTTACGTTTTTGTTGCAGGTGAGTACCTTATTCTGTTGCTGATTAAATCAGAAACGAGCGTTAGCTGATAGTAAGTTACGAATAGTTTGTATTTGATATTGTACAGTAGTTGTACAATGTTTTAAAATTGATGCTATTGGTTCAGGGTAGGGGCAGATATACACATTTGCTGCCTTATGTAGTGGTACAAATGTTTCATCCGCCTCCACGCTCTAAAAGCTTCAGGCTGGTCAGTTGACGTGAATGAAATGCATTCTTACATTTCATAATTGCAAAAACATTTGTACAATTTAAGCACCCATTTATTTATTTGTATGTAAATAGTTATGATTGAAAAACTGAAATTGAACACCTTGTACGAAGGACTTGATTTACGAATAATAATTCCGAATTGTTTAACCCCTGTGAACCCTGTCGTTGGTAGTGTGTAGGATTCCCCTTCTATGAAGAGTCGTGTACTTACATAATTAAGCTGGTTTTATTGGAAAGTCGATGGCTACAAATTGATTTTCTTTGGCAACAATGTTTCGCTTTTCGAGATGACTATGTACTTTAGTTTGAAGTATTCGTGTGTCGATTAAGCATTTTGTTTGCATTTCATTTTTGATAATATTCTTGTGTACCTAATTATTATCAATTTGAGTTTGTAATTTCGCAACCAAGGCGTCCTAAATAACTAGTTCATACCCTGGCTGACACAGAACCCCTCCCCCCTGGGCACTGAAGTTGACGCATTGATTTCTAAGTCCCTGGGGAATTTATATCGTAATTATATTGATCTGTACGCTGCGACCTGTACAGAAGCTGTACATGTAAATTCTTTCTTTATGAAAACCTGTATACCTGTGGCGCAGCTATTTTATCGCGTCAATTTACGACTTCGACTGTTCGGTTGACAGAAAAGATACTGTATAGTGGCACTCTCGAAAGGTTCATTATTATTGTTTTTTGAACGAGCTTCGTTCTGATGTGTGTTTACTCGATTCTCCAAAAATATACGCCTTAATTTCGCGTACTTTTATAGCCAAAATGCGACTTCCACCGAGCGCCCACCATTCCATGTTAGCTGGTTCTCGAGTACCTATAGGTACTCCATGGTTATTTTTGCTGATGTGTAAGAGCTCGACGCTGCTCTCATTCCGTATCTCAACATTTTGATGACGTGTTGAACAGCTACTTATCGATAAGTCTTCCCCAATTCCGTGCAAAGAGCTCTCTATAATATAACTGGAGCAGACGTCCGTAAGTACCTCCGACGATCAGAGGAGAAATTTTCCGCGAGCCTTCTGAATTCCACAGACCGGACGCTTACGATAATACTCGTACGTCGAGATTTTCTTAACGACCCGAACGCACATTAGGTATCCTACTCGGAAATGTATCCGGGCGTAATTAGATATTCGTAGCTCGAATTTTTGCAACCAGTTGCAGTTAACTGACGATATATACTCGCCCCCGGCAACTGACCAGGCCATTTGTGCAACTGCTGCGAGTTAATCACTTGTACCTTAAAGTTGTATGCAGTGGATGTACAGAATGTAAGTATACGAAATACGAATCGTGTATAACTATCTGGAATAATTAAAGGCCGCGATTTGCTTACCTCCTCGCCTTCGCCTTCGCAATGCCATGACACGCATACCCACCGAGTGGGCGACTCCAGCGGAGCTCATACGCGCTCAAAGGAAGACCGAATTATGTACTGAAAACGGCGCGGCGCTCGGTTCGAGTGACCGTCCGGTAATCGACAGGGTTACGGTATTTTTTAATTTGTAAATGTAATGTAAACCCGGCAAGACCGATGCGGATAGACGAGCGAACGTAATTAGAGGTGATTTTTCATTTTCAGTTTCGAAGTCGCGACTTCGGAAATGCTCCTCGTGGGTACAGTCTGCGGTGGAGCGAGGACGCGCGGAGGAGCAGGGTTGAAATTGAAACGTGCATGACTAACGTCGTTGAGGAGTTAACGAAATGAGAAATGATGGCCGCGAATGAGGAGATCGGGTTCGCGATGATGGCAACTGGTACATCTGTACCCTGAGGTGACTTCGGGATCTTCTCGAATGCTCAATTCGAATACGATGAAATCAACTTTCTAGTGTGTTTGGATCGGGAATTTGAGAGGAGAATCTCAAGTGCGGGCGATTTTCAGCTGATTGCGCACTAGTCCCAATAAATATGTAGGACTTCTCCTCCCCCCCCCCCAATTTTGGGTGCTATATATATCATCGGCAAATTGCCGTACACGGTTGTCCGATTTCCCTGAAGTTTTACCTCATGTCGTTCATTCTTTCGGATAGACGTCGAATAATTGATTTTTCGTGAAGTAAATGAGATGTGTGATCCAAAGTTTACCTTCGTAGATAAAGGAAAAAGTGATACCGAAGAAACAGTTGAAAAGGCATCCATACAGTAAGAAATCAAAAAAGCAAACTTGAAAACTTCGACTTCCGGTAAGGTTAACTAGGAAGAATAGTGTCGACAGAAGAGAAAAGTCATAAATAATCCTTCCCATTCCTGAACCAATTGTTCGCCCTTTCTCAAGTGATATTCAATTTAGTGAGACTTTAGAAAATAGCAAGAATTTGGTTCAGCACTCCCGAGTCTGACTGAAAAGAATCTATGCAAATGCCAAACGCCGGATGCTATAATGATATCGACATTTTTTTTTAGCTTTGGAATTCTTCCAGCTCTGATCGAGTCTATAAGTCGGTTAACGGGATTAATTATGATTTCTGTTCGATTTTTCGCTTTTAAAATCGCATTTTAAGCGCGATCTTACCCATAATGATTTTTGCATTTTTCTGGGTGAGACCAATTATGTGGTAACGTTCAAGGTACAGACCGCGTTGGGGCGAGGTCTTCGGATGGATTGAGTTTCCCCAGAGTTTTTGAAATCCCCGGAGCATTTAATTTCCTCTGATCTCCCCGTTGGAAATGTGAACAGGCTGTCGCGTAAGCCTCCTGCTATGAAGATATTCTGGTTCAAGGCTTACACCCTTTGAACTGACGTGAACTTTGACATTCACATCGAATTTATACGGTAACGAGCGAAAGAAACGAGAACAATAGCAAAGCGAAAAAAAGTTTTCACTTATAAAACTTTCCTTGAATTTTGGTTGACTAGCAGAAATCATATTCGAAAGGAGGCAGACTATTGATTCTAAAGCCATTGTAATCAGTTGCATTATCTTATCATTTTAGTCATATTTGCCTACATTTTTTGAAATTTGCGTGCAAGTTAATAGCAGGAGAACATGAACCAACGGAAGCAGCGAAGTTGGACTCCATTGGTGCATACAAAAAGACCTGATTCAAAATATGAAGTCAAAATTTAAAAAATCTCGGAAAGAAAAATCTATCTCTCTGTTATACTTATTCAATAGTGCGAGAAAATATTAGTTTAAGAAAGAGTTGAGGCAAGCTTATCAGTTTACAAGGAATTCTAAGGGGACTGGATCGTAATGCGTGAAATGCGGGTTAGGCCCCCAAATCCACTAAAACCTTCCTAAAAGACTGAAAATATATACAAGCAAAAAGCAATATTTTGATACTTGTCAGTCCCCTCGTCCCCATTTGCGCTCTTATGATCGCGAGTCGATCATTCCAAGTCATTCTCAGTGAAACTAGAGCATCTCCTTTCTCACTTATGCTCGAAACTAGGTTGCTCTTCAGAACCAAAACTATATATGTGTTCTTTTCGAGATTCAGTAATTTACCTGTGAGTGAACGTGCCAATGATTCTGTTTCTTAGCTCTTAGCTTTTCTTCATTTTTTTTTTTATTTTATTTATTTATTGACCCCATTTATTTTTAGTGATGTTAGACAAAACTATTTTTCGTCATTTTGTCAGATTTCATGGTTTTGTCTCGTCTTGACAAAATTATTTTGTCATTCTGTCTTCTTTTCTGTTATGTTGCTTAGTATTGGCGTTGTTTATCAGTGGAAGTGTCGCTCAGCATAAGCTATCAGTTATTGTGTCATTTAGCATAGTTCATCGTGTAAAAGTGAATGAAATGTATAACTTACTTTTTTCAGTTTATTATTGGAGTCATTTTTGTAATGTCTTTGACGGAATGGTCCTGACAAAAAACGGCTGATAATTGTGTCATAATATGACAAAATTTTGAAAACTGAATTATCATTTTGTGTTATGTCTTACAACATTGTTCGTTTTTCATCGTTATGAATTTCAAATGGTTGCCTTGAAAATTTAGGTTTCTATTTTTTTGAAATTTCTTCTTTAGAGGAGGTAGTAGTTCCACATTTTAATATTTGTTTAACCCAGTTTAAAATCAAGAAGTGACTTGTTTTCAGTACAGTCATACTATACAGAGTTCCTGACATGAATCAGAAAGTTTAGGAAGAGATGTTTATAGGTTTTCTTTGTAGGCGTTTTGAACTGGAATATCGTCATTGATTTGTTTCTACCGAATATTTTCATTATATTCACGAGGATATCCGTGAGAAAACTGAACCACAATAAAACTGCAAACAAGTGGGGCACACTTAATATTGTCGTTTCTGATTTGAAGAACTAAAGTTTCAGAGACGATCTTCTGCTCGATCTGCTTCTCGTTTCTCGAGGAAAAGAAGGAAATACTGCTCGTTCAAGAAGTTGAAAGTGTAATTCCCGGTTCTCATTCCTCCAGAACCTCCTAAAGTGTTGACACCCTCTGTCACTTTTTTGACCGACATAAGGATGGATTTTGATACAGAAGTCGAGTTACTATGTGTATGTCAGTGTCGACTTTTAGATCAAATACTGCGTAGAATTTGATGAATGATATCCAAAGTCGGTGTACATATGGCACGTTGACTTCTGCATCAAATTTGCCCACCATGGCGTGTCAACAAAATGACAGATTTTGAATGTCGACAAAATCGTCAATTTTCGTATCGAAAAAATATATTTCAAGAGAGGAGATTGTATTTTTCCATTCCCGTGAAAGACAGGAACAAAGTTAATCTCATTCATGAAAGGAATGTTCTGCTTCATTTTTCGAGGTAGGATACGAGGCTGATGTACTGAAATTTATTCTTTTCTGTTTCTGAAAAGAAAAAAGGAAGTTGTTCGTTTCTTTTCACAAATGCTGAACAAGAGAAACTGGACTTCTTACTTTTGAGAGGTGGGGAAATATTTTCCTCTTAGTTTCTAACAGAATAGAACTTTCATCCGTTTTTCAGACAGGAAAAAAACATAGTTAATTTTTCAATTGCAACCTCGTTTCTGGGCCAAATTGCTTCCTCTTCATTTTGAGGAAAATTTCTTCATTCCCAAATGCCTTACATTTTTTTTTTAAAAAGCTAATCGAATTTTCACTAGAGGAGAAAACAGTTGGTTCAGGAGAGGTACGGCTTTCGTCTCCTCTCATCATTTCAGTTTTTATTACCGCGAATCGAGTCGATATTTGTGAGAAGAAACTTTATTCTGAATTTTCACCGTAGTTGATTGTTGAATTAGGTTTTCGGCATTATATCTTTCTATATCAGAACTCTTGGATTATCTTACATTATTGACTTCATCGAGGTCGATTTCGGGACGTATTTCTACTCCTTGGAAAAATTGATGTCTATCGAAGTAAGATAAAAATGGGGAGTGCGTTGACCTCGCCTATTTAATATGTACAGGAAGACATAGCCTAATTCCCTTTCTTCGAAGTAGAAAAAAGAGGCTCTGTGAGCGAAAAAATCTCGAGTATAGTTTAGCACTGAGTCAGTAAAAATCGAGTTATAGTATATATAGCTTGCGTCAACTCATCCTCTATACTCTGAGGTAAAATAAGTAGAGAAGATGAGTCCATTATCATGTCTCTCACTGATAGTATCAGCATTACATCTACACCTGGTTCATTAATACCGTTGACTGTCTTATATTTCACATTTCAATTATTATATGTGAAAATACATTCGGTTCCACCGCGAGCGTGGGAATCTGGATCGAGTTTTGATAAGGGAGAGGGAGCGGGGCTCCAATGGAGACTGTGCGCTTGCACAGGGTGGCAACTTTGAAAAAGAAGAATAAAATCGTGCCTAATATAATTGAGATACAGCAGAGTAGCGTCTGATGCGACTGGGAATAGATTTTCAGATTTGAGTAGAAGTCAGTCTGAAAGTACTGAAGAGGGGTTCTAGAATTTATCACGGAGCGCTGAAAGCACGCTTTTTACAGTTTGGGCCAAGGGCGGTCAGAAAAATTTTGAACACAGCAGCAGCCTACCTAAACCCGGCACTGGAGGGTTCTGAGTTGTGGCACCCTAGAGGCAAGCTATATATGGGCGGGATCAACGCACTCCCCATTTTTACCCTACTTATCGATTTGTCGATTTCAAGCTTTTTGGTGAAATGAACGAAACTATGGTATTTCAAAATAATTCGTAAAAACGGTCGAGTTCCTGAAGAAGTGATTTTAAGTTACAAACTCCTATGAGCATTATTTGTCGATGATATGTATATGGCATGGCGCCCGTAGTTGAGATAACACATGTCCTAAATTTTTCGATGGCCTGTGCATAAGTGCTGTCTGCGGGGTTGTACTCCGGTCCAGTTAATGAGAGCAGCATGTAAAGATCAAAGGGTTACAAGTCGTTGTTCTTATGAGAGGTTAACAGTGAGAGTGAAACACAAATGCGACCGCGGCACCGCTGTGTGTACCGTAATCGACAGCTGATATCTATCACGCTCGATATCATTATGGAGAGCGAAAGAGGAAACATCTCAGTAATCGACCAGAATAAAAAAGAAAGAGATTGTATTTAGGTGTAAACAAATTTATTCTAATTATTGGTCATCCGCCCTCGCGCCAAAGCAAGACAGATCACTTCGGTCTCGTTCGGTTCGCATTTACCGCAAACGAACTCTCCATACAAACCACAGCATTATTCGGTTGGATATTTTTTTTTGGTTCTGTCGTCGCATGCACCATATGCCGGTATCGCGTGTTCTCTGATTTTTTCCGGGTTGCTTTGTCAGCTGACGTTGCTTTCCGAATGTCCGAATGTATATCGAGCCTTATTATGGAGCCTATACTCTATCTTTCGCGTTTTTTATTTTCTTTTTTTCGACCTAAAGAAGATGCAGGAGTGTAATCGATTCTGAAAGTTTAGTGTCCTTTTTCTAGCCCGGAAAGTACACCTGAATGTGAACGTGCAAAGGTGAGAGACGTTTTTGAACTGCTCCACGTGAAATCTGTCTTTCACCTAATGCGACATATGTAGGAGTCATTTGTGATTTTGAAGTCTACTGTGCCCGTTGCCCGCCTCGCAGCCTTGCGATATGGGCTTGATTCCGAGTACCTGAAAGTTAGTGAACTGGTCTCGTCTCTTTCTCTGCAAACATCATAGCGAACGAGGTACTGATGTCGTTGGAGATGTTCGAGACCGCTTGAAACTGGCTGTGTCTTGCGTGGTATCGGTGCGAGACTGAACGAATCTCAAGCAATCTCGAATATCTGGAACGGAGTCACTAGAACTTGGTTACTGCAGTGCTAATCAAGATGGATAGATATTAGGTTCTCTGAAATCTCTCTCTCTCTCTCTCTCCCCTCCCTCCTCCCTCTCATTTGTTCATAGGAACATGGCATCATGTCCACAAAACACGTTACCACCAGTATGTGAAAGATCGATGTGGTGTTGTGTGTGTCTTATGGGCCACTTACTTTGCATTGGAAACATCTGGCTAGTAAGAATTCATGTACGATCATAAAGACATATGTACTTATTCTTAAAGCAAGAAATCATGTGGTTCAGTAGCAAACTACTTTGACTACCCTGCCTCGTTTACCACGCGACATGTTCCTTATAGTCATCGACATTTTGATATGGATATAGCCCTAGAAGAAGAAGTAGGAGACTACATTCAGTCCGGTGCTTTCACGTTTGGATATTTCAGACGCTGTAAAATAGATTATGGATGTCAGATATGTCACGCTTGCAGTGTTAGAAACTATGAGAGAACAAAAATGAGGTAGCGACCATCGGTGAGAAGGATGATCGATTCATCTAAATTGAAATTCCTCCTGCAATACGAATCTGTGTAGAGATTTGTATTCTCCTGATTCTATGACTCCCGGTCGTGTCATTGCCCGCGCTGGCTACCCTCGCGGTTTTCTGTCGTTCTCATCCTATAATAATGCAATGCCTATATTTTGCTTTTTAACCAGATTTTTCTATGAGCATAATCTCCGAATACTCGCGCCTATGTCGACCCATATTTTCTTTCGCTCTTGGCTATTACGCACAGCTGAAGAACGTTTGACAAACATTCAATAAATTTGGTTGAAATTTCAAAAATTTAGAAGATTCCAAGAAAATTTAGTAGATTATAGGAAATATGAAAGAAAAAGATTTAATTCAGGGGATGTTCTAAAATTTCTTGGAATCTTCTAAAGTCTTAGGAAGATTGGGCAACCCTGCTGCATGGTCTCGGCCTCTTGGCGCTTCTTCGATCAAATCGAGTAGTATAGATGACTCGTGTAGCGAGCCCATAATATGTTTCAATTAACTGTCGGTGTAATCAGTTCCATAAAGAACTCGGATTGCTGTATTTATGAGAAACGTACGCATGTGTGTATGTGAATTGTATGTGGATCGTGTACGCGGCATTGTCGGCGTGCTCAGAAAGCACAATACTGATGTGATGTGTTTTCGCGGTTACACCGACGCATCATGATATACAATGGCGCAGACTGAGTTAAGAATCGTTTACCATACACCATTCAGTTCCTACACAGGCAATCGTATAAATGAATTTAAATTATTGTAAATTGTCGTTCACGCCGTGGTATGCCATTCTAGATAATACTCGGGCCTTATTACCGTTAATAGAAATATTTAAAACGATTATGGGTATGAAAATGTATAACTAGCTGTAATGTATGTGTACGTAGCTGAATGCGTGGATATATATTGATTTGGCACGATCGTGATTTCGTGGTATGTCGACTGAAATTGTGATTCAGAAAGCAGTGTGAGCTGAACTAATTTCAGTTACAAACGTATGGGCTTTGGAGTGGTAGGTATGGAGTACCTGACAGTGAAGTTTTCTGAAGATGCCTGGTAGCTCAATAATTGAGAAAGGAGCACGGACAAGGAAGGTGCTTGGTGATTTCTCCGAATCCGAAGCAAGTAGCAAAGAGTAAGGAGACAGTGACATCTACTTGAAAGTGAAGAAGTTTCTCCGAATTATTATCAGATGGTATAGCATACAAACATGTATACTGTAACAAGCAATACCGAAAGAAATTGGGGCTTGAAAGATATTCCATGACCTGGAATATTAGATTACCTATCTGTATTTAATATGTATCACAGTTCGGATTATCTTCCGAGTTGTTGACGGAACACTACCAGTTCATCGAGAGAGAAGATGAGACAACCATGCCGAGCGCTCTGATAGTTCACGACACCAAAAAAGAGACTGAATGATTCCTTAAAGTGCGTTTAGAATTGATAAGACTTTTTAGATTATATTCACACTCATCCTTGAAAGTGTGTTTAAAACTGTTGGGTATAAGTTGTTAATCTTTTTTAATAGGTACTCTTTTAAGATTGTGTGAAGACTCATGAAGACTTCTTCAAAATATTTTAAGGCTCCTCAGAACTCTTTCAGATTGTGTGATACCTATCTCTAAACTCGTGAATACTGTTGAGACTCGATTACTTGTTGAAGCTCCTCTGGCTCAGTAAAGACTGCTTATGATTAAGACTTTACTAAATTTTCTTGAGGTTACATTGAGACTTGCTCAGAGGCTCTGTTAAGTCCCATTAAGGCTTAATAAGCGTATGCGAAGGCCTTAGTGTAGCAGTTCTGCGAGTTCAAGAAGTAATGCAACAATGTCATCTTGCATTAATCCGAGACGGGTAAACATTAGCTAAGTAACCACTCTACAAAGTAATCTCGGTAAATTCTACAAAAACCAGAAATTTTCAAGAGAAACTAGGTCATGAGATGGATTTTGCTTAAAATGTGTGAGAATGATGCCTTGACTAGTGTAGAGCTTTTTTTTATCCGAAATTCTGTATGGCGTTTACAGAAAATATTTTCAAACAAAAAGTGTTCTAAACCATATTTCTTTTAATGAAAATTTGTTCTTCCTAATTTTTTTATTGTCGTCTTTGCTACAGGAAAGTTGAGAATGAGATTTAAAATAGCTCTTTTTTGAGACCCATCCTTTAATACTAGCCTTTATGGAGGAAAAAGTAGTTTTCTGTTTTCGTCTCTCATCTCACAATGTTCTGGGGACAGAAGAGATCTAAATTTTACATTCGGCCGACGCTCCACCTTCTATTTTGCACATCTGGGAATTTTGTCTTTCCTGCGCCAGACGTATGAAATTATATTTTTTGTTTTATTGTGGTAAATGTTTTTAAGCATGATATTTTTTCGACCACTAAACCTTCATTCGAATG
The DNA here is from genome assembly GCA_031841125.1 of Acanthococcus lagerstroemiae. Classification (NCBI taxonomy): domain Eukaryota; kingdom Metazoa; phylum Arthropoda; class Insecta; order Hemiptera; family Eriococcidae; genus Acanthococcus; species Acanthococcus lagerstroemiae. The sequence continues at coordinate 12,401,977 of CM063106.1, read as the reverse complement.
TAAATGGCTGCATGTACAACCAGTATTGACAAGTTTCGATGTATTCGAGGACTGCAGGAAGCTGGTTTGTATGAATTCCTACTCACACTTTCAAAATTCGATCTTGAGAATACACACGGTAGGGTACCGAAATTGTGGATCAATGACTCGTTATGAAGTTTTTCAAAAACTGAGTCAAAATGTAATAAAACGAAATGGCACCGTGTTCCCTTTTTTTTCGTGCATGTGCCTACTATGGAAGGACGTTGTAAAATGGTTCCCAGGATACAAAATAAACGGGAAAGAACTTCGAGAAACACTGGAATCCGGCAGTATAAAAAAGGCGCCCTTGTTTATCCAATCAGAGTAGGAAGGATTGGTTTACTTTCATCGTGATTGCAGTTGCTGAGTTGGCAAGGATGTTATCGAACGTATCCTATACTATTTTTGACGTGTATATGTCGTCTGTCTTATCGCTGACCGTCAACCAAAACTGGCGTCACGGTTTGACCGATGGACACCTAGAATAGACGACCAACACGGAGAATGTTACTACGATTAGGTCATCATGGCAATCGCTGCTTCATGATATTCGCTATCGTTTTCAGCTGTGTGCGCGAATTCGTTCCTTCGTGAATACCAAATCCCGGACGGTAATATTGATGGAAAAAAGCGTGTTTTTTTTTTTTTTTTTAACCTATTAATTCTGAATATGAATTTTCAAAAATTTTTCCCTTTAAAAATACATACAATCTTGAATAGAATTAGCTTCTTGAGATTTTCAAAACATGAAAGGATAAGGAGAGGGAATTTTTTGAAAATTCAATACAGAAATCATTGTAATTGAAAAGCAAAATCCGCAGGTAATGCATGAGGCATCTTTGTTGGGGTATATGCAAACATTTTACGAGTAAAAAATCGCATAAATGCATTGCATAATAGATAGTACATAAAATAGAAATAAAATAATCACCTGCACGCATGAAATACAGATGAATCTGTAGGGGAGAGGTACCTAAGATGGCCCACCTAACAAGTGAGCCTTCATATCTCAGCTCCTAATCAATCAAAGATCGCCAAATTTCGTCATGTTCTCATCAAAAGGGCTATCTACAATATCCCCTAGGGAAGTATGGATCGGATTACGCGTTTGAGTACAGAGATCAGATTTGTGAAAAAAGTTGAATGCGTCATCTTAGGAACCCAGTCCCGTAAGATGACGCAAGCAGTTCCCTAAGATGGCGCAACACAAACATGAAGGGAAATAGAGCAAATAAATGTCCAAATTATAATTAAAGTTGAAAAAATTGCGAGTATTTATTATGTGTTGGCGAGTCGATTTGTATCAAGGGAGAGCTGAGAAATAGGTTAAAAGTATTTAGGATCTAGCTATTCTGAGTTAGAAGTGTGCAACTGCCTTTCACTTTTCCGTATGTAATCGTTCATCTGTGAAACTTGTTCATAAATGTATTTGTCTTTCCTTAATGTACTAGTACAGACTTCTTCAGCTGAATATAATACTCAAAACCATATTTATAATTCAGAAATAGGTGCGCCATCTTAGATACGAATATTACATTTCATTATTACTTTCATAACAATACTCACAATTAATCAATTTCGATTCGTTTAATACATAATTTTATTCCGCTGAAAATGCTCTTTTCCAAGTGTATTAATAATAATTTGGGTTATTTACTTTTAATTTTCGTCATCTTTTACGTTCATTCATCCAAAAATTACATATCGGAACTAACTGATAACTTTAAGCACGCACAAATACACCGAATTTCAACTATTAGAACATACATATAACTCATAGAGTTACGTATACCTACCAATCGTTACCTTTCATATGATAACAAAACAGTGCTGCCAACCATCGTACTTCTCGTGAAAACAGCTATGCGCCATCTTAGGGACTGCGCTATCTTAGGTGCTTCCCTCTACATATTTTCATCAGTCTCACTACAATCTACGAGTATATGAATCCATCGCCGACATTGAGGAGCAGTGTTGTCAGATTTCATACATTTGTACCAGATCTGGTTCATTTAACTTTCTGGTACAATATGTCTGGTGATTTCAACAATTTTGGCACGTTTCGGCAAATTTTTATTATTCTTTGTCGTATTTGGCACCTACATTTTCTGGTACGTTTTGATACTTCTAATATATTCAGCGTATTTTAGTAAATTTTAGAGATTTTGTCTAAAAAAATTTCTCTGACCTTCCTTTCGGAACAATTTCAAAGATCAGACGTTTCATTTGATACATTTCAATTAGAATCTGACTCTTTGAAAATTTCTTGCTGGCACATTTTTCAACTTCCCATCAGGCAACACTGTCGAAACGAGCAATCTTGTGTAATCTAGAAAACAAATGGTGAATTAATAACGTTACACTATCAATCTTACCCCGTTTTTAAAATCCTCGATTCTTACAGCTTCTGATTACTTACTTCCATCTGCAGCCTATAGCCAGGGACGTACCAATAGTGGGCTAATGGCAACCTACTTTCCTTGTAGGACTTTGTCACTCAGCAGTAAAAAAAATTTACCATGACAGTCAGGCGGAGTTGGAAAAATCCAACAAGTCAAAAGTTTCTCATTTTTTTTTTTTGCTTTACTTTGATACTTGAGAATTGAGTTGAGAAGGAGGAGGGAAATCCAACAAATAAAACGGTTTTTCTTCTTTTGCTTTATACTTGGGAATTTTGAGTCGCAGTTGGAAAAATCGAGCAAGTCAAAAGGTTTTTATTTATTTATTTATTTATTTGCTTTGATACTTGGGAATTTTGAGTTGAGTTAGTTGGGACCGCCATAACTTTTACCCCCTCCCCCCAGAAAAAACCTCTTCGGTACGTCCCTGCCTATAGCAACTGTAACATGAAAAAATATCTCCGTTACCAACAGACGCTGTTGATTTTTAAGCAAAATTTGTACTAAAAAAACTTGCTATTTGAAATTATTTACCCCCGAATTGTGACAATTTAGCGAACGTCACTGATACTAAATAAAGAATATAGATTGAACACTAAGACGGAAACGAGTGTTGTAGCTTCATTAGTTCGGTCGCTAGAGCGCATGATAGCCAAAAAAACATGCCTACTTATCTATGTTACCTCGATTATTGGAATTGAATTTGTTCCTGTTGCGTATTGACTTAATGTGTGAGATGCTCGATAGTCATTAGGCTTATCCATGTATATACCGATGTATCTGCATGTAGGATCAGTTCCCTGATGATTTCTTCATTTTTACATCTTCATAGTACGCAGACTCTCCAAATTTGAGATATGGTTTCAAATGCGTACAATTTGAGGCCACTCGGATGCACCTTTTAATACGAGAAATGATTACTTTCGGCAGTTTGACAAGGAGATATTGAGGTCCAACAAAATTGATCTAAGTTCGGTAGTCTGTTCTATACGTTTGGTAATTTACGTTTGTGTGAATGAGTGTTCACAGTATTACAGAAATTGTGAAAAAAGAAGAAGTGAATTATATTTATAATTTACGACGACACGTGTTTTCCGCCAGTTGGGAGCACTATCTGGAGTAGTATACACACACGCTCATAATTATATCCATCTACCTGCCAGCTTTCTACATGTTCACGAATACGAAATTAATGTATATCCAAGATGCACCCTATTAGATAAGAAAAATACTATTTTTTTCGAACATTCGCGCATTCGACGCGTATTTATTTATTTTTTTTTGTCGTATAAATCCTCAAAATTCGTTTGATTTGATCGGTCTCGGAGAAAAAACGCAGTCGTCTCGGTGTGCTGTTGGCTGACTTTATAAACACGTATAGTGATGACCACGTCATGCACGTGGAATGCCCTTCTCGTCCACATGCTGGAGTGTTTCGTCGCCCATCGAATTTACGATTTATTTATTAAAACAGCGGTTACCGGTACCCGACCGAGAATGTTTATCAAAATAGCGTCGATATTTCATATAACAATGAAAACGCATAGCAGAGTAAGATCGCGTAATATACGATAAACTAATTGAACTGCGTGAAGGTGTATTACATACCTACTAGTGTAGCTATATGTATACTCGAATGTAAACACACGTGGAAAAGCGAAACCAGGAAAATAATTATAGAATGCGAGTTTCCTCGTTCTTTTATAATATTAACTACACCTGACAGTGTGAACCGATGAGAGATGGTTTCTTAATTCGAGCATAGGACAGTACGGCCCACTCTCCGGTCATCCATCGCTGCTGGTGTATTCGCTGTAGCGTGAAATCCAGCCCAGATTTTCTCGGGAGAATTCGTTTCGCACCTAATTCGGGAAAAAGAGGTTCCGGTTGGTGAGTCTCGCCAGCCAGCAGGGATGAGGCCGCTCGGACACGATTTTTCTGCCGAGAACACGAGTTTGCAAACAGCTGAAGCAGCCTCGTATCAGCCTCCTTCCACCGTGAGACGCAGAAAACAGAAAACTAAAAAAAAAAAAAAAAGTGAGAGAGAGAAAGAGAGAGAAAACAGCAACAAAAACACGTATTTAATAATAGAATAAGCAAGGATTGGTTATGGTGCTAAGTCACACCTACAGGAGTACAGGTGTGCACACCTCTTAAATACTATGTATGTGTGCATATAGAAGCTCCCTACTACATTACTTTCGAGTATATCGTGTAAAAAGGTGAGTTAATTTTTTTTTTAATTTTTTTTTTTAAACAGCGTGTATATACATTTGCCAACTTGCTCGGAGCGCGATTTCGTCGCACCGTGGCCCGTTCCGCGAACGAAGAGGGAGAAATGAGAGAAATAATTAACGAATCTGCCGACGACGATAAAATATTTTACGCGTTAATCGAACGATAGAGCTGCGGTTTCGTTGTGGGAGCCATGTATACATGATGAGCTCAGTCTCTGGTCGTAAAATAGCCGCATTTTCGAAACGTTATGTCACGGGCAGGTTCCTGTGCAGACGTGTGGCACATAAGCTCGTATAATCCGCTTCAGGTAGATTTGACGGATTAGAGTCGACCATTTCACCGAAGAAGATAATATAATACAGACAGGGTCGTAGCAAAGCCATCAGATGAGGAGCAGGTGCCTTGCGGTCACAAAAGCTAGTCTTAAAAAGTTTTAGCTAGTCTGAACACATCCCTACCATCACAGTCTAGAAGAAATCTTAGTGGGTTATTTGCAGTTTGAGGGTCCTAATAAGGCTAGATACAGCCCGAAGAAGTCTTGACGCGTCTTAAAGGAATCTTGTAATTACACTGTTACCGACAACATATAGTCGTCGTATACCCATAACACCAATATTGATAGTTTTAACTGTCGGAACCCAGGCTCAATGAGTTTTGAGAGGTCCTGGAGTTTTAGCGTCGTCCTAAAAAAAACTCGACACCATCTGAATGAGTTCTGAAGTTCTAATATAATGAGCGCGTTTTCCAGTGACGTCACGGAATGGGTTACTGTTAGCAAAAATACCCGTCTTTGTTCCAACGAACGTATCGACTCCCGTAAGAAAAACACACGGAGCAAAGGTCATTATGGTATTACTTGAGAATAAGAAATTTGTTAGAAACCAGAAGTTTATTAGCAAATGCTCAAAACCTTCTGGATTAAAAATATGTACTTTTGGTTTCTAACAAATTTCTTATTCTCAGGTATAGTACCATATTGATCTTTGCTCCGTGTGTTCTTCTTGCAGGAGTCGATACGTTTGTTGGAACCAAGACGGGTATTTTTTTGCTAGTCTCTAGTCTGGTCCAGTTAAGAAACATACTTTTTCCACGGCGCTGATAACGTGTTCTGGAACTGTCTTTCCCCTCCAACTTCAAAAATCCATATATCGATGTGTATTGCGGGTAGCTAGTTATGTTTCTTAACTGGACCAGACTTTAACAGTAACTCACTCTGTGACGTCACGGAAGCGTGATAAGCGGATAAGCGCGTTAGTGCTGAGGTTGAAGGAAACGCGCCTATTTTAATGAGTACTAACCCAGCCCGAAAGAATCTTAACGAGGTTTGATATGACCTAAGTAATTGCAACAAGTCAGAGAAAGTGTTAGGATGTCTCAACGAGTCTGTAATCTAATATTTTGACTCATTCCGAGTAAGATGGTTTTTACTATAAGTTGAATCTTCTTGGATCTGCATTTCCGTTTCCACAAGCTACACCAAATGATTTTAAAAAATCATTAAAAAGTTCAAAATTGATCGGATAACATAAACGTATACCTCACGAGGGTCAAAGCTCAGCTTTTATGGCCACGATTTTCCGTTCGTAATAAAAATGACAAGAAATCGATCAAAAGACGTGGTACATCATGCACGCAAAGTTTCCTCCGTTTACGTTCGCCAGTGCTGCTGTCACAACAATTTAAATTTTGATAACGCGCATGATGTGTAACTGTGTAAAATTTTGGAATTTCATTCCTACTCTGATTTATATAGAGAGTTGTGCTTCGTGACATCAAAAGGACCAAAAAATGCTGATTCTAGAACAAATTCAAAAATTCGAGAAACTATATTGAAGAAAAGAGCAACGTAGGAAAAACGCCGGGACGTGACTTAGAAACGAGAAAGTTGTCTAAAAAGTAAATTCAGTTACTTCTGTATGTATATTATGTATACGAAATATGTTATTTATTTCCAGATGTTTGGACTGATATACCCTTGCCATACAAAAATACAGGTAAAATAACATATTTCCATATGTTTAGACTGAACCTGCCATACAGATACAGATACAGATTTGAAACTTTACATACATGACATATACATATATACAGGCAACTGAATTTATTTTTAGATTACTTTCTTTTTGTAATTTTGCAAAGGTTTGTGGTCCTATCCTTGAATTGATATGAGGAGCTGTGCCCCCAACTTGAACCAGCCCCGTAGCGAGAAAAAGAAGGCCTAGGGGATTTTCACGGGCCCCCTTTTTTCCAGTTCATTTTTTTTTTTTTTAATCAGATGGGGAAAAATTATAAGCTGCGGGATAAGAGGCTTCTTTCATGGTGTAAAAAGTGATTGCTGATTTGATGTACAGTATGATGTAGCCGTAAGCGTTGAAATTCTGGTATTTTAAAAATATCGGGCCCTTCTGGAAGTCCGGGCCCGGGGTATTTCTCTCCTCTCCCCCCTCCCTCTCGACAGGGTTGACTTGAGCTCACATAATAAATGTACATTTCTTCATTTCCAAAAGTTGCCGCTACATTAGAGGTAAAGTTAGAAGACTCAAAATTTTATTACTCAGTCAACAATCTGTGAAAGCCATAAAATGAGTAAACTTATAATTTTTTAAAACATGTTTTTCCTTAACTTTCCATTATTACACCCGTTTTTTGGATATTTTCCCAAACTGCTCCTTTTGGAAGTATCTTTTCTCGGGTCTTAAAATTTTTTCTGGAATGTACAACCTCCACTCTGTTTAGTGCCAAGTGACTGAAATTTCGAAGTTTTACTTACAGACGCAAAAAAAAAAACCGTTTTGAAACATTTAAATTGTTGCTGTGGCAACATTGGTGAATATAAGTAGATAAAATGTTTCCTACCTGATGTACAATCCTTGGACATTAACGTCCACGAGTTTCATTAAGAAATCCGTTAATTTTTATATTACTATTTGTAAAAATTGGGTTTTTGTTAATTCAGTGGTAGCCTATAAAGTTTGTAAAAAAAATTTGTATTTTTTATTCGAAACTGTTTTGACCACAACAGTTGGACCAGGAATCAGCGTAGTCTCAACTAGCCTAAAAATAGTTTTGAAAGTGTTATCAAGTCATACTGCAGTCTTAAGGAGTGTTAACGCTGTCTAAACAGAATCTTTTGAGTCTTGAAGAGGCTTACACAGGGTTTGCTCAGGTTTGAAACTTGGAGGATCATAGAACTGATTTACGAGACAGAATGGAGAACTTTTGCATACTGCACAACTGGCTCTAAATTTGTGAACATTTTTATTTTACTAGTTTTGGGTGTATGTTACTAATTTTTATGAGTGAAATGGAAATTTTATTTTATTGATTTTGCATAATTTGTTAGACTTTTATGCGCCCGAGAATTTTTGTTTCTTCGACTCTGTGGGATGTAACAAATCGATACTTTCCTGCACATTATGAGGCTAGGGTGTAGCGTGTCCCACACTGGATATAATAAATGAAAATAACCGCCACTAAAAACTGACACAGGATTTTATCTGTAGTGTACAGACGCAAGCCATTTGAGAAGCTGATCCCCATCTACCTCAATTGATATCGACGAATTCTAAACAACTGTGTTCGAAGATCGTGTATACGAGATGAAAGACTTATGCGCAAACTTGTTGCACTAATTTTATATTTTCGGGGACAAGAGTTCATTTACACCACCTTTTTGGGGCGTTCGGAATTAGAATCCACCGCCGATTCTGCAGTAAGACTTCTTCCTCTGTGTGCATTTACAGACACGCAACCAAGACTCACGTACAGGTTATTATTATTATTTTACGGCGAACCGTTTTTAGCGAACTAAGTAGCTTTGTATACTCACCGGATTTCAAGTCGCTGTTTCCAACCTCAATACTAGTTAATCAGACGAAGAAGGAGAACGGACGGTATGAACTACTTCTAAAATTCTCAAATAGGGTGTACAGTCGGCTGTGGATCACATTTCTCCGCACGTTAATTCCGATGAACCTGTAAAGCGAACCTTCACTGTACGGTGGTCAGAGACTTACCCAAACCCGGTGATACAACTTTTTATCGCAGTTTCTTGCATCTTTCAAGATTTTTGAGAAGCATACCGCCTTGCGAGTCTGAAACAGTATGTATAGGCTGCTGGAAGGACGGCTCTGTGAGAATAAATCCTCAAACACGCCAGTCATTCAATAAGAGTCATAGATGTCGCCATTGGGATTTAAACCTACACTAGAGTGCGCTGCAAAATTACCTGCGCGGATGTTAGCGGGTGAAAATGAGTGAGTCATCATGTGTACTTTCAAATAGAAACACTGCTATCTTCAGGCGGGTGAAAAACCGAGTAAAAATTATTCTGCCAGTAGAACTGATTATAATTTAATTTTTTGGTGATGATGCAGTTGAATTTAGGATGAATTTCTAATCGACTTAATGATAGTTGAAGTTTGCTACACGCTTATGGTAAATCATACGTGATCACTCACACATATGCAGGGCTGCCAACACTTGAAACTCTAAGTTTAAATCCCAATTGAAGTTGCACAGACACGGGTATATTTCAGGCTGAAGTAGTAATCCTTTATTCCTATATTTACTTATGGTCAGATTGTGAAGTAGAAGATAGATAGAGCACAAGGATTAGAGATGTTCACTGCGCAATTGGAAGGTTCATGTGAAAAACAACCTTAGTCAGTTTTGAAATTTCTACTTTGACGACAGATAGCGCTGTCAGTTTTCTTTAGCTAGGTGAACTATCAGCGTGAGTTTGCCGGCAGACGTTGCCTTGTTCAAATGCACGATTAAGTTAGAGCATAATGGCTACCTATGCATATAGTGCTGTCTATATACAAAGTCGGAATTTCAAAACTAAGGTTGTTTTTCTTGTGAACCCATCACTGTCTCTTAAGCGAGAGGACAGCGGAGATCGATACCAGAAAGTGATCTCCTACCTCATTATACGGAAAAATGTGACAAGAACGAGCCCAGAGTTGTTCATACATCATATAACTGCATTATCTTACTTTGTTCCCATGTGTGGAACTCTCAGAAATCGCGAAAAATGCATTTTGTTCCCCTCCTACGAGATCATGTCTAATTGGATCGCGTATCGTTGGGGTTGTCCGTAGGACTTCTAAGGCTTCTTACACTGGGCGATTTCGAGGTCCTTATGATCTGTCTTGTACACAGAGGCAGGAGAGGAAGTCAACGAAGACAGGGACTGGCTGTTTTGTATGTTCCGCGTTGTCATCATCTTGCACTTGAACTTTTAAAAATCGTTGCATACAGCAAGTGAAGATTGAGTTACAACATGAGACTCTCAAGAGCTCACTATTTTTCCGAATTCCCCTTTGATCCTTCCAGAATCGCTTAGTACATTTGTCTCGTTCTTAATGTCTCGAAAAAAGGGACTAAATTACGTTGCTTACGTATAACCCTTTCAACAAAGCTTCAGAATCAATCGTGAAATCCTTCAGAGATACTGCAAGGAGGAACTCTACGCGCAGAGATTCCATTATTCCACAAAATCGCATATCAGTAGACAAATTTGAGTTTTCTGTGTGTGCGAAGGCAGCACAGCTGAAACAATAATGGTAAAACTGTAAATTAACTATCTGGTGACGCAGTGGTCATGTATTAAGCTGCAGTTTAGTGAGTACAAGAGGACGATTATTGTTGGTATTGCAGTGCACAATGCATGGAGCAACTGGTTTGAGTAGATTGAGAAGGCGACCATTCATTTCCTACCGTATTCGCATGATGTCCTCCAAACATTTTATTTTAACCTGGTTAGAAAATGGAACCCTTAAACACTTCAATTGCTTTGGCACACTGAGACGTATAGCTCAGGGCCGTAACCGTACATACGTCATAATTACTATTAGCACTCGTATCAATTTTTCGGCTAGTTGGATACCGACTGCCTTGGTAATCTTCGCTGTACATCAATGTTATGAGGCAGGTTAGGTTAATATTCATTTCTTTTATAACTGATTCGAGGTTTGATCAGACCCGAACGCTGTCTGGACCGAATATTCGGGCAGAACGCAAATTCGTCTGGACTGGTTCACAATAAGCGTACATTGGCTAGCTCTTGTTGGCGATATTACCGTCGTCGGATTGTACTTATTCTCGCCGTGTCTCAGTTTCGTAAAGGATTCCTGCTGCGACTGTAACAACTAAATTCACTCATAAACACTCCGGTCCACCCGGCTCTTGATTTGTTAAAATTAGATATTCGGTTCGTATACCGACCGTCTTCAGGTGGGTTGATCTCTTAAGCCGTTTGTATTAAAGACTCGCGCGAGGATTATAATGCACGCGGGCTTAGCGTGTACGAAGTACGAACGAAAGACTCATTGTGCGTGAGCCACAAGTGTGGAGTCGTTTTTGGACTTCTGGTTCGAAGTAACGAAGATTGTTAAAAAGATGTTGAATGGGTAACCAGAAATTCTCGAGTACTTGAATGCTCCGTTGAAAAAAAGAGAGAATAAAGTAAGAAAACATTTCCATTAATATGAGGGTGTATTATTCTTAAGCATGAAGAAATGTTGAAATTTGCACGGTTGAGGAGGTCCGCGAATCAATGATAAACATAATCTTGTTGTCAGAGATAATTATATCTCAGAACATTTCGCATGTACATGGGTGATTCCACGAAAAACGCGAATGTTCAGGTAATACGTTGTTTTCCCACAGCAAGAAATGCTAAAGATTTTTTTTTTTTTTTTTTAAATCGATAGCTAACCACCTCCTCTATCACATAAGACCATTACTTAGACACCATCACCTCACTAGACTGAGGGAGCGTCCTCAGAAGTAGTAAGGGTTCCATCGTAGTGGCATGTAATGACTCCAACTTTCCATAACTCTTGCACAGATTATATGGGTTAATAATTTGAAAAAAATGAAATAAAGATGGTTCAGTCGGAGAAGACCCTTGCACAGACAGATGAATGGTAATAGTCAAAATTTTGAACGAACACATAGCCATACAGCAGCAGTCAAAGTTGAGAAATAACTTTTTTTCCATCGTAGTGACGCAAATTTCAGTTGTTCATAAGAAAAAGCTGAAAACATTTTTTGACCCACAAATTGATCTAACGACTGTCTTAGTGTGTGAACATAATGACCAATTATTGTCATTCTCAAATTACTAAATTTATACTAGTTTTTCACCAAATGTTTACTGGAAATCGACATTCTAATTTTTTTTTGTTCCATCGTAGTGGAGCATTTTTATTACCATGTGTTGATGTTCAGGAAATTCGACTTCAAGATTTTCTGTACTTGGTAACAGTGCTGACAATACTGCTCTAGGCCAATTTGAAATTTTGGGTACTTTAACTCCGTTATAATCAAAATATTGCCGATTTTTCTATCGTACTGGAGAATGTTTCCTTTCCATGGTACTGTCAATCTTAATTTTGAGAGACACTACGATGGAAGAGACCACACTACAATGGAATTATGTATCGTTTTCAACGAATTTTTGAGATAATTCTCAAGCGCATATTATATTCTTATTCGCAAACTCGGGTCTGACGTGAGCGAAGTCGTGGCTAAGTCTATCTGTTGATCACTTGATCTTGACTCTGCGGAGTCTGCAGTCTGACTCTGCAGAAAGACAAAAAAGAAAGGTTTCATTAGCGTGGATGAGAATCAGTCAGCGTCTCAATCAACGTTCGAAGTATTTGTACACAATTGGGTAGTCGTTCAATATCTTCTTGACAACAAAAAATGGGTTTCAAACAGTATCTTGGACAGGTCGTTGAAATACAAGAGGAAAAATTCAGAATCGATTGTCTTCGAGCGAAGCGATCCAAAGATTTTTCGGGATATCTTTACCACTACCCAAATGCCCGGGATGATAAAACCTGGGTTGAATTCTCGCAAATTGTTCAAAAAGTCGAGGCTCCCCAAACATATCAACGAGCCCTTAAGTGTAGCGTTCTTTTACCTGCATGTAATCATTAATGTTGGGTATATAATATTATATGCAATTTTCATATTACCTTTTAAATAAAATGTCTCTAGTTCTGAACCTATGTCAGTTGATTACGTAGGTTGTTTTGTTTGTTTGTTTGTTTGTTTGTTTTTTTTTTTCATTTTTGGTTTGGGATGTTTGTTGTTCCTTTTTTATTTTTTATTTGTTTAAGTACAAAAAATAAGATTTTCCTAAAATATGCTTTTTATGGAACACTTTTCTTTCAAGTCCTTAATTAAGTTCATCTCGTTCTATAATAATTCAAAAGTGCAACTTTCTGACATTTTTCTCGAATCCAATTTTTCTATATTTCTAGATTAGGTTTCTCATTTTTTCATGATTCGAATAATAATTAATAATTATGCTATGTGAGTTCTAATAAGTTTCAACTTACTTTTGTTCTTTGTTTCTTGATGTTTCCTGTCATATTGGGAGTCTTTTCATCCTTGTGCTGACCAATCCCTCAGCATCTCCAATGAAGATTAGACCAAATCAGTAGAATTCCATTGTAGTGTCGACCAATTCCATTGTAGTGTACACGAATTTCCATCGTATCAGCTATACAAATTTAAAAAAAAGAAAGGCATTCAAATCAGAAATTAAATTCTGCAAGTTCACTAATATTGTTTTCGACTTACGTAGATGTATAATAGCATTTATTGCGCATGACAACTATAGTACTTCTGCAGTTACAATTAGTGATTTCAGAAGCCCTTATCTTGGGCAAATGCCTCCCTCAACCTGGCCCATTCGACCCGGTCAGTGGCTGTTGTGTGGAAGAGTTTGGTTTTGCTAAACTTACAGATGTCGTCCATCCACCCGGTCCTCTGTTTACCTGGCTTTCTTCCTCCTCTGATTTGCCAGAAGGTAACTTTTTATGACCAACGTTGGTCCTGCAGTCTGCAACTCTTCTGCATAAGTGTCCTGTCCAGTCCCATTTTAATCTTTTGACAAGTACCACATTTTTGTTGGACCTAAGTTTGACCTTTATTTTTGTTAGCATTACCTCGTCTCTCAGTTTGAGACCTAGCATGGATCTCTCCATAGAATTATGTGTAGCCTGGAGTTGGTCTCAATTCGTTTTGAAATTGGCCAGCTTTGGCACCCATAGGTCGGTGTCAGGACAACACAGCTGTTGAAGAGTTTGCTTTTTTAAGATAGCGAAAAATTGTTGTTGTTTTTTATGAATCCTAAGCTCCAAAATTTACTCCATGCTGACGCAATTCGTCTATTTACCTCTGTTTTCGGTTTGATTTGGAAATGTTATCAATTGACCTAGATAAATGATGTTGTTGACTATTTGCAAAGTTTCCACCTTCATTTTTATTAGTTTTGTATTTCCACAGTGGCTCAAAATTTTTGTTTTGGATAGATTGATATCCATATCCGCCTTTTTGCTTTCCCAATTGAGTTCCTTCAGCATCACCTGTAACTTGTTCGCACTCACTGCCACTATCACCGCACGCCGTCTGCAGATCTTAGTTATTCGAAAATTCTCCGTTAATTTTGATTCCTTTTTCGTCCCAACTTGGATTTTTAAAAATTTCATCCAGGGCGCAGTTAAATAGCAGCGGGGAGATTGGATCTCCATTGGTCTTACCCACCTTTTGATTTCGAAGATTTCTCCTTCCAGGTGTGTAACCTAATTGCGCTTTTAGCCCCGAGTATATTTCCTGAATTAGAGTTACAACATCCTGGTTAATTTGGTGGTTAGTAAGTGCCTGAAGTATGAAATTTAGCTCGAGGAGATCGAAAGCCTTAGTAAAGTCTATAAAGGCCAGGTGGATGGAAATTTAGTATTCGGTTGTCCTCTGGATGAGTATGTTTATTGTACGGAGGTGATCGACCGTGAGAAGCCCCTCCTAAAGCCCGCCTGGCGTGGAGTTTGTTGAAGTTTTAGCTTTGTTCTCAGACGGAAATCTAGTATCAACGAAAGGATTTTGGCCAAGATTGGTATGAGGCTAATTGGTCTATAGTTTTTGATACTGTATCTACAGCGTTTTTTAAATAAGAGTATTATTTTAGACGTTTTCCAATTCAAAGGTTTTTTTTTTCTAATATGTCGTTGTAAAAGTGAGTTAGAATTTTTATTAAAGAGTCTTCACCGTATTTGGTGTGTTCATTACTGATGCCATTATGTCCTACTGCCTTGCCCTCTTTTAGATTCTTAATCGCCCTTATTACTTTTACTTCTAGGAACTCAGGTTCTCGATACTTTTCTTCTTGATTGGTGAGAACAAGGGAGATACCGTGTCCTAATTCTTTAGCATCTTGCTAAATGAAAATTGTATTTTGGAGCAAGCAGAGAAAGAAAAAGGAAAAATCCTTGGCAAAAATTTTCCCTGCTGTGATGTCCTGCATTTTCCAATTTCTCCGCTGAAAGTGATTTCTCCCATTGATTGGAGAGTTTGGATGAGTCTGTCCTCATATACCCTCCGCCTCAGGAGTATATCACTAGTTTTCCGATCTTTGGAGCCGCATCTCGCTCTTGAGTGGTATTACCTCCATTGCATTGTTGCGACCTGGGTTCGATTTCCGGTTGTAATGACTTCACCCGTCTTCGGAGCAGAGAATAGAGTACTCTGACGTAACGAACCGTGAGGAAGGTGATGGCAAACTACTCCGATCGCTGCTGCGGTCATTGATAGCACTAAAAAGGTTAGAAGGAGCCGTGTAGCCCCTTGTTTTGTGAGAAGTTTCTTTATCCTCGTAATGACTACTGTAACCTCTGTTCAGATTGCTCAGCTAAACTCAAACACCTTGTGTTATTACCTGAAGTTCCATATATTTTTCTTAACTTAGGCGGCATTTCATCTCGGCTTCCATTCCGGTACTCAGCAAGACAATTTCCTTGTTACATATTTCTCGATTAATTTGTCAGTGGTACCAAGTATTTATTTCATTTTGTAGTTAACTCGACCTTTTTCAAACTAATCAGAAAATGTTTCTACAATTAGCTCTGCCAAACTGACCTTCCCTCGATCAATGTATCCATCCCTGAGCGACTGATCGCGAACCTACATATATATTTTTGGTGCAAAGGTGCAAAGTGGACAGTAATTTCCTGGGCTTCCACATACATGAAAAATCTAATTGTGTGCACAAAATCTTAATATTTTTTCAGCATGTCATTAGACAGGAGTGATCCACAGATCACAAATTAAAATCCTTTCTAGACTAATTATCCATAATTCGAGTAATTTTTTCAATGATGCGACAAATAATACCTACTTAGTATCTATTTGCCTGACCAATTTCTGTGGAAATATCTGTATCTGAAATGAAAATCATTTGTGAAAAAGTCTTTGTGGAATGTAAATTTTATTTATTTCTCTTTTTTCTTCTTGTTTACCAAAAATCATATACATATGCCACTAAAGAATCAAAAAGGATTTTATGTTTATTGATTTAGCCATTTCGTCGAACTGGAGAGGTTCTTTATTTTTCGGCATTGGACATGGAAGCGAGCGTGGCGGCTTGAGTTTTGATCTGTATTCAAATAAATTGAATCATTCTTTTCTTGGTGATCTGTGATTCGATTTATATCCTATATGTATATAATCTGTGAGAAAACTATCTTCAGATCGTTTCCTGTCGCGGTATTTTTGTCTGTGATTCGAGTATATACTTTTTATTTTTTTGCATTTTTCCTATTCTTGAACATCAAATTAATTTAGCCTGTTTTTTGAATATTCTTAAAACTCAGTAATTTGTGAGTATCAACTCAGCTGTACAAGAGTCGGAAGTGCACGGTATACATATGTATGTAATAATTCGTCAGCTTGTCTCTTCTTGGACTACGTTCATCCTGTCGAAGCTTGTACATTGCATGCTCTTTGTACTTCACATACTATGCACCATGTATTGAATATTATGTCTTATCCAGAGTGCCGTTAGATATTAGTTCGTTTATTCATTCTCATGAAGTAGGACGTTCTCGCTCCTCATATGTAAATCGTCATCGATGTGAATTCGAACACGCGTTTATCGATTCGGGCATTAAACTATAGTCATGCATCGATATCGGTTTTTTTTTTTTTTTGAGTTAACTACGAACTTATATGTATACCATGAAAGACAAAATATGACGAGTGAATCGCATTCATTTTGGTTTTTTCGGTCTGCATACGCTGCATGCCTATCTTCCGAAGAAAAATTAATATTCCCTCAGCTAGCTTTGGGGCTTGCTAGTGAACTCAGTCTATCCTTTATACTCGGATTCAAGAAAACGTCATTTACTAATAAATTGATTCCTTGTAGTGCCGGTACTCGGTTCTCGTTGGCAACGTTATCACTCATATTTTCATTTACTTCACCTCGTCGGCCCCTCAGTCGTTTAGTCGCGCTAATTACACACGAATTGACAAGTTCGATGAGAAAAACCTAATCCAGCGTTGGAAGACTAGGAGGAATCATTCCCAGTGCCAAATGGGAGATTACGTGAGATTTTCGGAGAAAGCATGTTTACTCTCGTACACAGTCTATAAGCCATTAGGAAAACGAAATAACGGATGTCCACTTGAAAGGTGATCCGATGGGTACAACCACGAATAACATGTCTCATGGTCCAACATCTGGACGATCAAACCAGAGAAAAAATGCAGCTGTATAGATGCACACATTGCGACATCGTCAGAATTCGCAGCCAAAGTTGTTCGAGATGTGTAAGTTCGATTACCTTTTTTTTTTCTTCTTCTTCTTTCTTTCTGTATACGAGATCGTGCAGACTAATTTGTATATTGAAAAATTAATCCAAAAACCTGTTCCAGAGCATGGACACCTTTGCGTCGTTGTTCTCTTACACGAAAACCCAAACTGAAATCGATCGATCTCGTTTTTATAGATACACTGCTGAAACGCAAGCATGGCGACCCTTTTAAAATTTCATTTTTCGTGAAATTAATCTATTACCTGTTACTCCCTGTTGATCTTTGTCTCGCTTTTCTGTAGATATATATATTCTCTCTTGTGGAGGAGGCGTTCAAATTAAAACTCATCCAGATTTCTCGGTATTTTCCTCTTCGGTATACCATTAAAAACCTATGAAAATCCGCTCGGTTATGCGAAGCCATAAAAACAATTTAACTGTTCGCGGTGCCGATGTCCGCGTTCAAACATCGAGAACAGCGCTAATTTAGAGGAAAGCTGGAATGTGCTAGCTCCTGTGTGTGGCATTCGACAAAAGTGACATAAGTAATAAATTAATTAGAAAAAGAAGAAGAAGGGAAAAACATATCGTGAAACCGCATCTGTTTTAAGGGACGGAGGAAAAGGGATTTGCGAGAGCTGCAGCGTATATCTGTTCACCTTATATTTCGCTTGATTGGTGTATGTACCCACATACCCATAGCAAATACCTTCTAGAAACATTTCGTAAGTCCATTAACTCATCGCTGTTTCGTTTGTTCCGATGGGTGATGAAACCGAATCATTTCATTTTGCTTGCGTTATTGTCTCTCCATGCAGTGCTCTCGCCGTTGGTGTTCATCTATATAGAAAAACAATACACTAGTAGGTGGTGTACAGCCTTACAGAATGCTCGACTAAAATTAACATTTAGAACCTATTACACATCAATCGACAATGGCTTTTATCGTTTTGGTGAAGCTGAAGGTGATTATCCGAGATATTGAGTAGTGCTGGTTGCCAACACTCCGAATCGATGGTTTGTACTATCGATATTCTTTTCGCCAGCCCCTCAAGTTGGAATGTCGAGTCGAAATTAGTAAGCGTAATTTTGACCTAATTTGGCGCTGTTTTGTTCCGATATCCCCTAATTTTGCGATCACCCCATTCCCGAGATATTAGCGAATTCTATGGCGGGCCTGGAGAAATTTGCTCCATTTCCGTCTCAAATTGAGGTACCTTAATTCTGTGTTAATTGTGTATTAGTTTGTACGGTAGTGGAGAGGGGGCACATTGCAACATTTTTCTTCAAACTGCTATAAAAAATAAACCATTCATTGTGGAAAATAGGAAAGTATGTCGAGTAGCTCTTGTTCTGCTCTGTAAGCTGACCTACTTCATTCTGTATTTCACATTCATTCAGATATCTTTGACGATTTTTTTCAAAATTGTGCTCCAGGTTACCCCGTACTTTACGGAAATCTTCTCTTTATTATGGCCATTTACACAACGATTCACGCTCAACAAAAAACGTCTTCCTTTTTTTCCCCTCACGATAACGTTCGCACAGCAAAAACAAGACGCTATCAGAAATTGCTAGGTAGTCCAACAGGTTATGAGTGAGTAACATGACGTCACTGAAATTACAGCAGTCGCGTTTGTATTTTTCTGGCTGCAGGCTGTTACAATGTTCCCTTGTTGCAAAGAGCCCTCCTCTCCCGTACTATCAGTGGCGTAGCCAGGATTTTCCGAAAGGGGGGAGGGCAAAGTAAGATTTTAAAGGGAGAAAAAGTCGAAAATCGAGGTATTTTCTTAAAAATCGCCGATATTAGAGGACTATTTTATGCAAATGAAGGTAAAATGACGGCTCGAGTAAAAATTTTTCGAAAAAAACGTGTTTTAAAGGCGAAAAATTGCTCATTTTTGCATATTTTACGTTCAATTTCAGGTGGCTTGGGGAAGGGGCGTTCGCCCCGTTCGCCCCCTCCCCCCTTGGCTACGCCACTGCCTACTATATACGTATAATTTTGTGCTCATTTTATGGTTCTTTGTACCAGTATTTGACTTCTGGCTATTTCCCGAGATCAAGAAACAATTAAAAGGAAGAAAATTTGGGTCCGATTCGATGCAAATGTCTGGCAAAGGATAGCCTAGAATTCGTATTTGAAAAGGGGATACGGCGATGGAAAAAATGTATTCGTACAGAAGGAGGTTATTTTGAAAAAGAACATGTATTAGATTTGTAATAAAATACTTTCTTTTTGCGTAGAAAAATCTTTGTCAAAACTTTTTGAACAGCCCTCGTATTTTATATTCGCAGCAACTTCTCCAGATTTTTCAGAAAATGCGAAAAAATTCAAACGGAAAAGAGAACACTGATTGCACGAACAGCATATTGCATAGAACTATGAAACCTTTTAGAGTCGTCTTATACAGTGATGATATATGCTCCCACACTGTTTTCCAGTGGATAGCGCTTCTCGTGTTTTCAGGATAGCTGTAGACCCACGTTCGTACCTTTTACCCTATTTGAAAGCGAAAGAAAATTTTGTATCAACCCATTCCTCTTCCACGCGAACACAACATTTTGAAGGAGAATGAACCTTTTTCAAATTTGAGCTTTCCGCCCCCTCCTCTTCAGAGTTAGAGTACGGTACATGTGGGTAAATCGTACATTAGATGATTGAGTTTCTTCGTGCAGCAGAGTGTAACATTATAGTCGCATTAATGTCTTTCAGGCCCATCAACGATTATCTTGGGAGTGAGATGAATTCAAAGTTTGGGAATGACGCACGAAATAACTCAAAGTGAACACAAGATTATAGTTCAGTGTCCATTTCGAAAACTTATTCCAACTAAAAACATAACACCCACGGATTGGACAGACTGCACAACCAATAGGAGCACACGACTAAACAGGTTCATACGGTACTACTCGCGACTATGACGACAGGACCACAAGAGACTAGTCTCATTTAGGGTACTCCACTAATGATGACATAACAGCCGAAAGCGCTCTGGATTACAGAAGAAGAAAAAGTGGATTGGCACACCCTACAAATGGAAAACTATAGTTGCAACTTACATGCGAAATTCTAGCGTGGGGTTAGCATTCCTCACCACTCCCCCTCCTATTATCGAATTTGCTATATCTCAGGAAGAGACAGCCAGCATGATTGGGAAATAATGACCCAAAATAATGTTTGGTGGAGCGTATGGCGATGCACGCATGCCAAAGTGGCTCCCCAGATACCCCACCCCTGGCCTCGGAAGCTCTAAATTATTGTACCAATTTCGGTTTTAAAAAAATACCAACTTGAATGATTAGAATTTTTCTGCCTCTGCTCCAACATAATTCGCTAATGTATCTGAAAGAAAATGAGTACGAAGTTCAGGAGTGACGATCCAAGATAGCACAAAATGAGCGTAAAATTTCGAAACTAGTTTTTACCAAGAATTCCAAGGGGCTGGCAGAATGGATCTGTGATTTCGTTTCGTTATATAGCGAATGAACATTTATATAAATACTTCGAACATGTTCTTGTGCTGACGGTGAAAATGCTCGACTGGACAGTATGCGTAGTTATAGTGCAACACAAAAAGGTGAAATTTTTCCGATAATAGGCACAGACACTAGAATCATTATTTTTCCTTTTAAAATTTGCGATCTTTAATCCTCGTACAGAAATATACTGGAAGGAGGGGAAGAAAGAAGGAAAATTTGTTGGATTTTTATGCTCATTAGTTCTCTATAAATTCTAATATTCCACGAAAAAGAAGATCTTATCTCCAAAATTCAGGGTCCTGCCCCAATTTTCCGTGAGACTGGATGTTCCGCTATCGTCGGGCTCAAATGCGTGTGTACACGAGCTGAAAATATAATGCCATTTTCAAGATCTGGCGCCTCGTTTTCCGTCGATAATAAATTATTAACGCGACTGAATATGAAGTTCTTGATATTCGTGACAGTACAGGCAATACGTACTTTGGTGAATCGGACCAGAAGAAAAATATGAAGGTGGATACAGAGGTGTTGAAAACATGTTTAATCGGGTCGGAGGCGGACGTTGAGACACTGAAGTGAAAGTGAAGGAGGAGTCGAAGCCAGATGCGGAGCGTATCATGTATACTTGAGTGCATTCGCAGGTTCGCACAGCCTTTATATGTTAGTCATAAGTATAACCCTGATATTCTTATAAAAGATTCTGTATCTCGTTTACTCCAATTGGCTGTAACTGGTGATCAGAGGTAGGACCTACTCATAACTTGGATAAAAAGTCGCTTTATATGGTCGATGGTTAACACGATATGTAGGTGATGAAAGTTTTCTTTCATTTTTTATGGCAGATTTCTTCTTTATGCAGTGTGTACACGTAGAAGCTATGAGACGTTCTGTCGAATAGAAATTCCACATTTAAACCAGTTGATAGTTTGCAGGCTCGCTTCCAGAATTGTTCTGTGTGGGTGGATTTCATGATGTTCAAATAGTGATACGAAATACTGACGTACGAGCTAAATACGCGCAAAAGGTCTGCATTTTTTTGAAAAAATCCCTTTTGGGCCTTCTTGGGGGATCATCTTCCGAATTTTCCACTCTCTTTTCTATCATGGCATGCACAGTTTACTGGACACATTCCTGTAAAGTTGTGGTTTGTATATCATGTATATCACTCAACACTTTTGCTATTAAATTTCCCAAGTTATTCCATTTAAATTAAACCCCTTCCCCCCGCCAAGGTTTGGAAATTGGCGTTGGAGACGATCTGGAAATGTACGCGGCTATTTGAAATGGAATTGTGTATTTTCGAGAAATTCAACTTTTAATGAATCAGATGCTGAGAACTTGTCCGTTATTTAATAATTTAATTTGATAAAAAAACGGGTTATTTTCTGTTGATTCGGTTTTGGCCTCGTCCGAAACAGAGAGGGCTCGATTCAAGTTGGACGCTGTTAAGTAAAAACTGGCCAAGCGAAAAAGTCTGTTTTTTGAGAAAACGAATATTAAAAGCCAGTGAATAATGCCGGTTTAAGAACATGGCGCTTACTGATAAACTTTTGACATTTTAATGACTTAGCTTTGGCACATAAACGGAAAAACCGTTACTTTTTGAAAAGCATTACTTTGGAGCATCACGAGAAAAACAACAAAAAACAGCTGATCGGAGAGCATTGGCACGTAAACGAAAAAAGTGTTACTTTTTGAGCGTTACTTCTCCTGATCACACTCTAATTAAAAAAATTTCCAAGGAAATTTCTACGAGTATTAACAACACGGCTGCAGACTGTTTGAGCGTTACTTCTATCCGTATGATTTATTTTCTGATGGTCACAGTTCAGTTCAGTGGTTCCAATTTCCATGGACATTTTTTATTTCTTCCAGCCATCTACAGTATTTAATAGAAATTTCCGTGGAAATTTTTTTTTTATTAAGGTAGGATTAGGTCGGATTATTTATTAATGCTTCAATGGATTTTTTTTCCTTCATTGTTTCTTGTCGGAATCAAGATGCGTGCTTTTTGCCGACCCTCCTCGAGGAACGAGATTACTAGTTTTCTCTTCTCTTCTCCTTTCCAGTTCAGTTCACAATTCAGTTCATTGGTCCACATTTTCATGAAAATTTGTATATCTTCTAGCCATCTGCAGTATTTAATAGAAATTTTCATGGATTTTTTTTCTTCTTCATTATTTCTTGTTGGGATTCAAGATGCGCGTTTTTTTGCCGACCCTCCTCGAGGAACGAGGTTATACTAACTTGTTTTCTTTTCTCTTCTCCTTTCCAGTTTAGTTCACATTTCAGTTCAGTGGTGCGTATTGCGTGAAGCCAGTCCGTATGATTTGGCTCTTCATGGTTACAAGTCAGTTCACAATTTAGTTCAGTGGTCCACATTTCCGTGGAATTTTTTATTTCTTTTAGCCATATTCAGTATTTAATATTAATTTCCATGGAAATTTTTCTATTTATTGGGGTAGGATCAGGTCGAACTGAACTGTGACCACGAAGAGCTAAATCATATAGATTGGCTTCACCCAATACGCACCCCTGAACTGAACTGTGAACTGAACTGGAAATGAGGAGAGAAGAAAAAACTAATAACCTTGTTACTCGAGAAGGGTCGGCAGAAAAGCACGCCTACTCTCGACAAGAAAAAATAATTTTCAACGTGGATACACATTTTTATATCGGGGCCTAATTTTCAAAAATTCTACTTATTACGCTCTTTCCAAAGATACTAATAACTCATTTTGTCAACAAATGTCGCTTGGTCTGTTTTTTCTTAACAGCGCCCGTTTATTAAATTTACGTATGGTGGTGTGAGCCAAATAGTTTCATGCGATATTCAGCAAGAAATTCTCGGATAGAAGGATTTGCTGCACGAATCAGACACGTAAAGTATTCTTGAATGGGAACCTTATTATCCACTACTCCTTTATATTTAATTATCTCCCTTGGCCCAGAGAGGGGGTATAATGCTCATTTGAGAAGTTGAAATCTGCTTCCCTAATCAGAGCGTGTAAGATTTTTCGTTTTCCCCCTAATTTTGAATTGTTGCAAATATTTTTCTGGTATAGTTCGTTTATAGAATTTCGAGGGTCTCCCAAAATGTGGTTTCTGTATTGCGAGCTGAGCTACCATTCGGAGGAACGAAATACAAACATCAGCTTTGGTGACCACTGATTTCAACCTTACTGGGATTTAACTAGCTGAATTACAACACAACTGACAGAACTAAAGTCATTCGACAATACAACCATCTTCATGTTCTGTCAATAGTTGCCTACCGAAGTTACGTTCGCGAAGGGGGGTTAAAAGTATTCCAATTTGGTAGCCCCCTATTTCGCGGACAGACTTGCGAAAAATGTTAATTTTTCTCTTCCTACTGATTGGAGTTGTGAAAACAGACGGAAACTTCTGAAATAGTCTCAGACTTTTTAAAAATTTCACGGCTGAGGGCCAAAATGATTTTTCGACTGAAACAAATGCTCAAACCGCTACGCCCCTGTCTGACAATAATGCAAGCGTGAGTCTTTGGGCGTATTTTGACGTTCGCCATGACTTATTTGAACTTTTTGGAAACTCGAACTAAAAACCCGCGAAAAATGTCTCCACCTTTGTCTCCTTTTTGGATAGATTAATTTATTTATTATCCTTTGGTGTGCGATTGAGTATAACTACACTAGAACTCCAGAACTCCCGAGCTCCCGCGCCTGGAGATTTGAGTCACTGCTCCCGAGTTCAAGGGCTGCTCTCGCTCTTCATATTTTCAGAGGCACAAACTCTAGTGCGTATTCGACTCGAAGTACTTGCTCTCAAAACAGAGCAGCTGTCCATGCAACTGTTCTTGTAGGAAAGTTATCGGGAGTGATTGCGTAATTCGTTAATTTTGTTTATGGGCTCCGGGCATGTTTTCCTGGAAATTCTTTGCTGTACATTTTATTAATTTGGACGGATGACAATGAAACAGTATAATGAAAAGATAAACAGAATATATGTACCTTGGATGAGGAAGGGCCAATGCCAATTTTCATCATACCTGATGATTGTGTGCTTGGAGACTTGGTAGTTTATACTGCGCAGCATCATGTTGTGTTATACTACGAGTACGTCATTAGTTCTTTTTAATCAAAGGAACAGAAATTGAAGCAAGAAAAGAATAAAATAACAAATTACGTTGGTACTCGAAAAATGAGAGTAGCTCTTGATGTTACTCTAGAGCACAAGAGGAAAGCCAACTTGCTCTTTTACTCTCGTGCTTATTAGGGGTAGGGCTACTTTTTATGATTAGCAGGTTGGGAAGTCGTGGTTCCTTGGCCACACTGTGAAGACTGGTTTTCAATATACTTGACCTGTGCAGTTAAAAAAAAAATTATGTTGACTCTTTTTGAAAGAGAATTTCACCCTCTGTCATTTTATACAGTTCTTGAAACTCGAACCAGTTTCACTTGAAAGCAGTGTATTTTTATAAGAACGTTTTCGTGTGTTATATCATCAGTGACTTTGTTACTCAATTTTCTTTAATCTTTTACTTAACTCAATAGCTTTTGAAAGGTCAACAACCGAGTTCTTCTCATTAGAAGCCATGAATTAGCATGTGGACCCTTTTAGAAAGAAAATTTCATCTTTTAATACGTTGCCAGATTTAGCCTTCCGATCTAATGATCACAAAGAGCCATGACAGCGTCTGTCTCTGAACTGAGTAGTAGTGTTACCAACCCTCCAGCAATTGAGATCTTAGGAAATTCTAGATTTTTTCGGCATTTCCCCGGCACTCAGGTATTTTCTGGATTTTTCCGACATTTTCACGGGACGTAGGTGTTTGTTGTACAATTTTAGGCATTTACTACACAATTTCAGGCATTTTCTATATCTTACACTTCTGTCTACGTTTATTTTTTACATTTCACATTTTTGAATGTTGGCAATTTCGCTGCGTGGTGAGAACTACGAACTACCATTCTTTCATTCATCAGTTGGCCGTAAGTCTGCTGTCTGTTTTTGTTGACAGAGCGAAAAACCACAGCTTAGAAAGCCTAATGATGTAATAGGTATGTTTTTAATTATTAGTTGGCGTGTCAGTTCTAGTGCTAGATTCGAAAAATAAAATGATTTACTCGAACTCATGTTTCCCGACAATCTTGGGCATTTTTATAAAACAATCCCAGGTAACTCTGAAGTTGTGAGTTGGTAACGCTGCTGAGTAGACTTATTTGATAAGATAATGCTGGCCAAAAGGTAGACATTTTCCAAAATCCCGTTTTGTAAATACGCCACTGACAATACAGCAATGGCTGTGAAATATTCTACAAAACATACCACAAAGTTACACATCAGCATTTCTTATTGAGTGAGTATCAAGCATATTTCGTACATTCTTCGTTATTCTGCCCGATTGAAATTCTCATTCTTCCGACCATCAGAGGTGCAAACTCTGATGAGGCTCCGTTTTAGGAAAATGCAGCGGCCGAACTACTATAGTTCAAAAACTATCACTACCAGAATATCTTCATTTGATCCAAGTAAATTTAAACTAATTTGAAATGTCAAATCCGAATTCCCACGCCAGGCTATATAATTAATAACAGCTAGAGGTATAAAAATCGGATATCTACAGCCCGTAACTTGTGGGATATAATGAGTTTTAGTCACACCGATTTACGTTTATAAAACGTGTGGCGATACAGATGCTGATGATACTATCGAGTAATTAACATTATATTTTCGATGCAAAATGTAACCAACTGTCGGCTTAGTGTAAGTTACAACGCATTCATCCGGATTTAATATGAGTGCACATAATTAATGCTTAGTCTGGTTTGAAGTTCGACTTGAATGATGATATCGCTGATGGCTGGATTTTTAGGAAAACTCGTGCCGTTTCGGGGAAACGAAATCGGTGAATGGAAGAAGACCGCACGCTGTCGTCCCCTGAGGTAATCATGTTTCAGGTGTGAGACATTACGTGCCTATTATTCGATTAATGCTGAAGACATGCGAGCAGTTCGTCAGTTCGTGTTTACTGTATAACAGGTGTAGAAAATAGAAAAAAGTTGTCTACGCGTTTGCAAATAACTGTTGGATGGTCAAATGGCCACGGAGGTTAAATATTGGATACAGATAAGCTTTAGATGCACGTAGGAAGACAGGTATACGCACTTACGGAATAAAGTGTGAATCACGAAGTCGGTGGATGAGGGTGGCGTATACTGCAGCCTGAATCTTCTTCCTACTTTTTTGCATCGGTTTGCAAAACTTTTTTTATTTACTTATCACCGAGTTGACTGTTTGCTGTTCATGGAAGTTGCGACCGAACTCGTATTCAACGCATTTACGATAAGAGAGAATTCAATGGATTGGAGTTATCTACTCACGAAATGAGTTAATGAACTGGTTGATCCTTCACCTAACTTATCAGCGTATTTAGTGATGAGTTGAAATAAGTTATGATCCTCAACTCACCGTAGAGGAAGGTAGTCTGAAATGAGTCGACTCTTAGTTTATTTATCAACCTTTCTCTGCTTATTTGGAGTACTGAAATAAATCGGTTTAGTTAGCGAGTTCGTTTCAGTATCTCTCAGAAGACCTGAGGTAGACACCGCTACTATTATTGGAGAGGGGAAGCTGCCCTCCCGTGCCCCTCTCAGTTTCGTCCCCGTTCTCATGTTTGGGAAGAGCTCTTCCTAGAGGGCAAAAACTGTTAAATTCCCAACTGACTCAACTCATCATTCCTAAGTATCAACATTTTTTCTGTACCTATTACCTAAACACAAAACAAAAAACTCGAAATCTCTTTCGACTGCGGTTGATTTTCCCAATTTTTGATCCATCTACTAAAATTTCCCAACTCCGACGGAGGCTTGGGGGAAGCTTCCCTCTCGTGTTCCCTCTTTAGTTTCGTCCCTGTTCTCATGTTTTGTAGCATTATAGAGTATTTCCTTCTTTTTACCGAAGATATGTGCGTACATTACCAGCTACACGTCTCACATCGTCAAAGGGACCCACGACACACATACAACATGACACCAATATCTGTCAGATACCTACTGGTGGAGTTATATGTTCTGCGAGCAATGTCTTGTTCTTGAGAACTGCCTGGGGATTGCAGAGCCCGCTATCTATCCACCTCAGTTGGTACTACCGTACACTCTAGTTTCGCTAGGACGTTTTTCAGGAGATAGATAAAATCTGTTCACTAATTTTCCGGCGCTGGGATTAGAACGCGCTTGGCAAGGATGGAACATGTATACAATACTACTCAGCTACAGAGAGTGTGGTGACTCCCTCGCAGATTTGGATTTGCTACCTTAATGAAAATATCGCAAGGCCTTATTTTTTGATTTCTCTCGCCGATTCATTGTAAAAATATGAATGTCGTGTTTGTTATTTAATTATCTAGCTACTTTGCATTGAATAAAAAAATCTGGTTCAGCTGAGAGAATTAGCGCAATTGGAAAGACTTGAAAGTACACAGCTACATACGTACATGTAGCCCATAATATACATAATGAATAATGTGCTAATATGGTCGGACTTGTAAACGAATTTATCAGTGCAGCATGAGTTTATACAGGTGAATTGATTAGGTATTCGTTTATCGAGTGTGTACGAACTTGAACTCATAACGCCGATGCTATATCGTATTAAGTAAGCATGCGTAAATTATAGAACAACTGAGAAGCGTTAACTATAATTAAATAGTTTAGAAAAGGTGACTGGACTTCAACTGGTTTGCTTTTTTGGGGAGGGAGGAGATCGAACTTAACCTAGTTCATTTCACTTTGGAACCGAAATCCATCATATCGTGTATGCGAAATCCGTTATGCTAAATATTTTGCCGCCTCTTCGGAAATTTTTTGCGCATTAGTTTTCATCCATATTAAAATCTTTCTAATGTTGTTCATAAAAACTACATATTATTAAGGTGGAAACCTCCGCATTTCGCGAAAATAAGAAGTATGGATCTTTGTTTGTTGCTTTTCATTTGTTGTTCAGTCAACATATTATTAGGTACTTCCTAATTTGTAAACCTATGAGAAAGGCTCTAAACAACACGGATATCTTTGTATCGTGTTTTTTTCTTATCTCAACACGTATTATCTTATGTTGTAGTTTAATCGTTTTCTTATGAGACACCCTATGTACTCAACAGTGGCGTAGCCAGGATTTTTCCAAGGGAGGGGATCAGCAAAATTTTGGGCGGGGGAGGAGGTACACTCAACAGGAACTGTATGTTTTTACATTGACTATCAGTATGTTATGCGTTTCAACTTCAATTATGCATCCAAATTTAAATTTCATTTCGCGCATTTACTGTGATACTGCCAGCATATAAAAAATTCTCATCTCAAGGGGGGGGGGGATTCATCCTCCTAATCTCCCCCCTTGGCTACGCCACTGGTACTCAAGGCAAGCTGCACATCTACTCAACTAGTTGCATGCAACCTTTTTGCTGTTTAGTGCGCTTTATCCCGGACTTCAGTAGCAAGCACCTAAACTGAGAGTATCTTCTTGCTGACCCTGAAAGTCAGCGATATGGCGTGCTAAATTAAGAAAGAATTGCTTGCAACTAGTTGAATAGATGGGCGTCCCGTGTCCCTGTTTGATTATTTTTTGTTTCGTCCGTCTGTTGACATTTCTATTTGTCTGCTTATTTAACTGACTGGCTACTTGGTCAGCTGTCTGTCCTATCTGTTTGTTTATTCCCCATAATTAGACGCCGACAACGCCTCCGAAAAGCGAATTAAGTAGAAATCCGAGGTATTTTTAAAATTTTCTTTTTACCCTTTCTAAATAATAGTCGTAACCCTTCTCTGTTTTCAAGAAAAACCGCGTTGAAAGCTGCCGGTCTCCGATTGTATCTTTCGCAGCTGGTATGAAATGGGCATCGTGTTGCAATGAGAAGAAAATTTGAAGTACCTATTTTAAATGATGAAGAGAGGGAAACAGAGTGCGCAGATCATTGCAGACACACAATGTGACTTTTAAAGAGACACTACCAAATAATAATTAGAACGTGTAACAAATTCTGCGAGAGGAAAGTTGATGTTCATTTTGTGTGGTGGGGAGCTCTTTGTCTGCATCCATAATTTTACTAATGGCTTGATGAACAGAGCATTTTCATGAGCTAATTGAGCATATCAGGGGCATAATAATTCTGGGTCACTATAGACAAATTTAGATGTTTGGCGGTCCGGACACCCCCCCCTGCTCCCGTATCCGCCACTGGAGCATGTCAACAAAATTTGACGTGAATATGTCTTATCGCTAGCCATCAACAAAAATTGTGCGTCATGTTCGACCGACACCAAAAATGCCGACCCACACTGAGAACATGGGCGTAGCCAGCGAGGAGCAAGGGGGCAATTGCCCCCCCCCCCTGGATCTTGAAAAAAATTATGTTTCAGTGCTCACAAGATTATTTT
Organism: Acanthococcus lagerstroemiae; assembly: GCA_031841125.1. Taxonomy (NCBI): domain Eukaryota; kingdom Metazoa; phylum Arthropoda; class Insecta; order Hemiptera; family Eriococcidae; genus Acanthococcus; species Acanthococcus lagerstroemiae. The sequence goes on along the minus strand of CM063106.1, from coordinate 12,371,815 downwards.
CGAATATATTTGAAGGCAACTGAATAAAATTCGCAGAATATAGGATGTGCCTATAGAGGCTTGGACGCTAGACAACGAAAATGTGTGACTGGCGCCACACTGATAGCAAAGCAGCGACTTGCACCTGCACAAATTCTACCTTTTGGCCCCCTCCTGGAAAAAGTTCTAGCTACACCCATGACCGAGAATGGACGAATAACACCGGGAATGTTACTACGAGTACGTCATTACGGCAATGGTTGCTTCGTGATATTCGCTGTTAAATTCGTTCTTGCCGAATATTTTGCTCGTTCCTGTTGCGCATTGATTGAATGCATGGGACATGTTCGGTACTCTTTTATCCATGTACTGATGTAGATGTATCTGCATGCAGTGTAAATACTTCTCATCAATTCAATGATTTGTAGATCTTGTTTGAGCCTGCATAGTGCAAAAATCCAATGTTCTCTGCGATATCTTTTTGATGTAAAACCTGACCGCCTCCGACCTGTTTTCCCTCTATTTATTTATTTATTTATTTGTTCTTCGTTTTTTAATGTTGAATTTATACGTTTTTGTTTCAGGTGAGTACCTAATTCCACTATAATCTTGAAAATTGAAATTGTGAGCATTAGCTGATCAGTAAGTAGCTTCAAGGTATATGTACATACAAGTATAATAATATTGTCCAGAATGATTGATAGTAATGGGCTAGAGTACACATTGGATGTTCCCAATGTAGTACGAGTAGTTGGGCTGTATAAGTATATAGGCAGTCACGACGCCATCTTAGTTTGAATGTGTTTCTGGGAATGTAAGGGGAATATCAAATTATCATCAATTGGCTTTGTGTATTGTGTTATCATGATATAGGTACATTAAACATTTTAATTAATAAATTTTTATCGCTTATCAACAATTAACAGTATTTTTACACCACGATCGAAGATGACAGAAAACATTTGAAAACCATTTCCAGAATTGTTCTTGCAGTTCATTGCTGCACACCACACCAAAAAAATTATATAATTAAATTCAAAATACCGATAAATAACGATAGCAAAACTGCTGAACACTAATGCCGGTGATAACTGATATAGATACTGCTGTTCAAACGAAGATGGCTTTGTGACTCTACTAATATATCTAGAACCTTAGTAGTAGTAAAAGCTGCTCGTTTTCTGCCAAGTTTTTGATTGTGTTTCTCGCACAAATGTACATTTTCTGTAGCACCTGTACCCTCTGATCATGCGTCTGATGCAATAATAGTCGATTACTATATAAGAGGGTAAAGTGAACTTTTGACAACGGTTGCAAAGTTAATGGAACAAGCCAAAGGCGAGTAGAGTAATCGCACGAGTATGTCAATGGGAACGTACCCGCTTATATTGTGAGTCATTTTTCTAAATACCTCGGGTTAAAGGCAAAAATAAATTGGCTGAAATATATTTTTTATTTATTTTTTCTTGGATGTAAAGGGTGATAAATGGTTTGAAACAACGTTTGCCGCTGTAATAACATCTTCGGGAGTATAAATATTATCATCCTTATTATTAATTTTGTACTCACAATTCTCTCCATCAGAGAAGTCCATCAACAAATTTGGAAAATTCGCAATATTTATCCGAAAATTATAAAAATGATAGACGACTAGTAGTGTACAATGGTTAGGAAGTAACTATACAGGGTATGCCAACATATTTGACCTGTTTTTAAACGCCCACCATGTGGCAACACTGGTGCATAGGTAATTTTCCCCCATGAAAATATTCGGCTATGTATGCCATTTAGTAAGCATGGCTCTGTGGTCTGGAGAACATCCAGGTTTCTGTATAGAAACGTTTATTCTGAAAAAACAGTGCTGTGGTGACTCAGCGCACATTTCAAAAACGGTTTAAACTGAAAAGACACGATCGCGGTCCCTCTCCAGCGGCAATCAAGCGGTGAACGGAGAATGTTCGACTCAAGGGCATCGCCAGTTACGTTCAGAGAGGGGCGAACAAGTGCTTTGGAGAGGGAACGAGATCGTGTCTTTTCAGTTTAAACTGTTTTTGAAATGCGCGCTGAGTCGCCAAGTCGCCACAACACTGTTTTTTTTTTTTTTTTTTTTTTTTAGAATAAACGTTTCTACACAGAAGCCTCAATGTTCTCTAGACCACAGAGCCATGCTTACTAAATGGCATACATAGCCAAATAATTTCATGGGAAAAAAGTTGCCTAAGCATCAGTGTTGCCACATGGTAAGCGTTTAAGTAACAGGTCAACTATTTTGGCATACTCTGTACAACAGTCTGTTCTTGCTGCCCATGTTACGCTTCATTTTATTCACTCTTACACTAGGAAAAAAGATACTTGACTTGCTGCACCATCTTTACTACACGCTATGAAACACAACGCAATTTGACCCACAGTTTTGCGTCTGAAACTCCTCTTCTATTCAGTCTTACCTAAAATCTTATCTGAACCTTCCCTTCGTGCTCAGGGTGTTGATCCTTGCAAATTTAATCTTCAAATATGAAAGCAGTCATCGCAACCATCCTATGTGAACTAACCTTTCTGCTTTGTGCATTTTTGAGCTGTTACAATGTTGTTCCACCTGTGATTTCGGGTCCAGAATCGGTATGGTCCTCTTCCTTTGAAATCTTCTCTCCAAAGTTTGTATGCCGAATTTATTATAGCGCATAAAAAGTTTTATAATTTAACTGTATATCTTGGTTGGTCTTTCATGGACGCCCACTGCTCCGTGAAATCGTTTTTTCACCTTTCTGAAAAGTTTGAAAAAAATGCAGATACATAGTTACCCCGAGGGAATCCCTCTTTGCATTGAAATTTTCTCGTTGATAAGCCAGTACAAAGAACTGCATACTGGATCCGCGGTTTGTTTGGTATTCGTCCGATTATTTTCAAGAAAGAGAGATAGCTAGCTGAGCAAAGTATTTTTGTAAAAATGTACCGCATTCCGTTTGTCCTGACGTTTTTCGAACGTTAATGGTTGAGTTCCCGATGTTATTCCTCTCTTTCCTTCTCGTGCATCAGCAAGTAATTAACCCAAAATCAAGGTCATTAGCTTGAAAAGGGGGGGAAAAAATAGTAACCAAACCTGACCGGGTATAATGGGTGCTCGTCTCGACGCAGTTTTTCTCTTTTTCTGGTAGGTATATATCGTACAGATATGTGTAGAAAAGATACTTCTCTCCCTATCTTTTCGTATTTATGGTGTTGGTTGCCGCGTGTGGGCGCGACGAAATCGAATCCGTATTATATCTGTTCTTCAATCTTCGTCGCATTTTTTTTATCTCTCGTTTGAAATGGGATTCTATTTCGACTCGGCCGTCACGCTACTTGTCATTCTTCGAGCGACGACAGCACATCCAGCAACCGCCGCACCATCGCAGGTCTTCGAATAGTTCGACAATTCGAGTCGCGAATCTCGAATCGCGTAACTTCACGCCCCATAAAAATGTAAATACCGCGAGCTTACATTCTCGTCGATAAATTTCTCGCATTTGTGAGTCTGCTGCTCGTTAGCTGTCACATTTTCAGGGTACATCATCGTCTTCGATCCGGTCGGATACCTCGTATCCGACACCGCGATTGCACATCATCGTTTTAATAAAATGGTACCAAATAGCGACGGCGAGCAGTGACCAGTCTCTTATATCGGAACTGTTTTTGGACGGACAGAGTTCGGCGAGGTAATGAATTCTGAGATGAGGGAGGGAGTACTTCCCAGTTTCAAATTGAATGCGAAAAACAAATTCAGGTTCAGGAAGAAACTAGAAGAACGGCTTGACAGTCAAGAAAAGGTCGTGATGCATTAAAATATTGCTGACTTATGGTGGCACTACTGTCTTCCTGTGGGTTGGATGACAAATTAAGATTGACAAAATGGAGTACGTATGCAAAATTCGACAAACTGTCAGAATATAGGTGTTTCAAGTCACTAATCTCGTATTGCATTAGATTGCGCATTTGGCTCCATTTTAGGTTTCAAAATGCCCATTTTAAACCCGGTACTAAAATTCGTTTACAGCGATGGGTTTCATGGTGGTAACACTGACTTGTGAGAAAAGCAAGTACAATATTTTCAATTTTTTAAAGAATTTGCATTATATTATGCATAATATATTTTTCGAACCAGAAGAATTATTATTCGTGAAATCCCCCCCCCCCCTCTTCTGGCAACCGACTGTGAAACTTGTTCAGTAGGTCCTCAAAAACATAAGACTCGTTTGAATAGATTTTTAACCTCCTCCCCATCCAGTGGATGGGAAAATATGTCCCAGTGGGATTATTCGATGGGATATAGGTATTATACCACTGGTACTGGAAAACACGAACCCTCAAATACAGCAACTGATAGCCACTCTTTGGCGCGCTCTAGCGGAAAAGTAAAGCGGGGATATTGTTCAGCAGCTCAAATATGCTCAATGGGACAGTTTAAACGGCAGTGGTGGCAACTTAGATTTTCTTCGTGTGTTGCCCGACTTTTTTAAACTGTGGGGGGGGGGGGGGTTTGCTAAATTATTCTGGTCAATTTATGCGAGAAAAAAATACAGAAAATTTTTTGGACAATGCTTCAAAAATTTCAACCAACCCAAATTTAAATCCAAATATCCAAATATTAAAATAAATTTGAGTTTTTGAGGTATTCGTGTGTGTTGCCTGAGCCTCAGGGCAGTACTGAAGTTATGCCACTACTGTTAACCGGATTTAAGCAAGTGATCCCAATAGGATTTTTTGAAAATTGCCGGGACATGTTCTTCCGCTGCGATTGAAAGGGTTCATTATTTTTCTGAAGTGTATACATTTTCGAGGAATTAAACTGAGATAAGGCATCAAAAATATTCAACTAACTCGTTTTTTATGAATTTCAGTCTGCTCCATGAAAGATTGTAATTTTACTATGGAAAAATGAATTATAACCAAAATTGAAAATGTAAACAATAGAGAATTGAACTCCATGTGGTAATCAGCTTTCGAATAATTCACGTATGAAATTAAGATTAGTCACCTGGGGGAAATTCTTAAAGATTTTTAACAAGAATTTTAAAAACATTTGGAAAAATAAAAAAATGTGACGAAATTGAGCATTGAAGTAGTTTGATATCAGAAGTTTCAACCAACTTGATACGAAAATTATACCGGATTCACGGACCATCATAATCACTTTACAAAACGGTCAATTAATCATGACAGAAATTGAAAGAAAAATTTAAAATTGAACTCAGTGTGGTAGTATGAGTGTTCTATCCCCCCTATTCTGATGCAGGCCCATTTGGGGCGTTTCCGGGATAGGGGGTGCGGTGTCCCGGAGTCAATTTGGCATGCGTGCATCGCCGTACGCCCCTCTATCATCGAGTATGAGTGTTCAAATAACTCGTATACGAAAATTGGATAAGATTCTTTGACAATTATTATCACCTTGAAAACGTAGTCAGTGGATATTAAGATTGACCAACATTTTGAAAATAATTGAAAAATACTATAAAATAGACAAAACTGGAAGTTCAGCTGAATTTGATATCAGAAGTCTTCAACCAACTCAAACACACAAGGTAAACCGGATTCATGAAAATTAGAGTCACTTTGAGAAAGTGATTGAAAGTTCATAATAGAATTTATTTTTTTTAAATCGAAAAATTTGAAGAAAATCGAAATTTAGAAGTTTCTAACCAAATTATAAATGGAAATTCAGCCGAATTCGTAGAACTTTATAATTCCTTTAGAAAAACAATCAGTTAGTCATAAAAACAATTGAAAATTGAATTAGTCGTGTACAAAAAGTGATTAAAATGCATGAAAAATTTTGTAGTCATCTTCGAGAACTGATCAAGAGTTCTGACAAAAATTTTGAAAATAAATCTCAAAATTCGTAAAATTGAATAAATTTGAAAATTTTAACTGAATTTGATATCAGAAGGCTTCAACTAACTTTTACATTGGAATTCAAAATTGTATCCCTGCTCTTCGACAATCATACCCAAAACCTTAAACTCATATCATTTCTAAAAGCCACAAACCTCTACTCCAAAATGTAACCTATACAGTCTCCACGTCTCTAGCCAATCGGCTGTACGTGTCGTGGCTAAACTCAATAAAAAAAAATTGGAAAAGTAATCGAAAGTTGTGAAAAGAATTAAAAAAAAATGAAAGCTGAACTGAATTATTTAATGTCAAAAATCTTCAACCAGTTTGACTATGAAAATTCAGCTGGATTCATGAAAAATTGTTGTCACCTTTAAAAAAAATAGAAAGTAATCTGAAAAATCTGACAAAATTGAAAACTGAACTGAGAATAATTTGATGTCCAAAGTCTTCAACCAGTTCGTTTACAAGAATTCAGCTGGATTCGTGAAAAATTGTACCCACTTTGAAGATACAAATACATTCAGAAAGTTATGACAGGAATTGAAAGATAAATCTGAAAATTGAAAAAAATCGACACGATTGAAGCCATTTGATATTATGCGTCTTCAATCAGCTCGAGCACGAAAATTCGACAAAATTTACGGATAATTTTGGTATTCTTAGATAAAATATCGAAGTGTCATTAAAAAATGCTGAAAAATAATAGGAAAATTTGGAACACGATTTGATATTTGAAGTATCTGTAAAACTTGCATACGAGATTTCAGTAAAGTTCCCTTGAAAGTGAGTGTAAAGACTATTTTCAAGTAATGTTAAATTTGAATTTGATACGCAATTGGAGCCGGATACAAAATCTGTTGGGAACATTTGAAATTAGCGAGACTCTGACCGATGGATCTGTAATTTCGATATTTTGTCCAGTTTTCTATGTTCATTCATTTTGCCTGTTATTTCACGCGCAGTAAGGGACAGAAAAAGAACGGAAGCTGTCAAAAATGGATTGTGGTTCCTCAAAGAGCACTTTTTCAACTATTTCTTGATGGAGAGAAAATACTGACGCAAAGCCCTTCTTAAACTTTATGCCATTTGCGAAACTTGTTAATATAAATCCAAATAACTGAAAATTTGTTGGTAGATATACCTCGTGGCAGATAAGAATATCAGGGTGTAGCCCACCCAATCCTCCAAAATATAGAAAATAACGAACATCCTAATGTGCGGCTGTCTTACTGAAAAATAACGATGCCCAGAAAATTGTGCGAGCGCGATCCGTATTCTATAAACGATTGAAAAGTCTCCTTCCGAAATTCATTAAGTCCCAAATTACAAATTTGTAGTAGACGGTACCCATATGTCCGACAAAGCGAACAGCCACAGATACGTCTTCACTGCGTAACTCTAACTCATTTATTTTCCGTACAACGGAGCTCGAGAAGTCTTGGAAGTACCTTGCGGTTTGATGAAACTCGTATTACACGTACGTTTTCTGCTTCCGAAAAATTTTATCATTTGATAAGTTCTGGAAAGAGACTTTTCAGTTCGTGGAAAAGCGTGCGAATTCCTTTGCTCTCTGCTGCCTCGATCCAGTCGGACTGTAAGTTCTCCACCGCCAGTAGAGGGGGAATGCTGCGGGAAATTTTGCGAAAAATGCTTTCTGCCTCACGGTGAAATCGAGGACGAAGGATGATTTATTGATCGGACTCAGCGGCGTGAGTCGTATGTACGACACGATAGGACACGACACGACGCGAGGTCAGTGCTCTTGAAAAACGGCGACCTTGCGCTCGGGAGCCGAAGACTGCGCAATACGCAACATGTAACTGTAAAACGTTTTGCCTATACTACGCGCCGTGTACTACACTACTACGTTTCACGGGAGACTGAAATACGAGGAGCGTGTAGTACACGCCGCCGCCGCCACTCCGTGTAGTAAAACGACGCGTCCGCGCGCACCTGTTGCAGCCCGCTTTCACCTTTCGCCAAGGTCAACGAATCTTCTCCTCGTCGGCGTATACATTTCGTCGTCGTTCGCCGTCCCCTCTCCGCTCCGCCCATCGTTGGCGTTCGTTCGCACGCTCACCCACGAGCTCACACGCACGCATAACGCCCCTCTCTCATTCTCTCTCGCTCCGTGTCGGCGTCGGATAGCGTATTACCCCCTTCTTTCCCCATGTTCTTTCTCCGTCTCTGTCGTTCGCTCTCCGCGGGCTTTTCCGTTTCGCCATCAGCATTTATCCGCGCGCCTTTTTCGGAAGCCCGGGAATTTCGGCGCTTTTTTCCGAAAGGAGAGAAAATTAATTAGAAGCGTGTCGAAGAATGAGATAAAAAATTCGCGACAGGGTGACAGCGAGCGAGCTAGAATTTTTGCACGTCGTAGTTGAGCGAGCGTGGCGGGGGGGGGGGGGTGCACGGTTCGCGGTGACAGCGGCTTTTGTCTCAAATTTCATCCGACAGTTCGTAGGTACGATGTGTATAGTGTATACAGTGCGTAGTTATCGGTCTTCGGCGTGCGATCATCGGATCGTGCCCGAGCATTGAAAATTGAGCTTTAAATGACGCCGTACGCATTCTAACTTTCGCCAGCTTTGGAGCGCTCTCGCTTCTGTCCCCGCTGGAGGATGGAGCGTGGCGAAGCGGACGGTCTGCGAGCTTCCAGAGTCAGGTGCGTGCTCGCGAAAAGTTGTGTATAGATGTTCGCTGTTCGTAAATACGTGCAGGGGAGTACCTGGTCTTCTGCAGGGTTAATGCGTGACCTTGGTTTTTTAATTCAGCTCGCGCCCCTTTCCAAAAACCGGCGTACTTCATGTTCGTATCTTTTGGGGGTTATACATAGGTGATTTGGGCGCGTTAGGATCACGGATTTATTTTACCCTGATGACATTTCGCTTAAGCTGTTTTGACATTGAAAAATGACAGCTTTCAGCTTTCGGCTCGTGATTGGTTGGCTTTTAAGCTTGCGACTCTTGACTAGAGTTGATGAAGTTGTTGCTGTGCCTGGTTGACTTTTATTTGGACAGCAACTGTGTACAATAGGGTGGAATGAAAAACTCTTTTTTTTTCTGGAAAAATTGTTGGTATCCCTTCTCGAAAGGTTCTATTTGGTGAGAAAAAACTTGGTTAGCAGTTTTCCTTCGAGTTTGGCCAATATTTTTGTCTGCTGCTAAGATAGAGCAATGGACTGAAGCTGGTGACCTGTGCACACTGGTTTGGAATGATGTTCTAGACGTAACACCATTTTAGATATGATAAAGGAGTCGTTAAATAATACGTTTTTCAGGTCTTAGATTCTGAATTTGGAAAAAAATTTATTGTTAGACTGACTAGACTATAGTAATCCCATGGGACCTATGGTCTTAAACTTGGATAAGAATTTGGTGTAGGTATTAATATAGAAGTGTTTCATGCCGTAAAATTCGAATTTGCTAGAATTTTTGTCATTGGACTACTCAACCTTAATGAGAGGGGGGGAGGTGGAAATACCTCGGGCCCGGACTTGCAGGAGGGCGATGTTTTTAAAGGGCCTGAATCTCATCGCTTACGGCTGCATCATACTCTACATCAAACCAGCAATCACTCCTTACACCAGCGGCGAATTTATCACTTGACCCGCCATAGGCGGACAGAAAACTGCTGCTCTTGCTAATCAGGCTAACCAGATTTTTTTATTATTATTTTTTTTTTTTGGGGGGGGGGGTTGCTTACTTTTTCAATACTTTTTCACCACGAAGTGACAAGCATATGTTACTATGTATTTGCTTAATTTGCTCGTAAAAGAGTATTCTCCTTATAATCTTGACGCTAAATTGCCAAAAAATAAAATATACCTAATAAAAAAAAAGAATATCTTACATCATTTTTCAGAAAAAGGGAGGGTACTTTTTTGTGAGGTAACGAGTATATAAATACTCTAGAAAAGAGTGTATCTGGTCAGCCTGCTTTGTTTAAAAAAATCCATTCAGACAATCAGCAAATGAGAAATAAATATGAGTACCTTGGTATACATTATTTTGCTCCATGCACTTCCTCATTACGCTTTACCAGTTATCTAGTTATCCATAGTTCAATGAAAAAAAGTCTTCAACAACTATCTGCATATTCTCGGAGAGAAATTTTGCGGGTGATTTTGTACTGTGAAAATAGTAAAAGTGTTTGGCTCAGCAGCAACAAATGAGAAAATCACTAATTAATTTGTAAATTTTACCTCGTGCGATTTCACCTCCAAAATTTGCTCCTACTGCTAAATCCGCCACTTGCTTTACACCATGAAAGAAACCTGTTATCCAGTAGCTTATGATTTTTTCCCATCTGAAAAAAGAACAAAATGAACTGGAAGGAGGGAGAGGCCCGTGGAAATTCCCCACTAGCCTTCTTTTTTCTCTCTACGGGACTAGGACTACTCCTAGTCCTCTTTGGTTCGTTAAATTTGTAAACCTGAGCAAAGATTCGGTATTGATATCAAATGGAAGTATTTCAAGCCTTAGAATTTAAATTTACTGGAATTTTTGTCATTGAGCCATTCTTAATGATTTTTGGTCTGTTAAATTTGTAAACCTATGGAACAGTTCGGTAATGGTATGAAAATAGAAGTATTTCAGGCCGTAGAGCCCGAATTTGGGAGAATGTCCCGGGGGGGGGGGCTATGATTCGTCAGGTTTTCAAAATTCAGTAAAAATTTAACATGGATATCAAAATAGAAATACCTATACTTCAGGCTGTAGGATTCGGATTTGCAAGTATTTTTGTCCTCGGGTATCGGGTAATGTCCCAAACATCCAAAACTGAATTATAATATAATATAGTTGTCAAAATATATCTAGGTGTTTTAGGTTGTCGGTTCGAACTTACTGGACATTTTGTCCTTAAAACTTACATTGTATTCTTAGGAGTCTCTTCTAAATTTCAAAATGGACTTGAAATTTGATGTGGGTATATGTTTCCGACAGTTTTGTCCGAACTTTGTAAGGATTATTTTCATTACTCGATTACGGGTTTTAAAAGCAATTTTCGTAGATGTTATTTTATAGGTGTAATTTTGTTTTTCAACGACAGGGAAACTTTCAGATAAGCTGTAATTTTTTATAATTTGTTATTATGAAAGTGATAATTTCTTTCAAAAATTGATGTTTGTTTTTGTTTTTGTTTTTTAATTTTTGGTCCATATCTCATCAATTGTCATCATAAAATTGGACGTGAGTTCTGTTAAATGTGGCTGGGGCCATAAAAATGGTCAGAAACCCCTCTAGGAGTCAGTTTATAGAAAGTAAGAGTTTTGCCTATGTTCACTTTTCCTAACACATATTGCATGGGATATGTACCAGTTCAGCTGTTCTACACCCCGCCGTTACAAACTTGGACCTTTTCGACAACGCGAGAGTGGAAACTTCCTCTGGAGGTTGTCCCCACGAAGCATTGAGCAGGAATATGTGCTTCTCTTCGTTATCAGTTTGTAAATATATACATAGTTTAGAAATGAGCTTTAAAAACACTGAAAATGGCTTTTTTGGTCACTTTGAGATTTATTTGCGGAAAAACTGTAAAATCAGCCAACGGATTTGGAATCAGCGTAAAAAATAAATCTAGAACGAATTGATTCATTTCTAAAAAATTATAATTAAAAGTTGATGGGGAGTAGCTGAATGGGTACATTCCTCATAAAATATAATATAGCGCTGAGGCAGATAAATGCGAGCAAAACATATATATTTTTTGAACACTAACATCGTGAGAAATGTTTCCATGTCAATTAACCTGGCGCCTAACCACATCTAATAAAACGTATATTATGCTATTTCATGATGAATTATGGAGAAAAATAAATGGCGCTGATTTTCCAAGTAAATACATTCATTAAAATAATCTGAGAAAAATTGGGTGAACCTCAAAGTTCTGTTCCTGATAAAAAAATCACGATTAGATCTACAGATTAAAACAGCGCCCAGAAACATTTATTTATTCGTGGGGCAAATTTTCGGAAACAAAAACCAAAAAAAGTGAAGAAAGTAAAAGGTTTCATACCTCGCAGATTTTCCAATTGCTAATATAATTTTACCAATGTTGCCAACTGACAAGAATGTTTAATTAGGTTAGAACCCCCCCCCTTTTCTTTTTCTGCACATTCTCAGAGGAGGACGGAGATATGGTGAACTGAATTTATTGACGTTTAACTCTTAAGCACTTAAAACATCTGTTTGCCAATAATAAATTCTTGAGCCTGTGGAATAAAGGGGGGAGGGTTGAAGAAGAAATGATTCGAGCAAGTGAAAATAATACTTATGAAAGTTTCGAGCTCTATGGCGGGTAAATATATACAATTATTGATTTTTGAGACCTGACGGAAACGGAATTCCGGACCTAAACCTCCCGCGAATCCGCTACTAGCTTCAAAATTTATTCAATTAACTTTTGCTCAACAAATTATTCAGTTAGCATTTGCTCTACGAATGCTGATATCATTTGAAGCATAAATATGATTGTCAATAATAATGTTCTAGCGTTTTACTTCTACTCGTCAGAAATGAAAACTAATCGCATAGTCGTTTTAATTGTTGATCAAATTTCGACAGGTGTGGTCCTCAAATGGAGCAGTGGATGCATTTTGATTTTTAAATTCAGTTGTATTGTTTAGAACTGTTGAGTCCATTTCAAATACCATTCTACTGTGTTACGACTTATTATATTCATTCAAACTGTGTCGTGATTCGTTAGCAGCCTCATTCAAGCTTCCTCAGGACCCTTTAAAACTCATTCGACTCTTTGTAGGGGACTATTTGGATATTCATTCGGATTATTGTATAAAACTTGTCCATACTTATTTTCATTTAAGCTTTCGAAGGATATGTTGACATTCATCCCGATTCTATCAAACTAAAGATCATGTTCAAATTGTCTGAGCATAGAATCGTTGAGCATAAGCTTCGCATGTGGTTAGAACAAGTATGTAGTAAAGAAAAATATTCAGACCACTGAAAATTTTGCATACCAGACTAAGAGGCAGTTTTCCCTTGGCCATTCTGGCCAATATACCCCTGTCAGAACGGGGTAAGTGAAAGTACGTTGAAATGAAAAATGTTATCCGAATTGTCTTGGTTCCTACTTTACGGGAGATTTATCCAGAAATTGGAGAAAACGAAAACTATGGTCTCTTTGGCTACTCTCCCCCCTGAAAATAATCTCAAATACTATCACTGCCGTTAGGATAGTTCGATGGTTTGGTTTTCTCTTTAGGGGATGAAAGAACGAGCTTGTAGTGTTTGTCGAATCAGAGCGTAATTTGTTTGAGGTGGTTCGTATAATTGTGGATCGAGTGTGACGGCTTCGAAGTATATAGCAGGGTAATATTGATCCGGTAGTGGGGTAAAATTTGCTATCGGACGCTAAAGGAAGGTTTGGGAAAATGGGCGGAAAATTCTCTGATCCGTCTCCACGTTATTGATTCGTTAAATTTGCGTAGAAGGACGAAAGGGAAATATAGCTTAGGAAATTTTTTTGCACGTTCGTGTTTTCCGGAACGTTTAGAGCTGTGCGGATACCCGCTGTCGAGAACGACCTAGTCGCAAACCTTCGTGACTGTTGAAAGATATAATCAGTTGAGTTAGGTGTACGTTCAGTATTGAAATCATACTGAAATCATTCAACGCGGTGCGTGAATTTTGCCCCAGAATTTGATTAATTAACAAGAAATGGCTTTCAGACAGCCAAGCTATAGAGAACAAGGCCGCAACTGTGGAGTAATCAGTGTGCCGGACCTTTTTTTATAATATGAAAAGGGGAAATTCAATTCACTCCTGATTCGAGTTATCGTCGGGATTCATCATTCGTGATCTAAATCATTTTTTCATAATAATTCGAAATCATGGGCTATTCTTTTTTCAAGACTGTAAGTATAGAACTGAGGATTTACGAGGTTACTTTCTGGCATAGCACCCTTTCTACCATTCCCAAATTACCACTGGCAAACTGATCCGTGGATCGAGTAATTTTGTTGAAAATGAAAGCTGTTGATGATTCGCGATCTGAATATTTTTGGTGATTATGTTAGTCGCTGATCGTGATGATACACAAGTTAATCTACTGGACGTGCCTGGAAAACGTTTCCCCAATTTATGGGCAGTGGGGCAAGGAATCATCGGGGGATGGTGAACTCCTGAACTCTGCCTAGTTCTATGCGTTATATACAACCAATCACCAATAAGCCGAAAATGGTGACCAAGGTCTGAAAAGTACTTTATTCCATACGGCTGCAGTACCGGCATCGGAGCAAATCTTAGGAAGTGTCCTCTTATTCTCGTGTTTCGCTTTTTTGCTTTCTTTTCCCTTGTTTTCACTTCCATTTTCTATGCGCCCCTTTCTAGCCAGTCACCCCGGGAGCCCCTTGTGTTTACAGCGTTATACGGCTGCACTGGTGCTAATCTCTCTAATCGTTTTCATAATCAAAGTTCAGCTGAGAGGTACTGGTTTTGATTATCCTGATGTTTTGCTACTCTATAAACTGTCATCCAGTAATGTACTTGGTGGGGGGGGGCACACTTTGCGTAATGCGGCGTTCCCTGATCATAACTGATCATTTGTAAGTATCAACGCTGAACAACCACTTTAAGATGCCCTATATGATACCTATCTACGAGCATGAAGAAAGCTCGGGCCCCGGGGAAAAGTCGCACCCGCCTATGCAAATACTTGAGAAATTATTTTCACTTCACGAAAAGAAAATTCAATAAACTAGCAGTCTGAAAAGCCCGCCTTTCTTGACTTTGAAAGTACTTAGCGGTTATACCTTTTTTTTCTTTCCTTTTTGCCGTATTCTCAGCGACGTTCACTGTGTATGGTATATAGGAATTATTAAGGCTAGTTTTAATGAAAGGATGACGCTGTTGCCCATACATAGCTGGCAAAAAGTTTAATAGAAAAAAGGAAAAAAAGATACATTCATGTTAAGGTAGGCTTTATGACTAACTAAAAGTTTCTACCGAAAAAGTTTCTCGAAAATGCTTCACCTGGATCTGAATATGTACGTGGGCGTATTTTCTCGCTGTGCTGTGTATATGTCCTTGTGTTGAGTGTTGAACGAGTCGGGAGTTCGATTCCTCCCCTGTCGAGTTCTGAATTAAATTTTTGCAGTTTCGAGGCTACTCATTGATTTCTCGTGAGAAGAGTGCGTATTAGCATTTGTAGGATCCACGCGCTCACGTAAAAGGACATCGTGGGCACCTTTTTTTACACAACCTAATTTGAAAGTACTGAAGTCATACTCGGATTTTAGGTGCGCTGTATTTTGGACAATTTTCACGGCCTTGGATCATTTATTTTCGGTTTCCTGTTAAAAAAAAAAAAAAAAAAAAAAAAAGTGCGTCGTATTAAAACGATCTGCTCGTTTGTTGGTTTGTTATGCTGAACTTGTACAGTAGATCTTCTTCCAGACGCCTGTAAGTCTTTCCCCTGTAAATCCGCGCCCATGTAAATCACTCAAGTGAAAACAAAATACTAAAACTGAAAAAATCATAATCGTACTGTTTGGGTTGTTACGAGGCCAATAAATCAAAATCCCTTCGCGATCGGTTGCAGAAATGGACGTTGCTGCTATCCTTGCGGTACGTAACGTAAAAGGAGAGCACTAAAGAGTATGTTTGTTTATAACTGTGGTACAGTTATTAAGTATGCCCATCAGTCCGTCAACAGCCAGCTTATCATCCGAACACACCCTACTTTCGAGTATTCGGGTTATTATTTATCGTAAAACAAAGGAGAAAAATTGTTAGGCGTAAGACATAATGAAATTTTGAGCCAGTTCTCGTCAACACTTACCCGCCACGGACTCAGTTATGTTTTGAAATTTTATAAAAGTACAAGGGGGTCATTCTCGGCCAGAATTTGAATACAATGTTAACTCTCAGCCTCGTTTCAACCTTGCCCTATTCCCGCGTGCACAAGTGGTCGCGAAAGAAAAACTGCGTCTATCTTCTTCCGCTTGCTAATAAATTTTAATACCAATCTATTTCAATTTCGCTGGCACAACATCTGAATGACAATCAGTTTTCGTTTACAAACGTTCTCATCGACCCAAAACCAAATCGATAGTCGCGTCGTATGCGAAACCATAGTACAGTAGGATGCCTGACGTTCGAACTTCGAATTCGATTAAAGAGCACTCGAATTACAAATTAAATTTACCGACTCCGAATATTTGTTGCGTTTGCTGTATTCCGTCCGATCTGTATATACCGTCCTATTTCTCGCGGAATAATTATTCTTTCGTGCTAAAAATCACAGAAAGCTAGGTCTATGTAGTTACCAGCATTGCTTCCTAATGCGGGTTGAATCCTGAAATTGGAAAGAGTGCAGAAGCTGCGGCTGTATAGAGGTACTGAGCCGAAGAATATGAACTTTTATAGAATCGAATGAGCAAACCAGATCGTAAGGCATAGCATGCTTGCCGATAAGCTGGTCCAGCAAGGTGAATCACTTCTGACAGTTTATGGTTGCAGTTCCAATTCAGACGCGGTCCCCGAGCCGCTGACTCTCAAGATTACTCGGATCACTGAAGGAAGCAGCCAGTGCGGCCTGTATGTTCCCCGCCGAGTGATTTCCCGATAATGTACCGGGCCAGCATTACAGTCGTGAAATTCTCGAGAACTTCACGAGCATACACCGCATTCGAAGGAAAGGTTTTCGTTACTGTTATACTGGGTTACTGCATTTGTGTATCTGCAAGTAGTAGATCGTATACTAGAACGGACGTACTATCCGCGATTTGGTAGATAGCATATCAGAACAGAAAAACGGCTGGTAGATAGTATATTAGAACAGCACAAGCAAGCCTTGTGACAGAAAGGAAACTGTAGATCAATAACCGCCAGAAGGCACCATCTAACCCTACCAACCGACAGAGAAGGACTGGTTGACTGACTGACTGACTGACTGATAATCAGATGGACAGATAGAAAGCGATGTACCTACCAGACCTAGGAAAATACATCAGCAATCGCATCAGCTATCCTATTGCCAGTCAGATCAATGAGCAAACAGACCGAATGACAAGAAGAAAGAACGATCCACAGGTAGGTAGGTAGACAGATAACAGGCTGGTAGTCATGCAAACCGACAGACAAGCAGTTCCTCGATGAAGAACGGATCAAAGATTCAAGGTCTCTCCAATCTTCTATATTCTATTTAATCTGCCTTTGTGTCAGATTAATACGTCTACATTTAACGAAATCGTTTTATTAACTCAAAAAGTTTCAAATACTATGAATTCATTTTTTCGTTAATTTGGCCCTAAAATCAGTATTGTGGCGTTTGTAGGAGGAGGCCGGACAAAGTAAACCGCTAGGCACACTCAACAAAGCACTGATCCTTCCAGTACTGATGGCAGCGTGCTCTGCACATATAATGTCTGGTTCTTGAGAACTATCGAAAGAAGAGGGGAGGACTTAGAATAGGGATGGAAAAACAGAATAAATAAGCTTTAAGCTCTGCTTCAGAGACGAGCCGTGGCTGAATGGGGGTAGCTTACTGAAATGATTTTATTTGTATGAAAAATAAACGAAAAATTGTCGACAGTTGGTTTTAGTTATCAACTCAGTAAATCCAAATTCACAACAAAAAGAACCACAGAAGGATACTTATTTGTAAAGTTTATGGTCCAAAACCCAGAAATTTCAATAATGGCCGTTAAAATACTGAATGGATTTGTAAATTAGTGAAAAGGGGATATACATTATTATAGTTTAGCAGCTCTTTTTCAGCAGATGAAGAAGATAAATAATATCGATTAATGATTGTCAGTTGAGTTTATGGTTACAGTTACGTTATTAATTTTTTTTTTTTTTCAGTTAACGGTTACTTAACCCTAGAATCATAATCTGTAATTTTCACACTACACAGTACTTAATTGATAGGCAACCAAAGTTAGACCTGTGCATGCATAATCACCTATGGTACTGTTTGACGGGGCAAATGTTTTGGAAAAATAGTTTTTTCTATTTTATCTTCCGAATAGAATAGTATTGGTGAACACAGCTGACACGTGTACACCTTCCCCAATTGTTTTCCCAATCCCTTGTAATTATCAGCATTTACTACAATCTCCCTCCACAATAGTTGATATACTTACATAAAAAATCATCGCATATTTTTCTACCCAGTACGATTGCATATCGCATACCGCATCCATGATAATATCAAGGGTGGAACAGTAGATGAATTCATAAACAACACAGTGCTATACTTTGAAATTACACAAATTATGAGTGCAAATTTAAAAAAAAAAAAAAAAAGGCGGAATTGTAACATGTAGTTGTGAAATGTAAATGCGAACTGGTTCACACTCCGCAAAAATTACCAGTTTCATTCATCAGAATTGTTGTCGTTATCTGCAGCATAATTTGTAGATGATATAATTTATTGCAAATTCTCCGTGTATGGAATGGAAATTTTCTATTAAGCATTTCAGATATTAAATCATATCAATACCGAGTTTACACCATATCATCTGAACAGCAAGAAGGCAACTGAAGGCGTAGATATTCATTCTGGCTGACGGCAAGGTATGTCGTTTGTGGGGGTACTTTTCCTTTCATCTTCTTCCACTCAGTGCTGCTATTTTAGTAGAATGACTGTTAGAGTTACACGACTTTTCCATCCTTTTTCAGTTTCAGCAGCTGATAGAATTTTCCATAACTATTGGGGAAAGTAGTTTCATCAGATAAAAGCCGGAAATTCAAAGTAAGTTCAGTGCCAGTTTTTGAAATCAATTTTCTTGGCGCCAAGCATGCTAAGTCACATCCAACTTGCATACAAAGGTTCATAAGTGCATTAACACTGCTCAAAGAGGTTCATATTTTCATCAGAAGATTTGCTTTCAGTAACTTCATAACCTTACTTTTAAGCAAACCATGCTAAGTGCCATATTTGTAAACCTATTCAAAGTACGCTGAGTACCAGTTTTCGACTGCCTTCACCTTTCTAGTATTGTATAGTGTGCATTGCAAACTTGTTTTATGATCCTCTCCTGTAGAATTTGGTTTTCGGCACTTTGAGTGTACTTTGCATTTCGAACTAGAGGAAATCCGGCCGAATTTGTAACATCTCAACAGAATTGCTGCTGAGATTTGTCATCTAACCGAATATCACAAAACCTTTAGCGGAATTAGTTGTGGAAACCGCAGAATTTGAGGGCACTGTCAGCGAATTGGAAAATTATAATCTGGCCGCACTGCTTCCGTCCATATGTTAGTTCTCGACTATCTAGCCTCTCGCGTCATCGGTTTTGTATGTACACGTTCTGTTTCTGTACAAACCATGTAAGGCATATAGGTACCGGGTGGTGAACGAGAAGTCACACCATAGGCAAACATGTAGTAACGCGCAACGTGTACGTAATGCATGTAGCGGAGATAGTGTTATCGTGTCGGCGCCGTTGCGCCTTATCACTTGTTGGCCCTATGGTGCGACTTCTCGTTCATCACCCTGTATAGCTTTTCAGTGTTGCCAAATTCGTAGATATGTGTACAGCTGCACACTGCGTGCAACTGAAAGTGTGTTTTGGTTGCCTTCCAATACAGTTTTCTGTGAAGTATTTTGATCACTCATTTTCAGGACTAAAGGAGACAAATTACACCATTTGATTCCATACCTTCTTCTAAGTGTCGTGCCCGTTGCCGAACATAGGTGAATCGCGGTTTCTGACGCGCTACTTTCCTAGCAGGGTTAGTCGAAGTAGTTTGTCATTGCTTTCCCCGCAGCTTGTTGCGTTAGAGTTTTCCTCCTCATGCCAAAGATTATGTACCTACCAGCAGCTCCCTTACTAGCCACATGTTTTCACTACGATGAGTTTTTTATCTACAACGTTCGTACGCTCAATGCCGAATCTTTCTGATCAGATGGTAACACACCCTACAAATGTAATGCCTTGTTCAGTCAACCGGGTGGGGTTAGAACTTACAGGATGCGTTATCTTTCCACCTCGACTGATACTGTAATCGCTTTGTTCGCTAGGATGTTAGTGGGGGTAGTCGAATATCACTAGAGACGCAAGGATTGGGGCACGTTGACCACTCAACCACAAAGCGACTTACACTGTTGGTAGAATCGTGAAACTTCTCTAAAATAGAAAAAGGCATACATATTGCATCACCTATGATTTCAAATCCAAAAATTACTCCTTTATCATCATTTAAGAAATATGTACTTCCGTTTACTCGTGTTTCTAAGGGGCTGAATATACTCCCTGCAAGAAAACGCGTATTATTACCCTACGTTCTCTGAATTCTACTTATCTATTGAATCGCAGCATTGCAGCGTAAAAATTTCATTTTAAAGTGCATGATTACCAAATTTCATTCTTCGTATGTACAAGTACCAGAATTGGCACATCTTGTAATTGCAGGGTTAACCTTATGGTTATGATTCACGGTTTTCCATCCTTATTTTTGAACTATCTATCCGTCTATCCCAATTGATTGGTACTGCATAGTCACTCTGTTCGCTGTATCGCTAGTGGGAAGTGTTGAAACTTGTTCATTTGCTTGCTCAGCACTAAGAGTCGAAGTCAGACTGCAAGGATGCTGAGGCAGGCAGGTTTCCATAGGATAACTTTTCCCCTTCCCCTCCGAGGATTGGTTTTCGTACAGTCGTGCTGATGAATTCCAGATTTTCAAGCAACAGTGCATACATTATGCATTACATTTCATCGATTTTTCCATCTCCAGTGGCAACATTCGAGCGAATCGTCGTGCTCGTCCGCCGATTCAGTATAATTCAGCTCGGGGCTCTACTTCGAAGAACACTGAGCGAATTCAAATTAAGATACATGCTTCAATATATACGTGCCTTGTAAAGTACAGGTGTGAATCCGAACAAAAGATTTAGTAATTTTCTCTTTCTGCTGTTTGTGACAGTTGGATGAGGATTTTGTCGAAGAGAAACACGTATCCTTTATTCTCGTCGTAAGTCCCTTGCGTCACCGTACGAGTCGGTGATGCTGGGTTTCTGTATGCGAGCTCGGCGTACGAATAACGCACGTTCGAATCGGGTTAAAAAAATTTTAATAAATGGCGAACGAAGTCGAAAAAAAAAATAGGCGATGACTATTCGAAAATTGAATTCAACAGCCGTCTCTCGTCACATCGCAGTCGTTTCCACATAACTAAACTCATTCTCCTGGTGTGCGTCTTCTAGGTACAGTATCATGTATTGGGAATATTTTGTCCTCCGGTTGAATTTTTTTCTTTTAAACACCCGTGCCAAATAATATTCTTCACGTAATATCGCGTTCGTGTGTACATTTTTTTCTTCTTCTCCCTTCTCCTCTTCGGTGTCTCGATGTATTATATATCGTTTTTTATCGCACGAAAAAGAAGAGACTTAGTTGACGCCACTCTATTTCAGGTTCGAACTCACGTACGTCGGACAATTTATTACTTCTAATCCGTTTAATAATCACGTAAACTGACGTTCAACCCATGCGCAATTTCGTTCTACGTGGGTGCATTCGGGAGACCGGACACTGTAACGTACGTGCCGCCGGTGAATAGAACAAATCACTGGCAGCATTTAAATACCTCGTTAGAGGCGACGAGGATGGAAAGCGATACAATGTATAATAGTAGCCGCGATCCGTATAATTTAACGTATCGATGGCCGCGGCTTTCCATTCGCAGCGGACGAGAGACGATGGCGCTTGTTGGCGGCTCGAACGCGAGGAAGTCGCGTGTGCAGCCGTTGGCTGGTGGCTGAACGACGGTTACGAATTCAACCAAGTGGATGTGCAGAAACTCGCCGACACCGGGTCTGACTCCGAACGAGTCACACCACAGTCTGAATGCTGCTTGAAAGAGTCTAATACATATCATCGAGTCTCAA
Source organism: Acanthococcus lagerstroemiae (assembly GCA_031841125.1). Classification (NCBI taxonomy): domain Eukaryota; kingdom Metazoa; phylum Arthropoda; class Insecta; order Hemiptera; family Eriococcidae; genus Acanthococcus; species Acanthococcus lagerstroemiae. Next base: position 12,350,107 of record CM063106.1, on the reverse strand, counting down.
AGGCGTTTTAACGAGTCTTAGCTAAATCTCAATGAAATACGATCGTGATTACTAACGATTCACGATCCACGCTCATCATCGCAGAAAAGGACTTGAGGAACGCAATGCTATACTACCCTATCACGTCCAGTATATAGCGCGACTTGATCGCTGTTGTCGGCAAAGTCTGGTTCTCTCTTGACCACTAGTTCCAAATATAAGAAAAATAAGAATAAATAGGAGAGAGAGAGAGAGAGAGAAAAAAAAGAAAACGCTACTACTAACTTGAAAAGGCTGGCGGCAAACTTCGTACAAAAGAATACCTATAAGTTGATGACAATCTCTATGTATAGTATCTGTCAACTACAAATAAGATTGAGTGGGGTGGGGAGCCCGCAAAAACAGACTAGTTTCACTCAACTGACAGGTTACCTACAAATTGTCATGTTGGCAACTTACTACAGTGGCATTCATGCGATTAGTTGCGCTATTGCCATCTCATGTTGAGGTATTGATTGCGATCTGAAACACAGCTTTCCGCTGTTCTCTTGTGTTAAGGTAGTGATGATGATTTACTATGAATAGTTATACAAATCACCTCACTGGCAGCTCACTACAATAGAGCGTTCATGCGATTGGTTGCGCTATTGCTGCTTCATGTTGAGGTATTGGTTGCGATCGAAAACGCTGCTTTCTACTGTTGCCTTATGTTGTAGGTAATGGTAGGGGTCTATATACAGCTTTCTGAATGGTTACAAATTACCACGTTTATGCAATTGGTTATACTATTGTTGCCTCGTGTTGAGGCTTGAGGTAATGGTAGTGATCTTAAACGCAGTTTTCTGCTTTTGCGCTATGTTGCTTCATGTTGAGGTAAAGATAGCAATATGAAACGCAGCTTTCTACTGTTGCCTTCTGTTGAGATAATGGCGGTGATTTACGCCATAGCTTTCTGATTACTCATTACAATAGTGTTCATGCGATTCGTTGCGCTACCTCTCCCTCATGTTGAGGTAGTGGTTACAAACTGGTAGGTTGGCGGTTCACTACAATGGCGTTCATGTAACTGGTTACGTGGCCGCTCCCTCATATTGAGGTAATGGTGGCGATGTACAACACGTCTTTCTGATTAGTTACTAATCACCAACTTAGCGGCCCACTATAGTGACATTTATGCGACTGGTTACGTAACCATTTCATCTGTTGAGATAATGGTGGCGATCTGAAAGGCAGCTTTCGACTGTTGTTGTGATCATGGTGGCAACCTTCAACATAGCTTTCGGATTGATTTCAAATTGCCACGTTGGCGACTCACTACCATAGTGATCATGCGTTGATTGCGTTACCAATGCCTCGTGTTGGGACAAAAGTGGACAAATCGGCATACCTACTTGCAGTTTATTAACACGTGGTGTTCATGGAACTAGTAGCGCTACTGTTGCCTCAGGTTGAGCTAACAGTGGTAATGTGCAACACAGCTTTCTCACTGGTTAGAAATCGCCATGATAGCGTTTGTCTGGTTTTAAAATTGTAGTTATTTGGTATGAGGCTTGTTAATTAGGTTAGAATCTTCGACTCGGCCAATTCTTCTTTTTCTTTTCTGTTGCCACATATTTTCTCGAATTACGTCAAAGTGTATATGTTCCAAAAACTACACACTACCCATTCCTCTTGTGAGAAAACCCGAGTGAAAAGCCAAGAAGGACTTAAGAATATGCCTTTCATACTGAACTGTGACTGTCCTTTACCCTAACTTGAACATTAATCTGAAGATCGCAGTCGTTATGATCATTATTTTCTGCGACAGTGTGTAGCCCTGTCTCTTCTGGAGAACAATCAATCTTAAATAATAATTGTATTAGAAAAACGTAATAGGTTTATGTGAAAAGTGATCCGCGGAAAAATATTCAAAAGAAAGTTTATTATTTCAATAGTGAAAAACGCTATTCATTTCCAAACAGAACTCCGTGCGGCTTAAACTAGAAAATGAAAGGGGGGAGGCGAAGTAATACTCAATTAATTCCGTTGTGAAATTGAGAGCTGAAATTTATCGAATTTACGTTTCATTTCTTCGCCGGGAATGGACATTATATTACGAGCTTTCTTCGAGGAATTCAAGGACGCCAGTTAGTTGCTGTGTCACCCCTTTTAAATCCGCATTTAACGAATTTCAAAAGCTTTTCGTCATTTTCTGCGGCCATCTTGAAGTAAAAATATCGCCCTTGTAATATTTCGAAAATTTCATCCAATTTGTTAACTGCGTACAGCCGGCATCAAAATGGTTACGGCGTAAGTCGCTTCACTCACATTTTCCTATATGCACTCGTGAAAAGGCACTCACGATGAGGTATTTGTAGTAGACCGTGCCTATATCACAGAATTGCTCTTCATTACGCGAGAATCTGTTTCGGTGCGCAGAAACGCGGAGGTATCAAATAAGAAAAAATTTAATCTCGACTGTGCGAAAAGTCAAAACGAACGTTGGTATTCTCAGAAATATGGACCCATTTCTTTTAGGTCTCGAGTAATCTCGTAACGCGTAAAAGAAGCGTATACGCATTTTCGCTCAGCCATTTCAAAGGCGAAACGAACGAAATGGAAGTGAGAGCGCGTATAGAAAGAGCGAAGGGAGTTGATCGTATTGATTTACGAGTAAATTTTTTTCCTCTTTCGCCTGTTTATAGCGGAGGTGCGCCCTTTTCCTCCTATAAAATATATTTTCAAGGTCAAGGTTGCTGACTCCACGTGTACAAATAAAATATCACTACCCTAAACATTGGCAACCCTTTCCTACGTGCGTATTTTCTTTTTCTTTAGCTCTCTCTCGTTCTCGCCATTTCTTCGGATTCTTTTTAAATACCTGCTTGTTAATTAAGAAATGTTACCTGTGTGATTCTGACGCAGAGGTTCTGAGAATTAAAACGCAATATAGAAATTAATGGGATTGCTCGCATATTTCTGTCAAAGTACTTCAAAATAGACGCAGTAAACGTTGATTTTCTTTCAATTTCAGTTGCGCGTAGAAATTGAGATTCGACGAGACGTGCTGATATTTGTACCCCAGTGGTGTAACTAGCGGCGGGCCGGGGTGTGTTAGACCCATCCAAAAAATTCCTCGGCCCACCCATTTTCTGAAGAATTAAATACTTAAAAAAAAATTAATATTTTATTTGCATTTAACATATTATCTATTATTATAAATTCACGGGAGATGTATACTGTTTGGCATTCGGCAATTCTTGTACATGTACATATATTTGTATAAGCTAGCGAGGTGTGTGTCGGATCTAACGCTTCTTTTCCATACTGCCTGTAAAACTGCACGACTTACACTCTGCCTTCGTGTTAATTACCAATGCAAAAATACACTAGCATGTTCAATGCGACAAAACCTGTGCGTTTAGTTGCGTTCTGGAAGCGCTTTGAGTCAGGCTTGGCTCGGCTTGGCTACACACAAATGTCGAAGTTGACAGTGAAATGTCATTATGTTTCTCTACAAGTCAATGCGTTATGTTTGAATGTTCCATGTTTTTTTTGCCTACAAAATGCGTATTTGACATTTTATTGAAAAACTGTTTTCACGACTTACTTTTAATGAACAATTGGAAATAATTAACGGTGGGAAGCCTAAACCAGAACTACCATTTTTAAAAACTTAGCAAAAGAAAGGTGGCTCGAGTTTTACAAGACATTGCCACGTATTGCAATATGAAAACATTTTGTGGTTAACGGGTTGTAAACATGGTGGAAAACTGTTTTGTTGGCCATGTCTATTCAGGGATGTACTGATGGGGGGGGGGGCAAGAATGTTTCACTCAGCAGTTGGGAAAATTTACAATTTCAATCAGGCGGAGTTGGAAAAGTCCATTTCAAAAGGTTTTTTTCTTTCTTTCTTTCTTTCTTTCTTTCTTCCCTTTGATACTTGGGAATTGTGTTGTAAAGTTGGAAAAATCCAACAAGTCAAAGTTTTTTTTTTTTTTTTTTTTTGCTGCTGCGATGTTTGGGAATTTTGAGTTGAGTCAGTTGGAAATATCCAGCAAGTCAAAAGGTTTTTTTTACTTTGATACTTGGTAATTTTGAGTTGAGTCAGTTGGGACTTCCACCATTTTTGTCTCCCCCCTCCCCTCTTCCGAAGAAAAACTCTTCGCTTTTATTCGTCATAAAAAAGAATAAACGCAGGTGGAATTATCCTACACAGGGATACGACAATTTGAATAATTTCATCAATACCGTTTTCTAATAGCATATGTTCACACGTTTATTCTGATTTTTAGTTCACCTCTACGCTTATCGCTTACCTCCTAGGAAAAATCACCGCACGCCACTATTTCGTGCCCTCGTGCATTTCTCGGATGGTTTTACATGGTGTCAACTATGGCAAACTTCGTCCAGTTTTTGTTATCTTTCTCTGAATAGTATTTTTGATCCTTGAATGGTGGATGTTTGTGTATCCAGTGCACTTCTTCAGGATTCATTATTCACTATAGCCAGTTATAATGTTTAGGCTGCACTTTTCTAAAAAAAAAAAACCAAAAAAAACAACAACTCAGATATTTTAGACTGTTCAAGCGAACCCACATTTCCTGGAAGAAGGCAACATGGAAGATAACAAAAGTGAACGCCAAATTTTGGTTGACAGAGCATAAAAATGGTTTTTGAAATGCGTATAGCGCGGGGATTGTGTTTATAATGCATTTGCCGTGGAGCACACAGGGAAAAGTCGTCTCAATATCGAATCACTGGCTTCAGGGAAAGATACTTAGTCTCCTGCCTACCATCCCAAGGCTGCATGCCTAATGCACAGCTCTTGATGTGTTCAATCTTGCTTCTCAGATACGATTTCTTATTTTGAAGAGGATGTATATCTTTTAGCATGATACAGAAGTATAGATTCTTAGGAAACAAACAAGTCTTTTGTTATAATTCAGGATGATGTCCTTAATTATTAATTTTTTATATTTGTGTTTCCTCACCGATCGTTAAACAAACAGTACGTACACATAACACGAAGTCTTTTTTTTTTCTGTATCGAAGGCAGCAGTTCCCCCCCCCCCCGATACGCAAAATTCCGCCAGTTACCCAGGTAATTAAAGGGGAACCGAGGGTAACTGACGGGTTTCTGGGTAATCTGAGGGTAATTGAGGGTTGCAAATAGGTAACTTTTCCGCGGGTAACTAGAGGGTAACTGACTGCGCGTCGTGATACGCAAAGTTACCCAGGTAACTAGAGGGGAACTTATGGTAACTGACGAATTTCTGGGTAATCTGAGGGTAACTAAGGGTTGTAAATGGGTAACTTTTCCGCGGGTAACTATAGAAAGTAATAATTGATTGCGCATCGGGCCTGTTTCGCTACAGAGCGGTTATTCTAAGTATTTTTCATAACGTCCCGAATTGAAATTCAGAGTATTCCAGCTTAGTATTCCAGACTGGCAGGAAGTGATAGTACTGAGTGAGAGGAACAAAGTTATGTACAAGTATAGTCAATACTGAGAACTGAAGGGGCTACACGTCTTCAGAATTGAACAACAGCGAATTTTCATAGAAGTCAGATTACGTATCTTAGTTCAGATTTTTTTCAAAAGTAATCAATTGGTAGTGCATTAAGGAGGTTAGTGAAAGTTATCGAACTGAATTGCCTACCTCTGGTATTGCAAGAACCCAACTAAGTTTCAAATTCTTATAATAAACTCGAATAAGATTCCTGAAGTGCTAAACTTTTAATTTTTGAAGCGCCATCAATTTTTTAGATAGGCAATAAGCGCTGATGATAATTTCTATTTCTTTTTCAAAGCAGCCGTAATTCATTGCTGTATTTGTGAGAAAGAATGATATTTTGCTCGGCGAAGCATCATTTAAGAGTGTCAACGATTCTCAAACCCTTGTGAATGAGTCTCAATGAGTCTTGAACAAACCTAAGAAATGTATCAAGAAAGCCTCATCAAACTCTAAATGATCTTGAATGATTCTAGAAGAGTTTTAGATGGTCATGAATTTGTCCGAAAGCGTTTTAACGAGTCTTACATTGTCATATGTTTGAAAGAATTTCGGAAAATTTAAACTTGTCCATAGGGGTTGTACTGTCTTGCAGAGTTTCAAGCATTGTCAATCAAGTATGGAAGCATTTCACATTTTCAGCTCCTTAAGCAAACTGTATTTAATATGAGCAAAAGACTTTTGGATCAACATTATGAGTGAATCAGTGTGTACAGTTGCGGCAACTCCTATAGAACTGCTTATTTCCATAGAGGCATTATTCAGACATAGCAGAATTACTGCTTAGAATGAATTTACAATTTCAACGCTCAATTACGAAACATGTACCCGATGCGCAAAATCCCACCAGTTACCAGGGTCACTAAAGGGGAACAGGGGTAATCTGATGGTAACCGAGGGTAACAAATGGGTAACTTTTCCACCGCGGGTAACTAGAGGGCAACTAATTGTGTAGTATCCCGCCAGTTACTTGGGTAACTAAAGGAGAAGAAGGGTAATCTGATGGTAACACGAGGGTAACAAATGGGTAACTTTTCCACCGCGGGTAAGAGGGTAATAAATGGATAACTTTTCCGCGGGTAACTGGGTAACTAACGGGTGTTCAGTAACAAAGACATCTCAAACAGTGTTACCTGTGTAAGTAAATCGAAAATTAATCAAAAAGTAGCTGCTGGGAAAGCGAGATAGTTTTCAGTGAGTTGCTGAAAATTTAACAAATTGGATATCTCGCACTTTGCTGGAAAAATCCTCGCATTGGAAAAAAGACTTCGAATTGCTGTAATTCTTAAGATATCTATTTTTGAAACATTTTCAATTCAAAATTCTACCTATGTCTAAAAGGGAAATATCGCCTACTATTTCCGTGTATTCACGCCTGTAATGGATCGCCTCGAATAACTGAGAAAAAATGTGTCTTCAAGAAGGATTGCTTTTCGTTTTATATGACGTTCTCAATAGTTGGCGAAATAAAGACGTCCGCAAGTACGTGAAATGTTATCCGCGTGCGGTTATGTACACGAATATGTTCGTCGGACATCACAGCCACCCACGAAGCGAATCTAACCCAACCTCGAAAACCTTAAAGGCGATTAAATGCTAAGGAAGTGGCCGGAATTATGGAAAACGTCTGCAATAAAAGTGTATCGAGTTACGTGACCATCGTTCGAGTATAATTTCGCTGATTATTCAGCCTGTTGTGTGACGCTAGGATAGTTTATTAAATGCATTTTGATAATTTGTACTGTTTGTCCTCCTTCCCCCTTGATGCCTAATTTATTCTTCGAAGTTCCCGCCGTCCGAAGATGTCAATACCCAGCATACCGACTAGCCTGGTGTATTACAAATAAAAACTAGTATTCTTAAGTTAATTTTATTTATTTTGTGTTTTGAGTCTCCCTTCGAAGGTATAGGTTGCGTAATAGATTGAGTCATCTCGATGGTACTACGCTCTACTTTATGCGCTTTAACCGTATACCTAGTTACCTACTACGACGCTGAAAGATAAATTTTCTACATGGGATTATGGGTTCATCTTTCCGACAGGTCTTTTCAATTATTATCGTTGCACACGGCCATGATTTTACTTCCCGAGAACCTGTCGTTTTACATAGTACAGTCAAATTAGATGCTTTAAAAGGTGCTTATAGACAAATTTCTATGAATTTCTATATTCACAAGTAGTTGGACTTGCTTACACTGGAAGTTCTCAAGAATTCCAGTAGAGCTTCGCCCACCATGTAGTAAAACAGCTCCCAAAATAGAATTTGTGATGATAAATCGATGAATACTTATTTTATCGGAAGAATGTTTCAGACAAGAAAAGTTTCTGACTCGATTTTCCACTGAAAAGTTCTTTATAGTTTTTCCGTAACTGTTCCGAAAATGTCTTGAATAGGAGGTTGAAAATGAAGCTTTAGTCAGGCATTAACATACTCGTAGTCTTTCTCGGGGAAAGCGCAGTTATTCCAATGTTTTTTCGATCTCACCGACTTCAGCGAACAGACACGTTGATCTATATCATCGCCTACCCATAGGGGGTCTGACCCCTTAATAGGTAGGCACCAATATTAAAATTGATCTTTGAGTTTTTCAGTACCAAAATACCAATTTTCATGTATTACACTAGGAAGATTCTTCATTGTTCATTTAAGATTCTCTGAGACCTTGTGAAGACTCTTTAAAGCTCTCGTTTCAGGTTCTCACTGACTTTTCAAGACGTGTTTAAAACTTATTATACTTGGACTCCGCCGGACTCGATTATAACTCTTCAAGACTTGTTCCAGACTTCTGAAAATTTTCCCATAGTTGTTAAAAATACTAGAGGGGCTTAAGGCATAAGACTCCTTCCATTTTTTAAGTGTCTTCTAAACTTGTTCAAGACTCCTTATAACAGTTCAAGACCTTTTAAGACTCTTCATAAACCTTCAGACTGAGCACTCTTCAAGATTTTTTTAATATTTCTCCAGACGTGTTTGAGACTTGGAAATACCAGTTCGAGACTTTGTAAAACTCTTCTGTTTTGGATGTTTACAGTCTTCTTTTGTGCTATGTATAAGATGTCTCCCAAGTTAATAATTTTTTATGCATTGTGAATTACTTTGAAATCTTTTTCACGAGAGGTACAACTGCCCCCGATGCCCTCCCATGAATTCGCGCCTAATAAGATACTTCTTTTTTCTGTCATTAAATGTCTTTTCACTGTTTTCTGTTCCTTTTAGCATTTCGCTACGTTTTATAACATATTTTTCTTCTCTTTCATTCATCAATATCTAGGTCTGGCACAAGCGACTAACACTTTTCCAAAACGTTCCCTGACTGACTGTGATACCTATTTAGTAGCAGCGTATTTACAGTCCTGTACCAATTGGCTCCAAAATGCTAATCGTGAAGAAAAGCTGCACATTATGACGATGAAAAACGCAGGCTCACCGGAGGAAAACATTTACAGTGACGATGTGGTAAAGAAACAAAACCGAAATTACCATATTTTGGAGAAGACACGTGAAGATATGTTCGGTGGTAACTCGCTGCGCTTCGTCTTCTTGACCAACACAAAAAAGAACTTCTGCCACTACCGAGGTTCTCTTGAACGATCTCGCGAATCGAATGGATGTAAGCCGATGCCGCACGTATATAGATGGCAATCTACTCCTGGGCACGTGCCTGCTTACACACAGCCTCATATAGCGATTCTAGTCGACCAGGTAGTTTCCGCGTGCTGCACACATTGGTACGATTAGCACATCTGTTGAATCATTTCGCCGATACAACGCCATATTCAGCTCATCGTGCTCGTTTGTTTGAAAATAACAGTGACGGCAGCAACGGGAAAATAAAATATAGTCTTGCGCGTGCAAGTAAAAAGCATATCGGTATATATAAATTCACCTGAGACCAAGATTCTGTCTATTGAAGCAAATTTTTCCGAGTTTGAATGCGTAAAAGTAAGGCAGATAATTTGGCTATGACACTCTCTGATAAGTTGAATGTTGTCAGAAGATACTATATTATGGTGAGCGATCAGAACTCATGGGTCTTGATCAGTCTTCATGAGTAGTACGTCAGCTCATTAAGTAGAGCTATGGAGGTTGAATGAGTAACAGCAACATGTCACGTCTGGTCATAAGCTTACCATTGTCCGATGCGCAAAATCCCGCCAGTTACCCGGGTAACTAAAGGGGAACCAAGGGTAACTGACGGGTTTCTGGGTAATCTGAGGGTAACCCAGGGTTGCAAATGAGTAGCTTTTTCGCAGGTAACTAGAGGGTAATTGATTGCGCATCGAGTGCTACTGTATCGGTTGCTCCAAGTAGCAATTGCTACAGTAGCGCTCTTGCGTGCGTGACCATGTGATAAAAGGTATAGCGCTATACTATCTGATTTGTCTCCATATGCAACCATCCATGCTGCATGTAGCATTTAAAAAAGTATGGTAGCAAATTATCGGCTCTGAGAGTTTGTGGCTTGTATGAGCAGGCGCTCTAGTAACACTACTGCAGCATGTGGTAGTTCACGCTACTGTGTATCATGCCCAGGTCTCCCGCTTCTTCCGTCAGTATTGTGTATCACATTACATTGTGTATTTACATGTTACAATAGTATTTGCTATGATCGCGCTATCGTGAAAATTATCGGCTGGGTAGAACAGCCGAGTGAAAACGTCTGCTCTATACCAGACTGTGTGTGAATCGTTATTGAGCTGTATGACTCATACTAGTGGTAACCTATGTTCTGCGAGTGTAATGCCTTCTTCTTGGGAATTAGCGGAGAGGACTGCTGCAGAGCACACTGTCTATCTACCTTGATGGTGTGGCGGTCGCTCTGTTCACGAAGCTGCATGCAGGAAGAGAAATGAATCTTGATGGGCTTTAAAGCGACAAGGATGATCTTTTAATAAGTCTGGGATAGTCTTACAGATTTTTGAATGAGCAGTAAGAATCTTAGCTAGACTTAGACACTGTTCCAAGAGGGATTGGGGTTCAAACCTCACCTAGGTAGCGCTACCATAGGCGAACGTTTGCGGGTATTGTTATCAGTTTGGGGTGATCTATTCACGAAAATTCACCCCAAAGTGATGAGGATACAATGAACATATTGACAGTGCTGCTAACAAAGGCAACTTAGGTTTAAGACCAAACTTCAATAATAAGTGATGATGATAATGATGATGAATGTTGCCAATTCCTCGAATACTGTTACCCAGATGGGAGTACAGTGAGTTGGTAAAGTTAGCTACCTACTACATTTTTCGGGTGGCATTTACATTTTCAACTGGATAAGAAAACGGCGCTAATTGTTCAAAACTCCAAACATTTTTGTATCTAACTCATTCAATTAATATTGTAAGGGCTTGAGGAGGAGATGCTTAAACCTACAATACACTTAGCATTACCTCTTAAGATTTCTTCCTGGGATCGCTACTGGAAATTGTCCACTTCTTCCTCTTATACGGTGAGGTGTCTTCAAGATGTATAAACACAGAGTGCATTCGTGGAGATGTAATATTATGCCTGTTGTAGATTACACGTCTGTTCATGAAGTTATAATTCTAGTTTCTCATCGATTTCCTGACAAGCTCTATCAACTTCCTCGACTTCAAATCACACAATCACCGGCGGCTGAAGGAGAATTTGCCGTTTCATTATTCTTGTCGCATCAACTGGCATAATATGAATCGGCAGGCGGAATTTCATTTACTACTTCAAAATTTAATCTTGTCCTGGATCATGCGGTATGGTGAACTCCTTCCTCTAAGTCTCTTTCTCTTTGCCTTATTCTCTAATAGTTTCGTGTACATGTACAAGAAACCACCCAGAGTGTTACAGTTGTACCTACTCGTTTTCAAAAAAATTGACCAGCGCGTTTTATTTCCTTCTCGGTTCTGTGCCTATATTCGCCTTTGATAAAACTATACCCACTCGCCGTATTCGTAAAATATTGTTTGATCTCGTATAAGTATATCCTACGTGTCCGCAAGACAAGAAGCGGCGTGTTACAAAACTGTATTATGCCCGCAACAGAAAGCTCACAGACATTTTTAAATACCTTTAATTAAAGAACAATCCCGAAGTGTCTAGACCAGTTTGACTGTGCCCAGCAAAGCGCGCTGCTGCGTGTGTGTAGATGTATGTAGGTACACGAAAAGTGGAATGCACGATGGGCTTAAAAGAATCCGCCTACAACACCCAAATTACTACAACGATATGACAAAAAGAAAGAAAAAAGGTAAGAGGGAGAGTGAGTAGGAGAGAGACAGAAAACCTGAAGTAGATACTCTTGTAATAAGTAGATTGGACTAACCAGTTTTTGGAGATAACTGTGCTATCCATCTTATACCGGTCGTAAAGAAAAAACACATTAGAACATACGTGGTCGTTGACATTAAGAGAAAAAAACTACTGAAAACAATTTCAGATTATGACTGTTATCGGTAGTATTATCTTTTTTCTCTCTCTCTTTTTAAACCTGTTTTTTTTTGTACTTTTTTACTTGTTATTCTTATTAATATTACTATATCGAATTATTCGGATTTTTCTGGAAGTCAAATTCGTTCTGTGCAGGGTATATTATACCTACGTAATGGGCTCGCATTTAAATATTTAATTTAACTTGTATAGCAAGTGTGTATCGTATGAATACGAAACGTATCACACATCGAATACTCGATACAAATTAATTGTTGTTACAATGTTGAGTATATTAATCACTCGTATAATGAGAGTTTCGTATGTATGCTTTTATAACCGTTAATCGTCGTTTATTGTCATTTTTATGGCCTGCTTCTGGATGTAGAAAATCTAACGAATTCGGTATACGGGATGTCCAGCATTGCCCAAGACTGTTAATCATTGAACCACGCCACTTTACAGCAGTTTGAAGAGCGAAAACGATAAATATGGTACCACTGAGGTAGCACGTGAAGCTGCTCGATCTCGGACAGGTTCGGTAGGTTTGGCTGCAGGGTGTCGAAGTGTTAATGTCTTGTGTTGTCGTTCGTTCGCATCTTCATGGACATAAGTAGGTACCTGCTCTTAAATAATCGGTGGCCGTTCCTAATACACGCGTATACTGTTCGCCAAGTGTACACGTACAGGTGGAAGTGAGAAATTTAGCAAACTGAAAGATTAAGCGACAGGCTGCCTCATTTTGTGGATTGTAAAAAGAAAAAAATCAATAAATTGAAACCTGAGAGCCCTGCTGATACAGGTCGGAGTATCAGATTATTTTACGCACGTGCTTTCATTTTAAATCATATTTGGAACGTCGTCTGTCTGACTGAGGTGCATCAATTTCACTGAATGAGAGACAGCTATGCGTAAATATACTCCGATCTTAGATAGCTGCGAGAGAACCAAGTACGGTTATGCCAGTACCCTGGCTGGAAATTGTTGAACTGTTTGCAGTTTCAAAATGACAAAGCTGAACGTCTTGATTTTACCAGAAATAATCAAAATATTGTGTACTTCTCGTCATAGTGTCCGCGCTTCCATTTATCTTCTTGAATCCACCTTCTGAACCCAGAACACGGCTTACGTGAAAGTGGTTATTGGGTGAAATCGTCAGGGATCATTGTTTTCGTTCCATTTAACAAGGGTTTCTCTTAAGTATGTTTCACTTGTACACTACAATAACGGGGATATCTTTTTCTAATTTGCTCTCAACCCGAGTCCTGGAATCCGCCCTTTCGAGCATTACTTCAGAGACGTCGGGGAGGCTGTTAGGGCTGTCTTAGCCCTCTTCCTTTCTGGCCGAAAAACCAGCCTACGTCGAAATCTGAAGAGTTGCTACGTGGGCTCGAACCCGGGACCCCTGGATTCCGAGACCAACGTGCTATCCACTCGGCCAACCAGACCCCTCCACAGTAATGAGGATGCCAAGTTACTTGCAGATGAAGAGCTCTTCATCTGTTCAGATTCCAGTTAAATACTACGCGGGAACCCAACACTACTGCTCCCTGAACTAGTATGTCGACTCGCCAAATTTGACACTTTTTTAATACGACATTGTGATCGAATTCGATACCAAATTCGATACAGAAGTCGGCACACCACGTCAACATCAACGTGGGATTGAATTATGCATAGACTTCGATGTAGATTCTATCCGGAAATCAATTTCGGCGTGGTAACTTGAATCTAGTGTATTGGATTCTGTATCGGGTTTGACTACAATGTAGTGTTAGAAAAATGATGGTTTTGGAATGTCGACAAAGGAGTCGATTTTTATGTCAACTGTCTTTTAAGAGTCTCTTTCATGGATTTTTATGTCAACTGTCTTTCAAGAGTCTCTTTCATGTCTGTCATGTAGATCTGGAAAAATAAGTCTCTGGGTCGGCAAAATTCTTCAATTACATGTACAAGACCCGACCCAACTACAAAAAAGTCTTTGTAACAGTAATTATTTTGAAGCATGAACACGTGGAAAGTGCTGGTGTGAATGACCTTGATCCGAGATAGACAGATGAACAATTAGTCCGCCAGCTATTCAGCTAGCTATTTCCATCTGTTATCTCAACTAGAAAACCTATTTTCCTCTACGCTTCCACCACCAACTCCGGCACTCCTGTAGAAAATAGACAGATAAACAATCAGTGAATCAGTCAGCCTGATAGATTGGTAGCTTGACAAATAAACTGGAAGAAGATAAGGTACCTAGATACAGAGTGAGGCATTGAGCCGATACAAAGTATTTCGCCTGGGGGCAGGCCTGCGAAATAATTAAGGAAACCCGGCTTCTTGTCAAAATCAGGATAAGTAAAATAGGTTAGCTGAAATCAGTGAAAACGATGGCTTACATATTTCTTCACGCTCCGTGCCTCCCTCCTTAAAAGAGACAAAAAAATAATTATTTGCGATGAATGTTGAAAATATTTCAGAAATGGTCGCCCAGTTTTCAAATTCACTGGATTGGAAAAATGTGTTCGCCCACTTAGTTAGGTGGGTATTGTTTTCTTTTCAACGTCAACAAGAAATCAATTGAGAAGGTTAACCAGGTAGGTAATGTCGGAAAATAGGAGAAAAAAGACAACAACTGAGAGAAAGTTGTTTACACAGAATTATCCCGAAACATTTCCATTCGTTTACTCACTGAACCGTACCATATTAAACCTCGGAGGCACAAAAATAGTCCAAACACTCGCAGAAGGTTGGCGGGGTTGGAATTCGAATTACCCGTCCAAGGATTGCGTTGTGAATCCGCTACAAGCTCGGAACCAGTGGCGTAGCCAGACTTGGTATAAAGGGGGGGGGGGAGTTCGGTTTTAAAAAAAACACTAATAGCATGATATTGAGGGGGTACCAAGTACGATTCGCGGAAAACAATTAAAAGTAGTTCGTCAAAAAACAAAATGTTTCACTTTTACATTGTAGGTGTAATACTTACTATTACGAGAATAAATGAATTTTTTTTACATTTCCGGCTGATGCCAGGGGGTGTTAGACCCCCTGGCTACGCCCCAGCTCGAAACTATCCTTCATAGACATTTTTGCTCTTAAAGAAAAGTTTTTATGAAGACACGAAAGTATATGATTGCGCCGGATCCGAGGAGGTATACAACCATGCGGGATAAGTGTATGAGAATCAGGTCATATGAGACGTCGAATAAGCCGGCTAGTGAAAAATAGAGCAAGTGAAAAAAAAAAAATGCAAAGAAACCATCCAGGGTTCTAAGCATGATCTCGAATGTTGGTGTAATTCGGTTCCTGTGTCTGTAATGAAGCTAACTCTGCCGCAAACCTACCGAAACTGGAAAGCAAACATACGATTGTGCGAATTCCAAAACGAATTACTTTTTTTGATTCAGTTATTTTGACGATGTACGAAGACGACCTTCGTCGTGGGACTGTTCTGGAACCAGCGCCGATGCACTTATTTTGGAAACCAGATTAGTTTCAGTGTAGGCTTGAACCAGACCACACGCAAAGTCGAAGACAAATGGTTACATATACCGAATTTAGGGACGTAACTATTCGCTCATGCCAGTCACTTTTAGCATTCTGATTCATCCGCTCTCCTGTCGGTTGGATGGAACTTGAGAATATTTGGTCATCTTTACAACAGATTTTTAGCGACGAATTAAAAGGCTTTTTCTTCGTGGGAAGCAACGTATAAATTTTACCCGGTTAATATATTGAAGATTGAGTAGAAATGGATGTGCGAGGGTATTAATAAATAAATTAATACTCTTGATTGGCGTTGTGGGATTTTAATTGTCATACTTCTGAAATCAGGAATGTAATCATAAACCCAGATCACGGCGCCGGCTTCTCCATCAGTTTGACTTTCCATGTGATATAGAGGGTTCAAAGCCGTTTGAAAGAGAAGAGGAAATTGAAAGGGCATGGGGTGGATTACTGCTGAGAGAATTGGACGTTTTCATAGACCTTTGTTCACCACTAATTATGAAATACGATTTATTTCTCAAGGTGTTCTCGACACATTCTTTGTGGAACAACACCGTAAAACTATAAAGTTCAAATTTAAAAATAATATTACCGTAAATCAAATAAACCAATCTTTGAATAGTTCTGCAATTTTAAATTGATTAGCGAAGAAGTTATCATCACCCACCTAAGGATCGGACATACACGCCTCACACGTACGCATCTTCTCACTAACCCGTATTCCCTCAACTGTCCACACTGTGAAGATTAAGACCCTCTCACTATGGACCACCTCTTCTCATGCCCCTCCCTCACCACCTTCGTAACTCTTACCACGTCCCCCATACCTAATCGAATTTTGGCCCTCTCCCACTTCCACAAGCACATAAACAACACCCTCACCTACTTTTCTACTGCTGGATACCTCTGCAATATATAGACAACAACCTTTCCCGAGCCCATAGCCCGAGAGTGTAGCCCGGTGGCTGGATACTAACAAAATAAAAATAAAAAATTTGCTTCATATCTAGGGGTTCTGCTGAATGGTACATTTAAACCGGTGAAATTGAAATTTTTGTGAAACACATGTTGATATGTTAGCCAAGTCACGATATCAATGGAATTTAGGCAGCATTGTCGTCGGAACAATAACACGCATATGGCGACCATGTTGCGCAACTGCAGTGTAAATTCTTTCCAGAATATGCGGCGATGGTTGGCAACATAAAAATGTTCTGAAAACAATGTTTTGTTCCTCAGTGTAAATCCACTGAGACACAACATGAAATCAACTGAAGAAAGTACAGTAGCGTTGATGTTCCTCCAAACACGGTATAAAAACAGCCAACACTAGTACAGTTGTGCAGCGACCCTCTCCTCTCGATTGTATGTTTGTATAAATCGTCCTGCCTGGTTAGTTTCTGCGTAGCATGATGCGAGCGTCAAACAAACGTCTTTTGTCTCTTGCATTCCTGTGCTTCCGGCGTTCTTCTTATTCGCATGACTCACTCTCCTTTTTCTCCCTCAGTCGGCCAGATAGGACTTCCGTTTTGTTTGGTCACAGTTGATACGTTTTTATTGAGACCGAATTATCGAAAATTACATGAGAATCACAGTTCGTGATCACGTCGACACTTTTACATGCGTTTATGTCAAGCTCACCAGGTGCGGGTCTTTCAGAAATGGTACAAGAGAAATGTTTAGTCCGGATTGGAGTGAAGAAATTAGAACTCAGAGGAATGACAGTTTGTAGGAAAAATCGCCTGTATTGAATGATCGATAGCAAAAGTCAGTTTTAATTCGACTGCTAAAACATATCAACTGTGACTAAAGTAAACGGATATCCTACCTGACCGATTGAGGGAGATAAAGGAGATTGAGTCAAGAGAAAAAGAAGAAGAACGTGTTTTGAAAAGATCGCTATGGGAAGTACAGGAATGCATTAGACAAAAGACAGTTGTTAGACACTCGCATCGTGCTGTGCAGGAACTATAACCATGCAGGACAATTTATACAAAAATATACATTCCTGAGAAGAGGGTCATCGCATGTACTTGCTCCATTATAGACGTCCTATAAAAAAATTAACTTAAATATACTTGCATTATTGTTCCACTGAACATAATATGAAAACTGTTAGTTCAAGAACGGTTCCGTTGCGGTTTCGCTAGACACAGTATGAAAACAGTCAACACTAGTATAATGTAAGCTGTGTTGTTCCTCCGAATACTATGAAACAGCTGACCCAAGTGTAGTTGCATCGTTGCTCTGTTAGGCATAGTATGAGAACTGTAAACAGTCGACTCAATGTATCCTCTAAATATAATATTTGAAAATAATTGATTCAAGTCCAGTTGTATTTGTGTTATCTTAACTTAGCTAATAGTCTAATTGGAATAGAGCTTGCTGTTATATCAATATTCTTTTGAACATAAAGTGGATGCAAGATGAACATTGAAAACTGATAAGTTCAACGTCACATCTGCCGTCGAGCTGTAGCCAAGCAGAATTCCAAAAACCTTGTTGTTCCATCATATTGATTGTTTTGTTTTTGAACAGCTATATCTACCAACAGTGGACTAAAAAAGTCGAATTTTATCGTATGCCATTGTTTTGCTAGAGATGCCATGTTAATTGGTTGATAGGTACATCTCCAGATACAGAATATCTATTTCGAGTTTGATAAATTCCGTAGAAATAAATACCTGTAGTTCACCAAAAACATTTGGTGTTTACAAGGTTTTCCTGCTACAATTCACTGTATGCATGTACTTTCTGTTTTTATATCCGAAATATTAAGGTATATTCAAAAACAGAGAGATAGAATAACGAAGATATTACGCTGGGAGCATTTTATATTGAAATATGTGAACCATTATATGTACTCACTTTTCCTCAAGATGGAAAATAATTCAGGAAGGAATAGAAAGAAAAGAAATCGTCTGGCGATGGCTTCAGGAAGTCTTAAGAGCGTAAGCCCTCACTCTCCGGCCAAGTCCCCTTCAATTCCGTCACTTCTTATATTAATTTGAAAAAATGAGTTGGATTAGCTCCAACATCCTAATCAAACACTGTTGAATTGATTTGTACGTATCTGTAAACGCGCGAGCTTGTACGTGATGAATCACCTGCGAGACATGGAAGTTCTATGATGCTGACTAAAGTTACTCATATTCATAAAATGAAAGTCTTAATAACGTTTCAAAAAAAAAAAAAAAAAAAAAGGTTAATTGATGTATGTTATTAAAGTAGTCGAATATGTTATAGGTAATGAGTATAAAAAATTAAACCACGCGAGATGGAATTATCTTGTCAGCGCACCATATAGACGCACGTTTCTACTTAATTACAGGGGTATGGAAACGTTTTGTAAGAATGTTTACTTGAATTCGATTTCGGTACCTGTGTAGCTTTTATTAAGTAGGTAAATTAAAAATGAAAACTGTAGTCGAAATTCTAATGTCTGTTTACTGAAAATAGCTATATGGATATTATGAAGAATTGCCGTGGCCTGCAGTGTTATTTCCAGTATTTATTTTGAAATCTGCTAGT
This sequence comes from Acanthococcus lagerstroemiae, assembly GCA_031841125.1. NCBI lineage: Eukaryota > Metazoa > Arthropoda > Insecta > Hemiptera > Eriococcidae > Acanthococcus > Acanthococcus lagerstroemiae. Next base: position 12,331,200 of record CM063106.1, on the reverse strand, counting down.
TTGATAATTTGGATATGTATATATTCACAGTTTTTAATGTTGGTGATTCCAGCGCATGCTGGGTTCTCTGAGTTTACTACACTACTGGCTAACCCTACCAAGAATGTCCATGTCCGCAAAGGTTGCTATGACACATGGTAGATTCTCAAATGATTTGTAGAAGCATAAATTTTCAGTGAATAATAGTGGAGATAAGAGGGATATATCACCCTGCAGCTAAAGAGAAGATCGTATGTGATTTGTCCTCCCTAGCAGAACTGGCCTTAGTCTATGTATCTAATCTCCTTAGGTATCTGTATTTCTGTGTGATCTATCCGCGAAGTCCTGTCAACCTGTTATGAAGCAACTCGCAGATGTCTTTACATCAAAGCAAGCAGCAGCGGTGATGCTTGATTTGCGTTGTGATTCATTTTCATTCCTTCTGCCTACAAAAGGATCTTATATCACGTGTTCCGAGCTCATCAGCCCCTTCATCAATTTTTATGATCCACTTAATTGTTATCTACATGCGTACTTTAATCACGTGTCTAACTTTTTTCTTCTATCTGGTGCGGTAGACATATACACCTCTTTACTGCAGCACGTATTTTATCACATCTCTGACCTTCTTTTTTTCACTTTGTTGCAGGTAGAAACGTACCTCTTCATTGCTACACGATATCCTAGCCGCGACGACTAACAGAATAGCACTAATCAAGATACGTTGTTTCACTCATGGCCCGTTTTGCACAGCTGACTTCATGAATCGTCAAGGTTCAACCAGTTTTTCGTCTTTCAAAGGCTTCTGCCGGCTCCACACTTTCGCTCGCCGCTCGTCCTCGTCCCCGCGCAACCATAGCTCCCCTGTTTGGAAGACCAATGACGATGGCCGAGGCCCAAGTGGATTCATCGACGGACAACGCGCTGCTGCAACACGGTCCGTACAAAATACGTAATAGTCAGTTTCTGATCGTCAATCATCCGCGCGGCTACCGCGGCTCCAAGCAGCGCAAACGCAAACGCCTGAACCAGGTGGTCGACAACCTAAAAACGCAGGTATCCAGCGCCGACCTAGCGCTGTTCAACAACAACTTTCACCACTACAACAATAATAACAACAAGTTCATAAAAGAGGAGTACGACAGTGACCATGAAGTGCGCGTGCTGAAGGCGTCCAAACACATGTTAAGTGGCGTTCCACAGTCCACGGAAAGCACGGAGGAGACGAATAAAGACATGGCGCCGCTGGTAGGCCAGGTATTCCGCTTCGACGCGGCGGATCGTGAGCGCATGATCAGGTACAGCACGCCGTCCGTTGAGGAGGAGATCGAGGACGTGTTTAGTCAGTCCTCGTCGTCGAACAAATCGCCGCACAGCTCGAACACCGACTCGCCCAAGATCAACCTCAGCCCGCTGCAGATCAAGGAGCAGGAGGAGATGATGTGCAGCAATCCGAAAATCCGGCTGAAGAAGCTGAACGACCTGTCTGAGAAGGACGACCCGAGGCGAACGCTGACCGGGTGCGCGTGCGCCCAGTGCTCGTTCAAGTACGGCACTCGATCTCATCCGCATTTCCACCCTATCTCGCCGGTTACCCCGATGACGCCCATGTCACCGCTGCCGGGCCCGGTGTACAATTTCGAGCACTACCTGCACACCAAGTACCTGCCGGACATCTTCCGCAGACGCAGTCACTCCGACTCGGACCTGCCGCTGTGGTTCGAGGCGGCCAAAACGGAACGCGATGGCCCCGTATACGAGAACCACCATCACCACCACCATCCCCACGCGCGGCACTACGCCCGACGGCCTATCTCCGAGCCGCACGGGCTGCCGCTGCACCAGAAGCTACGTGGCGGCGGCGGTGGCGTCAAAATGGAGCCGACCTCGCCGCAGGAATCACCCCTAGACCTGTCCACAAAGGGCGCGACGGCGGCGCGTGACCGGTCGCGCAGCGTAACGGCCGCCGAGCTGACCGGACCGAATCCGTTCGAAACGCTGCTGAATCTACCTCAGTTGAGCATCGTGCCGCCCCAGTTCCTACCGCCGAAGGGAACGTTCTCCGTTCCGGTCGTGAAGGGTGACGTGGCCTCGCCCACTACCAAAGAGTCGGTGGCCGTCCGCTACAAGCTGGACGTGTCGCCGGTAGTCGAAGAGATGCCGCCCGGCTCGGACGTGGCGTACGTGTGTCCGGTCTGCGGCCAGATGTTCAGTCTGCACGACCGGCTGGCCAAGCACATGGCGTCGCGCCACAAGAGTCGCACGCAGTCGGGCGACTCGACCAGCAAGGCGTACCTGTGCGAGGTATGCAACCGGTCGTTCGCCCGCAGCGACATGCTGACGCGGCATATGCGGCTGCACACCGGCGTCAAACCGTACACGTGTAAGGTGTGCGGCCAAGTGTTCTCGCGCAGCGACCATTTGTCGACGCACCAGCGCACGCACACCGGCGAGAAGCCGTACAAGTGTCCGCAGTGCCCGTACGCGGCCTGCAGACGCGACATGATCACCAGGCACATGCGGACGCACACGCGTTACGATTCGAATGCCGCCGCTTCCGAGCAGTCGGAAGAGTCTACAGTTCCTGATTCACCGCACTCGTCCTCGTCCCGGGTGCAGTCGCCGTCCGCGTCCTCGCCTATGGACGTCGCGGCGATTGTGAAGCGTGAGGCAAACGCGGACGCTTGATCTTGTTCGGAACAAATGTTATTTTTCGCTTTCAATGTTCCTTTTTTTAAATTAATTTTTTGTCCTCTTTTTTTCTTCTTTTTAATTTATTGTTTGTGTGTCAGCACTAGAACGAAGGGTCCATCTTGTCGACTCAAGTGTTTGAGAAGATGGAAACGACTGCTGAGATATTGGCCCGGTGCAAGAAGGTCTTTGCGGAGGTATAGTCATGCAAATCTCCTCAAATGATCGAACAGCCTTGTAAGTGGTTTGAAAGTTGCCAACAAAATAGGTTTTTGACGCGTGTAATCGAAATAAAGTCATTGCTAATTGCCATCTCAATGATGTAAGATGGAGATATGGAGCTGTATCCCCTCCTCTCTCCCAGCCAGGAAAGAGTGAAATTTTTGTAGCTGGTCAACCACACTTCAGGCCCAAGATTTTCTTACTTGTTCATTCAAAATTTGGGCAACATTTCATAAATCCGCCATTATTTTACGTGTAAAATGTTTGAAGATCCTCCTGATTCCTCCCAGCATAAATTTTTATTTACGTTATACTGGGTCACATTTTGACTTTTCAAGAGAAATTATACCCACTGGCGGATTCGCTCATCAAAACGTCTCAGTCACTGACTGAAATTCTTAGCTCTTTGTTTAGAAATGAAAAGTGAGAACTGAACTCGTTAGTATAGATTTTTCGACATGATGAACAAAAGTTGAATGTTATGGGATTATTTGATCTTCTACAGGGTGAAACTCTTCTCGAATTCTTAAAGACCTAATTTTAGTATGTCTAACTGGCCAACTATATCGAATCTCAGTGATCCCCTGGAATTTATGTAGTCAAGAAAAGATGGGTGAAAAACCACATTGTGCCTCCTTCAAGCCCTGGGCTGAACTACGGCACCCTTGTGGTTAATATTATCGTGGACTGTAGTTTTCTACGTCAGAGTTATTGAAAGGAATCAAAATGTGCGTTCCAACTTGAAATTCCAAAACTTTGAAAATAAGCACCTTTCAATTAGAAATGGACTTTTGCCGACTCCTTTCTAGTTAATGGTACCAGTGTCCCCGCAAAAGAAACTTATTTTGAAAATGCAAAAAAGGTTGATATCTAAAACCTCCTGGCTTGGGGCGCGGCAAAAAGTAGTATAAGGCCTGTATTGGAATAGTCGACAAAAGTTGCATCATGAAAATTTCCCCTTGAGTACCATTTCAAAATGACTAGTTTTTTTGTTTCTACGGCATAAGAATTTCGAGGGGGTTTCTATCGTATCTTCACTTCCGGTATTTGAAATTTCGAAATTAACTCAACGAGTTTTCGACTTTATCGCTGGTTTCGGACTCGATTGATGAATTTTTTTCTATGTTGGCCCCGCTGGTCTTAGCTCGGCACCGATTCGATGAGCCCTTTTCTAGTGCGGACATCAGTTTAGGTTGTTCGAGAACAGATTCGGTTGTTGATTTTCTAGCATACTCACTCTGCGAAATTTTTTAAATGTAATATCCATAATAGAGTGGACGTACGCTATATATGTGGTCCGGAGACTGCCGTGATGCGAGCCTGTCTCGTTTTGTTTATTATTTACTATCACTATCGTATCCTTTTTTTTTTTTTTTGAAATCCGCGAGCATAATTGTTAGAATGTGCGCGGATATGCAGGAGGCGTGTGTATTTCAACGTAGGTATTTGTCGTTAAAACGAAAAAAAATCTAATTGCGTTACCATTAAGCGGGAAATTGAGCGTCAATTAATTAGAATCCAGTAAGTTTGTATACGATTATCGACGAATTTTTCGTACAATTTTTTCAATATTGCAGGTGTACACTCGAGCGTATCTACATTTCTACTTACAGTTTGCTAATTTTTTTAAAGCAAATTTATATACCTAGTTTTTTTTTTTGAATTAGGTATTTTGCTCGATAACGAGTCTGTGATTGGTTGATGATGATTTTTCTATGTTTGTGGTTTCATATTTTAAACGAAACTTTTATAAAGGGAGGGTTTTTTTGTTAGTATGATAGGGTCGTGAAAATGGTTGTAATAACGTCAATTCGATTGAGCAGGAAATAATGGAAGGACGCAAGCATGACACAAGTTTTTCGTGCTAGTGAAAAGGCAATATTTCAATATTTTTTTTCGCTAACTATAGTATTTTCCATTTAGTATATTATTTTTGGCCTACATACCGACCAATTTTAATGATAAAATCAGAGAATGGGACGCTGGGTAAATTTTATATCAATACTGAGAATGGTGCAACCAAAATATTTTTTCGTTTGAAAGGTGTGACTTCGATGAAAAATAAAGAAAACGAGCTATTCGTGAGGGTGAAAGAAAAATCTAAAAAATTAGGTTGTACCAAAGTCTTATTTTTGAGTAGAGCTAGTGAAAAATGTTGGAAAATCAAAAAAAGAAGATGGGAACAGGTAGACAGTGTGCTTCTGTCCTCCTGCGTTTTATTTGTTATGAAATTGCAAGTCCTGGAGTTGTAAGACCATTAGCGCAAATAGCCGATCTAGAGGGAGGTGCTGATAAAGTATCAAAATAATACTAAAAATTCTCTCACTCCTGTAATTTTTCACTTTTTTTAGAGGGGGGGGGGGCTTTTTACAGAATTTAAGAGGCCAAGCCTCCAAGCCTTTCTATTTAAAAGCCTGTGGTAGGACTTGACTGCTCCCTCTCTGTGCTCGTCCTTGACATTGCACATTGAGAACATGTTTTTCGAATTTCAGCTCAATAGTGGAATATCATTAATCCAAAAAGTAAATTTCCAGCCTAAACTTTTTTATTTTATTTGTGAATTTACATTGAAACACAATACAGGACAGAATATTTTCATTTTCAATTTTTACTCGTTAATTGGCATTTGGGACAACATTCAAAGTTTTCATCGTGAATTGGATGGAACTGACAGAAAAATTTGAAGCGAAAAACCTTTCTTGCTGTAAGCTTTATTTTCTTGCTCCTCAAACTCGATTCCAGATTAAATCAAAGCTGATGTCTTTCGGTTGCAAGGACGGACTTCGAAAGGTTCAATTTCTGCTTTTCGATCAAAATTTGTAAACATTCAGAGAATTTTTGCAATTCGATCACAAAGTAAGAAAATTTAAAACCGTTATGTTTTCACGCTGTGACTTATTTTTTAAGACGCTATTTGTTCTGAATCAGCATTGGGAATGGTATTTAAAGAGCATTTGTTTTCTGTATCCATCAAACCGTAGGACTGTCATGGAATACTTGAGACAAAATTTGAAGAAAGTTGTTTTTCATCACGATATGAGACATAAAAAAGAAACTAAATTCAAGCAGTCTATTTTCTATGAAAATCAAAACTAGGGAAAAATTTGAAGTTCAAACTTTCTTTCCCTTCATCATGTGTTTGTTGCTTGTCAAACAAAATCCAAAATGAATGCCAAAATTGTTTCAGTGATGAAGCAGACTTATGGGAGGCCTTTTCTACTGCTCTTGAGTCCACAATTATGATAAAATTCAGTCGAATTTACCGCCATTTCTCGTCTTCAATGAGAATCAAAGAATCTCAGAATCATTCTTTCTTTTGATTTTCTTCTATCTTAGTTGTCAGTCAAAATTTTGAATAAAATGACAGTTGAAACTTTTTCATTCTTACTATATGTTCCTAATTAATAAAACCGGATGTAATAAAAACACGATACTCCATGGTTGTCAGTCGATATCTAGTGCAGTATTGAAGTTCATTTGCTTCAGTTAAAATTTAATACTTGGTGTGGTGGGACGTATGGCGATGCACGGTAAAATTTAATACTTGTTACAGGCTCTAAGAATTTTTTGTTTTTATCCTACTTATTAATTAAAATTGACAGAATAACCCATTTGCCCCCACTCACTGGTCATGGTCTTCAATTTCGCATACTTACCTTTTGAAAATTACGAATTTTTTTAAAGTAGCTTTATTAGAGAGAAACAGGGACCTTTTCATCTACATGGACTGATTATTGGTATAATTTCAGAGAATGTTGGTTTTCAGAAAAAGTGTATTTTTGATTTGGGAAGAAAAATATGTTAGGATTCCCTCCCCCAGAAGCTGTGGTTCTGCGGTTCTGGTACAGCTGTTTGAATAATGATTCGTCCTATGTTAAGAGGTCATACTTAGCTATCCTGTAGTAGGCTTCGTTCGGCGAATAAGAGGCGTACTAAAGATTTGAGACGATTTTTCCTGCTTTCAAAATTCATGGAAAGATTTTAAAATAACTGCGTAATATCATGAATAAATTCAGATTTTTCGTCAAATTCGTGTTTGGTGATGGGCGTTTGTTTGGAATCAAGTCAGGGCTAAAGATAATACATAACAACAGTTCATTTTCAAAATGGTTTTTAAAATATTTGTGCTTATGGAAAAACTGATCGTCAGTCAACGTAATGGGATCCCTCCATTCGTTTGTGGATTATTAAGTTGCGAACGATATAATCCTGTTGAAGAGAAATTGGAGTGGGTATTTTTCTTTCCAGTTTATATTTTTTGTCAACTGAATCATCTGCGCCATAATTTTATCCCCTTATTGCATAATGTTGTGTATTTTTGCGCCGAAAATAAATAATTAGGGTTCTTTTGAAAAAACAAAAATTTGCCGGTGTTACTTAATACCGTCCGTCGTACGAACAACTCATTTCTTTACTCAGCAGGATCAGACTAAATCTGTACGCAGAAAAATTTTATAGTGAAAATTACTAGAATGGTTGTAAGTTTTTGACCTTCAGCGATTTAACGAATTCGTTAACTGAAAATTCGTGTAATTTTTACTTAGATTCCAGTAATGTTCACTGTAATTCTGCTAAGTCTTAATGGAATTACAGTGATTACTGCCGAAAAGTAGTAGAAATTCGCCGAATTTTTATATCCTACGTGAAATCAGTAAATGTTAGGGACTTTCTAAAACTCTAGTAAGTTTTACCGTAAAATTTTCCCTGGTGTAGATGAGCGTACTCTATTTAGTACTGATTGAGCACACGTTTGTAATTTGTTGCATTTTGGCTGTAAGTCAACAACTACAAGTTAACATTAATATTTTGACAAACGGTTTCATTTAAATCGCCGTTCTCTTTCGCCTTGTATGGAAGCAAGCCATTTCTACTGCTAGGTTAATCTAGCTTGGATACAATTTAGACGCAAAAATGGCTTCCAAAGGAACAGTTTTCAAAAAAAAAAAAATTAATAATAAAAATAGAAATAATGGTTGTTTTACGAATGCATACTCAGAGCCTTTTGTGTTACATGTGTTTTCTCATGAATGAGTAGAATTGATAATGAGTTTCCTTCAAAGGGAAACCTTTAGCATCTCATTGATTCTAGAATTCTGAAGCTCTCTCGTCTACCCTCGCAAAAATTGCAGCTTTGCACTCTTTTTACCAACTTTCAAAGACAAAAAATTACATAACCGTGATCATTTCGATCGGTCTGTTATGCAAAAACCAAATTGCTACAAACAAGTAGCCCAAAATTTGTTTCAATAGAGCTCTGTAAATCCAAGTCTCCTGAGCCGCCATTTTTAAGCTTACTTTTCCGTTTAACGAGCAAACGCGTCGCGGGCGACGATCGAGGCTGCCCGCGAAGAAGATCGAAATTGCACGGCGAATGAAAATAGGAAAATGGCGGCTCAGCATACTTCCGTAGTTTCAACTGCATCGTTACATCGTTTCCGCCATTTCTATTCCTACCATATAAAATCCACCTGGCCCTGCAATTTCATGATATTTTGTTGAATGAAGGTGCTCAGCATCCGAGTATAATTTTGGTCACATTTCCCTTTGGTAATTTCTAGATCAGCAAGTTAGTGGAGTCACGCCATTCGTTTACTCAATATGTTGACGTTACAATCCTGCGAGAGTTGGTTTGCATTTTCTGCTAATGTGGAAGTACTTGTTGATTAGGGGAAGATGAAATTTGTGATAATTTATTTAGCTATTTGGCTTGTCAAATAATGGGACGTATGCGACTGATTTCCCTGTTCTGCGAACATGTACGCAAGTACTTACATTATAAAGGATGTAAGTACCTGATACCCTCTAGATAATGGCTATATATAGAAAGTCACGCTAAATGAAAAGATAATTTTATAACAGTAAACAGTGATGGTTTGTCCAGACTACTTCGTTTAACGTTATCTCAACCAGTCATTAAACTAATCTTTTCAGACTTATTCGCAACATTTCCTTCTCGTATATTTTTCCTTCAATTGAATGATAACCAAGTTATCATTTTTTAACAATTTACTTGAACTATCTCGAGAAATGTAATCTCTCATCAATGGGCATTGTACGTGTTTAATTCTTTTTTTGTAACGGTGTACTGTACTGCGAGATATTAATACCAGCATCGAGTCACTGGCCCCCATGGGGTACAATTTAGATTTCCACGAATACTTGTATTATCCCCTTTCTATAACTTTCTTCATTATAATTTTGGCCAGTAAAAGGTCCGTAGCTAGAAATATGCGAACGATCGTTCAAAACGTGATGAATTTATAAATAGATAAACCACCTATACTTATCTATTATTGTTTTGTACAAAATTTATATCCGCGTGTAAATAAACGTGTTATTTAAAATGACTGTACCTACCTAATTTATCGTACTTTGTACGCTTGTAAATTTGTATACTCAAATTAATTTATTTCACTTTTCCCCCCTGTCTGTTTGATACTTAATTTTGTATTTTGTAATTTACCTTATTCGTTGATGTTTTTGTACCTATATATATTTTTGTTGTATTCAAAGTAAAACGCATTTTTCAGCAAAAAAATTTATAAAGCGTAGGTACAAATCAGTTTTGTAACTTTCATTTTTTTTTCCTTTCTCGAAAACTCCGTGTTGAAAAATATTGGGTCGAAGATAGCAAACGCGTTTTACTCAATCTGTCTGTGTATTGTACACTTGTACGCTTCGTTATTTTTGTTATAGAATTTAAAGTGTTTTTATTTTTCGAGTCTTACTCCTTTTTTCTTTCTTTCTTTCGTTTATGTGTATTTTTTTTTTTTTTTGAAGATAAAATTCTTTCTTTTATAGTGGCATGAAATCTGTGTGTTATTTTTATGTTTGTACCTACTTAATGTGATCTTTCTGTGTTTGTATTTGCTCAAATGACGTCTCTATACCTATTTGTATGTTTGTATATGTTTTGAGCTTTAAATGTTTTTAAAGTGTGTATTTTTGTTGTTGAAGAAAAAAAAAGAAAAGAAAAAGCAAAAATACATCTTTTAAATAAAGATTTTCGTTCTTTTTTTGGGAAGGCAATACAGAAGAAAAAACTGTTACAGTGACACAAGTGAAAGAAGTTGATTTTTCTAAATGAGTCATTACCTTATCGATTAGTGGATACATTTTGTTAATTGATTTATACTTGATAGATCGATTATTTGTAATTACTGATTAATTGATGACTTGGATTATACTTTATATTCAACTGCTTAATGGTTGATTTTGACCCATCAGTTGGTTCTCATTCATAGAGAATGACTTACTACTAATGAAATTGACTTCTGAGTAGTTTTTTGAGTCTTTTGACTAACCGGTTAATTCTAATCCATCAATTGTAACCTGGAATCATGAAATGCGCCTTTGGTGTAAAAAAAAACATTTTTTACTTTCTCGACAATTCTAATAGAAAATATCCCGCGCTTTCAAATGAAACAAATCGCAGCTTCCTATCTTCATTAGTTTCTTCACACATTGTGTTTAAAAATTACGTCGACAGTTTAAAAACATCCGTTTACATGCCGTCGTGTGAAACGGGCCTAGGGAATGGCAAAGAACAAGAATTCGAAACGTGGTTGTCATAGCAACGTGTAAACGCACCACCACAGATGTACATCTGTGCGCAGGTGTACACCTCTACCGCCATCTTATCTTTACACTCGTTTATCTCGAAACCTGTTTTGCACAAGAGGCGCATTTCATGATTCCAGGTCACAATTGGTTCTCATTCATTGAAAATGACTACTAATAATGAAATTTTCTTCTCAGTAATTTTTAAGTAGCATTGCAGAATTTCAGTTGCATGTAATATTTTCTACAAGCTCGATAGCACTTTTTTTTTTTTTTTAATGGTGGTTACATTCCCGACAGTTCCAAATTTTTTCAGGCTCGTTTCAACTGCAAACGAGTATATAATACTATTGTGCATCTGTGAAAGGAGGGGAGATAACTGACCTGGAATAGTCGAAGCAAACTTAGAACAGTTCGAAACAGTACAAAAAATAATTGCATTCTGAAACATGTATAAAGCCCGACTTTTTCCATTATTTTGCCTAACAAGTCTCCATGTTGAATATCCACTTAATAACAATTTTCTCACTTAGAACAATTGAAACAAACATAAAACCGCCCACAATAATCGGAGCTCGTTGTACCAAAGGAGTTCAACCTCAGAGTAAGAGTTAAAACCTCGATCTAGGTAGGATATCCGGGTAACCCCCGGCTCAAAAAGTTGAGCTTAAATGTACAACTACTCCTGAGACATGTATAAAAGTTTTACATTGCAGACGTCGAGTCTACTCGTATCGGAGGATAGTTCATCACCGTCGCAATTGTTCATCGATTCTTCTCCTCCAGAGACCTAGGGACGCACCGAAAAGATTTTCCCGTGTGAGGGGGGGGGGGATCAGAATTTTGAAAGTCCCAACTAATTCAATTCAGAATTCCCAAGTATCAAAGCAAGCAAAAAAAAAAAAGAACCTTTTGACTTGTTGGATTTTTCCAACTACTCGCCTGACTGAAATGATAAATTTTCCCAACTGCTGAGTGAAAAATTCCTGCCCCCTGACCCCCTATGGTACGTCCTTACAGGTGCCATATCCGTTGCTAAACATAGGCGATTACGGTTTCTGATGCGCGACTTTCCCAAGCAGGGCTATTCGAGGTAGTTAGCCATTGCTTTCTTCACGGTTTATTGTTTTTCTTCTCTGTGCCGAAGAGTGTGCAGATGTAACTTACTTACTAGCCACCGGTTTTCATTACGTTGGATAAGCTGTGCACGATGTGCAAACGCACAAAACCGAATCTTTCTGATCTGGCGGTAACCCGGCTTGCGATTATAATGCCTTGTTCGTTCGAACTGGCAGGGTTACAGGAGGGGGAGTTACTAGAGTCTTTCCACCTAGATTGATCCTCTGTAGTTGCAATATTCTCTAGGATGTTAGCGATGGAGGGGGGGGGGTATTCGAATATCACTAGTCTTCCGTCGTTGGTGGAAATCGAAGCCGAGATGCAAGGATTGCGAAGCGAGCACGTTTCCACTCGGCCACGCAACGATGCGTTTTGAAAGTTGTCGAGCAAAAAGAGGACTCAGCGACAAAATCTGTTTTCTGAGAAAACCTAACATTAAAAGCTAATGAATAATGCCGGTTTACTGAAAAGCTTTTTTCAACGTGGGTATACATTTTTGGATCAGTGGCTCAATTTTGAAAAATTCTACTTTTTACGCTCTTTCCAGTGATACTAATAACTCATCATTTTGTCAACAAATGTCACTCAAGTCCTTTTTGCTTAACAGCGCCCAATTATAGACAGGGACGAAAATAAGAAGGCACGGAGGGCAGCCTGCCCCAAGCCTCTGCCGGAGTTGGAAATTTTTAGTAGATGGATCAAAAGTTGGGAAAATCCAACAATTCAAAATGTTTTTTTTAGCCATACAAACAAATTTGGATACTTCGGAGTTTTGAGTTGAGTCAGTTAAGAATTTAACAATTTTTGCCTCTCCAGAAAAAACTCTTCGCTACGTCCTTGATTACAGACACGAATTTCTTCTGTGAAGGGCTGGGGATGGATAGTTGCCGTGCCGAGTGAAATTCAACAAATTCCTCAACAAGCAAAAGTCCTTATTCCTCTGGCCATTAAAACGTCTTGGGCTGCTGTATCGCGCGGAAAAGTACCATAGCGCGATACCCAGGGAAAAAGTGTTTTCAAAAAGAATCAAATAAACCACGAAAAACTTGTTACTAAAAGATCTATTGCAATTCTGGGTTACAAGCTCGGGTTACTGAGGCAACACCGACACCGAGACTCCGTGACAACCGACTGTGCCTTCGGCGTGTCGGCGCTATTAGTTTCAACGTCGTCGTAGGGAAATTTCGCTAACTCGCCATAATTTAGCGTTCTGAATTCATGTACGTATTAATTTTTAATAGGTCAGAAATGTACACCGAAGTATACCGATTTCGGTGTTACAGCTGCATAACTAGAAAAATCCAAAAAGTAGCTGAAGCAGATCTGTGGTACTAATATAAGCGCAGTAGCCTACCTAGAGTGTGAGGAGAGCTGAGAACTATTAACATGCACTAATAATTTTTTCGCTCATATATTTACTCCAATTTTTGGGGGCTTTCAAAGGGAAGGGGTTAAAGTAACAAGTCCCCATAGTTGCACCTATGATTGCTGAGGTCAAGCACGGATGTTTCCCACAATATTGTCAATCGGAAATTTGGAATATGGGGACCCCCCCCCCTCCCTACCCAAACAAAAAAAGCTAATCGAGAATGTTTTGGGGGAACACCTAATACTATCTAGAAATCGGGAAGCGGGAATTATTTTTTTCGATTTATTTTTCCAGGAAACCAGGTTGAATGTCTAGTGAAATTGTATGCTAAGCGATAAGAGCCGCGCAGCATACTCTGTCACTTGATTTGTAGATTTTCCGATAATTTTTTAAACCGAGAATTTGAGAAATGGAGATTCCTAATGTATATTTTTCCTCGGAAAAACGGGAATGGGGTGTTCTTGTTACAAAGTTGTACTGGGAAAATGAGAAATTGGAATTCTCATAGAAAACTCAAAATATCGAAAAATGAGAAACGGAAATTTTTTGGGAAATATCTCTGAGATCAAATTAGATAGGCAGTCAATCTGATCGAGAGTCACAAAGTAAGTCAGTTGACCGCGAGAAAGTTAGATAAGTTGGCAGATAAAAAGAGAAATGTACCTATAGTATAGCATCTCTGCAGCGTCGTTGTCCAAAACTATCCTCCGGACTGACAAGAGATGCCCCAAATACCTGCAATTTTGAAGTTTCTTGAACGTCACCTAATATGCTGTTGTGGCAGTTCGAAACTAGTCATTTGAGACAATGGAGGCAATCTGTAGAAGAACATTTTGAGTGGTTTTGGAATCCTTACTGTGGCAGTCTGCTTCTGAGTACAGTTTATCTTCTTTTTGGCGCCAAACCGCATTTGAACGTCGATGACCCTACTAATTATGTCGCACGGCTAACTAGGCAAGAAAGCGGACTGATTCGCCGTTGCTTTCTCCAAGATTTGTTGGCTCAGGATATTTCCTTCTCCATGCTGAAGACCTGAAGCTTTCAAATGGTGGTGATTTTTCATCACCTCTTGTCGGTTGGTCTTTCATGTACTCGTATTCGAGCTGCCATTGCTTGCTCATTAACTGTAAGGGATATTGTCGTGACGTCGGATAGCCTCTCGGGCTTCTGCCGGTTGTTGCAGTAGATCGACGATGACCAGAAGGATCCACACCGTGAGCTCAAGGGGCTGATTGGCAACAAGCCCCCTAATTAGAGATTCTCGGCTTGACAAATAATTTGGCCGAGTCGGATTAATTTGAATAAGTTTATTAACACTTTAGATAACACTTTACGTTATTGAACGGTTACAACGGATAGCCACTGGGCCTTTGAGAGCACATGATACGACATACGATTAGTTTTACGTTAGTTTCTGAAGTTCCACATCTGGATGCGAGAGGCGTGAACGAAAGTCTGTTCCTAACTTGTGGAGAGAGCAAGACCGAGATTTCGGCCCGTGTAATGAGCTTATGAAACCCAAGCTTCATACCTTGAGATCGGCCTATTTAAGAAGGGGTTCTCCCAGATGAGACGACTTTTGAATGTGGTGAGGTCATATGCGACGATCTGAGGGGTCTGGTGACAGATCGTCGGGGAGTAGAGATGACGTATGAATCCTGTTGTCCTATTTAGAAATTTAGCAATTGATTGTCGTGTATTTTTTCGTAGTGATGGCATGACCAGTAGTTTTTGAGATGAGAAAGGCGTGATGCGTTTAACTGGCGTAAGGACAATGGTGGGAAATGATGACGGCAGCTTCGCACGTTGTCTGCGTATACGCGTGCGATAAGAATAAGATGCGCGTGTGGATGAGTCATCGACGCTGAAAATATGATCGATGAAATTTTTAGGTATCTTCGTTTGGACAAAAGTGGTCAGGTGTGAGACTACATGACGTCAGTCGGATGGCGTAAGAAAAAGGAACCCTTGAAATTCGCAAAAGTGAATTGCGCTTCACGACAGATATTTAGATTCCCTATCATCAGTAGCACAGTCATACATTTAGTGAATGCTTCTATTGACATGGATTAGTTGTCATTCGGCAGTATAGAAGCACTCATGCAGTATGAGAGGCTTTTCTTTGCTTGTAGACAGGCATTAACAGGATCCCGATCTTCTGGTAGAAGCTGATGTGCTTTACACCATCTCGCAGAAGTTAATCCTCGACAAATGGTCTGCGGCGTTTTGGATGATTTATATGAAGGAACTGAGGCTCAGAAAATCAATCAGAACCATGGTGCAGCTTCCAAAATAAAACAGATAGGAGATAATCGTGTGTGCAGTTATATGAGAGACAGTGTTCTCTGCTGGTTCCGGACTCTGGCAGTACACAGTGACGCCCTTTGGACTGTGTAATGCACCGGCCACGTTTTAGCGTTTGATGGAGACAGTCCTGCGAGGCCTAGTAGGCAAAAGTTGCCCAGTATACCTGGATGATGTGGTCACTTTTGGATGATCCACTCTGCAGCAACACCTAGGACAAGATCAGACAGGTATTCTCCAGATTCCAGAGTGCCGGGTTGAAGTGTACGATTTTTGGGCCACGTCATCTCTAAGGACGGAATCCGGACAGTTCTAGATAAGCTATCTACAGAAGACAAATGGCTGGTTCCAGTGGACAAGTGTCAGACCAGGAGCTTCCTCAGATTCTATTCCACCGAAGGTACATCTGAGACTTGGCTGGAATTGTACAACTGATGCATCAGCTAACAGAAGATGGCCGCGAATTGGTCTGGACTAACAAGTGCACAAGGCTGTTGAGAAGTTGAAGAATCTGTTGTGTACAGCTCCAGTCTTGGCCTTTCCGCGGCCGGAGCAGCCGTTCATCGTGGACACAGATGCCAGCGACATAGCCACTGGAGGCGTGCTTGCCCAGCTGGAAGATGGGAAGGACCGTGTCATTGCTTACTACAGCAAGTCTCTCTCACGGCCTGAGCGGAACCATTGTGTCGCTAAGAGAGAGCTTCTCGCTGTAGTCAAGACTTTGCGCCGGTTTCACAAGTATCTGTATGGCCAGAAATTTACTCTTCGGGCCAACCATTCGGCATTACAGTGGCTCCTGTCCTTCAAATACCCGGAGGGATAAATCACGAGGTGGTTTCAACAGCTGCAGAAGTATTCCTGCGAAATACAGTTCCGGAAAGGCAAAAGCCATCGAAATGCGAATGGACTGTCGAGGCGACCGTGCCCAGTAGACTGCCAGTTTTGTCAGCGACTGGAGATGAAAGAACTCGCGTTAATCAAGCGAGTATCACCGCAGTCTAGTGACGTACTGAAGAAAGATCAGCTGGAGGATGAAGTCGTTGGCCGGATCCTGCGAGCCAATCAAGCAGGGAAAAAACCGTCGTGGCAGGAAATTTCGGATCAGTCACGAGAGTTGAAAACTCTATATTAGTGACGGTCTTCTAATGCGCGGTGGGGAATCGGAACATGGCACAACAGTGCGAATGCAGACCATCGTTCCAAGGAAGAAGGTTCCAGGAATCCTACGTGGTGTACATGACCAAGTGTTCGGAAGGCATCTCGGCACCACAAAAACCCTAGCGAAGATTCGAGAGCGCTTCTACTGGCCGACATACAAGGAAGATGCGGAAAACCAGTGCCGCCGCTGCACCACTTGTGCTGCGGTGAAAGGGCCACAAACTCGGTTTCGCGTGAGGCAGCCGAAGTACAATGTCGGATATCCATTTAAACGGGTCGCTTTGGATATTTCAGGACCATTCCCGCTCTCAGATGCTGGAAACCGGTATGTGCTGTGTATAGGCGATTACTTCAGTAAATAGCCTGAAGTATACCAGGACGCCGAAGGAGTGACCAGGACGCTGACAGAGAATTGGGTCACATGTTGTAGTGCCCAGCTAGAGCTACATACAGACCAGGGGAGAAACTTTGAATCCAAGTTATTTGAAGAAGTATGTACGCTTCTGCGGATTCGGAAGACGGGAACTACTCCGCTGCATCCGCAATCTGACTGCATAGTTGAGCGATTCAACCGACCGCTGAAGGAATATCTGGGCAAAGTTGTTGCGGAGCACCAAAGAGTCTAGGACCAACACATCTCGTTGTTTCTGTTGACCTATGGATCAGACGTCCATGAGAGTACGCAGCATATTCCCGCAAAGGTCGTCTTTGGCCGGGAGTCACAATTACCATGCAATCTGAACAGCCTCAACTGGTGGACAAGTTTGTTAGCCAAGTGAGGGAAAAGCTTGACTCTACTTATCGCATGGTCGAAATTACTTGCGGATTGCCAGCGACCGAATGAAAACTCATATTTGATCTCAGAGCCAACGAGGTCGGCTTCCAGGAAGAGGACCGTGCCTGGTTTTACAATCCGCAATGAAAGAGAGGAAGAAACCCGAAGCAACAGGGTCATTGGGAAGGACCATACATTGTGCTCAAGCGGATCAACGATGTTGTATACTGGATTTGGAAGCTTAGTGATGGACGAGCCAAAGTCGTGCACCTTGATCGATTGGCAATCTGGCATGGTGATCATGAAGAAGATCTGGAGCCTGGCCGGGACGTCCAGGCTTAAAAAGGGGGCAGTACGGCGAACGCTCCCGAACATTCCTGTCGACACGTTTCGAGCAACAGAATAGGAGTTTCGCCGATAACGCCGGGGTATATAAAGGCCGCTGGCCGTTGTCGCAGAATTTTGTTTTGTATGCGATAAACCGTGCATTTTCAAAGCGATTTGCTGCTGTACTTACTGTTTTGGTATGTTGGTGTGTTCGTAGTGGAATAATCATCGTTATTCCATATCCTGGCTAGAGGCAAGTAAACTAACATTTAGGCTATAGATAGAGAGCCCGCAGCCAATCTTCCAGATTGACCAGGTTCCCAGACAAACTGATAGCAGACAGTCCGTTAAGCTGCCTTACAGTCAGGGAGAATGGATATTTCTTATAGCACCGAAGATGACAACGAAGAGAGTGGTTGGAAATGACTTCAAAGGTATTCGTACAGCATCTGAAAGTAAAGCAGACCAGAAAATGGATTATAGGTACGCTGTCATCGTCTGGTTCATATGAAATATAGGGAAAACTAATAAAATAGACCGTATGCGAGTAACGACAGAAGCCGATGTCGAGTTCCACCAATAGCCTCTCCTGTAGATACGCAAATCAGCCACGACTGAACTCGGTTAAACTGTTTCACACTGAGCTAAACTCGTAAAATTGGCCATTTGAATTTTGCTCAGTTCACTTGACCTTTACCAGTCTATCTGCGGCCGCGAAGTGGCAACTTACAACCGCAGCGTGCTGTCACATTTTGTCCGTGCTCCTGTCGCGCAACGCAGGTACTTTGCTGTACTTTCCACTCTGTAGGGGAAAAAAAAACGAGACGCTCGCACGTCAGGAGTTGTAAAAAAATCTGTATATTTTAATTAGCACGACGACGTATATAAAACCGTGGACATGAGAGACTTCGCTCGAAATTCAAAAGTTTTAATTTAAGCATTAGGATTGTCAGTTTATAATCTGGCGGTACCGTGATTACGCGTTAAATAAACGCCATAAAAATTCTGTTACAGTCACCGCATCCGCCAGAGTAGACGCTAGACACGCTATATTTTTATACTTTATTATTATTATAAATGATTTAACAGCCTTCTTAATAGCGAACCCGAGGGAAAAAGTGATCCGCGATAGCGAGTAAGGTGGGAGCTGCCGCAAAGATTGCCCACGGTTTAGGGCCTTCCGCCTGTACGGAGCGCCGCTACGCCCCTTTGGCTACCAAGCGAGCCTCTCTTCTCCATTTGTCGACTACCAAGTCAGCCCGGTCCGGTTGAAACGCGGCTGCCGTATCTATTATAATTATCAAACAAAGTACACGCAATCACTGCCCTAAAGGTCTTCATGCAAATTAACAAGCCACACCTGCTTGAAATTTTTACCTTTCGGTTCCATCTGGGTAACAGTAATATCGAATCGATTCTCTTTTTGAGCCGCGCTGATTAAAGATACGTATCGATAATCCCGCGTAGGGTGGCTTCACTCGACTTAATGTACGATACACGCTTTAAATTTATACATACCGGTTTTCGCTTCTTAATGAATATTTTTTTTACACACTGCACTGCACAGATCAATCCTCTCCAGGTCGTCATTATGTTGCCGGTTGATGCACGGATTCCCCGAAACGGAATTTTCGCGATTCCTGAATGAATTTCAGGCTAGATCGGTTCGATAACCGACGGTTCGAAACATTTTATCGGCCTGACGGGGCGAACTCCAGTTGAATTGGCAAAGAACAGAGAAATCTGGATTACAGAAATGCCGCTTCGACTCCTACATATAGGATCCGGAAGGTCGAAACGTCAAAACCAGTCCGATGAACTGAATATTTCGGCAGACGTTTCGGGAACGGTTTCCGTGAACCCGAGAGCGTGGACGGTGCACTGGTCCGTTCTTTCCGACGCGACGTTATAAAAATTATCGATACCTACGTGGAATACCGATGTTTCGAGCCCACGAAAGCAAGAGTAGGTACAACCGAAAATGTCTGGCACTGAGAGGCGGAAAAATACGAGTACTGTAACACGGGGTGACTTTGCTTACTTTTTCCTGTACTTTCAGGTTTGATGCGCTCCATGAACTGTAGAAACTGAGTTAGAAAACCGAGATATTTTTTGTAATTTGAATGGGACATTGCGGAATACGTTCCACAAAAGAATGTGACACACCCGCTCCGCAACTGTTTCCACAGAATTATGAAATAAATGGGGCGACATTGAACATATTCACGAATGAACAGAGAAAAATGTTGTAAATGTAGTGTCGTGTATTAAAAGTGCCACAAAACGGCATTGATGAAATTATTCAAATTGTCGTATCCCTGTATAGAGTCATTCTATATACATAATATTCTTTTCTGTGACGAATAATAGACACTGGGACGTACCACCGAAGAGTTTTCCTGGGGGAAGAGGGGGGCACAATTGTGAAAGTCCCAACTGACTCAATTCAAAATTACCAAGTATCAAAGCAAAAAAAAAACCAAAAAACTTTTGACTTGTTGGATTTTTCCAACTGACTCAATTCAAAATTCCCAAACATCACAACAAAAAAAAAAAAACCTTTGATTTGTTGGACTTTTCAACTTCGCAACTCAGTTTCCAAGTATCAAAGCAAGAAAACAAAAAAAACAAAAAAACTTTTGACTTATTGGATTTTTCCAGCTCCGCCTGATTGAAATAGTAAATTTTCCCAACTGCTTAGTGAAAAAATGGCCAACAGAACAGTTTTCCACCATCTTCACAACCAGTTAACCACAAAATGTTTTCATATTGCGATGCGTGGCAATGTCTAGTAAAACTCGGACCACCTCTCTTTTACTCAGTTTTTGAAAATGGTAATTCTGGTGTAGGCTTCCCACCATTAATAATTCTTAATTGTTCATTGAAAGTAAGTCGCAAAAACGGGTTTTCAATAAGATCTCAAATACGCATTTTGTGGGCAAAAAAATACGGAGTATTCAAACATAACGAGTTGACTATAATAGAAGAACATAATCACGTTTCACTATCAACTTCGACGTTCGTGTGTAGCCAAGCCAAGCTGGAAGCGCTTTAAGAAGCGCAGTGTTGCCGTTTCATCAGCATGAATAGTCGCCAAAATGGCGTATCAAATCGCCAAAAAATCGCTAAGAATGTGAATTTCCAAAAAATAGCTAACGGCCATCAGTTTAACACAGCAGAAGGAGAACCAGAGATGTATTTTTTTTTTGCGCTAACATATCAACACTAAAGGTAAAAATAACAAGAAATACAAAAAAAATGAATGAAAAAACGATTGACAATCAAGTAATAAACGTAGCATGCAATTCTCAATAACTAGTTTCATGACTTTCGTTCAGTCTTTACCCCAACTAAAACGGTAAAACTGAGATTTCAAACCATCAGTGAAAAAATAAAGCGAACAATAGTATAATTTTTCAGTCACAAATTCCTTCAAGATACTAGTTTTGTCCCTTCACTTAAAATAAGAAAGAAGATATGCAATAAAATAAAGTCAGTGTTAGCATCTTCTACAGCGAGGAATTCGTTGTGTTTTACTCGCTTGTATTTAGACGCGGCTTAACTGTAGGTAATAGAAAATGGAAAGTATAAATGATGGTGTTTGTACCTGATACTTCGAAGTTCAAAACAAGTATAGGAAGGAATAAAAATTAAATCAGACCATGTTTTTCGCATTTCGAAACTTCTGGGGTGACATTTGATCATCTGGAGAATCCGTGTACTGTATTCAGCTTAATTCAGTCTACTTTCTATTTCTTAAGGAACGACTAGGAACAGGGAACACTGATAAAGAGCCTAGCCGAATGAACCAACTTGATTCACAAGTGTTTTGAAAAAAGAACCTAAAACAAATACGTTTTACATCCGCTTCTTCATACATAAGAACGGCCTTATCAACATTGTTATCTTTGAACTGTAGAAAACGGACCTTAACTCATCTGAAATTATGGTCCGTTTCCTTTCCGCAATTAACAAATCATTGATAACACTGGTCATTAATTCATTATCTAAAAATTACAATAGCATTCATAATTCGACTTTTAGTGCTAGTTCTCTGATATAGTCGCCAATTTGCAACTTTCTTGATAAATAGCTAGACATGTTGCTTGGCGATTTTCTAATGATTTATGTCGCAATGTTGTACATGTATTTCAATTTGCTAGATCTGGTGACAAAATCTCTAGAACGGCAACACTGAAGAAGCGCTCCCAGAACGCAACCAAACGCACTGGTTTCGTCACGTTGAACATGTTAGTGTATTTTTGTGTTGGTAATTAACACGGAGGCGGAGCATAAGTCGTGCAATGCACGTGCAGTATGGAAAAGAAGCGATAGATCCGACGCACACCTGACTGGCCTATACAAATATATATGTATGAGGATTGCCAAACAGTATAGTAGGAGCGCTAATGTGCACCTCATAATAAAAGGTTGAGTGATCATGGAGGGAAATAACATTGCCATAAATAGGGAATAGGGTTTTTTCAAAAAATCATCATAAGATAAAGAAATGACGGACATGCTTCAAATTTGTACTGCAGGGAGCTACATATACGAATTTGCGATTAAAAATTTAATATGTCAGGCAACAAAATTAATAAAAGTGTGGGGAAGTAAACAATGAGGGTTACGTTATCCGTTGTCAGCCCGACCCGCGCGCAACCCGCGCAACCTATCTATTTTTTCTCCATGATCGCTCAATGAGAGTTCATAAAACATCTGCTAGATGTCAGCCACTTTGATTCCGAGTCCCAATACATCTCCCGTGAATCTAATACATAACTAGCCAGGTCGTTTTGCGACCTAGTAATCGGGTCGACCTTTCAGCTGAAGTCTGGGCAGCTATTCCACTAACCAACTTCAAACAAAAAGTACGGTCACACTTGGACGCTGTTAAGTGTAAGGTAACCAACCAACAAAATCAGTTTTTTGAGAACGCGTGATTCGAAGTTCAAAAGCCAAGTAGAAACTATATGACATAGCGTTTACTGATAAGCTTTGATCAACATGAGTACACATTTTTGAATCGGGGCCCAATTTTGAAAAATTCTACTTTTTACGCTCTTTCCAACAATACTAATAACTCACAAATGTTGGTTGCTTCACGCCGACCCTACTTTCAGCAAGATTACAAACCTCACAAAATGGGCTCGGGCCGAATGGCACCAAAAATGGTCCGAATTGCGCCGCCTACCCCAGACAACATAGGTCGAATTGCGCTCATAGCACTCAAGGAAGATGGGCTGAATTGCGCCAAGGTGTTCAGAAAACATGGGGTAAGTTGCGCCGCAAACAATCTCTTGACATTTAACAATCGTTCTTCTGTGCAGCGACTTCGACTTCTAAAGTGTGCACGTTGAAAGATGAATGTACGGTAAGAGGGAGGATTGTTAGTGATTATTTTGCACGTAATGTACGAAATGTCTAATTCTCAGTAAACAGTTCATTATTAGCTTTACAAGAACCTATTATTTGTTGAAAATTTTTAATTCTCGATAACCGTTATAACGCAGGCAAGAAAGTAGAATATTAACTTGCTCCCTAAATATGTTACAACTGATTATGAAGTATAGCATTACTGAAAGCAGTGCAGCGGCTGGCCTGCTGGTACTCGTGTAGGCTGTCGCTTCCATGTGACCAGCTTACCGGGATACATCAGTGCCCGCGCACAGCCTGGCTGGGGGTGCGTGGACGCAAATGAATCCGGGGCCTTGTAGGCCCTTTTTGTCGTAATCTACAACAATCTTCTTTTTCATGATCACCCAGATGGAGTGTTTACTATAATTCAGGGACAGCTCTTCAATGGCATTCCAGAGTTTATAACTTCGAATAGCACTGCAAAATTAGATTTAGACTGCAGTTATATGTACCATTTACTTCTGCGAAATGCAGCTCCCAAACGAAAGTGGATCGTAGTTTTAATTATTTACCCACGATCTCGCCTCAACATCTTCATTTTCCCGTTTGTTTTATAACTTAATTACTATACACATATAGTGAGTAATTATCTTATTCTTGGAAAGCGTGGGCTTGCAGAGCCGGAACCAGACCTTTCTCTCGTGTGGTGCAAAGCCAAAAATCCTCTCGTCAGACCATTTTCAAATGGTAAAACTTATATTGACGGGGGCACTGTAACGAACGGTGAAACTTTTAATCCGCTGTTACTGACATCAGTGATGAATACGTATAAGATTGTAATTTTGAGTTAAAAGGTTCGTATGGTGCAATGCACCATACGGAATTGCACGTGTGGTGAATTTGGTACCGTGCACCACATCTAACGCCAATCCTGTGGGCTTGCACTCATTCAAACTGGTTCCAATAAACTTTTCCCATACCATTCGTTTATCCGCTTATTTTATTTCTTTTATTAAACCAAACACGGGGGAAAATTTTAATAAGTAACTTACATACTTAGCGGTAAATTAAATATTTTAAAAATTTTCTACTCAATACCTTATTCGTGTCTTGCATTCTAGAAATGTTTTCAACTAGATACTCCGTCATTCCGTCAATCAAATTTAGCAATCACTGCAGCCCTAAAACACCTTCGTCAAGTACACATAAAACTAAAACGAATTGATACCTATGGTGATTGAATATTACACAAAGCACGACGCACTTGATATAAAGTGATATAGGTAATGTTTCAATTCCTCTTTTTTTCTTTTTCTTATTTGTTCTCTGCTCGCTGTAAACGTTTTTATGTTGAACGATTCGAACAATAAAAGTCATACTTAAAAGAGCCGTTAAAATTAGCAGTCTGTTCGATGTAAAAATGTAGACGTTAATGAAAAAAATTCAACTAATTTTGACATTTACGATCGGAGTAATGCAAATAAACGTACTTAATAATTAATTACGCTCGGAATTTGCGACAGGTATCGAATACAAAAACTCTGGATAAAAAACTGAAGAAACGAGATAGAAGGAAAGAAAGTGAGAGAAGAAGAAATGAAAACGAATAATTCTGGTTGACTGCTTTATTATGAAGCAAAGATCGTAAACGACTGTTTTACATCCTCGTGCATGTAAATGAAATGTACGAGTACTATAGCCCGATACATAAAATACACAAAACGACGAATTTTCATTGTAACAACTTACTTTAATTATTGAAATTGGGCGTGCTTCTTCTTGATTTTTTATCTCTTATTTAAGGGGAAATGAGCTTCTTAAAAAGTTATTATGAGTAATATGTATATAGGTACTATTTGCTTTTTTTTTTTTTTTTTTTTTTTTTTTTTTTTTTTTTTTTTTTTTTGGTAATATTAAAATTATTTGTTTTACATTCATCATTGATTTGCCTTGTAGTATATTACACATCAAGAGTCAAAAGTGAGTGTTTACATGGCGAGGGAAAGTTTGCGAACGAGCGTAGCGAGTGAGCAATGAGCAATTCCCGAATCATGTAAGCTCACTTTTGGCTCTTGTTGTGGAAGATATATTTTTTATACTACTTGATCAGAAGCGGCAATGTTTTTCGCTGACAAGGTCTGTATTTTTTTTTCTTCTTTTTTCTTCTATTTATTTATTTATAAATTATAGACAGGTGATTTTTATGTGCGTAATTAATTCAAAAATTTAATTTGCTCAGTTAATTACTACGGAGTACAGTATCACAGTCTTGTCTTCAGTTTGTTCACGTGCACAAACAGCGTACATAGGTAGTGGCCAGCAAAAACATAACAACAGTTAACAACAAACGGTAACAGCTGTACCTACTACGTCGTGAATATTTAAATGCGTTCTTAAAGCCGGCTACACACATGCGGCATTCGCCGAACTTCGAATCACGAATGTTCGTCATATGCCAAACATCTAGTGGTGTGTATGGCAATATTTGGCATTTGGCGAGTGTGTGAGAGGCACGTTCGCCGAATGCCGAACATTTTCCATCCGTTGTCGGTAAACTGACGGGAGTCAAAGGAAACAATCCCAAAACATTCGACGTTTGCCGAATTCACGCATAGTGTGTAGAGGTGCATTCGTGATATTGCGAACGTTCGAGAAGTATGCCGAACGTTCGTCATTCGGCGAATGTCGCATGTGTGTAGCCGACTTAAGTCACTATTCGGACTTCCCAGACCGATGACGCGCTAGCATCGGGCCTTCCTCCCTTTCCGCACTTCAGGAAATAGTGCCATAGAATTCTTATCAACGTTAGGATACACTGTATGTAAACAATGCCTAGCATCTCATGTAATCCTAACGTTGATAAGGTTCTGTTGAATCTTGGGAAGTCCGAATTTCAAAATTCGCTCCATGGCCCAGTGGTTAAAGACAATCGCTGCATTTCAGTCAAATGTTTCAATGGACGCGGGTTCGATTCCCGATACAAAATTACTGGCCAGCAAATTTTTCTTGTAAAAACGCTTTACACTGAGGGACGTTTACTTTACATGCAGGTTTTGTTAGCACTCGACGCATAAATGATAGGCGCTTCTTGTCGTCTGTAAAACACCAACGTAAACATTGCCTTTCTAATCAAGTAGTATAAAAAGAAAATTACAGGCATATACCTAATATGTTCATTGTAAATAAAAATAGATGATTCCATGATACAGAT
This sequence comes from Acanthococcus lagerstroemiae, assembly GCA_031841125.1. Taxonomy (NCBI): domain Eukaryota; kingdom Metazoa; phylum Arthropoda; class Insecta; order Hemiptera; family Eriococcidae; genus Acanthococcus; species Acanthococcus lagerstroemiae. Next base: position 12,305,127 of record CM063106.1, on the reverse strand, counting down.
ACGTATATAAAATCTATGTACACAACATATTGTGTAAATTTATAGTTTAATAGACCTTCCTAGTAGCAGATACACGAGGGTAGAGCCAGCGGTAGCATTTACCTGGTAATGAGCTAGAAGAATACATAAAACAATGCGAGAAGGCCTTCAAAGAATGAATACTGCGGAAAAACTGCCGATATCGATCTTTAGCTTGACATTTTAATCGACATTTTAATTTAGTAATTTCTGCTATATTTCATACACTGTAGCTTAGATATCATTGGTTGAAATCGCTAAATTTTCTTCGGGTACCATATGCCTGAAGCCGGATGTTGGCGATCGCGGTTTCTGACGCGCAATTCTCCTAGACAGGGTTACTCCACGACGTGCACATGCATAAGTACCAATCTTTCTGATCTGGTTGTAACACGCCCTGCAATTTTAATGCCTTATTCTCTCGAACTGATGGGAGTCACAGGACTCACTATGATTACACCTCAATTGATACTGTAGTTGCTGTGTTCGCTGGGATGTTAGTGGGGATATTCGAATGTATCACTACGAGTAGCTTTTCAACATTGGTCCGGTCTGGTGTTTGAAGCCTTCAACCAAAAATGTTGCATATGCAGCATTTTTCCCTCAGCACAAGACGCTGCAGTGATCCAGTGATCCAGTGTGGAACACCAACAAACCCCTGGCATACCCTGTTCAAGTGTGAGGTCGGGGAGCAGGAGAGGCGTGGGGCGGCAACACGAGCAATAGCGACGGCGTGATCACCGTCTCGCACCGAACACCTTGGTTCTGGAAATGTTGAAGAGTGGTAGCGGATGGAATTGGACGTCGGTCTTTGTCTCAACCATCATGAAGAAGACGCACAAAGCTCGTCCCACTCTGGACACAACGACTCTGTACTATCCTGCAGCTGCTGCGGATCCCTCGGCAGGACTCATCCCGCCGTCACCGCCTTCCTGCGTTACGCACGTACCAAGACGAGGGGGTGAGAGGTGAAGGAAAGTAGTGCGTCCGTCTGTGGTGCACCCGAATTCCAGGTTAATGCTGGGAGAGCGTTGCCTCGTTCAGTAAGGTGTCCCATAGTGGCAGTGGCAGGACAGCGGGAATTCAAGGTGGAGAAGCAAAAGGGGGGCTCGGGGCAGCATCAGTGCGTCCTTCTGGTCACTCATACGATATTTGAAAAGGTTGTTTCCGGAGCCAGGGGTGCGGCGTCTGGAGACCCACTTTGATATGCGTGCATCGCCATATATGCTCCTCCAAGTGAGGACTTGAACCCGAGACGTAAGGATTGCGAAGCGGGCTCGTTACCACTTGGCCACACAGCAACATCTTCCTTCTCACTAGCCTGGAACTGTCTTGTTTCGATTAATTACAACCAGTTACAAGCAGGACTCGGATTCTTATGAAAACGCATGTTTTTTTTTTGTTTTTTTTTTGTTCACTTTTTATACGACATGCCAATGACATTTATCCGTTTCACATGATTCTGAGTAAAATCACACCAATATGTTAATCCCTATGTCAGCATACTCGTATATAGTGGAGGAAATCCTGTATGTTGTATGTTTTGACTTTTTGAGCATATATTGACGACATATTATTTGACAATTTTCTTCGTTTTAGACTATATTACTCAGTAATTCTAATTTTCTTATTTGTATACCAACAGATCTCACTTCCGCCACTCGCCAGAGCATTTTATGTAAGTGGTTTAAAGAGTGACGGCATCAAGCCTCTCGGCACAGGAAGCTCGCACAAATCAAGCTTACACCTGTGCCCTGGTCAACGTCCCTATGTTCCTCCCGCCGCCAGGAAGTTATCATCACCCGCCTAAGGATTGGACATACACGCCTCACACGTACGCATCTTCTCACTAACCTTTATGAAGATGAAGACCCTCTCACCGTGGACCACCTCTTCTCATGCCTCTCCCTCGCCTGCCTTCGTAACTCTCACCACGGCCCCCATAGTCGAATTCTAGCCCTCTCCAACTCCCACAAGCACATAAACAACACCCTCACCTACCTTTCTATTGCTAGCATATCTTTGCGACACATAGACAACAACCTTTTCCGAGCCCATAGCCCGAGAGTGTAGCCCCGTGGCTCAATAATAATAAAATAAAATAAAAATTACAAAAATTCCGAGAAAAGAAAAGAAGAAAAAAAGGTTAAAAAAGCAACAGTTGGTTTTCAGTCAAATAGACGACCATGGAAAAACTTGACATAACATTTAAAATTATCAACTTAACCTTTTAAAGCCCTGCAATAAGATAGCATATTGCTTTTTATTTTTGCGCATATTTTTAGCATGTTTGTGAAAAATAAGCACATCGTTTATAGGGCTTAAGAATCCAAGCCCCAGTTATAGGTACAACGGTAATAAATAGTCGAATTGACCTGGCGACACATTTTCCGTTGTTGAAGTTTGGACCAACAATTTAGTCGGAAAATATTGAACGGTAAACGAAAAATGTATTAGGTATTGTCAAGTCGAATCAGGAATAGAAAAATTAGATGACTAGACAACGAGATGAATGTCTATATGAAAATCAATGTCGATTTTTTCATCGATATTTGAGCACTCAAGGTCGAGAAAAAAAATTGTGGTTACCAAGATGTTTTTCTGTACATAATTTGATATGGACTTTCTTATCGGCGCCTGAGTAGCCGAAGTTAACAAAAAGTCGAGGTGGTCCAGTTGATTTACTATACATAATTCAACTGTGTGGCCGAGTGATAGCATGGCCACTTTAGGTTCAAGTCCTACCAACGCTGAAAAGGTAGTGATACTCGAACACCCCCACGAACATCTTAGCGAACATAGTGACTACGGTATCAATTGAGGTGGAAAGTTAGCGCATCCTATAACCCCGCTGGCTTAAACGAACAAAGAATTATAATCATGGGCGTGTGTTACCACCAGTTCAGAAAGATTTGGTATGGTGTACGTGTACATTGTGGGCAGCTTACGATGGCATAACAGCCGAAAGTGCTCTGGAATATAGGCGAAGAAAAAGTAAATTGGCACACCCTACACATGGAAGCTTACTCAACGTAGAAAACACGAGATTAGTAAGCGAACTACGTCTGCACATGCTTTGGCGCAAAGAAGAAAAACTCTAAACACAACCAACCATGGGGACACTAATGGCAAACTACCCCAGTTAACCCCTGCCCAGGAACGTCGCGCGTCAGGAACAGCGTTCGCCAACCTCCCGACATCGGATATGACATCTGAAGAAGAATTCAACATTGATTTTTTCATCAGTTTTTGACTTGCAAAAGACGACAAAAAAATTGACGTAAACAAAAATATCGGTTTCAACTCGACTTTCATCTCGACTGTATTTTATATGAGCTTGTACAGAAAATGAGAAATATATTATGACTAGCTGACCTCCTTCGCGGCTCATCTAGATGATAGGCTAAAGTAAGTTGGCTAAAGTGGGTTAGATGGAGGAACACTGGTATGTGGCTCTGTAATGTAGTACACAGAAGTTGTTACTAATCAAACAAATTATTTGGTGCTCAATTTAGTTCACATTTGGTTTCCAGACTTGAGACTGGCTAAGTATTATTTTACGCCAGTATCCCTTGTTGTAACGGCAGGTAGAGATACCTACTTAATGTTAGGTAGATATATGTGACCTGGAATCATGAAATGTGCCTCTCGTGCGAAAACAGGTTTTTTTGAGATAAACAAGTGTAAAGACAGGATGGTGGTAAGTAGTGCGCACAGATGTACATAGCATGTACATCTGTGGTGGTGCGTTTACGCACTGCTATGTCACCCGCGTTTCGAATTCTTGTTCTCTGTCATTCCCGTAGGCCCATTTTACACAACGCCATATAAACGCATGTTTTTAAACTCTTGACGTAATTTTTAAATGCAATTTGTGGGAAAACGAATGAAGATAGGAAGCTGCGATTTGTTTCATTCAAAAGCGCGTGACTTTTTCTATATGAACTGTCAAGAAAGTGACAAATAATTTTTTGACACCAGAGGCACATTTCATGATTCCAAGTCACATATGTTTCTTCGGAATGGGTAGATAAACTTGTGCATCATATTGGAAGTTTGATTAGCAATAATGCGTGTACTTATGACGCAGAATGAAAATTTTAGCAGCAATTAATATTTTATATTTTCATATTTTGATGTATGAAACATATGATACATTTTTACACACAGACAAACAATAACAACCAGCTTCTGTTCTGTGTTGATGGATGGGTAGCGGTAGAGCGCCTGTTTACTAGAAGGTTTCGTAGTCACCGTTAATGAAACCTGCGGAAGTTTATGATAGGAAATAGTTTGAACTTGTATTGTCGTATTGCATTCAGTCAGAGATCCTGCGATTCATTTGCAGTTTATCACTTTATGTTTATATCATTCAGAAGAAAACTTTGGTGTTTTCAAAAATTCAGTCGGATAATTAGAAGAAATGCTGAAAATATTTTCCAAAAACTGAAATTTTAGGGCTTTGGGGATGACCTGGGGCTGAAAATGTACCGTGAGATCCATAAATGAGCACAAAACGATATCCAAGTATACTGTCGTCGCGTAAATATAATAATAAGGAACTTTGACCACATTTTCGACATTTCAGATTTTAAACCATTCATAATTATTTTTGAAGGAAAGCAATTTCAACCACCAACTTTCAATATGTGCAGAAAAGTTCAATATAAAACCCTTCCAAAACGTCCAAGTTGAAAGAAAATTAGCTGTTTAAAGGGGTGGAAAGGCTACCAAAATCTTTTTAGCCTAAAACATTCCCAGATTTCATACGAACACATCTCGGATGTCGATATCGACTTTTGGATCAAATTTTGCACCGACTCCAACCTGCCAGCATCCTATCTAAAAGTCGATATTGACAAAAGTAGAGTCACCATGTCGACATCGACTTTAGGATCGAATTGTGAGGATTTAAATACAGTTTCGTTTGTCGCTTCAAAAACCAGACGAATTTTGAATATAGACGAAAGAGTCGGTTGTATTGAACGTACTTTAAAAATTAATGTTTAGTATGGTAGTAAGAGTTACACTAAATTCCCCTCCTTGAAAATAGAGTTTTGACACATTCCTGTAAGACATATTTTTAGTGTAGTATCGAATACTGCAATCAAGGTCCTGCAATCTCTCATCATTATGAAAATGACTTTTAAAACGCACTCTTCATAATGGAAATCCGTAGCGTAACTCCCGGTATACTGATGTCGTTTTTCCATGAAAAACCAAATAAATCTTCAATTACACATCGATGGAAGCAAAATGTACTGCTTGTTTTTAATTAAATGAATAAATCTGTATTATGTAAGGTGGGGGCGTACTCCATTAATACTGGCCATGGAACAACACGAGTGCTGTAATTGAAAGCAAACAGACGAACACCCACCTTGGAACGAATTTATCAATAAATATTACGCGTTTTCGTCTCATTGTTTCGAACGCAGCGAACACTTAAGTCTCTACTCCTCACCCACGAGTTAAATTGAAATTAAAGTCACGCAGTCGTATTTTTCGATTCGTATATATTTGTTATTAACTTTTCGGAACCCAAAAGCGTAAAGACCCGCGAGGTTGATAAGAAATTCTGTCAAAAAAAGCGAAGAGTCTTTTATTCATTCATTCTTCATTACCGTTACTTCTTTACTTGCAGTAAATAGGCTAGCGTCTGAATCATACGAACTAAGAGGAGAGGGGTGAACGTTTCGAAATATGTTCGTATGAGGCCGAAATAAGTTTTGGACTAAAAATTATGTCCGCGCGTCTATTATGAAAAGAGGTATACAGTTTTGCTCCCAGTGACCACATCCTTTTACTTATGGTCTAAAATTTCAGGAAACGTACCATATGTCGACCGACTTCAGTTCATGGTCCCTATAGTGCTCCAGTTCCGAAATTTCAAAGGGGTCAGAGGTATGATTTCTATTTGTTTATTTATTTCCGCCTGACCATGAGGTTACCAGCTAGATCAGCCGCTAACTATCCCTATCCACCCATATTCGGGCACAGACCTTCACCGCACACCTCCAACTTAGTCTGGACTCTGCGGCGCTAAACCAGAGAGATCCGAAGTTCTTACACATCAGATCCTCCCATCTAACGGGGACGCCCTCTTCTCCTTTTCCGGTCCCAAAGAGTCTAGTTCATTAGCCTCTTTGTGCAGATGTCATAGCCTTCACCAAGTGCCTGCGTACCCGAGCTTAAGTCGGACTAGAGAAAAGCCAATTTTCTTTGAACGGGTTCTCTTCCTGATTCTAGCTCAGCTAATTTTGTCATGTATTCTAATTATTCAGAATATTCCTCAGCATTCTGTTGAATGTCGTTCGAGTCGTTTTGTCTGTCGACTGGTTAAGGCCCAGGTCTGTGCTCCGTATAACAGCGTAGGTATCACACAAGATTCCAGAATTCTGCTTTTTGTTGATACAGACATTTTACTTTTTAAGACATGCTTGTGCGACCAAAAATTTTTTTACGCATTTGCTACGCGAGTGCTAATTTCTTTTTTCGACCTATCTTCCTGGGATATAATTTGGCCCGAATATTTTTATTCGTCTACCAATTCAATTTCGTGACCATCCAAAACGACCATTCCCCTTTTTTCTGACAATAACTTTGTTTTGGCAAAGATCATGGATAAGCAAACTTTTTTACTAGCCTCGCATAGTTCAAGCGCCATTTCTTTTAATTTACCGATATTTTTGCCAATTAGCATAGCGTCATCCGCGAACCGGAGTTGATGATTCAGCAACCGTTAACCCTAATTCCCCTCCATTCACACTTTCATTCTCTAAATCGTCAGCTTAGTTATAAAACCTTCTAAGTGCAATCATGCAAATTTTACAGAAGAAACAAAAAACATTGAGAAGGGCCATTTATTCAAATGATACAAATTTTTTTTATTCCTTCTTAAAACATTTTAAAGTCGTTTTAGAATGTTTTGTTCCGGTTACTATCGTAGGGTGCGGTACAATCACTTCTATCTCAATTAAAAAAAAAAACATTTTTCCAAAATTGAGACCTAGCAGGTTGCAGGTTTTATAATTAAGCTGACGAAATACAAATTCGAGTACATAAATAAGTTGGGGGAGAGGACATCTCCCTGTTTCTCGCCTCTTCCTAATTTGAACTTTTCACCTTCCATGTTCCATTTCACGTAGGCTTCGGAATTGGAGTAGAGATACCTGAGGGCTCTTAACACCTCCCCACCCACACCCTGCTGTTTAAGTGCTTTCCACGCAGGGACGTAGTTTAAGTGCTTTCCACGCAGGGACGTACCGAAGAGTTTTTCCGGGGGGGGGGGGATTGTGAACGTCCAAACTGACTCAACTCAAAATTCCCAAATATAAAAACAAAAAAAGACCTTTGACTAGTTGGATTTTTCAAACCTCTCAAATCAGTTCCCGCAAGTATCACAGCAAATAAAATAAAACAAACTTTTGACATGTTGGATTTTCCCAACTTCGCCTGACTGAAATGGTAAATTTTCCAAAGTGCGGAGTGAAAGATTCCTACGGAAAGGGTAAGACAAAAAGGAATAAAACGATACATCATATATCTCTCAATATACTAAAAAAAGTAAAATCCGCTGCCACCGCCACCGCCGCCTCCGGGAGAAAAAAACGCACTGCGGGTTGCCTATCTAAAAATCAGAAAAATTTCAGGGGCAGATCAGCTACTATCAATGACATAATCTGTTCTAACATAAGATATCTCAAAGTTTTAAGACATAACCGACATAATAAGACATAAAAAGACATATCTCACTGTATACTAAAAAAGTAAAATCCGCCGTCGCCACCACCACCACCTCCAGGAGAAAAAGACCCACTGCGGGTTGCCTACCCTGCCCCTGAATTGCTCATTTTCCCAGGGGTAGCTTACCTTTGAGAGCGAGTTCATGGTGCAGGGAGCTCCAGAATGGGAAGCAAATCCATGGGGGAGTGGCCTCAGGAGGGGGATAAAGGCCCTGGGGCTGGTGGGGGGGGGGTAATGGTGAGTAAGAGGTCCTGGTGGAGGAGGAAGTCCTGGTTGGAAAAGGGACTGGGGAGGGAAATGAAAGCCATGGTGCAGGAGGGGCTTGGCGGGGGTCTGAAGGGGAAGGGTGGTTATGGTAGTGGGAGCTCCTGAGTAGAGGACCAGGGGATCTTTGAGGGAGTTGGGACAAGGAGGTCGGAGAGGAGGAGCAGTGGAAGGGGAAGGCTGTAGCGAAGGATTAAGGCCTTCATTGGGGAGGGCATAGAGATGCGTGAAGAGGTCTTGGTGGAGGTGTGGTACGTGAACAGAAATGAAGGCCATAGCGGTGTGGGGGTGGTCGAGGGGACGTGGTCCTAATGGGGGGGGGGTACTTGGGGTGGAGGAGAGTGATCGGGGGGAGACTAGGTGGAGAACTGGGTGATGATTGGAGGGATGAATGGAGGGTGCCATGTGGGGGAGAAGCTGTGGATGGAGAAGGTCATGGAGCGAGGGATAGGGCAATGTGAAGAGATTAAGCCCCAGGTGGTGGAGGTCGGTTGTGGTGGTCGATGATTGTAGAGGTGAGGAGGAAGTCCAAGGGAGAGGGCCTACTCGAATGTGCAGAAGGAACGGGTTCGCAGGGGGGAGGATACTGCGTAGGTAAGAGACCATGGGGTGGGCATTGAAGCCTCTGGTAGGAGATTATGGCCATTGTGGGGGAGCAGTTTGTGGCTGAGGAGGGCTGCGACTGTTGAGGTGTGAGGGTGGAGGCGGAGAGCAACCATGGTCAACGAGGGGGTCGTGGTGGAGGATTCAGAGGCTCGTGATGAAGAAAAGATGGAAGGGGGTTCATGGTGGAAGATTGAGGACCGCTGATAGAGGGGGAGCAAAAGAAGTACAAAGCAAATCTCAACTCAGGAACAAAAGTTTCAGACCAAACACAGAGGACTGCGGCGGTTCGACGAGGCGCGAAGCGCCGAGTAAGGCCGGCACGAGCGAAGCTAGTGGCGGGGGGGGGTTGGGCCGCGAAGCTGCCAGGTGGCGAAGCCCCGTAGTTAAATAGAAAGAAAAAACAATAATAATTAAAAAATAGGAAGAAACTACCAAAAATAATAAATAAATAAATAAGAATAATACAGTTTTACGTTAATAGTCCTAGCTGTCCTGCTCTGGAAAATAAAAATAGAAAAGAACCATAATAAATAGTTGAAATAATAAAGATTTATTAGCCTAATAATTAATTTTAAAAAAATTAAAAATAATAAATAAATAAATAAATAAATAAAAATGAATAATTAGAAATAATACAATACTATGTTGACTAGCTAACCTGCTCTGCCTCCTTATTCCGAGCCCTGCTTGCCCCTGTTGCCCTTGTGCGTTTTGCATTATCCTCTGTCTGTCAGCCTTTCCCATAGTTTTACATAGTGGCTATTCCCGCGGAGTTCTGCATCTTGAACAGAGCCTGTGCCACCTTCCCCATAGCTGTCCGTCTCCCGTCGTGGAATATATCGATGGTATCGTCGATACACATCAGTTCGTTGTACAGATCCATGGCTCGATTTATTTGGACTAATCTTAGACGAGTCGTACGATGCTGCGGTTTATGAAATAAACCTCGAGTTCTTACAGTTCTGCAGGAGGCATAGAAATTGATCTTCTCAAGCAAATAACAGGACTCTGTTTTTTCAGTGAGTAGATCCCTCAGAAATAGTATTAGCGTGAGGTCTCTTCTAATATTTAGTGTAGTTAGTTTGTATCCGAGTACTAATTCGTTGTAAATCATTGTATATTCGTAGTAGCCAAAGTTTTTGTAATAGAGAAGCCCCCTTACCCCTATCGGTACGTCCCTGTTTCCACACTGCTGAATGATATACCGAGTCGAACGCCTATTGGTAGTCTATGAACCACACACGGACTGGCTTTTCAGGGCGCTCCGGGAAATCTGAGAACTAAAAGGGCGCTAAGCAGAAGAGAGGCGGTGACAGGGACTTTTTTAACTAGCAGGTTTTTTTTATGGCATTTCGCAGTAAAGGCAAGTTGATACAATTTTTTCGCGTCCAAGTTCATATAACATATTCACATTTGATTGATAAATGATTATATTAGCTACGTTTGAACAAGTTGAGATTTACGAATTTGGGGCGTAAATAAGCACGGGGGTGCACCGGGAACTTTCCCGGTATCCCGCTTAGCCAGTCCGTGTGTGTTATGAACGTAAAATGTACTTCATACAGCCGCTCCAAAGCTTGCTCAGTACAACACTAATATTCGTTTTTTCCAGTGCTTCCCACAGTTTGTTCATCGGGACGCTATCGTATGGTTTCTTTAGATCTACAAATAACAAATAGACTGCCTGTCCTAACTCTACCTTCTTCTCAACAACCTGTGTTAGGGAATGCAGATGATCTGTTGTGGAACTCCCTGCACGGAATCCAGCCTGTTCCATGGCTTGCGAGTTTACGTATTCCTCTTTGATCTTTCTATAGAGGCGGCTGAAGGTACTGGTGATTGACAGTCCTTCTTATGCAAAATTCATCTTTGACTTTTTCATGATCTTCATGACCACTGACTTCAATCCATGACGTTTTCAAAGACTTTTTCACGACTTTCATAACTAGTAGACACCTTGAAGACTTCTTCATGTCTGTCATGACTGCAGACACCCTGAAGATTTTTTCATGACTTTCAAGACCACTGACTTCAATTCGTGACTTTTGCAGTACCGATATCCACGCCTTTTTCCATTCCTGTGGCACCTCCATTCCATTGATGCCATCTCTGTATGTATCCATATAGTTTTGTCCATTCTTGATCCGTTCGAGAGAGATTCCGCCAAGTCCCGGCGCTTTATTACCGCCGCGAAATACTGGACTATCCTTGCCAGGAACCTTCCCTATCTCCGCAAATTTCGAGACTCAACTTGGCGATGAATTTTAATTACATTTTCCTGCGAGACTCAACCACTCGACCATACATAAAAACCGCTATTTGACAAAATCTCAAAGGGAATATAGAACCCCTTGGCTATGACACTGACTACAACCGAGTTGAGTCCCGCAGGAAAATGTAATTAAAATTCATCGCCAAGTTGAGCCTCGAAATTTGGGGAGATAGGGAAGGTTCCTGGCAAGGATGGTCCAGCATTTCGTGGCGGTAATAAAGCGCCGGGACTTGGCGGAATCCCTCTCGAACGGATCAAGAATGGACAGAACTATATGGATACATACAGAGATGGCATCAATGGAATGGAGGTGCCACAGGAATGGAAAGAGACGTAGATATCGGTACTGCAAAAGTCACGAATTGAAGTCAGTGGTCTTGAAAGTCATGAAAAAGTCTTCAGGGTGTCTGCAGCCATGACAGGCGTGAAGAAGAAGTCTTCAAGGTCCTTGCGTCTCGGGTTCGAGTCCCATCAACGCCGGAAATCCAGTAATATTCGACTACCCCTCTTAATATCCTAGCGAATACAGCGACTACAGTATCAATCGAGGTGGAAACATAGCGCGTCCTCCCCCACCAGTTCACATGGGCAGGCGATTACAATCGCAGGATGTGTTACCGCCCGAATAGAAAGATTGATGCTGTGTGTGTGCACGTGGTGGACAGGTTACTCGACGTCGTGAAACACGTGGCTAGTAAGTGAGCTACGTCTGCACACCCTTCAGCAAGAGAACGAGAACCCTAACGTCATAAAACACCGTGAGTAGAGCTCTATAACTTCATGGGAGTACGATCGTCCGCCATTTTAACTCCAACCGCGCCCGTGGATGCTGAATCCGACTTGCGGAGCGTACCGCGTAGTCAATTCCGCATCCACGGGTAAGGCTGACGTCAAAATGGCGGACGATTGTACTCACACGAAGTTATAGAGCTCTACCGTGAGGAAAGCAACGGCAAACTACTCCGACTAACCTGCTTAGGAGAATCGCGCGTCAGAAACTGCAACGGTCAATTTCCGGCATCGGATAAAGGCAGCTGAGAAGAAGAAGAATTTTAGCGCCCCTCTAACACCCCCCCCCCCCATTTGATCAAGACAGACCTTCTCTCGAACACTAGGCTATGCCACTGAATATAGCCTGTCTTACGAGTCGTGTAACTGAATCCTTTTCAGTAGAATAATATATGGCATTGCAAGTATGAAATTTGAATACACCTTTTAGAGTCACGGCCAAGTTCATTGATTTGTTATAGTTCCTCTCTATCATGGAGTTGACACCCTGGAGGTTCAAGCTAATGCCAATATATGACATTAAAAAGTTCAGCTTAACATGCGAATATAGGTATAATTAACATCTGTAGTAAATACCTATGATATAATTAAAAATATCAGCTAGTGCGTGATTCTGTTTCATTAGAAAAAAGCAAAGGAGAAAAAAAAGGGTATTTTATAACTGATGTATTATAACGAGCTGGTGTGCACATGTACCCTCGCATTACCGCACCACTCGACAAGTAATAAGTTGTCGACGAAAGTACACATCGAATGTAATTAGCCCCACATCGATGGTAAAACCGCGATATAAATTACCTTCTAATAAAACGTTTTAAACGAAAATACCTGCAATTGTTTATGAATTTACATTTCTTCTGACACGCTATTTAAAACGAGAAGGCATCTTTTACGACAGTTATTATAATCTTCGACAAATCGCCGAGTGGTTTTTATCGATGTCTTGTGTCGCGTAGCATTTTCATCGACATTCTTGAATCTAATTTCTCCGATACGGCCGACTACGAAGTAACCATTAGCTATGAGGTTGTAAGATGGTTCCGCGTTTGATTATAAAGGATCGTTGCTCCCTGAAAACATAGGAGTTTTTACTTACATACTTCTTATAACTATACCCTTGCAGCGCACCGAATTTTGTAAAAAAAATAATAAAATAGGTTCACTTCAAAGGAGGACTTCGAAAAAAGTAAAGAAAATTGTGAATTTTTCCATAACAAATGTCTCCAAGTGGACAACTATCTCTAACGCTGAAACAAAGGCACATGAATTTACCGTCGACTTCTACTTGTACGTTCCTTAGCAGGTGCAACCTTTCACGCACAAATTTCCTTAATTGGCGAATCCTCGGATGCCGAGGTAAGTTACTCATGAATCTACCATCGACTTCTACTCGTACGTTCCTCAGCACCTGCAACATTTCACGCACAAATTTCCTGAATTGGCGAATCCTCGGATGCCGAGCCACGAGGGTACAGTGAAATCGAAGGTCGAGAGAAGGAGGGTGAAAATAAACTTGAAAACTTAATTAAGTCGCGATTATTTATAGAAGACTTTTCTGCTTCGGATATTTACGACTCATCGGCGAAGGTATTCGGTAAATGGATGACCTGTGGGATAAAAGTGATAACTCTTTCAACGATCGCGAACCAAGTTACTCGGTGAATTTCGATGTACACGTATATGGGTTCCTGGTTTCTAAAAATAATCGAATTCTCATTCTTTTTTACTAAATTAAACATTTTCGCGTTCTTGTTTTAGAACCTCAACGGCGTTGATATTTCGAGCGAGCGCCGAAGAAGCTATTCATCAAGTTTGATTGGAATTTGGCACTTATAGCCAGCCAGCATCGAATCGCTCGAAAACACAAGCGACAGTTTCGCAGCGTTGGTCGAATTCTAACGCCTCCTCAATCGAGCATCTATAGAAGTTCATCGCCGTCTGATTAGGAATGTTCTCCTTGTTCCAGAGATTTGGATGAACTAACTCAAGCTGGCATAAATAGGAGCGAATTCCGCCGATCAGTAAAATTTGGATCGGGGTTTTAATGTTTTCAAGCAGAACTGTACTACGAAGGTTGTCTGAAAACAATTGAGAATTCCTATTTTTTTGAACAACATTGTGCGCCGAGCGACCGACCACGTATAGATAGAGCACCTACAAACACCCGGGGTACTGATATCCGCCATTTTAAGTCACTTGGTGCCCGTTCACAATTCGATATGCGGAACGTTCCGCGTTGTGGATTGTCACGGCCGTCTACAACTAACAGGCTGGAATCCACAACTCGGCAACGTTGCGAGGAAAGGCCGACTTTAACACAGTGTCTTATGGGACTTTCACGTTTTTCTATCAAATACTCCAGTAATACACACTTTTAGGAAAAAGACTTAAGAAATAAAATTGAAGATCATACAATCTTCGTCCTAATGAGTATACTTTCAAGGAAATGGAATGGAAGGAACACAAGTTATCACTCTAAATACAATCGGATCTTATGAGACTTTCACGTTTTTCTATCAGTTACTCGAGAATCACACACTTTTCAGAAAAAGAAGTAAAACTTAGAAGTGAAGATTATAAAATTCTCGTTCTAATGAGTGTATTTTCAAGGAAATAAGATGAAACCAACACCAGTTATCGCTTTAAATATAACGGAATGTTGACAATTGAGGTTGCTGGTTACATAATATTTCCATATTTTTTTAAACCACTGATTTGAAGACGGACAAACAAATATTCGTGAGTTTTCTCAGTCCCAGCATTACAAGTAATTTACGAGCGAACTCTTGCCGTATCGATTTAGTTGTATTGTCCAAAATACTATCACTGGTAACGAAAACGTATTTTCTTTTGAACGGCACAATTTTTCCGTATAACATACCGCGACCATTTTAATTCCATTCGAAGGAGAAAAACGTGTACTTTAAATGCTATTCTGAGGTATTTTTGTTTAAAATGCGTATTTAAGAAGTAATTCACAGAAAATGCTGCGAATTACAGTATTCTCCATATGAACCCATGTTAATCACGGCCTTTCCAGACGTTGCCAAATATCTTCCGTGTTCCGGCCTGTTAGTTGTAGACGGCCGTGGGGTTGTGAATCATCGGACATTAGAGGCGACTCAAAATGGCGGATTTCAGTACTCGGGGTTTCCGGGTGCTCTAGTGTAGATGGGCCCTTGAAGAAACCATGGTATTCCTGTATTGTAAATCCAGCCTTGAAACAGATGTTTCGGTCCACCCACTAGGACATAGGCTTCCTTGATCAATTATTTTGATACAATGGCTATAGTCTAATTCCCCGTGGTGACAAGCCATTACTGGAGAATGGTTATGAAAGAGTTTTCCTTCTCTATAAAGGACATGCAACCTGCATGGCACATCAGACTAGTCAGGTTTTAGTAGTCTGTAGGTGTGGCTAACCCAATTGTAGTCTTTTTAAATTCTGGCGGAACAATTAAATTGAACTCCACCTCTTGCTACAATTGGTGTGGCTTGGTCGGATGTTGAAGTTTTTCATATAGATATTCTTGTATTTTATTATTTTCTTATCATATTTTAATCTTAAAAATTCGCCGTCCGTTCTGGAATTCGAACACGCGTTCCGTGGTTTAGGAGGCAGCGTTCGAATCGAAGCCACCATTCCTGTATTAGTTTTTTCTGTTGTTGGGAGACAAGGAGACAGTCTATATACCAACTTATCAACAGTAGACAACATAATATAGTGAAGAAAATAATGGAAAGAAAAATGATAAACAGAACAAAAAGACAAAAAGAATGAACAGAGTATGGCAGAATAACAAATAAGATACTTAAGCTCGGAATAAAAGACGTAATCAATTATTATCAAACAGACAAGCCATGACCAAACTTAGACAAAATACAGAAACATTACTCCAATGGTGTCTATACAGACTGGACTATGAATATGCAACATGACTTACATAGGAGAAACAGGCAACATCTGTGAAACAAGTGCCGACATCGAAACTGAGCATGACATTATAATTTATTAATTTGTTACATTTTGTATGCTGTAGCACAGACATCATTATTAAACATCGCATCAGCCTGGAATTATCTCATTTTGAATTATTACCAATACTTAGTTATCAAGTTAATGATAATCAAATCGACACGTCGATACATTTGTCACTGTCAAAGTTTAAATCGATATGTTAGTAGGCAATCCGATGCGCAATCAGTTACCCTCAGATTACCCAGAAACCTCGTCAGTTACCTTTGGTTCCCCTTTAGTTACCTGGGTAAGTTACCCATTTGCAAGTATCAGTAACCCTAAGATTACCTAGAAACCAGATAGTTACCTGGGTAACTGGAGGATTTGGTTACCTTCTAGTTACCCGCGGAAAAATCACCTATTTGCAACCCTCAAATTGATCATAGCGAGTCTTCTTTGACTACTAGTGCAATTTCGGTCGACAAGACCGGCATGCGACTAACAGTAAATAAAGACCGACATGCGACTATCAGTGTTATTTAAGCCCATGCGCTTCACGAAAGGAGTCGCCAAACATAACAAAAAATTTGTGGTCACCAAAATGTTTTTCTGTACAGAACTCCGCATTGACTTCCTCATTGGCTCTTAAGTAGCCGAAGTCGACAAAAAAGTCGAGATGGTCGAGTTGATTTACATACATAATTCGATATCGACTTTATCGCCGGTTTTTAAATAGCAAGAGACAAAAGAGTCGACGTTAAAAACGGTATCAGTTTCAACTTGACTTTTCAATCGACTTCTCTCGAATTCAACAAATCTGTGTCGTGTTGGAAAAATAATAAATTTTGAATGTTGACAAAATAGGTCGAATTTTTTATCGACCGTGTTTTACAGGTAGTTCAGAACAAGAATAAAAGGACATGTCAGATTTATCAGGAGCACACAGATGGCAAATTGTGGCTGAGGAAAGCTAAGGTGCGCACTGCGCAAGAATGTAAAGGTTGAAATTTTTCTCAAGAATATGATTCCACTGATTTTTTGTTTTTTACTTTCGGTAACGTGTGATCCAAAACTCTGAAAGCGATAAAATTTATTGAAAAATGGATACAGAAGTTGTCAAATTTTAGAACTCACTAGTAGTGAATGTGAAAGAATATAATTTTTTCTATTTAATGTTTCCTGATTCCATATTTCTAATATGAAGGGTACAGAGAAAGAAGAAGGTAAGTCACTTTTGTGGCGAAGCGAGAAAAATGAAAAACAATTTGTTAACATGCGTGGTTTTTTATCGGTTGGTGAATTTTGAACGCTGTTTTTCCAATCTGTGACATCCATCCAGGCTTCGTACCATAGCTCAACTATTTCTACTCATTACGCCTGTTCCAACGGTACTATAATAACTCAATTTCGCAAAAAAGTGACTTACCTACTTCTTTCCCTGTGCCCTTCATAATATATGGAAGTGTTTCGTTTGTCTGTGGGTGTATTTGTTTGTTTGTTCGAGGTTGGCGGGTGAACCGTAATAGATGACGGGATGACGAGAAACTTTCATACCCTTTCACCAAGTCCAAGATTTCCTATGCTCGTTTTTTCTAATTCGTAATTGAGTACTGTCCCATCAGTGTAGCCAACTAGCCACGGCACAAGTCTTAACGTTAAAATATGAAATTTAGTTCGTTATAACGTCACCTGTTTTCATCAAGATATAACTATCCGAATCGATAATATTTTTCGTTTTTGTAAAATCCACTTTGTGACGTAGCAGGTTTCGGATTTAGTATGATGATTATAATACATACATACAGAGTGTTCCTATACGTACCAAATATCACAATGAAACTATAATAGCTCAAGACCACAGTATTTTTCATCCAACTGAATAATTTTGAACCCATTATCCGTCACTCTTGCACATGTAAGATCAAGTCGATAACACGATAATCACCAAATTTATGGAATAAGGCGGCCGTCTTCGCAAAATTTTATCCGCCAAACACTCTCAAGTTATGAGTAGGTACTTTCGTCTGGAAAACTAGTTTTCATTATGACTGGCCAAACACGCTATACTCGAGTATAGGAATCCATATCGCTAATCTAAATTTCAAATATACATTTCAAAAAATTCAAACCAGCTGAATAATTTACCTGAAATAATAACGATCAAGACGATATGTTGTTGATGATGATAATAACAATAAAAAATATAAAAGAAGAAGAAAATCGTCTAACCTGCTAGGTAATAACAGTTTACTGGAGATTCGCCTGGTAATTTATTCTTTTTGGTTTTCCTCCAACATGATCGGTAGATTTTTGACAGACTACCTAAATCATAAATCACATTCAATCCTGATTTCCATAAATCTATAGACTGATATTCGAGTTGTATCACAAAGATAACTACAGGGCATTTGTCAATCAACATTTTGTGGTGCACGCTATCTGAAATTGTGAACCTTCGTACGTGAATAATTTAAACATCTAAAAAATAATGAACGAGCTCTTTTGAAGAGTTTCGCAGACACGAACAATGTTTTAAGAGATAAGAAGGATTTGGGAGATAATCCCCCACGACCGTTCAAAAAATAATTTTTTATGAAAAATTGAAGATATTTAGCTCCCTTTGCTCGTGAATGAGCGTTTTCATAGCTTATAGATCAACCCGCTGAAATCCACCTCCGTAGAATTCTGGTACCGGGCCTAAACAAAAATATCTAAATTCTTGTTCCATTTAGGTACCTTTTCATTTCTACCTACCTACATAATATGTCTACATTTGATCTTGAAATGTGCAGTAGAACGGCACCAGGAAATATATTTTCGATGTACGAAGAAATTTGTGAAATCGAGATGATGTATCTTGATGAGCCACGAACTGGTTTCCAAATCCCTTGAGCGCAATGGCTCTCGAATAAATTTCGCGAAAAGTCTCTCACCGACGCACCATCACAGGAATAATAACCCTTGCCCTGTTTCCCAAAATCCTATCCTTGAATTCGAAAAACTATAGGTAGATCCAGCCATTAATAAACTGATGTATAGCTTAATTTGCTGTAGGCCAATTTACGATCAGCAGTGGGTGAAGTTGCAGATGTAGTATAGCAGTGAATACAACGGGAGGTAGGTAAGTGCTGATGACCTCGCCGTTGGTTCCAAGAACATAATAATTCAAAAACCAATTTAAATTGGTTGAAATTTGGAATTAGGAAACGCTGTAGTCATGAAAAGGTACACTAAGATAAAAAACCGCCGGAGGACAAATATTACTTACGTACTGCATTCTAAAAGCCAGTTGAACTCGAATAAAGTCATCGAGGAAGGATTAAAATCGCATTATACGATAAAAATACACACAAACGCCAGAATGATGATGAGAAAATCGAGGGATAAGTTAGAATTTTCAAAAGGTGAGTTTCGACTCAACTATGGTCCATTTCGAAAGTTTATGGCTTGTTTCATTTCTGTATTCTTCCTTGAAGAAGCCCTATTCGAGAAGAAAAATAACCACGGCCACTAACAAATAAATTTTAGAGTAATATTCAAAGTCGAATTATTTGTGTAATTAAATAAATAGACTTATTGTACAGCCGAAACCAGTCTGTTATGTATGGAGAGAGAGAGTCATATAAATTTTTAGGGGACAGATTAGGGCGAGAGAGAGAGAGAGAGAGAGAGAGAGAGAGAGAGAGAGTAACAACGAATTTTCTATTTTTTCTATTTGCCATGGAGGGCAATGTTTCCTCTCCCATTGATCCATTCCTTGGTCAGGCCTGACTTCATAAAATTTAGATCAGATAAATGCTTAGGAGTCACACGGATGCAGGAACGAGGTAGAGCTCAAAAACCACTGATTAAAGTGACAAATATAATTTTCAAGTCCAAAAGTTACCTAAAGTCTCAAAGTCGGAGTAGTGTGAATGACGACAGTAAAATCCACAAAACATCAATAATAGAAAATGATTTCCGCTCACTAGATATCTACAGTGAGTGCACAACACGAACTCAGAATTCGTCGGTTCATTGGAATATTTTTTGACTTTAATTAATTTCTGGAAAACTATTACCTTATTCGATTCATCGAAATTCTATACCTCATCCAAATCCGGAGCGGCCACGTATGCTTCGGCACTTGCATTTTATGGCGACAGCGCCGATCCCCGTGTGCATGCACTATGATCGAGGGACGGAGGACAACCCCTAAGAGCAGGAGATGCGCGAGATGGTCAGAATGATCGATCCCGGCAATGACAGCGACACCGATAGCGGCATGATCGACCGTCTCACGTTGGCCACCTTGGTTCCGAAAATACTGAGGAGTGAAAGAGGGTGGAACCAGGTGTCGGTCTTGTGTCCCGACATTCATGATGGTGATGATGATGAAGATGGAGACGGAATGATCGAGGCAGAAGTCCGACGAACAAAATTCAGCCCATATACGACACACTCTGTACCATCCTAGAGCTGCTGCAGACCTCCCGGCAAGGTTCCCTCCGCCATCACCACCTTCCTGCGTTGCCTTGCGTACCAAGACGAGCAGGTGGGGGGGGGGGGGGGTGAAGGAAGGAAGCACAGTCCGGCGGTGGGCCACCCGAATTCCAGATTCATGCTGGATTAGCGTTTTATCTCGTTTAGTAGGGTATCTCATAGTGGCCCTGGCCGGACAGCGCGAATCTGAAACAAAGAGAGCCGAAATGGGGGTCTGGACCAGCCTCAAAATGTCCCTCTGGTCACAGACGTGGTACTCGAAATAGTAGTTTCCGGGGCTAGGGGTGTGGTGTTTGGGGAGCCAATTTATCATGCGGTGCATCGCCGTACGCTCCACCAAACATTATCAAAATTCTTTAATATATTTATATATTCAATTTATTACAAATTTATTAATTGAATCGATTTATTAAAGATTTATTAATTGGATCAATTATTCAAGAATTTTTAATTCTGGTTGATTAATTAAAAATTGTTGCTCTTAATTGACTAATTAAAAACTACTTAATTTAATGAACGAATTTTTTATCAAATAACCAATTAATATAAAATTATTGTTTGTAATCTTGTATTTAAAAGTTATCAATCTTAATTAATTACAAATTATCAGTCGGTATCTTGAAAATTGATTATCGAGTCAATTTATCAAAATTATCAATAATTTTACTCGAATAATTAAAATTTATCAATTTTAATTAGTTAGTTAAAAATTATACAGCTTTTAATAAACTATAATTAAAAATAAAAAGTACTATTTGGGCTTGGCCCCCTGGACGCTTCGCGGCCCAACCCCCCGCCGTCACTCGCTTCGCTCGTGCCGACCTTGCCGGCGCTTCGCGCCTCGTCCGACCATTACAATCCTCTGTGTTTGGTCTAAAACTTTTGTTCCTGAGTTGAGGTTTGCTTTGCGTTTCTTTTGCTCCCCCTCTATCAGCCGTCCTCAATCTTCCACCATGATCTTCATCACGAGCCTCCTCTTTCACCACGACCCCTCATTCACCACGGTCGCTCTCGGCCTCCACGGTCACACTTCAACAGTTGCAGCCCTCCTCAGAAACAAACTCCTCCCCAAAACGGTCATAATTTCCTACCAGAGGCTTCAATACTCACCCCAACGTCTTTTACCTCCGCAGTATCTGCCCCTGCGAAGCATTTCCTTCTGCACAACCGGGTAGGCAATCTCCCGTGGATTTCCTCCTCACCTCTACAATCATCAATCACCCCAACCAAGCTCCACCTTCTGGGCCTTAATCTCTTCACATTACCCTCTCCTTCTCTCCATGATGACCTTCTCCGTCCACAGCTTCTCCTCCACGTGGCACCCTCCGTTCATACCTCCAATGATCACCCAGTCCTCCACCTAGTCTCCGCCCCATCACCCTCTTCCACCCCGAGTACCGCCCCATTGGGACCACATCCCCCGACCACCCCCACATCACTATGGCCTTAATTTCTGTTCACGTACCACACCTCCACCAAGACCTCTTCACGCATCTCTACGCCCTCCCCAATTAAGGCCTTAATCCTTCGCTACAGCCTTCCCCTTCCACTGCTCCTCTACGACCTCCTTGTCCCAACTCCCTCGAAGATCCCCTGGTCCTCTACTCAGGAGCCCCCACCACCTTAACCACCCTTACCCTTCAGACCCCCGCCACCAGCCCCTCCTGCACCATGGCTTTCATTTCCCGACCAGAACCTTCCGCACCATGGCCTTAATTCGCCTTCCCGGCCGCCTCTCTCACCAAGAACTTCCTCCTTCACCAGGACCCCTTCCTCACTATTACCCCCTCCCCACTCGGGGCCTTAACGTCCCTCTACAGTCCCCGCTACCATCGTGGTTTTCCTCCCCTTTAGGAGCTGCCTCCACTGCCATGAGTACCTCTTACACCCCCGGGCCTTTATCTACCAAAATTTTACTGCCCCTCTAGGATCCTCACCCACCACTACCTCCTCCTTCCTCAATGGCCAACCTCTCCTACCAATGATTTCCTCCGCCACGTGGACCTCTCACCCACCACTACCCCCGGGCTTCATCTCCTTTCAGAGCCCCTGTCCTCACTATGGCCCTCCAAACCCCTTGAAGATCCCTGACCATCCACCCAGGAGCTCTCACAATCATGACCACCCCTCCCCTGAGAGCTTTTCTCCCTCAAGGCCCTACCCCACCACCAGCCCCTCCCGCACAACGGCCATTTCTCTCCGAGGTCCCCTCTCTCACCCAGTACTTTCTTCTCCACCAGGTCCTCTTACTCCCGCCCCACCCAGGGACTTCATCTCCATCCACAACCCACGCCCCCACAGGGGCCCTCTTTCCCCTTTAGGAGCTGCCTTCTCAACCATGAACCCCCTCCTGAGGGTCGGCTACCCCTGGAAATTTGAGCAATTAAGGGGTAGGGTAGGCAACCTGCAGCGACTTGTGATATTGAAGATAATGGGTAATTATGTCATTTTATGTCTTTTTATGTCAGTTATGTCTTAAAACTTGAGATCTTTTATGTTAGAACAGATTATGTTCTTGAAAGTAGCTGATCTGCCACTGCAATTTTTCTGATTTTTAGATAGGCAACCCGCAGTGCGGTTTTTTAGGTAGGGTGGTGGAGGGGGGAGGAGTTTTGGTTTTTAATATCCAGAGAGCTATGTCATTTTATGTCTTTTGCCTTGAGATCTTGGAGATCATGGGCAATTATGTCACTATATGCCTTTTTATGTCGGTTATGTCTTACAACTTGGAGATCTTTTATGTTAGAACCGAGTATGTCCTTGAAAGTAGTTGATCTGCCCTTGCAATTTTCCAAGGGCTCTCCTCCCCCTTCAGTAGCTTCTTCCACAACCACTACCCCTGGAAAATTGAGTAATTAAGGGGCTGGGTAGGCAACCAGCAGCGACTTGTTATCTTGAGGATTATGGGTAATTATGTCATTTTATGTCTTTTTATGTCTTATTATGTCGGTTATGTCTTACAACTTGGAGATCTTTTATATTAGAACAGATTATGTCCTTGAAAGTAGCTGATCTGCCCCTGCAATTTTCCGGATTTTTAGATAGGCAACCCGCAGTGTGTTTTTTTCGCGGAGGCGGTGGCGGCGGCGCGCGGATTTTACTCGAGAGCCCTTCTCCCTCAAGACCCTACCCCGCCGCTAGCCCCTCCTGCACAACGGCCATTTCTCTTCGAGGTCCCCTCTCTCACCAAGCACTTTCTCCTCCACCAGGTCCTCTTACTCCCGCCCCACCCAGGGACTTCATCTCCGTCCACAGCCCACGCCTTTACAGGGGCCCTCTTCCCCCTTTAGGAGCTGCCTTCTCAACCATGAACCCCTCCTGAGGGTCGGCTACCCCTGGAAAATTGAGCAATCAAGGGGTTGGGTAGGCAACCTTCAGAAACTTGTGATCTTGAAGATTATGGGTAATTATGTCATTTTATGTCTTTTTTATGTCAGTTATGTCTTAAAACTTGGAGATCTTTTATGTTAGAATAGATTATGTCCTTGAAAGTAGCTGATCTGCCCCTGCAATTTTTCAGATTTTTAGGCAGGCAACCCGCAGTGCGTTTTTTTTCTCCCGGAGGTGGCGCTGGCGGCGGATTTTACTTTTTTTAGTATAGAGAAATGTCTTTTTTTATGTCTTATTATGTCGATTATGTCTTAAAACTTGGAGATCTTTTATATTAGAACAGATTATGTCCTTGAAAGTAGCTGATCTGCCCCTGCAATTTTTCGGATTTTTAGATAGGCCACCCGCAGTGCATTTTTTCCCCCGGAGGTGGCGGCACCGGCGGTGGCGGCGGCGGCAGATTTTACTTTTTTAGTATATAGAGAGATAATAGAGAGAAAGCGTGGATAGTGAATGTGCGTAATTTAGTTACGCGCAACTAAAAAACACCTACGTACGAAATCAATTAGCAGTGAGTTAGTGATTATTTAGGAGAAAAAAGTGTCCCAAATTAGGTGTGCAACTAAAATTAACATTGATTTTCAGTTTTGTGTTTCTAATCTACAACTAAAAATTAGCGTCTGCGACGCCTATTTTTTTAAAAATTAGTAGCGAAATGTTTGACGGGAAGTTACCCGCGGAAAAGTTACCGATTTGTTACTCTCGAGTTACCCTTGTTCCCGTTTAGTTATTCCGGTAACTAGTGGGATTTTGCGTATCGGATACACATTCTCAGAGTTACCCGTACCCAGTATGACGACAAAACTGAAGAGTTTTAAAATAAACTATTTTAGCTGTTTAGCCGGACTACTCATATCAAGATGGCCCAAAATGCCAAGATTTCCCAGAATGTATTGGGAAATCTTGAGAAAGCCGGGTCCAATTCTAATATTATCTGAAATTTACAAGACTTCGCAAATAAATTGTAGACAAAATGGCTGTTCACGATATTTCCCGGTCTTTAACGTGCATGTCCGTTGGTTTTCATAGTTCACGTTATTTCCCGGCCATTAACGTCATTATCAGATTTACATCATGTACCGTAACATATCTATCGATTTCAAATTCAACTGCCCCATGCAATCAGAGCTCGAGATATGACCGTCCAAAAAACTATACCAATAAATGGCACTTTACATTATCTGGATCTCTTTAATCGCCGGTGACTGCCGTCCGGCATTGATTTTCACTCTGGCTGTAGGTATTCGGTGGATAATTCATCGTGAAAATTGAATATATTTGAGCCCAGCTCGGGCGAGCTGCCGGGCTTACGTACCGGCATTCGATAAACAAATCGTAAAATACATCGCCGCTTAATCGATTACAAATTGGGCAATGGATATCAGAAATCGATGTTAAGAAATGACGAATTAAACCGTCCGGCGTTTTTACAGCCGCGAGAACCGCTTTCACATGAATCGGTTAATTTGACATATCGCGGACTAAAGACAGAGAAAGAAGAAGAAGAAAATCTGAACGAACCGCGACTATGGAAGCCCCATAGACTAATAAAAATTAATGAACCCTTACATACAAAATGTATACACAGAGATTCACTCGGAGCGATTTGGAAAAGAGAATTCAAATAAAACCGTATGTAGGTAGTGCGGTAATTTTATCGGAATGTGCACTGGAAGTTAAGAACGGCAGCATTAATCTTAATATTTCTAGTGGAAGTGGCGGGCTCGTATTAATTCAATCTTTTAAAATGTGCGAGGGAGTACGTATTATGATACGAGCATAGATAAAGATAGGTTACGATATATAACGAAAATTTATAGTCTATCCTTCGGCGAATGGCCTACAAAAAGTAATATTCGTCGATCGCAATACGAGCAGTACTTAAAAATTAATCTCCCAACTCGAAATTACAAGGTGGCGTCGGACAAAATTCTGTCAGTTCGGAACGGCCACCCACCGGACACGGACGTTAAAGAGCGACCCGGTGATTGATGTCAGGGTAATTGGCGTACTCCAGACGTGTGAGGAGATAGAAACAGCGCATTCGAATTTCCGCGTGCACAACTTGCGGCTGCAAAGCGAGAAGAACTCCAGCTCGTCTGGTATTCTAATTTTTATAAATGATACGGGGTTGTAGTTTTAATGGCGATCGACGACACCGATCGGCCTCGTGTTCGCGAAAATGAAAAAATTACCCGTCCTCTCCGAGGTACCAGTGCTCGGGCGCGCTGCTTTCTCGTTCGCATTACATCAGGCGCCCAATCGTGCGCTATTTTTTACTCGAACGTACGTAGAAAAAAAATAAAGAAAATTGTACGAAGGTGTAGAAAGAAGGCGAGAACCGAGTCGTCGTTGAATTGCTGTTAACAACTCGCCGCGAACATCAATTTAACTCGTTCATTAACCGTTTAATTTACAAACGCGGTATCTCCCTCCGTGCTCAATACCGCCTTATGCGCAGACGAACACATACACATCGGCTTCGTGCAATCAAAGGCGACCGTGTGATTTAATATCGACGATGTATAATTACTTTCGAAATTAATTATATCGGTATTTTGACGCCCGGTTGCGCGTGCACTCTGGCCGGCCAAGTTTCGCGAAACTTCGCGCCGGACCGATTGCCGCGCGCGAACGCTCGCTAATTTATGGGCGAGGTGGCGTCCGAAAGTGGGGCAAGGTTGGAACAGGTGTGCGATACGTGATGCCGCGATCTTCCATGGAACGATAGTGATCATCTCAGGGTTGCTAGGTTAGCATATTCGGAAATCTCCGTTCATCAAATTTCCCCGGCATTTGAAATTCGCGAAAATCATCGCCGTTCCGGGTCATTTTTCCGGATCCGTTTTTCTGAACACCGAAATTCCGAATGATCAAAATTTCGAACGCCTTCTGTCCGAAAGACAATTTTCCAAATGTCCTTGATTCCGAAAGTTTGCTTTGAGATTGTAGCATGATAATTTAATGGATTGATTTTTTTGAATGAAGAGTCTCGAGCTAGGAGCTTTGGGACCTAAACGAACGATGGTTTTCGAGCATCACAAAGCAGGCCGTCGGACATTTTCGACATTTATTTAGAATCCGAACTGCTTGGTAACGTTTTTGGAACGGAAGCGAATTCTCGATACACATTAGAACCTACATATGCGTATTGTGGATAGACCGTGTAGCCTGCACGAACCGGATCTTGTCGTACAAAGCTATACCAAAATTATATTCAAAATTAAGCTTGGACAGGTAATGCCTATATTCATTTCACTGCATAGGTAGGTAACTCAAAAATTTCCCCGATGATAAGTACGACGCTCGCCCGGAGTGAGCACACGGTCGTACTTGCAATCATCATCCACAGGCTTCCTCCTGAAAGGAATGGCTGTGCTGGGGACTATGTTTTGCGACGCATTCAAAAGTCGACATCTCTTTCCATTTCTCGGGCCGTTACTATTTCTGCGGATGGTACGGGGTGGAGGGATAGAATGATAAGTCAGTAGACTACAGTCGACGGAGTAATACAGATAACGAAGCCTTGCACAGAGCTGAAAATTGCAGCGCGGTTCATTTCGTTCTTGAGCTACTACAAGTGAGGGGTCTAGTTCCAAACTTGACATTATCCAAACTCGTATTTTTTGGAAAAAGCCAAAAAACTGTAACCTCTGATCGGGCGACATTTGTGCGGCCAAATCATGCAAGATTATAGATGTTGTACCTAAAAACACTTTTGCGGGGAAAAAATTTGCTTTCGCCCCCCCCTGGGGTTTGGGACCACGTTTGATATGGATATTGTTAGTTTTGATTCCAAAAAAAAATTCCCTTTTTTTGGCCCCAAATTGCAGCTCTTTTTGTGAAAAACTCGATTCTGCCATGTAAAGTGATGAATTTACTATGAAAATAACACAATAGGCATAGCAACACGATCATTTAATCAAAATTACATAATAACAACGAAAAGAGTACAAAATAGCAGGATAATATTAAAATGATCGTTTGACGTATCTGTTATCAAACCAAAATTGTTTACAAGATGCAACAGGCACTCTTCTTACAATGAGCAACTACTGAAAATTTTACAAGTCCAGACCTTAGTTCCAAAGGAAACATTATCCATGGATAATGTTCCTTTTGGAACCAACCCATGACTTTGAAGGCACTTTTTACACGAACGAGTAGGTTTACGTGCAACATTGTTAGGTTACGTGATGCGCCGTAACCTACTTTACCCGAAACCATACTGAACTCATTTTCGCCAAAAATGGATAATGTCAGGTTTGGAACTAGACCCCTCAAGTATAAATTGACCGTATACTTTCTCAGTTTGAGAACGTGTCACTCATTTTTGAAGTTAAATCCGGTTATTTTATTTTCAAAATTCGAAATTCGACGGCATTTTCGGTCGTTCGAAGTATTTTATTGCCGTAAAGTGACAGAACTGAAGCGCCACAGTCTCATTTGTTGGATCCATTCGCTGAGCCAACCGCATGGTGAGATGAAAAGGCATGCTATTAGGCCTTGTGCAGCAGTGACATTTTCGGTTTCATTTGGTTCAATCAATGAAGATCTGGGTCTCCATAAAGTGTTCGCCATGTCGAGAAGTCGTTTCCAGTTCCAGGATCCGAGTCCAGCCAGATCTATGGCGCGATTCGATCCAGACCATGCCGCCACGAGGCCGATGCCAAGGCTGTCGTCATCGAATTCGCTGCCAATGGCTCCAGGACCTACTCAGTATCGGCTAAGCATTACGTTTTATTTGTTCATTTTTATGTCAGATTGCTTACCTTAGTCCGATAATTTTCGTTATTATGAGTGTTTGCATTGTAAGCCTAGCTCCCCTCATTTTGGATTTTAGTTCTCGTAATATTTTTCGAATGAAGTGGGCAAAGTTGAGTTTCCCCGAGGAACATATTTCCTAGGAAGAATCAACCCAAAATTATTGAATTTTCGTTTTAGTAGGGTGAGCAGCTTTGTAACTTGGGTAATGCGTCTTCTACGGGTGATAGAAATGTGCTGTAGGCGATTCACATTCGCCTCAAATTGGAGTTTTGGGACAAGTTACTGTGCTATGTTGTTTTTCAGTTCTATCCTGCACCTAATCATCTGTCGTCGAGTTGCTGGAAGATTTGTAGCAGTGGCCACTTCGCAGATCTAGATCCATCATCTCGCTTCACTGACCATACTGTATGGTAACGTTCCAGTTTATCCAGCATTGGATTATGTAACTCCAGTTTGAGTCTTTTTGGTATTTTAGCTGATATACTAGGTAAAGTACCTTATTTTCGGTTTTTTATTATCGACCCGTGGTAGTGCGATTTGCGAGTGCTAGCCTTAAGATTCGTACTTACCAGGGAGCCGACGCCCTTTCAACCCGTGTGTATGATCTAGAAAGAGCGCGGAATAGAAATCCTCTTTATTTTCGGTCTTGGGTTTCTCAAAATTTTCGAATCTAAGAAGTAATCCCTTTTTATTTTATTTTTATTTATGTTTGTTTATTTTTCTCCCCCCTTTTTTTCTTATTTTTATTCAAAATTTAGTGAAAAGCCTACGTGAATATCACGCCAAGGCTCAGTACCCATGTTTGGCCTCGTTCAGGGGGGTGATTCAAAAGTTTTAGGGTCCTGTGAGACGAATGTATGATCAGATCACAACGCAGGAATCGTTATCGGATTTGTGATCATCGAAAGCTATCGTTCCGAGGAACTCAGCCACTCCTCGAGGTCTTAATTCGATGTCAGTAAGACCCAATCTCTAAATTTGAATTTTCCTTGGGAGAAGGGAGCTCCCTTATGTTTTATATTTTGAATTTTCTCATTTGGATAGTCTAATGTTTTTGGCCAATTTCATTTGCCAGCCATTGTTGCTGAGTTTGTGTAATTATTCTAAATTTTAGGGGAGAAAGGACCCTACTTCAACATTGTTATCACTCAAATGCAGTCTGATTGTAATATTTATTTATGCCTAGGTCCGAGCCCATATTGGAGGGCATCTTTTTTTGATCGCGTAGGGATAGACGTATTGCGAAGTACAAGCTACTGACTCCATGTTTGTTTACAAAACCGTCGAGTATCTCCATTGAACCGTATTTTATGTTATCATTTTATTTGATGAATTTTCATTTCTCATTGGTAATTTTTCTTAATTTATAATGCACGAGTTCTAGTGCTGTTTGACATGATCTTATAATTTCAGTGAGGTGAATTTGGAACAACTTTATCTTTTCTACTTACTTATCGAAAATGCATGGACGTACCGCCATGCTAGTGTTTGATTCATGGTACGTGGCATCCCTGGACTATTTTCTAAATTTATTTTCCCCTTGGTGGACCTCTTTTCATTTAGGGACATGAAGAGTGGGTTCCCAAGTATTTACGTCCATTCTGATGGCTCAGGTCTTTTGGCATTACTTCGTTAATGAAGTACACTTGGGACAGGGGGTCATTATGGACTTGCCCAGACTCCCGTGGGGCTTGGTGGTAGTCTGTGGTTAAACACCTATGAGTATGGTGATAGTAGGCTGAACGTTCGTTATTACGAGTTATTAGCCCCCTTTGTCGGCAATCTACTATCGGCTAATTTCCCACAGAGATCCTGGGAAGGAGTTCTTTCTTCTTGGAATCTTATTCCAAAATTTGGGCGAGACGTGTGATGGGCTTTTCAGGAAATCGTGCTACAAGATTTTCAAAACAATTATTAACACTTCAAATAAATTTTTATTGTTTGCAAGTGCTTTATATAAATACTGAGAGTACAGTGCAACAATGCCATTTTCTGCGCAGTGCTGCTCTGACATACTTTCTGAAATAAGATCTGCCCTAGATGGAAAGAAACTGCTTACGGGCACATTGGGGTAGACTTCCTGACATGCGTTAATGATTCCAAGCTCAAAATTGCTCGTTATTTTTCTTGGTACGCATTGCTGCAGTGCACATTATTGAAATTATGCTTTAATATGCAATACTGGATTCATGGGTAGATGTAATGGATGCCTTCATAGTACAAGTGCCCATTTTGGGGTTATCAAAATTTGTCATCTGGCTAGTAATGAAACAGTTAAATACTATGCAAACTCCAGTAACGGGCACATTGCTAATAATCAACCCTGTCGAGAGGGAGGGGAGGGGGAAATACTCCGGGTCCGAACTTTCAGGAAGGCCCAATATTTTTAAATGATCTGAATTTCAACGTTTACGGCTACATCATACTGTACATCAAATCCGCAATCACTCCTTACACTATGAAAGAAACCTCTTATCCCGTAGCTCATAATTTTTCCCCATCTGACAGAAGAAAATAAAAAGAACTGAAAGGAGGGGGGCTGTGGAAATTTCCCCAGGCTCTCTTTTTCTCTCTACGCGACGGCTAATAATCATTGTTTTGATCTTATCAGGACGATATTTCTTTCACAGTTGGCACTTATAGAGCTTGAATGTAATTATAATAAGGTAAGGTTCCCTAATATGGACCCTCCTCTAGTATGAACCCCTCGACTATCTCCGATGTTCTTAGCGCTCTCTGGTCGGAAACAATATATGTTGCACAGTTCAAGTCACAGATCAAATCCATCCAAAAAGTAGCATTCCGCGAGCCAATAAAAAATTTAGTGCAGAAAAACGAAAATTGATAATCGAATTTTTTTTTTCGGGTCTCATTTTCAGCTATAGTTTTTGAGGAAAACTGATTTAAAATTTCTCAGATTCATATAAAATCAAGCCCACTCATTAAAAATACATTTTTCATCATTTTTCTTCGTGTCCATTATTGGATGCCCATTACTGGATTTTCGAATTTTTCAGTGCCCATTATTAGCCAAAATTATGGTCGTCTTTAAAATCAATTTTGAACACTAATTTTTAGCTCGTTCTTCCAATTCAAAGGCAAACTTATGAAGAATTTTATCCTTCATTCTGTAATTTTTGTCTCACGTTTGCAAGTTGATCCAATAAAATTTAAAACCAATATTTACGGGAAAAAATTGCTTAAGATACCCATTATTGGCTAGGTTACCTTATGCAGTAATCTTCAACTTCACAAATGCCTATGGTAGTACTAAATGAGTGCTAATAATATACCAAATTTGAAAAAAAATCAGTCTTACTTTTCTGGAGATATTCAATTAGGACACAAATCGTCCCCCAAATTTGTAAATTTGATATATTATTGAAGCCTCGTGCTATTCTTAAGTCTGATATACTTCTAATTTTAAGATCTACTGAACTCATATTACAGCCTTTACTGTTTTGAATTATTGATCTGTTGTTAACCTCCTCCTTGTTCTCCTTTTGAAATCTTTTTTTTTTGTTTTGAATCTTTTTAAATCCCTTTTTTAACCCTCACTTAGTCACCACCACAAACCGCGCCTCGTAATTTGTTTTTATTGCAACAACATACTGTATTTCTCTCTTTTTTCTCTTAGTTTATATTCTAAATTATTCTCATGTATTTTGTATTTTTGAAACAATAGTCCTTCTACATGTATCATAATTCCCCTCGTTTTCGGCCTTCGGGTTTGTTGAGGTGGAGTATAATAATAAAAGGCAAAAAAAAAATTCACCCATGTGTATGGGTGGAAATTTCTTTTCAATAAAAGTTCTCAGTTTCTCGTGTCGGATGGTGTTCTCCAAGATGAAACACACATTAATCATGTCGAAGAGAAAAGTTTTAGATATAAAAAAACAAAGTTCAGTAGGATACTTATTCGTAATTAGTGCATTCCACCTAATTAATCATACACTTTATTATGTATTTACATACAGTATGCATAAAGTCTACCTTACAGTACTGTACATGTACATACATATGAACTTTAATTGAAAAAAAAAGGAGGATTTCCATACAACGAAGTTTCTATACACCTAACGAAGTTTTTCTTTGTCTTCTTGGAGGTTCGTTGTATGGAAGTTCCACTGTATTCCATTAAGAGTGATATACCTAGTTTACATTTTACCCCAAGTTTGCGTATGTCCGACTTCTGCCCCGGACCACCCTATAGGTAAACAATCACTTAATGACTACAACTACGTGGGTTTGTTCACACCGCTTCTTTTTATTTTTAAACTTTCCAGTCGAATGTAACTATAATGAACGATCTTCATATAGTAACCTATATAAGACTACCGAACGGTTCTAAATAACTGCACTTGTGTCGAACGCTATTTACTCTCTAAAAGCTATAGCTATAGCTCTTACTCGTAACTTTTTCTAAAAGTAAGCTTGCAAATTGTATAGTGATTACTGAAGGACCGCTGACCGCGTACACCGCCGCTCATATGCCCGTAAATATCGCGTCGATCTATAAATTCAGGCAGATAGAGGGAGCTTTCAGCGTGTAATTTTATTAGTGGATACGAAGAGTTTGTATTAATCTCTAATGACTATAGCGGCGTTTCTTAATTATCGACCATACTTCTGACAACTCGTATAGATGCACGTATATGCGGGGGAGCCAAACAACATGCTCAGTTAATTATATTCAGGGACCTCCGACCGATTGTGAAGTGGATGTCAGTTCCTGGTAACAAACGAGCACAATCGCCGATTCCCTAATAGATCCACTCACTAAATCATTAAAAGAGTTCAATTAACCGACGCTTTGGTTCACGGAGGTTGTGGTAACAGGTTGCAGTAGGTTACAACAGGTTGTATAGGTACGCACTGTTAGACAGCACGAACTCTCCGGCTTTACAATGGGCAAATGCCATAAATTCGCTGGTTCATATCTCTATTACAGTCGGACGATGCGATGGTCCTTTACGACGGGGCTATAATAAAAGTATATACGTATATAGGAAGGTATATTTATATCCGCGTACCACCATACCGTCCCGGATTACGGGGAACTGGTTTTCGAGCGAGAAAAATTCGCCAAGAACTACTTACACGAAACGTAATAATAAAATAAAAATAATAATGTATCCGAAAAAAATTTTTCCCAATTTAACGCGACGAAATAATAACGAAAACCCGTTAAGTTTGTAGCTCCTGTCCACCCCACTATTGCATATTCGCGATCACCTGTTTAACATCAATTTTAATTAGACCCGTTTTTATAGATAGTCGTAAAATCGCTGCTCGCGCGTTTATCTCGCCCATCTGCCGGTGGTTTGTTTTTCGTTCGTTTATCGGATTGTAAACGCAGAAGGAAATAAGTTATCCGATTTTATTGATGTTTAACAAGGAATCAATTAATTAGATTATAAGCGGTGCATCCGAAACGGAGATCAGGTAAGCAGGTGTATCGGGTATGCTCTATTCGATCGAGCCTGGATAGAAAAAACCACTCAGGAATGCGTTTTTCATTATGACCCGCGAAATTTGCCCGAGACGTACGCTGCGTGATGTACGACACCAACTCGACGACACGGGCCACCGAATTCCTGAGTTGACGTAATATGAACAAAAAAAAAAAATTAAGAAAACGAACATACAATATGTTATATTTCATTTCCTGCGTTATTTTCGAGCGCCGAATAGCGTGGTGCACGTAGTGGGAGGATGCAACCAAACAACTTGGAAGTTTTATTGTTTTAATTTATTTACATTGATGTAAAGTAGCACAAACTAGCCCATTCGGCCACACATAATGGACATGAGTACACAGAACACGGTTGTTGGCTGTTCAACTTAAAACTGCTGAGAGCAGGGACTGAGAGCTAAATTTGGGCCGGGTCGGTACAACAGTTTTGGCTTCTTCGAATGTTAAAATCTCAATTAGAAGTGATAGCCTGCACCTAAAATGATGATGCATATAACGTTGGACATGTCCTGGAAGATTTTCCGGTGGGGTGCAATCTAGATAGTAAAAATTACCCTATTGACAATTTTATCTCTATGTATGCCGGATTCAATCTAGATATGTCGAATTCTAAATCGACATCCCGAATAAATCCCCGTTTCAATATTTTATTTTTCGGTATCTTCATTTGACGTGATTTTCCTATGTACACTAGATACAGACTCGACATTTTCTATATAGGTAGAGATGTGATTTTTCTATGTGGATACGAACTCGAAACTTTCTATATAGGTAGAGATGTGATTTTTCTATATAGATACAAACTCAACATTTTATATGTAGCTAGAGATGTGATTTTGCTATATAGATACAAACTCGACACTTTCTATATGGATAGAGACGTGATTTTTCTACATAGATACAAACTCGGCACTTTCTATATGGATAGAGACGTGATTTTTCTATATAAGAGTAGATACAAACTCGACATTTTCTATATAGGTAGAGATTTGATTTTTCTATATAGATATGAAATCAACATTTTCTATATAGCTAGAGATGTGATTTTGCTATACAGATACAAACTCGGCACTTTCTATATGGATAGAGACGTGATTTTTCTATATAAGAGTAGATACAAACTCAACATTTTCTATGTAGGTAGAGATGTGATTTTTCTATATAGATACAAACTCAACATTTTATATGTAGGTAGAGATGTGATTTTTCTAAATAGATACGAAATCAACATTTTCTATATAGGTAGAGATGTGATTTTCCTATAGATACATCAATTAGTAATATTTGAGCTAATAACAATATCGATTTAATCACGACGGCGATTTAGAATTTGGAGTAAATCTGACATAAATCCGGAATAATTGTCAATAGGGTAGGGCGGTAAAGCTGCTTCTTTCAAAAGCTGAAGTAAGACTGACAAGAGAGAATTTTATAACTGTTTCAGCTGATGGGTCTATGCATATAATAATGGGGATTTCAATCTCCCTCTCTTTGATATCAAAAATTCTAACAACGTGGGAAAGAACGAATTGAAAATCTAATAGAATTCATAAATTACTGTAATTTGAAATCAATTAATAATATACGTAATCATCGAGGAAGAGTGCTTGATCTTGTATTAACTGATCTGGAAAAAATGGAAGTTTCTCTACCCGATGCGCAAAATCCCACCAGTTACCCGGGTAAAGGGGAACCAAGGTTAACTGACAGGTTTCTGGGTAATCTGAGGGTAACCGAGAGTTACAAATGGGTAACTTTTCCGCGGGTAACCAGAGGGTAACTGATTGCGTATCGGGATGCGCAAAATCCCGCCAGTTACCCGGGTAACTAGAGAGGAATCAAGGGTAACTGATGTGTTTCTGGGTAATCTGAGGGTAACCGAGGGTTGCAAATGGGTAACTTTTCCGCGGATAACTAGAGGGTAACTGACTGCCCATCGGGTAGGGGAATCATCTATAGTAAAAATTGTCGTCCATCTAATAATATATTTGATATGAGGGCTTGTCTACTGAATTACGCGAAAGCAGACAAGTGTTTGTGTAGAAATAAGTAGGTAACATAGATTGGACAGATACTGAATCAATAAAAACAGTTTTTTGTTGTTTTTTTTTTAAACCTATTTTTACAAAACGATTGAGAATTTGGAAGGTTCAGAGGAGAAGCGCTAAGTTTTTCAGTACATGGGTAATTCTCAGAAAAGTGCGATAGTTTGCGTGTCAGCTATTTTCTCAGCATTATACTCTTTTCAGAAAATTAAAAATAATAGATTGGTATGTTTATGATTTTTTCTGCTCGACGCTATTGTGTAGAACCTTATACCCCTCCACCCTTTAGCAGAAAATGAGCTCAAAGGGCAAAGACTTCTATCAACGTGGACGAGGCTAGCATTTCTTGAAATCATTATTCATTTTTTCACCCTATGCAGAACGAATATTTTTTTGAAATTAAAGGCCAAAGTTCTTCTCAACCCATCACTCTACACGTTGACATGCATTTGAGCGGCCTTTAGTACATTTAAAGGTCGCCTCAAAAGCCAAGAAGGTTTATGGCTGGTGTAAATTCCATCTCCGTGGTCATTTTTTCGTTCTTACGCATGGCCACCCTGATTCCATATCTAATGTTCGAAACTAGCTGCTTAGCTTCAAATCTGTGTCGAGAACTTCGAGCCATGATCGAATTCAACGTCGGAGTTGAGTTAACTTGTCCACAACTAATTATCTGTGAAAATGAGAGCATTTACAGTTCTGCATAACTATCACCGTGGCTTATCAGTTCTTTCCGGCAATTTTCGCTGTCAACCTGAAAATGCGAAAGAAAACTGTTAAATGTAAGTATAAAAGAAATATATAGGCGATTTAAAAATAAAAATTATATTTGCGACTCTCAAATGAGAATTCTTAGGAATTATTCTTTCAACGTGGCTAACTCTTTCTTTTCCTCATCCGTGGTCATTCGGAATTTTTTAGTCATTTTAAATTTCTAACATCGGACATGTTTTTTTTCCTATTATTTCTAGTTTATATGAAAACGGGGCCAAATTGTAAAAGTTACTATCCTTACATTATAAGTAAAATGCCTTATGGTCAAGTCACATAAGCTGTACAAATTTCGTGATGAAAGTTACTGTAGATTATAAGAAAAATTTCTCATTATTATAAGTAAAGTGCCTTATTATTTCATAGTTTAAATAGAAATACAAATAATACAATCGTTATATATATGAACTTACTTTTATGTATTCTCATTGAAGAAGTCATCATTATTCTTCTGCAGGAAACTTTTCATAATGATTGACCGCAGTGAAAGAAATTCCATCGAAAGGTTGGCCACGAATAAGGAAATTCCATCAACGTGGCCAAATAATGTTGGCCACGGATAAAGAAGTTCCATCAACGTGGTCAATGAATCTTCAAAACGTTGCCCCTCCCCCCCCCCCTTCAGTATGACCACAGCTCAATGCCACCTTTTAATTCAAGGACAAGTACAATGGTGATTCCAATGAAAAAAAATTCAAATTGCTCAATTTTTTTTGGAAAAAATTAAAAGTTTAAACTGTTGCACTTTTCAGAGAATTACCCACATACAGTGTGCAAACATACAATTTATTTTAAAGAAATAATAGATGACCTAGAATGTAGAAACATTAGTTTAGTTACAGGCCAGTAACAAAATGGCATTAATAAAAAACAGTACAGTCGATTTAAGATGACTAATTAGAAAACTTAACTTTATATACACCTATACAAGTGAATAAGAAAAATCTAAACGTCTTGTTTCTTGACAAAACTCATCTAACACTTCTTCGGGCTTCAGTTCTACATCTTTGTGCAAAAATAAGTGCGTCAACCCATTCAACCGCTGCTCTATTGTACTATTTTGTTTTGGAGGTATGCTTTCAGAAGTTTCAAAGTACTGAACTTTTTTCAGCTTTGGCATTTGATACCGGAATAGAATAAAAAATTATCGAAAGCTCATAAACATTGGGGTAGAAATCTTGATTACATTTCTGAAGTAATTCAACTGTATGTTTTTTTTTTTCTTCACCAAGTTCGCGTCTCCATAATTTAATTTCAGCCACAATTTCTTTCTGGCTTCCTGCGTCACCATATGTACCAAGATAAAGAGGTGAGGGGTAAACAAAGGAAGCGCGTCCGTCTGTGGTGCACCTAAGTTCCAGGTTAATGCTAGGTGAGCGTTGCCTTCGTTAGTACGGCATCCCATTGTGGGCCTGGTAGGACAGCAAGAATCTGAAGCGGAGAGGCGAAATGGGGGCTCGGGTCAGCCTCAATGCCTTCCTCTGTTTACTGATGCGATATTTGAAAGGGTAGTTTCCAAAACCGGGGGTGAGATGTATGGGGAGCCATTTTGGCATGCTTGCATTGCCCTACGCTCCACCAAGTGAAGGTACTTTGAGCTCGTCTTGAAAATTACAGATTTTCAACTCCTAATAATTTCCGAAGAGAGATAGTTACAATTACCAAATTTTAACAGAATGTGAAGAAGTTCAATATAACACACTTCCGAAGAGCTCAAATTGAAAAAAGTAGGGGTCCAGATAGGAGAAAATTTTGTAGTCCCCCTCCTAATATGGGTACTGAATTTTTGTTCAGCCTAAAACCTTTTTGGAGTCCATACGAATGCATCCAGAAAATACGAACCTCCCAAGCTCTAACGGTTCACCCGCTTACCTCGAACAAACACACAAACCGACAAACATTTTCATACATTACTAGCAGCCCCCCTGAACCCACCACAGGCCGACGACCCCAGAGAACGCAGACCCACCCCAGAAACACCAGTGGCCGCCCAGCCAGGCGTCTCCCATCAGCATCCAGAGCATCTCCACAGAACAGGAAGAAAGAGATACCCTAAGCAGAGTTGCGTGTAATTTTGAGTTTAGAGTCGCTGATGGCCAAAAGGGGTGGATACCATATTTTTAACGTCCCTCGATCCGTCAAAAGGAGCAGAGACATACAAATTCTTGTATATATTTTAGAAATCAGAGATTTCTACAACTTAATAATTTCTGAAGGGAGGCTCTTATACAGCTACCAAAATTCAAAATAATGTTTAAAAGTTCAATGTAAAATACTTTCGAAACGTCCGAGACGAAAAAAAAAAAGATCAGGGGATCCAGGAGGTAAAATTTTGTGGCCCTTCTTCTACTTTGTGTTCGTTAACAACTCGAGCCTGGTATTTTTTATGTAACCAGCCAATTTCATGACTGGACTATGCGTTACTTACTTGCCAAAATTGTTTGCATTGCCCGGCGCATTTTAATTATCTGCGAAAGTTGTTAACAATATGCACTGAATTAATAGGACCTGACTGCACACTGCACAGCAACCAACATATTTCTGGTGTGTGAACAAATTGAATTTTGTAGATCGGAGACGAAACAAGTAGTTTTTCTGTTTACACGTATAATATATAATGATAATGCGTTATGTTACCCGACAACACGATATGCAATAACATACCAGATAAAAGAATCATACAGGATGCGTCAAGAAAGAAAAATATTGAAACGTATTGAAACGTATACTTTCTTCACATTCCAGAATATTGGTGGTTGACATAAAAATTGATTATTTTGAGCTCAGAATGCGTTATAAGTGATTTTGTGTTCCAGGAATCAGTGTACCAGTTTGAAGTCCAGCAGTACGTCCAACAACCTTAGCTGCGAAGCAAAGAGCTGAAACAGCTTGCAAAATTGTAGGATAAGTCTAAGAAACTATGGGAGTAGTTATGTTTATTAATTCTTCGACAAATTGAAAATGGACAGTTACCCGATGCGCAGTCAGTTACCCTCCAGTTACCCGCGGAAAAGTTACCCATTTACAACCCTCGGTTACCCTCAGATTACCGAAACACATCAGTTACCCTTGGTTCCCCTTTAGTTGCCGGAGTAACTGGCGGGACTTAGCGCATCCCGATACGCAATCAGTTACCCTCTAGTTACTCGCGGAAAAGTTACCTATTTGCAACTCTAGGTTACCCTCAGGTTACCCAAGTACCCGTCAGTTACCTTTGGTTCCCCTTTAGTTACCCGGGTAACTGGCGGGATTTTGCGCATCTGGTAATTTCATTTGAGGCGTGGAAAATATCGAAGGGGCAACAGGAACTGAATACATACAGCTATAGGCTGGATAATCATAGTTTTCTCTTTGCCCGAAGAATTTTATTTATTTACCCTGTAATAGAGGGTATATGCCAAGATGACGACCTTATTCTAGCTTATCGATTTCAAATTGGTCAAACTGAGTATCTTTTGCTCCCAGTTGCTTTGTGGAAAAAAGATCACATTACTGGCTCGAACAATGAAGGTTCCTGGAATATCTCTATCTAGTGATTAAGTCTTGGACTTGACCTACTTACGCATCCGATTATCGAGTTTTGTGGCTGATGAACAGATGATGCTCGAGTGAGGCCAAAATCAAGCCCTATCCAGAATAAAATGGCTGATATCGCACCACCACGTCCCTCGATTTACCACATTAGCTCTTCTCGACGCTGAATTGGAAACTACAGATAATTAACTAGTTTCTAATTATTCGGACTTCGCAGACCCGTGGCGCGTTAGCATCGAGTCGTTCTCCCTTACCACACTTAAGAAAATGTTTTTCTTTATCAGAGTGTAAGGATAGTAATGAACAACACGGTGCTTCCAAATGGAGGGACGCGCATTCTTACGTGTATTTCGTCACCAAATGAGTCGGGATCTATCAAGGTAAATTCAAACAAAAGTCGGTAGCTTATAGAGACTGAAGTAAATTTTTCATTTTTGCTCTCAACCCGAGCCCTAGAATCCGTCCTTTCGAGCATTACCTCAGAGACATCAAGGAGACTGTTAGGGCAGGGTTGTCTTAGCCCTCTTCTCTTCTTGCAGAAAACCTGCCTGGGTCGAAATGTAGCGAGTTGCCACGTGGGCTCGAACCCAGGACCTCCGGATTCCGAGACCAGTGCGCTACCAATCCACTCGGTCAACTAGACCCTTTCGAACAAGTTTTTTCTTCTTTTTTTTTGGGGGGGGGGGGCAAAAACTAGTTGACAGCCGTTTGAAAATTACGATTTTTATATTATTATGAATGCCTAGCATCTCAGTAACCCTACTAACATTGTTTTAAACAGCCGCCAGATGTCAGCTACTTTGCTGTTGAATTTTGCAAAGTCCGAATACTACCAGGAAGAACTAATAAAAGGTACGCATTTGCTAATAGTCGAAGGGTATGATGGTGTGATTTCGGCTACATTACTCTACTTACAATGGAAACATTACATAAGGCTGACAGCTCTACCCTGTACTAACACCCGACATAGCTAAAGAGTCGTTAAGGGATATCGAGCTTCGATCTTACGCGTACGACTGAAAAAACCAATTCGGGTTCGAAATTGCTGCGAATAAAGTATACGCAGCGCGCACCTAACGAATAAAATACTAATGAGTTGTGAGCATCAGACCGACTTGAAATGATTTAATAGATGTTATTACAGTTTTGTTAGATCTTGTTTGATATAATGGATTACGTTTTGGAATCCGTTCAAAACGTTCCCACCGATGAATGATGAGGCGATGAGGATAACGAAACGAACGAATTAAATATAGAGTTCGGGGTTTTAGCTTTTCCTTGTCAGTACGCCTACAACATTAGAAAAGTTAAATCGCCACTCATATTTAAAGGCGAAACAACGTTCTTCATTCGAGTAGTCCCGCTAATGATTAAAATTTACGCGGGAGGTGTGCGGAATTTGTTGACAGTGTAGCGCGACCTCAGTACAGCGCGAATGAATGCCCACTACATTGGCGCTTCTGTCAGAGAAGCTGTTCAGGTGGTTATATGGAAAAGTTTAAAAGAGGATCTTTGAATACATATAAGTACACCTATTTCAATCGTTACAACGAAGAAAAAAAGCTATATCTTATTTAGGAATTTAAATAACGTCCGTATTTACGGCCATAGAAAGTTCTTGGCTCAGATTGGATGTCAGTTGACTGTAGGACCAAGTTATGCACGTAGGTTTGGGTCTGTTTGTAATGTGTCCATGTTTCACTTTAAATTTACATCTGTACACGTCTATGATAACCTATATTTTATAAGCTTGAAGTACACCTCATCAAATTTATTCGTTGTTTAATTGAGAGTGACTAAGTCACTCTCAAGTAAAGCACTGTTAGTCACCAATGCTCATACGATATCGCAATGCAAAAAGTACTTACAGGAGATGATGATAGTCTCTCAACTAGTAGGTTACATCTTTCCACTTTTCTCTCTCTTGTGCTAATATTTTCGTATCTGGGAAGGATTTACCCTTGGTATCCTTTAGTATCAGATCTTCATACTTCATTTTACCCTCCTTTCCAGTTCTTTCCCACAACAATTCTTTCTAATAACAATATGTGGGTAATTCTAAAAAAAAAGCAATTTTCACAGAGTAAAATTTTCCATTCAAAAAGTTTCTGTTTGGGGGAATTTGAAGGTGGAATTTATTGTTTGTGTGTCCCACAAGACATAAACACCCTTCTGCTCAATTCATGTTGACCAGGGGAGGGGGCAGAGCATTTAAAAATATTATCTATCCACGGCATGAGAATTTCTCATGCCGTGGCTATTCTCCAATGCCGTGGCTCAGTAAAAATGAGCCACAGCATTGGATATTCTTATGCCCTGGCCAGATGTTATTCAACTTCAAACCTTCAACATGAAGAGAAGATATATTATGCTGTTGTATTTAACCTGTTGGAGAACAATGACCAACGTTTATTAGGTAAGTATTGAATGGTGGGGACTAGTTGAAAAATTATACTTATTATAGGTATCATAATTTATATGTTTTATTCCAGGTTGAAATTGTGTTAAAAACTTACCCACTTATCTCAGTGCAAAAATTATGTGGAGAACCATGTTTTAGGAGTAAAGTACCAGACTGCAGTTGAATCCCATACAAAGGACAGGTAATGAAACTGTCACAATATTTTGAAAAATCTTGGTAAGTTGATTTTGAAATGAGATTAGGACAATACTCATTAATCAAACAAAAAATTAACACAGAGAAATAGCCTTAGACTTATTCTGACTAAAAATTTAGGACCACTTTCATAAAACCACGGAATTTCTCACTTAAAATTACTAAATAAATCTTTGATATTTACGACTAGTAGACAAAATTATTATATTTAAACAAAAACTCAATGAACAAACTTGTAAAAATATCAAAATACTCTCTAAGCAAGATGAGACACTTTTGCATGAAATGAAATGTTTCTCTTAATATTATTTAGTTAATACTTAACATAAAATTTTGGATAAGACTCGTTTGCATACATTGGATCATTTTTGATACCTAGCAGTCGCTTCCTCTCGGCAATTTTCTTTCGCTTCAATCGTTCTTTATGGGAAAGGGCCACTGATAAACAAATGTAAGTAGGTTTAAATGTACAAGTACATACATTTCACTTTCAAAATCTCATGTCGTGGTTATCACTTTTCAATGCCGTGGTCAATGGAAGCAGCTTATGCCACGACATAAGAGACAAAAAGCAAGACACGACATTGGAAAATTTTCAATAATTCTATTTTTCTACAGCCTTAAAGTATTTTCGAAGCTACTTTTCAATCTTAATTTAATCACACGTACTAATTAAGTGTTCTCCTTCTTGTTTCAGGTGAAAATCCTATCATTTTGGCGGAGAACGAACAGCCACGCTATCGGATACCAAAAATTGTACACAACACTAATTTCACTGATTTATTATTACAGAATCGATAAGGCGTACAGTATCCAAGATCTAAGATGCGGATTATGTTATTACTATTCAAACGAAGCCATTCAGCTTCGCAGCCGCATGAAACATGTAAACAGTGTGCCAGAAGAAGCAACTTAAAAAATGGCCACGGCATAGGAACAAAAACCCAGTTACTCAACTATAAAAGCTCTCCTCTGGGTCACATAGAAAACTTTTTGTCCATTCTGTAGGTGTCTGTCTTTGCTTTAACCCTTCCAATAATATTTATATTGATTTCCCGTGAAATAATGCCTAATTAACATCATTATGGAGACTTTTATAAAATAAGGACTAGTGAGTTACAGCCACGGCATTGGAGATTTCGAGGATTCTGAAGGATTTTTTGAAATTAGGAGAGGGGGCATATTATTTCTAATTATTGAAAAAAGTGAGGGACACGTTGCTCTACAACACAGTAAAAAAAAAAATTGGAAAACGTGTTTAGTTGTTGAGAATTGCATTGGTACCTGAAAATTGCTTTTTTTTTAAGAATTACCCATGTACATCAATGTCTTATATCATAACCTATCAAACTCTAAATTTCTGTTTCCCTTCCTATTCACGTCAGTAGTTCTTCATTCCGGTGTTTTCGAAAAGCGCAAAGCCGAAAGTAGTGAAGGTGAAATGCGCTTTTCGACTCAAGCGAGAGTGGCTCATTTTGCGCTTTTACACTACATCGAGTGAGGCTAATTTTGCGCTTTTCCACCAAAGATGAACATGATGTTCTCGTCATGTATGAACAGGAAGAATTGAAGACAGATAAGACGGAAAGATATG
Source organism: Acanthococcus lagerstroemiae (assembly GCA_031841125.1). Taxonomy (NCBI): domain Eukaryota; kingdom Metazoa; phylum Arthropoda; class Insecta; order Hemiptera; family Eriococcidae; genus Acanthococcus; species Acanthococcus lagerstroemiae. The sequence goes on along the minus strand of CM063106.1, from coordinate 12,260,798 downwards.
TATGTGAGACTAATTCTCTTCGTTTGCAAACGTTAGTAATAGTTTTTTGTTTATGCTAGTAACATGTGAATAAGTGGCAAACCGCGCAAGCATGTTGAAAACGCTCGTTTCAAATAAAGGTGTGAAATGCATTCTCGAGGATGAATTTAAGTACCGACTACAACGACATTTACGTGATGGTGATATTTCATGGCGTTGTGCAGTAAAATACTGTCCTGCCACAATCCGAACTAATGCAGCCGGAACGGTAATAACGCGAAATTTCAATGGTGATCACGGACATGATGGTTTGTCACGAAGAGATGTTGATTCTTCTGTTATCCGCAATGCCTGCAAGCGGAGAGCGAAAGATGATCTGTATGAGAAACCTATGAAGATTATGCGGCGAGTATTGGGGAGTGAAGAAAATGCTGATACAGCCATTGAAGAAGATGATCTTTATAAAGTCCGACAAGCAATGTACTATGTACGACGCACTTTCTTTCTTCCATGCCTAGGGTACCGAAATGTCACGAAAAAGTTATACAGCAACTAAGCAGCGACGACTACGACCTCCGCACTATGAAAGGTGAGGAATTCACTTTCGTTGATAAGGATTCTGGAATTGTAATTTTTACATGTCAGTCAAATTTGAAATTTCTCCGCGAAAACTGCGAGACGATTTTGGGTGATGGGACATTTCATGTGTGTCCGAAACACTTTCCACCAATTATACACAAACGTCATAAGTACATCCAGGTACTATTTTGCCTACTTCCGTCGAAATCTGAAGCATGCTACGTGCAAATGTGGGAATTCATTAAGCGAATAGCTCAGAAAGAAATCTGCCCTAAATTAGTTGTCCTAGACTTTGAGCAGGCGGTTCGTTCAGCTGTGCGCGAAGTATTCCCAAATTGTCGGATCACGGGTTGTCGTTTCCACTGGGGACAAGCGTTATTCCGCAAAATTCAAGCATTGGGACTGAAAAGTGAATACAGTGATCCAAAATCAGAAATTGGCAAGTGGTTAAAATTGTTCTTCGGTCTTCCCCTCTTACCACCTGATGAGGTCAGCAGTGCCGTCGATGATTTAATCAGAGAACGACCTCGTCGAATAGCACTACGGGAATTTTCTGAGTATGTTCGAAGTACGTACACCGACAACGAACCTCGATTTCCACCACCTAATACATGAGCTGCATGTCCAGATGATGAGCACGTCCGAACAACGAACGGCGCAGAGGCATTTCATAAGCACTTGAAAGATATGTTTTACAATGCCCATCCGCATGTTCATAAGCTTGGGCTTGTTCTAAAGGATCTTCAAACGCACACGTACTTGAAAATAAAGAAACCGTCGAACCGTCCACTGAAGAAAGAATATGTGGAGCGTCTTCAGTACATCAAAGATATACCTGGGCTACGTATCAGGCGGGGAATATCGCCAGACGCAAGTACATTAAACGAGTAGGCTCTTCAAGTTTGCCCCGACAACGCTATTGTAAATATTTTTAAGTGATGCTCTTTTGATTTTCATTTGAAACTGATTATTTCATTAAAATTAAAATTTGCGCTTTTGTGAAACTGATTATTTGGCTAAAATTAAAATTTGCGCTTTTACACCGTCAATCATTACTGAATTTTGCGCTCTTCGTTTATTCCTTCTCCCTCCCTTTTTGCGCTTCTCAATTAGTGATTTTGCGCTTTTTTCATACAAATTGACAAATTTTGCGCTTTTCCTATACAGCCCTTCATTCCTGATCTTTTCTATTAACTGGATTTTCAACATTCTCCGATAACATTATAATTAAAAATTGTCTCTCCTCCTTTCTGATGTTCCTACAGTCAAGGTCTCACATTCATACAATACTATATCCCGATACGCAAAATCCCGCCAGTTACCCGGGGAACTATAGGGGAACCAAGGGGAACTGACGAGTTTCTGGGTAATCTGTGGGTAACCGTGGGTAGCAAATGTGTAACTTTTCCGCGGGTAACTAGAGGGTAACTATGACTGCATATCGGGATGCGCGAAATCCTGCCAGTTATCCGGGTAACTAAATGGGAACCAAGGGTAACTGACGGGTTCCTGGGTAATCTGAGGGTAACCAAGGGTTGCAAATGGGTAGCTTTTCCACGGGTAACTGACTGCGTATCGGGATTCGCAAAATCCCACCAGATGGGAACCAAGGGTAACTATGGGTTTCTAGGTAATCTGAGGGTAACCGAGGGTTGCAAATGGGTAACTTTTCCGCGGGTAACTAGAGGGTAACTGATTGCGTATCATTATGCGCAAAATCCCGCCTAGTTACCCGGGTAACTAAAGGGGAACCAAGAGTAACTGACGGGTTTCTGGGTATTCTGAGGGTAACCGAGGGTTGCAAACGGGTAACTTTTCCGCGGGTAACTAGAGGGTTACTAATTGCGCATCGGAACAACTACTCCAAATATACATTCGAAGAAACCTTAGTCTTGCTTCCAAATAATTTATATTTGGTGTAACTATGTATGTCTCCTTATTTGAGAAAAAATATCTTTTAGTTTGTTCTATTCTACTTGTTTTCTCTGTTTTACTTCTTCCATATTGCATTATCAGACTACCTAAATAAGTATTTAAATTCCTTTACCTTCTTTTTTTTTCTTCTCCTATTTCCATGTTGATTGGATTTTGTTTCCTTCTACTAAGTACCATCACTTCCGTTTTATTTTTATTCACCTTCATTTCAGAAGTAGGTACCTATTTTATTTTCAATTTTTTATCCAAATTTTCCAATGTTTCCTTTTTAGTTCTTCTTTACTTCTCTCCACGATTGAAATGTTATCAGCAAAACTCATCATTTTAACCGTCTTTTCTCATATTTTCACACCTGATTTCCTTTCATATCTTCCATTCCAAGTACTTTTTTCTTACAAATACCTAGGTCAAACAGTACTGCCAACAAACAGCATTCGCTTCTCCCTCTTCATCCTCTATTTGCATTTGAGCCCTTTCATCCGTATTATAACATCCATGTTTTTCTTATTTCTTTATACCTAATTCTTGTCTCCTTCAATACATTATTGAAAGTTTTTTCTGAATCTACAAATGCTACATACAAGCTACTGTCCCGTGGTAACTGTGATTGGGCGTCGTATAGGAATACAACGCCACCTATTAACAAACGATCAAAGTACGTAGATACATATAACTTATTGACTATTCAGTATACAAATTTGAACATTTCCCAATCACCGCGAGTTCATCATTGCGGCGCGTTGAATGGAAGAAGTACAGATTTACTCTACGAATTTTTTTGGAAATCAAAGGAGTCGTATCTGCTTCATCATGACAATGCGCGTTTTCACGCATCACAGTTTAGGCAAATTCTGTAAAAAATGGAAAATCCAGGTGGTACCGCACCCATCTTACAGTCTGGACGTCGCTTCCTGTAATTTCTGGTGGTTTCCGACGCTCAAAAAGAATTACGCGGTTAGAAATTCCACAGTGCAGTACAAAATGATTTCAAATCTATTCCTACAGATGAATTCCGGAAGACAGGTCATATGAAGTGGCTAGAACGGATGCAAAGGTGTATCAATTCCAATGGCCGGTATTTTGAAGAAAAAAAATCGAGAGCCTCATGAAATAAACGCAAAATTGTAAATTTTTGTAAAAAATATACAACTTTGCAAGAAGAAAAAAAAACTCAAGGGTAAAATCTTACTATATTCATTCAACGTGTTGTAATCCCGATGCGCAATTAGTTACCCACTAGTTACCCGCGGAAAAGTTACCCATTTGCAATCCTCGGTTACCCTCAGACTACCCAGAAACCCGTCAGTTACCCTTGGTTCCCCTTTAATTACCCGGGTAACTGGCGGGATTTTGCGCATCGGGATGATGCACTCGATGATTAGAAAATGTTCAAATTTGTACGATAGTCAATGAGTTATGTATCCACCATTACTTGGGTCGTTAATCGATGGCCTCATATTCCTATACGACGTACAGTCTCAGTTACCACGGAATAGCCTATACGCGACTCATATGACCCACATAAGGTGTCTACTAGCACTACGAAGTGAATTGTGAATCGTCGGGCACCAAGCGATTCAAAACGACGGATGTCAGTGCTCAGGTGTTTCTAGATGCTCTACTTTAGTATACAACTCCACAACAAGATATTCATTAACGTCATTACCTTAGCCACAAACTGTTCGAAACACAATTTTGTACCGTGATCTAAATTTTTCTATCTAGCCATTGGAATCCTTACATTCCGACAATAGCTCTTTACCAGCTTTGACAGCTCTTTTCTGAATTAGGGGTCCATTGACAGGAACATTCTTGGCTCACGTTACACAAAACCATTCATACACAGATTCATTCACTGCCGCTTGATCGGTCTTTCTCAATTTTAAATGCTTTAGTCACCATCTCCAACACGCACCACACAGTTAGTGAATGTCTTCCTTATGCTTAATCATGTCAGAAACTTGCGTCTTGCCAATTCCAAACTGAGCCGCAAGCACGCGAACACTTTTCTTCTCTTCCTCGTGGAGTTCTAACGATGAAATTTTTTCAGACAACAGAAGATGTTTACGTTCAGTACCTATCGTCAGTACGCGAACAGAAAAGATGATCGTACACGCTGACGCACCTACTGCCTCCAAGGAAACAGTGCGGTACGCACTGACACACGTCATCGCGACTTTTCGCAAAATATTCTCCATCTACACTTTTTTGTAGGATACCTAGATAACGTCGGCAAATATTGGCACCTCGTATAGGAGGGCCGACGTGATGAAGGGGGATCACGGCACCCCTGACTTGCCCCTCGAAGATGATTATATGTCCAATGTCGATTCGACTTCAGAGTAAAAGTTGAGGGGACTATCTTTTTACAGCCGGTATACCGCAATGATCGCTGTTCTTATTTACTGATGCTGAAATACAATATTATCCGTTGCGCGAAAATCCAAGAGCCAATCAGAACGCTCCGTTTACGTGGTAGGTAACTGGTAACTCTCTAGTTATCCATTCAGCCCGGTAGTTACCTGTCAGTTACCCTCGGAAACCCTTCAGTTACCCGGATGATTGGAGATATACAAGAGGGTAATTTTTCTGCGGGTGACAGGTGGGTTTTCGCGCATTGGGTATATCGTTATGTGCATTAGTTCATTATCTGAAACAGTTATATAATTCTTTCTCGTTATTCTTACCTCAACTCTTGAAAAAATAAGCCAAACCGACCCAGTTTTAACTATTTAGACTGCGATTCATCGGGAAATTTCCCGGTGCCCCGGCGTGTACGTCAAACCCTTAACAGTCCTTCCAAAAATTGTTCCTAGACCCGTCACTAACGCACCACTGTTGCAAACGGCCAAAAAACGAGTGCCATAGAATTCGAAGCGTTTTCTTTCTGTAATTCTACAAGCCAGCTAATAGGTGAACGCCTGTTTTATGCCAAGATTACTTCAGTGTCGCCTCTCTGACACGCACACACACACACACATTCATTAGAGAACATAATCGTGAAAAGTGTTAATGAACCACGTAGAAAATCTCCAAAATACTCCAATCTCGACTGAAACTAAACAGAACAAGGTACTCGTACGAAGATTTCTTTCTGTTCAAAAATACTACACTCGAAAACTAGCAGCCACTGAACCGATACAGCGAGCTAACTTCGACTGGGATGCGAGTTTTTCTATAACAAAGCAGCGCAATCACAAAATTTCCGAATCGCGTTTAATTAGAATGTCGTTGTTCTAATTGGATAACATATTTAAAGACACACGCTGTAAAAACGTTAAATTAGACGTATAAATCTCTGAATGAGAAGATAAAGGTAATGTAGCTTGTAAACCGGCGTTCAAAGACATTCTTTGCTGCTTGCTGTTCAGGAGACACGCCGGGTGCCACTGCAGAGAGGAACCCGCACTCCTACATCGGTGAAGCACACATAGCATCCAACAGGGCAAGTGTTTAAGATCGAGCGTGCCCTCTTCTAAATAAGATCGACCCCGTTCACCTATACAGCATTTGAGCTCACTTTTTTCCCCTTCCGGGTGCTGGCCGTCGGGGCCTTCGTCCATCAATTAAACACATCGCAGCTACTTCCAACTCTCGGTATATTTATTTGTTTTTCATCGCGGCGTATCCTCGTATAATTGCTTCTTCATAAAAATACGTCTTTATTAATACCGTCATAACTAGTTACAAATTCGTAATATTCTCTTCGTCGCGCGTACCCATGAATTATGTTTGAGCTCTATTTTAAGGCCGACTCTTATTTATCACGCGGTCTTTGTAAATGCCTAATTTAAGGATAAATAATCGTGTCAACGCCCACGTCTTACAGCGACTTTCAAATTTTACTGCGTCGTTAAACGTCGGCTAACTAAATTTCAAATCATCGTGTTACCTGCGAGCGACCGCATGCGACGTCGAGTTCGCCGCGCTTTACGATCGCGGCGCCCGGCCGACGCGAGGCTGCGCCCGATGTCACCAGCGATTCGATTTTTCAAAGTCGTAGGAGAACGGTGGGCCGATACGATACCTCGGTCGGATGAGAAATTTCACAAAATTTAATCTTGGCGAGTTCGCCCTTTATCCGTTGATCCGGGTGTTTGTGAAGCGTCTAGTCGAATTGCATTTCAAGAATGTAGTCATTTCTGTAACATTGGTTGTGGGTAGCCGGCACCTACTGATGTTGTAGGTATCCTACAATTTGATAAGTGAGAGCACGAGATATCCGCATTGCGATCATAACGGATGATTAGAAGTTCCGTATTTGGGTCACACCCTTTCTCGTCCCTGTCGAATATATCCAGAAATCCTTGACATTGTTCAAGAATCTCTGCAGTCAATGTTCAGCGCATACATTTGAAGATTATTATTTCAATTTTAAACTTGAATCGGAACTCACATACAGGGACGGACTGGGGCGGTAAGGCCTCTGGGAAAATACCTAGAAAAAGGCCTCAACTGATGTATGGCGGCAGCTTCGAAACGTATAAATTTCAAAAATAAATATACAGTAAAACCACCTTTACTGGACATCTCTGAATAACGGAGTCCTCTGAAGAAGGTAGGTACCATGTTTCGTAGTGTCCTTGGCTGGACAGCGCAAATCTGAAGTGAAGGGGCTAAACGGGAGCTCGGGCCAGTCTCAATGCCTCCGTTTGGTCACTGATGCAATACTCGAAATGGTAGTTTCCGGGGCCAGGGGTGCGATGTCTGGTGAGCCAATTTGGCCTGCGTACAATGTCATACGCTCCAAACATTCCCATCTCAAACCCTGCTAAGTATCATGTTTTTTTTTGTTGTTTTTTTAAGAACCTAGTAGTGAATTTCACTAAGAGTACCGTTTACGTTACGGAATATGTGTACAACTGCAGGTATACTTGACACAACAACCCGATGCGCAATTAGTTACCTTCTAGTTACCCACGAAAAAATTACCCATTTGCAACTCTCAGTTACCTTCAGATTAGGTACCCAGAAACCCATTAGTTATCCTTGGTTCCCCTTTAGTTACCTGAGTAACTGGCGGGATTTTGCGCATCCCGATACGCAGTCAGTTACCCTCTAATTACCCGCGGAAAAGTTACCCATTTACAACCCCTGGTTACCCTCAGATTACCCAGACTCTTGGTTCCCCTTTAGTTAACCTTGGTAACTGGCGAGATTTTGCGCATCAGGACGTTAGCCACCCCTTCAAAGCATCTTATTATACTATTTCTCGTACTTCCACATTAAATAAAAATTATTGTCTACCAAAACTAAACAAGTAAAGTTGAAGTTTTTCTTTCACATTATCAATATGTTTGATTTCCATCATTTTTAGCCGAGCCTATTGCAATGACTTTTTTCCCCCTTCTCTTTTCTTCTCATTTCCAGTTCAATTCAGTTGGTTCAGTTCAGTGGCCCATATTGTTTCAGATGTGTGGTTTTTAGTAGTGTTCACTGATCTGAGTCACAGTTCAATTCAGTGGCGTTTTATTTCAGAGAAATTAATTAGTTGAAAATAATAAAAATAATTATAAGCAACAATTTCAATTTTATTAGAGTCTGTAACGAACCTTTTGCAGTCACTTTTTTGTCTCTTCGTTTTTTTCCTTCTTAAGATGTGCTCATTGATCTTGATCTTGATTACTGTGAGAGCGGTATTTTCAATGCACAGAGCCAAGGACCCGATGCGCAATTAGTTACCCTCTAGTTACCCGCGGAAAAGTTACCCATTTGTATAACCCTGGGTTACCCTCAGATTAACCAGAAACCCGTCGGTTACCCTTGGTTTCCCTTTAGTTACTCGGGTAACTGGCGAGATTTTGCACATCTCAACGCGCAATCAGTTACCCTGTAATTACCCGCAGAAAGTTACCCATTTGTAACCCTTGGTTACCCTCAGATTACCCATAAACCCGTCAGTTACCTTTGGTTCTCATTTAGTTACCCGGGTAACTGGCGGGATTTTGCGCATCAGAAAGATGAAATTTAAAAGATGCGATTACTCGCATTTACGTATATATGTTTCATTTTTATTTCGGATTTTACTTAAGACTGGAGTATTGTACGTTTAGTACTTTTCTACAAAAGGAACTAGTTCCTCAAGAAAAGTGAGAAAATTAACCAGAATTAGAAGAGTGTGTTGTTAATGTCTGAAATATGGTTCTCAGTTTAATTTGTGGAGAATTTTCTTTGAATCGGAGCAAGTATACATATAACTTTCTGTGGTACTCTTAGCAGTAAATTTTCCAAAGAATAATGCGATGTGAATTATCTCTCATAAATATGGTAAAAGCATTAATGGTAATTTTGGTATTCTGTTTCAGGTTTAGAGTGATGAAACCTAGCGTTATACAGCCGCGTCACCCTCTATGGCGACGATGGGAATGTTTCGTGAGGCAAATTAACTACATATATTAGGTCGTGAACAAATACCTACAGGAACAAGGTCAACTATACATATGATGCACAGAAAGTTTGTAAATGTAGATCAGAACACCAGAGGCAGAATCGTATATACTGCAAGAAGCATACTACAACAAAGACTACAAATTTTTCAAGCAACAGGGCCCTCTCTGCCGAACAACTTGTGATTGACAAAGTTAACCAAATCTTGTATAAGACAAAAAGTTGGTTTCACACTCATCCGTGCATATTTGGTCGCCATATTCTCTAGCTCTTGCTTACTTCCTGCCGCCGTACCATATCGTCCGCGAGCTTTAAGTGGCTTAATTTCTTGCCGTCGATCTTCATCGGTTTTTCGCTTCTCTCGAGTTTTCTTACTATGTGTTCTAACACGCAGTTGAAAAGATTTGGGGACAGCGGATCTCATTGGTGTACCTACTCCTTTTTATACTCCAAATTCCTCACATACGCACTGTTGCTCCTTCGTACACAGCACTTATAATTCTTGTCCACATTTCGGGGATACTCTTTGTTTTTTCTTTGCTTTACACAGATGTTTGTGGTTTACCAAGTCGATTGCTTTTTAAAAAGTCAGTTAGCATAAGGTGGATTTCGAGATTGTGTTCGTTGGCCTTCTCAATTATTTGCTTTTATGTAAAAATTTGATCTACTGTGGAGAAGTTTTTTCTAAACCCAGCCTACTCTCTGCCTTGATTCTCGTCTAAACTTCTGTAGATTCTATTTTTGATAAGTGTGACGAATATGTATTCTGCTCATGCCTAGTATTAGGTTTATTGGTCTATATAATTACTGATTTTTGCCGGCTTCCCTTTCTGAACAACAAGATTATCTCGGCTTTCTTCCATTGTATCTTAATTTCTTTTTCCTTTAGTGCGGTTCTTCGAGGTTATCGGCCAGGATTTTTATTGTATCATTGCTCAATCTGGACCGAGGGCTTTATTGCTTTGTAACTTTTTTAAAACTTGTTCCACCTCGGACTTGAGTATTCCTGGGACTTCCTCCTTTTTCAACTTTTTTTTCTTGCTGACCATTTTTATTTTTCTGCAGTTCTCTGTAATACCTGGAGGCTATTTCTAATTTATGCTTTTCTCTCCGACACCGGTTTTCCTTCTTCGTTTAGCATTTTCAGCATCAGGCTCTTCCCGGTGCTCAATTCCTTCCTTATTTTCCCTGTGATGAATTTGTTGGTATTTTTTTTTTTTATCTTTGTCTTCACCGTTTTTTCTTGCTACGTTAGCTTTGTTTTCTCTTAGGCTTTTCAGATTTAGTCAAAGTAGTTCAGGAACAACGTAAGTCCCAAAATTTCGAAAATCGTATTTAGTTCTTACAGAAAAATGTTCCTTGACCCTAGACGCACTTATGGTGAAAAAAATGAGAATTTTTCTCTGATGAATAATGAACGTGGCAGCACTGAGAAGTTTACATGTAATGCAGAAACCACACGTAACTTCGGGACTTAGGTTGTATCTGCATTAGGTACATGAAAAGTTGAAAAAAATCCGAACGAGTTCCGACTTGTTCCATCCTGTTCTATTGTAACTGGTAGTGAACGCAAATATCAAGAAAATTCAATATCGATAATATGACTATCAAAACCAAGTGATATCTATATTATCAATATCAAACCAACAATTTTCAATAATAGAGCATAGAGCTGCGCGACTGCAGTCTGCAGCTTCGCAGTTTGAAGCCTAAAAAAAAAAACAAAAAAAAACTTGAAATAATGTAAAAATTTGCATTTTTGCATTTTTACCCTAAACGTGTAAAATATACAAAATGAAATGGGGCTTAAAATGCACGGATTTTTCTGAAACGTAAAACATTTTTCATCACTTTTGAAACCAGAGATTATCTAAAAAATATGCATTTGCATAATTGTGAGATAAATTGAAGGGTCTTTTTTCTTTGGCGAAATCGAGTTATTAATATCATATTAATAACTCGATTTCGCCAAAAAAAAAAGTTACTTACCTGCTTCTTTCTCTGTACCCTTCAGTTCCCATGCGTAATCAGTTACCTTCTAGTTTTACTCACGGAAAAGTTACCCATTTTCAACCCTTGGTTACCCTCAGATTACCAATAGAAACCCATCAGTTACCTTTAGTTACCCGGGTAACTGGCGGGATTTTGCGCATCAGGTTGGTTCCACAAACTGAACTGGATCCAAATATTTCACGTTTCTAATTTGTAGATTCATTCCGCTCCTTTTTAGAACGAGTTGAAATTAATTTAATCATTAACAATAATTAGTTCGTTTTTAAGGCTTGTAGAACGCTGAATTCTAAATTATTACGAAAGAAAACACGTACCCGATGCGCAAAATCCTGCCAGTTACCCGGGTAACTGACGGGTTTATGGGTAATTTGAGGGTAACCGAGGGTTACAAATGAGTAACCTTGCCGCGGGTAGCTAGAGGGTAACTGATCGCGTATCGGGATGCGTAAAATCCCACCAGTTACCCGGGTAACTAAAGTGGAACCAGGGGTGACTGATGGGTTTCTGGGTAATCTGAGGGTAATCGAGTATTGCAAATGGGTAACTTTTCCGCGGGTAACTAGAGGGTAACTGATTTCGTATTGGGTATTTAGGCAAGATAACAACAAATTAACGCAACCGCAAGTCCAGACGGTGAACAGTACTTACTAGCTACAGTGTGAATCAATCATGTAATGCAGAATCCACGTAAATCCAGCACATTGAAATTCCGTCCACAACGATAGATATTGCGTAAATGTGCAGAAATTTGTGTTACGATATCTACTCATTACAAACGCATCAAGTGCCATGCAATTTTTTCCGCAGAGACTACATTAGAAGGCTATAAAGTGTTTTATTTTGTTCCTGAAAAGTTTAGCTCTTTGGACTTATGTGGTTTCTGAAGTCTGTCCTTTCTGTTTTGCTCAATTCTCACCTACTTCTTTCCCCTCCACACCTTTCATGATTGCCTTTTCGATAATGTGGTATAATATTTCTTGTATAGAACTTTCCTCCTTAAGTCGCTTCTTGATTTGTTTTGTCATTTGTTCGTTCAGTTCCTCTGTCCTTTCCATGGGTATCATTCTTGTTGTCTTTCGTGCCTTTTTCCTATAGTGTTTGAGCCTCCCTTTTTTCTCAACCGCTATTTTCTTACTCTCGTGATCTTTTGCTCTGATAGGAAGTCAAACTGAAGGTAATTTCAGCGTTATTTGGAGCAGATGCAACTCTCATGCAGCTAAATCACAACAGCGACTTTGATTTAATTATGGCATACCTGATAAGCCTTCAATTGCCCTTGAATTTTGGCAGCAACCTGGGTTGAGCAGTAGTTAGGGCCTCCTGTGTGCCGCCAGGGCAGTAATAACGAGTAAAATAGCTAATGATTTTCATACCTATCTTATGGCGCATGGCGTTCACCCATGAAACGCAGTCAGACCTGATACATATAAATACCTGCATCTTACATTTCATAAGCTGGCCAACTTTGAATTGATTGGAGTAATTGGACTGGTTCTCGTATAGTAAATGAATGAAAAAAGTTTAAATTTTCGCTTAATTGTATTCTACTCGACTTCAGATCGAAAACTCATGAATATCATATCGATGAACAAATCTATCGAAACAGGAACGAAGAATTTTCACTAATTAAAAATGGTAGGTATATTATAATATACATTTTCGACTTCATTGGCGGTATGCAGTTTTAATCACTACTTATCTGTAAGAGATTCGGCCCTTTGATAAACTTTTTATTTGTATTGAGTATATTTTCTGTTCTGGTATCACTACCATAATCCAAATAGGTACAATGAAAAAAGAAAGAAAAAAGTTAAGAGGGTTCTAAATTTGTATACCACTGCAAATGAAGTCGACTATACTTCTTGTGGAAACGTCATAAAACCACATATTGGTCGAGATATTTCGCCAGATTAACGGAAAAAAATTTAAGGTAGACTGACATTTACTTGGAAATTTATTGAATACAATGTTAATAACACAATAATGTATTCAAATGGTTAATTAGTAGTCTCGAGTGTCGCAGTCTATGAGAAAATTCAACAGTTGCTACCACCCGCCAAGATAGGATCATTCAAAGTGTGTTTTCATCACATTCGAACTTTTTTTCCCTCATCTTCTTCTTTTAACCTCTTAATTTCGAAACCATCAAAATATTTTTATAATCCTGTCCACAAACATCCGTCCTGTGATTTATTTGATAGTCGAATAAAAAATTCCGATTTATCAGCTCCATTAATTTCGTTTCGTCGCGGTACACTCGTCATTTATAATTATTCATTTGGATATTTTTACTCGCGTATACAAAACTAACGATTAATTTTCCGAATAAACTACTGCGCGTGTAAAATTACATATTTTTTCCTAGGTAGCAATTATTATGTGTTCTACCGGCTTCGTATTGACGACGTTTTAAATATCTTCTGATGTCTTTTTGGTTACTCTGCTAAACGCCTATAGCGTGTGTAACCAGGAGAGAAAAGAAAAATTACGCTTGTTTATTTCGACTGGGAAAATATAAAAATACCTCGCGATTAAATAGTCCCCCATCTATAATCTAGATTAGTTACATCGAGAATACATTGTCGCACAGGGAAAAAATTGGAAGGAAAAATTACATGTTACTTTAATTGGAACGTTTACAATTTCATTCTAGAGAACATAATGTTTTTTAAAAGTACATTAATTTCAGTTTTCATACAAATGGGTGTTCATTTTTATCATTTTAGATCATTTTGGTGATATGGCATTAAACGAAACCAACGAAACGCTGTCTACTTGATTCAGCTACTCTGGGTGCGAACTGCGGAGCTTCATGCTTGAGAGAATGCGTCAGCCGAACGGTATACTGGACCACCATTTTAATTCCCAACTAGCCCGAACATCCTTGATCACGATGTTCGAGCGCGTTCGGGAATGCTCGGACTAACTTGGGAATCAAAATGGCGGTCCAGTATACCGGTGTGAAACTATAGCACCCTACCGAAAGGGTGTTAGTACTGATATGCACGTACCAGCGTTTGTCTAGCGATGCTCGCATATGCCCATAATGTCTAAATTACCTAAGTCTCTTCATCTCAAGGATTGCGTTCTGTGTTTCCCTGTCCGAGTATAATTGCACATTCCATAATCCAATTTTCATTTGGTTCACATGAGCAGACGAGGGTATTTTTCGTATCCTGTACGCACTTAAGGGCTGCACCGGACTCAGGGCCGTTGTTTGGATTTTTTCTGCCATAGTTGCCATGGTCTGAGGAGATTAGCCAGGGTGGTTTCCCGTTACAAGTTTGCTATCATTGACTAGTCGACGACTAGACCGATTTGAGACTGCAGGTATTTACGGATACCTATCGGTTTTCCGAGAGTAAAATTTGAGTTCAATTGCCCGCCGAATTTGGTGCTTCGTACAGCCTGCATTGAATCAGAGGACGCGTGGTCGTGATCAGAGCTGGGTAGAGGAAAAATGTGAAACTTGCCTCATGCCCGGTGATATCAAGATTTGCGTTTCCATTTACGATACCCGATATATTTGTACTAGACCAACTTGTGGTGGAGAAAGTGTGGAATTAGACGAGCTTCAAAATGAAGCAGGTTAATGCGAAACTCGGCCTGGCTATAAAACGATCCGGAAGGTGGCAAATTATTGACAATCGCTACCTTAACTAGTCGAGCGTAGGTGTTTCACAGGCTGTCAGCTTTTGTATTAAATACCCATTTCATTGGAAATTCTGGTCATAACTCCTTCTAAAATCGAATTAATTCTTCTTTTTCGATGTTCATAAATATGCAGGTATAACGATCGGATGTTATCGGGATGTTGTATATTTACCTATTTTTAAATAGGACTTCACTCGATGTAAAAAGTTAATTCAAATTACAATACGATAAAGCGAGATCCGATCATAAAATTTGATATTTATTATCCGTAATAATAAATAATAATGGTTTTAAAAGAACGTTGTTCAAATAATGATGTCTTAATTTGCTCGGGTTGAAAATAGTTTATGGCCAATTACGTTAAAAATCGCTGACCCTGTCGAACTTATTTCTCGATTGTGCAAGGGTGTTTTTAACTGTTGGAACCAGTATATCTGAACATTTTACGATCTGCATCGTGTGTTTAAGACCATAACGGCTTTTTGTACTTATAGGTGTATAGATACACGAATCGAATACACATTTGCCATATTTAAATGGAAACGCGAGGATGCATATGATTTCTGATTCAATTGATCTTATCTAGGTTAGACCGAGTCTGGCAACTAGCCCTCAATCTTTGAACAGCGCCACCACTTCAAGTTTTGGAAAAGTCGGATCAATTTCTTTCTCTTTTTCTCGTTTTGTTCTTTCTGTTCCCAGTTTAAACTTCATTTTTTTGGCGCTCCCTTCTGACTGAGTGCTCAGTGTCATGGTTCCATTAGCCCCTTATGGGATTTACCATAGCTATTAGAATTTAACGGCGGGCTGCTAACGTATTCAGAATAATCGTATATAAAGAGAACGGCGATACAGTACACGAATTCCCCGTCACAACATTTTCAAAAATCTTGGCACGATCTCCATTCGAGTGGACCTTACCTTCACTCTCGTTCATATAAATTATGACAGATGCATGCAACATTTAGCAATAAGGACGGATTCTGAAATGATTATCATCACGAACAACTTCATGCATAGTTACGTTTTCTGTCTCCTTTTTTTTTTTTTTTTTTTTTTTTTTACAAATTAAGAAGGTGTTACGTAAACGGTTCCCCCGCCTAATCCAAATGTGAAGACAATACTTTCAATTTAATGCATCTGGCGCGCGTAACATCGCGTTGACGTGTTACTCGTAAGCGAGATCATTGTAACGTCTGTATTCGTAGGGCAAAATGCAGCTATAACGTTTCTGGCAGGACATCGGGC
Source organism: Acanthococcus lagerstroemiae (assembly GCA_031841125.1). NCBI lineage: Eukaryota > Metazoa > Arthropoda > Insecta > Hemiptera > Eriococcidae > Acanthococcus > Acanthococcus lagerstroemiae. The sequence continues at coordinate 12,245,003 of CM063106.1, read as the reverse complement.
AAAGGGCCATTTCAATATTTCCTAAAATTATTCGCGACGATTCCCCATGTCGAATATTAATTTGATGCGCTAATGAAACTTTTGTCAACACCGACAAAATACGGCTTCAATTATAAGATTATAAAACGTTACTAAGCAAATGGCTGTTTGAAGACAGGGCATAGATTACTGGATGAAGTAATTAGTTCAGAAGCACGACTTATGTGGACCATCAGTCAGCTCAGCCCAACTCCATAATACAAATCAGTTTTGGATGTGAGCAGCTGTACTTGATTTACCATAAATGAGAATGTAGTAGTTGAGAAACAAAAGTGAACATCTTTTGAAATATCAATGCGGACATTTATGAGGTATGAATCCAGTTTGGAACATTCTCTCTCCTTCATCCATGGTTAGGGTCAAAAAGTGCTGCACTCTAAGGAAACGATTTAAGGTGGGCCAAAGAGCAGCGGAAAAGATGCCCGTAAATATATGCAGAGACGCATGGGTGCTTCAGTGGGTATCTTAACCGTTGGAACAAGCTATCCAGCAAGTGCTCGCATTGTCCAGCAGAGGTCGATAACGACACACAAACAGCGCTCGAGGCGTCTGTCGGCAGCTACATCACTCCCGAGACGATGATTGAAGTGATGCTGGCTGGCTCGCAGAACGGGTCAGCGATGATCCAATTCGCCGGCACAGTGATGCGGCCCAAGGAGGATGCCGAAGGCGTGAGACAGCGGACAGTATCCGCGTAGCTCACGCAATCCACGCAGCAGATCTTGAGCGACGAGGACTCCTCATACGATCGGCTCTGCAGCTGAAGCCCGTTGCCGTGTCCGAGAAGAATACTGAAAGGTGATACCAGGATGCGGCGGAAGTAAGGGCGAAGACAGACACGCGAATAAAGAAGCGTGTGCTGTCGTTAGGGGTAATGGGGGGGGGGGGATTGTGCAGAGCGGTAACGGGCCTGGATGGAGACGTAGAAATGTGCCCATACAGGTGGAAAAAAGCCCTGGTAAGGGGTAGCACTGTTTTTTCTCACAGCCACACGATCTGTTCTGGGTGAACCTCAAGAGCCATTTCAAATACAGGATGGCCCAAAAGTCGGTTTATTTTCACAGTGGTGGTCTAAAAATCAGTTGATGCTCTCTGTATTTCGCGAACCTGGTGTAAAGAAACCAAATTAAGACCTAGGAGCGGTTTCTGCGTGTAGAAATTCGTAACGATTAATACAAACTTGCGCCTTAGTTTTGCCTTTCATTTTTCATACGTGCAAAATGGTAAACTACAATTTTTCTATATTTGCAAAATGATAAACGTACGAAACGATATAGCCGTCATTAGAGTATCATTCATGGCCGCAGTCTTTCAATCTAGTACAGCATTGTCTGCTCTTCACCGTTCACTTCAACCATTTATTCCCCTCTGTTCCGCCTATATATCGAATTTGGAAGCTTCAGCTACAGTCATAGGCGTGGACCCACGGAGACAGTAATAAAGACAATTATCCCTCCTGGAAATAGAAATCTGAATTAAAATTTTTTAGAAATAATAGATGAATTAAAAAAAACAAAAAAAAAACAACAATGAATTTGAACAATTGAAGGATAAAGAATCAAAACTGACATTTGCCATTTTACTTCAAGGGCTCGAATAGGCAAAATAGTGTACACGGGTGCAGGAATATCTTTGCTGCGCCTGTGAATGTGCGATATGTATAACATACTCCACGTTCATAGGCGCAGCAAAGATATTCTTGCATCCGTGTACAGTATTTTGCCTATTTGCGCCCTTGATGTAAAATGGCAAATAATGTCCGTTTTGATTCTTTACCCTTCAATTGGAAAGTTAACAATATAGTAATGTAATGAAGTTCGGTATAGTCGCTCTATGACTGAATGGTATCGTGTCCATCGCGCATCCTTACTATACAAGTTCAGTTCACAGTGCTGGAGAAGCTAGTAAACCTATTTCGTCTTTCTCACCGCTAGAATCCTAGAGAACAGGAAGACCACAGCGCCAATCAAACTGCGTAGAAAGTATACACTGCAGTTTCCTGCTAGTTTACAGGAACAAGACATCATAATTCACCTCTAGAATCTGGGGATTCAGTGCTGCGTTGTGCTTGCTTCGTGGATCGCTAACTGAAAGTTATGAAACAGGTAACTAGTGATGATTGACGAACGTATATTTTCTCGGAATAAAGCAAGAAATATTCTGACGTAGACGCAGCAAACTGGAGAAAGCAATGGCAAACTGCATCAAACTACCTTGACGATACTGCAGATCGCTACGATTCCCGGGCATTGGAAGAAGAAGTAGACTCAAAATCTGACCACAACTCTTCCTCTGAAATCAAAAATGCAGGGTATAAGTTAAAAGTTACCTACCTAGAATCCTAAAAACTATAGGAGTAGATCTCTTACTCCAAGATCTAGCCAACTTGAGAGGCAGATAATCCGTCAAATTCAGCAAGGACAGTCGGTATAAGAGATGAGCAGTCGAGGAAACAAGCAACGAGAAATGATATTTACCATTTCATTTTGAGGCATTTTTCCACTTGAACAGTTTTATATTTACACTATGAGGGAGCTGGGCGTGAATATCTTGGAATACTTGACTGGAAATAGCGCTTAAAGACCGAGGTCAGAAAAAAAAAAAAACAGAAGCGAAGATTCCTCCGCACTGTGTGAGCTGCTACATCAATCGGTAGGTGCGTGTATTGAATGTTATCTGACAGAAAACAGTTAACGGAGGTTTGGAAGAAGCAGTCTCTCTCTCTTTCGCTCACTATCTCACTAAATGTGGATGGGGGGCATTACTACGTCACTTCCGTTGCATTTCGCGTTCGTTTCACTTTTTCTACGTCAACTTCCAATCCTGAACTTATCTAAGGAAGCCTCAGTTCAAAAATACAAGCAGGAAATAAGGAAACATTATGCCTAATGAAAGGAAGATTTTTAAACGCGTTTTATTTCTTTGCCTAAGTCAGTCTGAAATAGTCTGAACCACTTAAAGGGTCCATAGCCCTAACGAGTCTTACACACATCCGGAAAAATGTTTAAATGTCTGAAACAAATGGGGAGGAGTCTGAAAGAATTTTATGCATGACAAGAAGAACGGTATAAAAACTTTTGAGCGGTCTTAAACAGTTTCAAAGGAATTTGGAAGAGCCTTGAAGTGTCTGACGAAGTCACAAACTAATATTTAGACTCTTAAAAATTCCAAAACTCATATTAGAGCCATAGAAAGTTCTACAAATTTGTTCCACTGCGCTATTAACGAAGTTCGGGGATTAGGAGATCACCCTCAAAATGACTCTAAAGTGGATTGCACATACAAATGGTCTCACATATTTTTTGATAACTGTTTTTGAAATGTCTTGACATCCCCCTCCCCCCAAAAATGCAACAATTTTGTAACCACCCCCCCCCCTCAAAGAAAAAAGTCAGTTCAGTTTTTCTAATAGTCAGGTAGGTCCACGGGAGCTTCTTTAGGCAGGGACCTGGTCAGCAAATATCCACCTGATGGATGTGGCCGAAACTGATGACCAAAAAGATTATGCTACTTGGCGTTGTTATCAGTCTCTGCTAAAACCGAGGCTGGTTTACAAATTCGGCTAGAACTTTTCACCAACTGAACTTTTTGAGAAAAAACAAAGTGGCATCGTAAATTACTTAGATGAAGTAAGCCTTTCAAATATGTATAAGGGTCATTCTACCAAAACCTTAATCATTCATGTTATTATTTTTTCCCTTTTTTTAAACATTTATACTTTTCTTCTTCATAGAAATTATTTATATGCAATATGCATATAATAGAACATATTTATGAGATTGAACCAACAGCATACTTCCCAGGGGAGGAGATAAGGAGCTCAAATTGATTACGACCACGATGAAAAATTGCAGCCCACGTTGAAGGAATTACTGAATTATTTATTTATTTATTTTATTTATCTATTTTGCAGCCCATTTGTACATCTTAATATATTAACTTAAAATAAAATTTTCTAGCTTAATGCGCCCATTGACAGACATAGGCCTCCCCCACTCTTTTCCAGCGGCCCCTTTCCCTGGCGTCTCTTCCCCAGGCGACCCCGGCATGTTGCCTGATTTCATCAGCCCATCGGGTAGTAGGTCTCCCTACATTTCTTTCTGTTCCCCTGGGTACCTATTCCAAAATTATTCTTTCCCACCTGTCCATCCCCCCTCTTGCAACATGACCCGCGTGATCAAATTTCAGTTTTTTCATGACAAATCTACAGTCCTTGACTTTTGATGTATCCCTTACCCATCTATTGGTTAGTCTGTCTTTTCTTTTTACTCCGATTACTGAATAAACTGATAGTAAATTTTCATAGTGGTATCGGATGACCTTTATCGTGGCTTTCATAATTCCAATGGAAATGGGAAAAAATCTACACAAAATTGATAAAGGATCATTGGATATTGCGATTATCAAAAATTTCAGTCGCTTGCGGCACTCATCACAATGCACCACATTTAAGGAATTTTTGTCAGTAAAATCGCCGCTTGTTTCCAGCTCTTTTCTTAAATTAATCGGCAATCCATTCTGAATTCGCAAACAATCATAGGGCATACCACATACCACCTGACTGATAAAAATACTTCAGGTTGGCTATTCTACGTTCAAAAATATTGTTTTGTCTCTGTTTTCTGATTGGTTCAAATTTGACCACGGTGAAGGAGAAAGAAGCAAGAGACTCGTTTTCAAATATGGCTGCACCGATTCTGATCGAGTCTGAAACACATACTGCATTGCCAATTTGTTCACTGTACTCACAAAAACTGTACACGCGTGTCAGTTTATCGAAACACACAGCGATAATATTACAAAAAATATTTTGTGGTCCGGTCCACGGTGAGGGACAGCCACGATGAAGGAATTTTTGAGCATTTAAGTGGAATTTCCACAATAGGGAGGGGGGCGCGATACTTCAAATTAATAAAAACGATACAAAAGTTATCCACTGAACCATTGCAGTAATAGAGGACCCTATTGTTCATACATTGTCAGATATCTAGCTGGGACAGAAATAACAAGGTTTCGGTAGAATGACCCATAAAACGTTGATATTGCTTTATCTTCTTCATTTTTCATGAATAATGTTGAAATTTCGGACGTATTACTGACTGCGTAAAATATCAAGAAGTTTTTTACAAGAAGCGATAATAAAAAAATACAGGTACCCATGAACTAGAAATTTGGCCTTGTTACTTTATTTGATACTAGGAATCAGTAGATCACTCCATCTACCTTCTACCAAAATTTTTTACTACTAATATGTGTATGTTTTTGAGTGATATGGCGTTATTACCCACATGGCATTCATAGCAATAGGCAACTTAGGTATTATGGAAAGAAAAAGTCTAACAAAAAAGAAATGCTACCTTAATACTTTCAGTTTCTGGAGAATGAAGATTAATCATGATCCAAATTCTATTAGGTAAAACCAGTTAAGAATCTGTTGACACGTTATCAGTATGTCATACCAACTCTGGAAGTGTTGTTCTAATTTCACATGAGAAGTAGCATACCTATTTTTGTCAAAACGTTTCAGTTACTACACAATCACTGATGGTGAGATAACACGTGACAGACTCACAACGAAAAGCTTAGGGTGTAGCGATCTGTCTAGGTCATCAAACAGGACTGTATTTAGAGAGAAGAAATGGAAGACTGAATACCTACGCGGCCTGCACTTACTCTAGGTGCTGGATCATGCACTTCCCAATTCGAGGCTATTTTCTGACCCTTGGCCCCTTTCTTACCGGGGGACCTTACTGCAGCCCTGGTGAAAGTCGTATCTTCTAAAACCCGAGGCTAATCCAGTGAGAGCGAGCAGGAAGATTTAATAACTAAATGTTCTCTGCTGGATGAATTATCGCATCTGACATAGCTCGTGTCGCAGACAAATTAGGTACAAATCTCAATTACCGCAAATTAAGGTTAAAAATAACACGGACGGCTCTAGTACGATATTACCTGAAATGTTCTTTACTTTTTTTTCTCTTTTCTTTCTTCAATTCTAATATTGTTATGTGGTCTCTTTTTGCAGGAGCAAATTTGTCAACGAGGGTACATTAAAACGGCGTTGACGGGAACGAACAATTAAATAGGTCCGGAAAACACAAAGAGTTCCTTTTAGTGTTCTAATATCGCAAGTGGGTAATGTTGGATGAAAATATTTAACGTTCTATTTGTAAACGACGAAACTGCGTCTGCCAATAAAGCGACGTCTGCGGCTCCTCTGACCCGCGGTATCGTCGATGTGCAGCGTAGGTGAGCGCTGGAAGTCGAAGTCTGTACACGAGGTAATTTAAAAATAAACGCCTTCGGATCGAATCCGAACTCGTTAAAAATAGCGAACGATGTTTAATTGTACTGCACGACATTATAAGATCGCGAATCAAGAGCTTTGATAGTGAAAGAATCTTGGTGAAGTTCGCACAAACGTCAGTAGAATGAAAGGAACGATGAAATCGCACACCAGACTCCGAGCATCAACCAGAAACATTAAGTATGGCTGAGGCATTGAAATTGTTTTTACGAGTGTCGCTAGGGGAGATGGGTGCTATTAATATAAATAGCGATGTTTTTACATAATGAATTTTAATATCCCGTTCCAAGACTGTAAATATTGTCTCAAGTCTTGTACCAAGTTTCGGCCTTTCTTTTTCAGCCACTCCGAATAATCGTGTGGTGTCAATAATGGACGTTAATAACCCTCGTCTCCGGCGATAAAAATCTATCCGTATAATTATGAGGAAGAAATTTTCGCTCCAAGAATATGTCCGCGTATCGCGAACATAAAATCTAGGTAAATTTATAAAATATAACGATTCACACACACAAAATAATATTTCCTACATCGTTGGTGGAAACGATGTTAACTCAAATTTTATAGTTTTGGCAAACGCTTCAAATTGAGCACATTCGCTCTTGGCCTTGTTTTTCGATGAAATCGTCCACCATTAGGCAGGCGCTGATACACAGGGAGGGCAATAACTGTGCGTGTCCCTCCCAAAGAAAGAAATTTATGTAGAATTCGTTGACCATTGAGAAAATTTCAACGAACGGAAATAATTCGACAGCATTTAGCGTGGTTTTCTTCGCGTATACAAAATTATGGTTTCGGCCACACCTATCAAACGAAAGCCCGGATAGGTGGCCCATCTGAACTTCGAAGTATTTCAGGGATAGATCAGTCACCCCAACATTCAGGTAGGCTGAGAAATAAAATAAACAACCAGTCGCGTTTTCAGCCAGACAAGCTAGTATGTCAACCGAACTGAAACATCAATAACCAGCGCTGGATTCTTGTAGAACTTTACGCCCAAACTCGGAATGCACTTGGCGAAGAACGTATTTGCGAGAACTTCTAAAAAACACTCGAGCTCGGAGTATTAGTAACTGCGAAAAACTGTGACTGTAATGCCAGGACTCCCAAACTTGTTATTGGGATTCTAACAGCATATCCTTATAACCACGGGTATACTAAGGAGCCATTTTTTTGTCTTTATTTTTCCGTTACGTAAGACGCAAGGAGTGGCGAGCGACGATCGAGGTTACACGGGGAATGAAAGGATAAAAATGGCGACTTAGCATGCGCATTGCAGTGTCCTAGCAATAGTAGCAACCAGGGATGAATTTTAGGAAGCCAGAAGCTGACAAGCCGAACTAGTTATAAGTTGGTAACTGGTAGAGAAGTCAATCATTGTTTTTCGGCTTCTTGATCAGCTTCTTGTGATTTGAGACTTCTGCTTTTTGTCGTTTCGGATAATATAATTTATGAACTCATTTTTCCAATGAGCTATCACACATGTGTGATAAAGTATCTACTAGTACATTATTGCGATGACGTTTGGCGCATAGCGGAGCCTTACGTACCCCTAATGTAAGAGATAAACCGACCCTTACCCGTGATGAACTTCGACAGTGCGAGTGTCGGGTAAACACTCAAACACTCGCCCAGGGATGCCACTCGTTTTTCTCTCATAATTACGAATCGTGAAAAAACGGGAAACAGTTTGAGAAAAAATTTTATGCTAAGTCGCCATTTTTATCCTTTCATTCCTCGCGTAAGACGCTCGATAAATTCTTCTGTGGATTCTTCTGTTACACTAAGAAATACAAATAAGGAAAATTGCTTTACTATGTTCAAAATAAATACCACGTTAAAGATCTTAAAATGTTCTAGTTTGTTCTCCATCTATTCTTACAGTGCCGGAACAACGTGAATATTCCAATCTAAATTGAAAATATTCCGCAGCTCCGACGCGAGGCACAGACAACCCAATACATAATCAGTTATGCTCTAGTTAGCCAGTTACCCGCGGAAAATTACCCGTTTGTTACCCTCGGGTTACACTAAGATTACCCTTGTTCCCCTCTAGTTACCCAGTTACCCGCGGCGGAAAAGTTACCCATTTGTTACCCTCATATTACCCTTGTTCCCTTTTAGTTACCCGAGTAACTGGTGGATTTTGCGCATTGGAAAGCCGGGCAGTTGCTTAAGAAAATATGAAAATATTAACGGTGGGAGGGGGAATTAATTCTAATTTACAATTTTCGACACACTGTCATAATTACCTATCCCAATAAGAAAATATATATACAGAAAAAAAATCAGCGTTCAACGCAATCTGAAGTTTTCTGGTTAAAATGCACATATTTGGCGGTGTCGAATCAGAGGGGTGTCTATCAGTCGATACTGACAAATTATGATAAGCTCACACATGCAGCTGCAATACCCAGTGGTCAGAGGCGACGCCGTGTCGCAACACTTGAGTCAGTCAGTCTGTATGGATATTTGTAAACACGATACAACACATTACCTGTGCAGACTCTACTAACAAGCACCAGTGTAGCTAGAGCACCTGGAAACGCCTGAGTACTGACATCCGCCATTTTCAATCGTCGGGCACCAAACGACTCAAAATGGTGGATGTCAGTACTAGGTTGTTTCCAGGTGCTCTAGTGTAGCTAGTGGAGATAGCCATCATTGCTTTTTATTAACGAAAGGGTGTGTCTCCATTTGTGGAAATATTTAAACAACGTCTAACAAAGGTATTTACAAGAAAACTCGTTCTGCTGTCAAATACTCCTCTAAAAAGTGATATGGGAATGCTCATTGTTTACCAGTTTCAAGATTCTTAAGACTCTTGAAACTTGAATTTCTTCTCGGTTCTCTAGATCTCTGCTTCCCTGAACTCCGAAGCCGATAAGCTGGTAGGTACCTCTGTTCTCTGTATCTTACCTAACGTTTACCACATTGCATGACAGGATTTGAAGATTCACGATTGCACATTGACGTTTGGAGGACTCGATCCGGCTATCCACTGCAGCGTGCAGCCGGGCAGCGTTTTATTCTTGAAAATTGGTAAAATTAAAGGATCTTCGATATTTATCGATATTTGGAAATCCATATCGATATTTTCGGTACGTTAGGAATATCGATAATATGGATAAATATCGAAGATTTTGCCATCACTAGTACAGGGCACAGGAGTCATTTACTCCGTGATTCACTCTGACATTGTTCGTTTGTTTACATATGATCGTTGTCTGTCAGTGGGCTTAGTTACTGGTACGTACTTGCTGTAGTTCTTGAACGGTTTCAAATTTTTGTTTTGCCCTTTCTGGAAAAATTTCAAGTATAAACCCTAAACGTAAGAAACCTTCAGGCTTTGTATTTAGAACATCGTGTTTCATTTCATATTTAAATATAACAAAATATTATGAAAAAATTTCAGTTTGTATTGCTGTTTACAAAAGGGCGGCAAGGAAATGTTTTGCTCGGGGCGCTGAAAAATCTTGCGCCGGGCCTGATATTCGTGGCATAAGGTAGTATGATGGCTCATTAGTACCTCGTATCGCCCTGACCTCTATTACCGACCTCTTCAATCCCCACAATAGCGATTCAATACCAATGACATACTCTTGGATGATATTATGGAGGCTTCTAGTTTCACCTCCCGCATCCATCGTAGATTTCTTAAACAGGAAAAATTATACTCCTGCATTCTTTCATCTCGAATAGACCGGTAAATGTGAGCGTTACCCGAAGACAAATTGGAATGTGCGATGAATTTTCAGGAATTCGGATGCAACCAACGCTACTGTCGCGTCGCAGTCGTCTCGAGCTCTGCATCTGCTGTCACGATACTTGTGCAGTTGATTTTACAGGGCGCCGGGCAAATAAATGTCACCCAGAGAAAATATAAGGAAATTATCGCGATAGTTAATGTCAACACAACTGGGTATAACGGTAAGGCAATAAGGTCATATTTTGGTGACTGGCTATCAGCCAATAGCCGGACAAAAAGAGCAGTGGAGTTTTGTGCAACAAACCATTCCACTGCAGGTTAAAATATTAGCAAGGGGAAGTTTTACAGCGAAATACATAATACAAGGCAAGCATTCGATGAAAATTACATAGTTTGACCTTATCAAATTGTTTCGTGCTTCTTCGATGAAAGAATTTCAAATTCAATCATAGGTATGTATGTGTTCAAGTTGATAATATCAGTGACGAGTCTGTTCTGAATTTCGCATCATTACTCTCTGGATCTTTACTACCAAGATATTGATATAGGGGAGATTCGGGCAAGGTGGAACCACTGGGCAAAAGGAACCACTTGAAATAACTTTTTTTTATATAATTTCAGACAATTGATAACGCTACAATTTGATAGTTAGTAGGTAACCATTTTCAGAATCGTAATCTGTGAAATCAGTGGTTAGTGATGTTTTTACTTTTATGGTAAGACATTTGTGAAACGTGATTGAATCTTTTAAAACTGCAGATTTTCAAAGTGGGTATTTCTTATTAATTCAATGGGCAGATAATTTAACTATTAGGTATATCAAATTGAAGTAAAATTTGTCTACTTCTCGATACGTTTAAGTAATTTACCTGAATTGACTTCTCATTTCTTATTTGAACGTAAACATAGAAAACAGTGTGTATTGAGCAAAAAGAACCGGGTAAAAGGAACCACCAAATGAAACTATGCATTATATTTTCTTTCGATCATAAATAGATACTATTTTTATGTGATTAAAAGCAGGACTTCCGAATTTCTATTTGATAGATGATGTTCAAGTACACCGATGCGCAATCAGTTACCCAGTTACGCGCGGAAAAGTTACCCATTTGTTACCCTCGGTTACCCTCAGATTACCCTTGTTCCCCTTTAGTTACCCGGGTAACTCGTGGAATTTTGCGCATCGGGACAAGAAGCTGTCCTCATTGGGCCCAAACCTGTACAGTTTATGTAGACATTGAATTCTGTGTTAGTGATTTTTATACAGCTTCGTACTCGTATAAGTTACTAATGTTACATTAGACTTAATTTTCATTTGTGCATCAAAATAAAAATTCGTTTCCGAGTATAAAGTAATTTCTATGTTATGAAAACAATCTTTTTTTTTTTTTTTGTCGCGACGTTTTTCACCTTAAAATACTTTAATTTTGACATAAAAATAACATATTATGGCTTAAAGTACGAGTATGCTTTATTCAATGGTGTATTCAGATTCAAAATTAATTCATTAGAAAAAATTTTACAGTGATTCTCAATTAAGTGGTTCCACCTGCCCGAATCTTCCCTACAATATTTTGCTTGTTAACTTTGCCTTATCATCTTATTTTACTTTAAGATGGAACCAAGAAATTGTTCTCTTGGAATACAGTCACTTTCTACAATTGATCAGATAGTATAGTGAAGTAAGGGCGCTCTTAGTCGCCTCGGTGGCGTAGCGGTAAGAATGACGGCTTTTGAAATCCAAAGGTCCCGAGTTCGAATACCGCTACAGCCAGCGTTTCAGGTAATGTCTACGTGCATTGTACAACTATTACCTGGGACGTACCGAGGCGCAACAGTTAGCAGCAGAGGTAATGGAAAAGCACGCAATCTGTTACCAGTATCTAAACGCTGTTAACTGGCCGGAGCGTCAGTGGGAGTGCTCCAACGGAACTCAGGGTTGTAATAACCCGGCTAGTGAAGTTGGCGTAATACTACACGGACAATGTAGAAAGCAACCTGGCGCTACTACATATGGCTCAACACGTTAGAGGCATAGTGCAATGGACATTAAAGTCTGAGCACTCGGTGTAACCACCACCTCTCCCACAACATTTAACATTTTAACAAGGGCGCTCTTAAAAGAAATTCTTCGCCCGATGCGCAGTCAGTTACCCTCTAACTACCCGCGGAAAAGTTACCCATTTGCAACCTTCGGTTACTCTCAGATTACCCAGAAACCCAACAGCAGGGATGTTTGTCTACACGTAGACAATGAGTATGTGTCTACATTTTTGTGTTAAGAAATGTAGACACTGTGTAGAAAGTAGACAAATGTAAACAAAAAATGTAAACAATTCCGAGAATGATAATAAAAGCCTTCGACTATTAAATAATGGACTGATATTAATTGTATTTTAATTTTAATAATAATATGTGTTAAAACTTTCAAAATTATGAATTTTATTTTCTTGACTTTTTTTTTTTTTTTTTACTTTTTTTAATAAGGTTTATTGGACAACGGTTTACAAAGTAATAAATCCAAGGTTACACGAAAGAAGGCTGATTAGAAAGAATCTGGCCACGACTCAAGAGAAGTGGTCCAGCTTAGGCGGTTATTGAAAGACGGATTAACGAGAAGCGAAAAGACGGATTTACGAATTAACGATTCCTTATTTGATAGCGGGGGGGGGGGGTTTACAAGTAGGGGGGAGGTACAAAAGTTACGCGAGGTCGACGCAATGACGGCGACAGAGACGACGTACTGTATTGGAGTTGTCCAATAGCTCGAGAGTTCGAGTGCTAGGATGTTTGGGTGGTGATGAAGTCGTTCCTCGTGACGACTAGATAGAGCTGCAATTAATTTGTTTACATTTGTCTACACTTTACATGTATCTACACTATTTGTCAACATTACTCTGTCTACATATGTGATGCGATCTGAGAAACCATACACAAACCCGGGAGAATCAAAATTTTGAGATATTGGCACCACTGCATAGAGGAGGTTATTAAGAACATTAAAAAAAAAATCAGCCCAAAAGCTCAATTCCAAGTCGAGTTATAGCATTTCGAAGTTTGAAATTTGAAAAACCTCATTTCAAGAAAATCGCGTTCAAAGTTTTTGAAGCTACATTTCAGGAAAAAAATTTTTTACACCCCTTTCAGTACGTTTATAGTTGATCAAATGATGGTTCCCGGATCACTTTTCCACGCTGAACGCGATGGTGGAGTCCATTTAGCTTCAATTTCAATAGTTCCGCTATAATTTGCAAGGAAAGTACGAAAAGAAGTACCTATCTCGCGAAACGAAATTAGAAAAATTTTCACGTCCGTTTGAGCATGTTTATCGTCGATCGAATGATAGTTCCTGGATCACATTTTCACGCCGAACACGATGCTGAAGTCCGTTTAGCTTCAAATTCAATAATTGCGCTGCAATTCAAACGGAAATAACAAGAAGAAATATCTTGCAAAACGATTTATACGATTTATTTCGTCAAAAAACGGGTAATCATCCATGTTGTAAACAGAGCACTGAACTGCGCAGAAGTGAGAAAATGAGATGAAAACAATTTTTGAGAGCATGCTGGACCATAGATGATAAGAAATAACGTAAAATGCCGAGAGCAAAGAGCAAGCACTAGTCCGCCGGGTTTGTGTATGGTTTCTCTGATCAGACATACTCGGCTTCCTTCGGCTCTCACACGGCTTAGAAACGACAAACGAATTTAAAAACGCTGTGAGAGGTAGTTCGAGACTCCCTCTTCACGTTTCCGTTGGAATTACGATTGTCATAATTTTGACCCGAACAACTTCAAATCGCTGTATCTCGCAAACGTGTTTTCCGGGTTTGCGTATGGTTTCTCAGATCGCATCACATATATAGACACCAATTTGTCTATACCAACATATCTGCCTATCAGTTCCCCTTGGTTCCCCTTTAGTTACCGGAGTAATTGGCAGGATTTTGCGCATCCCGATGCGCAGTCAGTTACCCTCTAGTTACCCGCGGAAACGTTACCCATGTGCAACCCTCGGTTTCCTTCAGATTACCCAGAAACCCGTCAGTTACCCTTGCTTCCCCTTTCGTTACCCGAGTAACTGGCGGAATTTTTCGCATCGGGTGAGTTGGAGGATCTTATCTTTAAGATAAGGGCAATGAAAAATCGGTGGAATTATTTATTATACAAGAGGCTTCCACCAGAAGCACTCCGGCATTGAATCATCATTCGAGAGAGTCATATCCTGATGTTTCTTATCAGTGATCCCGACAGATCTCTATTTTGACATCATACTCGCGAGATGCACAAAACGCTCCTTGACATATATGTGTATTCAAGGATCTGATTTTCTTTCGGCAAGGCAGTCAAGGCTGAGGAAAACAAAAAATACCGTGATTTAGGATCATCAATAATTCGAAGAAAGTTCTCGAAATCAGCAACAAAATTATCATGATCAAATCCTTGTTTAAAACGTAGTCTGTGTCTGCGAGTATGCAGTGAAACATAATCACGTAATTCCACTGAAACAGTTTTTTCAATTCTATCATAGCCTGATAAGCCGTGAATATCGATATCTGTAGACGATTTCGAATCGACTTTGTACAAACAGAGCTTTGATGAGCAGTTAGTAGGGCTGTGCATCATCTAGGACCTACTGCGAGGCCGGATTCGGATTCAATGGAAGGCGATTTGAAGCTTCGAGATCTAGTGTTCGATCATCATGCACCACTGTTTATAATGGCGGCGTCCCTGAAGTTTTTCACGTTCAGCAAACTCCCGCAAGTGAGTGCAGCATAACTTGTCAATTTGAACATGCTTTTTGTTCTTCTGTCACTCTATCACTACTGCAACTACTGTCTGTGCCAAGAATTGCTCGAAGTTGTTTCTGGGCTGTTTGCTGTGTGATAGAATCGATATCCGCCGATTTAAAAGGTGTGCTTTACTTTTGAGACCATTTTGCATGTATTAATGGAGACGCCATTGGGTATTAAAAGCGAATAATTTTCAACATGCAGACCTTACAACAGAATTGCACGACAAACAATAATACCACTGCGTCTGTGTCACGCAGAAGAAATTGAGCTTTCGAGGTTAAGGGAGAGATTAGAATCTTTTCTCTAAAGTTACCGGCAACCGCAATCTTACCTAGTCAACCTTTTCTTAGCATTGATCTTTGGAGCAAAGGCTGACATACACTAAAGTTCAACGAAATGTATTTCTTAATTCCCTTTATTCATATACATAATTGGTGTACTTGTACCTTAGTACTCCCATTGATATTACAAACTATTACACTATTAGAACTGCTCGCTCACTACCCGTACTCATTAAATTCTTTATGAGACTTGTAATTATTCTGGTCATCAGATTTAGTTCAGACGGAGTGTCTCTCTTTGTCCCCCCTTGCTGCTTTCCGCACAGTTTCCGGCGTGACAAATAGCTCGTCTGCACATCGTGCCTGTCAGTAAAATTTATCGAATCTTCTGCAGTCTCTAGCTGGCGTTTGTTTTTGCAAAAAATGTTTAAGTACGTACACGGTGGAAAGCCAAAGACCCGGCTCTCTGCGTAACGCTGGCACGCGACGAAAGCTCGCAACACGAGGATCACAAATTGCAATGGCGAAGACAGAGGCAGGGAAACGGTTACTAATGTGTCTGTTATCCCGAGGAACTCAAATAGCCGCACAATCTAAACGATATAACAATATAATATGTTTCTTTAATATTTCATTCGCGTATATGCATGTGCCATCATCGTCTAGACGATTTTTATAATCCTACCGTGTGGATTATTTCCGAGAGCGAAATCGAAAAATTGTTCGGAATTGTCAGAATACGCCGAGAGCCACAGCGAGAATCAGCCATTCGCAACTATGCGAGTAATTTATTTCTCTTAACGCGTTAATCTATGGCCAGGATTTTCGACAGGGATTTAAAGTTAAGAGAACGCGAGAAGTATTTTAGTGGAGACGAGATCTTATTTACTTATTATATTTGAGGCATTGAGGTTTTCCGGAAACATTCGAGTGAAATCATCAGTGAAGGGAGGGGCGAGGAAGAGACCAAAATCTGACGACTGACATCTTTTTTGAAACCTAATTCTAAGGGGATACTTGAAACTATAAACCGAAGAACATGAGTGAGAGAAGCTTTTTTACAACGCAGCAAATCCATATAACTAAATAGGTCTGGAAGTACAACTAACTGTTCACAGATTTCAGTTTTAATTTCCATTCCTCCGATTCTTGACATAAGCTAGCGGCTAGCGTCAGCTTTGGCGCATACGACTAAGAATTTCATTTTTGTCGCCCCCTCCCCCCTGGGTTGGAGATGAGTCAGTTTAACCGGTTCTTTCCACTGTCTACGCTGTGTTATCGAAACAACAGCTTCCCGTCGAATCACAACCGAAGGTACTTAAGGGCTGTACTGGGCTCAATCACGGCTCCCTTCAGGCGAAAGGAGGGGGGTTGTACTGTCGACGGCGCGTAAATAACACCGCTTCCGTTTTTTGGGCTGCTAGGCACAATTCTGCCGACTCAATCCGACGGACCCTTGCCTCCAGTCTCGCATTCACCTTGCTTTCGAACGTGGCTATGTCGTCTTCAACTGCTACCGTCAGGGTGTCGTCAGCATAACAGATGATACTCACTCCTGATGGTATCACTGCATATAATATTCCATCGAACGCGATGTTCCACAGCCACAAGAGTGGACAGAGCACTGATTCCAATGGAAAACCGCAACCACGCCCGTAGCCGTTTCCGCGATAATTATGCTTAGAGGTAGTTTCGGATAATTTCGCCCGGATACGCGGATACTGATGCGTTCTGCAACGCCTCCAATATGCGCGTCCATGGAATCGTATTGAACCCATTCTGTATGTCGAGGCTGACAGCTACACCAAATGGGAGCTTTTGGATCGCTGATTGTGCCTCTTTCTTCAGCTTTTCGCGGCGACATCAATCGTTGATCTTCCAGCTACTAGCTGAATTAGTATTCAAATTTTTTTACCTCCTTTATTTTTCACCTCCTATTTCCATTTTTATTGGATTTTGTTCCCATCTACTGACTACCATCACATTTGTTTTAGTCGTCTTCATACCTATTATTTTATTTTCAATTTTTCATCCAAATTTCTCAACGTTTTCTTTAGTTCTTTATTTCGATCCACTATTGCCGTGTCATATGCAAATCTTATCATTCTAATTACCCCCCTTGTATGTATTTTCACCCTTGATTTTCATTAATTCATTTCTTCAATTACTTTTTCTATAAGCAAGTTAAGCGGAACTGCTGACAAACTGCAACCTTGTCTCACTCCTGTTTGAGTTCCACTTCATCTTCTATGTATTTGTATTTGAGCCCTTTGATCCTTATATAAGTTCGATATTACTCTTCTTTCTTTATACTTAACTTATATCGTCTTTAATATTTGAAATACATATTTTTGACCATTGAACATTATCAAAAGCGTGTTCTAAATCTCTACAATTGCAACATCTTATGTATCCAAACGTTTCTCTTGTTTTTTTTTGTTTCAAACATAAAATTGCTTTGAGTAGTATAGCCTGAATCCAAATTGATCTCCCACCTTTTCTTCCATTTTATTCGGTATTCTCTTATTTATTAAGTAGTATCCTTGCTAGAATCTTTGATGCTTTTACGAACTATGTACCTCTGCTCCATCCCTGTACAGTTTTTCAACACATCTTACCTATCATTTTATTCAGTGGCGTGCATTTCAGGAAAGCAAGGTAAGCGCCGCTTAGCCTGAATATTCCGGAGAAAATAAGTTTTCATATACAATATCAACTTCAACTTGTAACAAATGAAAGATAATGAAACATTGGGCAAAACCGTGACTGTATTGATGCTTATGACGATTATGCACAAGTACCTATATAATAAATTCACGGAAGATGTAAGTATACTATTCGGCATTTGGCTAAATCCTTGTACATGTATATTCGTATAGGCCAGCGAGGTGTGCGTTGGATCGAATGTTTTTTTTTTTCTTCTTCATACTGCACGCACTGCACGACTTATGCTCCGCCTTCGTGTTAATTACCAACACGAAAACACACTAGCATGTTCAACGCGATGAAACCTGTGCGTTTGGTTGCGTTCAGGAAGCGCTTTGAGTCAGGCTTGGCTCGGCTGGCTACATACAAACGTCGAAGTTGACAGTGAAACGTGATTATGTTCTTTACTAGTTAACGCATTATGTTTGAGTGCTCCGTGTTTACAAGGCCGAATTTAAGATTTCGTGGCCCTGGGGCTCAGGAAGATGTAGCGGCCTCAAAGTGTCAAGACCCCACCCCCCCCCCCCCAGAAAAAAAGAAAAAAAAACAGAAGTTCAAAATTATGAGTAAAAATAATTCGAAGTACACATAAAGTATATGAACAACATAATATATTTGTAATAAGGACACTTTTACGACTTTCGTAGAGGCCCCTAATTTGTGGAGGCCAGGGTTCCTGGGCCCCGTAGGCCCCACCCTAAATCCGGCCCTGCGTGCTTATTCGCCCCCAAAATGCGTATTCGAGATCTTATTGAAAAACCGTTTTCGCGACTTACTCTTAATGAACAATTGGAAATGATTAATGGTGGGTACCATTTTTAAAAACTGAGCAAAAGAGAGGTGGTTCGAGTTTTACTAGACATTGCCACGTGTCACAATATGAAAACATTTTGTGGTTAACTGGTTGTGAAGATGGTGGGAAACTGTTTTGTTGGCCATGTCTATTCAGGACGTACCGATAGGGGGGGGGGCGACTCTCCCTTGGGAAAATTTACAATTTCAGTCAGGCGGACTTGGAAAAATCCAACAAATCAAAACAAATTTTCTTTTTTTTTTGCTTTGATACTAGTGAATTTTGAGTTGAGTCAGTTGGAAAAATCCAACAACTCCAAAGCTTTTTTTTGTTACTTTGATGCTTGGGAATTCTGAGTTGAGTCAGTTGGGACACTCACGATTTTTACTCCCCCCCCCCCCCAAAGAAAAACACTTCGTTACGTTTCTGTTAATAACAGTCTCAAAGTTCCTTTTACATATTGCTAGTTCGCTGAACATTTTTAAAATCATTTTTCAACAACATGTACCTTTTTTTTTTTAAAACCAATATCGTGTCTTTGTTCAGTACGATAGGATACAGAAGAAAGCTGATAACGTGTTACCTCGCCGAGAGCGATAACTTGACTGAGAAGGGTAGGTAGGCCAGAAATAAGGTGGGTGGACGAAATTGTACAAACAGTGGGTAAAGCTTGGATAAGCAAGGCTATGAACAGGGAACGTTGGGAACGGATAGGGGAGGCCAATGCTCAAAAATGGTCGATTAATTAAGTGAACTCAACAAGATTGTATTTTTAATTTCAAGTCTAGTTTACTTTTTTTTAATCAAAATACTGTATTAACAGATTAATATATAATTATACCAAAAAAATGAATAAAGGCTTGATTTTATTATCATTATTATTATTATTATGGTTTAACGAGGTTATTTATTTGCGTGCGTTCTATTTATCGACAGCTTTTTCATTACATCCAATTCGACATCAGATTTTTCAGCTGAGGAATTTCTATGAAATATGACACCCCTCCGTTCACGGTGCTTGTGTATTAAAATCTTGTCAATGGACAAATCGGCTGATCGAAGGTAGTTGTAATATGTATGTAGACTTGAGAGCAAAAAAAAAAAAGTGACCGAACTTGCTTGGAGACATTACTGAATGAAAAATAAATAACGATTCGTATGTACGATAAATCCACTTTCTATAGATATCGCCGTTTCCTGCGATCTACGTAAGGTGGATTTCTATACAGCAGCCAATCGTTTGATGGGTAATTAGTTTCTGTGAATACGATACTACTGTAATATGTTGTAATAAATTCAAACAACTCCCTTCGGGTACGCGTACATAATCTGCCTTTCCATTTGCTACCGATATTTTAATATATGTATGTGTAACAGGTTCAACAATAGCGTCGGAGCATTTCTGCTCGCGAGCATTCTGCCCGGGTCGACCGGGAGAAGGACAGCTGTGGATGGAAAGAGGGCGAAGCGAGATACCGACTCGGAGAGAAGATGAAAAAAATAATAATAAATACCTGCACGCGTAATTACAACGCCACTGATTGCCGTCATCGATCGGGATATAAGACAGGTAAATGAAATTTAAGCGTGCTAGAACGTTTTCAGTGCCCAACAAAAGGTCGACGAAAAACGCTCCAATAGGTGTCCATTATTCGCGGTGCCGGTTCCATTATCGACGTTAATCGATGGCTGAAGACAATTAAATCTTCTTCGCAGCGCGCGCTAGTCAAGCTGGTAAAAGATGCGCTCGCAGTGTGATACGAATTATCATAACGGTTTTGCAGATAACCCGATTGTAGTTCAAGGACGGTCATCAATTCTGTGGTTACAGAAGTCGATGCTGGTACACCTGAAGTTTCCATCCTACTATTATTAGCGAGAGTATACGACATTCCACTCCATTCATAAGGTACGCGGCGCGTTCATTCATTATTCCGACAAAATCGGTTCTTTGTACCCGGCTGTATTGTAATGTTTATGTACTATTTTCAACCTTAGTCGACCTCTCTCGGCGTGCACATGCCTCGAAAGTGCATCACGCTGCTATTCACCGAGGCCTCGCGACGAGTACCGGCACACCATGTTCTGACGTGGCCTCAAACACGCAGAATTTAAAAGGGAAAAATACCGAACTCGGTGTTCTCGACCTAATGTATGAATTCTGCTTAGTTTACCTGATAACATGTTGCATACCGAGCTCCGGCATCGCTGGCATAGGGTCCCCTGATTTTGTCCCATATTTTACGGTTTCGGGCCGCCCTGCTCCACGGGAGTCCCACCCTTTCTATAATTTCCACCTTTCAGCTCCTGGTTTTCCTCTCCTCCTTGTGTGATTACAGGGAGTCCAAAACGTGGTCTTCTTATCCCATCGGTCTTCTCTCATTCTTGCTAAGTGATTCGCATACTTCATTTTCAGTTTCTTAATCAAGTATACCACCCTCTGCGGTTCCCACGCATTTTCCCGAAAACATTTCCCCGAATGACATTTTTCCGAAAACATTTCCCCGAATGACATTTTCCCGAATACAGTTTTTCCCGAAACACTGTAGCCCGAACATTTCTTCCCCGAATGATTGTTACCCGAAAATTGGTTTCCCGGAAAATGCTTTTCCCTAAAGTTTTGTCCCCGAATGCTGATTTACCTACTCAAAAAAATTTCCCGAATTAAGTTACATTAAGTAATTTCCATGGCATTCAGTAAAAGGTGTTAGTACCTAAGCTGTTTGTATGCCGGTTGGTTAAAGTGAACATGGCTTCAACAGCGTCAACATCGTCAAAAACCTCAACAGCAACAGAGAGATCTACACGAATAACCCTCGTTGGTGGCAAACTGCACATAGATGGATACGTTTACCTTCGCTCGCGTCAACACAAGGCCATAGTATACTGGGACTGCCGGAAAGTCCGCAGTAAAGAGTGCAAGGCAAGGGCCATAACCACAGCTCCGACAGCAAACCAGGAAGTCATTGTATTGAAAGGCCCGTCACAATCACAGCATGAGCATCCGCCAAACCAAGAGGAATTGGCCGCGGATGTGGTGACACAGACGATCAAGCGGAAAGCCCAGTTACACCCCGAACAACCGCCCGCCCAACTTCTGAGAACAAAGCTTGCGGGCTTGCCGGAAGGGGTCCTCAGTCAGTTGCCAGATCAGCCCGCTTTGGCCCAAACTGTAAGAAGGACACGGCGCCGTGAATTACCACCCAACCCTAGGAGTTTATCGACATTAGGCAACATACCGGAGCGGTTTAAGGTGACCCTACTCAACGAGACATTTTTGCTGTACGAATGTAGTCCGCCAGAGAGCCGCGATAGCAGCAGCGACAGTGAGGAATCGCCGCCTCCTGAACGTGGAGATAGAGTAATTGTTTTTGCAACACGGAGGAATATTCAGCTGCTGTGTGAAAGCACCACGTAGTTCCTGGACGGAACATTCAAAACTTCGCCCAATATTTTCACGCAAATCTTCACGATTCTCGACTGGCGGCAACGAGCTGGACGGCCAGATGACAGCAATCCTCTTCCATTAGTATATGCCCTATTGTCTTCCAAGAAAACTGAATTGTACACTGAAGCTCTGACAGCAGTGCGGGATGCCGTTGGTCGGTTTCAAGTTGGACAATGCGTTCCAGCCCGCCTTATGACAGACTTCGAACTTAGTATGATCAACGCTTGTAAAGATGTCTACCCGGGAGTACCCATTTCATGTTGTTTCTTTCATTTGGGCCAGTCACTGTATCGGAATATTCAGGAAGCAGGTCTGCAAGTTCCATATAATGACCCGAATGACCGGTCAATAGACTCGTTAGTACCTTTGAAAAATTAAAGCGGCCTGTCCCGGCGAGTTGAAATCAGTTCTAGAGTACTTCGACCATACATATGTGCGGGGCAAACCAGCTGCAATGAGGCACGGACGACAACAACGGACATCACTGCGACCCAGATATGAGACAGCCCTCTAGAACCATCATGATGCCGCGAAGAACAAGGAGCACAAGACCAATAATGTAAGCGAGGGCTGGCATAATCGGTTCAGACTCGTCGTCGGCAAGCACCATCCAGACCTGTATTCATGTTTAACCGAAATCCAAAAATAACAAGCCTACACGGAGGTGTGCGCCGCCGAGCTGTCACTCGGGGAAAGGATCAAGACGGCCCCGAAAAAGCAGTGGGTGCTCCTTCAGGAGCGTATACAAAACATTACTTTAGACTACGAACGGTATAAACAAGAGAACAACGAGTTAGATTACTTACGCACGCTTGGGCCCAATGTCGTTCTTGGTTAAATAAAGAATTTAAATTATTGATGTGGAAAGTTTTTGGGGAAACTCTTTTGGGAGAATTAGTTTTCGGGGAAAACATTTTCGGGTATAAAAAGTTCGGGAACATCAATTTTAGGGAGAACAATTTTCGAGATAGAAACATTTGGGGGAAAAATTTTCGGCCTACAGTGTTTCGGGAAAAATTGTATTCGGGAAAATGTCATTCGGGGAAATGTTTTCGGGAAAATAATAGGGAATCCCCTCTGCATTTAGTTCAACCCTTATAACTTTTGCTCTAATCTTATCCTTCCTTTTGATATCCAGAATACTCAGGCCTGGATTCAAGAATTGTAATATAGAGGTCCCAATCTTTTGAAGGCCCTCAAAATTTCTGAACGCTTCGGAGCGGGGCAGCCCATACAAATTGTTTTTTTATTACTTCAATTTGAAAATGTCTTTGGGTAACTATTCTTTTATAAATTATCAAAAGAATTCTATGTTATTTCATTTTCCACTGTAATTTTTTATTTCTAAGTCGAAGTACAACAGACAGCAAAAGATACAAGTAAGCAGCAATACAATATATGTATGAAAAAGTTTTTCCTTGATTTTTGAAGAGTAAAGTCACCAATCACATTTTCAAAATTGAACTGGCGACAGATATATCCTATTCTCTAGACTTAGTCGGGATAAATTTACTAGCCGTCCTTCAGACATGCTTGTACGCAGTCTGCCTTTAATCAGTTTTAACTTTGAAAAGGAACGTTCGCCATTGACATTAGAGACCATTAATGATTAAAAAATTCTAAGCATAATTTTAACGTTCGGGAATACGTTTTTCAAATTATTTTATATTGGAACATTCCTAAGAACTCTTCACTTTCTTTTTCATAATTCTTGATAAACTCAGCAAACTGAAGCAACTCATTCAGCAAGCCTTCGTCCATATATCTTCTCAATAAGAATTCACCAACTTTCTTCCTTTTTCTCACCAAGTGTCTGGTTCGCAAGAACTCAGTTCGGATAAAAAAACAAATTTATAGTAAATGGTTTTATAGGCCTCGATTTTCTGACTCACAGACGTATTGAATTGGTCAATAGCTTGGATGAAGGCTTGAATTCTGAATTTTTCTTGCGCTGTCATATCTACTTCAGGTGTCCCACCGGAACCCAAAGATTCAAGTCGTACGTACATTTCTTCGCCTTGCACGCACTGATTCATAAATTCAACAAATGAGAAGAAAAAAATACTCTCTAAAATTTTTTCGACACAATCATGAAACTAGTATTTCATGCTTCGAAATTTATGGTTGGTTTGTGTTTCAAAAGTCGCGTTCGAGAAAATGAAAAATTTAATGCCGCCTCTTCCACAATCCTGCGAAAATAATATACCGAATTCGAGTCACATTATTCAGAAAATGTAAAAAGAAACATCGATTTTTGTCATCTTATCAAGATTTTTCTTTTTGCTTATCAACTTGGAATAATAATTTTTGTCCCCTTCCCTCTCATCCCCCCCCCAAAAAAAGTATCTATCTACTCCACTAGTTTTCGCTCTCTTCAGGCTCGGAGTAGTGTAACACTCCGCAGGGTATCAGGACGGTTAGTGCTGATAGAACCAAAGTTGTAATATAATGGGGTACGTTTCCCCAGCCCCCCTTTTTCGCCGAAACTGTCAAATATGACCTTAATGAATTGTACTCGAATTGTACCGAAATGTACCAACCATTAAATGAATTGTACCTCGCTCCTTTGGGAGATATTAGCGGGGTACGCTCGGGGGGGCTGGGGAAACGGTTAGCCCCCCTTGGTGGAAAAATTGGGCAAATCCAGGCTAAATGAATTGTACTCAAATTGTACCGAAATGTACCAACATATTTTTACCCACCCCCTCCGATATAACACTTTCCGCTTGAATGAGTGGTGAATTCTATCGGAATGAATGTACTCGAATTGTACGAAATGTACAGCATAAAATGATTGTACCAACCCCTCCTCGAGATATAAGGGTCTTCGGGGGGGCTGGGAAACGTAGGTTTCATTATGACCCCTATCGAAAATGGTTGTTCTCATCAAAATGAATTGTACCGAAATGTACCACGATATTTTCCATTTCCGCATTTCTGCCCCCTCCCTGATACCACTATTACTATCAGAAATGAAGATTGATGATTGAAACTCTCTTATCGGAAATGAACTGTACTCGAATTGTACCGAAATGTACCAGCCATAAAATGATTGTACCACCCGCTCCTCGAGATATAAGGGGTACTTCCGGGGGGGGGGCTGGGGAAACGGTAGGTTGTCATTATGACCCCTATCGAAAATGGTTGTTTCTCATCCAAATGAATTGTACCGAAATGTACCAACGATATTTTCCATTTCCCGCATTTCTGCCCCTCCCTGACTACCACTATACTTATCTACATAGAAATGAAGATTGATGATTGGAAACTCTTTATCGGAAATGAACTGTACTCGAATTGTACGAAATGTACCAGCCATAAAATGATTTGTACCAACCCACTCCTCGAGATATAAGGGGGTTCTTCCGGGGGGGCTGGGAAACGGTAGGGTTGTCATTATGACCCCTATCGAAAATGGTTGTTTCTCATCCAAAATGAATTGTACCGAAATGTACCAACGATATTTTTCCATTTCCCGCATTTCTGCACCCTCCCTGACTACCCTTCTACACCCTTCTATCGTACTATCAGAAATGAAGATTGATGATTGGGAACTCTCTTTCGGAAATGAACTGTACTCGAATTGTATCGAAATGTACCACATAAAATGATTTGTACCAACCCACTCCTCGAGATATAAGGGTTCATTCGGGGGGGGGGGCGCTGGGAAACGTTAGGGTTTTCATTATGACCCTATCGAAAATGGTTGTTTCTCATCAACATGAATTGTACCGAAATGTACACGATATTTTTCCATTTCCCGCATTTCTGCCCCTCCCTGACTACCACTTATACCATCTAGTATATAGATGAAGATTGATGATTGAAACTCTCTTATCGGAAATGAACTGTACTCGAATTGTACCGAAATGTACCAGCATAAAATGATTTGTACCCACCCCTCCTCGAGATATAAGGGGTTCTTCCGGGGGGGCTGGGGAAACGGTAGGTTGTCATTATGACCCCTATCGAACATGGTTGTTTCTCATCCAAAATGAATTGTACCGAAATGTACCAACGATATTTTTCCATTTCCCGCATTTCTGCACCCTCACCTGACTCCATCATCACCTTCTACTCTACTATCAAAATGAAGATTGATGATTGAAACTCTCTTATCGGAAATGAATTGTACTCGAATTGTACCGAAATGTACCAGCCATAAAATGATTTGTACCAACCCACTCCTCGAGATATAAGAGGGTTCATTCCGGGGGGCTGGGAAACGGTAGGGTTTCATTATGACCCCTATCGAAAATGGTTGTTTCTCATCCAAAATGAATTGTACCGAAATGTACCAACGATATTTTTCCATTTCCCGCATTTCTGCACCCTCACCTGACTACCACTTCATAACCCTTCTACTCGTACTATCAGAAATGAAGATTGATGATTGGAACTCTCTTATCGAAATGAACTGTACTCGAATTGTATCGAAAGTACCAGCCATAAAATGATTTGTACCAACCCACTCCTCGAGATATAAGAGGGTTCATTCCGGGGGGGCTGGGAAACGTAGGGTTTCATTATGACCCCTATCGAAAATGGTTGTTTCTCATCCAAAATGAATTGTACCGAAATGTACCGACGATATTTTTCCATTTCCCGCATTTCTGCCCCCTCCCTGACTACACTACACTATACTATCAGAAATGAAGATTGATGATTGAAACTCTCTTATCGGAAATGAACTGTACTCGAATTGTATCGAAATGTACCAGCCATAAAATGATTTGTACCCACCCGCTCCTCGAGATATAAAGGTTCTTCCGGGGGGCTGGGGAAACGGTAGGGTTGTCATTATGACCCCTATTGAAAATGGTTGTTGCTCATTCAAAATGAATTGTACCGAAATGTACCAACGATATTTTTCCATTTCCCGCATTTCTGCCCCCTCCCCTGACTACCACTTCATACACCCTTCTACTCGTACTATCAGAAATAAAGATTAATGATTGTGATCTTTCTTATCGGAAATGAACTGTACTCGAATTGCACCGAAATGTACCAACCATAAATTGATTTGTACCAACCTTCTCTTCGAGATATAAGGGGTCCACTCCGGGGGAGGGGCTGGGGAAACGGTAGGGTTATCATTACGACCCGTATTGAACATTTTTGTTTCTAACACCAGATGAATTGTACCCAAATGTAGCGAAGATATTTTTCCATTTCCCGTATTTCTGCCCCCTCCCCTGACTACCACTTCGTACACCCTTATACTGTATCAGAAATGAATATTAATGATTGAGAACTCTCTTATCGGAAATGTACTGTACTCGAATCGTACCGAAATGTACCAGTCATAAAATGATTTGTACCAACCCCCTCCTCGAGATATAAGTGGGGCCAATTCTGGGGGACTGGGGAATCGGTATTGTTGTCATTAAGACCCCTATTGGAAATTGTTGTTTTTGACACCAAATGAATTGTACCCAAATGTTCCACCGATATTTTTCCATTTCTCACATTTCTGCCCTCTCTTCTGACTACCACTTCATACACCCCTTATATGACAAGAAATGAAGATTATCAATTGAAAACCACTCATCAAAAATCAGCTTGTTTACCTCTCTCTGTTAGAAAATGCCCTCCTTCACTGATAACGTCTTGGACTATTGTATTAGTTTTTTTATGGAAAATGTTATGTTTTTATGGTGTTTTCCCGTTTGTAATTAATTGAATTTTACTAATAAATCATTCTGCTTACAAATGTCAGCTGGTTCCCTTTTGCGCTCAACAGCGTCCAACTGACGGTTGCAAATGGGTGACTTCCGCGGGTAACTAGGGTAACTGATTGCGCATCTGGTTGGGATACAGATTAATACCAAGTTCAAAACTCAGTTCATGTTGTGACTTTTTACTATAGATCTTTCATTTTACAAACACTTTTTTGCTTCATTTTTCATTTATTGAGAAGATTAAAGAGATGTAAATAGATGTTTCATGTTGCATTTTTGTACTATCGAATTTTCATATTTTGCAAATAATACTTTTTTTTTTATTTCATCTGACTGAGACTGGGCAAATTGTAGAAGCGCCATAGCGTCGATTCTTTTAGTGCGTTTTTTTTTACTATCAAACTTTTATTTTACAAAAATACTTTTTTGCTTCATTTTTCATTTATTGATGAGATTAAAGAGATTTTGATGATTAGTATACCGGCTCGGGTTTTTGAAAGCCTCTGACAGGGACTGTGCAAATTATAGAAGCGCCAGCGTCGAATAGGTTATAATGTAAACCATCACCATTCGAACTCTTATCCTCTGAGGTCTATTCCGAAATATTTTACTAAAAACTATGGGGCTCTGCCCCTGCCGCTTCGCTGGCCAACCCCTGGAGTTAATGAAATATAGGTTAATTTGCACTAAAGAAACTCAGAATTTATTTTATGTATATAGGAAAAAAAGTTAACCTCTATGAGGATGCACCTATTATCATTACACAGAGATACACCTATGTAAATGTCAAACTACAGTATAGTGCATATACTGTAACTATTTCAAATTTAGAAGTGTCCACTGCAGGTAAAGTCGTTGATACATAGAGATAGATGTTCTCATACTGTCCGAGAGAAAAAAGCAGTTTTAATCAAAACATGTATTTTTTCGACTTCACATCAAGTTTACTGTTTCAAGGGAGAAACATTGGAAATGTTAAAAAAAGGCTAAAGAAATCAAGTAAAACTTCATTTTTCTACATGCACAGTTCTAATTATGGATTTTAAGTATGACAGGTTATGTTTTACATATGAAAAACAATACAGAAAATATACTCTATTACATGCAAAAAATTGAATTTTGTTTAGGCTTTACTCCATTTCAATTCATTATCGACCGAGTAACCATTTTTTACGATTTTTCGGACTTCTGAGTATACGTTCCCTTCTGAAATTTCTAGTTATGGTCCCTAGAGAGAAATTCAAGAACATGAAAATACTACATAAATCAATGATTTGTGAGTTAAATACTATTACGGCTACAAGTTTCACTGTTCTGATATACATTATGACTCTTTAAAAGACTTGGAACAAAAAAATAAACAGGGGTTCACGAAAAATTATTTCTTAAGCCGACCAAATGGAGAATTCAATTTCCGAAGTTGGGGTCGGGGTCAACCCAACGGATCCACAATAGATCTGAATCGAAAAAAGTTAACCATGAATAATCTTGAAAGGCTGAAAGATCGAGAATTAGATTTGCGGAATTGGGGTGGAGACAATCCATCGGGTCCACAATATTATATTATTATTTTTATTTACTGAGAGTGTTATTGCCTTGCTGCTATAATCTAACTATTATTAAAACTAACGTAAATTATTAGAACATGGTTAACGTATTATTTGAATTGAAAAAGTAAGACGTTCACCAAGAATAACATTGAGAAGCTAGAAAATCGAGTTTTAGATTTTCGTCGTAGGTGGGAGAGTTATTCCTTGATCCACAAAAGATCTCGATTAAAAATAAGGGGCTTATGGAAAATTGTTTTTCAACACCTACAATCAAGAATCTGATTATCGGAGTTGGGGTGCGGTCAACCCCTCGGAATCACAAATTATTTCAATCAAGAAAAAAAAAGTTCACCAACAAAAACTCGAAAGTATACTCTTTCGGTGTTGGGGGCGCGAGTCCACGTTTCCAGTGTACAAAATGTAGCAGTTGAAAAAAAAGGGAGGTTTACGTAAAAGAATTCAGAAATTTGAAGAATCGAGAATTAGATTTCCAGAGTTGAGGGCGGGCTTCACCCCTCAAGTCCACAATAGCCTCCCTCCGTCTTTCAGTTCCACGTTTAAAACTGCTGAAGTTAACTACTCCTTTGCAATGCATTATGGTTTCAAACACAAATATTTATTTTCTGAATGAGGCCTCGCTTTCATTACACGGGGCATCCAGAAGATGCTACTTACATCTGAAGGTTCTTTGGTACACTGTGGGCCTCCTAATTTCGTCACAGTGCATACATCTTTATGTTGTACTGTTTTACAAAGCACATACATGTATTTTTTACAGTCTACTCAATGAAAGTGGACCTATCACCTTGAGCCTCTTCCAGGGGCGGATAAGTCATAGGGCGATTCGGGCAAATGCCCGGTGCGCCGCCGCCATTTTGCCGCTGCGGCGCCGGTACGTTGAAGAAGAAAAAAGTCTGCATTTATAAAATACTTACAAAATGAAATAAGCGTATGTTGCGACGACAGTCGAAAAACGTGCGGCGGCGCTGATCAATTTAGAGAGAAATAATGAGATTGAAAAATTTTATTGGGCAGACACATTTTGCGCCGTTTGTTGACCAAAGGTGTATATGTGTGTGAGTACCTCCGCCCATTTTTGGGCATACGCCTCCACGTAGCTTTTCCATTTTTTTTATCCTGCTCTTTTCTTTGCCACCCAGGGCCCCAGTTCTCTGACGAGTTAAGTTACTGGCCTACCTATCGTTCTTTTCCTTTGCAGCGTATCCATAGTTGAGTACTTTTACTCCCTATTTGTTGCTATCCGCCCTCGCCAGATGCCCCACATATTTCCACTTAAATTGTTCGACATTATATCCTATATACCCGCCTCCAGCTATTTCGTACAGTTTTCCATTTGAGATTTTGTCTACCCATCGCAGTCCTAGAAGTTTCCTCAACATAGATGTGAACGTAATTTGTAGCTTCACGATTTGTCTCCTGTAAGGGACCAGGTTTGTGCTCCATACTTGAGGGCTGGTACCGTTGAGCTATTTAGTGTTTCCATTTTGAGGGAGGTGTTGAAATTCCGGCAAAAAATACATTTTAATGACCAGAGGTTGTTCCACCCCTTCTTAATACGCCTCATAATTCCTTTATCTCTTTCTTCGAAACTAATAATCTGTCCCACAGATATTCGATTTCTGTTACCTCTTCTATCTCTTGCCCATCGATTATCAGATTTTTTCTTTCCCCTCTTCCGATTATTTTTGATTTGCTACCATTCAGTTTGAGGCCAGCTTTTTTGCATTCCCTCAATAGCTTTTCTGCCATTTTCTTCAACTCCTTGGTGTTGTGGGACGTATGGCGATGCACGCATGCCAAAGTGGCCCCTGAGACACCGCACCCCCGGCACCGGAAACTACCCTTTCGGGCATCGCATCAGTACCGAGGGGTTCTTCAACTCCTTACTATTTTCTGTAAATAAGATAATATAGTTTGCGTACCTTAAATTACTTAGAAATGCTCCATTTATTTTTAGTCCCCTTCTTTTCTACTTCAGATTGCGAAATACATCTTCCAAAATGCAGTTGAAGAGGTTCGGCGACAAGGTATCCCCTTGTTAAACTCCGCTCCCAATTTTGAATTCCCTCCCTTTGCTTTTAAGGCTAGCTCTTGCACTCGAATTTGCATAGTAATTCTGTATATGACTTTTATAAACCCATTTCCAAATCCCTTATTTTCCAGTGCTTTTAACATATACTTATGATCCACTAAATCAAATGACTCATGAAAGCCTATGCAAAATATTTCAATTTCCACATCATATTCGTATGTTTTTTCAATAATTTGGCTCACAACGAAAATATTCTTTACAGTTGAGAAGCCTTTTCTAAATCTCGCCTGTTCACTCCCCTGATGATTTGAATCCAGATGGTTATACATACGTCTTTTTAAGACTGCCATACATGCTTTAAAGATGTTCGATGTTAATGGCCTGTAATTTTCAACGAGTTCCTTCCCTCCTTGTTTGTGTAATAATGTTATTTTGGCCAAGTTCCACTGTTTTGGACATGTTTTCATAATTCCGATTTTGTTAAATAATTTAGCCTGGTGTGGCACTCTCTGATCGCCAAACCTTTTCAGCATTTCGTTCGTAATTCCATCCGGTCCTGGGGCTATGTCATTTTTCAGTCTACATATTTAGTACGTATTCCACTTCTCTCTCCATTATTTCTGGGATTTCTTCCTCCTTTCACCCTCCAGTTTTTGCTATTTCCATGAGCTCGTTTTGCTCGCGGTAAAAGTCCTCGTAAAAAATTGTTGCTGCCTCTACAATTTCTTCTTGATTTTGAGTCACTTTTCCGGTCTGATCTTTTAGCTTCAGCATAACGTCTCTCCCGCCATCGAGTTCGAGCCTAACTTTTTTGGTGGACCAACTTTCTTCCAAAATATCTTGAATTTTTTCCTAATCATATTTCTTAATATGTTCTCTAACATTTTTCTTCACCAATTTTTGTATTTTAGTTCGCTCAGGTTTGTCCAATGGTGTTTTATTTCTATTTTTCCAAAGGTTATTCTTCCTGATTCGAGAGTCTATTTTGAAAGCTTATCCCTGGTTTTCTCTTTAGCCCTCGTCACTCCAAACTCTTCAACCGTGTTTTTTAAAGCTTGATCCATACTGTCGTAAAAATTTTCCTCACTTTCATTTCCTCTTGCACTGATTTTAGTTTCTGGCGTGCGTCCTCTTCCTTTCTGACTGGGATAATCCGCCTTCTTCTCCCTTTACCCTTCCTGTGATTTTCATACTGGACTCACTGCGCCGGGATGCTCAATTACTTATCCACATGCGATTTCAATTCACAGAGGGTCGTCAATAAAGTCTCGAAAATTGGGAAACAGATTTTCGAAGTTGGAGGTGGGGGACACCCCTCCAACTCATGAAAGATGAAATAGGAAAAATAAAAAGTTCAACCAGATCCGAAAATCGATAGTTAAATTTTCAAAGCTGAGGCGACAATCTATCTCTTGGCTTCACAAAACTACCGATCGAAACAAATAATCAAGTTTATGAAACATAAGTTTCAAAATTCGAACAACCGGGAAAAAGAGGGTCACCTCTCGAGTCTACAAAAGATTCAGATCCTGAGAATAAAAACTACTCGAAGAATAAGCATTAAATTCTGAAGAATCGAGAATTAAATTTTCAACGCCTGAGGCGGGGGTCCACCATCGGATACCAAAACAATTAGATGGAAAAAAAAAATTGTGACTGTCCATACTGAAAGGGCACTTCGGTTCAAAAAAATCGACTTTGAGATTATGTTCGATTTTGGTAGGTCAAAGAGTACTGTTTAACACTGTGAGTCTCTGAACTCGAAAAAGCAAAAGTGATAGAGCGCAAGAGTAGACGTCTATAATAGGCTATCGCGTTCTCGAGATTCCCGTTTGAATCTTTAAGTGTCTCCTGTAAAATTAATGTTTTGGACCGACGTGCCCTTTTAATTTGGAAGGTCACATTTATCGAAAAATAATGTTTAAAGTAGATGAACGGCTGCACGAAAGATCCCAATTGAAAAAATAAGGTCTCCAAAAATATTTTTAAAGACCGAAAAATTTTGAATTCTACTCCTCGAGTCCACACAACACTTTCGATCAGAACAAAAGAGTTTCAAGGAGAATTATTTCTTAAGTCTGAAAAATCGAGAATTTGATTTTCGGAGTTGGGAGTGGGGTCCACCCCTTAGATGCACAAAGTAGTTAGATCGACAAAATAAGGGGTTCGCGGAAAAGTATTGTTCAAGACGGAAAATCATGAATTAGACTTTCAGAATTGGGAGCGGGGTGCACTCCTCAGCCCCCAAAAATCTACGAATTGAAAAAATAAAAAGGTTACCATAAATATTTTTATAGGCCGAAAATTCGTGAATTAGAATGTTCGGACTTGTGGGTGGGGGCACCACCCTTCGAGTCCACAGGAGACTTAATACAACAACTATGGTTTTACGGAAAACAATTTTTCAAGTCTGTAGATTTTCGGCGTGTAAGTGGGGGTCCACCCCTTGGATCCATAAAAGACTTCGATCCAACATAAATATAAGTTGAGCAAAAGATGATTTTTAAGCCTGAAAAATCGAGATTTTAATTTCCAAGTCTGGGGTGGGGTCAACTCTTCGGTCTCACATAAGATTTCAATTGAAAAAATAAACAATCACCAGGAATAAATTTGAGAGGCTGAAAATCGAGAATTAGATTTCTGCGGTTAGGGTGAGGGTTTACCCCTCAGATCCACAAAACACTTCGATTAACAAAATAAGAGGTTCACAGACAATCGTCGTTCAAGCCTGAAAAATCGAGACAAATGTCCGAAGTTGGGAGTGTGGTCAACCCCTCGGAGAAATGAAGAGTTCATCAAAAATAATTTTAAAGGCCGAAAAATCAAGAATTGTTGAGGGCAAGAATCCACCTTTCGAGTCTAAAAAATGTGGCAATCGAAATGAGAGGAGGTTTATGAAAGATAATTCAGACGTTAAAAATCGAGAATTAGATTTCCGGAGTTCAGGATGGGCTCCACCCCTCACGTTCGCAATAGATTTTATCAAAAAAACAAAAATAAATATTTAATAATTCAAAATTGAAAATTATACTTTCGGAGTTGCGGGTGTAGGTTTACCAATAAGATCCACAAAATACTTCGACCAACG
This sequence comes from Acanthococcus lagerstroemiae, assembly GCA_031841125.1. Taxonomy (NCBI): domain Eukaryota; kingdom Metazoa; phylum Arthropoda; class Insecta; order Hemiptera; family Eriococcidae; genus Acanthococcus; species Acanthococcus lagerstroemiae. Next base: position 12,210,550 of record CM063106.1, on the reverse strand, counting down.
AAACAGAGGTTCACGGAACATTATTGTTCAAGACTGAAAAATCGAGAAGTAGACTTCCAGAGGCGAAAAATATTTTTAAAGGGCAAAAAATCGAAAATTAGATTTTCCGAATTGGGGTGGGATTCCACTCCTCGGGTCCAACAAAGACTTCGATCAGAAAAATAAGGGGATCGCCGAAAATTATCTTTCACGTCAGAAAAATCGAGTACTAGATTTCCAGGGTTGGGGCCGGGTCAACCCATCGGGACTGAACCATTTGACCCCGCAAATGATAACAACTGAAAAATGGAAAAGGGAAAAGGTTACTAAAAATATTTCTAAAGGCCAAAAAATCGAGAATTAGATTTTCGGAGTACCACCCCACGGCTCCACCAAAGACTTCGATAGAAAAATAAGGGGGTTCATCGAAAATTATTTTTCACCCAGAAAAATCGAGAATTTGATTTCCAGAGTTGGAGGTGGGGTCAACACATCGGGACCACAATAGTTTTGAATCGAAAAATAAAAATTTCAACAAGAATAAATCCTTGGGTCTACATAATGACCGGAGTTGGGGGCGAGGAATCCTCCCCTCTGATCCATATAATACATCGATTAACAAAGTAAAGGGTCCAAAGAAAACTATTGTTTAAGACTGAAGAATCAAGAATGAGACTTCCGGAGTTGGGAGCAGTGTCAATCCTTTGGTCCTATAGAAAACATGAACAGTTCATCGAAAGTAATTTTTTAAAGGCCGAAAAATCAATAATTACACTTTCAGGGTTTGGACGGGGGGTCTACTTTTTGAGTCTACAGAATGTATCAATCGCAAAAAGAAGTTAAAAACAATTGCAAAGTTTGAAGCATCGAAAGGTAGATTCCAGGAATTCGGGATGCGTTTTACCTCTCAAATCCACATTAGATTTCGACCGAAAAATAAATTATAGCAACTATACGTACTTTTAAAGGCCCAAATATCGAAAATAATATTTTTGTGGTTGGGAGTTGGGGATGGGGAAGGGGCACCCGTCTGATCCACAAAAAGCTTCGATCAACAAAATAAGAGGTTCGCGGAAAATTATTTATAAAGCCTGAATATTCGAGAATTGGACTTCCAAAGTTGGGGGCACGGTCGACCCCTCGGCCCCATAAAATATTCCAATTGAAATACAATAATGGTCACCAAAAATATTTCTGACAATCGAAAAATCAAGAATTAGATTTCCGAAGTTGTGGGCGGCGGATCACTCGTCCTCGGGTCCACAAAATACTTCGAACAATGAAATAAGCATGGGCTCACGGAAAATTATTTCTTAAGCCGATAAAATAAAGAATTCAATTTCCGAAGTTGGAGGCGGAGACAGTCCTTCGGGTCCACAATATTATATTATTATTTTTATTTACTGAGAGTGTTATTGCCTTGCCGCTATAATCTAACTATTATTAAAACAAACGTAAATTATCAGAAGAGGATTAACGTATTATTTGAATTGAAAAAATAAGTCGTTCACCAAGAATAACTTTGAGAAGCTGAAAAATCGAGTTTTTTTGATTTTCGTCGTGGGTGGGAGAGTTATTCCTTGATCCACAAAAGATCTCGATTAAAAATAAGGGGTTTATGGAAAATTGTTTTTCAACATCTATAATCGAGAATTTGATTTCTGGAGGTGGGATGTGGTCTACCCCACGGATCCACGAATTATTTCAATAAATAAATAAATAAAAAAGTTCACCAACGAAAACTCGAAAATATACTCTTTTGGTGTTGGGGGCGCGACTCTACTTTTCCCGTGTAGAAAATGTATCAGTTGAAAAAAGGGGAGGCTTACGTAAAATAATTCAGAAATTTGAAGAATCGAGAATTAGATTTTCAGAGTTCAGGACGGGCTTCACCCCGCAAGTCCACAATAGATTTTATTCAAAAAAATTAAAGGTTCACGAAAAATGAATATTGAAGTCCGAAGGTTCGAGAATTTGATTTTCGGAGTAGGGGTTGAGGGTCCACATGTCGAATCCACAAAATACTTCGATCCAGAAAATAAGTGGTTCTCGGAAAATTATTGTTCGAGCCTGAAAAATCGAAAATTAGACTTTCGGAGTTGGGGTGATGTTCCACCCCTCGGGACCACAACAAACTTCGACAATCTAAAATCATTTTTCATATCAGAAAAATCGAGAATTTGATTTCCAGAGTTGGGGCCGGGGTCAACCCATCGGGACTCAACCATTAGACCCCACAAATGATTATAACTGAAAAACGGAAAAGGTCACTAAAAATATTTCGAAAGGCCAAAAAATCGAAAATTCGATTTTCGTTCACAAAATAATTTATAAGTTTGAATAATCGTGAGTTAGATTTTCGGAGTTGGGGTGGGGGTCGACCCTCAGGTTCCACAAATTACTTCGATCAACAAATTAAGAGGTTCACTGGAAATAATTGTTCAAGCCTGCAAATTCGAGAATGAGACTTCCAGAATTGGACCCGCGAAAGATTCCAATTGCAAAAATTAACAGAGGTCATCAAGAATATTCCTAAACGCTGAAAAATCGAGAATTATATTTTCGGTGCCGGTGGGGGTCTACTCACCATCAAATTTGGGGGGGGGCAGGGTAATGGACCCATAAAAACAACTCAAATTTCTAAAACCAATTCCACGAATTTGAAAATTTAAATCAATTTGATATCCACCAGTTCGATTTTATTTCGCATAGGAAAATTCAGTCTCATTCGTGAAAAATTTCAGTCATCCCCTAAAAAACGAGCGAGATATAAAAAAAAAATTGGATGAAACAAAAACAAAATGAAATTCGAATAATTTAATAATATTATAGAAAATTATTTCGTGAGTCTTCAGACTACTGGTATTTTTCAAAAGAAGGGTATAAAAAATTTAAGAATGCGAAAACTCCGAATAAGGTGAAAATGAACATCATTTGATGTAGTCTTCCGCCAACTAGCATACGAAGATTCAGCCAGATTCGTAGAAAATTACAGTCATCCTGAGGAGATGGTCAGTGTGCTATCCGAAAATTTTGATGAAAAGATCTTAAAATTGGAATAATTCGCCAAATTGGGATAATGGACTTTATTTAATATCGAGAATCTTCAAATAAATCATACAAGAAAATATAGTACGATTTAGGTTCTAAGGAAAATTGTATTCACATTTTGAAAAAATAATCGAAGTTTGGTATGGTAACGATTTGAAGGAAAAGAAACTCAAATTTTGAAAAAAGTCTTCAAATTAAAAAATTTAAATAAATTCAAATCACTAGTTTAATTTCACTTCATATAGGGAAATTCAGTTTGATTCGTGGAAAATTTCTTTAGTCAACCTGTGAACAAATGCGTAAGATACGACAAGAATTTTGATGAAATATAAAAAATATTGAAATTCGAATAATTTAACAGAATAGAAAAATTTGTCTTGAGTTTTCAGACAACCTGTATTTGAAATATAAGATTCAGGGAAAATTGTGTTCACCTCAGAAAAAATGATCAGAAAGTTAGTATACTTAATAATAACGGGTCAAAATGGAAAATTTGATAAATTGGAAAAATTGAACATTAGTTCGAAATTTTTAGTCTTCGAACAACTCGGGTACAAAAATTGAGAAAGATTTCTGAAATATTCTAATTACATTTTTGATAAATGACAATACAAAATTTGAAGAAAGTAATACCTTAGAATTTGAAAAATGCATGAAAATGGACGTGATTTTATGTAAACCTTCAATCAAACAGAATAGGAAAAGTCAACCTGATTCGTGGAAGATTGCAGTCTCTCTGAGAATGTACTAAAGGAGTGTTAGCAAAAATTTTGAAAAAAAAATCCCGAAATTAAAAATAATTTTACCGAGTGGAAAAGTGTACCTACTAAATTCAATATTAACTCGTATGCAAACCTTGGGTAAGATATGCGAAAAAAAAAAAAATAATAATATATAATGATTATAATCGAGGGGTTATGATATACATACTGATTTTGATCTTTTTAAATGACTTACGAAAAAGTCAATAAGAATTCTGAAGAACTTCAAAAATAGCTAAAATTCGAAACTTGAATTGAATACGGCATTAAAAAAGTTTTTTGAGTGACGTTCGCTGTTTTTTAAAAAATTTTCTCCTAAAAAAAAAAAAAAAAAAAAAAAAAGGCTTGAACATAGAACTAATTGAGAAAAGTATCAGTAAGTCGCTGAATTCGAATACTGACTGCATCAATTCTTTTGTGTGGCCCTGATTTGAACCCAAAAATCCAAATTTCAGACGATCTGAATCAGATGAAACTAATTTGCCTTTGAAAATTGGACGAAGTACGGAAATTGGAATTTTTAGATCATTGATTTATAACCGCGTTAGATTTTCCATTGAATCCCAACGTGGGCCCCAAAATTCAATTTTTTTCTGTTCTAAGAGGCCATTGGATTTTGCTAAAAAAGTTGATCAGTGTGTCAAATAGGTATACGAGTGTCATGCATCGCTGAGTTCGAAAAGAGTGTCAAATTTTTAATCCTCCAATTTCGATTTATGCCGCGTAATCCGAATTTAGAACTTTCAAATAGGCCCACTTGAGGTAAGCATTTTTTTGATTACTAAATTTGAGAATTCTTAATAGTTTTCTAATAGACAAAATCAACGTAACTCAGTAAATCGAAAAACATATCGAAATAGAGGTTTTTATGTCGCTGCATTTGGAAACTCAATCAGATTTTCGATATGACTCGTGTTGGCACGCCAGTTTCCTAGATTTTCCTCTCCGAAGAAGTCAATTTGATTATGCCAGAAAAAGTGGACCAGGTACTGGAATGAGGATTCTTGATCGCTTGTTTCCTGACGTATAGATTTTTTTTTTGACAATCGACTAATAAATTTCATAAATTTTTTAAATTTGAAAATTGTTATAAAGTCCTGGATATTTTGAATTTTTGAATTTTTTAGGTACATTCACTTTTTTAAAAAAGTTATGGAGTTCCTTTCGAGCTTTTTCATTATTTTCAGGAATTCTGGAAATTATTTTGATCCGAATTTGATTAGTGTGCTCTTTAAATGTCATCACATGTTGCATAATTTGGTAGAATGTTCCGATTTTTTGTTGGAGTTCTGTCCGTAATTATTTCTGAGTTTTTTAAATTTTCCAAGATTTATGGCTATTATGCATCTTTGGAAAATAAAATAAAAATTGTAATATTTAAAATTTTCTCTGGAGTCTTCAAGTTATTGTGGAATATTTCTAATTTGTAAAACTTCAAGTAATTTTCTAAGATTTTCTAAAATTTTTTGAAATATTTTGGACTGAAAAAATCTATAGTGCGCTGCTAACTCGCTGTAAATTTACATAAGCTGGTTGACCAAAGCTTTTGTAAGTGAGTGAAGATATGAAGTAAAGCCAGATTTTGTGTTTCATTAGGGAAGGGGGCAAGTAGCCACGCAGTGCCCTGTTACCCTACTCTTCTCGTTCTTCATCGATAATGGTTATCTGCGGGGAAAACGAACAGGATTTCGTCGTTTTTCAGTTATTGGAGAGTTTTCGTCGTCTTAAATGAAAAATTCACGGTTTATATATCAGGTTGTAATTTTGTGGAATCATTCGAATATCAATTTTTTTTCTCTCCCTTAAAAGTCTTGCCCACAACTTTTTCTTTAGTGATGGCAATTTTCCAAAAATCAAGCTAAATTTCGTACTCTGGGTGGCTGACAACATTTGCTATCATATCAAATTAGTTTTCAACATTCTCGAGTTTAGCGAATTCCTAAATTTCCTCTTCGCATTATTGTTGTAATTCTTCCATATCATTTTCAGAATGGGACTACAATTTTTCAAGAATCTTACTCAAATTTCTTTCACAAACGTTTTGAAGACTCCCCATATTGAATCAGATTCAAGCTTATATTTCGTCGAATTACTTGAATTTAATACTTATTTTTAAATTAAAATGTTAACTAATCGATGACTTTCATGAAATGATAGCAACTTTCCTTGAGTAGGGTACAATTTTCGTATTCGAGTTGATAATATAAGTCTCATGCCCATATCTTGATCAACCTCCCAGCCCCTTCAAAATTGTATAACTTTGTGATCATTCTGCGACAGTAATTTTCCGCGAATTTCGCCAGGTTTTTGTAAACTAATTGATAATAGCTCATAACGTCAAATAAAATTTACGTTTCAATTTTGCAACCCTTCAAGATTTTTTCAATTTCTGAATGCTGCGTAACTGATCATCGTCTCTGTCTGTCTATACAGTCATAAATGGATTTTACCACGGTTCTTGAATTAGAATATTGTTTCAAAGTTAGTGATGTCAAATAAAGTTCAATTTTAAATATTGTCAAATAATTTGGTTCTTTTTTTTTTTTCTTCTTCAAAATTATCATTACTCGTAACTAATTGACTGGTTTCCTGTTTGACCACAATATTCAATGGATCTTACTCAGTTTTTTCGTATACGATTTTTTTGAGAAGTGCTACCTACTGTTTAACTGAGCTCACTTTCCTAATTCTTTGAATTCGTTTTCTTTTCAATTTTGTCAGGATTGGTAAATGACAATACAAATTTTGAAGAATAAAAAATCTTAGTAATCGAAAAATTCATAAAAATGGACCTAATAACTCATTAAAAAGTCTATAAGAATTTTGATGAATTTCAGAAATAGCAAAAATTTGAAACTTGAATTGAATACGGCATTAAAAAAGTTTTTTGAGTGAAGTTTGCTGTATTTAAAAATAATGTCTCCTTAACAAAAAAGGCTTGAACATAGAACTAACGAGAAAAGTATCAGTAAGCCGCTGAATTTGAATACTGATTGCATCAGTCCTTTTGTCTAGGCTTGATTTGAAACTAAACATCCAAATTTGGGACGATCCAAGTCAGATGAAACTAACTTGGCATTAAAAATTGAACAAAGTATGGAAATTTGAGCTTTTAGAACTGTAACCTTCTGAAACGTTTCTACTGTTCCTGTTCGATTTTCTCTAATGCTTGTTCAAATGTTTCCAAAAAACTAAAGTCCGCATAAAAATTGAATGAATCTGAAAAATTGAACAAAATGTTGCGACACTGGATTTTTATTTATTTCAAATCATTAAGGACGTCAGAATCTTCCTCCAGCTTCGTATTGAATAGCGGAAGTTACCTTCCAGTTCAATTTTGAAGATCGTTTATGAATTACACAGAATTTTACAAACAGAAATTCAAATCAATTTGTAGTTCTCTTTTACTGAAAAAAAAAAAAAGTTCAGGTTCTTTTTATGCAGATTTGGTTCCTCCTCCTCAAAAGAAAGAAACAGTTCTTTTTATCTAAGACGATTTCTTTTTCTTCGAGAAAAGCAGTAAGGTTTCCCTTCGATTCTTAATTTCGATAATTTATTTCATCTCGGGAACGAAGGATCGCCGCCGAATTTGGTCAGCGAATTTGAACTCAGCGTGAAAAATTGAGCGGAAATAAGTCGTGAACTTGATCTTTTTGATTTTCGAAATTTTGAAAAATTCTCGATGCTACATCGTGTCTATTTTGGGGCGAAAAATTTTTCGAAGAGCTGGTGTACATGACTCAAATTTTGAGACAAATTCGAATCTGTCGTCAAAATTGGGCTACCATCCTTTCTTGACAAATTTCACCAACATTTTTGAGTGTATCTCGGACACGAAGGGTCCTGCCGAATTTGGTCAACGACTTTGAACTCAGCGTGAGAAATTGAGTAAAAATGAGTCGTAAACTCGATTTTTTGATTTTCGAAATTTTGAAAATTTCTCAATACATTATGTCTTTTTTGAGGCGAAGAATTTTTCGGAGAGCTTCGGGGTCGGGAGCTGGTGTACATGACTCAAATTTTCGAGATTAATTCGATCCGTCATCAAAATTGAGCTACCATCATATTTTGAAAAATTTCACAAACATTTTTGTGCGTATCTTGGGAACGAGGGGTCGCCGCCGAATTTGGACAACGTTGAATTCAGCGTGAAAAACTGAGTGGAAATGAGTCATGAACTCAATTTTTTCATTTTAAAAATTTTGAAAATTTCTCCATACTACATCGTCGAACTCTGGTCAGGCTATTATACATCATGTCTTTTTTGGAGCGAAAAATGTTTCGGAGAGCTTCGAGATCCTCATCTTCATCTACTCGAAATATGTTGAACAGAGCTGGATCATTCATATTTACTACACCATCAACTGATGAACGATAATTCATTTTCATTCCCTTTATCAACTAATAATGTAGACACTAGACATTAACTTAGACACAAACAGTCGGGCCCGTGTAATTTGAATGCAGTGCAGTGTTGCCGGAAAGAGGACGTCATTTTGCCCGTTGCGGTGAAATTGTATAAACTTCCAGTGTCATTTTACCTGTTGAAGTGGGCAGCAATATACTCGGTGTATAAAACTGCGCTGCGCTCTAGTGTGAAAACCACACATTATAGGGGTAAGGGGGTTTGTATATTTGGAAAAATGACGTCCCGCTCAAATTTTTTGTGCATGCTCCTGGGGTCATTCTAATGTGTATAAACCGCAAGGAAAAATGACGTCCTTCAAAAGACGTCACTTTTCCAAAAGGAAGTCACTTCTCCTGTTGTAATCTAAAAAAGACGCCATTTCTCCCTTTAGAAAATCTATGTATATATATATACGTATATATATAAGGAAACCTGAAATTCAGCCACTGTTACAGTCGTGTTCTAAACACTCTGAAACGCAAAAAAAACATTGCCCCCGCCCCCATCTTCACAACTGTGACGAGTGTAATACCTCCCTTTTCTCCGAAAAGTCGGTAAAATACAACATGAAACATCTACTTACATCTCTTTAATCTTCTCAATAAATGAAAAATGAAGCAAAAAAGTGTTTGTAAAATGAAAGATCTATAGTAAAAAGTCACAACATGAACTGAGTTTTGAACTTGGTATTAATCTGTATCCCAACCAGATGCGCAATCAGTTACCCTAGTTACCCGCGGAAGTCACCCATTTGCAACCGTCAGTTGGACGCTGTTGAGCGCAAAAGGGAACCAGCTGACATTTGTAAGCAGAATGATTTATTAGTAAAATTCAATTAATTACAAACGGGAAAACACCATAAAAACATAACATTTTCCATAAAAAAACTAATACAATAGTCCAAGACGTTATCAGTGAAGGAGGGCATTTTCTAACAGAGAGAGGTAAACAAGCTGATTTTTGATGAGTGGTTTTCAATTGATAATCTTCATTTCTTGTCATATAAGGGGTGTATGAAGTGGTAGTCAGAAGAGAGGGCAGAAATGTGAGAAATGGAAAAATATCGGTGGAACATTTGGGTACAATTCATTTGGTGTCAAAAACAACAATTTCCAATAGGGGTCTTAATGACAACAATACCGATTCCCCAGTCCCCCAGAATTGGCCCCACTTATATCTCGAGGAGGTGTACAATCATTTTATGTGTACTTCGTACAATTCGAGTATTATTCGAAAGATTATATCAATCTTATTCTGATATAGTGTATCAGGGGGAAATGCGGAAATGAAAAATATCGTTGACATTTCGTACAATTTTTGATGAGAAAACATTTTCGATAGGTCATAATGACACCTACGTTCCCCCCCCCGAATGAACCCTCTATATCTCGAGAGGTGTACAATCATTTATGCTAAAAATTCAAAACATATAGGGCATGAAAATATCGGTACTAAATTCGATGGTATAACCATTAAACCTTATGAGGTGGTACAATCATTTAGCTGGTCTTTCGTAATGATAATCATCGATAAGAGTATATATTCATTTTGAGTATTATAGGGGGCAAAATGGAATGGAAAATATCGTGCTTCGTACATCATTTGATGAACACATTTTCGTAGGTCATAATGACAACCTACTTCCCGCCCCGGAAGTACCCTTATTCTCGAGAGGGTGGTACAAATCATTTTATGGTGGTACATTTCGGTACAATTCGAGTACAGTTCATTTCGATAAGAGAGTTTTCAATCATCAATCTTATTTGATAGTATAGGGTAGTAGGGGAGGGGCAGAATGCGGGAAATGGAAAAATATCGTGGTACATTTCGGTACAATTCATTTGATGAGAACAACCATTTTCGATAGGGTCATAATGAAACCTACTTTCCCCCCTCCCGAATGAACCCTTTATATCTCGAGGAGGGTTGGTACAAATCATTTTATGGTGGTACTTCGTACAATTCGAGTACAGTTCATTTCGATAAGAGAGTTCCAATCATAATCTTCATTTTGATAGTAGGTAAGGTGTATGAAGTGGTAGTCAGGGGAGGGGGAGAATGCGGGAATGGAAAAATATCGTTGGTACATTTCGGTACAATTCATTTTGGATGAGAAACAACATTTCGATAGGGTCATAATGACAACCCTACGTTTCCAGCCCCGGAAGAACCTTATATCTCGAGGAGGGTGGTACAAATATTTTATGGCTGGTACATTTCGTACAATTCGAGTACAGTTCATTCGATAAGAAGTTCATCTCAATTTCATTTTGATATATAGTGTATCGGGGAGGGGCGAATGCGGGAAATGGAAATATCGTGTACATTTCGTACAATTCATTTGATAGAAACAAATTTTCGATAGGGTCATAATGAACCCTACGTTTCCACCCCCCCGAATGACCTCTTATATCTCGAGGAGGGTTGTACAATTTTATGGTGGTACTTTCGTAATTGAGTCAGTTCATTCGATAAGAATTCAACACAATCTTCATTTCTGATAGTAAGTGGTAGTCAGGAGGCAGAAATGCGGGAAATGAAAAATATCGTGGTACATTTCGGTACAATTCATTTTGATGAGAAACAACATTTTTCGATAGGGTATAATGACAACTAGGATTTCCCAGCCCCCACGGAAATACCCCTTATATTCGAGGAGGGGTGGTACAAAACATTTTATGGTGGTACATTCGATACAATTCGAGTACATTCATTTCCGATAAGAGATTTTCAATCATCAATCTTCATTTCTGATATATAGTGGTAGTGCGGGAGGGCAGTAAATCGGGAAAGGAAAATATCGTCGGTACATTTGGTAATTCTGTTGGATGAGAAACAACATTTTCGATAGGTATAATGAAAACCTTTGTTTCCCGCCCCTCCGGAATGAACCTCTTATATCTCGAGAGTGGGTTGGTACAAACATTTTAGGCTGGTACATTTCGATATCAATTCGAGAAGTTCATTTCCGATAAGAGAGTTCCCAATCATCAATCTTCATTTCTGATAGTACGAGTAGAAGGGTGTATGAAGTGGTAGTCAGGGGAGGGGGCAGAAATGCGGGAAATGGAAAAATATCGTTGGTACATTTCGGTACAATTCATTTTGGATGAGAAACAACCATTTTCGATAGGGGTCATAATGACAACCCTACCGTTTCCCCAGCCCCCCAGAAAGTACCCCTTATATCTCGAGGAGCGTGTTGGTACAAATCATTTTATGGCTGGTACATTTCGGTACAATTCGAGTACAATTCATTTAGCCTGGATTTGCCCAATTTTTCCACCAAGGGGGGGCTACCGTTTCCCCAGCCCCCCGAGCGTACCCCGCTAATATCTCCCAAAGGAGCGAGGTACAATTCATTTAATGGTTGGTACATTTCGGTACAATTCGAGTACAATTCATGAAGGTCATATTTGACAGTTTCGGCGAAAAAGGTTGAGTTCTGGGGAACGTACCCATTAATGTTTTATATTTGGCATTTATCAGATTTGATGCAACTATCAGATTTGAAAGGCAAACCGCCGAAACTGAACACAGTCCAACGCGTGAAACAGACAATTTGCAATTCGTCGGTTGGACTTATAGTGCTATTTAATTTTCCTTCATTTCATATAGTTCGAGTTTTTAATAAATTTTACGTTTATTAGTGGAAAATGAAAATAATACCGTGGGCATTGGAAATACTATCGACATACGTATTACACTCAGACATTAGTTATTCGCGAATTTATGATCTCTTAGTACTGCATATAGTATGCTGTGTCTACAATATTCGTCTCAGGGCGGATCTAAAATTTCAAACGTTTTATTCGCATAAAAATTTCCGAACTCCGTCAGTAAACCGAGTTGGATGGGTCTGGTAGAAACCGATCAGGAGTAATAGGTAGAAGAATCGCATGTAATAAATAAAGGATTTGGCAGAAAAAGAAAAAAAGAGAACCAATAATTTAACGGATGAAAACGGCAAATCATGAGACTAAAAAATACGAAATAAAATAAGATACCCATTGGCAACCCCTAGTTACCGTCAGATTACCCAGAAACCCGTCAGTTACCCATTGGTTCCCTTTAGTTACCTGATGGGTAACTGGCGGGATTTTGCGCATCGGGCTCTCTTTCATTGGCTGCTATCAAGCAACCTAATCAATCTACGAGTAAACATTTTCTTTTGTAGTGGTCATGTTTTTTTCCATCGTAGTGCCAACCTGTATATTGATGACCACTACAAAGGAATGGTCGTTCACTTCAGAAGATTCTTTTCCCTTTACATTTCTTATGCACATGAAGCTGCAGGCCTGCAGATTTCAGTCAACATTGTTGTTGAAATTATATATCATTCATTTTTAATGGTCAATAACATTTCCTTGGTAGAGGTCAGGTAATGCTCCCCTGCCCCCTCAAGTGTTCTCACGTTGGATTTACACCCGGTATATGTAGTACTCAATTATATACTTACTAAAATTTCAATGGAGAAAATTTTTCAAAAATGACATTGTAGAAATCCCTAACTGTCCACTATGAAATTTGGTATGTTTGGAGGATTACCATATTATAGGATTTGTGAAATATTAATTTTTGTTTGAATTTGCCTTACAAATAAATCCCTGATGCGTTGGTGGCAAACTGGAAATGTATATTTCCACATTCAAAAGTATATCAGCATTCGCCGCTGTCTTGTACGTAGTTGATAAGCAATATTTCCTCAAGTGTGGTAAGAGAGGACTGGAGGAAGGCGCCGTAGCATTTTTTCATGTAACTGAAATATATTATGGTCCGCATAAAAAGCACTTAAGAATCTATGACCAGGCTGGCACAAATTTGTGATTTTGAGTCAACTCAGTAATCTACCCAGAATCAACTACACGTAAACGTCGACATATCGAGTCAATCGGTCACCATTGATGATGACCCTTCAGAATTTTTGAGGATTCGAAGTCAACGGCGAAGTGGAGTAAAAATTGGGTGGGTTTTACATTCAGCACTGCATTTCGACTGGAAGTTGACAACGAAATGAAGTAGAAATGAAGTAATGGGTTATATGGTTTTTCACTCGATTGCATTTCGACTTTAAGTCAACGGCGAAATTAATAGCACGGATGGTTTCAAATTCGGCTGGCTTTTGACTTCAAGTTGACAGCGAAATTGGGTAGAAATTGGGTAACACGGTATAGTTTTAAATTCGATTGACTTTCGACTTCTGATCGATGGCGAAGTCAAGTAGAAATTGAGTAGCTGGGTATGGTTTTAAATTCGATTGACTTTCGACTTCTAATCGACGGCGAAATCATGTAGAAATTGAGTAGCACACGGTACGGTTTCAAATTCGACTGATTTTCGACTTCAAGTCTCGATGCGCAATCAATTACCCTCTAGTTACCCGCGGAAAAGTTACCCATTTGCAACCCTCAGTTTCCCTCAGATTACTCAGAAACCAGTCAGTTATCTTTGATTCCCCTTCAGTTACTCGGGTAACTGGCGTGATCTTGCGCATCCCAATACGCAATCAGTTACCCTCCAGTTACCCGCGGAAAAGTGATCCATTTGCAACCTCCAGTTACCCTCAGATTACCCAGAAACCCATCAGTTACCCTTGGTTCTCCTTGAGTTACCCGGGTAACTGGCGGGATTTTGCGCATCAGGGTCAACGGTGACATTGGGTAGAAATCGGGTAGCACGGTTGATTTTAAATTCGACTGCATTTCGACTTGAATTCGACCGCGTTTTTATTGTTTTATTGTTTTTTTCCTGGTGAAAACAGGCCTAAATTTCATAAGAAAATAACAATTTGGTATACCTTCTACACATTGTGATAGAAAATCTTAATCATTGTATTTAAAAGTGATACCCCTAGTTCATTTTTTACCCCGAGATTGTGTATGTCCGACCATTGCCCCGGGCCACCCTACATATGTATAAGAACAACTACATGGACAATATAATGAAGAAAAACTATAGAAAATGAGGCCGGTAACAAGATAGATGAACAAGATTGTGGGTTTTGCGGGCTCAAGATAGGTCGGGTTAACGGAGGTAAGGAAAACATGGTGAAGGATAGGGGAGGCTCATGTCCGAAGATGGAGTATTGGTGCTTCTTTTTCGCAGGACAAATTAGCAATAATTTAAAAAATAATCATAATATAAGAGCATCAATAAGGAAATTTTGAATCTATTGTAGTTTTTCTGGATAATTCTACTCAACTATTAATACATATAGGCGCAGACATTCTGTGCACATGCTTCTGGGATTAACTCAAGCTGTCCTATCAGTCTGGAGAGATCGAGTACAGAGGCTGTTCGAATCTATGTCAAATGACCCATACCAACTTTGGCAATCTGTAATTAGTAATTTAGTGGGAAAATAAAATCTCTTAACGCGATTCTGTTGGAGAACGAATGTGTAGATACACGTGGCGTGGCGGCGGATGGTGATATATTGCTGGGCTTTAACTAACGTAAATATTTTGTTAAATAAACCGTATAATCGGGTTAAAGCAAGTATTTCAATCTAGCAAAAATGAGAAACATTAATTAACGTAAAGCGGAGTATGCATGTATACAAAAGCGCTGTATCAAATCGCTAGGAAAAAAATGGAGGCGCGAAAAACAGCGCGCTCGCATAATTCAGTGTATTTTAACGAAACAAAATCTCCACCTCTTCCAGTGAGAAAAAAAATCATATCATGTTCTAAGCGAGATACGGAATAAAAAAAAATAAACCTGTTTACGTCACTCTCTTTCTTTTTTCTTCTTCTTTTTTTTTTTAATTAGAGGCAGTAAAATCTTTTGATATTGCTCTATATATAATTGCTCCCGCGCCCGTGCCGCGCCGTATCAGATAATACGTATCGAAATATACTCGAGAAATGCTATTTAAAGGTATCGTTGTTATCAACTCATCGACCGAGATAATTAAACGCACACTTAGAATAATTAGTGTGGGAGGGTGTGTCGTATGCCCTTTTATCCGAAGACATATCTCGTATGGATAAACGCCAGCGATCTCTCTCTTTCATGCATCCTCATTGCCCCCTCGCGCCTTTCACCAATACTTAATGAGTTAAGACTTTCGCACCCGCCCACGCCGGCTCATTCACGCGCGTGTTAATAACCACGAATGGCGAGCGGTTTAGTTTTTCCTTCGCTAGTTCATCGAAGAGCCGTCGAACATCTAAATTATATAAATCGATCACGATCACGATCTGAGCTGCTCGATGATCTTGACGTTTGAAATAGAGAGAGCATTCGAGTTCGTAGAAAGAAACCAGCTTCCCACTTTTCAGTGTTGCGTATCCAGCGGGTGCTGGTCCGTACGTACAGAGCGACCCTGTACGAGAATGTTCGTTAAATGTATCAACTCTGCGTTGAATTCGTTGGAGGCATTCGAAAATATCACCTTAATTTGCATAAAAAGTACCTTACGCGCCGGTAGATATATTTTGTCCCATTGTGCATATGTTATCCGCCATCGGCCAGGATACGCCAGAACCGGTAGCTTGGCGTAGGAAAATCTAACTGAAATATCAGAGTACTGGACATCTTTGCGAGGGTTTTCTTCTTTCTTCAGCGAAGCACAAAGGTAACCCTCGACGCTCGTATGGGTGTATCTTTGGCCCCGGTGAACTCGGGATTCGGGTGGCATGACGAAACACCGAGAAGAGTGATCAGGTTGACTCGTTTTGCAGCCAGCCTAGCTGGATTATTCGAACTTTCTTTGAAAACAAACCAGTATTTAAAAGATAAATTGGAGGTGCAGTTTGGGGCACTGATTTTCGATACGAATGATGCGAGCGGCCGTTTTATTGAAAAACAACTCCTCGCTTCCCTCGTAGGTACCACAGTGAAGATTTAAGGATTCTGAGAGTCCTCTAAATACTCACAAATTATTTGTGCAACGTTTTGTGTACGTTATGTTTTCATTAAAGAAAAGGATTTACACCAGCAAGATCTGAAAAAATACTTCACAATCAATTTACCTAAATGTATGCCCTTCCTTCTATCTTATAGCTTCAATAAACTCAAACTTGAACTTAGCAGACCAAAACAAAATGATTCTCGATATTTTTTACCTTAGCACATGAACCTTTGATTATTTCATAGATCTGCCGGCACCTGCAAACCATCACGAATTGCGTCCAAAAAAAAGGTTAGAAACAAACGCATCGACTCGAGAAACAATATTATTGATATATTAGTACTGTATAGCAACATAAATGTATGTTACTGTGAATATTGTATGTTTCAGCCATCTATGGACCAATGTAGGTGAGGATGACTGAGGAAATAACCTCGAAAAGAAATTCGGCGACTAGAAAATCCTATTTTTGGTACACTGTACCACACCACCCGTGAAACACGTACGTACGGCAATGTCGACTACATGTCAGCATTGAAATCCAGAACATTTTTAGTACACATTTGTATGTGCACTGCACATACAAATGTCGATGCTCTGTTTACTGTCGACTATGTAGTATACATTTCCATCGATAAAATGATTCACATGTGTTCAGTGCAGTTGATATTTTTATCAACGTGTATCCAGTATCTACATGTATCGACATTACTGTACAGATATTGTAGTAAGCAGCGAATTGACACGCGTTCAGTAGACTCGACAAATTTTCATATAGTCGATATCTTAGTTAACATTATAATTGACAAGTATCGACATTACTATCAACATTATAGTATCAGTGTCTACAAAAGTAGACCCAATTGTACAGTCGATATTTGCATTGACATTTCTACTCAACAAATAGTTTAGGCTGAATAATTGTTGTATAAATTAAGTTATTGTCATAGTTTGTGCATTGGTTAGGCTCAATACACTATTCTCCAAAGTATTTGGATGCAAAAATTTGAAAAAAGCAAATGATGTCGATACAAATGTCTATGCTTCTTTTAACTTTGACAGTGTTTCACGGGCATGTATAACATTAATAATTCAAAGTTTCAATCCCTGTGGATCAGTCTGGGCGAGTATAACAGTGAGAATATAGCCTCAAAAATGAAGTGATTCAGAAAGTCTATTCTGATGCATGTAAAGTACCCCTGTGAAACACATTCAACGTTGACAGAAGCATCGACATTCATATCAACAGCATTTTTTTAACTTTTTGAGTTTTTGTATCCACATACTCTGGAACGCATTGCATTAAACCCAACCTTATAGAATCAGAACAAAAACTTAACAGCAATTATTCAACTTATACCATTTGTCGAGTAGACATGTCAATGGAAATATCGACTGTACAACTCAGTTTACTTTTCTGTACACTGATACTACAGAATGTTGATAGTAATTTCGATACTTGTCAACAATAATGTCAATTGAAATGTCGACTATTCGGAAATTTGTCGACGTCTTCTGGACGCGGTTGATACATGTACAATGTACATACTTGTAGACTAAAATGTCAACTAAATTTACGTTCACTGAACACGCCTGCATCATTTTCTATGACAATGTAGATGTACTACACAGTCGGCAGTAAACAGAGCATTTTTGAGCCTATCCCGGCAACGGAGCGTCACCGTCAGATTTGGTCAACGAATTTTGCATCAGCGTGAAAAACTGAGTGGTTTCATTTTTGAGAAGTTCTCAATTTTGTCTTTTCTCGAGCAAAAAATTTTTGGAGAGCTATGGCATCGAAACCATATCAACATTTTTCAATACGCGGAGGCAAGTTCAAATCCGCAGTTAAGACTGAGGTAGAGTAGTTTTTTAATAAATTTCTTCAATATTGAGGCATAATAAATTATAGAATCAAATGTACTATAACTTTCTCCGTCCACAGCTTCTCCCCCACATGGCACCCTCTGTTCATCCCTCCGATCATCACCCAGTCCTCCACCTAGTCTCCCTCCATCACCCGCTTCCACCCGAGTGCCCTCCATTAGGACTACGTCCCCCCAGCTACCCCCACACCACTATGACTTTAATTTCTGTTCACGTACTACACCCCCACCAAAACCTCTTCACCCATCACTAAGACCTTACCAATTGCGGCCATAATCCTTCGCTACAGCCTTCCTCTTCCACTGCTCCTTCTTGGTGGTCTCCTCATCCCAACTCCCACAAAGATCCCCTGGTCCCCCACTCAGGAGCTCCCATCACCATGACCACCCTTCCCTTCCAGACCCCCACCACAATCCCCTCTCGTACCATGGCTTTCATTTCCCTCCCCAGTCCCTCTTTCACCCAGGATTTTCTCCTCCACCAGGACCTCTTACTCACCATTACCCCTCTATCTCCCTCTCTGCAGTCCCCGCCACCACCATGGTTTTCCTCCCCTTCAGGAGCTCCCTCCTCCACCACAAGTACGTCTTATAACCCCGGGCCCTTATCCACTAAAGTTTTACTGCCACTCCAGGACCCTCACCCACCACTACGTCCTCCTTCCTCAATGGCCACCCGCTCCTGCCAACCATTTCCTCCACCATGAGAACCCCTCACCCACGACTACTCCCTAGGATGTATCTCCCTTCACAGCCCCTGCTCTCACTATGGTCCTCCAACCCCCTTGAAGATCCCTGGCCATCCACCCAGGAGCCCAAGAGCCCTTCTCCCTCAAGACCACACCCCACCACCAGCCCCTCCCGCACCACGGCCATTTCTCTCCCTGGTCCCCTCTCTCACCAAGGACTTTCTCCTCCATCGGGTCCTCTTACTCATCTTAACCCCCTGCCCAACCCAGGGCCTCCATCTCCGTCCACAGCCCACGCCCCCACAGGGGCCCTCCTCCCCCTTCATTAGCTTCCTCCATAACCATGAACCCCCTCCTGAGGGTAGGCTACCCCTGGAAAATTGAGCAATTAAGGGGCAGGGTAGGCAACCCGCAGTGATTTGAGATCTTGGAGATTGTGTGTAATTATGTCATTATATGTCTGATTATGTCGGTTATGTCTTAAAACTTGGAGTTCTTTTATGTTAAAACAGATTATGGCCTTGAAAGTAGCTGATCTGCCCCTGCAATTTTTCTGATTTCTAGGTAGGCAACCCGCAGTTTGGGTAATTATGTCATTATATGTCTTTTTATGTCTTATTATGTCTGTTATGTCTTAGACAAAGGCCGGGATTTAGATATCAGGCTCCTTTGATTTTTTTTTCAGGAGGGGGGAGGGGGAGTTTTGGTTTTAATATATAGAGAGATATGGAGTACTGGAAAAGCCTATTGAGGATCTGGGCCTTATTAAGCTCACCTTCTTTAATTATTGTATCTTTTTCTCTAGGAGAAAGTTCGAAATGCGCGAAAAGCACTTTGTGTTAGATATAAATCGGGTAAATGTAAATGGTATCCCCGTAGCCAATCACCGATACCGACACAATATCGGCCCGATAGTCGACATTCGTGTGAAAAATCCCTTATATGGGACAAGTTTTTTTTTGTTTTTTTTTACAAAAATCTAGTTGAGAGCCGTCTTAAAATCACGTTTTTACATTAAAATGAATGCCTGGCATCTCTATAATCCTATAACATTGATAAGACTGCCAAAAACATCCGCCAGATGACATCTACTCTGCTGTGTAATCTTGGGAAATCTGATACTTTTGTCTACAGCAAAAAGTAGCAGTAATATTTAAAAAATGACTTTTTTCTAAACAAAATTTTTAGTAAAAGCTTGCTACTCGTATTTTAAATTATTTACCTACTCCCAAATTATGGAAATACAACAAACATCACTGATACCAAGTGAAGGACATTGCTTGAGCACTATAACGCTGTCTCTTCATTAGTTCGGCCTCTAGAGCGCGTGGTAGTTGAAAAAATAGTTATCAAAATTACCCCTCGATTATCCATGCTACCCCCGATTGTTGGTATTCGTAACGCGACAACAAACTTACAAATGATCAAAAAGAACCAAACGTTAATTATAGAGGTAAGGTGATTTTAAACCCCACTGTATGATGCCGTTTGTAATATTTATGAATGAAGGTTATAAAAACGTGGAAGCTAAAACTATTTAATCTGTGTATTGCATGTTTGGGCGTCTTCTGTACGTGATTCGACTTGTAATTATCCGCATTACACCTGTACAGATTGCAGTCGTTGCGATGTATAAACCGAACTGCATATATGCTGCGTACGATTATGACAATGTACTATCTATAAGTTCAATTTATTTTTTTAAACCGCTATGTCGACGATTGGCACTTACTTATAACAGCTTTGAAACACCATGAGAACGTATAAGGCTCGCTCGTGTTTTGAATAATATACGCACGATGTACTCGTTTTTTTCCCTTCCTTTTTCTCAGACGTGTACAATCCATTTCATTCCAGCCAGCAACGATCCACCGTACAGGCCTCTCGCCGAATTTAGGTTGATTTTTCCCGCCTCGTAGGTAATTTATAGCTCCGTTCCTTATAAATTCGAAGTTATAATTTTCGACAATTTTTTTTTTTTCTTCAAATACGAGAAACAAAAGAAATATGTTCGCGCTCGATTTCAACGTTGTCGTATTATTTATCGTCGATTTGTTAGTATTAATTTAGTACTATACTCATTCAGTACAAGGCGTGGAGTGACCACTTTTTTTTATTATTAATATACAACTAATGCGGTATATACAGATTGCTAGTCGCGATATCTTCTTTATTAATGCCCCTTAATAGAATATATCATTTATTAACAGTGGGGAATGCCGGTTACACGTTACAATGTTCTTGTTCCTATATGGCTCGTCCAACGTTAGTGTCACGACCACCGTTGAAGTTCATTTCACGTTAAATTTGTTAAAACACGTACGTTGGTAGCGCGACACAAGTCTGCTTTTGAATGGCGCAAAATCACGCAGACGAACGCGAAATTCAGTTCGGTAGGTACGATGTCGAGATGTCCTCCACGGACACCGGATCCAACACGGCCCGACTCCGGGCATCTGGATGGTACTTTCGTCGTCCCACAAGCGTATACAGTTTCACGAGATGACGAATTAGCGTCCGCGTCGTATCTGGGGACACTGCTGGGCCTGGTATGCATAAAAGAACATCTATCAGTGTGCTGTCCATGGCTACATCTACTCTCGACACGAACACACACAAATGGCGTACGACGTGGTGTCGAAAATTGAAAGCCTCGAATTGCTTATTATCAAAAATACGATAATAACTTGTGTGCAATCTGTGAATGCGAATAAGTCGAACCTTATTCACGAGCAGTACTTCGCCATTAACGCAGCTGCGAAGCAGCCGAAATGCTCGTCTACTCGTAGCACGCGAGAAGCGTGAGAACAGACTAAAATTACCATCCAAACGGTCGAAGATTGGTAAGAAGACTCCGCCGGATAAGACGCAGTCTTAACAGTTTGACTATACCGAACTTGTAAGTATATTTCATACGAATTTTTACCATCGTGATCTTTTTCAGCCATACAGCTTTGTTGTGCTATATTACGCCACTAGATTCTATCCCCTGCGCCGTGTATGTTCTCCTGAAGTGGATGACCGGTGCAGCCGAGGGTGGAGTGGCCCGCCAGGTAACCAGGCAAATTCCCGGTGGCCTGGCACAAATTAGCGTAATAATCCCGAGAACTGATTTAACATTTTCAAGCCTCTTGAATGCTTGTTTGACTCGTCAAAACTTGTTTAAAGCTCTTGCTCCATTTTAGATTTTTTCTTCTTTTGATTCTTCCAGGTATGTTTAAGACTCTTTACAGACCTTATGGACTCGGTCAACACTATCCAAGCCTCGAGAACTTTTGAAGATTTTTCAGATCCTGTGATATTTTCTTACACTTCTTTCAGAATCGCTGAGATGTTTTTCCATTACTGTGTTTCCTGTTTCAGGTTCCTTTAGATTCGTTTCATCTTTTTTGACATTCATCCAGTAGCGTAGCGAGGAGGCGTCTGGATACTCCGCCTTGCAACTTTGTCAAATAGTGAGATTTTTCCAATCCTACCTGATGCGCAAAATCCCGTCAGTTACCCGGGTAACTAAAGCGAAACCAATGGTAACTAACGGGTTTCTGGGTAATCTGAAGGTAACCGAGGGTTGCAAATAGTTAATTTTTCCACGGGTAACCAGATGGTAACTGATTGCCCATCGGGTACTTTAGATATCTGAAGAAATTTTAGGACTTTTACAAACATGACTGAAACTTTTTGAGACTATTCGATGCTTCACAAAGACTTTTGAAACTCTTCCTAGATAAATATGCTTATACTCGTAGAAGCGGGTCTAATATTTTTTGAGACTCTTTAAGGTTTTTCTAAGTTTGTTTGTTTTTGTGTCTTAAGAAATCTTAACTAGGTCTTAGGGTGGACCTACTGTCTGCGTTTCCGCAAACATGTCTTACTTTTTTCATGTGACACTTTTGCTGTTTGGTCACGTTTACTAATGATTCCCGTTTGTTTGCGGATTTCCACATCTCCAATCTTTCATTTAAATTGTATAAGTCGCCATCGTTCAAGATGGCGGTCGACACAGGCATTGGATTCTCCAGGACTTTGAGTTGTTTATTTGGGTGGTCTAGTAAACAAGTATACTAAATATCAACTCTCCTCGATTGTTTGCATTTTCAATTTCTAAATTACCTGGACTACTTAACGACTATAGAAAGTATGCCGATTACTCCTAACCCGTGAATTTTCCCCTTCACCCCATTTATCTACCATACAACACATGTGAAGTTGTATTTATTGGTGCTAGGTTTCTCTTGAATGGGGTTTTAATAATAAAATTTTGTCACTTTTGTAAGAACAATTAACGAAAATGGCATACTTTTTCTCAATATTTCAAAGTCAATGAACCCATTTTCGATATTAGTTTAACGTAAAAATCAAAACCGTAACCTGTTCTATTATTTATTCATTTATTTGAAACGCTGCTTAAAGTCGAGTCACTTCTCACAAACGCTTGCCACGATTTACGACTATAAAATAAATTCTAGCGACGACACAGAGCTAAAAATAATCACTTATCTACCCTATAGGTAATTATTATGTCAATTTGTAGGAACTTCAAACTTCACTACCTAGTAAGAACGACACGACTATAAATAATGCTGCGTATCTTCTGACATATTTACTGCAAATCGGCATCTGCTTGTTGCAGATAGCTATTTCAGAATGAGTGGACTTTGATTTAATCAGAAATTGTCATAAAGAAAGACAATACTGCATATATTATAGGAACATCAAACAACTCGTTATTCAAAAACATACTCTATTGACAGGCTTACAGTGAAGAATACATATGACATTATGACTACACAGCAGATCATAAATTTAACAAAAATCAATACTGCTGCGTCTATAACTCAAAAATCAAATTCGCACATGCAATATGCCGAACTGTTCATTCCATTCGTCGTTTTACTAAGTTGATACCATACCGTTAACACACTATGTTTTTGAAAAATCTATTAGCTTACTTCGTAGTGATTTTCTGTGTAATCAGCGCCACAACTGGACTGTCGAACCCTACACCGGATCCGATTGATCTGGACACATCCACTGCTAAACTCTGCGAAGAGTTACCTTCGAAACTTACTCTAACCATTGTACTGCTTAATACGTTCACATTCATAAATACCGGATATGGAGGTAAATGTTTTAACCCTATTCATATACTTTCCATTTGCAGGAGCGTTATTCAGTGTAATAAGGTAGGTGAACCCAGTGAGGCCCAGATCCCCAATAAGACCCACTGTATCGATCTTGGCTGCTATGCTTCAGACTGCATTACAATATGTAAGTACAGCAAGATTGTTCCTACATGATGTACTACACTTTCCACTTGTTTTTATCATGATACTAGCCTACAGACTACAGGCGCGAAATATCGGGCGATTGATAATTTTTTTTAACGAAAAAAATGCTCCTATATGTTTTTCGTGTACCTCGGAGGATTTATGTGTATTATGTTAGTCAAATAGAATTTATCCAGAAATCAAACGTTGAATGCTGATTGTTGTAGTGGTAGTGGGTTAACGATAGATGCCAGGAAAGTGAAATTTGAGCAATTTGGGACCGAGATATGCGATGTTCAAGAAGAATAATGGCATGTAACTTAATAAGGCCCAACTTGGTAATATCAACTGTTCATCATTTCAACTGTAACTTACTCGTAAATTTCTAGTTGAATCATATACTTACTTACCCACTTATTTACCAAATTTCAGGTCGGGCTTCATTAGATTTTAGATCGGGGCTTCTTGGGTGCACCGGGCCTTATTAGGTTTTGAAAACAAAGGTATTTTCAGTGGAAGATCTTAGGAGTGTGGAGCAGTGTAGACAAACTTCAAGATAGCCAATTTGTAGATATTTCAGTCGAGCACTACCACAAAAAATAAATGAAAATGAAAATGCTTGTATAATAAAAGCCGAGAGAGCCAAAACCTTGAATCAGGGCCCTATTGGGCTTACCTACAGGTGGATATAGGTGTTCAGGATTAACGTTATTTTTCTATTCTTCTCAGTTGAAGCTATCACCAATAGTTATAGGGTTCCCCCTACTGGAATTTTACTCACGGGGGGAATTCTCGGGAAAAATACTTACAAAATGGTGCTTGCCGACTACTTCTGGTCCAATTCGACCTCGGCCCCTGCAAGCAACTCCATCGATGGCCTAAGGTAAGTCTTTCCTAGTGTATTTGCGGTTGATTTCTATTAGCGTTTGTTTTGTTTTTGTTTATTGTTGTTGTTGGTTTCTTTTTTTTAACTTACTGATACTTGTATGGATTTCTCTCCAACCCTTGAATAGCACTCCAATTCAAGTCAGAGCCTATTTTCTTAATGTAAAGTACTCAAACTACGTTACATATATACAAGCTTGCTACAATCACAAAGACGCTTTAGCTGTTTTGGTTTTCAACATACAAGCGGTAGGCTATACGTTTAATCCATTTTCACTACAAATTTTTTCACTTCTTCAACTATAGCTACATACGACGCAAACTTTATCGAATTAAATTTTACAGGAAGGATACTATGATTCCGCTGAATTTCAGCAGTTTGGCGAGTATTTACTGAAAATAAAGAAAGCCGGCTCTAGTATTGTGTCCAGCCCTCTTCCACTGTATTCGTGGTTCGATCAATTTCACACTGTCCAATACTATTATTCCTATTCGGGCTCGTTCATTTTTGTATCGGACAAAACGAAACAAATTCCTTGCGCCACCGTAATTGAATTTCCAAAATTAGGCCAGCCGAGTATTTCTATTTCTCAGGTAACAATCTTTGAATATTCTCAGATTTTTAGTTAGAGCTTGGATATCTCGTACCCGATGCGCAATCAGCTACCTTCTAGCTACCCGCGGAAAAGTTACCCATTTGCAACCCTCAGTTACCCTCAGATTACCCAGAAACCCATCAGTTACCCTCGGTTCCGCTTTAGTTACCGGGTAACTGGCGGGATTTTGCGCATCGGGTATATTACGGTATTTTGGATACACTAGTTATCGCGTTATCAATGATAAGATAACCAGTGGAGTATTACAATTTGTAATATTCTCTACAATCAGCGTTTAGTCCAGGGGAATGCACATTTTTGATGGAATTAATTACAGCGCAGCTGAAACTTGGTACGATTGTTTAGTACCCTCTTCGGAAAACCCCGTAATCACCCCCTCCCCCGGTGTGAGTATGACCCCCCCCCCCGAGTCCAAAAAGTGCCCTCGGAAACAGTCGTTGGCTTGTACATAGCTTAAAATTGAGTTATAGGTAAAAATATTCCATACCAAAATTAAAGAGCGTAAAATTCTCTACAAAAATGATATCCATGTTTGTTTGTTTTTTTTTCGTGAATCCTATACCAACCAAGATAATTGGTGTTCAAGATCAAACGAGCATGTAAATATGGAGTAACCTAAAACGTACGCGGTATAAGAATGCCGAACTCGTCACTCTAACATGCGAGAAGCGTTGAACGCTGTAATTTTAAATCCCTATACCAGACGAACCAGCTTGTTTTAGAAACCGGATTGAAGACAGACAATAGATATGGAGCGACATGACTATTGGGGTTTGGACACTCCTGTAAGTGCGCTAGTGTAGTGGACGAAAAGATGATCAGGGTATTTTTACAACAAAAACATGTACAGGTGAAATGACCTCTAGCATTTTCAGTATTGAAGAGAACTAAAGTGTCAGCCCTTATCATTTCCTTTCAGATGAGCCCAACTTGAGTTTTTTTGCAAAACATTTTTGTCCCTGATCATCTTTTCGTCCAAATACACCAATCAGCGCGCCGCATTTCATTAGGCCGCTAGAGAGCGACTCTTTAGCGTCCAAACGCGAATCGAACAAACACTCATGCGAATTATATGGAGAGTGCAGGCGAACTGACTCATCGACGCGGTGTTACCTCTAGTGTTTTGCAGCAGTGAATTCCTAGTGCCCCTATCATATGCTTCATCTTTGCCAAGGTTTGGAAAAGTTTACAAACTGTCAATCAGAAGCGAGTGCTCATCATAAAGAATTGAGGGAATCACGAGTGCAACATGATAGAAAGGATGTTCAAACTTTTTTAAACTGGCTGAGAGCTCATCATCCCTGCCCATATGTATCTGAATTACAAGAGGGGATCTACCCGGGTTTATGGAGGGGATTCGTGAAGGGGATATGGAAGGGCTATACGGCGGGTCTACGAAGGGCATACATAAAGGGTATATAGCGGGGCTATACGACAGGTTACATAGGGGATACTTAGAGGCATACAGAGGGGCTATACAACAAAGGGTATAGCACGGGTGTCTCAACGCCGGTGTATAGCTCGGGTAGTGAGAGGGCTACACGTAAATGAAGCGCTGTGATTGGCTAACCTGATGGCTCCCTTCGAATGGAGCGCTCTGATTGGCTGCTGGAGGGGAAACATATCGGTTTGAGACAGGGCTAACGAGGGTCGATTTTCCAAGGGTCTCGAGTGGATTTACACGAATTTAAGTTTTCCGCATCGGGATCACGAGCTAATGGTTGCCGTAAGGTGGGTATCTCTTGTAGCCACGCGTTTGTACAGGAGGTTGTTTAAACGCAGGAAATTGCATACATGTAGATTCGGATGAAGATGAATTCTTGTAATAATAAAGATAATAAATTAAAATTATATCATGTAACATTCTGTGCATCCAGTCATGTGTTTTCGCAATTATTTCAGCGTTTGTATACCGCGTACGTTGTAGGTTACTCCATATTTACATGCTCGTGTGATCTTGAACGCCGCTTATCTTGGTTGACATGGGATTCACGAAAAAAAAACAAAAAAAACAAAAAAACATTGATATCATTTTTGTAGAGAATTTTACGTTCTTTAATTTTGGTAAGGAATATTTTTACCTATAACTCAATTTTAAGCTAGATACAAGCCAAAAACGGTTTCCGGGGGCACTTTTTGGACTCTGAGGGGTGATGCTCACACCGGGGGAAGGGGGAAATCACGGGGCTTTTCCGAAGAGGGTACTAAACCATCGTACCAAGTTTCAGTTGTGCTGCAATTAATTCCATCAAACACCTCTTTGTTAGCTAATTCTCCTGGATTAGTTGTTCGTTGCAAAAATTAGACACAGAAAATCGTCGTTTTTTCAGGATAAAGGATTGTTTAGCGAATTATCACAGCGTATGTACACAAGTTGGGGCGTATATACAAGAGAGTAAGGACAAGCCCTCTAAAATTTTTTCGACACAATCATGAAACTAGTATTTCATGCCTCGAAATGTATGCTTGGTTTGTGTTTCAAAAGTCGCGTTCGAAAAAATGAAAAATTTAATGCCGCCTCTTCCACAATCCTGCGAAAATTATATACCAAATTCGAGTCACATTATTCAGAAAATGTAAAAAGAAACATCGATTTTTGTCATCTTATCAAGATATAATCCTTTTTTCTTTTTGCTTATCAACTTGGAATAATAATTTTTGTGCCCTTCCCCCTCATTCCCGCCCCCCAAAAAAGTATCTACCTACTCCACTAGTTTTTGCTCTCTTCAGGCTCGGAGTAGTGTAACACTCCGCAGGGTATCAGGACGGTTAGTGCTGATAGAACCAAAGTTGTAATATAATGTTTTATATTTGGCATTTTCAGTTCAAGATGTTACTGCAATTATCAGATTTTGAAGGCAAACCGCTGATCGATACCCTGAAACCAGTCCCAACCGCCGGAAACAGAACAATTCTGCAAGTCGTCGGTGATATGGAACTTATAGTGCCTATTTAATTTAACTTTTCTCGTGGTCATTTCATCATAGTACGAGAAATATTCCCTAACTTATGATTTTCTGTTTATTAGAATGGAAAAAGTATAAATTAATACCGTGGGCAAGTTTGAAATCACTGATGCGCATGCGACATACCTACCTACAGACAAATTAGTTATTCGCGAATTTTATGGTCTCTTCAAGTACATGTACGAGTATGAGTACTGCTGTTACTGCAATATTCAGTCTCAGCGGCGGATCTAAAAATTTTCCAAGGGGGTGTTTTGGAAATAAAACTTTTTCCACCCGAGATGGATTTCATTTTAAATAGTTTCTGAAGACAAGTTTCATAATGTGATTAAATCGTTTCAGAATGAACATGGTAGACTGTCAACCGCGGACCGACTCTGGGGATCCCCGGCCGGGCCCCTTGGACTGCGGGCCCACCCAAAATATTACTTGTTCCATGAATGGAAAAATACTGGTTGGGGCCCGCGGACCCCAACCAGTATTCCCCCTTCACAATTCCCTTGCCAGTCCGCGGGTGTAGACTGTAGTGCTGCAGATACTCAAAAAACAGAAGAAAAACTCAAAACTCTAGCGATTTTTTTCTTTTTTGGCCCGAAGAGGGTGTCCGAACCCCCCATAGATCCGCCACTGTTCAGTCTACAGCTACGTAAATTTTTTTTCAAGGCAACTATTGGTTTCTCAGGCTAGTTAGTCAAATTCTGAATCAGCTGATTAAACTCTCGGTACTTGTTTCCTTGAAACACAGTCGATACAGAAATCGACTTGTTTTCGGCATTTAAAATCCGTTACTTTTCTAACAAGACACAGAGGTTGAATCTGATACCGAATTCGATACGAAAGTTGAGTTACCATACCGGGATCGACTTTGGGATAGAATAATTCTACGTCGAATTCGATGCACAAACCACAATAACGTGTCGAAAAATTCACGGATTTAACATGTCGACATTTGGTTTGAGGGTTTCATTAGCAACATGCTATATTTTTGTATTAAGTCCGCGCTTCCCAAACATTTTTGTCCACGGACCATTTTCGAAATTCACCAAATTCAGTGTTTTCAGCTTCTGTTCTGCGAGCCCCTGCCAACTCGCGAGAAATTGCAAAATAAGAAAAATATAAAAAAATCGAGGGAAAATCATTAAAATTATTTCGAGTGACGAAATAAACGAACATTTCGGTAGACGAATAAGTGGCATCAAGTAGATTTATCATATCACATTACACATAGATCGAGTCAGCTATATTACTTATAAATCATATTTTGCCCATTCTTAGAAAGCTAGAGTGATCGGCGTCGGTTCACCGTAGTGTAATATCCGGTCAAATGTGCTGCATGTAGATACTTATGAATGATAAACATTTCTCCCTAGTTTTCAAAAATATCAATGGAACTGCGGGTGAGCCTATCAACGACCCGACTGGAATTAAATAATTATGTGCTAAAAAAAAACAAGCGCAAATCTGGCACTGAATGACATTGCTTACAGCATTTAGCTTCTCAGAATCACAGATTACATCCCCCTGATATTCAGGAAAAATGTATGCCTGGGTAGAAATCAGAGCACAGAAGAGTGAGTGAGTCAAAACTGGTTTACTTCTGCTAAGAATAGAATTTCACTCAATTCCCACTCAAGATTTCAAAAAACAACAAAAAAAAACCACATTGTTCTTTGCAGCAAAATGGAACAGTGTGGTTTACTCCAAACTGTGACTGGAGAGATATCCAGATCCATCCCCTTATATGTAGTAGTGCTGTAAGGCTTATTTCTGCTTTTCGTTGTCATATTTTTGTTCTAATCAAACCATTTCACACCAATTTAGAAATACCTACGAACTTTATACAGAGCTGGATTCAATTGAAATTCACTTTATTACGATAGATCATTCTAGAGAATCACCCCTCCCTCCTCCCCCAGAGAAAAACGTTTATGGTGTCCTCGTCCATTCCTTCCTTATTTACTTTCTATATTTCCTGTCTTCTATTTCGTTTTTTCCCCCAGATATCACCTTCCTGGTGAGCACCTCAAGACATCTGTTCCTTTAAGACTTTTCCGGATTTTTTTTTAAATTCTCTAATTTACTGCCAATAATTTCTTCATGGTGACTGAGTAGCAACCATAACACGCGCCATACTTGCAATACTTAAGCCCACTAGTGTTCTAATTAATTTCACTTATCAAAGGTTACCTTTTGCTCGCAAATTCATTAGCCACGATTTCAAAATGATGGAAGGAAAATCCAGTGCATCTACAGTTGATATTGCAAGAATAGCAAAATGCTCGAGATCTTATTTATACCTATTTCACGCAGTGCGTATTAGTGAGAGGATGCTTAACAAGTAAATGAACATATAGCGATTAAATCATTCGTACAAAGAGGTATGGCCAGAGGACCAAACTTCCTGGATTATTATCGTGATACAGCAAGCATACTAATGTAATGGCGTTAATATTGTCCGATAATTCCTATAGGTAGGTACGTATAATTTATATGCGCAGTGCAGATGAGATATCTCATTTAATCGGTGGTATATACTTATAATCTTAAGCACACTAATAATCAGAAAAATATCAATTTGCGCTCAGCTTTAGCATTAGATTCAGGTATGGATTCTATTAATCTTATTAATAATTATTAGATTATTATGGTACATAAGCTAGAGATTGTGACATTTAAGTCAGTAGAGAATAATGACGAGAAGGCTAACACTGGAACCACCATTGAGATGAGTTCCCCAAATTTGGCTATTTAAAAAAAATAAAAAAACATCCCGTCACAATTGCAATCAGTTGACTTGGAAGTAATACAATCAAATGCCAAAAAATACTACCGCAGCCACTGTCAAACAATATTTAACTTCAGCAAGGGACTGGCAGTGCTCAGTGATAACGCTATCAATGTGACTGGCAGCATATGAATTTTGGTAGTGGATTGGCACAATCGGCTAAATGGAAGTGAACTTACAGTGATCTGGCAGCAGAACAGGCTGTAAAACTGCCAAAACATGTTGTCAGCGAGTCTGGCAATCAGTTGCCGCGTTTATGACTACTAGGATTTTTTTCAACTACCTTACTGCTTGCATTTTATACGACTCTGAGTTAGTAATGGTGTTGATAGTGAAACCTCTGGCAGCACTGACACCTCGTTTTCCAGGGGGGGGGGAGAAGGCAGTGGCCTAATTAAGATTAGAGCATTCGTAGTGGTAATTCTGAGCAACAGAGCGATCAGTGAAAAAAATCTGGAAAACAAGCTCACTGTGAATATTTGCTTTTATCAGTCAGTGAGCGGGGTTGAATATGAATGGCTTCCGACTATCGGTCAGTACAAATAAATATTTTTGAAATTAAAAACGATGTCAAGGAGTCGTAAGAGGAAACTTCTTGAAAATTATAGAAAATAATTTCTGCTCCTTCCACTCCACTAGCAGCACATGGGTGTTTGTAAATACGTTTCAAAAATGTCGGTGCCATTCTAATATGCGCTCTACATGTGCCATGCGATCTACATATGCATATATGCGTTCTACCAACATATAATATTTCTTTTCTAGTATACGTTCTGCCATTGTAAGCCTGTTAACGTAACCCAGGAGACACCATGATGAGGTCGGCTTACAAGTCTCCAAAAAATCCACCGCAAGCAGTGTTTTATCAGAATTCACCAAATTAGCCGAAGAAATGTTCCTTGTGCTGAATGTTGTCCTGAATTTATGTATATGTTGTCCGAATGTCTTCAAGGAATGCGATGAAGAGGTCTTCCGTCATATCTGCCAACAGTAAATTATTAGTCTACGAGAGTCTGCAGCATATGAAGTGGAACGCCTCTCTTTTCTTCATTATCGATGTTTTCGCATCCAACCACGACCTTTCAACAGCTTGTGTGTGGGCCCCAGTGTCTGAGTCGACATAATTTTCTTGGTCATTAACCGTGGAATAGTCGAACCTTTTTGCTTATACTTATGGGTGCGAGACATTCTCTAGTTGAGATATGAATAAAAAGATTTGCATACCTACTTTCTTTGCAGGCGGGTACGCTGGTAGAACGCATTACTATGGCAGAACGCATACTAGAAAATAAATGTGTTGGTAAAGCGCATACTACGAAAGTTTTTGTACGTCGGTAGAGCGCATATGAGAATGGCACCAAAATGTCTGAATAAATTTGAGAAGCATCTAAGATGAATCTTAACAATTCCGAGAAGAGTCGGAATAATGCATCGAGCAGTCTCAACACGTATTGACACAGTTCGAATGAATTCTAAAGAGTGTTCTCAACAGAGTCAGATGAGGGCGGCCAATGAGTCATAGCAGAGTGTCCATATGATGCAGTCTTGATGAGCTTCAACACGTGCAAATGAATCTTTATGAGTCCTATGCATGTATCTCAACCAATCTTGACAATCTGCAAGGATCCTAATGGAAGTAATGTTAATGTTAAATGTTGTGGGAGAGGTGGTGGTTACACCGAGTGCTCAGACTTTAATGCCCATTGCACTATGCCTATAACGTGTTGAGCCATATGTAGTAGCGCTAGGTTGCTTTCTACATTATCCGTGTAGTACTACGCCAACTTCACTAGCCAGGTTATTACAACCCTGAGTTCCGTTGGAGCACTCCCACCGACGCTCCGGCCACTTAACAGCGTTTAGATACTGGTAACAGATTGCGTGCTTTTCCATTACCTCTGCTGCTAACTGTTGCGCCTCGGTACATTCCAAGTAATAGTTGTACAATGCACGTAGTCATTACCTGAAACGCTAAACGCTGGCTGTAGCGTTATTCGAACTCTGGACCTTTGGATTTCAAAAGCCGTCGTTCTTACCGCTACGTCACCGAGGCAACTTGGAAGTAATGAACTTATGGACGTACATGGCTCACGTGCTTGTACATGTCTCGTAGTCTGCAATTCTCGTTCTTGCGGTCAAATGAATCGTTTACAGCGCAATTCGACCTATATACCTTTTCCGCTCTCCTGCGCAGTTCGACCAGAGCGAGCCTATTTGGCGCAATTCGGCTGTTGCCCCTAACATAGTCTGCATGTATTTTAACCAATCTTGACAATCTGCAAGGATCCTAACCGAGTATGAGGTAATTCCAAAGGAGCGGTAAGTATTACCGAATGTAGAGGGTACTCCACGAACTTTCACACTTCCCAGATAAAGTTCTAAATTGAAGATAATTTCAGAATAAATGTTTTCAACTTATCCAGAAATGGGTCATTCTCCAGAAACTGAAAATATTTTATTACTCGCATATTTTA
Organism: Acanthococcus lagerstroemiae; assembly: GCA_031841125.1. Taxonomy (NCBI): domain Eukaryota; kingdom Metazoa; phylum Arthropoda; class Insecta; order Hemiptera; family Eriococcidae; genus Acanthococcus; species Acanthococcus lagerstroemiae. The sequence goes on along the minus strand of CM063106.1, from coordinate 12,176,927 downwards.
AACCCTAACCTTCGATTTCTCCTCCAAATTACAACCTAGGAGCGGTTTCAGCGTGTAATTACTGGGGGACCTGAAATGTTCTTATCAGTGATGTGTCTACCTTGAAGCAGTTTCAGCGCGTAGGAATTTGTAACGATTAATGCAGACTTTCGCATCAGTTTTGTCTTTCATTTTTCATACATACAAAACGGTAAACTATAACTTTTCTGTATTTTCAAAACGGTAAACTGACTTTTGGGCCATCCTTTCTTTTCATTAACATCTGCGAGATTGTTTTTCCAAGAAGTAGATCTTCGGTATACTCTTAAGAAAATTTTCAGGGACACCACTGCTCACGATTAGTTTTCCTTATCCGTGTCGAAGAACGTGGAGTTGCAGTTCGCTGACTAGCCACGTGTTTCACGACGTTGAGTAAGCTTTTTACGGCGTGCATACGCACAGTGCCGAATCTTTCTGACCGGATGGTAACACACCCTACGATTGTAATGCCTTGTGTTTCCGTGCGTGTGTCGTTGCATGAAAAGTCATGTTATCAATTACCGATAACTCCCTCTATAAGATAATCTTTCTATTCGTTATACCTACTACCTAGCATAGCGAGAAATGTATCCGTCTAATTTTGTACAGTGATGTTTTGTATATTCTTGTAATCGTGTAATATAGTGTATAGTTCGGAAGATCGATGTTACCTTTCTGTTTTGCAAATTTTTTACCTTCTGGGCTCTCCCGTCCGGCCTGAGCTAAAATTAACATGGTCCTCCGCGCCGGTTGGTTTCAGTTCGATCTCTCCAACTTATTGAACTAACTAAGCATCCATATGCGTGCGTTTCGAGTCGATTTGAGTGTCAAATACGCGGTGCGTCAGTTTATATGCGCAATATCCGCGTAAAATTCGTAAACATACGCGAATGTGTCTGCATCATCAAACCAACTATTTCAGCGTTATCGTCCGGTAAGCTGTACCCAGTTTTATTTTTGTAAAAATCGTACGATTCACCAACCTGCCCTCCAACTCCAAAATGACCCAATCTACCGCTTCTTACAACCCTGAGGTACTTGAACGGCGCGCCCGCGCATTGCGTCGTAACTTTAAGCAAGACGCCGATAAAATTGCAACTATAATTACCCAAAAACCAATATACCCACCGCTGCGTCAGTACACCAGTTGACCCAAGAAATGGCGGAATTCACCTCTTACAAAAAACAGTTCTGCGAGATTTGGTATGAGCTGTTAAGACACTTGTGAAGTGTCCGCAGAGATAGAGCCCGATGCCACAAAACGTAAAAAACTCACCGAAGCCAAGGAAGAAAATTGGCATAAACAGTTGGATAAGGTTACGACTGTGTTCAAAGAAACCTCCGCCAACATCCAAATGTATCTCGAAGCCTATAATGGCGCCACCAGCAATCGGTCTAGTATTGAACCTTCGGTTGCAACTTCGGAAGTTAAGTTGAAGGCCATCCACATCCCCGAATTTGATGGAGATGAAAAACGCTTTCGAGAGTTTAGAGACCTTTTTGAAGACCTCGTCCATAGAAATGCTAATTTCTCAAACGTGCAAAAGATGCACCAACTAAAAGAAGCCGTCAAGGGTGACGCCGCAAAACTGTTACGTGATTTCCCCATCTCCAATGATTCCTACGTCCAGGCCTGGGCATTCCTAAACGAGTGGTATAATAACAAAAAATCGTTGATCGCTTCGTACCTGGATGAGTTGTTCAAACTTCAGAGAGTCAAAGGACCTTCCCAAGTCCGAAAATTAGTTATGGCTTTCGAGACCACATTACGAGGACTCGAGTCTTCCGGGATCAATGTCGACAATTGGTCAGTATAGACGTCCTATTTCCTGCGTTCAAAATTGGATGAGAAAACGCAATTCGATTGGGATATGTCCATTAATTATCGCGATAAATACCCCAGTTACGCTGAACTGAGAGAGTTCCTGTTCAACCGTATCCACTCCCACTCGGAGACTTATGGTAGCGACAAGCCAATGAAAGAGCCGCCTTCGTCGTCGAAGCTCGGTTTGTCAACATCCAACCAACGTCCAAAAAAAGTCTTCAATATCAACTCGGATCATTCCACCCCTAAGTGCATCAGTTGTTCCGCTGGTGAACATTTGTTGATTAACTGCCTTGATTTTCGTGAGAAAAACCCTGAACAGAGGTTCAAGATTGTGAAGGAAGCCGGTTGGTGTATGAACTGCTTCAGTAATTCTCATCGAACTGGTACGTGTCCAAAACCCACAACGTGTAAAACCTGTTTTAAAAAACACCACACCATGCTGCACCTACCTGCATCAAAGGAGCCCCCAACAGGTGCATTTCCCTGTACCCCCCAACGTTTTTTCGATATAGCGGGGGAGGGGGATGTATACAAACGAAAATTTGGGCTATACAAACGTATACAAACGATATACAAACGAATACAAAAGTTTCAGCCCCGTACCTCAAATGGGGGGGGGGGTACAGCGAAATGCACCTGCCCCCAACTCCAACTACAGCCACCCCGAGCTCATCTCATAAGGAAACTACATCCCCGAAAACCTGCAGTTCCACCACTCAAGTAGCAGTCGCGCAAAAGGTATGCGTGGCATTGCCTACCGCCGTCGTCCACTTTTCCAGCGGTGTACGGCATGGATTGTTGCGGGTCATGTTGGATTCTGCCTCGGAAGTATCAGTAATCTCTGATAATGCTGTACGACGTAAGCGGTTCCAGGTCACCGCGTCGAACGTGTCCACAGTGCGTGGCATTGGCGGGGACGTCTCCTGCAGCGCCACCTGCTTGCTCACATTGAAGTCGAGATTCTCAACCTTTCGCCTTCCTGTAAATGTTGATGTTGTACCGGCATCTGCTATAGCCTACAAGGCTCCCTCCACCATTCCTGTTGCGATTAATGTAGTCACACCCAAGGTTGAGCTCGCTGATGAAGGACTCAGTTATCGTGAAGTTGATGTAATTTTAGGTGCTGAGTATTTTGAACAAATTGTACTTGAAGCCATAAGCTGCATCTACAAGGCATCAACCTACGAAAAACCAAATTTGGCTGGGTTGCTATTGGTTCTGTAAGAAGCCATTCTTCAATCTCGCGTTCCTGCTTCCAGATGAACCGCGTGAATGTCGAGGATCAGTTACGTCGGTTCTGGGAGGTGGAAGAGGCCGAACCTGTACAAGCATCCGATGATCGCGAGGCATGCAAAAATCATTTCCTGAGAACTTACGAACGCCGCTCAGACGGTCTAAAATTAACACCTTTTGTTCAGATGAACTGGCGAGGTTTACAGAACGCGCTATTATTCCATCTCGGTTGATACTGTCGCTGTGTTCGCTAGGATGTTAGTGGGGTTGTTCAAATATCACTAGCTTTCCAGCGTTAGTGGGCCTTGAAACCGAAACGTAAGACTGCGAAGCGGGCACGTTGCCACTTGGCCACACAGCGACAGACGTCGTCATATCGCTGTTCCAAAAAAGGAATATTGCCACAAGAAAATTAGGGAAGGCCGAGAAGACTTTGCCCAGGGTCCAGGTTTCCTCTCTCACAGGCTTCTACTGGACTTTTCGAAATCAAATTTCGTCCAATATTCTTCATTACAACCACTTTGAAAGTACGAATTTGCGCGCCGGCACCGAGTTACTGGGCGCTTTCTTAGCAGACGTTGCGAAAGCTCGAATAATTTCTGCATCTCTTACCATAATCTCGAAGTAGTTCGTTTCATTCGTCTGTGTTCCATTTGGAATTTATTCTTTAGAAACGCCTGTACCCACAATTCAATAATCACGTACGCTGTTCATTTTTTTTTTCCTTCCCGATTTATAACGCGCGTTGGAAGGCCGAAGTCGAATCCACTCTCATTGTAAATCGTGTACCTTAACAAGGCTTCGAAGACGTCTTGCTCGCATTGAATCAATGATTAGTGTTATATTGTACTGTTGTGTACTACACCCACGCTGTACACTGCTTTCAATAGCTTATTACACGCTCATACAAAACCACATTATACACAGTACAACTGTACACGCGTACCAACGTGCATAAACATGTTCAAACTCGGTTCGGTTTGCTTCGCCTCGGTTCGAGAATATAAGTAGTTTGTTTTCTCGGCTTTATTATTCGAGAGAGTACATAACAATGAGTCGGCGACGAGTTTACATATACAGCGCTCTGCTGACCCATCAAATCGGTGGTAAATGTCCCTCAATGTCTTCGTAGTCGTTCAAATATTGTAAATCGTAACTGTTTTTAAGGGGTGGCCGATTTCGCAAGTGTACCTCCTTGACCGTACAAAATAGAAAATGTTTATATAGAAATTCTGCGAAAAATTGAAACAATTTGGCTCGCCTCGCTCGCAAATGCTTAAGTGTTTTAAGGTATCGGGGCCTAATGTACGTGGCTTGTAAATTCATCGATTGGCATTTCTCAATCAGCGGTTATTGATTGGCATTGCTGGACGAGTTAGATTTAAATGGTTTCATTTACTGTGCGGTGGAAGACACGCTGATAATTTTAAAATTTACAATTTATCTGGGAGCTGTGATCTGGAACCGGTCTGCGTTGAAAACTCATAAAACGATGACTATTAGTCGCGTAATATTCGTGTATCAGGATAAATGAGTATCGATATAGGTGTAACATCGATTCCATTTATTTCAAAAACGTCTACGCGACGTAGGTAAATGTACGAGTATTTCGAAGATAGAGGCGGTTTTGGTTCGAAATGGTAAAAATGTTCGGACAAGCTGACAGTTATAGCATACAGTAGACGCGAAAAGAAGAAAATACAGGAGAGGAAGAAAGAAATAGGGAAAAAAGTGAAAATAAATTTACAACGGAAGAAAAAAGTGGCTGAAACAAATCTGTTCGGATATTTGAAGACCATTATAAACAACGTGTAACGCAATGTTCTCCAAACTGTTTAAATGTAAATTTGATTATTCGTTTTAAAATTCCGACTTAATTGGATTTTCCATCGGCTTGATTTCGAGTATTCAAATGAAGACGCGTTTATGTATCACAGCGAAAGAGAGAGAGAGAAAGAAGTATTTTATTGACAATTTTGATGAATAAGAGCGAACGTCTGATTCACGGAAATTTTAAGAATCAAACAGATTTCTTCCTTTTAACGCATGTGTAACGAATTGAACCATCAATCGGCTAATTTATTCAAATTATTCGCGAGTAAATTATCGATAGATTTAATTTTTGGGCGATCGTGAACTTGCATCTAGTTCATCGGTATATTCGTAAACGTTTGGTTTATCACGATCGGATTGATTTAATCGTCCTCATTCGTAGGAGACCATTTCCTTTCTATACAAGAAAGAATGAATCATTGAAATTTTGTGAGATTGAAAACTTCAGAAGCCAGACGGCTTGTTCATTTTCTTCTCGTTCGAAAAACTTCCAGCTTTCTTCAAGATGGCATTTCGTAAACAGAGGGGTAGCGAAGAAGATACCTCTCCTTGCACCACCCCTGTAGAGTCTTCGCCAAATTCGACCATTTAGTCGTAATTTTGGAACCTCAGTCGGCAAAAGCTAAAACAAGAAAATCGTTGATTTATTCTTTGCTTCCATTGAACATTTTTGTATCGAGTCGGAATTTTTCAACAAGTTTTCACGTTCGTTTTCAGACATAAGTCAGCCAAATATGAAAGTCATGAAGCTTTTCTTTTCTTGCATCAACATATCTTTTGCCTAGTCGACATTTTCGACCTCGACCTATTTTCGCTGTCTTACCCGGACAGAGTTCATAACACCTTTGAGCATGAGATTCACTCCAGTTGTAGGAAAGAGTCCGGTAGCACTAAACGCTACTCAGAAATGTGGTCTCGCAGCTTTATTTTAGGGTCAAAAGAGTCACGAACGATTTTACTCTCCATTTGAGGGTTGCTACTTTACATTTTAGTGTAGAAAGAACCTATCTACATATTATTGTAACCATAATACTTCCAAAGTTGATGATAGAAAAGCCCTGCGAATTTGCAATTTTGAAAATTTTGGAGGGGCGTACTAGACAGTCGGATAGTATTGGATACTTTCTGACCCGCTGATCGCTTTACTGGTCAGTAATTATACAGGTTTAAAATAAGAATATATCTTAATTCAAGTTAACATTCTTCATTCTTCTTCTTGGTGCTGTATCTTTTTTTTCATTACCCAAAGGGCCGGCCAGTCCAGCACCTTGCCGGTGGCTCCTTGTATTACGTAATATATCCACGCGTAGCTTTCTGTTTCGCCTAGGGTCCCCTGTTTTGCCCGGCTTTTACCCTAAGATTTTTCGCCGGGTGCCGCAGGGAACCCCTTACAATCAGCTATGACTTTGATTTTAGGGCCAAACAGGACCTCCCCTTATGGGGGTGGCGGGCCACCATCTTAGTATACATATTCGTTCCTTTATACTTTCTGGCCAATCCGGAGCTCCCCTTATGGGGAAGGCGGGCCTTACAAACTTATACTAAACATCTTAAATTTGAATTCGTATCTTTCTTGTTATGAAAATGACGGCAACAACCACGTTCGGGATAGTGTTTTATTCTATAAACTTCAGGCAACTGCGCGATTTTTCTGGGCAGGTTAGTCGTAATAGTGTGCCATTGCTTTCCCCACTGTTTGTTAATAGTTTTCCTTCTCTGTGCAAAAGAATGTGTAGATGGAGCTTACTTACAAGCCACGTGTTTTCACGACGTTAAGTAAGCTATCTACAACGTGCACACGCACAGTACCGAATGATCTAGTGGTAACACGCTCTGCGATTGAAATGCCTTGTTCATTCGAACTGGCAAGGTTACAGAGCGCTTTATCTTTCTACTTCAATTGATATTGTAGTCACTCTGTTCGCTAGGATGTCACTTGAGGGTATTCGAATATCACTAGCTTTCCGGCATTGGTAGGACTAGAACCTGAAATGCAAGGATTGCAAAGCTAGCACGTTACCACTCAGCCATTAAACGACTTTGAAGTTGACGGTAATAAAAAAAAAAAAAAAAGAGTCCGACTGCTGCATGGAAAAGAACATTGTTACATGGATATGTCGTCCAGACTAGTATTGAATTGGTCTCGATCATGCTATTTCATTTGAACATAGCATTGCAATGAATTAATCTACCGAGACCGATGTTTCGAATGAACTAGTTCAAGACCGAGAACAATGCTCAATGTTCTCAAACTCAAATCTTGATCATAGAATTGAAAATGACTGAAAGTAACAGTTACGAACTACAAACGTGAACCGTATACAAACGACAACTATATTGAAAAGCTAATTAGTGTACAAACTTTGTATAAACGCGGCTGAAGGAGCATCCTTTGCCTCTACTTTACACGCGAACTGAAACCCACACTGTGACCAGGTATGTTTCAATCTTCACATCCTTCAATTTAGGTCTCCAATGACGTGAATGCGCCAACGAACTATAACCCTGTTATTCATTTTGGTGACCAAGACTGATACGAACTATACAACTAAATGAACTAAACCTCTCATCCCTAATCCAGGTGACTGCGTTGACCCGCATTCAATGCCTTCTCTAGTCGTTCATTCTCGGCGTCGCTCGGCATTCTTCGGGTTGGCAGGTCAAAATGAGATGGAACGAATGACCGCATCAGGAGGAATACGTAATATCATGATGATAGTAACATTCTTTTGTGAAACGTTTTTTGCGGAGCGGTTTCCTGCGGAATTTTTCTTTTGCATGGCGAGCCATTGTCAAAAAGTTCTAATTTTTAGAAAATTTTGGACAAAAATATTTTTGTTAAAAAAAAAAAATTCCAAGTCAGTAATTACAATAAGTTTAACTTGTACCTTCGGCCCAAGATCTAAAAAACAAGTTCTTATACAATTTTCCTAGAAAATTATGATCGTCATCACCTGATATGAAGATTCTAGAAAAGAATTACACCCGCAGCGTGATACATACACAAGGGGTAACTTCGATTAAAATTGCAAAATTAAAAGTCTTGACTTTTTTGCTGAAGGGGGCATTGAATCAGGAGGAGAGGACAGTGCCATCTAGAAACTTAAACAGAAAAGTCTTGACTTTTCTGCAACTAGGGGCATTAAATCAGGAGGAGGGAGTAGTGCCCTTATTTAGCCCCATGACACTACAGGCCTGTGCAAAGTACTCTGGTACCTAAAGTCAGAAATACGTTTTCGAGTCAGAACACGATCTGGGGCTTACTACGGTATTACTTGGTGTCCGATACTACTTGACTCTCCCCTACCAGTTCGTAGGAACATATTTCTAATCTCCTATTACAGCCCTTTCAGTATCTTACATTTTGAGTATCTAAAACATTCAAAATTATTCAGGTTAGCGTATTCCTCAAAAATAAAATTTAGGTGAAGAACGGACATGGAATTTTTTTTTTTTTATCGCTACATAATCAACAGCATTGACTATAGATTAGAGCCCAAAGTTAATGACAACAAATAGAAATGTTTGTAATTTTAGGTCAGAAAAACTGTGATAAATTAAAAAAATTCTTTCCTTTCAGTAATTTATGAGGCACTATAAAACTAAAACTACCCAGAAATATACAGGTGCGTAATAAGATGGATCGATCACTTTTTTGACGAAAATAGTCAGATGAATCAGTTAGAACAGGGATGCTTGATGGGTTGCCGATGTCGAATTCCGAATCACATTTATAATCGCTGGTCCTGATCTGAATCCCAAAATTGAAATTCGCCCTTCAAATGAAGCAAAGTTGAAATGGGTTGAAAAATCAAACGAAGTAAGTATTAAAAGTACCTACGAACTTATTAATTTGCTATTTTCGACCTTCTCATCAGATTTGTGATACGACCCCGAATGGGGCCTTGGAATCCACATTTTTTCCCTTCGGAAAATTGACTGAGAAAAAATACGGATAAATTGTTAAGTTCACCGAAAAGCTATATCCGGGGTAGTTTTACAAATTGGAGGATCCCTTCTAATATATTGAAGACCAATCATGAATTAACCATCTCCTTTTCATGCTTGCCACCTTTCAATATTCTAAAAACTTTTCAAAAATTGAAAACTACCAACTATAAAATTTTTTATAACATAGTAATAAACATATTTTGATATTTCGATTACGTCTTGAAAAGTCATTTTAAAGTTTAAATCATCACAATGATTCTTCAACGAATTTTGAAGAGTTTTCTTTCTTCTTCAAGCGCCGTATCTGATACCGGACGTCGGCGGTCACGGTTTCTGACGCACGACTCTCCTGGGCAGGTTGGTCGGGATAGTTTGCCGTTGCTGTCCCCAGGGTTTTTGTTGCTTTAGAGTTTTCTTTGTCTATGCCGAAGAGTGTGCAGTCGCAGTTCGCTTACCAGCCATATGTTTCACGACGTTAAATTAGTTATCCACGACGATCACATGCACAGTATCAATCTCTCTGATCTGGTGGTAACACGTCCTGCGATCGTTATGCCTTGTTCGTGTTAACTGGCGGGGGTTACAGGACGCGCTATATTTCCACCTCGATTGATACTGTAGTTGCCCTGTTCGCTAGGATGTCAGTGGGAGAGGGAAGGGGTATTCGAATATCACTAGCTTTCCGGCGTTGGTGGAACTCGAACCGGAGACGCAAGGATTGCGAAGCTGGCACGTTACCACTTGGCCATACTGCGACATTGAACAGTGTTAGCGAGTCCTAATTTTGGATAAGTGTTATAGACCATTAAACAAGTGCGAGAAAGTCTAAAAAATACTTACATGACGACATTGACTTACTATAATACCTCGTAGGTACAAGAAGCCAAATTTTACAAGAGGAACAAAAAAACGTATTGAAAAATTCACTTTATCAGTAATCTTAAAGGTTTTGAACTTGTCCTGTAGGAGAGCTAGTTGATTTTTCCGACTTACCAGATTTTTATCATTTTCAATTTCTCGGTTTTTTTTTTTCCTACGAGTATAAGAAACTCCAAAAAAGTTATTTTCAGTGAAAATTGGACTTACGAAATATTAGCCCGTCAGCGAAGATGAGCACTAATGATTAAAGAGTCATAACTACGTTACTACTCCCTCTCCCTCTTCGAAGGAAGACATGAATGGTATTGTAATTTACGTCAGAAATTTTTCCAAAATTGTTACCCAGTTGCAGTGACGTAACCAATGTTTTGAATGGGAAGGGCAAATCAAATTTCTGGAGAAGTGAATTTCAACAAGATGAGGGGGAACAACAGGTTTTCTTTTTGCTAGAATAGTCTAGGCAATAACGACATTTTAAAAAGCATTTTTTAGGAATGAAGGGATTTCATTGGAACATGTAGAGAAACCCTTCTGAAACAACATATTAAAAATCCTACCCATTAAACCTTGTGCCTCCCCTTTTTGGGGGGGGGGGAGGCTAGAACGTCTAAAATTTCTGTTTTTCGTGAATATCTCATCAAGAAGCGATCCAAAATAAGAACTGTTTCAAACAATAGTTATTTCTTATAAAATTTCCTAATATATGGTGTACATATACATACGCTATAGTCTACGTTAAATAATGTCCAAAATATCGTTCATTGAAAATTGATAATTTCCAGAATTCATGATTTTTTTGTAATAGCTTTCAAGTTACCTTCAGCGAAGCATATTGTACTATAAGTTTACCGTTGCATGCATCACCGATTCTAGCTAGGATAATAAATAAGAGAATACAAAATGAAAAGGAGGAAAGAGTGGGAGAAGATCAGTTTGGATTCAGGAAAGGTACAGGAACTAAGGCAATAATGTCAAGTTGAAGCCTTTTATTATTAAAAAGCCTGGAAAAAGGTTTGGATACATTGAGGAGTGATATTCCAAAACGGCCTCTGTCCACTTTTTAAAACTTAACAGAAGAATGAAATAACTTCTTACTCTTATGTATACCATAATGTGCCACCAGTGACACTTGGGTTGCCTAATAGAACACAATCTGAATATTAGTTAACCTAGAATAGCGTATATGTACATCATTCGATGGGAAACTTTACGAGGAATAATTTTTGTTGAAGCATTTTTCATTTGGATCGCATTTTAATGAGATATTCATGAAAAACTGAAATTTTGGACGTTCTAGCCCCCCAAAAAAGGGGAGCACAGGGTTCAAAGGGTGGGATACTTAATATGTTGTACTGCATGGGGTTCCCTACATGTTCCAATGAAATCCCCTTTGTTCCCAAGAAATGATTTTTCCAACGTTTATGTCTTTATTGCCTAAACTACAAGACTTATCAAGAGGGAATGTCTCCGTTTGCAACTTCTGATTACGATCTGGCCCAGTCAAGAATTAGGAGTTTAAAAATGAGACAACACACTTCGAAGGGTAATATGATATTTTTGCAAACTCTGAATGGCCCCTTCTGGGTATAGGCCCTGAACTTGCCACTGTTATAGGCCTACTGAAACTTGACCAAACACGAGCAAACTCGTCCCGCACTTTCTTTATTACTGCATAGAAGAATCAGATTCTACTCTATTAAGAGCAATTGTGGGAGGGAAGTGCAAACCTTGAAGGCATTTTATGCCTCTAATTGAAAAGCGATGTTCATTAAAATGCACATATGTACTTACGTTCATATAATAATATTGTTAAAGATACCTGAAAATATACTAGAATTTCTGGACAAACGAGTTGAAAAGTTTTGAAGTCGCTTTATATGTCCTGAACCTTGTTGCAGACAATATCTTCTTCAGCTTCGCTGTTGTGGGTGTATACAATAATTTCTGTCGAAGATGTCTCACATCTCTCAAGAGATAATCTACATCGGACGAGTGAGACCTCAACCAGTTCCTTGTTTCATTTCGAAAAATATAGGTACCTACGATGCATTTTCCTTCGAAATACGTATAGTATATACCCGATACAAATAGGCTAGATGGTGACCGTCAATTGCGACAGCTGTAGGCGTCTAATTACTTTTTGAAAGTTCGAATCTGCAAGCTGTTATATCAGATACAGCGCATGTTAAAATTAAACGTATCCATTGACATAGAATCACACCCAGATTAGTTCTCGATCTATGCACCTAATATGTACTATTTCCGTCGACTAAATAGTTCGCAAAACGTTTTAAAACCCTCCTCCGCATAGTCAGACATATTCACAATTTCATATTACGACCGTATTATTTGCATTTTTGCATGTTATAATAAGACCGATTGAAAATTAATCGCTATTCGGACGCTCGCGTCATTCCAATCAAACTGATTCGCGAATCAATTTCTTTACCTGTAGGTATGTTTCCTGATCTGAAAACGATTGCTAGTGACCACGTAGAGTGGCGATGTTGATTTACTCAGATATAACTTCCAAATTAGATATCATACATACAGAAGCAGAACGGTAGATCGGCTAACCTATTACATAAAATTGAGTTTAGATACTGGACAGAAGCAGTCGCTCGGAATTCGCCCGACGGCCACGAGCATAATCAAAAAACTACTCGATTTTTTTTTTCTCTTCGTTCTTTTGTAGGAGGTGATACGAAGTAGTTAAGATATACATTATCCTTACGCTACCCGGCGTACATGATAGCCAATTTTTTTTTTACCGCGTCGCACTCTTTCATTTATATGGATGCAGTCCGCGTGTCGAGAAAAACTAGTGAATGTTACGATGGTCTGGAGTATAAGAGGAGTTTACCTTACTCGAGGAATCGGGGAAGGCGTTGCCATTGAAATTCAAACCGAATTCGGCAGCATAATCGCTCTACATGTGCTGTAGGACACGCATTGTGAAAAAGTATTCATTCAGTCTCTCATGTCATAGTTTGTTAATTTTCATTCGGACTCTGTTCAGACCTTTTCGAATTCATTCGGACTCCCAAGTAAAAATTAACTTACCATTTTGAACGCCTATGTACTTTCTTCACTTGAATATCTTTCAGGCTTAGCTGAAGGTCTCACCCAGATAGAGTAATTTGAGTATTTTGTTTAAAAATTATGTATGGTACTAGCTGACCCGCTTCGTGGCTTTATCTACATTGTGAGCTAAAGTAAGTTGTTTCCACACTTCACGCAGAATGGCTTGTGTGGACTTGAAAGGACTTCCTTTCTAATTTGCTCTCAACCCGAGCCCTGGAATCAATCCGCCCTTCCGAGCATTATCTCAGAAACGTCGAGAAGGCTGTTAGAGCTGTCTCAGCCCTCTTCTCTTCTGCTCTTCTGACCGAAAAACCGGCCTAGGTCGAAATCTGACGAGTTGCTACTTGGACTCAAACCCAGGACCTCCGGATTCCGAGACCAACGTGCTATCCACTCGGCCAACCAGACCCATTATTTTAGGCAGGTATGCTCAAGAATGTGCAGATTTGCGAAACTGTATTATGAGTGAATGTATGCAGTACACGTTTTATACAAATCTTTCGCCACTAATTTACATTATTTCGACGTAGAGAAGAAAAGACTTTAATAAAAAACTTATATGATCATCAGAAATCTCTCCTAGTATATAGTGTATGTAGTTTGTTGATGCTCGACACCTTTCTCGTGTCTGGTGAGGAGCTTTTGAGTGGAGAATGTCTTATTACACAAGTCACAGCGATACTATAATATTATAATATAAAATCAATGACTGGGACGTACCGAAGAGTTTTTCCAGGGGGGGGGGTAAAAATGGTGAATGTCCTAACTGACTGAACTCAGAATTCCCACCAAGTATCAAAACAAAAAACAAAAATACCGTTGTTTGACCTGTTGGATTTTTCCAACTGACTCAACTCAAATTTCCCAAGTATCAATGCAAAACAAGAAAACCTTTTGACTTTGTTTGGTTTTCCCAACTTCACAACTCAATTCCCAAGTATCAAAGCGCAAAAAAAAACTTTTAAATTGTTGGATTTTTCTAATTTGCCTGACTGAAATGGTAAATTTTCCCAACTGCTGAGTGAGAAATTCCTACAGTGGGGGGGGGGAGGAGAAAGCCCCCCCTATCGGTACGTTCCTGATCAATGAGCACATGGCTAGAAGGAAACTGGGAACGTCGAAATTGAGCACTAATCGGAGTCAAATCGAATTTGAGGTTTTACATGTCGGGTAAACACTCGTCCAGGGATGCCAAATTTATGCGACGTTCTACACATAGCGGAGCCTTACGTGCCCCTAATATAAGGGGTAAACCGACTCCTACCCGTGATGAATTTTGAGGGTCCGAGTGCCGGATAAACACTCATCCAGGGATGCCACCCGTTTTTTTTTCTGTGTGTATGTGTGTGACTACAAAATCGTAAACAAAACCTACTGGTACCACTTTCCTGTCTATTTCCAGTCGTGAGAAGAAAATTATCAGTAAACTGATGACGAGTATCTACACTCCATGCAGATACATTGGTAATGTCTTATAGCTACTGAACATGTTTACATGTTCTACGCATTCAGTCAAATGTCCTTTCGATTTCGGAACGATTTTCGTCTTACTATTTAGACATGTCCAGTTTTACGATTGATAAAAGGCATTCACAACAAAATGCTAGGAAATGGTACAAGCCAAAAACGTTTGGCACAATTTACACGGTTTTCGCTCAAGTATACTGAGTAGTATGACTATTCATAGTAACAGGTGTATCATACCCTAGTTTAAATAAAGCATATATTTCTAACATTTCCGTGGAAATTTCTATTGACAGCACGGCTGCAGACTGCAGTCGCGCAGTAAAGATAAGATCAATAAGCAAAGGACAGAAAGAATGTCAGGGGGGAGCGTAACGTTTGGTAGAACCACGATTTTCGCTCAAATATACTCAGGTACCAGTAATATGATGTCATAGTAACAGGAGTGTATCATACCCAGCTATGTTGGTGTAGACTAGTGATGGAAAATGCTACAGCATTTTCTTTTGGTGAGCATATTATCAAAATTCTCGAGCATATGCTCAGCATGAGAATATGCTTAAAATAGCAGAGCATTTTCTATTGGATGAGCATATGCTCAGCATTTTCGAAATTTATACTAGTTTTATCTCTATAAATGAGAGAATGATCGAAAAAATAAGAAAATGCTCGGGGAAAATGGGAAAATGCTTGAGAAGATGCTCATTATTTCTATGCTTTTTCGAGCATTTGATCATTGAGCATATATAAATGAGAAAATGCTTGGAAAAATACTCATTCTTTCAATGCATGGCTGATAATTTGCTCATATTGAGCATATGCTCAAATTCTGGAGCATTTACTCAACAAACATATGCTGAGAATATTCTCAAAATGCTCAGCATTTTAAAAATTAGCATATTCTTATTTCCATTACTAGTGTAGACAAATCGGCTACATGAAGACAATGTAATGTAGACAAATAGTGTAGAATGTAGATAAATGTAAAGTGTAGACAAATGTAGACAAATGTAAACAAATGTCAAGAAAGTAAAATTAATAGTTTTACATGTTTTAATACACATATTAATAAAATTAAAATACAATTAATATCAGTTCTTTATTTAATAATCGAAAGTTTTTTAAAATCATTCTCGGAATTGCTTACAACTACATTTGTCTACTTTCTACACATTGTCTACGCGTAGACAAACATCCCTGACCCTAATGGAAATTTCTATTAACTATACGGCTGCAGACTGCAGTCGCTCAGCTGGGATCAAGATCAATAAAAGCACATTGCTGGAAGAATGTCGGGTGGAGCATCGAGCGTTTCGGTGAGGGGAGCGTTTCACTTTTCACTCGAGTATATCCATGGCTGTAAGATGTCAAACTTTTAAGTATTGCAAATCAATCGGCTGCAAATTGCAGCCGCGCAGCAAAGATCAAGATCAATGAGCACATGGCTAGAAGGAAGAATAATTTTCATGGATATGTGGACCACCGAACTGACTTGTGACCATGAAGAGCTAAATTATACTGACCTCCTCCTAATAAGGGTATCGAAATTTTATTTAGCCTAAAACCTTCTCAGAGTTCATACAAACATATCCAGAAAGTTCGAATCCCGCAGCTCTTACGGTTTACCCGTCAACCTCGAACAACAAAACACACAGATAGACAAACACTTATACATATTAGAGATAGAAATACGAGATCAAAGATTGACATACAGCAATATTTGTGAGTTTTCAGTGGACATTCTCTATCATAGTTTATTTAGCTTTATGTTAGATTATACATGTAACTCTTCTCGGGAGAACGAGATTGAGAAGTCGAGTGAGAAAATTCGACTGAGGTAATCTGAGGAAAAAGTATGTGACTTTGAGAGCTCACACCGTTCGCAAAGATTGGTACCCAACTGATATTGTCCTTGGTCTTGCTAAAGATGGACTGTTCGACTGCAGTTCAGTGGAACTTTCGTGACGCCGTGACGTTCTGAGCTGATCACAGTTGTAACTGTTGACCTGGTAATGGTTTAATCCGAAAAGCCATGGAATTGTCTGTGATAGTACTATGACAAGGTATGGAGCTGCGACTCCAAGCAGCCCACTGCACATCACGGCTGGCATGGAAGTAGCTGCTTGTGCCTTCATGTTAGATTTGTCCTGCATCTGACTTGAAGACTTCAAAGGGGAGGGCGGCGTGCTTACACTCGATTGGGTTCCCAAACTACAGCTGGACTGCCGGCAACTACTTGAAGCCAAGGTCGGACTGTGAGGTCAAGTGTGAACTAGTTCGCCTAGTCAGGTCAAACTGGTAAACTGCTAACACAGAACCGACGCGTTCGGGCTCATTTCACGTCGAGGCCAGTATCAAGCTCGTCCTAAATGCTGGGGGCGGATGGGCGCGTTTTACTAATAGATGCTGTTGGCCAGTGGCACTACAGTCGATGCGTTCGGAATTATTAATAAGAGTAGTTGTTGCTGCAGAGGCAGTAATGAGTGACAGTTGAGCACCTGGCACTGATTGTTGAGACTGCATTGGCAGAGGTCAATGACAGTAGTGCACTTAGCACCTGAAGCATGAGGAGCTGAAGTATGAAAGGGTTGAGTACCCTAAAAATGAAGTATAAGAGGGTTGAGAGGGTTGAAGTTGCAGAAATAGTGATTGGAGTGGAACTGAAGACGAATCTAGTCTGTCTATTGAAAGACATGGTTGAAGAGGCCTAGGCTTAGCTCATCTTCGCGTTAACCTAGTTTTAGAAATCGGACTGATAGAGACGTTCACAGCCTTTTCAAAAACCTTTTAACAAAATGTGCTGTGCTATAAACCATTTTGGTCAGAAGAGACAAGGTTATTATTTATGTAACTATTTGGTATAAGTCTTTGTACAATTAGTTAAAAGAAAGGCGATCCAGAATTTCACGATTCTGATTTCGACAAGACCTCTCCTCTGCGCGACGTTGAGAACGGGATCATTCGGGAATTAAGAAAAACTACGCAATGATCTTGATTTCAATTTTAAATTTTCGAAAATTCGATGCAACGTTATTGGACAGTCCGGAAAAGCCGGTTGAGATGACCGTCTGCTGATAAAGTTGCGTGCCCTCGTTTCAAGGAGTGTTTCACGGGCATCCGAAATAAAGTAGATGAATTATTTAACATCGAGTCGAATGTCATTTATAAATATACGTACTTTATTTTAACTGTTCGTATACGTACACCGTATTCGTACAGTCGTCGCATAATCGTCTCTCAGGTCCGTAACACCCTCGTTGTGCGTCCGTCATTTTACCATACACGAAACAAATTACGACGTTTTTGATTATTTGAAAGAAGCTAATAAGGTTAGTTGTTACGAGTAACATTCATTCGGCTACGTGTAGAGACGCGCGAAGAAGACGTGTTTTGGATGCATAAATATTTAAATGCAACACTCTTCGAGTGATTCCGGGTTCGGGTCGTTTGGTTGGAATGCAAAGGCTCCAACGAAATATTGCCCGAATAGAACATTATTCCGGTGTGACGTGCGAAAGTAAATTCTGCTTTGGAACGCCTGGAAAGGATGCCTCGGCAACCCTGCCTAACTTTACCTCCAGAGTACCAGTTCCGGTATTGAGGAGTGAAGAGACTAACTCGGTATTATGTACATAGCATGTGCAAAATTACGGGATACCTCGACAACCCTGCCTAATGTTCATCTCAGAGTACTGGTTGCGGTATCGAAGAGTGGAAGAGATATCTCGGTGCTATGTACTCGGCACATGGGTAATTCTCAGAACTGGCGCATATATTTCAGTTCATCAAACTTTTTGAGACTAAATATTCAAAATTTCAATCGTTTTTTTAGCGACTGTTTGGAGTATTATCTCCTCAACCTTTGCTGACATTGGCATACCTGCCCCCACCCCTAGATACACCACAAAATCAAATAAACTTTCAGAATATTCCATCGTAGTGGCTGTTATGGCTCACATTTTCAAATTTCAAGTTTGTTGAAATGATGTAAATGAAATGTTTTCCTCGGGGAAAACTAGGTGGAAATTCACTAGTATGAGGGAGAATACATGTTGACAGCAAAAACAGCAACTCAGGTTATATCACGCGCCCTCAAGCTGAGGTAAAAAGGAGGTTCTGCATTTCAGGTTCCATCATAGTGGCTATTTTTCATTAGCGCTCTCTGGCTCACATATTGAATCTCAAATGCTGCCAACTGGCTGCAACGCTGTGGCGCTGCAGTATGGATACTATGCGCATCTCAGATCTTGGATCTCAGTATTACTATCTAGTTGTTCAATAAAAATATCTGATAACGCGCTTATTTGCAATTTTTGAGGTATTTTGTAGTGGCCTATCACATCTTGCTGAAATGCTGCTAAATCCTGGAAAAAAAGAAGTACCTGTTATATTGAAATTATTACGTATATTGACATTGAAATATTAAAAACTGCTCATAAAAGTATACTTGAAGTCTTAAATTCAATTTATCTACTATTTTTCTTATGTAGTGGATCATCTTTGGTTTTCTTTCATCGTGGCAATGTTAATATTTCTAACCACTACCATGGAACTAAATATCCACTACATAAGAATGTACATATTTATACATATCCTAAGTATACTTCTAGCTCACTTACCTTGCCAATTGACTTTCTGAAGACCATCTACCTACATGATTTTCCACATATTATACAGGAAAATTGGTTGCCTGGATCATCATCATTCCACTACTGCCCTGCCAAAGAAATATTCACACAACAGATGCAACTGCAATGGACATTCTAATGTTGTGGTTGCCACTACGATAGAAATTCTTTTGTAGTGGTTGCTACTGCAATTGAAATTCTTTCGTAGTGGTTGCCACTATGATGGAAATTCTTTCGTAGTGTCTATAGATTTTTAGAAACGCTCTGCCCCCGCCCCTTTTCGGCATTAATTGAGCCATAGGCTAGAAATAGTATCAGAGTTATGTCTATTACTAAACTGCCCAAAAAATTGCAAAAAAGATGCTTTCCAAAACTGATTCTTATTGTGAGTGAAATATGCCCGAATTCTGAGAATTACCCATATGCAAACTTGGTTGATTCGTTCGTTTTTGATTCGCGTTAGAAGATGTAGAGTGAAATTCTATGAAAATTTCTAAAGGGATGTGATATTCATTGAACATGCAAGAACGTACGAGTTCACGACGGTAAATGGGTAATCCCTCATAAATAGCCACATTTTAAGTGAGTCTGTAATACCTCCTCCTGGATGGGAGATGATGGAAAATTTCTTTCAAAGTCTATTAGAGTAGTCAATGACAATTTTCAATCATTCAAGAGATCGGGGGAATCTTTGTGGTACAGCGGTTGTATAATTTGAATTTTATATGGATGCATGCTTACTTAAATCCCTCTTTCACAATGCGCTATGTTGTAAAGGCCATCCTGAGACAAGCCGCACGTTTCCGATCCGAGCAAGCTGAGCTCATAACCAGTGTATTGCAGACGCGTTCCACGTTTCCTTCCCTGCGTACTCTATCGTTACGTTTCAATTTAAAGTCTTAACAAAAAGCACGTTGAGTTACAATAACACTCTCATTTCGAATAAACATTTCTACGCAGAAACCACGTTTATTACTCGACCACGGATACATAATTACTAAATGGGCAATGGGAATGCAGCTGCATATTTTCTGCTAAAAATATTCTCATAGCCATCAATGTTACCACCATAATAAACATTTGAAAACATGTCAAACACTTTTGGCACACTCTGTATTACTATAGGGTCGGCTACGAGTAGCCGAGCCTATTGCAATCACTATTTTTTCTTCTCAATTCAGAGTCACAGTTCAGTTCAGTAGCGCGTCATTTCAGATTAGTGTTTTTCGGCAAAGTTCATTGATTGGAATTACAGTTTAGTTCAGTGGCGCCTTATTTTCAAAAAAAAAAAAAAAAAAATAGTTGAAAATATTAAAACTAATAATAAGCAACAATTTCGACTTTATTAGGGTCGGGAACAAGCCTCCTTCAATCACTTTTTTTTTCTCCTTCAGTAGTGCTCAGTGATCTTGATCTTCATTACTGTGGGATATAGTGCGAGCGTGTTCAATACTTTGAGTATAAATCTCCTGGAGAAATAGAAATCGGATTATTTCTTTGAGTATAAATTAATCTCCGGGAGGGATAGAAACCATGTTTCCTATGCTGGACCTGTAGAGCGCGCATTTCTGTCATGCAGATGCCCCCGGTGCTAATGAAAGCTTATGGTAATCAGTTTGTTTACAACGGGGCATTCGCATGACAGAATGACAGAAACGCACGCGTCACACGGTATAGCGCGCTCTACAGTTCCACGCTTGTATAATGTAAATAGTTCGATTTCTATCTCTGCAGGAGATTTATACTCAAAGGATTATTTACATTATACGAGCGTGGAACTGTAGAACGCGCTATACCGTGTGATGCGTGCATTTCTGTCATGCGAATGCCCCGTTGTAAACAAACTGATTGCCATAAGCTTTCATTAGCACCGGGGGGCATCTGCATGACAGAAATGCGCGCTCTGCAGGTCCAGCATAGGAAACATGGTTTCTATCCCTCCAGGAGATTCATACTCAAAGGTTCAATATCTGTTCAATTGCATAGAGCCAAAGGAGAGATGAAATCAAGAGTGCGATTAATTACGTTTTATTAATTAAGTCCTATTTTGAATTACTCTATGGAAGAAATTAACTAGATTTAGAAGAGGTAAGTGTGTTGTTTGCTAAATGTATGAAATGGGTTCTCAATTCAGTTAGTATGGAATTTCTTTGAATTGAACCAAGTACAACTTTCTGTGGTACTCTTATTAGTAGATTTTCCGAGGAATAATGCGAATGCGATGTGAATTATGTCTCATAAATATATATGATAAAAGTATTAATGGTAATTTTGGTATTCTGTTTCAGGTTTTGGTGTCAGGATATGTATAACTGTAATCAACTTGGTACTTTAGTAGAAGAACAAAGCAGCATGACATCAGCATCATAGTATCGTCATTTACTTTTTATCGCCTTACCTATAGGATTGTTCAGTGCAATCTGGATAACTCGCAGGATAATGAATTCTTTACTTTATCGTTTCTTATCTTTGACGTAGGTATGCAACGAAATTGTTGTACGATGCGTATGATGCCACTTACTCATGATGCCACTTACTCGTTCTTACAATGCCGATTACAGAGGATTATGATTACCAACTGTTACATATACATTTTCCAATATATCAGTGCTGATGAGTTCCCAAGTTATAAGGATAATGTACTTACAATGTTCTGAAAACTGTATATATCCGTTTCCTTAACAAGTCTTGATGGTATTGGTGATAAACTCAGTTATGCCTGTTCAAATTGTAAACTTTATTAGAATCGAAATAAAATTTTTCATTTGCATCGAAATGAAATTATTTTTTTGTCTAGCGGATGAAGAATTACGATTTCCTAAGGTGCCACCTGAATTGGTGGAATTAAATTTATATGTACCTAGATTGTAGAAGATTAAAAGAACGTTTTCTAGCTCCGCGAGACAGTTTTGTTCAAAGGTTCAAATTTGAGAGTCATTTGTTATTATTTCTTAACAGTTCCTTCAGAGAAAGTACCTAGCTTTGATCGCTTGAATGTTGATCTTGGTTGCGCGACTGCAGTCTGCAGCTTCGCAGTTTCAAACGTTGAATTGCGAGTAGTATAAGCATAGCCGACCCTCTTCGAGTAGCGTATAGCTGCTTGTTAGGTTTCATATTTGAGAGCTCTGATAAAGCACATATAGTTAACTTTTTTCTAACCGTTGAAAACAGATGGTATGTTATACTCGTATGCGGTTTGTGCGATAATTTTTTAAAACAAATATGCGAGAAAAGTATTATTTCCTGTACTAAAAATTAATTTTTCCTTCAAGAAATGGCAATAAACTAGACCTAGTTTTATCAAGCAGACCTTCAGAGTGGAAAATTAACGCTGCAGTAGAGCAGAACTAACACGTGTCGAAACAAATATTTGAAGTTCGGAGCTACCAGCCGTCCGAAACTTCCAATTCCAAAAATGCATCTAACCGTCACTGGTTTGTTGTTTCAAGTTGGTGTTACTGACCTCGAGAGAAACATAATCAATCTAGATGGAGGCACAACTAACGCAAGCAGTTTGATTTCATTGCATCTTTCTTCCTCATTCCGCAAGCCATAATTATGAGCACGGTATATATTCGATGCGCTTCCTGTACAAAATACCTAAGGTGGCTTTAAATTCATCAAAAAATTCGCCACCGCTAACGTCGACTGACCGAATACATTTGCCATCGAGCCACTGAAATCCGAACTATTCGTAATTATCTCGTCGGCCAGCTACTATAACCTGTTTATGAGCAGTTGAGCCATTCGGCCGAACAATCGATCCCAATAAACATGTCACCGCGAATAAAACGAATAGTCGATTTTATACAAAACGACGTAAGTTACTGTATTTGCAGAAATATGATCTCTATTAAAGAATTCGGGGATCAAATCATGTAGTAAGTCGATGAAATACATATAAGGATATGTTACTGACCAGATATTTCCCAGTTTTTCAAATTTGTTTCTAAAAACGAGGGTAGATCAGAACAGGCGCAAATAGGAGGGCTTTGTATTTGTATCTCAGTCTCCCACAAATCCTGTGAAAGCCCTCAAAAAAAAAAAAAAAAAAAATGGAGTTTAGCTTTATTTTGATACTTGTCCCACACACACTCATCATACACATACTCTTGAGTCGGCTACTCGCGCTTATGTAGGTCAGTTTCTACAGATCGGATCTTCATATCCCGTTTACCGAATGTTTGAAGTGACGTCACAAGATGCTGCAAGTAGGGACATACCGAAGAGTTTTTCTCAGGTGGGGGGGGGGGGGGGGGTAGTAAACATTCTGAAAGTTTCAACTAAACTCAAAATTCCCAATTATCAAAGTCAAGAAACCTTTGAATTTGTTAGATTTTTCCAAATTTTGACCCATACTAAAATTTTGCAACACTTCACCTGACCATCTGACTGAAATGGTAAATTTTCTCAACTGCTGATAAAATTTCTCAACTGCTGAGAGAAAAGTTCTCACAGGAATATCCTCCCCTCCCCCATCATTTGTATGTCCCTGGCTGGAACAGTACAAGTGAGAACACAATGATCACTTGCCTGAAACATTATAATATCTATAGTGTGTCGCTATCATGCGCGTTCAGCGTGAATCGCTCCTCTTCTTTTGCTCCGTAAGCACTGAAATGTCTAAATTTTCGGTAAACAGGGTATAAATAATTATCAAGTTCTACATTAAGGCTAGTGATATTCGAATACCCCCCCCCCGCTAACACCAGTATCAATTGAGGTGGAAAGATATGACGCGTCCGAACGAACAAGGTATTACAATCGGAAGGCGTGTTACCTCCAGATCAGTAAGATTCGGCACTGTGCATGTGCACGCCGTGGGCAGCTTACTCTACGTTGTGAAACACGTGGCTAGAAAACAAACCGCGGCTGCACACTCTCCGGCACAAAGAAGGAAAAACATTAACACAGCAAACTGTCCTGCCCAGGAAAGTCGCGCGTCAGATACCGCGACCACTAACGTCCGGCATCGAATACGACAGCTGAAGAAGAAGATTTTCGCTACGATGTAAGAAACCAACGCTGAATACCTTTAGGCCGAATATTTGAATGGAATCACATCTACAGGCCTGACGAGAGCGCGGGGGAAAGGCGGATTCCCGAGACGAATTTTTTGGGGCCCTGATTTTTTATCGTCTGATCTTATTCCCCTTTATCTAATCTTCTTCTTTTAGGCCTAGATAGGAATGCTGCATCGTGACCCAAGAAAAATTACACAACTTTTTCTTGATGGTTTGCCCCCCTGGGCCCGGACTTTCTCTCGACGGCCCGGTATGTCTATCAGTGATACCACCAGCACAAGATGACTGTACTGTAAGTGAACTCTTAAAATGAATCGAGGAATTCATTATTGTATAGTCGTGCAAGCGTACGGAGCTATTTCTACACGTCGATCGTTTTACGAGTTCAAATTTTTCTCCAGTTGCGTCACCAGTCACCAACATCTACAATGTTGCCGTTCTGTTTTAGTCCGTATAAGTATCAACATCCTCATCAACGCTCTTACTCGTGGGAGTCAATCGAAACCTTAATGATATAATTTACACCATCGGTTGGGTACATGCGCCGTACATAAAAAATGTTATTTTTCATTCAGTAAATTTGATTCAACTGGTTATCTCGCTTACAAAAAGCACAGCCTACAGCGGATATGATTGTCGTGGGAGAGTCACAGTTGCTTTTCGCATCGCACTTTTCTTTTAGATGTTTCAAGGAGACGATAGAACTCATCCAGTTAAGGTGAGCAGGGTCATTATAATGTCGAAGGATCGATTTACGCTTTGTTTTGTAATGATCGACATAGCCGGATCTGCACCCTGTTTAGCACAGAGAAGGAAAAACTTCAACGCAAAAAACAGTGGGGAAAGCGAGGACAAGCTACCCTGACTATCCCTACCCAAGAAGTCACCTGTCACAACATGGCGCCCGAAGGTATGAGAGTGAGTGACTATGGCAAGCTACCCTGACTATCCCTACCCAAGAAGTCGCCTGTCATCACAACATGGCGCCCGAAGGTATGAGAGTGAGTGACCATGGCCCAGCAAACAACTCTTCCTGGTCCTACCATTAGTGAGGGTCCCGGGGAGTGTGGGCCTGTTTACGGGGGACTCGTGTGGGCTGGGGTTGGTTTCCTCCTGTTGGTGCCTTCTGGTGCCTCTGTGGGGTGGAGGAGGTGGGGCCCCCGGCGGTAAGCTGTGCAGCCTTTTGGCGGATCCAGGGGCAATTGAAATAGAAATATGGTATTTAACTTCTGGCCTAATTATCATCCGAAATTCAAAATTATAACTCCGACCACCTGACTGGGAAGTGACAGCTAGTCGTCTCAGGGAGTAGGCGCTTTCCCCCGCAATGAACTCTGTGGGAAGCGCTGAAGCTGTCGACGTTCTATGTAAGAAGGTTGTTCATCGCTAGAGGTAGTTCTCTAGGTAGTAGTCCAGACATCGAGAGGAGCCAGATCACCAATGACGGATTAAAATTAATAGGGCGAAGATGACAATCAGGGGAATTCTGCGCGTCCACGTCGACGTCGTGCAGAGTAGTAACCTGTTGCTGTTCGATGTACTTGGAATCGATAATCATGGGCGAAAGCAGATTTCTCCAGTTAATGGGAATGACGGGGATGTGGCAAGACGAAGGCCAAATCTCACTGAATACCGCATACGATTATGACTGCATAAGAACAGCCGACCATCAACAAATCATTTGATTCAACCCCAGGAAAGCACAAGTGCTTTAGAGTGAGAAGGCGAACGCCAGCGCCTCAAACCCAGCTAATTCGACTAAGGGAGTGGACCCTAACAGAAAAATCATGGCGGAAGGCAACGGGAAACCACCGCTATTATTTATCCCTAGAATTACATCATGAACGTCAATATTACAATAAATGATGTTTTCATTAATTTCCTATAAACTTTTTATTCTGACTCACGGAAACGCAAATCGATGGTCTCATGCACAATTGGGCTAAATGACATTTTGACGAAAAATGAGTTTAGTACACATTCTTATAGTTCTAGTTCTCGCCGATCTTCATACACGAAATGATACACAAATTTATGCTCTATCTTACGGGATTTTTTATTTTTTATTTTTATCAACGCCTCTTCAAGAATAAAACAAAAACCATTTCTTAAACTTCGAACTAGTTGTTCAAAAACTGTTTTTCAAACATTTGACGACCAATGAGTTATCAATATCACATTTGCCTAGCTGATCATAAGCGGCAAAAGCACCCTAAGTTCAGAGACGAAAATAGGAAGGAAAGGAGGCACTCTGTACCGGCCTACCCTACTTCTTAGTAATTCACTACTGCTTACCGGTACAAAATATTGAAAGGCGGTGCTGTGAACTGATAACGTTTAGTAGTAACTGGGTAATTCTTTGCAAATGTGTCAAATTCACGTACCAGTACATTTCTGAGAGATTCAAGTATATAATATAATTTTTTTTCTATTAGGGGACACACAAAGGTGTGTACCAACTTTTCACAACCATTCAAGTGTTGTGCCCCCGCCCCTACAACCCACAGAATTGATTTAATAGCAGAATATTCCATCGTAGTGACTGTCACTGCTCACATTTCTGAACAGTTATGTCCCCAAAAAGCTGTGTGGTAAGTATTTTTCTTCTGAAAAAAAAAGAAGAGAACTTTAAGAATGAGATGAGGTATATACTCATATGAACAAGAGTGGTTACGAATGCATTATAAGGCCTAAGGCTAACGTCAAAGGTTGGTATCTGCCTTCTGAAATTTGAAATCCATCGTAGTGATAAATTTTGTTAATTCTTCTTGGCTCCCTGATAAAATGTGTTGAGCTGCAAAGTGGCTGCACTGCGTCAGCTGTACACATTATGAAAACAATTTCCGGATCTCGGATCTCAAATTGCAGTGACACTATCCAGTTTCTGTATCAAAGTTGATATACCATATCATGTGTTTACGTTTATCAGTATCCATCGTAGTGACAAGAATTTCCTGGCCTCATACCGACGTAATCTCCTGAAACAAAAGTGGAGAATACTCAAATTAGTAAGTATATCATAATGAAATACTTCATAACCACTAAAAATGAATATTTGCCACTACAAATTAACTTTTTCAACATTATTTCTCACGTAGTGACTTGTCTTTTCTTTTCTTTTGTAGTGATCATAGCAGTATTCAGAGGTCACTACGAAGGAATTGAATGGTCACTACAGTGGAATTTGAAAACCTAAACTAGCACCGTTTTCTTTGATTACAACATCATTTCATTTGATTCCTAACAGAAAATGGCTCTATCACGAGAGGAGCAACTACGGCGTCACAGAGAAGTGCAAAAGAAAAGAATAAAAAGAATACAGGATGACCCAGAGTTGCTTGAAGAAGCAAATGCAAAGAGGCGACGCGCATATGCTATCCTAAAAGAAAAGAAGAAAAATAAGAAGTTGACAAAGGAAACTGATGCTCAGAGGAAGAAGTGGAGGTGTTTAACAAACTCAAATCCTCTACTCTATTCCTCCACCAACACTCTTTCAAAGAGCTATGAAATTTTCAATTCATTGTGATGAATTGTAGAGTATTACGTACCTCCCTCTAGGGTTTTCATAAAATATACTTTCTTTCCTTCTTATCAAAAATCCTATTCTACTTTCAAGTAATTTCTAAATTAGATATACGTCTACTTTCTTAGTCATTCCAAATGACTTACTATTAGACTAATATTATTATAATATAATACAAAAATATTATTTGAGTTGCGCATTTGTGATACAACTGTTCAATTTTGATATTAAGTTTCCTAATTGTAGTGACCATTAAAAAAAAAGTTACGTTTGGATTATATAATTTTAGGTATTAAGTTTTCTAATAATTAAGGCCATTGAAAAAAGTTGTGTGATTTATAGTTTATAATTTTCTTTTCCTACCTACTCTTTGAGGCAATTGAAAAAGTTACCTCATTACCTATTTAATTAATAAGATAATTCAGATTTACATACCTGTGATTTTCTTGTGAGACTTTGCAATAATAGTCATTGTAGAATAGTCTTAGGAAACTTTCACATATGATTCCTAAAATACAGGTATCACACTTTGAAATATTTGTTGATGTACTTCTTTTGAACTTTGTAAACAATTTTAAAGGCTACTTACCTTTCAGAGACATCAGTGAGCATAAATATTCTGCCGTTACTACAATGGAAACTCTTAGGTAGTGATCCATTATATGCAATCACTACGATGGAAATTCTTAGGTAGTGACCCATTATTTGCAATCACTACGATGGAAGTTCTTACGTAAGGCACAAGGATTTTTTAAACACCCCTCCCGCCTCCCCCCAATTGAATGACTTGAGCCAAATTGTGAAAAAGACATCAGGGACATATATACTCAAAATCCCATGAAAAAAAATTGAAGAAATATAATTTTCAAATTATGAGTTTCCAGTCATCAAATTTAACACATTTGCAGAGAATTACCCAACTTTAATAGGTAGTCAAGTACAGAACTCATTAGCAGTTCCTAAGTTTCAATATATTATTAAGAAATTAATTAGGTACATTTGAAACGTTTGCGTGCTAAGTACAATAATTAATTATTAAAGCGATCATTAAGTGATTTTTAATTCACTTTATCACTTCTATTTTCAGGATTCAAAGGTACTAAATGATGCGATTTGAAACACAAAATGTGCTAAGTGCTGCCTTGTTGCAGCATAATTGTACTAAGTACAATAATTGTCGCGCAAAATGCGCTAAGTGCATACACTTTCAGAGTTACAGCCACAGTGCATAGTATAGGTTACTTCTTAAGAATTTTTCCTGTGTTATAATACCCGCTGCGGAAAATTGACAGATGCCAGATGATGCTAATCCTGTCAGCGGATCTGTCGCAGAATGTCAGCATGAGAACCAATCAGAATCGAGCACAGCAGTGCGATCTCACGTGACACAACGCGACAGACATATGACGGAGAATCTGTCAATGCAGTGATACAACTGCCAGTATTTGCCATATATTCTATCAACAACCTGTCAGAGGCTTTGTCAGATTCTGACAATACTGTGTCA
Source organism: Acanthococcus lagerstroemiae (assembly GCA_031841125.1). Taxonomy (NCBI): domain Eukaryota; kingdom Metazoa; phylum Arthropoda; class Insecta; order Hemiptera; family Eriococcidae; genus Acanthococcus; species Acanthococcus lagerstroemiae. The sequence goes on along the minus strand of CM063106.1, from coordinate 12,147,955 downwards.
CATTTTGGCAGCGTCCTGTCACATCCTAGCAATATTCTGTCGCATTTTAGCAGCACTCTAATCCGTTCTGACAATATTCTGTCCAGGGACTTACCGATACGGGGGCAGGGGGCAACTTATCCTTCCCCCGTAGGAATTTTTCACTCAGTAGTTGGAAAAATTTACAATTTCAGTCAGATGAGTTGGAAAAATCCAATTAGTTGAAAGCGGTCTTTTTTTTTCTTTCTTTCTTGCTTTGATACTTGGAAATTAGTTGAGAAGTTAGAAAAACCCAACAGGTCAAAAGGTGAGGTTTTTTTTTTTTGCTTTGATACTTGGGAATTCTGAGTTGAGTCAGTTGGGACTTTCACAATTCTTACCCCCTTACCCCCCCTCCCCGCCAGACAAAACCCTTCATTACGACCTTGTGCATGAAGATTCAAGATAGATTCCAGCTTTGACTGGGAAATTCCAAAGCGATTCGACAATATGAAATCTGCTCGTCCGGAAATCAAGGCGCAGAATTTGGTACATACTTTTCCAAGTAAAACAGCCCCGTAGCCATTGGGGGCAAGCTGGGGCTGAGCCCCCTTTAAAGGTATCCTGAGCCCGTAGGCAAAGATACCACCCCTAAAAAATCATCATTATGCTGAACGAGAGAGAAAGAAGGGATGAAGAGAATCAATATCACGGAAACATTTTAAAATTGATAACAAAAGCTTGGTCAACTAATTTAGGACGCTTGGATCGGGAATGGGATTTGAATGTAATGGCTCCAAGTTACCCGAGCCTGTTTAGACAATGAGGTGAGACTCCCAAGACCCGAGACCCGAGCAGCCGCGCGATATATTCATGAGAAAACTTCATCCAAGCTGCTTTAGTCGTCCATTTGGGTTTCGTTTTCGACACTTGCCATAACAACCAACAACAGTGACGTAGTCGGAATTTTCCCAAGGGGGGGGGGGAAGCAAAGTAAGATTTTCAAGGGAGAAAAAGTCGAAAATTGAGGTAATTTTAAAGATCGCCAAGATTGGAAGACTCTTTTATGAAAATGAAGGTGAAATTACTACTTGAGCGAAAATTTTTAGAAAAACACGTGTTTTAAAGGCGAAAAATTGCTCATTTTTGCATATTTTACATTCAATTTCAGGTGCCTGGGGGGCATTTGCCCCATCGTGCCCCCTCCCCCCTTTGGCTACATCACTGCCTCGTAGAAATTTTCACATTATATACTATGTGTATCCTCAAGCCCCCCCCCCCCCCCGGTAAACAGTCAGCACCCCCTACCGCAGATGGTCAGCTACGGGCCTGAAGTAAAAACATATACAGTCGACTCCGGATTATCCGACTTTCGGGTTATCCGACCCTACCCTCCAACTTATCCGACCTATTAAGGTCGGTTAATCCGAATTTCTACATGAGACATCTAAAGTAGATACCTACATTACGTACGTTGTTCAACCGGCGCGACAGTGCGGCGTTGCGAAATCACGCGGCCAAAAACAGAATCGCGATTTAAAAAAAAAAAGTGGTCACCGATGATTTAAAAAAATTATAATTTGCGATATATTATTACATAAGTATCTTTTTTTCACTTATTTATTCCTTTTTAAAGCCAAAGTTCAATTTTCTGAATAAACAATTTCTTTTTAAATTTTGTGCACGTTATTTCTACATTGAAAATATTCATTTCGGATTATCGGACCATTTTCGGCATCTGACCAACCTTCAGCCCCGATTAGGTGGATAACCCGGAGTCTACTGTACATATGATTTGAGGAGCCAAACAAGAATCTTTTGAACAGCTGGTGGACCGGCCAGGGGCAGTTTTCCCTACCCTCCTTCACCAATCTACCTCTAAAATAAGTAGTAACTAAATATTACATTAAATGACATAGATATGACATAACTTACCATTAAATTACAGCCCAATTACGAGTACTTTTCAGTTCTATCGTGCATTTGAATCCGCTTCATAAGTTTTAGACAGCACTGAACACCAACAAATATGAAATTTGAAAAGAAACTGAAACCACTTCTAGACCCCAGGCAAGATATTGAACATGATCATGAACGCAGTGTGTCAGCGACTTGTAGAGGTACCAACGCGACGGCGCCTTCTTAACTTACCATTACGCGGCTGGCGCAAAGGAAAAGATAGGCACACAAAGTACAATACATAACCTCGCGTTTCTCTGTGTTTAACCGTGTGACAGAAAATTCTGTCATTACAATGAAATTCTGGCACCTTATCAGTGGCGTAGCCAGGATTTCTCCAAGGGAGGGGATCAGCAAAATTTTGGGCGGGGGGGGGGGGGGTACACCTAATATGAACTGTATATTTTTACGTTGACGTATCAGTATGTTATGCTTTTCAACTTCAATTATGAATTTCATTTCGCGCATTTACTGTGATACTGCCAACATGTAAAAAATTCTCCTCTCAAGGGGGGGGGGGGGTCATCCCCCTAATCCCCCCTCCTGACTACGCCACTGCACCTTATGTCAACGATTACTCCAATGGGCGGAGTTTCAGCTGTGACACAGGGTCTGACTCGATTTATGTCAGTGACAGATTGACAGAAATTGTGATTTTTCCTCAGCAGGGACGTACTCCTGAGAAATGTTAGACTTCATCCACCAGCTTAATTAAGCCTCAGAAATAATTACTTATTAGAGTTCCAGAAGGGCCTAACGTTTGAAAATTTTTCAAAACGCCTTCTAGAAAAAAATAGTTTTTGGTAGTTAGCCCAATTGTGCATGAGACCATCGAAATATGACCCGTTTAAAAGTTTGTCCCTCTTCGCTATCTCTTCCATCTGCTGTTTACTTCTGAAATAATAGTGTTCCACTCCTTGTAGATTTCCGTCATCCGTATCAATTTCATTACTAATTATTAATTCGTTGGCCTGTAATCGTGTGGACAGCTGGACACCAACTTAAATTTTCATCCCTTCTTGCCTTTCCTGTCCGGCCGGGTATTTAAATAATAAAATACGTTTACTCCCGGGTGTGCAATCGATGACCAATAATTTCACGAACGATCGTTTAGATTTTACGGGCTGATGTGAGAACCGATGACAAGAAATAACGGTTATTTCGGAGCACCTGAACGTCGATAATTTCAACTATGCAATTGCTATCTTCAAAACTTATTGTTTTTACCGTGTAGTTCTTCTCCGGGCGAACCGGTTACACAGAAAATTTTAGTAAAACATTGCCGTAAAATTAGCGGGGGTCCGATGAATCTCACGTATGCTGCCGACTGCATCTCTTTAAAAATCTGTCCGTAGTCCTGAAGTACCATCGATATCGAGATATCGCCTCATCGTCCGAGACGATTGAGAGAAATGAAAACAAAAACGATGGCTCGATTTAACGAATTAATAAACCTGTAACGTGCGTTTCACACGTTACCGGACGGCTCTCGACTTCCAGACGAAATGGAATATTCGAGCCGATCTCTGGAAATCGGATATGACACCGGAATAGTTCCAGCATTCGGCGGGCCGGACAAACGGTAAATGGTTTTGGTGCCTTTACTCGCTGGCGTATATATGTATAGTTATGAATTTATGAAGGCGGTGGATATAATGTCGCAGCTGTTCATGAAACAGAATCTTCTCATCTAATTTAACGCTTCGTTAGCTTTTAGAGAGTGCTACGTCTAAACTGATAATAGCAATCTTCGATACTCGTTACAAGAAAATGTTTGTTAGAATTTCGCGTCGTATACTATCCTGAGACTCACAGCAGGAGAAGACACGACCACACACACAGCATAAACTTAAGGGTATATTACAGCAATATACAATGGTGTAACACATTAACGGATTTATCGCCTAACAAGTAACCGCAGAAGACAATGAAGCGACCGAAGAGGTAAAGAAACGTGGGTGTTGAAATGCCGGTATTTGGTAAAGAGCAAGAACTGTTTACACAACGATATTTGTCCTTACGCGTTGTATTTGGATACGACTAATGTACCTCCGACAAGTCGAAGAATTTGCATTTTTAAATATTAAATGCTCTGATCGTCCTTAGGCGACAGTTTGTCTTTCTTGTTCTCCTGGTCCATCATTTCCGGCTTTCATTCTCTGTGTCTCCTTTCTCTCCCTTTTTTAGTATTTTTTCCAACATCGGTAGGCGTTTTTCCACGTACAAGTCGCAGAGTGCCACTGATCATTTGGTTCGGATTGATTCGACGTCGCGGTGAAACAATTTTCGTATAATGATCAGCTACCGGTGTTTCTGTGTAAACAGTTCTTCGGACACAGAACGTTGATTGTGGTGGACAGAACAGATATGAAAAATGTAGCCATCTCCAGTTATTGGTCGTCTTCTTGCCGTATGTGTCGTGTTTTGAAAAAGATGAAAATACAAACTAGTACACGCCAGATAGAAAATACAACATTGTAAACCAGTGGGTGTTCTCCGCTGTCAACCGAGAACGGCTTATGTCATATCTTCTTAGTAATGCATTACATCAACACGCTCGTAACTGGCCACCGGCATTGTCCGTACCATAGGTACCAATAACAAACTCGAGAACATGCCATTATTTCTTGATTATTAGTCTGTTGTTCCTCTTGACTGACTAGTTTACATCTGATAACTGGAAGCTGGATTTATTCGCTACAATTTTGCCGTCTACAAAGTGACCACGGGATATTGCCCCTTTATTCAAATGATTCCTACACGTGCCTATGTATGCGCGCACGGTACCGTTGTTTCAGATCTGCAGACATACTCCGCGCCTACAATATTGATGGGTGGTAGAGAATTATTTGTAGTCACACAGTCTATGCTTAATTGTTTGTCGTTTAGTATTTTTGCTAATCCTCAATCAGTTCCCCTCGGTACTGATGCGATGCCCGAAAGGATAGTTTCCGGTGCCGGGGGTAGGGGAGACGGACGTATCTTGGAACCGTTATCAGTTTTAATTTTTTTGTGAATTTCAGTTTCATCAAATTTTACAAGTTTTTACATTTTTGAATAGTACTAGCATTTCCGCACATTTCTACATAAAAAGTTTTGAAAATGCCCCACCACAATCCTCAAAATAAATTTTTTTTTAAATGTGAAAATGTTGTTCCAGGGTACGTCCATGGATCATACCTTGGAACATCGCTGGACGTACCTTGGAACACCTGTTTGAAAATTTTAAAAAAATGCAGAAAATGCAAAAAAATACATTATTAATAACGTAACTCATTGATATATATTACATATAATAGAAACGTAATACTAGAACAAAACAGAGAAAATAAATGGCACATAATCTTTGAAAAAACACAATAGTAGGTACACCTAGACTTACGTAACATTATTTTAGGAAAAAACGAAAGTAACAGGCACATAATCTTTGGAAAAAATACGATATTTGGTACCTATACCTAGACTTACACAATTCTGCACGTATCGCACACATAGAAACCCACCCCCTCATAATCCGTGCATGACGTATGAGCCCACAGTTGACACGGGTTGCACTGAATCCACTCTTCGTTGGATTTAGATTGAAGCTCAAAATCGCCGCCACAGATTAAACACGAGGCGGAGTCTGATGGATTTTCTTCAAACAGTTTTCGGCACGTCTCCTTCTTGGGCTTTTCCAGCATTTTCTTTCGAGGTTTCTTGGTTCTGGGCTGGGATTCATTTTTTTAAATAATTTTTTTAATCACTCTATCCTTTTTTGCTTTCTTCCTTGCTTCTTTTTCACATATAACCTTCTGTTTTGTTGTTTTCTTTTCTTTAAGTTCTTTAATAACTGGTGAACTGGTAAGTAAAGTCGACTTCATCTTACGTCTGTTGGTTTTCTTTTGTTTCCGCGGTGATGCCTTCGGAAATGGCATTACGTCTTCCGGACTTATAAGTGATGATTTACGGCACTCGTTTGGTAGTAGGTCTACTTCCAGCGATATTACGGATTGATCAGATTGATGAGGCTCATTTTCAGTAGCATGAGAACAACTAGGCAGCGAATTCTGAGCAGGAGTTATAATTTTGGGAAGAGATGTAGTAGGAGAGGAATCCAGAGGCGGTGAACTAGAATCTTGCAAGGTATTGTCACATGGTAGTGATCTATCGGTTACGAACGCGCTCATGAAATCGTCATCGGTGAATTTATTGGGGTCAAGTGGATATAATCATGTAATAAAATCAATGTTAACATACCTATTTGATGGCAATATTTATGAGTGGGAAAAAATGATCAGTTTATGTATACCTACCAGTACTTTTGAAGCCATTGATTATGTTATTTGCCGAAAAAGCATGCGGATATGCTGCAGAAACCGCATCAGCCACATTATACACAGTAAAAGTTTTTCCAGGATGTGTAAAAAGATAATTGTCCACTTGCGAATTGTATGCATTCTTGAATGGGAAAAATACAGTCTTATCCAACGGTTGAAGGACATGTAAGGTATGAGGTGGCAAAGTTACAATATTGATACCTATTAAAAATTTGAACATAGTTGTAATTAACCTACACAAAGTTATTTGAATGGTAGGTACCTATATGATATGGTTGTGTATAATTACCTAGCTCTTTGGCTAACAGAGCATCATCTGGATTAATATGACTGTCGTGATTGTCAAAAACTAGCAAAATCGGATTACTTTTCGACGGCATAACGAAAGGAACAAAATGATTGAATAAATAATCGTGGAAAATCGCGTCATTTGACCAACCCGTTCTTGTAAAGCTGGCCTTTGTACCCGGAAAACATGTGGTTTCATTTAGGCAGTGATGTCGGTTCCGCAAACGAGGAAAAATAATAAGTGGTGGTACAATGCCTCCAGCCGCATTTATCGCAGAGATGATTGTGCACAATTCTCCTCTTTCTGCTGAGGTAGCTTTACCTGTTGGGGAATATTTTGAGTTAAATAGGCATACTTGATGTAGGTGAATCACGATTAAAACTTAAGTATACCTACCAACTTGTTTTGCTCCTTTTGGAGCGATTATTTTTCCCGGATTTTGCACAGTGGTCACTCCAGTTTCGTCCAGGTTGAACACCCTGTGAGCAGGAAACGGACCAAACTGACTCCAAACTTTCTTCAGATGCTCGAAGTATACATTGACGTTTTCTTTGTTGAAACTCGTCGTACAGCGACCCAGAGAAGTTGATTCCGGTTTTCTCATTGATATGCCATTTTTACCTGAATGTCGTTTTAAGAAACGTTGAAGCCACTTACGCCCTGTCTGCTCATTCTTTAACCAGCTTGAGTGGAATTTGCACTGATTTGCCCGAGCATACTTGAAGACAAATTTCCTGGCAATTTGAGTGGTAAGACCATAGTTCATATTCGCAATTTTTTCAAAGTAAATGACAAGGGCGTCTTCTTGTTCTTTTGTGAATACAGCTCGAGTTGCATTGGTTGCAGTGTACTGGTAGGAAGTACTCTGCTCATTCGTAGAATCGATATTTTCTACATTTTCACCTGGGTAATTTATAATAGGAGAAATTTATGAAAACACGTAGGTAGGTATGAGTTGTAGGTACTATTAACATTGGATTTAACTCACTTCCGTTTTTGAATTTCATAAAATGACGATGTAGAGTCCCAAGTTTAACGCCATACTCATATGCCGCTTGCCGAAAATTCAATTTTTTTAAAAACACATCATGTACAGCTTGTTCTAAATTTTTTACATTTACAGGAGGACGTTTCACACCGGTTTTACTCCTCGGCATCTATAAAATACGTAAATAATCATGAAATAGTGGGAAAAGTAATGAAATGTGTGTTCCAAGGTATGTCTCATACACTTGTTTCAAGGTATGTCCATCACTAATAACACACATTTCGTCAGATTCATGAAAAACAATAATGTCAATGGTCTGATTCAAAGCATAAGCAATTAGCCGAATACTTACTCTTTCGATTGATGTACAATGATTTATAAAAATATTCAATTATGCATCTTAATCTTGGAAAATTCAGAACCTTAAATTAACTATTTTTCACCTCGTTTTCACAAAAGCAGCAATAACTTTATCACTAAACTGCACACGGCTTCCAACATTCACATAACCTGGTCTTTTTGGATACTCTACATGGTAGTAAAAAACCCAACTGCAAGGATGTGCTAAATACCACTTATATTATGGTTGTTCCAAGGTACGTCCGTCTCCCCTACGGTGTCTCAGGGGTCACTTTGGCATGCGTGCATCGCCATACGTCCCACAACACCAATCCTTAATCAGTTAACTGACATAGTGGTGTGTGTTGCAGCGCGGTGATCTCCGTTACACTTGGTAAGTAGGCAGTTTACTCCACAGAGATGTAGATACGTTTGTCACACAGTCAACACTTAATCGTTTGTCGTCAAATATTTTTACAAATCCTCAACAGTTGACTGACGTAGGAAAGAGCGTCTCAGGCGTGATGATCACACATCGACTTGGAAAGTAGGCAGTTCACCACATAAAAATGTAGATATGTTAGTCACACAGTTGCTCAATCTTTTGTCGTTAAGTATTTTTATAGTGGAGGGTGTTTCAGCGAAATGATCACACTTCAACTCGGTAAGTGGGTAGTTCACCCCATAAAGATGCATTAGTCACACTTCTTCTTATCTAAGCACCAACACGGCGAATCGCGGTTTCTGATGCGCAACCCTCCTGGCAAGGGGGTAGTTTGTCTTTGCTTTCCCCACTGTTTGTTGCGTTAGAGTTTTCATTCTCTGTGCCGAAGGGTAGCCACAGTCCGCACACTAGCCATATGTTTTCACAACGCTGAGTAAACTGTCTACAACCTGCACACGCATTGTACCGAATCTTTGTAATCTGCAGGTAACAGGTCCTGCGAGTGTGATGTCGTGCTCAGTCGAACTGGCGGGATTACAGCGCGCGTTTTCTTTCCACTTCGATTGATCTGGTAATCGCTCTGTTCACTAGGATGTTAGTGGGGGTAGTCGAATATGACTAGCTTTCCGGCACTGATGGGACTCAAATTCGAGATGGAAAGACTTGATCGTTTATCCGTTTGTCCTCTAGTACTTTTACAAATCCTGAATCAACTAACTGACATAATTGAGGGTGTTTCAGCACAATGATGACCCTTCAACTTGGTTAGTAGGCAGTTCATCCCACAAAGATGTAGATATATTTCCCTATGCTCACTCTTGAAGGTGCTGCGATGTTGTCAAACGTATACAGTCTTTATATGTTCCAATAAAACTTTTTTTCCCTAACGTTTTCAAATAGATAGAAAAGTGCAACAATCAAAGACAGTCTCCCGGTGTGCAATCAGTTACCCTCTAGTTACCCGCGGAAAAGTTACTCATTTGCAACCCTCGGCCAGAAACCTATCAGTTACCTTTGGTTCCACTTTAGTTACCCGGGTAACTGGCGAGATTTTGCGCATACTGATACGCAATCTGTTACCCTTTAGTTACCCACGAAAAAGTTACCCATTTGTAACCCTCGGATACCCTCAGATTACTCAGAAACCTGCCAGCTAACCTTGGTTCCCCTTTCGTTACCAGGGTAACTGGCGGGATTTTGCGCATCGGGTTTGGCGACTAGAGAAAAAACAAATCATGAAAATCTGCTGAACTCTAGTGAATAGGTACTATATGCTAAATTTCTCATATTTTTCGATTTCCCATTAAAAACTACCCCCTGAAGTCAATACTTTTTAGTGATAATTAATTCGGCTGCTCATTCGTATCACAAATGCATCATATTTTGCCCTGAAATGCGGAAGTAGTATATTGTGGTACAGATGCGGAAAATGGGTTCCGCTCGCGAGACACACGATTTTGTTTATATTACAAATGTGCGAAAAACCCAATTTTGAGCCAGCCATTGATGTTTTGTTTTCCGGAAAAGGAAATAGAAATAAATTTGAGAAATGGCTGCACGTTAGACGCTGAAGATAGAATCATAATATTCCATCGAACGTCGGTAACGATTTTTCTTCAGGCACCATACCCGATACCGGATATTGTCGGTTGCTGTTTTTGACGCGCGATTCTCCTGGGTAGGTTAGTCGGGGTAGTTTGCCGTTGCTTTCCCTACAGTTTTGTTGCGTTAGAGTTTTCCTCCTCTGTGTCGAAGAGTGTACAGCCGCAGTTCGGTTACTGGCTTCATATTTCACGATGTTGAGTAAGCTGACTGACTGACTGACTGACTGACTGGTGACTGAGCCTTCGAGTACTACGCTCCACTAGTGCATCAGTTAGCTCAGTTAGCAGACGCGTCTGCAACCTGACGCACTAGCGGAGCGTAGTACTCTTTCTCAGGACTTGACGCCACTAAATGGTTCTGAGATTATTTTATATTGGCGGAGTGGGGGGGGGGGGATTGACTTGTCGGATTTTTCCAGCCCACGGTGGGGGGAGGGGGCAAGTCCCTTTCCACCTACCGGTACGTCCCGGACTGGCTGCAATTCCTATGAATAGTCCCTCTGGTTACCGACGCGACACTTAAAGGGTAGATGATTCCAGGGCCAGGGGTGCGGTGTGTAAGGAGCCGCTTTAGCATGCGTGCAACCCCATACACTCCACCAAACATTAATACCTATGAACAGTGCTTTCAAAATGAGATGCAACTGTTAACACGGTTGTCTATCATGAGCCTTGAAAGGGGCTATCAAAGTCTAAATTTTTCTAACAAAAACCTTCACTTAAATATTACAACTCTAATTTTCAAACTCGAGTAGCCTCCTCAATAGTAAGAATAGAAATAAGTTCACTTGCGTTTTCACTGTACAATTTGTTGCCTCCTTCGTATAATTTTCTGAACACGAATGTAAGATGAAATTTTTAAGAAAAATTCAGTACCGAACGTAGTTATCCGTGGAACGTGAAGTAAATTGTTCGAAAAGGAGCTAGATCAAGAAACACACCGAAAAGTTTACACATTTCCATACAATTCTAGCCCAATCATTATCAGAAACGACCAAATTCGATCAAATGTGGAAAATGTGGACAAAAGAAGTACTCACATAAAACTAATTTTAAGAACCATTAAATAACAGAAACCGATTAAGAAAGTTTAAAAATACTAAATCTGAATGAATCTGATCACAGTTGATTATAAAAGTAACAGTGGCGTAGCCAACCTGGTTTTCGAGGGGGTAAGGTTCTGACCAAAGGGGGAGGGGGTAGAAACACACTATTTAACGGAGTCGCAATGGGAGATCCAGACTCACTCGACTCTCCTTGGCCTCGTCACTGAGAAATAAAAACAAATCCGTTTCAAAATGACCAAATCTAACGAAGATTTTTCCGAAGCCACACATGACCAAACAATACAAAACACGACCAAATTTGGCAAACATCGCTAAAACGAACAACAACGACCAAATCTGATTAAAATAGAAAAAACCAAAACCCCATGAACCAAAATGACAAAGGAATAGTAAGTCTGGCCCAAGACTAAACAAAATCAAAAACGACTAATAAAGACTAGAAGCGATCGAATCCGACAAAATAGAAAACCCCATGAACAAATATGGTAAAAGAAGATTAAGTCGAACCCAAGATCAAACAAAATCAAAAACGACTAAGAAAGACTTGAAGCGATTGAATCCGATAGGAAAACCATCAAATCTTACCAGGAACGACCAAAATTAACCAAAACTGATCAAAAAGGACTAGACCCAGCATGATGAAAGACAACCCCGCATAACTAAAAATGATCGAAAGATTCGAACTACCACTTACCAAATCCGGGCAAAAATGACCGAAACAACCGTCGGAGACCAAATCCAACCCAAACTGGCCAGAATATAAGACCAACCTGAACCGAAAGTGACCAACAAGAGCGAGAATGGCAATAAAAAGGCCAAACACAATCACGTCTGGACAAATTGAACTAGAAACTGACCTAAAATTACCAAAACTGAAGAAATCTTCAACATACGACCTCAGTGCCTTTTTATTGCATGATGAGAATTTCTTCTTCCTTACACTGGATTTGCTGAGGGCCACGCACAATAGGATGGTGAGGTCGCTTCTAGATTTAAAATTGATCGATAAGTTAATACTCAGATTATTAGAGAAAAATCTAATATCTCTGATGTTAGATGGACGGTGAAGAAACTCAAACTTGGATATGCGGGGCACCTGGTCAGGAGTCACGGGGATAAACTGGATAAGATTGTGGCGTCTTGGTGTCCTAGTGATTATGGTAGAAGGAGGGAGAAATCACCCAAGAAGTGGAGAAAAGAAATCGTTCGGGGGCTCGGGATTCTATGGCAGAGAACTACTACGAACAGAGGGGCTTGGAGACAGGTGGTAGCTGCCTATACCCAGGACTGAGTGGACCCAACGGCGTGCCCTGGTAATTTTCTTCTGTAATTTAACTATGTTCGTTCTTTTCTGTCGGATTAAGGCAACAAATAAATAAATACAGTGGATTTACTAACACCAAAGGAAAACCTGAAACAAGAAACTGTTGCAAGTGAAACCAGTGCACACGAGTCGGCGTAATAATCTGTATATAGTGTTTGCTTTCACCCCAAAGCCGTCTATTTTCTGGTTCGTCGATAATAGAACAGCATCGGGGCATAGAGAAGGCACAAACGATCGTAGCCGAAAAATTTGCATTTAGGTACCTAGAGCTTGAATTAGCTCGTGTTACCCCATTCATCAACACACAGCGATAATATTAATGAACGTAAAACGAATACAGATGATAATCTCGACTGTAAGATACAGGTAGGCGGGTATTGTACAAGCTCATGCCTGGCGCTGTTTATTGAACCGGCGGTTCAGGTTCCTTTTTGCATTTCGACTGCGGATCAGAGCATAAAAAGCAAAACCTGTCGCGTGCTTGTCTAAAAGCCTCCCAGCGACTCTGGTTCAATAAATCTTGTCAAAAAGCGATCACCTTTAGCTCGGCTATGATTGATGCGTACACCGTGGACCTGATTAATACGCACTCTCTGTAGTCTCGTCTTTTTCGCTCTGACTAGTCCTAATCGTTTCTAAATTAAATTCCGAGATTGTTTGAAATCGGTGAACGCTGGTCTTCGCACACGCCGCCTGACTTTCATCCTAATTTGCACCTGTAGGGGTAATGGTACACGTTGGCCGCATTTTTGTTTTTTCCGCCGTAGTCTGTGCTCTAATTGGTCAAATCATTAACGCCACATAGTGATCGATTTAGAGAGTTTAGGTGGACAACAGACGCAAAAATGATAGACGCCGAATCATGAAAAATGCACAGGAGGTTGCTTCGAATAAATGCACCTTGTAGTGCGCCAACTTGTTCCTCCCTGCAAGTTTGTATTTTTGGAAAATACCGAAAAAATTTTACATACACACTTCTGAAATTGAATTTTAAAATTGGAATAAATTTAAAATGTTCAATACGTTACACGTGCCTGTCTTTCCCTCTGTCTAAGCTCAGCGAGCTCAGATTGACTCGATAATATAGGTGATAATCTCCCTGCATTTCTTGTTTATCAGATAAGCCATATTTAAATTACGATAACAGCAATAAGACTCCGGAAAAGTCAGTCACGTCGGATTTCGAAATAGGTGTAACTCCACCGTTAGTGAAGGCAGTGGTGTCCACGAAAATTTTCATGAGAGTATACTGAAGAACTACTTCTTGAAGAAACAATCCCACGGAAATGAATGGAAAGAAAGGAAGCAAGGCGGCCCAAAAGTCAGTTTACCATTTTGCAAACGTAGAAAACTTGTAGTTTACCATTTTGTGCGTATGAAAAATGAAAGACAAAACTGATGCGAAAGTCTGCATTAATCGTTACAAATTTCTACACGCTGAAACTGCTCCTGGGTAAACACTTCACTGATAAGAACATCTCAGATTCCCCAGTAACTACACACTGAAACCGCTCCCAGGTTGTTAATTCGGTTTCCTTATATATATATTTATATATATATATATATATATATATATATATACATGCAGGGAATCCTTTTCACCTCCATACATAACGCAGACGCCCTCGCCTCCGCCAGAAAAAATGGGTTTAGAAGTGTATACTTTGTAATTTTAGAATCAGAGCATTGATGTCATAAGAGGCAACCTGAGAGGGGTAAGGATTTCTCAAAATTTATCACCGAGTGTATACATTATGTATATAGTCCCTTTCACCTCCGAACATAGTTTATACTTTTCGCCTCCTTTTGTATTTCTTTTTTACATAATTGGCCATTTTGGCCTCCAGCAACGTTGCCAATACTTTTGCAGCACATGTTTACGTCTCATCCTCCAGTGTGCGATAAGCAGGCTTGTTCGGACTCTTCGCGTACTTTTGCATTCCTGGGGCCTATTGTTTGAAATCAATATCTTTTCATTCAGGTATACTGCAATCGCATGTTGGTCACTGAGTTGCAGCAGACACACATAATCATCATATTTCTCTCGTCACCGCATGAAATTCTTATAAATTCTACAAAGAAACATCGCCTTCTTGTCTGAAAGCAGGATGGAGGCAATGAAATTCGTCAGTGTATTTCTTTTCAGCACGTCTGTAGTTATTATATTTCAGGTTTCAGTTCAGACACCTGTTGTTTATTTTGTTCCAATTTTTTCTGTATACATGATGGTATGTACATTTTTTTCAAAGAGGATCTTTCTTCACCTCATTTTTGTATATAAAGCGACTTTTTCGCTTCATATATGGAGGCGAAAACAAAATGCTAAAAGTGAAAATCTGCAACTTCGTATTAGAATTTTCTGTGGAGTAGTTTCTTCTAACAATCTTGAACATGATCCCATGTTCTCGCGGGTATACGATGATATCTTTGCAGGGCGGCTTTTTCGCCTCTTTTTCATATATAAAGCGACGTTTTCACCTCATATACGGAGGCGAAAACGAAACTCCAAAGGTATATCTTTTCAGGGCGGCTTTTTCGCCTCTGTAAGTTTCTTATTATGTTATTCTTGAACCTCTTCCTCAGACTAAAAAAATTCATGTCCATTCCGAACTGTGTTATTTACAATATCTTAGAGTATAGGGAAATGGTAAACCTGTGACCTTCTCGATCTTGATCATCATGTTCTCGCTGGTATATAATAATATCTTTGCAGGGCGGCTTTTTCGCCCTTTTTCATACATAAAGCGACGTTTTCACCTCATATACGGAGGCGAAAACGAAACTCTAAAGGTATATCTTTTCAGGGCGGCTTTTTCGCCTCTGTAAGTTTCTTATTATGTTATTCTTGAACCTCTTCCTCAGACTAAAAAAATTCATGTCCATTCCGAACTGTGTTATTTACAATGTCTTAGAGTATAGGGAAATGGTAAACCTGTGACCTTCTCCATCTTGATCATCATGTTCTCGCGGGTATATAATAATATCTTTGCAGGGCGGCTTTTTCGCCTCTTTTTCATATATAAAGCGACGTTTTCACCTCATATACGGAGGCGAAAACGAAACTCTAAAGGTATATCTTTTCAGCGCGGCTTTTTCGCCTCTGTAAGTTTCTTATTATGTTATTCTTGAACCTCTTCCTCAGACTAAAAAAATTCATGTCCATTCCGAACTGTGTTATTTACAATGTCTTAGAGTATAGGGAAATGGTAAACCTGTGACCTTCTCGATCTTGATCATCATGTTCTCGCGGGTATATAATAATATCTTTGCAGGGCGGCTTTTTCGCCCCTTTTTCATACATAAAGCGACGTTTTCACCTCATATACGGAGGCGAAAACGAAATTCTAAAGGTATATCTTTGCAGGACGGCCTTCTCTCCTCTGTTTCATATACAGGGTTAGTTGGTTTTCCCTCCGCCATAGGAAAACTCCGTCAGGCTGAACGAAGTATGACTCAATGTGTTATCTTCCAAAATGTACAGTACGCTTTGTTATCGGGTGTAGGCACGCTGCATACTATTCGTGAATAGCGACAAAACCGATAACAGATCTTCAGCGTAATGGAGTTTTCCTATTGCGGAAGGAAAACTGACTAATCCTGTGTACAGCGACGTTTTTACCTCATAGACGGAGGTGAAAACGTAAGACACTGTATCTCAATAATTTAAGCTTCTACAGGCCAGCAGGTAACCCCCCTGGGCAAATTTTTGACTGGAGGCGAAAAAACCTACATACATCATCTATCAATTCGTGGTAAACTTTTGGTGCAGTAATTTCTACTTACAATCTTTAACATGCGGGGTATATGATATACAATATTATATACATTTTTTTTTTTTTTTTTTTTTTTTAAAGAAGGTCTTTTTCGCCTCATTTTTGTACATAAAGCAACGTTTTCACCTCATATACGGAGGCGAAAACGAAATTTTAAAGGTATATTTTTGCAGGGCGGCTTTTTCGCCTCTTTTTCATATACAAGTACACAGCGACGTTTAATATGTGAAGGGAACATTTCACCTCCAGGCATACAAGCAAGTAGGAAACCTCCGAGTTTCAATATTAATTCAATCACTAATGCGTTGTTGCCGCGAATCGGAGGCGAAAATGCTCAGTTATGTTTGGAGGTGAAAAAGTCTCATTATATGATTTACAAGTGACACTAGCGCTGTCTGGTGAGAGGTACCATGCACTAAAATGTATATGTCTGATGTATGTGGGTTTTTTCGCCTCCAGCCAAAAATTTGCCCAGGGGATTGCCTAGCCGGTAGAAGCCTAAATTATTGAGATACAGTGCCTTACGTTTTCACCTCCGATTTTTCGTTTTCGCCTCCGTATATGAGGTGAAAACGTCGCTTTATATATGAAAAAGAGGCGAAAAAGCCGTCCTGCATATGTATATATATATATATATATATATATATATATATATATATATATATATATATATATTTGTCGTACTACCAATCCGAGGCCCGGTATATATAACAGACAACCCGAGACCCACCTTTAATTTAATACTTGAAGAGGCAGGAGTTGAAATTTTAAGAAACACTAAACCATACAAATGTTGGGAACCTTAGAGGGGTAGGAGAAATCACCTGTAAAGATATATAGATATGTTAGACATATACCGCTACTCCGAGCCCCAGTACACTGTGAGGCAAAGTGAGACCCATTGGAGATATGTTACGGTAAGCCGAGGCCCAGCGCGGTTGCCACACTTATTCTAGTGTGTTATCTTGTTTATTCATGAACACCTGCGATGCAAGCTTCGAACAAAAAAATAACCAGGGGCTCACGGAAAATTATTTCTTAAGCCGACCAAATGGAGAATTCAATTTCCGAAGTTGGGGTCGGGGTCAACCCAACGGATCTACAATAGATCTGAATCGAAAAAAGTTAACCATGAATAATCTTGAGAGGCTGAAAGATCGAGAATTAGATTTGCGGAATTGGGGTCGAGACAATTCATCGGGTTCACAATATTATATTATTATTTTTATTTACTGAGAGTGTTATTGCCTTTTGCTGCTATAATCTAACTATTATTAAAACAAACGTAAATTATTAGAAGAGGGTTAACGTATTATTTGAATTGAAAAAGTAAGACGTTCACCAAGAATAACATTGAGAAGCTGGAAAATTGAGTTTTAGATTTTCGTCGTAGGTGGGAGAGTTATTCCTTGATCCACAAAAGATCTCGATTAAAAATAAGGGGCGTATGGAAAATTGTTTTTCAACATCTACAATCAAGAATCTGATTATCGGTGTTGGGGTGCGGTCAACCCCTCGGAATCACAAATTATTTCAATCAAGAAAAAAAAAGTTCACCAACAAAAACTCGAAAGTATACTCTTTTGGTGTTGGGGGCGCGAGTCCACGTTTCCAGTGTACAAAATGTAGCAGTTGAAAAAAGTGTTTACGTAAAAGAATTCAGAAATTTGAAGAATCGAGTATTAGATTTTCAGAGTTCAGGACGGGCTTCACCCCTCAAGTCCACAATAGCTTCCGTCTTTCAGTTCCACGTTCTCGTCAGAGAACTGGGGCCCTGGGTGGCAAAGATAAGCGCAGGATTAAAAAAAATGGAAAAGCTACGTGGAGGCGTATGCCCAAAAATGGGCCTAGGTACTCACATACACACACACACACACGTTTGGTCGACAAACGGCCCAAAATGTGTCTGCCCATTAAAATTTTTCAATCTCATTATTTCTCTCTAAATTGATCAGCGCCGCCGCACGTTTTTCGACTGTCGTCGCAACATGCGCTTATTTCATTTTTGTAAGTATTTTATAAATGCAGGCGGCGGCGCACCGGGCATTTGCCCGAATCGTCCTATGACTTATCCGCCCGTGGAGGAGGCTCAAGGTGATAGGTCCACTTTCATTGAGTAGACAGTAAAAAATACATGTATGTGCTTTGTAATACAGTACAAACATAAAGATGTATGCACTGTGACGAAATTAGGAGGCCCACAGTGTACCAAAGAACCTTCAGATGTAAGTAGCATCTTCTGGATGCCCCGTGTAATGAAAGCGAGGCCTCATTCAGAAAATAAATATTTGTGTTTGAAACCATAATGCATTGCAAAGGAGTAGTTGATTTCAGCAAGTTTTCAAGTTACTGGCCTACCTATCGTTCTTTTTCTTTGCAGTGTATCCATAGTTGAGTACTTTTACTCCCTATTTGTTGCTATCTGCCCTCGCCAGATGCCCCACATATTTCCACTTAAATTGTTCGACATTATATCCTATATCCTCGCCTCCAGCCATTTCGTACAGTTTTCCATTTGAGATTTTGTCTACCCATCGCAGTCCTAGAAGTTTCCTCAACTTAGATCTGAACGTAATTTGTAGCTTCACGATTTGTCTCCTGTAAGGGACCAGGTTTGTACTCCATACTTGAGGGCTGGTACCGTTGAGCTATTTAGTGTTTCCATTTTGAGGAAGGTGTTGAAATTCCGGCAAAAAATACATTTTAATGCCCAGGGGTTGTTCCACCCCTTTTTAATACGCCTCATAATTCCTTTATCTTTTTCTTCGAAACTAATAATCTGCCCCACAGATATTCGATTCTGTTACCTCTTCTATCTCTTTCTTACCCATCGATTATTAGATTTTTTCTTTCCACTCTTCCCATTATTTTTGATTTGCTACCATTCAGTTTGAGGCCAGCACTTTTGCATTCCCTCAATAGCTATTCTGCCATTTTCTTCAACTCCTTACTATTTTCTGTAAATAAGATAATATAGTTTGCGTACCTTAAATTACATACTTAGAAATTCTCCATTTATTTTTAGTCCCCTTCTTTTCCACTTCAGATTGCGAATTACATCTTCCATAATGCAGTTGAAGAGATTTGGCGACAAGGTATCCCCTTGTTGAACTCCGCTCCCAATTTTGAATTCCCTCCCTTTGCTTTTAAGGCTGGCTCTTGCACTCGAATTTGCATAGCAATTCTGTATATGACTTTAATAAACCCACATTCAATTCCCTTATTTTCCAGTGCTTTCAACATATATATGTATTTATGATCCACTGAATCAACTGCCTCATGAAAGCCTATGCAAAATATTTCAATTTCTATGTCATATTCGTGTGTTTTTTCAATAATTTGGCTCACAACGAAAATATTCTTTACAGTTGAGAAGCCTTTTCTGAATCCCGCCTGTTCATTCCCCTGATGATTTGAATCCAAATGGTTATACATACGTCTTTTTAAGACTGCCATACATGCTTTAAAAATGTTCGATGTTAAGCATATTGGCCTGTAATTTTCAATGAGTTCCTCCCTCCTTGTTTGTGTAATAATATTATTTTGGCCAAGTTCCACTGTTTTGGTCATGTTTTCATAATTCCGATTTTGTTAAATATTTTAACCTGGTGTGGCACTCTCTGATCGCCAAACCTTTTCAGCATTTCGATCGTAATTCCATCCGGTCCTGGGGCTATGTCATTTATCAGTCTACATATTTAGTACGTATTCCACTTCTCTCTCCATTATTTCCGGGATTTCTTCCTCCTTTCACCCTCCAGTTTTTGCTATTTTCATGAGCTCGTTTTGCTCGCGGTATAAGTCCTCGTAAAAACTTGTTGCT
This sequence comes from Acanthococcus lagerstroemiae, assembly GCA_031841125.1. Classification (NCBI taxonomy): domain Eukaryota; kingdom Metazoa; phylum Arthropoda; class Insecta; order Hemiptera; family Eriococcidae; genus Acanthococcus; species Acanthococcus lagerstroemiae. The sequence continues at coordinate 12,128,067 of CM063106.1, read as the reverse complement.
GCCTCTAGAATTTGTTCTTGATTCTGAGTCACTTTTCCTGTCTGATCTTTTAGCTTCAGCATAACGTCTCTCCCGCCATCGAGTTCGAGCCTAACTTTTTTGGTGGACCAACTTTCTACCAAAGTATCTGGAATTTTTTCCTAATCATATTTCTTAATATCTTCTCTAACATTTTTCGACACCAATTTTTGTATTTTAGTTCGCTCAGGTTTGTCCAATAGTGTTTTATTTCTATTTTTCCAAAGGTTATTCTTCCTGATTCGAGAGTCTATTTTGAAAGCTTATACCTGGTTTTCTCTTTAGCCCTCGTCACTCCAAACTCTTCAACCGTGTTTTTTAAAGCTTGATCCATACTGTCGTAAAAATTTTCCTCGAATTTCATTTCCTCTTGCACTGATCTTAGTTTCTGGCGTGCGGCCTCTTCCTTTCTGACTCTGATAATCTGCCTTCTTTTCCCTTTACCCTTTCTGTGATTTTTATACGGGACTCACTGCGCCGGGATGCCCAATTATACTTATCCACATGAGATTTCAATTCACAGACCGTCGCCAATAACGTCTCGAAAATTGAGAAACAGATTTTCGAAGTTGGTGGTGGGGGACACCCCTCCAACTCATGAAAGATGAAATAGGAAAAATAAAAGTTCAACCAGATCCGAAAAATCGATAATTAAATTTCCAAAGCTAGGGCCACAATCTATCTCTTGGCTTCACAAAACTACCGATCGAAACAAATAATCAAGTTTATGAAACATAAGTTTCAAAATTCGAACAACCGGGAAAAAGGGGGTCACCTCTCGAGTCCACAAAAGATTCAGATCGTGAGAATAAAAAGCACTCGAAGAATAAGCATTAAATTCTGAAAAATCGAGAGTTAAATTTTCAAAGCCTGAGGCAGGGCTCCACCATCGGATCACCAAAACAATTAGATGGAAAAAATAAAAATTTGTGACTGTCCATACTGAAAGGGCACTTCGGTGCAAAAAAATCGACTTTGAGATTATGTTCGATTTTGGTAGGTCAAAGAATACTGTTTAACACTATGAGTCTGTGAACTCGAAAAAGCAAAAGTGATAGAGCGCAAGAGTGGACGTCTATAGGATATCGCGTTCTCGAGATTCCCGTTTGAATCTTTAGGTGTCTCCTGTAAAATTAATGTTTTGGACCGACGTGCCCTTTTAATTTGGACGGTCATATTTATCGAAGAATAATGTTTAAAGTAGATAAACGGCTGCACGAAAGATCCCAATTGAAAAAAAAAAAAGGTCTCCAAAAATATTTTTAAAGACCGAAAAATTGAGAATTCTACTCCTCAGGTCCACAAAACACTTCCGATCAGAACAAAAGAGTTTCAAGGAGAATTTATTTCTTAAGTCTCAAAAATCGAGAATTTGATTTTCGGCGTTGGGAGTTGGGTCCACCCCTTAGATGCACAAAGTAGTTAGATCGACAAAATAAGGGGTTCGCGGAAAAGTACTGTTCAAGACGGAAAATCATGAATTAGACTTACAGAGTTGGGAGCGGGGTGCACTCCTCGGCCCCCAAAAATCTACAAATTGAAAAAATAAAAAGGTTACCGAAAATATTTTTGTATGCCGAAAATTCGTGAATTAGAATGTTCGGACTTGTGGGTGGGGGCACCACCATTCGAGTCCACAGGAGGCTTATAATACAACAACTATGGTTTTACGGAAAACAATTTCTCAAGCCTATAGATTTTCGGCGTTAAAGTGGTGGTCCACCCCTTGGATCCATAAAAGACCTAAGTTTATCAAAAAATGATTTATAAGCCTGAAAAATCGAGATTTTAATTTCCAAGTCTGGGGTGGGGTCAACTCTTCGGTCTCACATAAGATTTCAATTGAAAAAGTAAACAATCACCGGGAATAAATTCGAGAGGCTGAAAATCGAGAATTAGATTTCTGGGGTTAGGGTGAGGGTCCACCCCTCAGATCCACAAAACACTTTGATTAACAAAATAAGAGGTTCACAGACAATCGTCCTTCAAGCCTGAAAAATCGAGACCAATGTCCGAAGTTGGGAGTGTGGTCAACCCCTCGGAGAAATAAAAAGTTCATCAGAAATAATTTTAAAGGCCAACAAATCAAGAATTGTTGATGGCAAGAATCCACCTCTCGAGTCTAAAAAATGTGGCAATCGAAATGAGAGGAGGTTTATGAAAGATAATTCAGAAGTTGAAAAATCGAGAATTAGATTTCCGGAGTTCAGGATGGGCTCCACCCCTCAAGTCCGCAATAGATTTTATCAAAAAAACAAAAATAAATATTTAATAATTCAAAGTCGAAAATTAGACTTTCGGAGTTGCGGGTGTAGGTTTACCTATCAGATCCACAAAATACTTCGACCAACGAAACAGAAGTTCACGGAACATTATTGTTCAAGACTGAAAAATCGAGAATTAGACTTCCAGAGACGAAAAATATTTTTAAAGGGAAAAAAAATCGAAAATTAGATTTTCGGAATTGGAGTGGGGCTCCACTCCTCGGGTCCGACAAAGACTTTTCGATCAGAAAAATAAGGGGATCTCCGAGAATTATCTTTCACGTCGGAAAAATCGAGTATTTGATTTCCAGGGTTGGGGACGGGGTCAACCCATCGGGACTGAATCATTTGACCCCGCAAATGATTACAACTGAAAAATGGAAAAGGTCACTAAAAATATTTCTAAAGGCCAAAAAATCGAGAATTAGATTTTCGGAGTTCGGGTGGAGTTCCACCCCGCGGCTCCACCAAAGACTTCGATCAGAAAAATAAGGGGGTTCATCGAAAATTATTTTTCACGTCAGAAAAATCGAGAATTTGATTTCCAGAGTTGGAGGTGGGGTCAACCCATCGGGACCACAATAGATGTGAATCAAAAAAATAAAAAATTTCATCAAGAATAAATTTGAAAGCCCGGAAAATCGAGATTTATATTTTAGGAGGCGAGGGGGGTCTATCCCTTGGGTCCACATATGATTTCGATCAAACAAGAGAAGGGTTATGGAAAATCATCTTTCTACCCCTAACAATCAAGAATTTCATGACCGGAGTTGGGGGCGAGGAATCCTTCCCTCTGATCCATACAATACATCGATTAACAAAGTAAGGGGTTCAAAGAAAACTATTGTTGAAGATTGAAAAATCGAGAATTAGACTTCCGGAGTTGGGAGCAGAGTCAGTCCTTTGGCCCTACAAATGATTTCAGTAGAAAACATAAACAGTTCATCGAAAGTAATTTTTTAAAGGCCGAAAAATCAATAATTACACTTTCAGGGTTTGGGCGGGGAGTCTACTTTTTGAGTCTACAGAATGTATCAATCGCAAAAAGAAGTTAAAAACAATTGCAAAGTTTGAAGCATCGAGAGGGAGATTTCCAGGAATTCGGGATGCGTTTTACCTCTCAAATCCACATTAGCTTTCGACCGAAAAATAAATTATAGTAACTATACGTACTTTTAGCGGCCAAAATATCGCAAATAATATTTTTGTGGTTGGGAGTTGGGGATGGGGAGGGGGCACCCGTCTGATCCACAAAAAGCTTCGATCAACAAAATAAGAGGTTCGCGGAAAATTATTTATAAAGCCTGAATATTCGAGAATTGGACTTCCAAAGTTGGGGGCACGGTCGACCCCTCGGCCCCATAAAAGATTCCAATTGAAATACAATAATGGGGTCACCATTGGCCTGTAATTTTCAATGTGTCTCCCTTTAAACAGTAAACTTGATGTGAAGTCGAAAAAATACATGTTCTGATTAAAACTGCTTTTTTCTCTCGGATAGTATACGACTTTACCTGCAGTGGACACTTCTAAATTTGAAATACTTACATCATATGCATATGAAGGGTACAGGGAAAAAAGGTTCAATGTCACATTTTTTGAAAATGAAGATATGGGCATCGTTGGATTCAGGATGAGGTGTAGAATCATCCTAAGCACTACGATTTTATAATATAGTAAGATTTCTATACATGGGGGTATCGCCCGACATCGTCAAACGTTCACGATACCCCCCTGTATTAGGAAGATGGTTTTTTACATAAATGATTGTAAAAATATTGCTTATTCCGCAACGAATTCAGTATTTCATTCCATTTAATTCCCGCCCGGAGATGATAACACGGTTTGTTTACTTCCTGGTGGGAATTAAATTGTTTGTTTACTTCCCCGCGGGAATTAAATGGTCATTTATTCCCGGGTTCTTATCACTGAGTCAAAGAGCCACTTTACTCCCAGAAATGACGTCGGTAAAACCTAAATTCATTTCTCAATATTTTCAAATCGTACGACGCACATTATCACATTCTTGTAACGAATTTTCTTCGTTTTCATATTAAATAGTAGTGGAAGAAAACTCGTCATATAGTGGCAAAAAAAATGCCACTCTTCTGACACTCGGGTAACACGCCACTTTATGGCAAAAATAGTCATAAATTGGCAAAAAAATTGCCTCAATCAGTGGCATAAAATTGACACGTTCATTGAGTGACAATTGATGTAAGCGACCTCTGTATATTTCTATGTGGCCAACTTCAGAACTACTCATTTTGCCACTTCATGGCACTTGTGGCAGTTTTGTGACTGCCACTGATCTGCCTCTTGCACATCAGGTACCTGACGAAATATACAAAAACTCTCCTAAACAGTTTGGCAGTTTCTCTTCGGTGATTCTGAATAATACCTTGCGTGAGACAGTCTGGCAAAAATTAGTCCGCTATGTAGGTACTGGGTAGTACGTCTTAAACAGTTTAACTCTCTTTATTCTACTATCCGTTTTGTGTATTTTGTGTCGTACAGTTCGGCAATATTTAGTAGACTATCATTGCATAAATTCTCCTTTTTGATCGTAATTATTTCTATTATTATTTTTGAATTTACATCAGCTAAGCTATTTTTAGTAAGAGCTGCCTAGACCTGAATAATTTCTTCTAGTTGTTTCAACGACTCTTACAAGACATCACAAGAAAAATTCATAGATTTGTACATACAATAAATAATAGATTTGAAATTACTATTCAGTTTGACCATTTAAACTTGTCCTTTCCACAGACGATGACAAAAATTTAATAAGATAGGCAGAAACCATATCAGTTTCTAATAAGTGGTACAATTGTTTAGGTATGGTGCCTTTTTCTCCGTGTTGAACTTGACACAGTAAAAATGAAATTACAGCAATAGTTGCCTCTGAAATACCAATTTTCGAATTAAGGTAACCGCGTCCAGGTCCAGTATTAACCTTTTTTTTGTCATCATATGCACCCGGAAGTATTTCCAAAGTAGAAACCTTAGACGTAACGTGAACTTTTATACGTGACTACGTATTTTCATCGGTGCAGACGAGCAAAAAAAATAATATAAAAAAAAACCACAACAAGCCAACCTTTAACCAGGTCTAAAAGAGGCCTTTTGAAAAAATTCTTGCCACGGTTCTAACATTGAAAATAGTTCCAAAACCCCTTTAATTTTGATTCTAAAACAATATTTCCATTACGGAATTGATTGCTGAAAAATGTAAGCCGTAGCCTGGACTTTGTCAGACGCACATTAATTTACCACAACATGTTGCCGATGTGATGGGTCTCGGAATACCTTATACTTTACTGGGTCTCGGATTGATACACACTACGTGAACAGCGCCCTCTGGTGTAAAGGTGCGCGAACTATTTCTGTATAATTGAAGGTACTCTAGAGACGTTCCGAGGCCCATACGAAAATGCGTATACGTACTGCTTGGAGGGAGGTACCCCAGGAAAACCGGACAACACGGCAAAACGTTCCGAGTCCCGCTACTGGGTCTCGCAACGTCGAAACGGGTCTCACAAAGATACTGGCGTTTCCAGAAATGGGCTTACCTTTACCGTAGCATATATATATATATATATATAGGTTTATATATGTACACCCTAATTTTGTGGGAAGAAAATCTCAGAAACTATTGAATCAATTGATTCCAAATTTTGGTATATTATGGAGAAGTACTCGAAGTTGTTAAAATAAGCTTTTGAAGGCAATCGGTCGAGCCGTTCGTGAGTTTTCCTTGAGGACAAAATTTGTGGCACAAAAATCTCAGGAACTATCGAATCATTTGATTCCAAATTTTGGTACATTATAGAGAAGTACTCGAAGTTGTATTGGTGAAAGTTTGATAACAATCTGTTGAGTCGTTCACGAGTTTCCTCAATTTAAGTTCAGCATAAGAAGCGCGAGGCGACTTATGTACTCGATGTTGTTTGGGATTTAATTTATAAGAAATCGAATTTTGATAGCCGCGTAGTTGTGTTGTATTATACAAATGTTTCGGTCTTACACGTTTCCGCCTTGAATGTATCGATTTCAAATTTATACGAACTCTAATTTTGATAGCCGGGTAGTTTTATATTTTTTATAATACTATTCTCTGTCGAGAGTTGCGTTTTTTAAAACGTGAATGGCCTTAAACATTTCGGCCGAATACCACTAGTCCTTGTCGACATTTGCGTTTTCTAAAACGTTTACCACTTAAAACGTGTCGACAGTGTCTCGATTTCGCGAGGAACGAGCGAAGCGAGTTCCGAGTACGTTTCGGTATTACTGCGAGGAACGAGCGAAGCGAGTTCCGAGTGCTTTTCGGCCGAAGGCCGAAAAGTCGGTATTTTTCTTCACTTTTCCGTTCATTTCTTGAGAGCGTACGCTATATACCTAAAAATCTTCAGAAATTTTTTGAAAGTATATGGCATATAGCCTGTATATACCCTCCTGGGGCACCACTGAGTGAAGGTCGTGAGAGGTATAACTTGAACAGTTAATCAGTTTTAGATCAGAAAAAATGTTCTTTTCTTTTTCGTAAGCCAGAGGGCTCATCTGACTATTAATGTAAAAAATTATTTAATCCGTGCAATTCGAACTTTTTTGATTCATTTTATGTTCTTATATTCAACATCAACGGCAAGGGCAGAGTGACCGTAACCGGCAATTTCTTGGAAGCAGGGCCCAAATGTAGCCTGATGATCCGAGGATTGATTTAACATCTCTCAGTCTCTTAAATGCTTCTTTATGACTCTTTAAGACCTCTTTAAGGCTTTTACTACGTTTTAATTTTTTTTTTTTTAATTTTTCAAGACACGTTTAAGACACTTAACAGAGCATACGGATTCGGTCAACACTATCCCAAGCCTCGAGACTTTGTAAAAAAATTTCAAAATTCATAGATATTTTCTATATTTTTTTCAGAATCGCTAAGTATTTTTTAGTAGTAATACCGGGTCTCTAACCCACTCACCAATTTGTCCAGAAATTGATATCATTTTTACAAAAATACACTTCAAAAATTCAACCTAAAATAATACCTATTAATTTATTCCAAAAAACGATTAATTGTTTACCTATTATTGTTCAAAGGGCCCGAACATTCAGGCAGAAATCAATGTAAATATTTACTGTTATTTTCCCTGAATTTCATAAATATTTACAAGTATTTCTAATACGTGACGGATGTTGAACCCACACACCAATCTGTCCAGAATTTGATATCATTTTTACAAAAAAATCAATCCAGAAATTTCAAAGGTGCATGAGCGTGCTAATTTTTCAAAGTGACCCATATTTTAAGCCTTTTTCTAAAGAAATGGCGAATCCTTAGTCATACCGGGTCTTTTTGACCCAGTATAACTACCCCTTCAATTTACCCCCCAATCTGTCCAGAAATTGATATCATTTTTTCTTCAAAAATTTTACCTAAAATAATACCATTAATTTATTCTAAAATTGATTAATTACTTATCTAGTATTTTTCAAAGCGCACAAACGTTCAGGCAGAAATCAATTTGAATATTTACGGTTATTTACCCTGTTTTTTAAAGAGATCGTTGAAAAAAAATTCGAAGTCCTATTTTTTATACAAAAATTATCATTCAATAATCACCAGCTGGTGATTATCAGACTTTGTAGTCCATTGCACTGTTCCTCAGGTTGCTGTTAAGGATCAGCTCAGTAGCCTCACTTTTACAGCCAAAGTGAGAATTTTACTGAACCCTTTGACTTCATTAAGGGCTAGATACTCTAGTCCCTGGACTTCGCATCTTGTCCTGGCTATTACTAGGCATTGACATACGATATGCTTCGAGGTTTCTTCCTCTTCTCCACAATACCTATAGGAGCCGCTTTTCACCACTCCTATTTTATGCCACATGTGTTTTGTTGCCCCATGTCCAGTTAGTAGTCCGACCATGAGCCTTGCATATTTCGTGTCAAGCCCCAGTAGGAACTTGGCATACTTACTGGGGGCGTCCCCTATCAGTGTTTTGCTGACTTTCATTCCACTGGCCAAGCGCCAGTGTATTTCTGTCTGCTTACTTATCCAAGCCCTAAATTTGGATTTTATGACGCTGTATGCTACAGGAAGATTCTAGGCTTTTTAAATCTTGTTTAAAACTTTTCAAGATTTCTGAACATGTTCTTTTCATTTCTAACGATCTTCGAAATTGTTTTCAAGACTATTCCTGGCTTGATTGAGATTTAAAAAACTATTATCGATTTTATTAGGACTAACTGAGACTTTTTCATACTTATTTAGATCCTTTAAAAATCATCAAGACCGGTTTATGATTCTTCGAGATATAATAAAATGTTTCCATCCTGCATTCGATTTTTTAATACTTTTTTAGGACTCCCACAAACATGATTGAAACTTTTTGAGGCTATTCTATGATATGCTTCAGTGAGACTTCTGAAACGTTTCCAGCTTATGTAAATGCTTGCAGAGACTGGTTCAGTATTTTTTCAGGCTCTTTAAGGTTTTTCTAAATGTGGTTGTCGAGTCTTAAGAAATCTTAAATACGTCGAAAACAGTCTCAGAAAAGTTCGATAGAGTCTGGAAAAGTCTCTGTAAAGCGTAAAACAATAACCTTAAGCAAGTCGAAAAAGCTGTAGACAGGACGAGTCTCAAGAAATAAAGTATACCTAACAGAATTTTTAAAATGTATGAGGATAAATCTCCCCGGCCTGCCCCTCCGAACCGATAAAAATATGAAGATACCCATTTTATAAGTCTGCTGAGCAAGTCATAAGAGGGTTTGCAAATGTCTGAAAGAGTCTAGAAAAATCTCTGTGGAGCGTAAAATAATAATCTTCCGAAAAAACTGTAGACATAAGCTGGAACTATTTTGGACAAGTTTTGAAAAATAAAGTACGTCTAGCAAAATTTAAAAAATGTATCAGATCATATCCCCAGCACTCTAAAAGCCGGGAAAAGTGTTGAAAATACCCATTTTAACTCAGTTCAGCGAGTCTTAAGGGGTTTTGTCAACGTCTAGAAGAGTCTGAGAAAATCTACGTAAAACGCAAAGTAATGATTTTAAATCCGGAAAAGTTTTAGAGATAGCCTTGAAGAATTCTGGAAAGGTCTTGAAGAGTAAAATAGTCATACCCATCTTACTGCTTACCTTAACGAGTCTTAAAGAGTCTTATACAAGTCTGGATAAGTCTAAAAAAGTCTTTGTAGAGTCTGAAATAATAATCTTGAAAAAAAATGCAAAAGTTATAGAGATGGCCTTGAAGAACTTCGGACGAGTCGGGAACAATAAAATACATCTGAAAGTTTTTTAAAACAGTATGAACATATCTCCTCCCCCGCCCCCGTCTGAGTCAGGAAAAAATAACAAAATGCCAATTTTATTGCTCATCTTAACAAGCTTCAAAGGGTCTAGTAAAAGTCTGGAAGAGTCTTTAAAAAATCTTTGTAGAGTCAGGAGTAATAAAATCTTAAACAAATGAGAAGTCTCTTCGAGCCTTTTCTAATACAAAAAGATTCGTGAAAAAAATCTTTTCTGGAGCTGTTGACCAACTTTGATTTTTTTCGTTCTAATTTTCCTGGACTATTAATTTGTCAGCTATTCAACTAAAGGGGGTGGGAAATGAGGATGGATCATTTCTTCGGTATAACGTTTTGTAATCAACGTAATAACGCGTATACACGTACGTCATTAACTGGCAATTAGAAAAAAATAATTTCACAATCATTTGCATTTTTTTTTTTTTTTTTTTTTTTTAATTTTCAACCGACCATTACAAAATTAAAATGTAAGCACGAATTTACACTCCGAAAACGTAAAATTAAATTGACTTTCTGGGAATTAGTAATACAACTGGTAGACAGTTTCTAGGTATGGCTATCTGTAAAATTAGAATACCTGGACATATTTAACACACTGTTGAACAGTTATTCGTAATTAGAAAGAACGCGGCGGTGGAACGGTGGAATCAGCAGCCCGGGTGATTAAGACCAACTTGTACATATATTATACTGATTTGGTTATAGGCTTATTCTACATATGGCTGTTCTGTTTAGGAAATTACACCTTCCTTCCATTCGATTATAATACTGGTGTAAACTAATTCACGTTTGTAGGAGAACGTGCGAAGAAATATTCTCCAAATTAAAACCAATTAGCTGAAGAACTGATCTCATTTCAGTACAGTGAAGTTGAACAAGAAGAGGTTCAGTTTGATTCAATAAGAGCCTCTTTATTAGAATAGAAGAAAAAAAATTAATACTTATTGATAACAACAAGGTTTGCTAAAAATTATTTGTAATGATTTTCTAAGCAATATATTACAAATCAGGCCTGGTAGGGGAGAGTGGGGCTTGTCACAGTGTTGTGGAAAAATTGTAGCCCCTAGAAAATCCGAAATAGGCTTCAATTATAGCTACACCCCTTGGCTATGATATTTGATGATGTGTGTCAAATGATAATAACCAATTCAACATGAAACTGCCACCACATAATTTTAGTGGGGCTATTCTTTTGTGACGACCAGCCCCATATGCGTGTTGGTTGGTCGTACCTGCTTCTATAAAAGTAATAACTCTAAATCTGCAACAATGTTTTATGCAGCTACGTAGGTATATATCACTTTTCGGACACACATCAAATAATTATTAATAATCATTGACGACGGGGTGGCAATGAATTTCATTCTATGACACCCCCCCCCACACACACACACACATCATTGTTTTAGAAATGTTGATATTTTAGCAGGAATATTTTACACAAATTTAAATTTAAGTATACGAAATCGCAGCTCAAGGAACACTACTTACGACTTACTAGGATGGTTTCCAAGATCTCCTAAATTTCGAATGGGAGTAAAAACCTGCAGAAGAAAAAAGTTCGAATAACGAAATTTCACATGTTGATAACAAAAACATTTTAAGTATAACTCGAGGCGATCGCCCAGAAAGGAGGTCTTTTCTGTATGAACATGATGTTACCGTCCTAGAATCTCGTCTAAGTATAATAAGGGTCAGATATGCTTATTCGAAATTTTGGAGTCCAACTAGTCCGATGAGGTTGTCTATGCGAACTTCACGTAGTCGAACTTCGCATCATCGGACTAGTTGGACTCCAACATTTCGAATAAGCATACCTAATGTTTATTATTAGTTTGACGACATTAGAGTACGATAAACCAGAGTATGCGAAACCGCCATTTTTATATTTTCAGTCACCGTGTGACCTCGATCTTCTTCGCTGAAAGCCTCGATCGTTGCCCGCGACGCATTCGCTCGTCAACGGAAAAAGTAACGGCTTCAACTACCCGTTTCTTCTTTTAAATAAAATGCAATTTATAATTGGTAGAGTGTGAGGAAAACAGACATTTTCTACAGTTTTCAATTTTTCTTTGTTTGAAACTGATAAAGGAAGATAGAATTTTACTGACTCAGCATGAACATTAATTATTTCTGTTTTTCGAGTGAGACGTTACATCCAGAGAACTTAATTTTCTTGTAATTCTATTTTTCTGTTCCTTGGGGATAGTTACGATTCAAAACTAGAGTATTTGCCCGTAAAAAGAGGTATTCGTGAATTTTACTCGTATCCAACCGAGTTCGAATTTCCAGGATTTTACCTGCCCATCACCTAGGCATCACGAGTATAAGAGTTCAAGAAAAAGTAAGTCCTAAAGGGGAAAAAAAACTTATAATTTTTTAAATACAAAGTAGCTATTGTAGGTGAAACTACGTATATAGTCGTGACCAAAGAGAAAAAGATGGAAGTTCTTCCCCAATGATTTGAGCGGTGAAAATGTGCAATTTTCAACTTTTTTTTTCGCCAAGTAAAGGTAAGTATATGTTTTCATAAAATGAGAGGTCTGCTAACTTCATTAAGTCGAGCCCAAATGTTTAGGAATTTACCTGTCTATTAAGCAGAATAATAATGAATTTAGTACTGCTAATAGATATTTAGGCTTAAGACGCTCAAAAACTAAGTGACTCGGGGCAGTAGCGTAAATACAAAAATTTTAAAGAGGACATAGATGGCTTATAATTTTATATTTTAAAAAAGTAGAAAAAGCTCTCATGGGTGAAGTTACAGTAGCAAGCGGAACAAGTGAAAATTTTCTGGTTGTTTTTCAACAATTTGTGTCGCAAAAATTAGTAATTTTCCACTCTTTTTCCAGCTCGGAAGGTGGGGGGTGGGAGGATTCATTTTCATACTTTTTTAAAAATTCTTTGACACACATTTTATTCGGTATACCTTGGCTGGGTAACAGACAATTTTGGGTCAGCTATGCAACTGCAACTATACTGAGTGGTAAGTAAGATATACAAGCTGGAGTCCCTCAAGGTAGTGTGCTTGAACCCCTGCTATACCTCGTTTACAAACATGATATCCCACAGATTCCTCGTACCACGATAGCATCATTCCCGGATGTTAAAATCTCGTTCATTTCCAAGATTATTAAGCCGTGAGAAAAAAAGGAAGAACAGTAAAGTAGCGAAAAACTCTACTTTTTGATGATATATAAATGCTATGTGTATGATATTTCAAAAATGTATATTAGGGTGTCCCTTATTTTACAAGTTTTCGCCAATTGATTAGGGTCGCACTGAAATTTGTTCCAATGGACCTAGAAACTCATCATAAGAAATTTGAGCTCAATCTGAGATCACTAACCCGTGCCGCTTTGACCTTGAAATTATGTGTAATACTGAGATTTTACAAAAAAACCGAATATCTCGGAACATATCAACTTCAGGACCTAAATACATATGACATAAAATATTTTTTGTTAAATTTTCTATAAAAAAGATCCTATACAACTTTTCTTTGAAACGCATATTTACCAAGATAATCGCAATACTGCGTGAAAGTTTTGAGGAACGTGGATTTTGTTATTTTTTCTTTCATAACCGATCTTCAATCGCTAAATCATTGTTATCTAAAAATATATTTACTTTAGGACTAAAATGTAAATAACATAAAATGTTTCTCGCTAAATTTTCTGTAAAAAAGATTTTATACAAATTTTCTTTAGAAAACATATTTATCGAGATAATCGCAAAAATGCGTGGAATTTCCGAAAAGAACATAGTTTTTTTAAATACAATTTCACGGCTGAAATATCTATTTATGTTTGGTAACGCACACTACAATATAACTTCAGTCTCTGTCTAGTGTCTACTAGCGTAAGTGCCCCAGTTCCCCCCGCCCCCCACCACCTGGCAATGCCCAGTTTGTTGAGTATAGCTACTATAAAATAGACCTCGGATGTATACATATCAACAAATAAGATATAATGTTGTGCTGTTAAGGAACAGTCACGTGTTCTCAGAATTCAGGGTCATTCTCTATGGGCAAATCGCAGTTTCCTATTGTTAATATAGGTACATCATTTCAAGTCCATCTTCATCTCATCGTTAAAAGGGTGAAGATGGACATATATAGAAGTGTTTGCGACTGTTAAAAGCGTGTTTTGCAAGAGGTAGGACTGTTGGTCTGACCTTAGTGATAAAAAATTTGCGGAAGAACCTAAAATTAAAACGTTAACCAGGCATCCATGAGCCATAACTAATTCCAACATTTTTATTGAGTCTTGAGCATTCTCAGATTCCGTTGAAGACTTGGTACGATGGACTTGAGATAATGTACAATCCACAATGACAATGATTATTCTGAGAACATGTGACTGTTCCTTAACAGCACAATGTTATATCTTATGGGCAATGTTGACTATTGTTGATATACACACATAATTCGAGGTCTAGCGGCACGGCAAAATGGGGGCTCGGCCCGGCCGCAAAGCGTCCCTCCAGCCACTGATGCGATATTCGAAAGGGTAGTTTCCGGAGCCGGGGTGTGGTGTCTCAGGGGCCACTTCGGCATGCGTGCATCGCCATACGCCCCACCACATCACAACTGATTCCAAATTCAATGATTGAAGAAAACCAAATTTTGCGATCTAGGGTTCACAAACTGTTTTTATTGAGTCTTGAGCATTCTAAGATTCCGTTGAAGACTTGGTATGGTAGACTTGAGATGATGTATATCAACAACAGGAAATAGCGCTTTGCCCATAGAAAATGACCCTGAATTCTGACTGTTCCTTAACAGCACAATGTTGTTGACTATTGTTGATATACATGCATACCTAATCCGAAGTCTATATCGCATATAAAATTGAAGGGTGCGCTCTCTACTGGCAAAACGAAATGCGGCTTGCTGCTTGGTGGATTCGGTTGAAAAGGTGATCATGTGTGAAAAGTGACCAAAAATGTTCTCCAAGAATTTCGAAACAGGACTCTACAGAAAGAAAATAACAGAATGAAAAGTTTTTGTTCTTTTCAGTTTTTCATAAAAAAATGATATTTCTCATTTTCTTTGTACATATTGTTAGGGTAAAATACCCATGATCACCTTTTCAACAGGTGCACTAGCGCTCCTGCAGTATGCTTTATATGCGAAATTCTGTAGTGGATACCCAACAAACTGTCGTGGGCGTAGCCAGGTGGGAGGAGGAGGGGGGGGCTAATTGAGGCGCTTGCCCCAGTAGACAGAGACTGAAGTTATATGGTAGTGTGCGTTACCAAACATTATTGGTATTTCAGCCGTAAATTAGTTTTAAAAAAACCTATGTTTTTCGAAAATTCCACGCATTTTTGTAATTATCTCGATAAATATGATTTCTAAAGAAAAGTTGTATGGTATCTTTTTTTACAGAAAATTTAACGAGGAACATTTTATGTTATTTTCATTTTGGTCCTAAAGTGGATATTTTTAAAGATAAATATGATTTAGCGAGTAAAGATCGGTTATGAAAGAAAAAAATAACAAAATCCACGTTCCTTTTGGAACTTCTACACATTATTGTAAATATGTGTTTTAGAGAAAAGTTGTAAAGAATCTTATTACAGCAAATTTCACAAGGAACATTTTATGTTACATGCATTTAGATCCTGAAGTTGATATGTTCCAAGATATTTGCGGTTTTTTGTAAAATCCCAGTATCACACATAACTTCAGAGTCAAAGCGGCATGGGTTAATGACCTCAGATTGAGCTCAAATTTCTTATGACGAGTTTCTAGATCCATTGGAATCAATTTCAATGCGACCCTAATCAATTGGCGAAAACTTGTAAAATAAGGGACACCCTACTGTGTATATTTGGGGTCAAATTCCTCATTTTTCGTAAGAAAAAATTCGTATTTTTCGAGGCTAGTATAACCCACGGACCACTACTTTTGTATTCGCGTTCAAACATTCAAAAATCGGGTTCAATGTGCTGCAGGTGATGTAAGTAAATTATCCCTTCAGTTTCAGAATTTTTACTCCCTTCTGTAACGAGAGGTGGCCTTGGAACAAATATGTCCATTAGTGTCTTATGGTGGGACATACGTCCCAGTATAGTATTTTATGCTGGGAAAAAAGTAATAATAAACAGTGTCGTCTCAACTGAAAAAGTTATGCGTGCATTTAAAAGATCGTTTTTTAAAACTACGAACTAGCATCAAATGCATTAATTTTGGGACATAGTTGTCCCAGTAGTAATTTTTAAAACTTTGGTGGGACATGTCCCGACAGTGATGAAGGGGATAAATATGGACCAGTGAAATTTATAATCTAAAATTCTTGTCTTTTGATTCAGAATGCCGAGAAAGGAGATTCTTATGAAAAATAAATGGACACCGAAAATGTTGAGGAGCCGCTCCCACTAATGAACTCACGCAATAACGATAACGAAGTATGAAAAAACCAAATAAGATAAAGACTGCGAATGCTTCATCTGCGGGGAATTGTATGAAGATAGCTATGGAGACGATTACACTTATAATGTACTGGAAGGTGTAAACATTGGGCTCATTTGCAATGCTCAGAAGCCAAAAGTGACGTGTTTTTTTTGTTTTTTTGTTTTTTTGTAATAAAACGCATTTTCTGGTGATTTTTTTGAATTTTTGAAGGTGGTTCATATTTATACCTACCTATTAGGTCTATATTGGCCCAAACGTGGCCAATAGCTAGAAGACATTTAAAGAAGTTAAAAGTTATGCAAAATTCAATGTTTAGGAGCATCCTAAAAATCAATAAACTAAAAGACAAAATTAAGCTTCTGGACACCAAAGAAAGAATTAATGTAAAGGATATTGGCTACATAATCAGAAAATTAAAATGGAAATATGCGGGGCACCTGATGAGGGAAAAGAACTTCAAATGGCATAAGACTGCAACCGACTGGACCTCATATGGTCATAAACGTGCAAGGGGACGACCGATGATGCTACGCTGGAGAGACGACTTTAAGGAGCTGGGGAGAAGATGGATAAGATTGGCGAGAGACCGTGACACATGGAGAGAGATGGTGGAAACCTATGCCCTCAAATGGGCGGGGTAGCTGGCATGGCCCACCTACCCAAGGTTACATTATCATTATTATTATTATTATTATTATTAGGTCCATATTAGTACTTCAGTTTTCAATTTTCCGAAGATTGCGGTAGTAAGGGAACTTACAAAGTATAAATAGTAATATTGCTATACATGCGGGTAAAGTGAACGTTTACCCAACAAAGCAAAAGTTTGCGATACGAGCCGTTAGGAGAGTGAAGCAATTTGCTGAATTTTGGTAAACGTTCACAATACTCGCATGCATTGTAAGATATTTTATTGTACAAATAATGATGTTAAAACAGGAACCTATCCTCTTCACTTTCAAAATCAAAATCGCTCGAATTCATAGTCACACTATCAGGATACACGAACTCATGAAACAGAAAGAACTTGAACACGTGAACGAATCATGGATGCTCTTACACTTTCCGATGCGCAAAATCTAGCTAGTTACCCGGGTAACTAAAGGGGAACCACCGGTAACTGACGGGTTTCTGGGTAATCTGAGGGTAACCGAGAGTTACAAATGAGTAACTTCTCCGCGGGTAAATATAGGGTAGCTGATTGCGTATCGGGATGCGCAAAATCCCGCCAGTTACCCGGGTAACTGAAAAGGAACCAAGGGTAACTGGTGGGTTTCTGGGTAATCTGAAGGTAACTGAGGGTTGCAAATGGGTAACGTTTCCGCGGGTAACTAGAGAGTAACGGACTGCGCATCGGGTTCTGACGCTTGTTGAACTTTTCAATCGTTTTTATTGGTCGATAATGTGGTCAACCCGTTTCATCATTGTACCTTTCTTTTCCTTCACGTATAGAGTAGGTGCGGGTAAAATGCATTTTTGACCACCGGTAGCTTACAATCAAAATACTGTTTTAACATCATGTATAGAATTTTAAAAATTCCATAAAAGTAGACCATATACCTCACCTTTTGACACCTAGTTCATTAATATTACATAATTTTGAGCCGAGTTCTCGAGAAAAAAGTTAGAGTGGTCCATAACTGTACTTGTTACTCTACATTTCTTACCATAAGGTCTGTCAGTTTATAGAAAACTGAATAGTAATTTGCAACCCCTTTTATTTCAGGCGTCTCCCAGGCAGTTACGAAAATGTTGTAAGATATCTTTCTTGTGTAGAATTTAACGAGAAATAATTTTTGTTCGAAAAGTTTTCTCCTACACTCGATATTTCTCGAATTGGGAAAACTGGATTTTGAAGACCGTCCAGCCTCCCGGGGGAAATAGCGTCACCGCTCGACCTTAGACTTTTGATGTGTTCATTAATGAGTTAATTCAAGAGATTCGTACGAAAAAAAAGTCTGTGCTGGAATTCATGCGTCCAACTCTAATTTTCCTGGGCTATAATTAGTAAATCGCATCTTAACGAGGTTTGTTTAACTATCCCGCTTCGCGTAATATTCTCTTTCATCCGTTTAGCCAGCGATGATTGTAAACTCGTTTACTTTGCGAAATGAACTTCGACTCTTGGTCTCATGCTCCCTGCATGTACATTACAAGTAGTTTGTAGACGGTTAAACGGTAATAAATAGCGAGCTGGCCGTGATTTCACAAAATTATATCTACTTCGTGGACGATGAGCTACCAACTGACACATGACAAATGCGCGTGGCATTGGTAACACCCACAACCTATTATCAGTTAATTTCCATCCATTATTTAAACATTTAATGCGATGGATTTCAGCGGAGAGTCGAGTATTACGTACACCGTTATGGAGAAGTGTAATATCTTACTTCCTGCAGTTAATTTAAACGGCATTTCATCTTCTACAACATTTTACTTAGCGCTTATTATCGGGGCTCCGTATTTAGTTCTCATGAACGACGCTGGCTGGCTTCGAGTAACATTATTCGAGCCGACCGGCGACTGTTGTTGAAAAGTAAACGTGTACGCGTTACGTGTTAGAAAAAAACATTACATCCTATTTGCAAACGATTTAATATGATTCTCGGGGCGATTTGTCGAGCGGTTAACGATACTGATACTCTTTGCGAGTGCACGCGGAAAATGAGAAATGACGCCGGCTCGAACCTGCACCAGGCACCGAGCACGCTCACCAACGGGCAATAGCTTGTTAAAACAATGATATGGATTGACGAGTTGCACATGGCATGTGCCCAGATCGGGAGTGTGGTGCTTGAATCAGTTGGCAGGTCGGCGAAGCCGAAGACTATCTTCGCCTCGGTCTGAATTCACCGACGACGACTTTTGTCGGTGTTTATCCGAGTCATCGATACAGGTATACATGACTACTGCATATCAACCGTCACTTCGATAATTCTGTATGTAGTCGCTACCTACGTACACATGAAGACTGTGCGGTTGTGGGTCACATCTTAGTCGCTGATCAGTGTTGCTGCGCATCTTGTAAGGTTACGAGCCTAGCAACACTCGATGTAGTCACATCGTAGTCGCTGATCAGTGTTGCTGTGCCTCTTGTAAGACTACGAGCTTAGCAACACTCGGTATAGTCCAGGAAAGTGGGAATTTGAGTTGGGCGAGAATCTATCAGTGAATTTCCTTCATATTTCCTAATCTGTGTAGACGATTATTGCACCTCTTAATGAATGCTCTTCAAAATTTCTGATTTGCGCGGCCTCTGCGGTAACACCATTAGAAAACCTCCATCACAGCCGTCCGTAAATAACCGATGCGTTATTCAGCCATATTGTCCAAAATGTCTACCATCTCCAATGCCAGGACCATGAGCAAATGACTGGTCACAAGATCGGGATGCAAAAACAGCTAACAGTCGCTATCAATCGAACTGAACCCTGTGACCAGGGGGGTAGGTCAAAGCAGTCTTATACTGTGAGTCGATGACCTGATGACGATGAGTATCCATAATGCATGCAGGTATACCGGTAGGTACATGGATATGTCTTCTGGCCATGGAACACGTTCCACACTCATTCAGTCAACATAGAAGTACCGACGTCATCCGGTATCGTTGAAGGCACATACATTTGAGACGGCTCCCTCTTTTCGTCCACAGACATTTCATTCACGAGACACTTCGTCCACGAAACACTTCGTCCAATGAGACATTTCGTCCACGATAAATTTCGTCCAAGGAAATTATGTCCAAAACCTTTTGGTCTTAGGTTCGTCCAAAATCATTTTCAGCAGAAATATGTACTCAAAATTTATTATAAGTGTATACGATGTACGAGAATCTTACATACATATAGGATAATATTACGTTATTTAAAAATGTTATATTCTTCTTGGTCTGAGACCGCACTTGATTCTGGACACTGCACATTACATAATTTCAAACAATACGAAATAGTTCTAAGGTATACAAAAATCTCATTGTCGTTTTTATATTTCTCATAATTTTGGACAATCACCTTTATACGCTCCTAATTGCTCACATATTTTTTCGGGACAGGGTGCTTGATCTTCGTGTAACCATCTAGCAGCTGCAAAATTAGAGTTTCATTCATTTTTTGGTCTTTCTGGACGCGCTCCAGGAATTTGCAAACGGATGCGTGGTGTACTCCCCGTAATTTCGGAAAGCTCATATTCCAACCCTCAACGAATTTTTTGTTCGGGGTTCATCGTGGAGCACGCTTTCGTATAGGTACGTTCCACACACTCGGATGAGAATATCCTGGCGGTACAGCCTTTCTACGTCTTTTGCGAGGACGTCCTCTGACCTGTGACGTACGTCGTTTCAACATAAGTGGCCAAATCATGGATGTCTTCATGAATCTCCTCGATATTGTCGTCGAAAACACTTCGTAAATCGTCTAAGGGAACGGAGGGAAAGGCAAAGAGTCTTGATAATTCGTAGTGGGAACAGAGACTAGACGAAATATCCCTTGGACGAGAAACGATTGGACGAAAAAAGTTGGACGAAGTGTCACTGGACAATCTTTTTTGGACGAACTGTCGCTTGGACGAAATGGCTGTGGACGAAAAGACGTAGAACCTTTGAGACCGATTGCAAATAAAATAGTACCAATTGTCGCGATGACGTCATTCTAATAACCCGATGCGCAATAAGTTACCCTCTAGTTACCCGCGGAAAAGTTACCCATTTGTAACCCTCGGTTACCATCAGATTACCTAGAAACCCATCAGTTTCCCGGGTAACTGGCGGGATTTAGCGCATCCCGATACGCCATCAGTTACCCTCTAGTTACCCGCGGAAAAGTTACCCATTTGTAACCCTCGGTTACCCTCAGATTACCCAGAAACCCGTCAGTTACCCTTGGTTCCCTTTTAGTTACCCGGGTAACTGGCGGGATTTTGCGCATCGAGAACATTCTCGGTGTTAGTCGTCCATTTTCAGCATCGAGCAAACGTTGCGCATAATTTTTGTTGATAGCCAGTGGAAAGACATATCCACGTTGAATTTATGAAATTTGATACACAGAAACTATGTCTTACCCCTTGTATCCTCTTATCTAGTAGTATGTTATCATTAATAAACTTACTAATGATGAATATCTTCACTGCATGCAAATACATCAATACAATATACGTCGTATGGCTACCAAACACGTTCTACACATTCAGTTGATGCACATGGAGTGATGATGTCATTGTAATAACATTCTCCCTGTGAGTCGGCTGTCTTGGTGTCAGTCTCGGTGTCTGCTACACGGGACATACAATTTTTGTTAATGATCAGCCATATGACATCTCCATGTCAAAAATAGTAGCTTTTAAATCAAAACGTTAGGAGGGTACCTAAGTCACAATTGAGTGGCTGCTTCAGCCTCCCCTCCCGGTTGTTGCACCCCTGCCCGTGACCACCACATTCACTCCATATTCAAATCGTGACAGAGATACTGGAAAGGAATCGAGAGTGTGAGGCACAGTTCAAAAATCTGATAACTGACTTTTTCTCCCCTAGCTTCTTTTCTGTTGGAAATCCAGTCCTAACAGAAAGGGAGAGGGATGAGTATACAAAACTGAGTAATACAATCAACATTTCAGAACAAGTGGGAATGACCTACTGCAATGATTCACTATACATTATTAATGTAAGCGGCATAAAAAGGAACCAAGCAGGAACTTGACATATGCTAAAATCCTGTTTCATAGAGGATCATTTGTTCTCTTCCAAAATAGAGGCTGCGGGTTCAACAACTTTTCTCTTTATAAAAAAATAATAATAATAACGAAGAGCCTATCGAAGTTGTTCGTGTTTTTTTTTTCTGCGTCGCTATGAATCCAAACATCATCAGGTGCAGATATTTGATTCATTTCCAATTTAGGCCTCAAAATGAAAATGTTCTGCTTCACACTGGGGCCAACGGTTTGGATCCAAATATCGGAATAAAGAGTTTTGGGTCGTTGATTTCGAAGACTGCCATAGATTTTTGATCAGATCCGGATTTCAATCCCCAGAATTGAAATTCCACTATTGTAAGGAGACAAAACCAACTTAACATGGAAAATCAAGATGTCAAAATACAGGTCTTTTAGATTATTTTGGTCGAATATCCCATTACATCTTGCATTCAGGGACGCGAAGCCTAAACTTCGAAACGGAAAATTATAATTGTTTTCGCTTTAAGTTTCGAAGTTATTATCATAAACATCATCGAGAAAATTCAAGTCGAATTGAATACCAAAAAAAAATTACCTCTTCTATCAACTAGTAAAAAGGTGTTCCCCCCGGTCACTAATGCGATGCCCAAAAGGGTAGTTTCCAGTGCCGGGGGTGCGGTGTCATAGGGGCCACTTTGGCATATGTGCATCACCATACGTCCCACCACATCACTAATAAAAAGGTTCAACAACAAATTAAAGGGGAAAACTCAGCTGGACCTAGAAAAGCGATGCGGAAATAAAATTGAATTGAATTTCTTATTGTTGGCATTTCCTCAGTTGTACTAAAGAGTGTCAGCAGCAAGAATGCTAATTACCCCTGAACCAATTTCTGTACATCTCCATGTATCAGTTAGATATGAATGTTCTAAAGAATCTCCTACCAGCTTGGTCACAGTTACAGAGATCAAGCCACGGCTGGTCGTATTGACATGGAATGGCTTAAGTACATATAAGAACATTTAATGCATTAAATTTAATTACTGGACTGGGTAGTTTTCTGTTAGCTCAGTGCTGGTCGGGGACCATGCTCCCGTTTCAAATTTTCATCTTGTTACTATTCCTCTCACATATTGATGGGTTTCTGTAAGGAGTACAAAGGGTTCGAGGGGGAATTTCATGTACTGCGTCGATAAGTGGAACTGTTCAAAATAATTTTGAGAAGAATTAGCATTTTTAGGGTCCTTGCAATCCCTTTTTTCTCTCTTTCTCCCGTTTCTTGAAACCATTCTTTCATTGAACTGATTGCAGAGTGCGTTCGTATTGTTAATAGACATTTCCATGCAAATTTGTTGTCAAAAAATATAATTATGTTTACTTATTTATTTATTTTTTATTAGCGTAGGATCAGGTCGATAATTATTCATTAATTTTTCCATGGATTTTCCCGCCATTATTTCTTGTCGGGAGTCAAGATGCGTAATATTTCAAAACGGTAGATCGCATACTACATCACTCCATCCGTGGTAGATGACAATGGCCGGTAGACAGCATCTTAGAACAGCACCCATTTTCGAAGAATAACTCAGAAATCGGGGTGCAAGCAATCCTGTTAAAAGGATCATCCCTAGTTGGCCTGTACCCCAATATTATTGAATTTATTGTCAGTCCTATTGAGAAGAGAAAAAAAATCCAAAAAATAATGCCAACTAATCTCTTTGGTGCCCACTTGATAACAGCATTTTTCTAAACGCACCGCGTTATAGGACGATATTATCGCAACTAGCTTGCGTACATATTTTCTTCAATTCAAAAGCAATTAACGACGCCGGGGCTAAATTGTCACAAAATCTAAAGAACGTAATTTACGAGAGTTCGCCGCAATCAGCCATCTAATCACTGGCGTCGGATTTTAATTGCAAAGACGTATCACTTATCAGATATCGATTTGCGTTACCATTTCAATTTGCAAGCCTAATCAACGCAAGCCAGAGTCGGAGCGAACCGAATTCGACCTCTCTAGAGACACGAATATATAAGTTTTTTTATATTCTACGTTCCAACGCATCCTATACAGTTGTACGTATACATTCGACATTCCTCCAAGTTCAATCGTACACTCCGACCGACCACCAACCTCTGTGTTATTTGTACGATGTGTACGTAAAAGAATAGATACTCGTACGAATAACGTAAAAGATATGTTTACTGTCCGAAGCGGGAAAAATTTCTATATTATAATATTATCATAAAATATTCTGGCGTAATACTTGTCACAACTGTAAGCTCGTAACTTCTGCTTACCAACATCGACGCAATAATTTCTACAAAAACTCGGGTAATTTACAGCGCCGGAGTCTGAACACTTGTTGCATATATCGGGTATACCTTTAGTACACAAATGATCCGCTAGAATCGTAACTACCGGATTATAATGTCACCTAAGAAAATAACTTTCGTATTTCTCATCATTTTCAATGAAGAAAAGAAAAAAAAAAAAAAAATTCCACAAAATATGATAATTTTTCCGACTATAGGTATCGCCGTACTGCTAGTTCCGTAATTTGCGTTTTGCTTTCTTCTGGTAGATATATTTATTCTCCACGGCGGCACGATAAACCATATACTCGTTACGCTGAAATTCGCCGTTCACAGTTTGCTTAGAAATTGTGTAGCCCACAGCCGAACCGCGAACGGGTACGATCCGAAACAGGTTATCCCGGGCTGCCAGTAACACCCAGAATACCGTTCAGGTTGGCAGAAAACCCTTCCGGACACACATGCCGACTATACATTGTAGATGCAGAAATTATCCTCGAGGCGAATGTACGAAAAATTTTACGACCCACCGTTGCAGTATTTCGAAAGAAAAAATAAAATAAATAAAACCTGGCTGTAAGCGTGCAAAAAAGATGCGCTGAAATCGACGCGAACGTTTATGGCTGAGAGTAAAATTTTACGAACGCCTTGTTGGTCGTCGCGGGTTTTTGGTAATGAACGCATAAAATATCGAAGCACGCCAACAATTCCGTTATTAACTCGAATTGTTCGGGTTTAAGTCGGGCCCCGAAGGAGAACTCGGACGAACTTGATGGCTTTATTTAGGAGACTGTTATTGTAACCGAGAAAAGAAGGCGCTCCGCTGAGAGAGCTAAAAAGTAGCCGCTGCTTTTACCAGAAATGAATTATAATCGCTACCGTTGTTATAAACATTACGATTACGCTGCCGCCTATAATGGCGATTCGCCTTTCAAAATATTTCAGATTATTTTGCCATTTTCACGCGCTAAGTAAGCCGAGCTATATACATGATCTGTGTACAGTATCCCTTTACGCCGCCAATATCCGTAATTTATTTTCATTTTTTCATTCTCTCCGTCTGCTCTTGTCCGAGACGAACATAAACACCGCCACAGGTTCTTTTCTAATCCACCTGAGAAGCCCCGCGATAATGATTTATATTTGTAATGAAAAATTGGTATTTATCCATTACAATTTTCAGAGATGATCGTTTTTCGCAGTCTCTGACATTTCTCCTCTCTCCACGTCCACCGCTTATTGCGACACTCCAAGTTCGCCAGTTTATACAAAAACACACGCATCGAGCATTTATCATCAAAAACTTATTATAGAAAATCCAAAATTCGACCAAGTAGGTGTGCTCAAGAGTCCACACATGGAAATGGCATACTTAGGAGCACATTCTCCCATTAGTGATGTGTCGGTAGTTCATGTACTAGTTCATTTGAACTAAACATCACGTTGAACTAAACGACCGAGACCTAAACGTTTAAAGTACCTAGTTCACAGAATGAACTGAACTACCGAAATTGACCGAAACAAACTGAATGAAGAAAGTAACGAATGAGAACGAAACCGAAATGTGAAATGAACTGCGGAGAAGACCGTATGATCGACATCGATGTTCGGTGATCAGAATGATCAGATTACCGAGATTGAAATAGGATAATGAAGGGTGCGTGCCAACTCTCGCGCATACCTATATTCTTCTACCTTCATCTCCATTCACGCGTTCCAGGAGAAATGTTTACGTAGAACAGTATTTAAATTCCATGTTGTATGGGTCCTTTTTCTAGGGCGCGAAACCCATTTTAAGTAACTTTAATACAGATAACTTAAATAATGATCATAAAACCTGTAAATCAATATTAAACAAACAAAACACAAAAGAAATATCAAAAGAGCAAAAGATTACGGAAGACAGCACACAACAGGTTAAATCACCGTGCGGTGTAACTACTACTGCTTTGTAAATGTGTTGACAGATTATTCAGTGCGTTTCGGGCAGTTTGAACTAAATGACCTAAATGACCTAAATGAACTAAACATTTTACCTAAACATTCTGAAGACCGAGACCGAATGAACTAGACATACTAAATGACCTAAAATTCCCATCACTATCCCCCATCCTTGCATTGGCACCCGTTTAAAACACGTTGCATTTCCTATTAGAAATACATTGCACCACCAGGGTCGAAAATAAGAGGGAATCCCTCAAGCCCCCGCCGGATTTGGGGAATTTTAGTAGATGGATCAAAAGTTGGAAAAATCCAGCAAGTCAAAAGGATTTCTTTAGCCAATACAAACAAATTTTGATACTTGGGAATTCTGAATCAAGTCAATTGGAAATTTAACAATTTTTGTTCCTCCAGAAAAAACGCTTCGCTATGTCCCTGTGCACCACCACTGCATTGGCGCGCCTTTGAAACGCACTGCATTTCCTGTTAGGAATACATTCCACCACCACTGCATTAGTAAACGTTTGAAATACATTGAATATTTCCTGTTAGGAACACATTCCACCACCATTGCGCTCAGTGGCGTGCATTCGAAGCAAGCCAGGTAAGCCCCGCTAACCCTGAAAATTTCCGAGAAAATAAGTTTTCATATTTATACAATATCAACCTTCAACTTGTAACGAATAAAAGGTAATGGAACATTGGGCAAAACAGTGACTGTATTGACACTTACAAGTTACAACGCTTATGCTCAAATACGAATATAATATAATAAATTCACGGGAGATGTATACTGTTCGGCATTCAGCAATCCTTGTAGTCTACAAGTATATTCGTGGGATTTAAACTTAGTGTTTCAAGTGTTGGTAGCCCTGCATATGTGCGAGTGATCATGTATGATTTACCATAAGCGTATAGCAAACTTCAACTATCATTAACAGCGGCGAACTTAGCTTGCGCGCGGATATAGGCATACATAATATTTTTACCCCACCGTATAAATGAAGACTTCCCTCCCCCTCCACCTAGAATAAATCAGAATACAAAAATTTTGTCACAGTAAGAAAATGTTTAGTGAATAATTTCCATTTATAAAAATCCTCATAAGTACTAAAAGTATACTTAATACTCATACAGTCTACAACTATAAATAATAGTAGGCCTATTCGTATACTACAATTTTTTTCGCGCTTTTACAGAAAAAGTCCTTTCCTCTGAACAGTTTGTTGCTGAGGTACACAAGCATATTTTTAAAATGATGTCGATGATTTTGGGTAAACTGAATTTAATTTCGAGTTGATAAACCACTTATAGAATTGTTGAATTGTAGCGTTCTTCGGTATTTCAATTTTTTCATCTTCTTTATTTATATAAGCAACAAACTGTTTTAGCTCATCTTTTAGTTCGGCTTCATCGCTAAAGTCTTCTGGAAAACTTTCTTTGAGAACTTTTGTTGTGTTCAAAATATCTTCTTCTTCCATTCCAGTGAGATTTGACAAAAAAGAAAATTTTTCTCCAAATGCTACGTGGGCTTCTTTGCGGGTTTTCAGGTCGGACAATAATGAGGGTTTCCTTACTTTTATGAAAAATGTGGGACATCAGGCCAGCGACATGTACAGGGCTATTGTAAAATCGGCCGATGAATTTGGTTTAAACATGCGTAATTGCCGCGGGCAATTCTACGACAACGCCAAAAATAATTTCTGGTAAGTACAATGGCCTATAAAGTCTTCTTCAAAACGGTTATGACCCCGATGAGAAAAATTCGAATGAAGACAAAAGAAATCGAGGAATTAGTCCTTTTGCCTACTTCAGTCCATGTGCAGCACACTCATTGACTCTGATTGGTGAAGCAGCAGCTAAATGTTGTCCACAGGCTATCGCTTTTTTGATTTTTACAAGAAGTATATAATTTTCTCACACGATCTACCGAACGCTGGAAAGAATTACAAAATTGCCAGGTCCACGGCAGCCAAATGAAAGAAGGAGAAGAGAATTCGAGATCCACAGACAAACCATTAAAAACATTGTCACACACGAGATGGTCTTCTAGAAGTGACGCATGCGAAAGCCTACAAAAGTCCTAGAACACAGTATTTCAGTGTTTAACTGATGTTGAGAATAATGACATGTTGAAATCGGATGTCAAGAAATAAAAAAATATGAAACGGCATTTCTAATTGGCTTTTGGGGATTTATGCTTAAAAAGTTTAACCAAGTTAGCACATCTTTACAAGCTATTGATCAAAATATTATTCAAGTAATTCAGTATTACGATACTCTAATTAGTTTAGGAGAGGAAACTCGAAATGAATTTGAAAAATTTGAAGAAAGAGCTAATGATATTTGTTTGTCAGAATGTGGTTTTGAAAGAAATCGACGAAAAGTGACTCGAAAATTACAAGTTGACTAAACACGAGACAATGAACTAGAATGAGATGAACGATTGAAGTTCAAAATATCGGTATTTTTTACCAATTACTGATTCTTTACTGTCCGACCTGAAAACCCGACAAGAAGCCTACGTAGCATTTGGCATTTGGAGAAAAATTTTATTTTTCGTCAAATTTTGCTAAATTGGAAGAAGAAGATATTTTGAAAACAACAAAAATTCTCGCAGGAAGTTTTCCAGAAGACTTCAGCAATGAAGCCGAACTCAAAGTTACAATTCTAAACTGATAATTTATGACTTAGTTTTTTTGTTGTTTTTTTTAATTCAAAAAATTGGCGCGCGGACACAAGCACGTGCTTGTGATGCCTGTGTCTTAATCCGCCGCTGGTAAGTCGATTAGAAATCCACTTTCAAAGAAAATTTCTCCTAATTTCATCTGCATCATCACCAAAAAGTCAAATTACGTAGGTTGTCTCAAAAGCAAGTTTCCCTATTTTCGATAGAACGGAAAAAACGAGGTAGCGCGAAACGCTTTGCAGGGAACATGTAAGAGGCTTCTGTGGCTACACTGCGCGAGTTTCATTCAAATCTGTTCACAGACAACCGTGCGCTAGTACGAATACCATGGCAGCTAGGTAGCATGGGCGTCCAAGTTTGAACTGCGTTTGTAGTTCGTTTTCTGGCTGCGAAAAACAACCCCCCCCCCCTGAAATACGTCACAGTTGTCTAAGGTGTACAGTGAGAAACGTACCATGTCCATACAAGCGGTTCGGAAGTGGGTTCGGCTGTTCACGGAAGGAAAAACGAGCATGGAAGATTTACCGCGCGAGGGAAGAACTGTGTACCGCTACGCATCAGACTCCATGGCTGGTGTACGCTCGCTTCTCGACGGCGACAGCCGTTCAACAATCTGGCCGTGTCACGCGTACTTCGCAAACTTGGACGGAACGGTGTATGCGACGGACATACAAAAACTAGTCTATCGCTACGAAAAATGTTTGAATAATTTTGGTGATTACGTCGAAAAGTCAGAATACCCTCACGATTATAATATATTTTTGTTGGAATTTTGCGTTCATTTTTTCACTCTATAGAAAATAGGGAAACTTACTTTTGAGACAACCCTCGTATAATCAGTTCTACTGGCAGAATAATTTTTACTCGACTTTTTACCCCCCACTCACTCATTTTCACCCGCTAACACCCGCGCAGGTAATTTTGCAGCGCACTCTAGGGCAGGTTTAATCCCAACAGGCCAGAGAGGTATGCGTCGGATCTAACGCTTCTTTTCCATACTGCACGTAATATTTCACGCGCCTCCGTGTTAATTACCAACACAAAAACACACTAGTGTGTTCAACGCGACGAAACCTGTGCGTTTGGTTGCGTTCTGGAAGCGCTTTGAGACAAACTTGGCTCGACTTGGCT
This sequence comes from Acanthococcus lagerstroemiae, assembly GCA_031841125.1. NCBI lineage: Eukaryota > Metazoa > Arthropoda > Insecta > Hemiptera > Eriococcidae > Acanthococcus > Acanthococcus lagerstroemiae. The sequence continues at coordinate 12,098,308 of CM063106.1, read as the reverse complement.
ACACACAAGCGTCGAAGTTGACAGTGAAACGTGATTATATGTTCTTCTACTAGTCAACGCATTATGTTTGAGTACTCCGTGTTTTTTAACCCCAAAATGCGTATTTTTTGAGATCATATTGAAAACCCGTTTTCGCAACTTGAAATTATTAATGGTGGGAAGCCTAAACCAGAATTACCATTCTTAAAAACTGGGCAAAAGAGAGGTGGTTCAAGTTTTACTAGACATTGCCACGTATCGCAATATGAAAACATTTTGTGGTTAACCGGTTGTGAAGATGGTGGAAAACTGTTTTGTCAGCCATGTCTATTCAGAGACATACCGATAGGGGGGCAACCGCCCCATAAGAATTTTTCACTTAGCAGCTGGGAAAATTTACAATTTCAATCAGCGGAGTTGGGAAAATCCAAGAAGTCAAAAAGGTTTTTTTTTTTTGCTTTGATACTTAGGCATTGAATTACGTAGTTGGAAAAATCCAACAAGTCAAAGGGTTTTTTTTTGCTGTGATGTTTGGGAATTTTGAGTTGAGTTAGCTGAAAAAATCCAACAAGTCAAACGGTTTTTTGTTTTTTTTTTACTTTGATACTTGGTAATTTTGAGTTGAGTCAGTTGGGACTTCCACCCCTCCCCCCCCCCCTTGGTGATACGTCCCTGTGTCTATTATTCGTCACTGAAAAGAATAAATGCATATAGAATGACTGTACACAGGGTTACGACAATTTGAATAATTTCATCAATGCTGTTTTGTAGTAGCATGTTTCATACTTTTATTCTGATTTTTATTTCAGCTCTACGCTTATGGCTTACCTCCTAGGAAAAATCACCGCACGCCACTGATGCACTGGTATAAGTGTTTGAAATGCATTGCATTTTCCATTAGGAGCACATTCCCCACGCCATTGCATTGATAAGCAATTGAAACGCATTGCATTGGCACGTATTTGAGACGCGTTGTATTTCCTGTTAGGAACACATTCCACCACCACTGCATTGGCAAAGATTTGAAATGCATTGCATTTTCTATTAGGAGCACATTCCTCCACTATTACATTGACACGCGATTGAAATAAGTTGCATTTCCTGTTAGGAATACATTCCACTATCATTGCATTGGTAAGCATTTGAAACGCATTACCAGGGATGTTCCCATAGGGGGGCTACCGGGGCTCAGCCCCGTCTCAAGAATTTTTAGGAAAATCGAAGAAAGGCTCAGCCCCTCCTCAAGAAATTACCTAAAATAAACAAAATTCAGTCTTGTAAAATCAAAAATTCATCAAGATACTAGTCGATGGTTAGACTTTGAAAAGTGTAATGCAAAAAAGTCCGACTTCAGCGTTACTATTGGTCCCTGTTGTAATTTTATAGTGTTGTTAATTGTTGCATAATATTTTTTTTGCTGTTACATTTTTACGTCTCCTTAACCTACCACACTGATAGTGATAAAAATACTCAGGATTTTTTTTTAAATGTATTTACTAAATAAACCTTTGTACCCACTGTAACGTCTGTAATTATTATGACTTACTGCGTTTTGGAAAACCACGCTTTTTTAATCCATTTTGTTGAAAATAAATTTTTTTGTACTTTTTATAAATTTATTGCGGTTTTATTGCGAATTTATAAACGATGACCTATTTTCAAACGAATATGACCTTTGACTGAGATGTTTTTTTTAATGAGGGAAACTATTCATAGTTTAGAGCCCCCCCCCCCCACACACAAAAAAAATGTATGGGGACATCACTGCGCATTACATTTGCACGCGCTTAAAACGTGTTACATTTCCTGTTAGGAACACATTCCACCACCATTGCATTGATAAGCATTGCATTTTACATTCTCCACCATTATTTTGGCACATGTTTGAAACACATTGCATTTCCAACTTTGATGTGACATTATTGGGTGAATTAACACATGCATATGTTGCTCCAATTTTCTGTATTAGATTAGAATTATGTGTGTGTGTTCAGAAAATGAATTTGCATCGGAAAGATATGTATTTTAAGAGATTCTGCGATGCAAATGCCTTAGTGCATTCACTTTTTGTTTTGGGGTTTATGTTTATTATTTTTGACATTTGTTTACTTCTTATTATTACTTTAGTCTGGAAATTTGCCTATGTCTTTCATCTGAAAAAAAAAAAGGACTATCTATCAACGTTACTTGAAGTACCTACTCGTAGATACAATTTTCCTTTCTAATATCAAAGAAAAGCGTAATGAATTGTGATATTGGCACGTCTTCGGAAATTCTTCTGTTTGTCAGTGTGATCGTTGTATGATTGTTCAGTTCCTCAAAGCATTAGTTGATGGATTTATCGACGTATATGATTTATGTCTTACATTACTTCATCTTGTATAACATTATTGCCTTAATATTATATTCTCTTAGTTAAGCATCTAGTGTGTTGAGATACCCGCTGAACATTCCACCACTAAAATGGGAAAATAGTTGCGGCACCCACCACTTGAAACCTGTGGTAACGCTGTGGAAGTCTCCACTAAAAACACATGTAAAAATAGTGGCTGCGCAGAGTTACGGACTGCCTGTGCGTAGATCTCACCACAGCAGTGTAAATTTACGTAGGGGCGAAGTAGCTGCAGCTCCACTACTTCTCCACTCCGCTCGAGGGGCTTTTTAGGGACTTTGCGTATTCGTTGCGTAGTTGCGTCACTACAGCGCTGCAACAATACTGCGTAGTGCGTATACATTTTTCCACTAGGTTGCGAAGGGACTTCGCGTATTTGTTGCGTAGTTGCGTAACCATAGTGCTGCGACAAAACTGCGTGTACGTTTTTCCACTTGGTTGTGAATATCATTCCACTCATCGGCCACACATGCCTTCTGGGTCTTCTGGGATACAGAAACACTATTTTCTCTAAGAGAACCTTCATAATCATACTGAATTAAGGCAATTTATTGCAAATTGGACAAGAAACGCAGAAAAATAAAAATTCAATAGCATATGACTACTGTATCTACATGTTATTATCATTCACATATACAAGTATTACTTGTATAGTTATTACTATTATTATCAGCATCATTTTTGAACATAATATTATTTTTTAAAATTTCCTTTGAGCAATTCCCACAACTCCTTTTGGCTTTGTGCTCATGGAATCTTTCTCTCGTGCTATGCGAATTCCGAATCCACTCCAGGACAATATGTTTGCCTTGAGCTGAAAACGGTTTTGCTACAGCATAATCTGGAATGATGAAATACAAAGTTAGAAATCCCTGTTGGAAGTTACTATATAATGACACATTATACCTATTTGAAAAGGAAATAGAAAAATTAAGTGGGGCAATGTTGGACTGTCAGCAGTTAGAAAATATGGGGAAAGACTGGTAGAAAGGAGGAGAGGCAACTATCTATACTACTTTGGTTCCACAAAAGGTTACATATTAACAAAAATATCGAAAATAATGTTGTGGAAATTAAAATATCTGAAAGAATATGCCCAATGAAACAGAAAATAGATGAGAATACAAAAATTCTAATTTTGCAAGTGGATGCACCTACAGCCGAAGCAGAGAAGGTAGATGTAGATAAATTTTATGACAAGCAGGAGGGAACAATTCAAAAAGAGAAGGAATACTATCAGGTGATAATGGGGACTTCATCGCAAAAGTAGGATGGGAGGCAAACTCAAAACACTGCGGCCCATTTGGTCTGGGAGAGAGAAACGACAGGGGGGAAAGATTAGTAGAAATGGCCCAAAAATTAAACTTGCGTACTGCAAACACTTTTTACAAAAAAAAGTCAAAAGGAAATGGACATGGATATTGCCAGACGGGAAAACTAAAATGAGAATGACCACTTCCTAATAAATGACAATGGAAAAGCTACATGTAGGCGTATGCCCGAAAATGGGCGGAGGGGGTGGCCCCAGAGAGCCACAGCATTCACTCACAAACGCTGAATATATGACCTAAAAGTAAATTGCGTTTCAAGTCTGCGGTTCCCACCATACCAAAAATAGCACAATCGTTGGTGAAAACTAAAATCAGCTGAAAAATGACACTAACCTAGTGCAGAATCAACTGCAGATCAAACTGATAACTAAAAATTATTTCAAAGTAACCTGAAAATGAATAACTATAAATTCTGTTGCAGCATCATCGGCATCAAGTGAAGGGCACAGGGAAAAAAAGTTCAATGTCACAATTTTGTGTTTTAGAGAAAAATCATTTTAAAGTTTGACACTCACCTTTATTTCTCTGTGCTATACTTTTTTCTCCGGCTATTTTCAACCTTTTAAATAGAGTTTTTTCGGCGGATGAGTGCTTAGGATGATTCTACACCTCATCCTGAATCCAGCAATGCCCATATCTTCATTTTCAAAAAAATGTGACATTGAACCTTTTCCCCTGTACCCTTCAAGTCTGATGGTACCCACCATACCAAAAATAGCATAATAATCGTTGGAGCAAATTAAAATCAGCTGAAACGTAACACTAACTTATTGCAGAATCAATTGCAAATCAAGCTGAAAAGAAAAATATTATCCTGAGGTAACTTACAAATAAACTAAGTTCTGGTAGAGCATCATCGGCCCAACGGCTGGTACCCACTCTATCCCAAGCAGAAAAGTAAAATTACAGTAACCTAAATATAAACCAAATTCCAGTGATGCTCCTGGGGCTTGGCTGAAAAAATAAATGGATCCTTCGATAGATGAGCGAATACACTATTCATAATTCGTTAGTTTGAGAAGGTTCAACAGAGACCACTTATATCGCAAAATGACGTGTGATCTTGAAATTCATAACACCAACTCTGCTTTTAACTGATCGATCGCCATCACAGGCGGCGTTTCTGTATTTGACATCTCGTCGACGTCCTCAGGCTTTTCTTCATCACTGTCGAAAAGCTCGAAAGTGTACCCTTGTCTTTTTCTACTTAGTTACTGCATACGTGAAAATTCCTATACCTCATGTTGACTCATCGTCACGATGCAGGGGGGAAAATTCTTAAAAATAAACGACGCCGATACTTTTACCAAAACAGAATCGTCATCTTCAATTTCACTAATATCAGGCACCTTATCAGAGAGCTGTTCTGAGACATGAGCATAATTTATATACAATTGTCACTGGTTTTGGATAATTCAGCATCAGGATGACGTACCAAAAAACTCGTTGATGGTGTACAGGAAGTTTCTCCTTGATACGTATCAGTAGAGTGACTAGAACTTGTTATTAAAGTGGCCATTGTGAATCTCTCTATGAGTAGCCTATTAAGTAAGATAAATTTTGAATATTGTCAATATATTCTATGCAATCGCACGCGAAATAAATGCTAAGCATGTACTTACTTCCTTCTGTAAGGCTGATTTTGATGCTAATAAAATTCTGATTTCTGTACAAAACCCACGCCTGGGATGAAATAATTTCTCTTTCGTTGTTCATTATCTCCTTCCATTGCGACAATGGATTACGTACTCACTATATTCAACATTAATTTGATCTTCTGAACTATACCACAATACAGAATAAAACACTGCACTTTTGAATAACTGACAACTGCTAAACACTGATAGTGATAGGTAACTGGTAATTCAAAATTCAAATAAAACGGTTTTCTTCGGCTCTCAATTTCGAGGACCGCGCATGCGTGGCGAAGGTACCGCAATGTAGCTGCGAATTAGTGGAGTTTCAACTACGCAGGATCTACGCAGCGTAGCTGCATGTTAGTGGTGCGAGAAATAGTGGCCTTGCAACTATTCTGCAGCTACGCGAATTTACGCAAGGTTGCTGCACCTTAGAGGTGCGAATGATTGTGTAGCTGCAACTACATTGCAGCTACACGACACGTATATTTACTTATGTATTTATGAGTGTAGTAGTGAAGTGTGTAGCTGCCCCTACGCAGCCACAAGTTTGCAGCACCCAAAATGTTCAACGGGTATCTTGATAATGTTTCCTGGTATTTTCAAATTTCATGGTTTCAATTGTTTAATTGTTTCGAAGCTCAAAGCGTTAATCGGTCGATTTATCGACATGGTTCATATTTCTTCATCGTCTTTTGAACTCAAGGATTTCAATTCCAAAGCTGTTACTGAAGCAAAAACCCTGTTATTTACAAGTTACTGTAAATTTTCTTACATATGTGGTACTACCTATTCATTTGCCACGTTTTCAGGTAATAAGTAATGAATCGGAATAATATAGGTTTTTCTGAGTTGGTTTTTTTTCTTTCTTTCTTTTTCTGTACTTTGATGAAGTACTTTGAAGTAATAATCCACGTCCTTCCAGACCACACCAACCTACATATAGTATTATGTATATTACTATAGGCATGCGTTGCCTTCAAATCTTCTGCTCATACCCGATGCGCAAAATCCCGCCAGTTACCCGGGTAACTAAAGGGGAACCAAAGGTAACTGACGGGTTTCTGGGTAATATCTGAGGGTAACAGAGAGTTGCAAATGGGTGACTTTTCCGCGGGTAACTAGAGGGTAACTGATTACGTATCAGGATGCGCAAAATCCCGCCAGTTACCCGGATAACTAAAGGGGAACCAAGGGTAACTGATGTATTTCTGGGTAATCTGAGCGTAATTTGAGGATAACCGAAGATTGCAAATGGGTAACTTTTCCGCGGGTAACTACAGGGTAACTGATTGCGCATTGGGCAATTCCGTCTATCTGCAAAACACTTCATGAAAGTTTAAAAAGTAAGAATAATCATCCCAAAAACCCTGAAAAAACTACTGTTACTTAATTAGCTAGAAATTGTGATTCATAACTCAGGTACTTCCCTGCTTCCGACGCATAACACGTGATAATGACAACCTAATTAGAAGAGATTTGATTCCACGTATGCGTTAAGTAACTACTATTGAATAGTCATCAGTCGACAGGTATGGGTTAGCTCAGTATGCATATCTTAACAAAATTTAAGAAAAATGAGACCATGTGCACTGAATTAAGTAGGGGAGGGACGCCAAATACGGAATGGGCACCTAATATGGAATAGACTGATATCTCGGCCAATATATGACGCAGCTACTTGGGAATAGGTGGAAATGAAAGAGTATTAAAAAAATGGGACCTAGTGTCGAACTGGCCTATCATGATAAACATTCTTATTTTTATTCTGTTATTTTTACAAAATGTTTTCTGGTTTTATCTTCAATTTTGGCGAATATAAATTTACCGGAAGCAAAGAAGTATATATGATCAACATAGAACATACCGAGAAAAGTATATAGTTTCATATAATATTGACTTTTTGGCAATCGAATGATTCTTTGAACTCGTTTGAAGCAAATAATTAAAATAGAGCCGGGGTTGCCAAATATGGAATGATAATGTTTTCGTATAATGTGTGTGAATCCATCTTGCCAACAATGGTTCCATATGTACTCTGTGTCGGATGTGACGACGAAGAGATGAATTTTCAGCGTGAATTTTGTAAGAAACATCGATAAGACATTTCTCCTATCTTTTTTCCCCGTCAAAACTTCTTTCTTACTACATATTTATGATTAATATAAAAATAATTTTTCATTCCATATTTGGAGACTTTTTTTTTTCAGTTTTGACTTTTTTTCAGAAATATGACTATCACGCAAGAATGGTTAGTTTGAAAGCTTTCGAACTTTGGGATTATATAAACTAGATAGATTTACCCAAATTTTAAAAGCCCTTCGGTGTGTAATTCCAATGAATAGACCCTGAGCTAGAAGTAAAATAAAGATACCCATTCCATATTTGGTGTCTCTCCCCTAACCGTTGTTGGGTATACAGTCTTCCTAATTCCTCGATTAGTCCGTTTCGTTGAAATTTGTATCAAAGGGAGTAGACTACCTCTCCATAAAGAGCAACTCGAGACTCGTATTTAAAACAGAGCTTCAAGCCTCTTGTTGATTCTGAAAATCAGGTAAGGGAACTGGACATAGCCAAATATCTCCGCATTTTTGTTAGCAAGCTTCTCTTCCGGATATCCAAACTGTTGTTACAGGTGTTCAAAAATTATTACGTCTCGTATTATCTCTTATTTGCAAATTTCAAATCATCAAATTATGGAAATACGGCTCGCCGATTTCTTGCCGACTTAAAAATAACGTCAGAAATAACCGGTGTTGGGGCAACGAAAAAATGTGACAGTATCAAAGATACCCCAAATCAATGTTGTCCCACTTGAAGTTAAAATTTTCCATTGCAAAGTTTACATTTCTGGCCCCAGAATGCACAATCTAACAGAATACCTATTCGAACTATATGACCCAGACCCACATTTTGACTTCTTGATTTTCGTCTTCAAGTCGGTTCTTAGCCTCCTCTCAAAAATTGAATTCTAATTCTATGGGCTGAAATGCGGATCTGATCAAAAATTTATTGTGATCTCCGAAATCGATGATCCAGTAACGTTAATTTCGTTATTTCGTCCTATTTTTGAAGTCACACCACTTTCGCTAATTTTTCAAGCATCAAATTTTTATTTTAGAGCCGAAATTGGAGGATTGAATTTTTGAATACGGCAAAACAAAAACAGACAATTTGGATAAAGTAACGGCACACAACATCACCCAAGTCTCGTAACCCGATGCGCAAAATCCCGCCAGTTACCCAGATAACTAAAGAGGAACCATGGGTAACTATGGTAGGTTTCTGGGTAATCTGAGGGTAACTGAGGGTTGCAAACGGGTACCTTTTCCGTGGGTAACTAGAAGGTATCTAATCCCGCCAGTTACTCAGGTAACTAAAGGGGAATCAATAACTGACGGGTTTCTGGGTAATCTGAGGGTAACTGAGAGTTGCAAATGGGTAACTTTTCCGCGGGTAACTAGAGGTCAACTGATTGCGCATCAGGAATATCACCCACCTCAGTATCTCGTCTATCGACTGCACAGCCTGTTAGTCAATTATAGTACTAGATGTGTTTTGTTGATAAATGATGTCGTATAAAACGTAATCCTCGTAAGAGACAAAAAAAAAACTATCTCCGAAAATGATTTCTGCGAAGGCAAAAAGTTTTTTCAATGGTCCAGGAATCTGTGATTTATAAAATTCACGGGCATGAAAAAAATTGCGGTTGATTGTATCAGACCGTAACCGTTCAAAGTATCGAATTTTGTAAGTATTTTTCTCAGTTCTCAGAATTTTTAAATGTTTGAATACGCGCTCATCCCCTTATATCGCCCACTTATGAAATTTAACAAACATTGCATTTTTGTAGTAAAATGTTCTTGAATCCTGTAAGTAGACGTGACAGGTTGTAGAAGCGAATGAATTTGACTGTTTTTTGCTGTCAAAAAAAAAATTGTACTTGATGAAAGCGTCTCAAACATGTTCGATGTAACGAAATCTATATACTCTGAAAGATTGAAGACGATTGAAAAAAAAAGAAGTATAGTTATTTGTACTACATATTTAAATTTGTAATTTACGTACTTCATCTGAATAAATCGTTTATGTTACGAAAAGTATAAATTTTCTGTGTTTTTTAAAATATTCGTTGATGGGCGATATTAAGTAGCCCATTTTTCAATACCCGGGTAATTCTCCGAAAAATGGACAATTCATATAAATAGGCTGTAACTCTGCCACTTATTATCAGAATGCTATGCGCAATATATCAAAATTGAGGAAATGAACTCTTCTGATGGAGACAGTGGTAAAAGCTCTTCTTAGTTCAGCAGAACATCATTAGAAGATCGAAAATGCACCTGAAATGTCCATCAGCGTGGGTGTCAACCTGCCCTAGTTCCGTTTTTTTTTTTTTTTTTTTGCTTGCTAGAAGGGTTTAATACATCATTTTCAGGAACTACTGTTTCCCATTGTTGAAGAAGTAAGTTGAGGCAACACGGTACAGGTCTTACAATATTTTTCTAACCAAGTTAAGTAACCTTTAGAATACCTCAAAGTTGTGTCTAGGAAGAGATATGTCCTTCAACGTGGATAATTTTCAAACCTCTCTGTAGGGTTCCACTATAAGCACAAACTTCTCTCAAATGCTCATATGACTTCCTCCTAACTTCCTCTAGAAGGCTGTGTAAGAACTTCTGTGAAATAATGATAATTTGTATGCTAAAATACTCATTTATTGCTGAGATCCTGGTTTCTAAAAAAAAAAAAAAAGTGTCCTTCATCGTGGACATCAACAGCCATATTGAATTTATAGCTCCGAATTTGTAAAAACGTAATAATATAACTAATGTTGGCCACATTACATTCAGCAACATGTATCAAATATTTTCCGCATATTTACCCAATGGGAAAAGGGAAAAGGGAAAAGGCGATTTTGTCCTTAAACGTGGACATAAAATATTATTCAACGTGGCTACTCACGTATTTCTTGTATCCACGCTGAAGGACGTGAATCTTTCGACACTTAGAAGCAGTCTATAGAAACAGCCTTTAAATCTTCTTCGTGCAGAGACTACTTTCCTAGATGAATTTTTGGTACTTCATAAAACCGTGATCCGTGAGATTGTAACCCACGGTGCCGCTGTGTGATCGTACAGCCTCATCTTATCACACTATGCAAACTTGAAAAATTTGTCTTTCAACGTGGACAACAATTTTTTTTTACAACCCTCCAAAATCAAATTTAAGCCCGGCCGGTACCGGAATATGATTTCTCAATACCCCTAGTATCGATTTCAACGAAAAAAATTTGAAAAGTTAACCTCATTTTTTTTGGTTTTTGTCCACGTTGAATTGTCAATTTTTCGGAGAATCACCCACCCCATCTTGGTAATTTTTTTCTTTAGAAAAAAGGCAACGGTCTTCCTCTAATGGAAATTTTGACTTAAAATTCGATGAAGTTGATGCTAAAGGTCCCCTCTACATACTGAACGTGCAATTTTGAGTATCTTAATTTTAAGTGCAATTTTTTGGAGTTTGAAAAAAGGTGGGCGATATATGGAGCCCTTACCTTAGATTCTTTAATATATTTTCTTTTGAAAGAGTAAAGTCGATGGAGCCGTGTCCCTATTTAGGGCAAAACGGATTTTCAGATCACCCAAGAAACAAACTTCCAACATTTCAAGGTCATGCTTGGTCCTATGTCAGCTGCTTAGGTACAATATAAAGTACAATGTATCGCTGCCGAATATGGTCATCCACGATAGTTCTGAAATTTCGATTGTACCACTAGTACTTTAACTCTTACCCCCCCCCCTTTCTAATTAGGATTGGATTTCCAACAGAAAATCAAAAGAAGAGAAATCACTCATTGGATGGATTCTTCACTTGCTCCTTCACTTATGATTTCCTTCCGGCGCCTCTGGCTTGGGCTACCATGTCTGAAGGATTTCCATTGCGAAGATTTTTGCAGCAGCAGTAAAATATATAAAAAACGTGCGTTAAAGTTGGTATAAGATTACACGTCATCTCAGTCACTCCTCTTTCTCTCGTATTTTTTCACACATCAGTCGAAGCTCGTGAAGAAGAATGGATCCATCTACTCGCGATTAAGACTAGAGGTTATTCATTTTGATTACACGGCGAACTGGAATATTCAAACTGCAGACGATTTATCAGTATTCTCCGCTATCCCATAATTTATGGACGTTATGTGAAACTACCAAACTCGGTAAAGTGGTCGGGTCGTGACTAATAATTCTCGCTTAAATTTTAACAACTGTTTTATTTCTCTTCATTCGGACCTCGAATGTAAATACTCTACGGCCTGCGTCGCGCTGCTTAATTAGTCCGATTCGATTACGTCTTTAAATCTGTGATTTACAACAAGCATTTTTCTCTTCTGTTTCTCCCGTACTCCATTTACATAACTCAACCATGCGAAGGGCTCGAAATTTCTAGCCTACGAGTGTGTCCGCAACACGCGTGATAAATCCGGTGTCGAAGTCACAGCCCATCTTCGCTCCGGAATTCCGATTGCCCAGTTTACGACGTCCAACTAATGCGATAATTAGACGCGATTAATCGAAAATTTCTCGTACTTCCCGCGCGCGCTCATTTTACCTTCAATGTCACGAACACACCGACTTCGTGTTTCCCTCTTGCCGTGTCCCGGGCCGCGACATTTGGGCCGCTTATTTGCATCGCGGCGATCGGAATCGGACAGGCTTGACCGAACTTAGGCCTCCACGGCGTTCCACGAACCTGTAAAAACCTCTCTTTATTGGAATGCCGATCTCGCTTTCCTTAATCGCTCATTAAAATCGCATTTTTGTGTGGTAGCGACGAAAATAAATACGTGAATACGAAAACGTAAATGACGTACCATTAGACGTTCGTTATTCGAATTTTATATTAAAATTTTTCGCGCCGCCCGCGCCCGCTCCGTAATTGAAGAATGCCAGCCGATGACCGGAATATACGTACACGCCGAAAACGGGTTCAGACGCTCGAGTCGGCCGACGTTGAACGAATTATTCGGTAACGCCGATACGACCGATGACAACGACCACTTGGACGAGGGCGACAATACAACAACTTGGACGGGCAAGTATACCCACAAACATACAGTACAGCTACTCCATGTACAGGGTGCTTTCACAATTGATTTTTGGATCATCACACGAAAATGAATTATCAAGTGACAGAATCTGATCACTTTTGTATATGTGGGGGGGGGTCTCTCCCAAAAGCGGGGCTTGAACGCACCACCAGTTTTGGAATCGTAAATCGGAAGGTACCGGATAAACTATCGAAGTAGAGGTTCCTTGGCTCGCCGATTTTAAATATCGCATAAGGTTTTCAATCAGATCTCGATTTGGGCCTAAAAATCTAAATTTTCAACCCGTTTACATAAATCGACGAATAAAAATTGATTACGTAGCGTTCATTCATCGTACTCGAAAATCTTCATGCTGAATTTCGAAAATAGTTGTCTGTTACAGTCGCCTGCAGCGTTCATGAGTTTGCTATAGATCCATGTTGCCAGCACCACATGAAAAATTAATAAAACTGAAACCTACACGAGAAGATTGTGTATTAATTGTGTATTTTTGTGAGCCTACTCCCTGATTTTGTGTGTCATCACTTCCATAGATATGTCCAAAAAACGAAAACTAGGTCAATGGGGTGCTGGCGACATGCTATGAGAAAAATGAAAACTGAGCCCACCTTGATGAAAATAGCCCTAATCAATTCTGTTTTAATTGTGTATTTTTGTGTGGAACACTTTGGGACCCCTGTGGTACCCCTCCCTACCCACCTGTCGGGGGGGGGGCAAGAAAAAATTTGAGATGAGAAGTTGAAAAGAATGCCAAGAAATTGTGCACTAATTGTGTATTAATGTGTGCCCATTCAAAGAATTTGGGGGCCACCCACCCCAATATAGTCAAACAACCAAAATTAGGTCAATGTGGTGCTGGTGACATGCTACCAAAAAAAAAAGAAACTGTCTGGATTTCCCTGCAAACAGTCACAAAACACAGGATTCTAATTGTGTATTTATGTGTACACCATTTCGGAATTTGTGTGTCATTCCTTCACCTGTTGGTAGGAGGTCAAGTTTTTGAGTACTGGTACCCATCACAGTGAAAATGATACCACAAAGCTGAAAGTGGTCTCAAACGACAGCATTCTGATTATGAATTTCTCTGCACCTCATTTCGGAATTTCTGGGTTATTCCATAACCCTCTGGGAAGAGGTCAATTTTTTGAGTACTGGTACCTCTGAAAATGAAAATAATGCTACGGAGTTGAAAGTGGTCTCAAACGACATCATTCTGATTATGAATTTCTGCGCACTTCGTTTCGGAATTTCTGGGTCACTTTCAGCTCCGTAGCATCATTTTCACTGTGATGGGTACCGGTACTCAAAAAGTGGACCTCCTCCCATACTATGAAGGAATGACACACAAATTCCGAAATGAAGTACACATAAATACACTATTAAAACGCCGTCGTTTGAGACCACTTTCAGCTCCGTAGCATCATTTTCACTTTGAGGAGTACCATTACTCAAAAAGTTGACCTCCTCCCACAGGGTGAAGGAATGACACACAAATTCCGAAATGGTGTACACAATTCATTAATTTGTAAACGGCGGATGGGGGCGGGGATCGGTAGTTTTTTTTTCATGGCTTGGTTTTTTTTTTCCTAGTTTTTTTTCTAATTTTTTCCCCTCTTTTTTTCTAGTTTCCTTTTCTACTTTTCTTTTGTTTTTTTTTATTCCCTTTTATTTTGTTTTTGTATTTTTTGATTTTCCGATTTTCTTTTTCCAAATTGTTCTATCTAGTAGTTTTTTTGTTTGTTTTTTTTCTATCATTTTATTTTTTAAATCCGCGTAATTACACAAAAAATTCAAAAAATATTATTATACAACCTCGAAACGAGTTCCGCTCAGTGAGTGCAAGAAAAAAGACGCAAATAAAGTTTTTCATTTCATTTCATTTCATAAATACACAATTAGAATCCTGTGTTTTGTGACTATTTATAGGAAGAACTAGACAGTTTTTTTTTATAGCATGTTATCAGCACCACATTGGCCCAATTCTGGTTGTCTGCCTATTTAGGGGGTGGGGGTTGGCCCCCAAATTCTCTTTGAATGGGCACACATTAATACACAATCAATACACAATTTTTTGGCATTCTTTTCAATTTCTCATTTCAAATTTTTTCTTGCCTTCTCCAGGGGTGTGGGGGAGGGGTATGACTGGAGGTCCCAAATTGTTCCGCACAAAAATACACAATTAAAACAGAATTGATTAGGGCTATTTTCATCAAGGTGGACTCAGTTTTCATTTTTCTCATAGCATGTTGCCAGCACCCCATTGACCTAGTTTTCGTTTTTTAGACATATCTATGGAAGTGATGACACACAAAATCAGGGAATAGGCTCACAAAAATACACAATTAATACACAATCTTCTGGTATAGGTTTCAGTTTTATTAATTTTACATGTGGTGCTGGCGACATGAAGCTGTTTTTGGCCGTTTGCTATGCGATACTTCTTGTAGATGAAATCTGGCACAGATTTGGTTATATTTTGTTAATATGAATTACAGTAATACAATGCGGCTTTTTTCGAGTCATTTCATATAGCTTCAGGCCCGTGCCCAAGGGGGTTTTGGGGGTTGAACCCTCCCCCCTCCCCCATGGCTAAAAAATACGATTTTCGAGTTAAAATTAGCTTCCATTGCTTATCTATGAGTCATCACTGATTGTGGTGCGTTTACAAATATCAGTGAGGACGTGACGTAATTTGCGCATTTTGCAAGTTCTGCATAATTTTCTCGAATCGTCAAGGAGGTATTGGTGGTCAAAAGCTGGGAAACTTGGTCACTAAACCGTTTACAAATTGAAAGAAAGCATTGGAGACTTTGACCATCATAGTTCATTAGAATATCATAAAAATTCAGTTATTAAATTCAGTATGAAGGAAGAGATCGAAAAGAAGAAGATGTTGCCCCTTGACTTGCAACTTTCTGAACAAAAATGCGAATTTATACGTGAGAGTAAACTTCGTCTCCTACCCATTGTGGAAACTGTAGTATTATATGGTCATCAAGGTATTGCGTTGCGTGGCTCAAAGGATACAGGTAGAATATCTCTGCAGATGAAGAACCTGAAACCAATGATGGCAATTTTCGCGCTCTCCTCAGATACCGGGCAAAGACTGATCAAAATTTGAGAAATCATTTGGAAAATGCTGCCAAAAATGCCATGTATATCAGTAATCGCATTCAGAACGAAATAATCATCATTTTCCATAATATGATACAGCAACAAATCGTTGATAAAGTAAATCAATCCAAAGCTTTTTCAATTCTTGCTGATGAGACTGCTGACATTGGTGGTAAAGAACAACTTTCAATTTGTGTTCGTTATTTGGATACAGATAATGGAACAAATAAATTCCAAATTCATGAGGATTTTTTAAGTTTTGTTCCTGTCCACGATTTGACTGGAAAAGGTTTATCCGATGTTATTTTAAATTTCCTGGAATCTTCTGGTCTTGATTGTTCTTATTTAGTTGGGCAAGGTTACGACAGCGCAAGAGCTATGAGTGGAGAATTACATAGCGTCCAGGCATACATCCAAGAAAAATACAGCATGGCACTCTATTCTCTGTGCTGTCCATAGTTTCAATTTGGCGGTGGGGGAGCGTGTGGTACTCCACAAATCAGAAATTGTTTAGGAAAAGTTGAAAGTGTTTACAATTTTTTTAACTCTCCTAAAAGGCAGCTAGGTCTTGAAAATGCTATAAATGATAACGAAGAACTTGCAATGAAAAAAAAACAATATTGAAACAATATTGCGCCACAAGATGGGTGCAACAGCATGAAGCGATCAAAACATATATTGATCTTCAGCCAGCTGTGTTTGAGGCCTTAGAAAAAATTTCACTAACATGGAAGGACAATGTTACTTCATCAGGAGCCGCTCAATTACTTGTAGCTATTAAAACGTTCGAATTTCAAATATTAATTCAAGTTCTTTTTTCAGTGCACTCAGTAGCTATGTCTTTGAGCCGCAAACTTCAGACAGAAAATTATGATCTGATGGATGCTATGAATTTGGCAGACATAGCAAAAGGAATTCTTGAAGAAAGAAGAGAAAATGCCACAGAAAATTTTAAAGAGATTTATCAGTGCACAGCTGCAATATGTCATAAACATATAATATCAGCATTACTAGGCCAAGAATTACTTCACGCCAAACTAACCGCTGTAACGTTAATGCAGCAAATGAGGAAGAGTATTATCGTATCGCCGTTTACATACAATATTTGGATTTATTTATCACGCATTTATATGATTGTTTCCTTAAACACAAAAATATTTTAGGAAACTTTTCTTGTCTTTTTCCTAACAAGGTGCGTTCCTTTCAGAAAACTTCATGTGAAGAATTATTTGAACAATATAAGAGTATTTTGAAAGACGATTCCCCTAAACTGTGGATAGATGAAACAGAAACTTGGAGACGCAAGATTACTAATGAAAAAAAGATTCTAAATGTATTTGATGCTTTAGAAATTTGTGATCCTTCAAGTTTTCCCAATGTTTACCAACTTTTACGAATATTGGCAGTTCTGCCCGTGACAACAGCAAGTAATGAAAGGTCATTCTCTACTTTACGAAGAATTAAAACCTATCTGAGGTCTACAATGGAGGAAAACAGGTTGAATGGATTAGCTTCTTTAAACATCCACCGAAATATAAAAATACAACCTTCAGATGTTATTGAAGAATTTTTCAAAGTTTCACGCCGTTTACAGCTCTTGAAAGCTAATTAATGATGAATTATTATTTTGGCTAAGTTATCTTTATCTATCAATTTATTATTGTTAATTTTGATTAATACACGTACGTATAAAATATTTGGTAGTTTATTTATCCAAGAGGCATACATGGCGCAATAGAAAATTATTTTTTTTTAACTTGAAACCCCTCCCTTGGAACAATCCTGCGCACGGGCCTGTATAGCTTTGATTTCACGTACTTTCAAATAAGTCAAAAAAGTCGGTGCGACTGTCGCACCTGATCAACCAATGTTCCAACGTATATAGCACGTTGAAGCTCACATTCCATTTTTGCAGAGAATTACAGCTCGAGCCAACCATGCTCTTATAGGATCATAAAAATATTCAACGCACCCCCCCCCCATTCAATTATTCATTCATTTGAGTGAGGTGGCGCTGTATGCGCTGAACATTCAGACTTTGTAGTCCATTGCACTATTCCTCGGGTTGCTGTTAAGGATCAGCTCAGTAGCCTCACTTATATAGCCAAAGTGTCCCCTATTCTGACGCAGGCCCATTCGGGGTGTTTCCGGGATGGGAATGCGGTGTCCCTGGATCAATTCGGCATGCGTGCATCGCCATACGCCCCTCTATCATCGATAGCCAAAGTGAGGATTTTACTGAGCTCTATCCCTTTGACTTCACTTACTGAGCATTGACATACGATATGGATCGAGGTTTCTTCCTCTTCTCCACGCAGTACCCACAGTTGCCGCTTTCCACCACTCCTATTTTATACCACATGTGTTTTGTGGCCCCATGGACCAGTTAGTATTTCGACCATAAGCCTTGCCTATTTCCTGTCAAGCCCCAGTAGGATATGGCGTACTTACTGGGGGTGTCCCTATTAGTGTTTTGCTGACTTTTACGCCATTGGCCAACCACCAGTGCATTTCCGTCTGCTTACTTATCCAAGCCTTGACTTTGGATTTAATGACGCTGTATGCTACAGGAAGACACGGCCTGGGAGTTGCCAGTTCTTTTTTTATACCCTCCTTCGCTAGCTTGCCAGCGATCGTGTTTCCTTGTATGCCGCAGTGTCCCGGTGTCCATAATATGGTGACACGGTTCTCCTGAGCAAGGGTGTATAAGGGAGGCGTTCGAGCGTGTTTTTCCAGATGAAAAGTCGCCCGTAAATGAGCGCATTAAAAGTTGTATAATTGTCTCCTACGTTATCATACTGTCGTAATCGGCTGTAAAAATAAAATAAAATAAAAAATGCTTATTCGAAATTTTGGAGCCCAACTAGTCCGCTGATGCAGTTTGACTACGCGGCAAGTCTATATATAGTCGAACTCGTGCATCATCGAACTAGTTGAACTCCAAAATTTCGAATCGCTTACCTAATGTTTATTATAGTATCCTTAATTAATCATCGCATGAAATTGTTCATGTAATGTCTCAAATGAAAGCATGTATTTCCGAAGAGGATTGTGGCGTGAAACAGATTTGAAATATCCATTCATAAAGTTGTAATAAAGCTTCAAAGTGGCCTTGCATGTGTGTCTATGTGTGAGTGTTCCGCGCGCTTACCCTGTCATTGTAAACGCGTGTTAGAGTGATCAGTGTGACCAGTAGACACATTGTAGATATGTAGAACGATCAGGGTGGCCATGCGATATCTACATTATAAAGACAATCTTAATTTCTTTCATCTAAAAGCGTCTCAGTGTACATACTGTGGTGGATCAGGCCATGTTGCGTTTTTTTATCATTGAACTTTTACTTTACAAATCCTGTTTTAGGGTTTCATGAGTTCAAGACTTGGTCCATGTGTCGTTTTTTTACTATCGAATTTTCATTTTACAAATACTATTTTGCTTCATTTTTCATATATTAAAGAGATTAATCTAATGTATAAAGACAAGTCTCGATTTTTCCTCATCGGTGTTCTCAGGTTTGATTGAAAGTATTTATACTATTGCGAGCAAAAAATCGAAAACAAATTTGCACGAGAAAGCACGAACATATACGAATAGTAAGAAATCTTTATTTTGAGTACATTCCTTTTCATCATCATTTGTAATACTGCCGACCGACACAAGTCTCCTCTGGCCGTTCCTTTTCATGACTCATGGAAGCAGCAAGAATACATCTCATGTTTGATTTAGCCTTTGGTATAGATAACGTACACAATAACAATAGTCATCCACTAGAAAGAAAACCGATTCTATTTATTTATTTATTTTTTGATTCGATTGATTCGAAACATCTTTAGGGCTTCATGAGTTCAAGACTTGGGCCATGCGTCGTTTTTTCATTATCGAATTTTCATTTCACAAAGACTTTTTTGCTTAATTTTTCGTTTATTAAAGAGATTAATCTAGAATATAATGACAAGTCTCGATTTTTCCTCATCGGTGTTCTCAGGTATTACTGATAATGAAATCTTATATGACAGTATGTAACATTTTTGAATCGGGGGCCTAATTTAAAAAAATTATACTTTTTATGCTCTTTCCAACAATACTAATAACTCATTTTGCTTACAAATGTCGATTGGTTATCTTACGCTTAACAGCGTCCAATTGAGGGTTGGAAATGGGTAACTATTCCTCGGGTAACTAGGGTAACTGATTGCGCATCCGGTTGGGAGACAGATATACCAAGTTCAAAACACAGTTCATATTTTGCGAAATCCGATATCTTTAATGTTTTTAGAGCCTCTGACTGGGACTGTGCAAACTGTAGAAGCGCTAGCGTCGAATATTTTAGTTTTTTTTTTGTTTTTTTTTTACCATCAAACTTTTATTTTACAAATACTTTTTTGCTTCGTTTTTCATTTATTGAAGAGATTAAGAGATTTAGATGATTATTATACCGGCTTGGCATTTTCAATGTGCGAAATTATAATCGTACTACATACAATGATAAGAAGAACATATAGCGCGACCTGTGACACAAACATACAAACTGTTATCAAAGCCGATATCTTTAATGTTTTTGAGTCTCTGACTGGGACTGTGTAAATTGTAGAATCGCCAGCGGCGAATAGCCCGTCTGCAAAAATGTGGCAAAAAAATGGCATTGACAAAAGTTGCTAATTCTGGTATTAAAAAGTATTTAAGCTGGCAATTCTTCGACCGCTTCGACCAATCAGAACACAGCACTACTAAGAGCCAGAATCAAAGACATAGTCATTGTAACAATATACTGGTCCCCCAACGAGCCTAATGAAGAAATCAACACTAAAATCAAGGATCTAGAACAAATCATAAACGACAACTTTAAAAAGCAGAAAGTAATATTAATAGGAGACTTCAATACGAGATCTAGCATGTATGAAAAACTTAAAAATATAAGCTACAACAAGGCAAGAAGCAACTTGTTTGAAAACTTTCTCACAACCAATCACCTTATTGTCAAAAATCAATACAACATAAAAACCTTCGAAAACAAAAACGGCTCAAGCGTAATCGACCTATTAATCACAAACGAAAAAATCAAAAATCAAATCACAAACATTAAAATCAAAAACGAGAACCTGGCTTGCCACAAGTCGATAAATTTCGAAATAGCAGAACTAAGTAAAAATACAAAAGAAGATCCCAAAAAAATGTGGATAGTAAACTACAAAAAATTTGAGGAAGTGATGGAAAAAAGTGATTTCTCAGATATACAAAATCGAATAAAAAAAAGCACAAACAGGGAGGAACTGGAGATCATGCTTAAAGAATTCACGAAAACGATACAGGAAAGCAGGAGAAAATGCATGGTGGAATCGGAAATAACAGATAACACCTGGTGGAATAGTAAGCTAGAAATCTACAAAAAAGTAATAAAAAAACTAACCAGGCTGAAATATAGATACAAAGCGAAAAACAAGCTAACATACCTAGAATTACTACATAACGTGCTAAATAACCTGAAGCAAGAATACGCAAAAGAAATTATAGAAAGCAAAAATAATGCCTGGAGAAAGCTCATCTCCGAAACAAAAGTATGGGGCAAACCCTACAAAATAGTCATGGAAAAATTTAAAAAATTCGAATTCCCCCCTCTTAAGGTAGCAAATGAAATCATCTCGGAGGAGAAAGAAAAATATCAGGAAATATTCAATCATCTATTCCCAAAAACAACCGATAATCTAAACAAACACAAATCAAAGGAGGAAAAAAAAGAGCGAATCATTGATAACACCATTCTAACAAACATAATCAAAAAACTAAATAACAGAAAGGCGAACGGCCCCGATGACATCTCGAATAAAATGATAAAAATCATCCACAAAAACCATCCAGAAATACTCAAAACAATCTACGAAAAATTACTAAACCTCAATCATTTCCCACAAATATGGAAACTAGGAAAAATAAAACTAATAAATAAACCCAACAAAGACCCATCAGAAATCAACGCCTACAGACCCATCACACTACTATCCACCCTGGCAAAGGTATACGAAAAAATTATAAAACATTATCTGAACGAAGAAATAAAAGAGAAGAAGATTTTTAACGAACACCAATATGGCTACAGAGAAAAAAGATCCACAGAAACAGCACTGTATGAGATGACTAAGATAATAGACCAAATGAAGAAAGAGTATAAACACATCGTGATAATAAGTTTCGACGTACAGGGAGCTTTTGATAAAATAAAGTGGTCTAGCCTCCTTAAAGTCATGGTGAAAAAAAATATAGACCCTAATAACGTCAAAATAGTACAAAGTTTCCTAGAAAGCAGGGAAATTGGATGGTTCGACGACAGCAACAAAATAAAACTACAATACGAATTATCGGCGGGCGTACCTCAAGGATCGTCGCTTTCCCCAACACTGTTTAACATTGCTATGTCAGAAATCCACAGAAAAGTACCCGATAAAGAATTTGGTTGCCCTGAAATTGCCCCGGACTTATTGCCCTGCAAAAGGCAACTGGTTGCCCTGTAATTGCCCTCCAGCACTCCAGCACCGACCAATCAGAACGCACCATTTTACCATTGCGTAAAAAGGCAACATGTTGCCCTCAAGTTGCCATCTGAGTTGCCTTTTCAGATTGCCCCATGGTTGCCCTATCGGTTGCCCTTCTGGATTGCCCTCTTGTTGCCCCATGGTTGCTCTCTCAGTTGCCCTTCTGGATTGCCCTCTGGTTGCCCTCTTGTTGCCCCATGGTTGCTCTTCTGGATTGCCCTCTTGTTGCCCCATGGTTGCCTTCTTAGTTGCCCTTCTGAATTGCCCTCTTGTTGCCCTATGGTTTCCAGGATGTTCTCAATTCAGTACTACTCCCCCATGAAGACACACTCACTTATATCACAGGTGAAAAAATGGAATAAAAGTGTGAAAGTCGAAGGCTATATTAACTGGAAAACAAGATTGAATATATACATATTATGTAAAAGAAGGGAATGAGGATGTAATCCAATAAAAATCCTCAAAGGAAATGAAAATGAGGTACCTATCTCTTATATATGGGTCATTCTACCGAAACCTTGATAATTCATGCTTTTTTTGTTTAAAAAAAAATAAAGACAAAACATTACTACTTGTTTTTCCATCGAAATCATTTATATGCATATAATAGAACGTATTTATGAGGTTAAACCAATAGCATACTTCCTAGGGGAGGAGACAGAGGGGGCTCAAAATGATAAGACCACTACGCTGAAAGAATGGCAGCCCACGTTGAAGGGACTGTTGGCTATAGAAAGAAGTTCCTACGCGCACGCGTGCCCGTGTACTGTGAATACGCACGTACTCTTCCACACGCACATCAATGAACTCGTATCAGTGCTGCCAGGTGCTCCGGATTTTCTAGTCAATCTCCGGATTGATCGACCTTCGGCAAAAAATATCTGAATTTTTGAATAATGTCCGGAAAGTTTGGGAAAAATCCGGATTTTCGTTGTTTTTTCTCGTTTTGTGGTTTATTCAACTTCTGATTAGTTTGAAATATTTTTCTGTGGATGACTGCATTTTCACTACACTAAACTGGACTAGAAAAAATGTTTTCTCACTTTCTTACCTTAATAATTACTCAGTTTTCCTTCCACCCACAGCATCCTTTTTCAGAAATATTTGCTCTGTGTCTGTTTTCTGACTGGTTCAAATTTGACCACGGTGAAGGACAAAAAAGCGAGAGACACGTTTTCAAATATGGCTGCATTGATTCTGATCGAGTCTAAAACACGTACTGCATTACCAACTTGTTCACTGTACTCGCAAAAACTGTACACACGCATCAGTTTATCCAAACACGCAGAGATAATATTTACAAAAAAATTTTTGAAGTCCAATCCATGGCGAAGGACAATTATGTCGAAGGGATTTTGAACATTTAAATGAGATTTCCAAAAGGGGTAGGGGCACGATACTTCAAATTAATAAAAAAGATACAATAATTTATCCTCTGAGATTATACAGTATTAGAGGACCCTATTGTTTATACATTGCCAGATATCTATCTGGGACAAAAGTAACAAGGTTTCGGTAGAATGACCCGTATACATTATTAAAAATAGGATAATGAATGGCTGCGTCAGCATACAGCTATACAGTTACATATTATTGAATAGAATTGACATTTGAAATATAAAGAATAATATGTGACCGGCTCTGAAGGAGTAGACCTTATGGCTAAATTATTGATTTTGAGATGTGAATGGTTTCTGAACTTTCGAACTCTCCTCTTTCACACATTAT
This sequence comes from Acanthococcus lagerstroemiae, assembly GCA_031841125.1. Taxonomy (NCBI): domain Eukaryota; kingdom Metazoa; phylum Arthropoda; class Insecta; order Hemiptera; family Eriococcidae; genus Acanthococcus; species Acanthococcus lagerstroemiae. The sequence continues at coordinate 12,074,489 of CM063106.1, read as the reverse complement.
TGTGTGCGAAATAGCAAGATATGCATTCTAGGCGATGGTAGAGGGGCATTGATTACACCATATCATTGCAAAAATACGAGTAATGAGCGTACGGTTCGTTGTGTCGTTGTTGAGTAATTGAGGAGATGAGAATCAAAAGTGACTTTATCCAATTTTCTTTTGAAATGGGTTAGTGAGCGTTCCTGACGGTAACGGAACATGAAAATGTTTGTCACGTACGTTTTGTGAGTTGCCTGCCTACCATATTAGTAGGAGAAACCGCCCCAGGCCACGCGCAGTAAATCCCATCAGTTTTTCTCAGTTTCTGAAAACATTTTCTAGCGAATAATGTCACTTTTGATTCTAACCTCTACTGCTTTAATGGCTTTTGCCGTTTTTGAATATCTGCAACGAAGCACTGCAATTTGATCAAGCCAAATATGCGATATCTGGTGCAAATTCCGTGTGATCCACGACTAAAAAACTCAGCGGAATTTTCTGATTTAGTCCGGCATGAATGCACCCTAAGAATGCACCCTAAGAATGCAATGCACAATCCTCTGATACCTGTCACTCTTATAATGCTATGCTGTTACACGTTTCGTAGGTACACAGAAATATATACGGAAAACGTATTACGTTTAGCATGTACGTCGTACTTGTACTCACCTCTTCGAACGGCAACGGTGTAGAATCTGACTATACTTCAAATTGCTTTGCTTTTTCACTTTTAAGAACGTATGAAATACAATTTCAGCAATCTTTCACGCAACACTCGTATCTCGGAAATACTGGACAAAGTTGTACATTAAAAACTGTTTAACCGAAAGTCAACCAATGAGCAACCAAGAGCAACCAAAGGGCAACCAAAGGGCAACCAACGGGCAACCAACGGGCAACAGTGAAGTTTGCTGGAGAATATGAGGCAACTTCTAGAAGTGGGCGGTCCTTCAGCGTGGTTACCCTGTAGTTGCCCTAAAAGGGCAACAGTTACCCTATTCTACAAGGCAACTACAGGGCAACCGTATTCAAATTATTTATCGGGTAGACGAAACAGAAAGAATTAAAATCCTAAGCTATGCAGACGACTTATTAATGATCGCAGGGATCAACGAAATTAATAATGCCGAAATAATAAATAAAAAAATAGAAAGAGTGAACAACGCATTGAAGAAACTAGGGCTGAATCTAAACGTGAATAAAACTCAAATGATGTTCATATCAAGACGACATAACAAAGCAGAGTTCCAAAAGAAAATAGAGAAAGAAATAAAAATGGACAAGGTCAATCTCCAATTTAAAACAGAAATTAAATATTTAGGATTAATTCTAGACCCGGCACTAAATTATAATAAACACGTAGAATATATAACAAACAAACTAAAAAAATACTACAACAAAATCAGATCCCTATATGGCAACCTATATGGCTACGACACAAAGAATAGGGAAATAATATACAACGCCCTCTTTCGCTCAATAACAGAGTACGGATCCTTAGCTTATAGTGAGAAATTAAGAAAATCAGACACCAAAAAACTAAAAACCGTGCAAAGAACAATATTGATAGGAGTCATATCCGCTTATAAAACAGTCTCTCACACAGCCACCCAAGTAATAGCAGGAAAATTACCAATTGACCTTCAATTAAAACTAACCAATCAAATAAAAAAAAATAAAGAAGAAAGCAGACAGAGGAAACTCACAAATAAACAGTCAAAAGAAATGATAAATCGAGCGAAAAATGACATAACACAGGAACAATACGACAACGAAAGGACGGGAAGAAGGACAGCAGAATTGATACCCAACATAGAAAAGCGATTAAAAAATAAGAAACTAAAGTCCGACTATTATATGACGCAGTATTTAACGGGACACGGGAAATTCGCAACTTACCTGAAAAAGTTCAAAATCACAGACAATAGTACCTGCAGGGAATGTAAAGAAGCAGAAGACAGTCCAGACCATACATTCAGGGAATGCAAAAATTTCACTAAACTCAGAGAAAAACATAGCATTACAGACGAGGACTTGCAAAAATGTCTACAAGAAAAGGAGAGTCATGACAAAATGGGAAAATACGTCAAGGAAATTTTGGAAACAAAGGGCGAAATTAAATAATTATAATAATAGTAGTAATAGTAATAACAAAATAAATAAAATAAAGTAAATAAATAAATTAAAATTAAACTACATCGGATTAAGTTAAGTTAATATTAAGTAATTTAGAGACACTGTACACCAGTAGAGTAAGCATAAATATACTTATCCGTAGATTGTGAACCCCCGACTCCCCTGGCACGAGAAACAATTGTAAAGTACCAGGGAAGAAGGAGTAGTTGTATACCAAACAAAAATAAATAAAAAGTTTAAAAAAAAAAAAAAAAAAAAAAAGTTACCAAATAATTGCCTGTTCAGGAAATTTTTAAATTGCCTCAGAGGCAATACTTTTCAGACAGGAGGTTATAATGTAAACCATCATCATTCGAACTTTTATCCTCTGAGATCTATTCTGAAATATCTCATTAAAAATAAAAATAGTAAGGTAAACTACCAATTCTGAGCCTAGCATCAATTGTGAGTCCTTTTTTCAAAAACGCGTTTTCTCGCTAGATCGAGGCATCGGACAACCGCGAAACCTCTTCTATTCGAAGGACCAACATGTTTTACACTATCCATGTTGGTTTCAAGTTCATAACTCAATGTGTTTGTTGTGATCAAATTTTTTTTCAAAGTTGTTATCAAAACATGCCGTATTTTTCATGTGTGTGAAATTTCAATATTTTCTCAGCGTATTATATATGGTTGTACAGAGGAGAGTCTAGGGAACATTTTTCTGCTTGAGTTTTAGATTTCGGTCCACATATGTGGGTGTGCGGAAAGAATAAAGTAATTCAAAAAATGGGGGGAAATTTGCAAAAATCGCGAAAAATCAAAGTGAATGATCGGGTAATCAAATGAAAAGTGTAGTACAAATGATACTTTAACTTATAAGACCAAATTTCCCGTTTTTACAGTTACTTTTTTAAATTAAATTTTAGCCCGACCCACAATTGGTACTACCCTTTTTCAGACCCATTATTGGTACTGTGAATTTACTCGAGTTGAATGTGTTTTTAAAACACTTGAAGTCAAAGAAGGCGAGTCAACGTGTTTTTAAAATAAATTTGAAATACTTACTTAAGTAAACTATTTTTCATTTGATTTATTATACCTACTTACCAATTGTGGGTATATCAAAAAATTTCGTATCAATTGTGGTTCGTCGCCAATCATGGGTCGACCCATAATTGGTATTTTCAAAAGTTGTTCGGATCGAAAAAATTCCACCTGGAATTTTCTAGCGTACAACTTAGAAGGCCTCAGTGTCATTTGCGAGGATATTTTATAGCGAATTGTAGGAGAATCAGAAAATACCTATAATTGGGAGCAGCACTCAATCTTGGGTTTTGAGAACTTTTGGAAAAAAACTCACCAAAAATCCAAAAATGCTTAAAACTGAAAAGTAACTGTCACAAGTAGTAATAAGTTCTTTATGATAGGTAATATTTATTACTATTGAAGCAGGGCGTGACAATGAACGAAAGCACCCTCAGTATTCCTATTGAGGGCCTGAAATATTTTTTAGATAGAGAAGAACGGGTAATTCGATTTAATTTTTAAAGATTACAAAGCTTACACATTTATGAAAAAATAATTTCATGCTTCATTTTCTTTCATTAAAGAAAATAATCAGAGCTTATAAGTATAAGCCTATTTATAATATTCATATGCGAATTTACATGTAATTTCGTATCATACTATTGCATATGTTTGGGCAAAAGTGCCGCTCAGTACTTCTATTGAGGACGTGAAATGTATAGGATTTCGATCATTTCTCATTTTGGAGATAGAGAAGAATGGGTAATTCTATTTAATTTCCAAAGATTACAAAGCTTATCCATTTTAGGAAAAAACAATTTCATGTTTCATTTTCTTTATTTTTGTTTTTCCAAAAGCCAGGTTTTTTTTTCTGTATGGGAATTATACGTTATTTCGTTTCATATGTACTAATGCATATGTTTCAACCCGTCCGAAGGACGGGTGATTCAGCTTGTACTATATATAGTCTAGAAGGCAACAGCCACAGGACTTAAGGCTGGTCTTTACTGAGACCACAATTCGTTCATAAACGCTGCCATACCAAGAGGCACACTGACGTACGAACTACCAAGCTATATGAGTATGCTCTTAGGTCAAAAACAGGTTCAATCGGTCACTCAAAATTTTGAACTTCCTCACCGTTACCTTCTGTCCCAGTACACGTTGGACGAAGACCGAGATCATGACCATAGGACAGACTCTTCGTCCAACAAATCTAGTCTCATATCATGAGCTTCTGGAATAACTGCAGCACTGCACTTTGTATAGATAGGTAATGGAATCGATCGAGCTGAACGTGTCTACCTCAGGAAATATCAAAACCGTAAGGCGAACGCGGCGTGGCACGGTCTACACACACGCGTCCCAATTTTCAGCATTCGGTCTTAACGGAAGTACCTGTGCATGTACCTGTTGTACCTACACAAGCATATAAAAAGCCGTTTTCCGCCAGCGCAGAGCGCGCCAAACTGCGGCCTCCAGGACGCTAACAGCGCTCATCAAGTGCATTTAAACGCCATCACAAATATTCTAATCACGAATAAACTAAGTATTTTTTAAACAGAAAGTATATTTATTCAACGCGTTATCATCCATTAAAGTGATTTTACTATATGGGCACCAGTCAATAACGTATGCATGTATGTACACGTACGTCGGGTGCATCTCCTTACCGGTACAATATTATGTTCGTATGTACATATACAGTCTTCGTCTGCACACCAACGTGCAAATGAATATTGTATTCCGGGGGGCATTAACTTTCTAGTACTAGTGGGTACAGAGAGGTATACAAGGTGATTCACAAATTGCTCCCCCTCTTTTTTTTAAACGCGGAGACGGATCTTCACACAACAGAAATGGATCTCCAAGTGAGAAGGTCTAGTTTCTTTTCGGTGGAAGATATTTCTCTCTCCTAAAAGGAGAGCTCGAATTTACCAATAAATTTGGAATCGCAAATGGAAAGGTACCAGAAAATATCTAAATAGGGGTTCTTTGGGTTACCGATTTCGAATATCGCATCAGATTTTTGAACCGGCCAGACGGGAGCCCGGAAAATCTAAATTGGGACCAAAATAAGCAAAATGATATTGGTTTCAAAATTTGAACAGAGGATAGAAATTTTTTTTTTCTCTTTATTACGTAGGTACTGCCCTAGGGCATTCACTTACATGTATGACAAGTGACATGACATGGCATTTGGACGTGAATAAGACAGGCCACGCAGCCGCGACTGTCCTAGGAACAAATTTTACAACTTAATTAGGTATAACATGAGAATACATACTGCGTTATGGTTAAAGCGACATTATACTACGTCGACGAGCATTTGGCGTTTGAGGCGTCGTATAGGTGGTTCTTCAAGTAGTTGGATGGCAGTTGAGTTAACGTGACGGTGGAGTCTTCTTTCATAAGAGGCTGCTAACCTGCGGACGACGGAGTGGACATCCTCTATGTGTAGGTCGTTTAGAATTGCGCTGTTGCGCACGTAGAAGGGAGCACCCGTCATTTTTCGTAGCAGGATGCTTTGAAACGTTTCGAAAGCCTTGAAGTTCGAGTCTGCGGTGCAGCTCCAGAGGGGAGCTCCGTAGGTTCATGTTGGCCTGATGACGGATATGTACAAGCGTCTTTTGTTGTCGAGTGATAAGGAGTTCCTGGCTCTGAACAGCCAGAACATCGACTTAAGTTTAACTCTGAGTTCTTCCCGCTTTTTCTTAATGTGTATTCTCCAGTTCAGCTTGCTATCAAGGTGCATGCCCAAGTATTTAACGCTACTAGAGGTCGAGACAACATTACTGTCCATGGTCGTAGGTATATGAGTTGAGTGCCTGAGCACGAAGTCAATGCGCGTAGATTTGGAGCTGTTGATGCGAATCTTCCATCTTTTGGTCCATGCGAGAATACCGTCGGTTGCTAGTTGCAAGTTGGAGACAGCCGCATAGTCATCATGCGATGCGAGGACAACTGTGTCGTCTGCAAACGTTGCTACAGCGGTGGAGTTGGTTGTGGGAAGATCAGCAGTGTATAATAGATAGAGATGGGGGCCGGGGAACTCCAGCTGCTATTGGGCGGACAGAAGATTTTTCATCCCTATAGTGTACTTGGAACCGTCTTTCATTCAGGTAGGATTCAAGCAATTTTACATGTTGAGTTGGAAAGTAGTTGCTCACCTTGTGGAGAAACCCTTGAGTCCATACCCGGTCAAAGGTCTGACTTACATCAAGGAACAGCGCGGGGCAAAATTCCTTTATTTCCAAAGCAAGTCTTGCGATTGAGGTAACACGATGGACCTGTTCAATTGTTGCATGCTTCTTGCGGAAGCCGTACTGGTAGTCAGGAATGATATTGAGTTTCTTGGTTATCGTTTGCAGGCGAACCAAGTGGAGCTTCTCGAACAGCTTTGATATTGTGGGTAGCAGTGAGATAGGTCGATACGATTTCGGATCTTCTCCTGATTTGCCGGGCTTTAGGATCATAACTACTTTAGCTAGTTTCCATTGTTGCGGAATGTGTTGTAGTCTCAGTATGGCGTTGAAGAAGTACGTAATCATGACGAGGGCCTTCTTGGGGATTTCTTTGAGGAGTCTGGCATCAACTAGATCTAGGCCAGGGGTCTTGCGTCGATTCAGCTTACTAATCGCCGAACCGATTTCCTTTGGCGTGAAAGGTTTGATCGACTATCCGTCAACATGTTTCGTTACTGGGTGGATGTCAGAGTCAATGTTGTTGGGCTGGAAGGTGTTTTGTAAGTGGTCAGCAAAGACATCGGCACGTTCCTGTTCGCTTTTTGCCCACGATCCATCTGATCTGCGGAGTGGAGGAGTATAACCGGGAGGTTGACGAGCCGCTTTAGCTACCTTCCAAAGCGAGTAATTGGATTCTTTGGTGGTGTCTAGCGTGGTTAGAAAGTCATTAAATGATTTTTGGTTGACTTCTCTGATCAGGGCCCTTGCTGCCTTACTGCGTTTATTGAAGACAGCTTTATCACAGGGATCACGGGTAGTCTGCCATCTGCGTCTTGCTTTTCTGCGTTCTTTGACCGCGTTTAGGATCTCCTTTCGGAAGGAGGCAGGGGCGTACTCCAGGACTGTTGGTTTTGGAGTGGCCAGCCTAGCAGCGTCTTGAGGATATAAATAAAGATTTTTTGTGTCCCTGATTCCGAATATTGCATCATATTTTTTATTACGACCAGATTCGGGAACAGAATCTAGATTTCGTACTCAGATGGACTAAACTGACTTGACTTGAAAACTCCGGACTGAGGTATTGAACAAGGTATCGAAGTATGGCATTTTTGGTCGCTGATTTCGAGTATCGCATAAGATTTTCAATCCGACCCCGATTTGAATGCAACAATCCGAATGTCAGATCCAAATCGGCCAAAGTTGGCTATAGAAACTTAGAACTGATTATCGATTTTTTTCTATTTTTGCTGGAAGCGGATCGCTGATTTCAAATATCGCATATAATTTTTAATCTAGTTCCGATTTGGACTAAGAATTCAACATTTTCCCCTATAAAATTGACACTGACTTGGTTTTGATTTTTTTGAAGGGGGTTGGAGGAGAGGTCTTGCATCAGATCTATGATCCGATTCCGGTTTGGCTTTCGAAAATCAAGCCATTAGTCAAAATGGGTTTTTTAGGGTCGTTTATTTAGATAACTGCGCTAGACCTCTCCACTGAAACCAGATATGGACTTCAATGTCACAATCGATTCCTCTTTTCAAATGGCTGAAATCAATTTAGCTACGTAAAAAAAATCAAGTAACGTATCGAAATACGTTTCTTGGAATAATGTGATCAGATTTTTTATCAGGCACCGATCGTTATTGAAAACTGAACGGGAAGGTGATCGTTTATCACATTATCAGAATGGCTGCCGGAAATATGCTTAAAAAACGGGTGAAATATGCGCATATTTTATGCTTTTTGAAATGTAAGTATATGTCCTTAGGCTGGGGGTCATTCTGAAATTTGTGAAACGAAAATGCGACACGAAAACATGCAACGCGTTTAGGTGAGGTAATTGGTTGCGCGGTAAGACGAGGTATATTTTCGTTACAAAGCGAGTGCTTCAACATTGTGATCAGTGTTACTATGAAGATACGAGTAGGTTTGATAGACTTTTTTGGTTATACACGCTTACTTCTATATCCCAAATATTTGTTTTCAGTTTTCATTCCCCATTTCAAGTAGTCCCACACGAAGAGCGGGTAGTGGTGCTAGTACATAGATATGTTAAGGAATTTCAAAATTGTGAAAGAATGACATATCCATTATTTAACGTTTTTGTAAGGAAAAAATTTCGCCTCACGACTGGGGATAGACAGAAAAATGGTACCCTAGTAATTTGTACATTTGCAGTAGATGGCTTTTTTTTTTTTTTTTGCTAAATATGCCAGAAATATTCCCTCAAAAGTCGAAATATTTCAAAATATTCTGCTCTAATATAGGTATCAGTTTAGAGGGGGAAATAAGCAGATTATAATGGCAACATTGTTCTAATAAATTTTCCATACAGTACCAAGATCAAGGCAAACGGTGTTGTCACAACCGACAACTTTACTTTTCTCCAACGTTTACCACTTACCAGTGCAGTAAGGAAACTTTAAAAAAATAGTATATTACACACCAAGAGTCAAAAGTGAGTGTTTACATGGTGAGGGAAAGTTTGCGAACGAGTATAGCGAGTGAGCAATTCCCGAGTCATGTAAACTCACTTTTGGCTCTTGTTGTGGAAGATATTTTTTATACTACTGGATCAGAAGCGGCAATGTTTTTCGCTGACATGGTCTGTATTTATTTATTTAAATTATAGACAGGTGATTTTTGTGTGCCTAATTAATTCAAAATTTTGATTTGCTCAGTTAATTACTACAAAGTACAGTATTGCAGTCTTGTCTTCAGTTTGTTCACGTGCACAAACAGCATACACGGGTAGTGGCTAGCAAAAACGTAACAACGGTTAACAACGAATGGTAACAGCTGTACCAAGTAGTGAATATTTAAATACGTTCTTAAGTCGCTATTTTGTAATTCGCTCCATGGCCGAGTGGTTAGAGACAATCGATATATTTCAGTCAAATGTTTCAATGGACGCTGGTTCGATTCCCCGATACGAAATTACTGGCCAGAAATTTTTTCATGTAAAAACGCTTTACATTGAGGGACGTTTACTTTACATGCAGGTTTTGTTAGCACTCAATGCATGAATGATAGGCGCTTCTCGTCGTCTGTAAAACACCAATGTAAACAAACATTGCCTTTCTGATTAAGTAATGTTGAAAAAAAAAAATTAATAAATACACTCAATGATATAGCATAGTGGATATTTGAAAATATTGTAGCGAACACTCCCGAACATTCGAAATAAGCGAAGAAAGATCGACACTTTTCGAGCAGCAGAATAGAAGCTCAATAACGAAAGCGATAAGGAGTTTCGCCAATAACGCCGGGGTACATAAAGGCTGCTGGCCGTCGCCGTACTCCGTTACATTTGTGTCAGAAGTGGGATCGACGATACGCGTCATAAAGAAAATCTCATTCGGACATTCGGTTGGACATTCGCTCTGTGGATTCGGCGTTTCCGTTGAAGAAGTGAGTATCATTGAAAGTTTCCATTCGCAATGGCTCTGAAGAACTTATTAGAACTGACGCAGAAAGAGCTTTGGGAGGAATTGAGGAACTGTGACCAATCACCATCTAGTTCGAAAGCGGAACTGGTCCGGCAGCTGGAGGCCTATCTGCAAGGTGAAGGTAAAGACCAAGAAACTTTCGTCTTTGATGTGGAACCATCTGAACCAGAAGACACAGGGTCGATAACGGCTGCTGCTCTCCAGTACATTATGAACATGTTGAGCGAAATGAAAACTGACCAGACTCAACAGTCCAAGACAATGGCAGAACTGAAGAGTGAGCATGCTGAAGAGCATCTTTAGGTTTCTTCGCGTGGCGAACACTAATACTCTTCGTGGTTGCTGTACTCCCTCGTCTTTTTCATCTGCACTCTCATCTGAACTCGAGTCAACCTGAGCGGGACCATCACTTTGCGAATCATACAGCAGGAAATGCTCTCCTACCAACGTTTTTGGTATATATTTGGAATGTCTTCTAGTTTGGACAAAGATGTGGGATTCGGAGGCAAGTTCTTTCTTCGCGCTCTTCTGATAGTACGAGCAAGTGCAGTAGGAAATTTATTTATTTATTTATTTTGTTTATTTTACAAGGTGGTGCAGTCTGGTGGTGCAGTCAACAGTCAAGGAGACCAATTACAGACTGCACCACCCATATAATATTGGTACATATAATAATACAGTATAATAGAACAAATGACAATGATAATCATGACAGTAATAATAATAATAATAATAATAATAATAATAAAATTTCGAAAATACTTTGTTAGGAAAGAAAATTTTAGGAAATTGTCCGTTAGGCCTTTTTTGGACAATACAATTAGGAAAAAAAGTTTTAGGAAAAACCTATTAGGATAAATGTCCGCGAAGGCTTTCCAAGAAGCTAGTCCTCATTAGTTTTCATCCAGGGAAAAAGTGAGCTCCCGGAGGTGTTGTATTTTTAGTTGTAGTAATCTGTTAGTGCAACGAAAGGAGTGGAACTATTGCCTTCAGAGAACATAATATTACATGAATTGCAGAATGAAACAAATGAGGCCCCGAAATATGTGAACCAATTATGTCAAACCAGTGGCATAACACTGTTCCACTATATAACCTTAATTCACAAGCACCAAAAGGAAAAGTTGACATTTGCTCAGGAAACTATGTGAAGCTGTAGCGTTCGTATTAACGTCCGTTCCAGTGAACAGGACAAGAAAGTTGGATGTCGAAAGTAGGATTTTATTAATTCTAATGAAATTCAAACTAAACATTTTTGAAAATGCTGTCATCATTTTTCTGTATTTCTGAACCTACTGCTCCTAATATTTTATGAGACCACTGACATCCTTTATACAGTGCTTTTCGAGGAAGAGGACCGACGAACAAAGTTCCTCCCACACTCAACACAACGACTCTGTACCATCCTAGAACTGTTGCAACTGCTATGGACTCTCCAGCAGGGTTCACCCCGCCACCACTTTCCTGCGTCACAAAATGTACCAAGACGAGCGGTGAGGAGTGAAAGTAGGAAACGCATCCGCCTGTGGTGTACCCAAATTCCAGGTTAATGCTGCATGAGCGTTGTCTCGGTCATAGGTGTCCCGTAGTGGCCCTGGCAGGACAGCGCCAATCTACAGCGGAGACGCGAAATGGGAGCCCGGGCCAGCCTCAGTGCGTTCCTCTGGTTATTGATGCGATACTCGAAAGGGTAGTTTTCGGGGCCAGAGGTGCAGTGTCCGGGGAGCCAATTGGGCATGCGTGCATCGCCATACGCTCCACCAATGGGGGTCCAAAAAGACTCCAGTCCAGATGCATGTGCTCCCATACAAGGGATTCGCCAGGAAATTTAGAAAATTAATGGCCGACTGACTTCTTTGAACTTATTAGTGACTTTCATCGATAAAAGTGAAATATATTTCGAAAATTGAAAATATTTAGGTATATCGGAAAATAACGCTTACGGGAAAGTGGAGAGCTTCAAATGAGAAATAACCGAGAATATAGTCGAAATTAATATACAGAATGGAAAACTTTCGATTTCAAATTGACGGAGTTACTTCACGGGGTCGTCTAATCCACGTTCGTTAATAAAGGGTCCAGATCAACTGGATACCAATCAACTGATCGTATTACAAAAAGGTTACAAATTGATATTTATTTTCAACTAGCTGACGGACATCACGTGATCATGCATACCTTTTTCCTATACTCTGATTCGGATCACTACAAATAATTCGTAATAGCCGAAGAAGGAAAAAAATTTGGAAGAAATGTAGAAACCAAACGAGTCGACCGTTTTGTGATCCTTTCGTGCGTAGGAGATGATTGGGTGAGAGATAATGCCGAACATGATTATATACGATGAAACTTATAACCCTTACGGACATTTAACCTTGGGACGGTGCGGGTGATGGATTTCAAAGAATTTTTCGTTCGAGTCCGTCTGTCGCCGGAGTTAACGCGTTATTACAGCGTGCTTGAATTATAATATTGACAGAATTCAAAACAGGTATAACTGTGCGAGAGGAGAAACAACAGATGCAGAAAGAATGATTGGCGTCACGCTAATCGCTCGGAGGCGGTGCACGCGATTCTAAATTAAAAGATGAAAAAAATTGAAGATAGGGTGACAGCCTGTAGACATTTGTCTCGAACCTTTCGATACGTGGATACGAATTACCGATGATGAAGAAAAAAACATCAGTTGTCTAGTAGGTATAAAAAAATATTCAAATTGATACATGTTCTCGGGCGGTAATGAATATTATACGGGAAAGACCGAAAAGACTGTTTTTGTCAAAATAGAATCTTACGCGTGATTTGAGGTAAAAACCTAAGGGCTGAAGCAGAACGGGAGGCGGTGACATTAGAGTGATCTAATATGTATCCTTTTTTTTTTCTTTTTTTTTTAAATATTTTGCTCTCAGCATTTAAACTTGTTGTTTCTTTTGGTCTGCGAACCCATCAGCCAGGGACGTACTGATGGGGGGAGGCAACTTAACCCCCCCCCCCTGTAGGAACTTTCACTTAGCAGTTGGGGAAATTTATCATTTCAGTCAGGCGAGTTGGGAAAATCCAACAAGTTTAAAGGTTTCTTTTTTTGACATTTTTATGTCTTCACTTTGGCACACAACGGAAAACAGCGTTACTTTGGAGCGTGGCGAAAAGAGCGTGATGAAAATAATTCGACATTTTTATGTCTTTACTTTGGCACACAACGGAAAAGAGCGTTATTTTGGAGCATGCCGAAACGAGCGTTACGAAAATAGTAATACCTGATTTCCTCGAAAACAAGACGCACCCGAATGCAAGACGCATCCTAAATTTGAGGAGGCAAAAAAAAGTGTCCGATTACAAGACGCTCATAAAAATCAAATTATATTTTCTGTAGGTAGAAATGTCAAATTTTTAATTTACAGCGTATATTTGTTGACTATTCTACAAAAACTATTTATATTTTACAATATTATAGGTACCAAACTCGCCGTCAACCGGCCCAACGCTGGGCATACGCCTCACCGATCCTTTCCATTTATTTCTATCGTATGTTTCCCTTCCCCATGCTATTCCTACCCTCCTCGTAATTTCATCCCTCCATCTCGTGAGTGGTCTTCCCTTCCCTCTCTGTCCCTCGTACATTTGCCATTCCATAACCCTTCTTGACCATCTTTCGGCATCTCCTCTCATCACATGTCCCGCGTACTTGAATTTCAATTTTTTGAGTTTATATCCGACATCTACCACGCCCGTCCTTCTTCTGATTATCACATTCTTAACTTTATCTTTTCTTTTTAGATTATGTCAAATACAAAATAGAAAATAATTTACCTTGGTATTTAATCAGTATGAGATGATTCCATTATCTGATATGTCACCAACATCATTAGAGTCCTCACCTGAGGATGAGTCTTAATCAGGAACTTTCGCCCAGATCAAGTCACCCTCTGTGCCATCTAATGAGTAAGGAATAGTGCACATGATTGACAAGTTCGAACATGGAAATATCAGATAAGGTGCGAATGCAAGACGCGTTCGAATGCTAGACGCACCCCACTTTTTCTGTGTCTATGAAATCGAAAAAAACAAAGTGTCTTGCATTCGAGAGAATACGGTAATAATAATACTGACCTGACTGACTAACTAACTGACCAAGACCGACTAAGACCAACTAAGACTGAATGACCATCGTCCAAAAAATGAGTGCTCTAAAAAATATGGAGCGTAACGTGCTCTGCGGAGTGTAGCGAATGACGACATTCTCATGTCGGCGCAGTCCGCGAAGCAAAGACATGAAAATGCTCTCCCATGGTTGCAGACTCGTCTGCAAGATGATCGATCTCTATACTGGGTGCCTAACTAAGACTGACTAAGACTGGCTAAGACTGATTTTGCTCTCAACCTGAGCCCTGGAATCCGCTCTTTCGATTTCTCTTAAATTTAATCCTAGTTCCAGCAAAAGCTCTCACCTACTTAAGAGTCGGAAAAAGTGGAATATAATGAGACATGAAAAAGCATTATGATGTTCTGAGAACCTTTGGCTTTAAGTAGGTGTATATTAATCTATTTTAAGCTTAAAACTTCTTTTTTTTCTAATTCATAAATTATAACTCCAAGTGTCGTGCCATGGTTCCTGAATATAGCAAAAACAATGATATATGATTATACAAACATGGAATTCAGTACCTAATTCATCATTTCGCCACAGTGAAGCCAAGAAGGATTGAACTGGGTGATAGGAGTTAGTTGTATGAATTTCAAGTTTCGTTTTTATTAAATTTTGAGCATTAATTTTCGAAATACCTACCTACTTATCTTTCTTATTTTATGAAATTTTTGTTTTCGCTCATCAGTTTTTACGTTTATCAATACAATTTGTTTCGCATCTTCCTTTTTCTAATTAAAAAAACCTCTTAACTCTTTTGAATTTTGGTACCTCCCTCCCCCCCCCCACCTCTGAGAATTCTAATTACGTTTTTTTTTTTTTTTTTTTTCCTACTATAAATTCAGGGCAACTTGATTTTAAAAAAGGCATATTTAACCAATTTTGCTTGGCCGCCCCATGCAAAAAGCCTGGCTACGCTTCTGGTGGGCTTTATGAGGGCATTTTCCCAAATTTTGAATTTTTATTCTATTATTATTATTATTATTATTATTATTATTATTATTATTATTATTATTATTATTATTATAATTTTTTTGCTTTGACACTTGGAAATTGAGTTGAAAAGTTGGGAAAACCCAACAAGTCAAACGGGTTTTCTTCTTTTTCTTTGATACTTGGGAATTTTGAATTGAGTCAATTGGAGAAATCCAACAAGTCAAAAGGTTTTTTTTTTGCCTTGATACGTGGGAATTCTGAATTGAGTCAGTTGGGACCTTCACAATTCCCCCCCCCCCCCACACACACACACAGGAAAGACTCTTCGATACGTTCCTGCTGCCAGCCAAAATTTTTGAAGTACAAAAATGTTGAAAGTTAATACAGAGATAGGATCAAGTTTAACATAGGATTCCCCTAAGAATATCTGTAATTTGATTTTAAGGCTTCCAAAAAGGCGAGTTCATTCGAAAAAAATTTGTTCGACCATAAAAATTCGTTCTCATTGGTGCAAGCATGGAGTACCTACTGAGAATATTTAGAGAAAATTCAATGGTCTATGTCCTGTATTAAATTTATGGTAAAAAGCAGTGGCATAGCGTCGGGAGGGCACAGAGGGGCATGTGCCCCTAATATTTTTACATAATCCTCTAATATCGACGATTTCTTAAAAATACAGCAATTTTCAACTTTTTCTCCCTTGAAATTTTTATTGTGCCCCCCCCCTTTGGGAACCCCTAGCTACGCCACTGGTAAAAAGCACACTTTTCTCGAATATTACAAACCACAGAAACCGAATAAAATCATGAATACGATTTTCTACTCGGATTCCAAAAATGCTAAAACCATTTATGACATTGTTCTGGTTCAAACCCCATTATAAAAGCTCCATTACAGATAATAGTGTCAAGTGTATCGAAAATTGTGTTTTTAGAGCCACTGAATTCGTTCCTGACGTTATTTTAACTGCAACTCCTGCTAATATGAATCCACCAAGGGCGGGAATATGACGATTTCGAAATTATTTAACAGACAAATATAACTTTAAATGTGTCAACAATAGAGTTTTTGTAGTCGCTGTATTCATTTTTGAAATTATTTCTCTGTCTCAGTCTAGGTGGACCATTATCGGTGAAGGTATCAGGAGAAATTACTTCAGAAATGAATTCGGCGAATACAAAAACTCTATTATCAATATACTTTAGGCTTATGTTAAATAATTTCGAAGTGCTCGTGTCTCTGCCCTCTGTGCACCCTTATTAGTAGTGGTTCCAGTTAAAATAACCTCAAAAACGAATTTAGTGACTCCAGAAACCCCATTATTGATATACCTGATCGTATGATCTATAATTTTTGTCTACCACCTCAGTAAAGCCTTTAAATAGGGATTTATACCGAAAAAAATTTTCATAAATGTATTCAGCGTTTAAAAAATCCGATTAGATAATCGTTTTGATGCTTTGATTCGATTCTTGCGGTTCAAAAAATGTGCACTTTAACCCCAATTTCAACACAAGTCATTAAACTTTATACTAAATTCTCCCCAGAATTCATAGCACGTACTCTACTATCCTTATACTAATGAAAATGATTTTTTATGATCAAATGAATTTTTTTGAATACAATCGATTTTTGGAAGCTTCAACGCAAAATTGCGAATTTCCTTATGGGGAATCCTATGGTTAAGGTAAACCCTTCCACTTGACCATCAAATTTTTTCGAATTCAAAAAAATATTGGTTGACGAATTTTTAGACCAAAAAGAAGAAATTTAGCTAATGAGAATAAAACATTTCAAAAATAACAAAATTTTGGATCACTTTATTCTCCCATGAGTCTTCGGAGCTGTTCAGTAAATTCGACAATTTAGTCAGCAATTTGGACCCATCCATTAGTCAACAAAACAAGAAAATCGTTAATTTATCCCTTGGTTTTTTGTTTTTTGTTTTGGTATTACTGAGTCAACGGCATTTCCAACATCAGTCAGCCAAATGTAAAAATGTAGAAATTGTTGAGCCTTTTTTTTTCTTGTCCTTTTTTGGCTCGAATGAAAATATATCGTTGAATCGGTGTGGTCGACATCAGTCGGCAAAATGAAAAAATAAATACATAGATTTTTTTTTTTGGGGGGGGGAGGAAGAGGGCAAACAAATTTTGAGAAGAGTCGAAATCATTTGGAAAGTTTTCGTCCAGTTTCAGCCTATTTAACTGAAATTTGAACATTGGTAACCAAATGTAAAAATTGCTGAGCTTTTTAATTTTTTTTTTTTTTTTTTTTTTGCTGACTCGAAGAAAATTTTTACACCGAGCTAGAATTTTTGGCGCCCTATCTCCACCCTTCTCTCCAAACCCCTTAAAAGTGCTCGAAGCACCCTTGGCTGCAGAATTGATATTACTCAGTTTTTCAATTTGAATGATCCGTATCACTTCCAATGTCAATAAAAGCGGAAAATCTAAGTGCCATATAATTAGGTCATAACTTTTTACAACCGGGATGTGGCTGTTTCATGATCACGGAGTTGGTATCGAAAAATTTTAATAACAATTTCAATCAACTAACACTTCATTGCGTACCCAATCATTCCACATGTTAATAAAATTGCATACTTAGCTCCGTAAATAATACGAATATTGGCAAGTACAAAATTATAATGTTACTTTCATTTGTCGTTAGACGCGTTGAGAGGGAGAAGGGCGAATGAGGTTATTCCCTCCTTGAGCTGACGATCCACTCCCTCCTCCCCCTGGAAAATGTTTCAAAGCCGACAAGTCAAACTGAAGGACTTTTTATTTCCTTGTTTATTGTATTTTAGAGGTGAGAATTGTCATATTTTCCCCTCCGCCTCGAATCGCCCCGTCCCACCCTCGAAGAGTGGTCACACTACGGGGCTGTTCATCGTGACAGGAGCGGATACAGAAAATAATCTCGGGGGAGGGGGTCCAAATGAAAAATGTTATAGGCGAAACATAATAGCTCTAGAGGTCACTATAGGCAGATTTAGACATTTCGGAGGAAGGGCCCGGACCCCCCCTTGTATCCACCACTGCATCGTGATAATACCAACATGCCGTTTCGGTTCTTGTTCGAGCAAAATTGTCGATTCACTATCTATTCTCAGTAATGGAGAAAATTCCATTTTCAATTTGTTCAAATGAACAAAGGCTATAGCTATACGCTTCGAATTCTGTGGATATGTTGGTGAGAACGTCCATTAAGTTTTCTGAAGGGACAGACCACTCACAAAATAAAAAGAAGAAAGTTTCGAATTTTCGACTCAAATTTCTGCTTGCTCTGTGTAGGTGGAAAAGTTCAACTTAATATTCAACCTAATTCTTCCACAGCAACTTTCGACTTTAATTCAATTTTCTTAAGGATGAGATAATCTTTAGTCTTTGATTATAACTTGTCATAATTGCATCGGTTCTGAATTTTGAGTTATGATTGATACTCTGCATAGGTTGATAATTTCACAAAAAGGCATTGTTTCTCCGAAATCAACCAAACCAACATGCTATAGGACCAACTATCATGAACAAGTGGTTGTACCTTCACGGCGTGGCTAACTTGATATCTTTCAACACTTTATGGGAGATGGACCATTTCTGATGCTCAGAAATTCCTCATATGATACCTACACCATGAGGTCACTGGTTTTCTCTGAATTTCGTAAGGTTATACTGAAGCAACCAAACACAAAAACTATACATACCATGATTTCTACGTCACTCACTGACAGAAGGAATTTATGACAACAATAACATATAATATGTATTGTATGCTGAAATTTGAACTCAGTTTGCTCAGAATTGAACTCATGTTACTATTGTACTTTTTATGCTTTCAGAGGGCCTCAGTTGTGATGGTATTTGGAGTCAGTGGCGTCGGACCAGGGAGGCAAAGGGGTACATTGTATAGGTACAGAATACGTATTATTAGTACAGTACATCTCCACCAAGAAAATTATAAAACTACCGTAAATTGATAAAAAGGCGTCTTGGGAGAGCTCAGAGAAGAAATTTAAGAAATTTTTGAAGATTTACAAGATTTGTTGCTCGTTACCTTCACTCTTGAGACACGTTTGAGACGAAACCCCTTTTCCTTTCTTACATACCTTTCCTGCTTGTCAACCTAAAAACATTTTTGTACTTCCCGCTATTTCGAACGAAAAAAACTTTTCACGCCGCTGGTTAGAGTATCTATACCTTTTCAGAAGAAAATGTGCCATTTCTTGCAACTCGTTTGGAAGAAAAATGACCGTACAACGCGTTTGCCCCCTGTAGTATATACCAGTTCTAATTTTTACAGTTTCTCTGCAACATGATATTACTGCCTCTACAATTACACGAGGGGGATGCATTCACGGCCTCAATCAGGCGCCTCTGCTACGATCGCATGAAGACTAAAAGTCTTTAGTGCGACTTAGGTAATCGAATTTGCCAAATACCAGGCACCTCTGAATTTTATACTTAAACCAATAGCTCAAGTTTCTTTTGAATGTTAAATTCTTAACTTGAACATTCTTTGGTCTTTTATGTCTTCTTTGGTGAAGACCAGATATTAATTTCATTAGAAGGGTGAAAACAGAAACTGGTTCCAAAGTCAAGCTTCAAATAAATGGCCGCCACATTTCCTCATTCGTTCGAGGGTGAAATAATATTGTAAGAGAAATTAGACAAAATTGCGAAGTATTTTCTGTGTTCTTTATATATTTTGTACAATGCACTAATATAAATAATGTTTCGATAAAATTATTGATCGTATACTGAGTTATACAAAGATACACAGTTCAAGTACAAACGTACTCTTGGTTCTTTGGAGTAGAAAAAATTAATATCCAAGTAAATTCGTATCTGTAGAATTTACATATCAGCATTACGACCATGCTAATAATTATCTAAAAAAAGTTAAAAAGGCGGGATAGTTTCACATATAGACCAACTATAGTACTTCTTCATGTATTTTTTATATTTGCTCAAAGGAATCTTCATCGTCTTCAATTTCTGAGTAGGACACTTTAACTCTAGAAATTTGCTCAAAGGAATCTTCACCGTTGTCGATTTCTGATGAAGACACCTTCCCTAATGATGAGTAAGACCTCTCTTCCTGCACTTCTTTTACAAATTCTTTTATATCAAGGATCTCAATTCCGTGGGACTTCAAATAGGTTAGCAGTTTCTCATTATCTGGTAACCTTTCAACTTGCATTCCGCTACGTTGTAAATAAAGCTTGATATTTTCAGACGAGCTGATTTCTTCAAAACGAACACCATGCCTAGAGAAATATTTTATCAGTTGTAGAAACGTTCTGACATCTCGAATGACTACACCATACTCATATAAAAGTTTCCTTAAGAACATGAGTGGATCATCAACTTTCAGGCTTCCCGTTTTGTAATCTTCAATTTGCTTTTTCATCTCGTCCAATGAGATTCCACGTTCTTTCATGTAGAGACGAAGAATTTCTTTAACATTCATAAGTCTAACTCTGAATCCTTTCGTCTCCAAGTATATTATTATATTCTTAAGTGAAAGGCATTCATAGGCGGGTATATTGTGCTGTCGTACATAATTTAATAAAGCAGCCAGTGACTGCGGCTGATTAATGTCAATATTTTGTTCTAAAAGGTATCGAACAATCCATTTTGATTCTTTGGTAATGTAATCGGCAGGATTAACAATACCAGAAATTTGAACGTTGAATGACTTAAATAACTTATCCATGGCGTCTTGTAGGTTCGAATCACTCCAAGTCATACCTTTCAAAGAGAGATATTGCTTCAACTGTTCTTCATCCAGCAACTGAGAAATATGTAAGCCCCGTTCTGAGAAGTGACGCACAATCTTCGAAAATGTTATTACATCATCGATCTCCAGCCCACGTCTAATAAGATATTTAAGAAATTTGGACTCTTCACTGGTCGTCTTTTGCTGTTTCAATTCGTTCACACATTCAATCGTATTGACATTTTTCCTTCGGAAGAACTCTTCCAGAGCTGTAACTAGATTACAAGAATTGCATTGTATTCCAGCATTCTTGAGAGCTATTTTCAGATTCGCATCGACCGTAATGGTTTCAAGTTGTATACCATACTTCAAGAGGTACAGAAGAAGCTTTATGTACTTAGCTACATCCAGCTGGATCTCGTTTTTTTGGCACCAACTAACTACCGCTGTTATTTTTATTTCTACCTTAATGTCCGGACATAGAGGCCATGGGTTCACAGGAGGCGATGCTGAGGGTGATGGCCTTAATGTATCCCATGATACAGAGGTCGTCTGTTCCACTATTGATGTTTCTGAAGACACTGGCCAAGGTTTTCTTGTTGTTTGTAGGTATCCTGTAGAGTCTGATGTAAAACGCAGTGAGGGTCTAGTAGGCCAGCTTCCACTAATTGATGTTCCCCACTTATCTGATGTTGGATGTGGGTATCCTGTAGCCTCTGATGTTAACCGTGTTGAGGATCTAGTGGACCAGGCCCCAGTACTTGACGTTCTCCACTTATCTGATGTTGGATGTGGGTATTTTGTAAAGTCTGCGGTAAACTGTGATGTGGATCTAGTGGGCCAGCCTCCACTACTTGATGTTCCCCACTTATCTGAAGTTGGGTGCGGGTATCTTGTATTGTCTGATGTAACCTGTGGGATCTAGTGGGCCAGCTCCACTACTTGATGTTCCCACTTATCTGAGTTGATGTGGGTATTTGTAAGCTGTGTAAACTTGATGGGATTAGTAGGCCAGCCTCCACTACTTGATTCCCATTATCTGAAGTGGTGCGGTATTTGTAGTCTGATGTAACCTGTGGGATCTAGTGGCAGCTCCATACTTGATGTTCCCACTTATCTGAGTTGATGTGGTGCTTGTATGTCTGATGTGAATGGATGAGGATCTAGTGGCCAGCCTCCATACCTGATGTTTCCCACTTATCGGATGTTTGATGTGGGTATCTTGTATTGTCTGATGTGAGCCATGATGAGGATCTAGTGGGCCAGGCCCCACTACTTGATGTTCCCCACTTATCTGAAGTTGATTGTGGGTGCCTTATATTGTCTGATGTGAATTTTGATGAGGATCTAGTAGGCCAGCCTCCACCACTTGATGTTTTCCAATTATCGAGTTGTGTGGGGTATCTTGTAAGTCTGAGTTAACCTATGTGGATCTAGTGGGCCAGCCTCCACTACTTGATGTTCCCCACTTATCTGATGTTGGATGTGGGTATTTTGTAAAGTCTGTGGTAAACTGTGATGTGGATTTAGTAGGCCAGCCTCCACTACTTGACGTTCCCCACTTATCTGAAGTCGGGTGCGGGTATCTTGTATTGTCTGATGTGAACCATGATGAGGATCTAGTAGGCCAGCTTCCACTACTTGATGGTTCTCCCACTTATTCTTGTAATTGGATTGCTATTGTGGATTGTAGCCCTCCACATGTGTTCCATTATCTGAAGTTGTGGGTAATCTTGTACCTCTGATGTTACCGTGTGAGATCTAGTGGGCCAGGCCCCAGTACTTGATGTTCCCCACTTATCGGATGTTTGATGTGGGTATCTTGTATTGTCTGATGTGAACCATGATGAGGATCTAGTAGGCCAGCCTCCATCACTTGATGTTTCCCACTTATCTGAAGTTGGGTGCGGGTATCTTGTATTGTCTGATGTGAACCATGATGAGGATCTAGTAGGCCAGCCTCCACTACTTGATGTTCTCCACTTATCTGAAGTTGATTGTGGGTGTCTTGTATTGTCTGATGTGAATTGTGATGAGGATTATGGCCAGCCTCCACCATTTGATGTTTTCCAATTATCTGAATTGGGTGGGGGTATCTTGTACCTCTGATTTTAAAAACGTGTTGGGGATCTAGGGGGCCCATTTCCCCAGTACTTGAGGTTTCCCACTTATCGGATTTTGGTGGGGGTATCTTGTAAAGTCTGAGGTGACCATAAGGGGATCAGGGGGCCACCTCCACTACTTGATGTTCCCCACTTTCTGATGTTGGATGTGTGTAGCTTGTAAATTCAATGTAAACTGTATGAGGCTAGGGGCCCACCCCCAGTACTTGCGTTCTCCACTTATCTGATTTTGGGATGTGGGTTTTTTGTAAAGTCTGCGGTAAACTGTGATGTGGATCTAGTGGGCCAGCCCCCACTACTTGATGTTCCCATTATCTGAATTGGGGGGTTTTGTAGTCTGTGAAAACCTGGGGATTGGGGCCCCCCGGTTTTTCCCACTAATTTTTTTGGGTTTTGGGGATTTTGAAAAATGATAAAGAAATTTGGGGGCCCCCACTATTGTTTCCCCACTTATCGAATTTTTGGGGTTTTTTTTTTGTAATTTAGGGTTTGGAGCCCCAACTTATTTTTAATTCGAGGGTGGGGTTTTTTGTACCTTTTAATGTGGGTTAGGGGCCCGCCCTATTTGGGTTTTTCTTTTGGTTGGGTTTTAGTTTGGGAAACCTATGGTTTTTAGGGCAGCTTTTAGTTCCCCCTTTAAAAAGTTGATTGTGGGGGGCTTGTATTTTTATGTTTTTTTTTAAATTTTGGGCCCCCCCAACTTATTTTCCTTTTGAATTTTGGGGGGATTTATCGGTTAAGTGTGGGTTTCTGGGGGCCCGGGCCCTACTTATTTTTTGGGTTTGGGGGGGTTTTGTTTGGGGAAACTAATGGGTCTAGTGGGCCCAGCCCCATTTTTTAATGTTTTGGGGGTTTTTTTTTTTTTTATTAAAGTGGCCCGCCCCGGTCCCCCGTTTTGGGTGGGGGTTTTGTATTGTCAAATTGGGAAATTGGGGTTTCCCCCCAATTGGGTTTTTCCTTCAAAAGGGGGGGTTTCTTTTTTGCTTGGAAATATGGGTTTGGGGGAAGTTTATGTTCCATTTCTATTTGTGGGGTTGTGGATCGATGAAAACCTTAAAGACTGGGGGTTATTGGGGCCCCCCATTTAAAAAAGTTGTTTTGGGGTTTTTTGTTTTAGTGTTTTTTGTGAGTTTAGGAAACCCCCCATTATGTTTTCCAATTTTAAGTTTGTGGGGTTTGTCCCTCCGTTTAATGGGGATCTAGGGCCCCACCCAATTGATTTTTCCCCTTTTATTTTGGGGTATTTTAAATCTGAGGTGCCCTTTTGGGGATTTGGGCCAGCCCCCTATGATTTCCCCCACTTATTTTGGGTTGTGGTTTAAATTTTCTGTAAACTTTTTTTGGGGTTTGGGGGGGGGCCTCCCTATTTGGGGGGGTTTTTTTTGGGGTAAAGGGGGGGTCGGGGGCCCCGCCCCCTTTGGTTTTTTTTTTGGGGGGCCTTTTTTTTTGGTTTCATTTTGGGGTTTTTTTTTGGGGCCCTTAAAAATTTTATTGGGGTTTTTGGTTGGGGGTTTTTATTTATGTTTTTTTGATTTTTTAATTTTTCTTGGCCCCAAAA
The DNA here is from genome assembly GCA_031841125.1 of Acanthococcus lagerstroemiae. Taxonomy (NCBI): domain Eukaryota; kingdom Metazoa; phylum Arthropoda; class Insecta; order Hemiptera; family Eriococcidae; genus Acanthococcus; species Acanthococcus lagerstroemiae. The sequence continues at coordinate 12,050,244 of CM063106.1, read as the reverse complement.
TTTGAGGGGGTTTCCCTTTTTTTTAAAGGGTTTTTTTGGGGGCCCCCCTTTTTTGGGGTTTTAAATTTTTGGGGGGTTTATGGGGGTTTTTTTGGGGCCCCCCAGGGTTATTTGGGTTTTTTTTTTGGGTGTTTGGGGGGATTTGTCCCCTTTTTTCCCTTTTTTTTTAAGGGGTTTTTGGCCCCCATTTCCCCCTTTGGTTGGGGAAACCCGAAAACTGTTTTTTTTCCCCCCCTTAAAAATTTTTTGTTTTTGGGTTTGGGGTATTTTAGGGGGGCCCCCTTGTTTTTTTTGGGGGGGTTTTTATTTTTTTTAAAAAGGGGGGGGGCCCCCTTTTTTTTAAAAAATTTTTGGGAAAAATTTTTTTTTCCCCCCCTTTTTATTTTTTTGTTGTGGATTTTACCCTTTTTTTTTTTATTTTTTTTTTTTTTGGGGGGGGTTTGATTTTTTTTTTTTTTGGGGGAAATAATTTTCCCCCCAATGTTTTTTTTTTTTGGTTTGTTTTTTTTGGGGGCCTTTTTTCCTTTAAATTGGGGGGGTTTTGGGGGGTTTTCTTTTTTTTTTGGGGGGACTTTTTTTGGGGGTTTTTGGGGTTTAACTTATTAAAAAATTTTTTTTTTTTTTAAAAAATGTAAGGGGGGAAATTTTGGGGCCCCCCGTTTTTTTTTAAGGGGGGTTTTTTTTTGGGGTTTTTTTTTTGGGTTTGGGGGCCCCCCCTTTTTTTAAGGGGGGAAATTTTTTTTAAATTTTGGGGGGTTTTTAATTTGAAAAGGATGGGGCCAGGCCCCACTACTTGATGTTCCCCACTTATCTGATGTTGGATGTGGGTATTTTGTAAAGTCTGTGGTAAACTGTGATGAGGATCTAGTAGGCCAGCTTCCACTACTTGATGTTCTCCACTTATCTGAAGTTGATTGTGGGTGTCTTGTATTGTCTGATGTGAATTGTGATGAGGATCTAGTAGGCCAGCCTCCATCACTTGATGTTCCCCACTTATCTGATGTTGGTTGTGGGTATCGTGTAGTATCTGATGTGAACCGTGATGAAGATCTAGTGGGCCAGCCTCCAGTACTTGACGTTCTCCACTTATCTGATGTTGGATGTGGGTATTTTGTAAAGTCTGCGGTAAACTGTGATGTGGATCTAGTGGGCCAGCCCCCAGTACCTGATGTTTCCCACTTATCTGAAGTTGGGTGCGGGTATCTTGTATTGTCTGATGTAAACCATGATGAGGATCTAGTGGGCCAGCCTCCACTACTTGATGTTCCCCACTTATCAGAAGTTGATTGTGGGTGTCTTGTATTGTCTGATGTGAATTTTGATGAGGATCTAGTAGGCCAGCCTCCACCACTTGATGTTTTCCAATTATCTGAAGTTCGGTGCGGGTATCTTGTAGCCTCTGATGTTAAACGTGTTGAGGATCTAGTGGGCCAGTCTCCAGTACTTGAGGTTTCCCACTTATCGGATGTTTGGTGTGGGTATCTTGTAAAGTCTGAGGTAGACCATAATGTGGATCTAGTGGGCCAGCCTCCACTACTTGATGTTCCCCACTTATCTGATGTTGGATGTGTGTAGCTTGTAGACTTCAATGTAAACTGCGATGATGGTCTAGTGGGCCAGCCCCCAGTGCTTGATGTTCCCCACTTAGCTGATGTTGGTTGTGGGTATTGTGTAGCATCTGATGTAAACCATGATGAGGATCTAGTAGGCCAGCCTCCACCACTTGATGTTTTCCAATTATCTGAAGTTGTGTGCGGGTATCTTGTAGCCTCTGATGTTAACCGTGTGGAGATTCTAGTGGGCCAGGCCCCAGTACTTGATGTTCCCCACTTATCTGAAGTTGGGTGCGGGTATCTTGTATTGTCTGATGTAAACCATGATGAGGATCTAGTGGGCCAGGCCCCAGTACTTGATGTTCCCCACTTATCGGATGTTTGATGTGGGTATCTTGTAAAGTCTGAGGTAGACCATAATGTGGATTTAGTGGGCCAGCCTCCACTACTTGATGTTCCCCACTTATCTGATGTTGGATGTGGGTAGCTTATAGACTTTGATGTAAACTGTGATGATGGTTTAGTGGGCCAGCCCCCAGTACTTGACATTCCCCACTTATCTGAAGTAGGGTGCGGGTATCTTGTATTTTCTGATGTAAACCATGATGAGGATCTAGTTGGCCAGGCCCCACTACTTGATGTTCCCCACTTATCTGAAGTTGATTGTGGGTATCTTGTATTGTCTGATGTGAATTGTGATGAGGATCTAGTAGGCCAGCCTCCACCACTTGATGTTTTCCAATTATCTGAAGTTGGACTTGAGTATCTTGTAGTGGTTGATACATTCCACAATGTTGTAGAGGTATTAGGTTTGCAGATCGGCGTCAAAATCTTGATAGGATATTTTTCTTCTATCTTGATAGCTATATTCCTTATGTCAACGATTGTAACTCGCTTAAATGATAATAACGCCTCACATAGTGCCCAGAAACCCGTTTCTCTTATATAAGTAATTCTGTTTTCTTGTAAGAAGATTTTCACCATCTCCTTACTTATTATCTTATGGAAAGGCAATTTATGTAAGTAAAACCAGTGAACCACAGCCACGCTTATAGGTATCCTATCCAGCATGACTCCATGATGCAGGAGGAATTGAATGATGAAGCTGTTAGCGTTGATTTTTCGCACTTTTTCAAGTTCCAAGCAAAATCGTTCCCGAAGACGTTCCATTTCAGTCTGACTTTTTTTAGACACAATGACATATAGTTGGTTGTTTTTAAATATGTCTTCAATCGAAAGGAGACTTTTGTGAGTCTCATAAATGAGTTTCAATATTACTACCAGTGAATGCAGATCATCAATTATTATTCCCTGGGTACTTAAATAGAGGATGAACTGCGACTGTTTTATTTCAGAGTCGCTGAATTTAATTTTATATCCATGATTATCGATTAAAAGGTGTTCACTTTGTGGAGAATTGAAGAAATTAATCGCCGTTGGATCGCTAAAATTTTGATCCTCAGGTACATGAATGTGTTTGGAGTTACGGCCAATTGTAAATGATTCCTTATTTTTGCTTGGTATATCTTTATCTACGGATGCTTTGATTAGCTGAAGCGTAACAACGAAAATGAGCAGGTATTCGAAGTACGTGTTCCGGTTCCTGAAATTTAATAACACATTATGTATTAATGCGATTTGCTTGAAATGTGATGCTAGGAAAACAAGAACTCAAATCCGAAAACTAAGGATTCTTTCCCGGGTGGTTTCCATGTACTTGGTCCTTCTTCTTCAAACGTCTCTCAGTTTCACGAAGCTGATGACTCAATGGAATCCTACGCATTTACCACACGTATAATATTCCGTCGTATTATTGACATAAATCTGCCTCATTCCTAGTGTCACATTAGGCTACATGTTTGTACATCTAGCATATGTCGTTCTCTGAGACAGTTATAATTGTATGGCATGACATATTTCTTTTTGCAGTATTCTTGGACTGTCAGCCGGAAAAATTGACCTAAATTATTTTTCTTCTTCCATTTATTCCACCAGTAGCTCTTGAAAAACTTGGCAAAAAATATTTAGGTCTTCCATTCAAAAAACAAAAAAATTTATTTCAAAAAAATATTCACATGAAAATATTTACCCCCTCCTTCTCCCCCTAAATAGATTGAGCTAGTTCCTCTATTTGCTGTTTCCTCTTTGTTTTCCTTTGTTATTCTTATTGCTCATTCAGCACAGAATGAAGTTTCAAAACAGTACAGTTTATGGGTTAAGAATATGAGCCCCCTCCACCTCTCTTCTCTCAAAATGTAGTACACTGAAAAATCAGGCGGTTCTAACATTTCAGATGAAAATCTGAGAAGGTGATGATTTTAAATTTCTTGTTGCTTTCCTACTGAAATTTATTAAATATTAAACTTTTAAAAAATTTCCTTGGCAGCTCGTCAGAGCTTATTGTTTTGACTTCGTAAACATGTATCATTGGCCTTGCTAACTTTTATTTTTTAGTATGACAAGGATGGTCTTTTTTGTTTCTAACTCCCTTTAGTGGAGGTGCAGTCATAATTTTTCCGTCTCAAGGACACGAGCATTACTGAAACTTATATCTCTTGTATCATTTCCAACTTACTGTGGCTGGCAGACTTATTATAAAATATTTTAATACAAATATAATTTGAATCCTGAAAAGCTATAAAATTAACTCATAAAAATATTCTATGAAAAGAAAGAAAAAGAAGATAAGGGATAGATTAGAAGACTTTTCGGACACTTCAATTCTGAACCTATTCTGGCCAACTCTTGGCTATGCCTCTAGAAGCCACAAAGAGAGCTTCGATTATTTTTGTGCCCGATGGGGATAATAAATATAATCTATCATCTAAGTTGATAGGAACCCACCAATCGTTATATTCGTATTCTTTCAAGGATTCAGAAAACTAAAAATATATAATTTTTTACTAAGTATATGATGTTGAAAATAATTTAAGAATAGAAAATAATTACCCACTTAATTAAATAAGACTGTAAGTCGAAATAAATGGCTTCTTCCTAAATAAGTATTAAAGAAACCTAATTAGGGGCATTCGATGGGGTCCTTATTTTAGTCAAGTCCAATTTTGTTTGCAGTCCCTATAATCATGCTATACAACAAAAAGAAAGTGTTTCAAATTTCAGTGTCCTCAAATACTTCTATTCGTAACCTGGCTCCCACGAGAGGTGAAGTTCATCGTAAAAGTTTCGTGTCATGTAGCAAAACTGAATGCTGAAAATAAAAAAATAGCTACAAATACCAATTTTGGCCAAATTAATTTCGAAGGGCGTCAATATCTCAACATGGTGTGCGAAAGACCGCCCCCCTCCGACCACCCTCACTTACAGCTATGTCCAAACTGAGAAGAGAGGGAGAAAAAGTAAAAATTTGAAACGGGAATTGATTCATAAATTTTCAAGTTCACCTATTTCTATTAACGTCTGCAAAACGAATTCAGTCCAAAGAATAATGGTACCCAATTTGCCCGTTTTTGTCGCCGAGTTTGTTTCTAACAATTATTTTTGTATCTGACCTAGTCCTCCCTCCCCCAACCTCTTCGTCCGCAGAGGTATTACTGAAAGGTGTTAAAAAAAGCAAACGGCAGATAATTTTTCGAAAAGCTGCTAAATTAATAAAGGGATATGTCTAGACTCCGTAGCTTCAGAAGAAGGGGCGGTTCATTGGACCTTTTCGTAAAGCACTGGTTGAAGTCCCCTTTTAATTTTATTCCTCATTCCATTGTATCGTTAATTCGGGAGCGCTAAGAAATTTATTAGCCTTCCACTGTTTCCTAGACTAGGAGCCTGGGCAAGACTCTATAATCAATCAAATACTTCCTTGATAAATGACTTTTTGGCTTGAATCTCTTTAGTAGTACTTCAAGGAGGTGAAGGAATTTGGAAGAGTCGGACTGAATATTAACATTCAGCAATGAAGTCAGCGACCTTCAGAACCTGTAAATTGGGTACCATCTAGAAACATGTTAGCTATTTTTCTAGGACTAAAACCTATTTTATGACACCATAAGGAGTCAGATACAAAAAACATTTTCAAGATCGAAATCAGCGACTTCAAAAACTTGCAAATCGACTTCATTTTCAGGTTTTATATTTTTACCCTCGCTTCCCTATTTTTAGAGACACTCTATAGTCTGTAAAGGTGAATGGGTCCAGAAGGGGTTTTTCTTGCGCTAAGTCAATAAATGGAACCCTTCGAAAATACTGCAAGAGATGTTGGTATTTTTAGTTCATTATTCAATTTTGACTGATATGACCAAATATTTTAATGTAAATTTGCATGATCGACTTCAACTTTTTTAATAGTCGGGTTAAAATTGTTCGATGACCTTGAAACTTGTATCCATTTTTTGTGGCACCGTACAACTATAGGAAGTGTCGAAAAAAGAATTTGGACGCGGCCAAAGTAGGCACCAACCTGCTATACATACTACATAATTCTACGTATCGTTTCAAGTTATTACCCAGCTTTTTAGAATACCTATGTAAGACAAGCATTAAATTAAAGATAATTCTCTAAAATGGCTCAAGTCCATTATTCAAAAAATTTTCAACTCTGATAGAAGGCATATTTTTTGTAGTCATGAGGTTAGCAAGATTTGAAGCAGCAACAGAAAAAATGCTTCACCTTATTGGAGCTACAATTCAGCAAAACAAAGAAAAAAAAATGGAAGGGCTCAAGCCATTTTGAAAGAAAAACTACTGGATTTCAGATTTGATATTATTTGATAATGAAATCTTACCTCATTATTTCGTTGGTCGGAAAATTAACGAACTCCACCACTAAGAGGAAACTGTACCGCTACCGTGCCCGGTTGACGAGCATTCATGCAGGTATGATGAAAAAAGTTCATAATACGAGAAAAATTGACTGGTAAAGCTGTTTTTATTTAATTCCAAATTGCTCAAGGATCTTTAAACACTTACGTTCAGTTTGATTTTTATGAAGCGATGGAAATAAAATTTGATTAGCTGATAACCAGCGCAGCAATCTAATTGCCTTCTTTTTCTTAAGCCTTATGATTTCTCAATTGATTGGCAGAAGGAAGTATTTTTTTTACATCACAATTAGGCAACAGCCGCTGACTAATGTTTCAATTGAATTTCTGATATTTTTTTACGAACAGTGCTTACGTAAGATGAAGAAAATAAAAATAAAAAAACATTGACTTCCTGGGCGGCCTAGTTTCTTTATGATTACGAAGTCTTCACAATCAATCATTCGTATCATTCAAGTTTTGATTTTTGCACTGTTATACCTTCGTCATGCATGATTGCAGTCATGAGTGCAGCAAAACGATTTTGGGCTCAGTACTTACTTTTCTTACCTCAATCCACAACCTAGACATTTTCCTGCTATTGCAGTGCTCGGGAATACGCTGTCAAACACCGCTAAAATTCGAAAAATTCGTTTGTCATCTAAAGGAAGATGTATACCGAATTAGGCAAGTAAAAAATAATACAGCTCTGTTTTCTTGACTTGTCGAAATACATGGTATCGTTCTAAGAGTTTTCCCATTTTAAGCAACCGAAATGGTCGGATAAGAACTGTGAAAAGTGTTAAACGCAAGCGATGAAACTAAGGGCCAGAGGGGAAACTTGCCCCTTGAGAAATTTTGAACAAAAGCCTCGTCCCAGTTAAAGTGTAAAAGAAATAAATTTTTGTCAGTATGTATTTATAATCTTAGGTCCCATTCTGAGAAATTCACTGCATTTTTCAATTTTTCGTCAAGTTTCGTATTAGTGCTATTTATTTGTCTGTTGGCCCTGACAAGATTAAAAATGAATCCTTAAAAATGTTTTCGGACGATTTAGCAAAACCAATAACAGTTATATTTATTGAAATACGATCATGAGACAAAAACGAAATACCAGAACATTGGAAAAAATCAGAAGTAATAATTCTTCATACAAGGAGTTGGTAAGAAAAAATTAAAAAATTATAGACCGATAATGCTAAACTCTAACGTTGGTAAAGCCTTTACAGAATTAGTTTTAAAAAAATAGATTATACGACCACCTAAACGAAAATCAGCCTCCAGAACAAGCGGAATTTCAGGGACAAAAAAGAAAGGAAAAAACTTTTTTACAACGGACCACATAATTACAATAAACCAAATAATATAAAAAGTACAAGAATTTCAAATGGAGGTGCACCTGCTGCTCAGAGTTCTCAGTAGCGTGGATTCCAGGCAAGCAAGGTAAGCGCCGCTTATCCTGAAAATTTACGAGAAAATAAGCTTTCATATGGGTAATTCTTTGCGAATGTGTCAAATTCACGTACCAGTACATTTCTGAGAGATTCAAGTATATAATATAATTTTTTTTCTATTAGGGGACACACAAAGGTGTGTACCAACTTTTCACAACCATTCAAGTGTTGTGCCCCCGCCCCTACAACCCACAGAATTGATTTAATAGCAGAATATTCCATCGTAGTGACTGTCACTGCTCACATTTCTGAACAGTTATGTCCCCAAAAAGCTGTGTGGTAAGTATTTTTCTTCTGAAAAAAAAAGAAGAGAACTTTAAGAATGAGATGAGGTATATACTCATATGAACAAGAGTGGTTACGAATGCATTATAAGGCCTAAGGCTAACGTCAAAGGTTGGTATCTGCCTTCTGAAATTTGAAATCCATCGTAGTGATAAATTTTGTTAATTCTTCTTGGCTCCCTGATAAAATGTGTTGAGCTGCAAAGTGGCTGCACTGCGTCAGCTGTACACATTATGAAAACAATTTCCGGATCTCGGATCTCAAATTGCAGTGACACTATCCAGTTTCTGTATCAAAGTTGATATACCATATCATGTGTTTACGTTTATCAGTATCCATCGTAGTGACAAGAATTTCCTGGCCTCATACCGACGTAATCTCCTGAAACAAAAGTGGAGAATACTCAAATTAGTAAGTATATCATAATGAAATACTTCATAACCACTAAAAATGAATATTTGCCACTACAAATTAACTTTTTCAACATTATTTCTCACGTAGTGACTTGTCTTTTCTTTTCTTTTGTAGTGATCATAGCAGTATTCAGAGGTCACTACGAAGGAATTGAATGGTCACTACAGTGGAATTTGAAAACCTAAACTAGCACCGTTTTCTTTGATTACAACATCATTTCATTTGATTCCTAACAGAAAATGGCTCTATCACGAGAGGAGCAACTACGGCGTCACAGAGAAGTGCAAAAGAAAAGAATAAAAAGAATACAGGATGACCCAGAGTTGCTTGAAGAAGCAAATGCAAAGAGGCGACGCGCATATGCTATCCTAAAAGAAAAGAAGAAAAATAAGAAGTTGACAAAGGAAACTGATGCTCAGAGGAAGAAGTGGAGGTGTTTAACAAACTCAAATCCTCTACTCTATTCCTCCACCAACACTCTTTCAAAGAGCTATGAAATTTTCAATTCATTGTGATGAATTGTAGAGTATTACGTACCTCCCTCTAGGGTTTTCATAAAATATACTTTCTTTCCTTCTTATCAAAAATCCTATTCTACTTTCAAGTAATTTCTAAATTAGATATACGTCTACTTTCTTAGTCATTCCAAATGACTTACTATTAGACTAATATTATTATAATATAATACAAAAATATTATTTGAGTTGCGCATTTGTGATACAACTGTTCAATTTTGATATTAAGTTTCCTAATTGTAGTGACCATTAAAAAAAAAGTTACGTTTGGATTATATAATTTTAGGTATTAAGTTTTCTAATAATTAAGGCCATTGAAAAAAGTTGTGTGATTTATAGTTTATAATTTTCTTTTCCTACCTACTCTTTGAGGCAATTGAAAAAGTTACCTCATTACCTATTTAATTAATAAGATAATTCAGATTTACATACCTGTGATTTTCTTGTGAGACTTTGCAATAATAGTCATTGTAGAATAGTCTTAGGAAACTTTCACATATGATTCCTAAAATACAGGTATCACACTTTGAAATATTTGTTGATGTACTTCTTTTGAACTTTGTAAACAATTTTAAAGGCTACTTACCTTTCAGAGACATCAGTGAGCATAAATATTCTGCCGTTACTACAATGGAAACTCTTAGGTAGTGATCCATTATATGCAATCACTACGATGGAAATTCTTAGGTAGTGACCCATTATTTGCAATCACTACGATGGAAGTTCTTACGTAAGGCACAAGAATTTTTTAAATACCCCTCCCGCCTCCCCCCAATTGAATGACTTGAGCCAAATTGTGAAAAAGACATCAGGGACATATATACTCAAAATCCCATGAAAAAAAATTGAAGAAATATAATTTTCAAATTATGAGTTTCCAGTCATCAAATTTAACACATTTGCAGAGAATTACCCATATACGCAATATCAACTTCAACTTGTAACAAATAGAAGATAATGAAACATTGGGCAAAACAGCGACTGTACTGACGCTTACGCTTAAGGAAAGGAAAATAAATTCATGGGAGATGTATACTATTAGGCTAAGATTACAAGAACTAGAACAGGTTGGTCCACTGAGCAAGACGCCAATACTTCAATGACGTCACTGCGAAGAAACTCATACAGGCTACAGTTTTTTTTTAATCTACTTATAATTGATGTCCTCAGCATATATTTTCTATTATTTTAACCATATGCAGCATTCAATTGGCTGCCGTTCAGAAAAAAAGAGCTCTCTACAAAAAAAATCAATTTTCCCATTACTTTCTTATGAAGTGAATTTTGGCGCGGGTGACACGGGAAGAATTGTTGCGGATTGCATACCCGAGTGGACCAACCTGTTACAGTTCTAGTAATCTTGCTGTTGGGCATTTAGCAATCCTCGCGCATATGCAGGGTTCGTCGGTTTTCCTTCCGCCACAGGAAAAGTAGTTTTTCGCGAAACCAGGTGCACATTGTTTCGCCGGGCGAGTGGTCTCTTCAACAAGAATTTCATGGAAAATATTCGGGGAAAACTCCAATGGCTTTTGAAGAATTTTATCAAGAATATTCAGGTAAAATTTTCTAAATCTCCGAAGAATTTCATTAGAAATCTTCGAGAAATATCTCCTATTCAGGAAAAATTTGCGATAATTTTCGAAGAATTTCATTGGATATTATTGAGGAATATCTCCAATGATTTCAGCCGAATTTTGTCCGAAATTTTTGGAAAAATCTCCAATGATTCCAAACAATTTTATCAAGAATCATCGAGAAGTATCTTTGATGATTTTGGAAGGATGTCCTTCGACAAAATTTTGATGCTTTTCAGAGATTTTCGTCAAACATGTTCGGGGAAAATCCTCAATGATTTCTGAGGAATTAATCAGAAATCTTGGAGAAAAAATGTGATTGCCGGAGAATTTTATTAGAAATATTCAGAAAAAAGCCCATTGTCTTCCGTAGAATTTCCTCGAAAATCTCTAGGAAAATTTTCTGGCAATTTTTAAGGAACTGTATCGGAAATTTTCAGAAAAAACTTAGATAATTTCCAAAGAATCTCATCGAAAATTTTTGGAAAAAATTTCCAATGTTTTCCAAGAAAGTTCTTTCTGAAGAAAACCTTCAAGAATCATCGAAGGTACCTACTTCGCAATGATTTCCGATAAAATCCTTTGCAATTATTGCAGAGTTTTTCTAAAATTTCCCACAAATTTCTCCTGAAATTTTCGGATAATATTTTTCAATAATGTCCGATAAAATTCATTGAAAATGATCGGAAATTCACCCTTAATATTTTCGGTAATGTTCGTCGGAAATACTCTTTGAAAATCAAAGGAATCGTCCCGAATATTTTTCATGAAATTCCTTGGAAATAATCGAAGGGTTTTTTTTCTGAAGAATTTTGGTACAATTCTTCAAAACTCTTGGAGTTATTCTATTCCCAGTGTACTTTCGATAAAATTCTTCAAAAATTATAGGGAAGAAATTTTCTCGAAGAATTTTTATGAAATTTTCTGGAAAACAGCGGAGATTTTTTCTGAACGATTTCTGAAATTATTGGAAATTTTTCCCGAAAATTTACAATGAAATTGCTTAAAAATCATCCGAGATTTTTTCCGAAGATTTACGATAAAACTCTTCGGAGATTACCGAACAACATTTTTCCACAAGATTTTCAATGAAATTCATCGGAAACTATCGGAGCTTTTCTCCGAATATTTCCTATGAAATTTTTCAAAAACTGTCAGAAAATTTTCTCGAAGAATGCGGATGAACTTTCTTGGAAATATTTGAAATTTTTTCTAGAAATTTTCCATGAAATTATTCGGAAATTATAGATAGTTACAAGCGATCGAAATGTTTGGTATCATTAACTTTTTAAGCCATGATCGGTTTTAATTTCCGCTCAGACGAGCCTCAAGATTTGACTTTTGTGACACCTCCGTTTCACCGTCAGTCACTGTCCGTCAGAATGAACTGATTGGGCAAGGCAATTCTGAAGATGAAGAACTTCAAGCATTCGTAAAAGAACACGACACATCAGGGAGGTCCCGTAGCCGCCAGTCGATGAGTCAGTGGCGTGCATTCCAGGCAAGCAAGGTAAGCGCCGATTAACCTGAAAATTCTCGAGAAAATAAGTTTTCATATAGAATATCAACTTCAACTTGTAACAAATAAAAGATAATGAAACAGCATGCAAAACAGTGACTGTATTGACGCTTACGACGCTTAAGCTTAAGTATATAATAAATATACGGGAGATGTATACCGTTTGGCATTCGGCAATCCTCATACATGTATATTTGTATAGGCCAGCGAGGTATGCGTCGGATCTAACATTTCTGTTCCATACTGCACGTAACATTGCACAACTTACACTCCGCCTCCACCAACACAAAAACACACTAGCATTTTCAACGCGACGAAACCTGTGCGTTTGGTTACGTTCTGAAAGCGCTTCTTAAAGCGCTTAGGGCTCAGCTTGGCTACACACGAACTTCGAAGTTGACAGTGAAACGTGATTAATATGTTCTTCTGCTAGTCAACGCGTTACGTTTGAATGCTCCGTGATTTTGGCCCACAAAATGGGTATTCAAGATCTTATTAAAAAACCATTTTCGCGACTGAAAACATATTGTGGTTAACTGATAGTGAAGAATGTCTATTCAGTAATGTACCGCCCCCGCCCCCCCCCTGTAAGAATTTTTCAATCGGGCGGAGTTGGAAAAATCCACCAAGTCAAAAGATACTTTTTTTTTTGCTTTGATACTTGGGGAATTGAGTTGCAAAGTTGGAGAAATCCAACAAGTCCAAAGGTTTTTTGTTGCTTTGATACTTGGTAATTTTGCGTTGAGTCAGTTGGGACTTTCACAATTTTTGCCCCCCCCCCCCCACAAAGAAAAACTCTTCGGTGGTACGTCCCTGCGTCTACTATTCATCACAGAAAAGAATAAATGCATATGGAAAATGACCCTACACAGGGATACGACAATTCGAATAATTTCATTAATTCCATTTTGTAGTAGCATGTTTCCTACTTTTATTCTGATTTTTACTTCAACTCTGCGCTTATCGTTTACCTCCTAGAAAAGATCACCGCCCGCCACTGCGAAAAGCCCGGAAGAGGGCGGGCCCACTATCAGTTCATCGAGCAACGGCATCCCCAACGAATTTGCGGGCGGTAGCAGAAGATTCAATGACAGTAGCGGGTGAGAAAGGTTGAAGGAGAAAGGTGAAGCTCAGTGGCACCTCGGCACCTGTGAGTGTTCCCTCCCGTCCCAGTGAGCGTCAGGAACCCGATACCCGACTCACTTGCTCGACCCACTTTGAGGAGAGGAAGCGGCAAAGAACTCGAGGCTGAAGTTTTGTAGTAACCTTTTGACCATATGGCGGCCCCATCTCCTTGGAGCGACCCTCCCATCTTAGGTGTGTTGCCAAAGTGGCGGGCGGGAAAGCACGATAGAAGCCGATAGGGAAGTGTGGTGAAATTAAAGGAGACAATAGACAACCTCAAGCTGACTGAGACACTGACTGACGGGACGATAGACAGACAGGATAGTCGTAGTTTAGTTTTAAGGTTGTAAATATTAACTTGTACCTATATATTTCGCATGTATTATGTAGTTTACAAATGTGAGCTCCCCTCCCTGCTCCGCGCTAAATCTACTCGAAGGTATGTAAAGCAGTGGAGGGGAAACACTCTGAATTTTTATTTCTATGTTGCTTAGTCTAATACACGAAGCCACCCAAGGAAGTTTGAGAGGGACTGCCGAGTGGGGCCTTCACCCCTCGCCGAGGGGGAAAAAGGATGGGTAACTAGAAGGTAACCTCAGGGTTACCAGTGGAATCCATCAGGGTAACTAAAGCGTTACTGCGGAAGAAATAAGGGGAACCACTGGGTTCCCTGGGTAACTACACAGGGTAACTACTGGGCTACACGAGGGTTACTATAGGGCTATATGGGTAACTAGGGAGTATCCACAGAGAAGTCAGTTACCTGTGAATGGAGCATTCTGATTGGCTCAATGACAGTTTATGGAAGGTAATTTGAGAGTAATCGAGGGTTGCAAAACGGTAACTATTCCGCGGGTAACTTGAGGGGAACTGACTGAGCATTGGAATAACACAAATATGGTATATACACGCCTTATATTAAGGAAAGTAATTCATGGATGTAGCCAGACTTTTTACCATAGTGCGGCAAAAAAAAAAAACATGTAGTGTAATATTTTATACGCTTACGTACCCTAATAACAACTGAATTGAATTGTCACCATGAAAAGCTAAATCATACGGACTGGCTTTGTGTCGGGAGGCATGGAAATTTTTCTATTAACAACACGGCTGCAGACCGCAGTCGTGCAGGGCGCAGCAAGTGTCGACCACGGAATTAAACTGTCACTATGAAGAGTTTAAAAAATGTGAGCTGAACTAAGCTAGAAATGAGAAGAGAATAGAAGAACTGTAATCGTGCAGGGGGCAGCAAAGATCAAGATCAATGAGCATATGGCTGGAGTGACGGTTTTCGCTCAAGTATACTCATGGCTGGACGAAAAATAAATTTCCATGGAAATGTTAACCACTGAATTCGTTTCAAGGGAAGCGTTACCGTTTTCGCTCAAGTATATCCAGTAGTAAAAGCATGTAAGTTGCTAAAATCAATAATGATATACACTCATGTAATCATGGGGCAACCAACAAGTAGCCATATTTACATAGTTTCAATCTCTGTCTACAGGGTCAAATACCCCAGTTTGCTCCCCCCCCACATTACATCCATGAAATAATTTGTTACAGCACAAACGCAAATGGGTAATTCTCAGAATTGGGGCATTCAGTTCATCAAATTTTTTGAGACTAAATATTCAAAATTTCAATAGTTTTTTTAATGACTGTATAGAGTATTATCTACTCAACCTTTCCTGACATTGGCATACCTACCCCCATCCCTAGACGCACCACAAAATCAAATAAACCCTCAGAATATTCCATCGTAGTGGCTGTTATGGCTCACATTTTCAAATTTCAAGTTTGTTGAAATGATGTAAATGAAATGTTTTCTTCGGGGAAAACTAGGTGGAAATTCACTAGTATGAAGGAGAATACATGTTGACAGCAAAAACAGCAACTCAGGTTATATCACGCGCTCTCAAGCTGAGGTAAAAAGGAAGTTCTGCATTTCAGATTCCATCGTAGTGGCTATTTTTCATTAGCGCTCTCTGGCTCACATATTGAATCTCGAATGCTGCCAACTGGCTGCAACGCTGTGGTGCTGCAGTAAGGATACTATGCGCATCTCAGATCTTGGATCTCAGTGTTACTATCTAGTTGTTCAATGAAAATATCTGATAATGCGCTTATTTACAATTTTTTAGGTATTTTGTAGTAGCCTATCACATCTTGCTGGAATGCTGCTAAATCCTGGAAAAAAAGAAGTATTATATTGAAATTATTACGTATGTTGACATTGAAATATTAAAAACTACTCATAAAAGTATACTTGAAGTCTTAAATTCAATTTATCTACTATTTTTCTTACGTAGTGGATCATCTTTGGTTTTCGTTCGTAGTGGCAATGTTAATATTTCTAACCACTACCATGGAACTAAATATCCACTATAAGAATGTACATATTTATATATATCCTAAGTGTACTTGTAGCTCACTTACCTTGCCAATTGACTTTCTGAAGACCATATACCTACATGATTTTTCACACATTAGGAAAATTGGTTGTCTGGATCATCATCATTCCACTACTGCACTGCCAAAGAAATATTCACACAACAGATGCAACTGCGATGGAAATTCTAATGTTGTGGTTGCCAGTACGATGGAAATTCTTTTGTAGTGGTTGCTACTGCAATGGAAATTCTTTCGTAGTGGTTGCCACTACGATGGAAATTCTTTCGTAGTGTCTATAGATTTTTAGAACGCTCTGCCCCCGCCCCTTTTCGGCATTAATTGAGCCGTAGGCTAGAAATAGTATCAGAGTTATGTCTATTACCAAACTGCCCAAAAAAATTGCAAGAAGGATGCTTTCCAAAACTGATTCTTATTGTGAGTGAAATAAGCCCGAATTCTGAGAATTACCCAAATAAAGAACAGTTATAATAATGATAAAAAATTTATACTTGGTGATGTGGAATAAAAAAGTAAATTTTGGTATGGGAATTCATAGAGGGGGAGGGAGGAATTTGAGAGGATGCGAAATGTAGCAGAATGTTCAAAACTGCCTATAGCGGCTGAACTGGTAAGTCCACCTCTGCTTCCGCAAATAAATTTCCTTGGGTATCCATTTTTAACTATGGACTTTGACATTTTCATGTGTCTTTGCTTTGGTACATAAACGAAAAAAACGTTACTTCCGGATGCGCAATCAGTTACCCTCTAGTTACCCGCAGCAAAGTTACCCATTTGCAACCCTCGGTTACCCTCAAATTACTTAGAAACCCATCAGTTACTACCCTTGATTCCCCTTTAGTTACCCAAGTAACTGCTGGGATTTTGTGCATCGAGTTTTTGAGCGTTACTTTTGAGTGTTACTTGGAGCAGCTGATCGCGAGCTTGACACATAAACTAAAAAAGTGTTAATTTTTGAGCGTTACTTCTGAGGTGAGAACGTTCCCGCCCCGACACGAATTCAGTGGTTGACATTTCCATGGAAGTTTATTAGTTACTGCACGACCGCAGTCTGCAGCCGTGTTGTTGATAGAAATTTCCATGGAAGTTTTCTTTTAGGGTACGAAAGCATATTAAATGTTACACTATGTGGGTTATTCTTCGAAAATGTTGATATTTCAGTCCCCAGCAGTTATCTCACAAGCTATTAATGATACGGCTATTTTTTATTTTAATTTCTTCGTTGATAAATGTGACTCAGATCTACTTTTTCAAGCTTTCAGAAGAAAATTTGATCCACTTTTAATGAGTCAAAATTTGACTAAATATGCTCAAATGTCCGTCGGCAGGGCCGTCCCTCGAACGATTTTCATTATTTTCTTCTTTTTTTTCCCTAAATTTTCAAACTGTATATTTGAAGAAACTGACAACGTAGTGCTACTTTAAATGGATGAAGGAATCACAAGGTACATAACATTGAAATCGCATCTTCACAGGTGAGAGTCAGTACGGCCAGCTCTGAAAATTGTCGCTCGATTTTTGTCCATCGGCATGGCTATTTTTCAACCAGTCACAGAACAGGCGTTTCAGTATTTTTTCGTCGCAATTCATGGTCAACTTGTTATATTCTTATCAGAGCAACACGGTCCGCATATCAAATCCCGGTTTTTTTGTGAGAAGACTCGTGCATTTGCTGTCTAAAATTAAAAGTTACAAAAAAAATGTGTCCTTCGGCATGGGCATCTTAATGCAACGACAGACGTTCATCATGCGAAAATAATTATGTCTAATTAATGGGTTAGTATGCCTTTATCAACTGTCCATATAATTTTTTGTTTTGGAATCTACTAATCCGACGGCAGAACACTTTTTGTTCGCTATTGTCTTTCGGTATGGACCTTTTCATGTGTCCTTCGGCATGGCATTCATCATTTTGATTGCTATGACAAAATACAGAAACCCCTCTCTGTCGCCCCAATCTTACCAATACTTTATACAGAAGGCCTCTTAACCACTCTCATCAAAGAAAGTTCAAATATCCCCTACTTTCCTCCATGAAAAATTATACCTGAAATATCAACATTTTTGAAGAATGACCCACGTATCTCTATAAGAGACACGTATTTCCATGGACATTTTAAACCATTTAACATAAGATAACATTATAAATACTGATAACTACTCTCCCATGGTTGCGGATCCGTCTGCGACTTATTTTCCATTGATTTCTTTCTTTACAAAAATCGGGGACGTGAAGTCAGAACCCACATTTAACTTCTCTTCTCATTTCCAGCTCAGTTCAGCTCACAGTTCAGCTCAGTGGTTGACATTTCCATGTTTTCTTTAATTAGGGTATGATACACTTACTATGACGTCATATTTTTCATTCTGTTTGTATCTTTTTTTATTCGTAAAAATGGTCGTGAGAGACATCCAACCCTTGGAATTACCGAGTGCAGAATTTCTCAACAATTTTAAGGCTCCCTCCGTCTCATTCATCGTCAGAAATAGTTCCACCGCCATCGGTATCGTATAATATTAGTTCAAAGTCGTGAAATTGTTCGAATACAATCATTCATTTTTCACCTATTGAGTCGGCTCTCCGATACAACACTACTTAGTAATGCGGGCAGAGTGTCGCGCTGCCATCGTTCGAAACGTTTAATGGAATTCAGTTGCGAGGAAGAACTAATTTATTCATTGATCGACGTTCACTCAATATTGAACTAATTTGAGATTTTAATGCGGATATGTCTATCATGTTTTCAGTACACGTATTTCCTTCTACGGATAATACTCATAATTGTTAGTCTGGTCGCACCGCAACAATTAACCTTTTCTTCCTTTTACTGTAGGCTCGATGGTGAATCTGAGAAGACAGCCGGTTCTGCGCTGTGTGCGCACTGGTGGACTGTGCGCTCTTCACACAAAACTAATATAATAAAATTAAATACCTTGGAACCTGGACGACTGTTATTTAAGTGTAGGATCTCGGTATCGATCGGGGAAAGAGTGGTCATTGTTTTAATATTCTATATATGGTCAGATGCCCAGCAAGCAAACTCGTAGGCGGTCGGTGTACCGCAACTTGTAACGAGAGAATGCGATTGTGATTGATGCGCAACTTGCTTTCGCTTTAGTCTTTTGCCGCGAAAGTATCGCTGTTCTCATCGGTATGTTTCAAAGTTTGTACGTATAGCTTCTCTCACGTTTTCTCGCTATTCAAAAAGTTCTCTTACCGGACTCGTCGCTGCAAGACATCGTCGGAATTCTCTGTCACTCGTTTGAAATTATTGTCCGCGAGAATGGCGATCGCGGCGCGGCGCGCATCAAGTGTCCCTGATGAAAGTTCCTACAGCCGGCCAGGCCTTTCTCTATGACCAACTGATACGGACGTCGTAATTCTGTAATGGAAATGAACACGGGCGCTCGAGATTCGAGTCACTGCCCGGTTCTTCGCTCTTCCGATCCTGAATCCGCATTAACAAACTAATTACATGTGTTCGTCCGCGTACTTTAAAATCAATTAAGAAACCTAACTGACCAAACGGTTAATTACCATTCGCATGTAAATCCACCTTCCCCTATTCTACTTCCAAAATCCCTGTTTAATCTGCGCGAATTCTTAAACGTAATTTAGCGAAATCTGCGGTATAGCTTCATGAATATGAACGACAACTTAATGCATCTACTATATCATTATCTCATATCTTCTTTTCGTTTGATCGGTTCAAGTACTTCTGATCATAACTGCTGCATTCGTGTCGCTTTTATGAATATAGGGTACACCCGATAGGCACACGCAGTATACTTATAATTGACCTTCTGCGATTAAAAGCACCGGATATTAAAGACAATACGCACCTTATACGAGTCGATAAGTTACTGATCATTCGGCTATTCTTTAGTTATGTGAGACAGATTACACCTTAAGTGCTTGTTAATCGTCGACAACGAAATTTTCAATTAAGAAGGCGGACGCGCCATTCTACTAGGAAAAGAAAAATACCGATTTTCTTCTACTAGAAAACTTTTCCAGCTGATGAAAACGTTGATCAGTGAACAATGAAACCTGTTTTATCCAACTGACGAAATCAGAGAGGGCTGCGCAAACGAACAAGATTTGTGGGTGAGGGAGAAGTAATTCTCATCTTCTCACTCTTCATACACGATGTCGTGAAGTACCTGAGTTTTCTGTGCTAACAATGACAGTGGATTTAGAGCCGTTTTACACATATCCGATTTACATCCGTTGACGTCGTTCCGACGTCGGACCGTTTTTTTCATCCGTGTCAAAATGTATGTAGATAAGTAGGCGCTTTCACACGTATGCGTCGCATCGGACCGACGTCGGACCGTATAGAACCGACGGATAGGAACTACACCCGGACCGACGTCGGTCCGATTCAAAATGGGAGCTTTCACACACATCCGTTTTCAACGCGGAACTTGTAGGAAAACAGTACAATCAGCTACAAGTCTAGACATCAGACATCGCTGTATTCCACCTTACACCACTAGGAGTGCTCTTCATGCTGCGTTGCAAGAACGTGTTATCAGCGCATTGTCAACATTCATATGGTCAAAGGTTTGAGTATTTGTTATACCTATTTAGTACTGTAGTGGAAGTTCGGGTGTTAAGAATGGAGATCGACATAGATCAATTGATTATCTTAATTCAAAACGAAGAAGTTCTTGGGGAATCCTGAACTGATAACAAGACAAAAGCGCGTACGTCGGAATATCAGCAGATGGAAATTGGAGACGTGTGAAAGCGCTTCATCCGTTGCCGGTCCGATGTCGGAACATCAACAGATGGAAATCGGATATGTGTGAAAGCGCTTCATCCGTTGCTGGTCCGACGTCGGAACGACGTCAACGGATGCAAATCGGATTTGTGTAAAACGGCTCTTATACTGTTGAGTACCATTTTACAAAAAATCTAGAAATTTGTTTTAAAAAATAGCCAGTTGCTTCTCTCGAGACACGTAACGACTCTATAAGTGTTCTATATTAAGAAGGCTTGTCTAGGCCTTGAACTTATAATAATAATAATAATAATAATAATAATAGCAGCCTTTAATACGGAACACAAACCATTACAAATCTATGGAATAACATAATGGGATAAATATACATGCAAAATAGCATATTGCCTGACAATCTCCCTTCCCCCAAATTTAGTGTGTCTCGTACCTTGCCCCCATGTCGCGGGCATAGGCCTTCTCTATTTTCCTCCATCTTTTCCGATTTTGAGCTGCTCCACACCATGGCAAACCTACCCTTTCCGTAATTTCGTCTTTCCAGGCTTTTAATGGCCTGCCTATCCTCCTCCTATGATCGTACGGGACCCAGAATGTCAATCTCCGTGCCCACCTGTCTACACTAGATCTCGCCAAGTGGCCTGCATATTTAAATTTTTGTTTTTTGATCGTGAATACCACCCCCCTACATTTTGTCTGACTTCTAATGGTTTTGGCCCTGACTTTTTCAATTCTTTTGATACCTATAACATACTACGTTCCATGGCTCTTAGGGTAGTTATCAGTTTCCGGGTTTGGGCGTCCGTGAGCGACCATGTCTGAGCCCCGTACGTCATAATTGGCATAATGCATATTTCTAGTACTCTTGTTTTCGACGCGGTCTTTAGTTTCCCCTTAAAAATCGATCTCAGACCCCAAAATCCTTTCCACGCCTGGCTTATTCTTTTATTTATTTCTTTGTTCATTTTATCTTTGAATGACATTATCTGCCCGAGGTATGTACATTCGTTAACGGTCTCCAAAATTTCCCCTCCCGCCATAATTTTGATACCCTCGGTGTTGGCCATTATTTTCGTTTTGGTTGCGTTAATTTTGAGTCCCGCTTTTTCGCTTTCGGACTTATCTCTCTATATACTAAAAAAGTAAAATCCGCCACCTCCACCACCACCGCCGCCTCCGTGGGAAAAAACGCACTGCGAGTTGCCTACCTAAAAATCAGAAAAATTGCAGGGGCAGATCAGCTACTTTCAAGGACATAATCTGTTCTAACATAAAAGATCTCCAAGTTTTAAGACATAACCGGCATAATAAGACATAATAAGGCATAAAAAGACATATAATGACATAATTACCAATAATCTTCAAAATCTCAAGTTGCTGCGGATTGCCTACCCTGCCCCTCAATTGCTCAATTTTCCAGGGGTAGCCTACCCTCAGGAGGGGGTTAATGGTTGAGACGGGAGCTCCTGAAGGGGGGAGGGCCCATATGGGGGCGTGGGCTGTGGACGGAGATGAAGGCCCTGGGTGGGGCGGGAGTAAGAGGACCTGGTGGAAGAGAAAGTCCTTGGTGAGAGAGCGTGGTGCGGGAGGGGCTGGTGGCGGGGTGGAGTCTTGAGGGGGAAGGGCTCTCGGACTCCTGGATGGATGGCCAGGGATCTTCAAGAGGGTTGGAGGGCCATAGTGAGGACAGGGGTTCTGAAGGGAGATAAAGCCCAGGGGTTACTGGTGGGTGAGAGGTCCTCGTAGCAGATGACATCCTTGGCAGGAGAGGGTGGCCATTGAGGAAGGAGAAGGTAGAGGTGGGTGAGGGTCCTAGAGGGGCAGTAAAATTTTGGTAGATAAAGACCCGGGGGTATAAGAGGTACTCATGGAGGAGAAGGAAACTCCTGAAAGGAAGCAAAACCACGGTGAACGCGGGGACTGTAGAGGGAGGTAAAGGCCCCCGGGGTGGTGAGGAAGGGGTCCTGGTGGAGGAAAAAGTCCTTGGTGAGAGTTGAGCAACAAATATGGCAATAGTGATATGTATAAGAAAATTGCGATGCAACGTTTTGTTCTGTCGCCTGAAAAACACTTGCTATATTTTTTTGGTTTTGTGGAAACGAGGGAGCAATGTATCGGGAAATCAGCAATCTTGTTTGATGTTTACATAAGTACTACTCATCAAGTCATCAGACGAATAATCGTATTTTGAAGTTGTATGGTAAAGGTTGTTACAGTCATTTGTTTGAAAATTTATCGCGTAACGCTAACCCTATCGTTTCTACATAAAAAGGCGCTATTGATGGCATTCAATCTGATCCATTCCTTTCAGTAAAGTGCAGTGTGGATTTAAGGAGAAAGGCCCAAGGCGCAATCGCATGCAGGGCCCATCGGACGACTATTATAGCAGGGGAAAAGTGAGGTAGCAGCTTGCCATGAAATAGGGAAAATCTTTCAAGTTTATTTTTTAGAAGCGGTTTGTACTTGTAGAAAATCACAACAATAATTAAAATTAGTGTAACTTGATAGATAAATCTTATATTTGAGTCAAAAATTATAAAAATATATTTATTTTACATTTTAAAAAGTCGAATTTGAATTTTATATTGCTACAGTAATTTGCCCTGTCCACTGATTTACATCCTGGCACCTCTTCGCGTTTTTTTCACTGCAAAATATTCAGTTGTTTCCGTTAAATTCAATCCCAAAGCCGCTGCTCTTTCTATGTATAAAATTGCGTAGTTACTGAACTTCTCTTCTCCCAAAGATGCTCTCCGATAGTTTTTTATGAGTTTGAGCGTACTCATGATTCGTTTTGCACTGCTGACAGGTAGTGTCAAAAAACTACAGAGCAGGGTACTCAATTCTGGAAAGCTGTCCGTCACATTGTTCTTCAATATAAATTCTAGATATTTGATTGCGCTTTCTACTTTGCTGTGCAGGTCCCCACTTTCAAAGAAATACAACTGAACAAAGCTCTACTAAGTTCATATTTCAGATCCGCTGAGAAGAAATCTGGGTACTTCTTCATTACCATATTGACACATCCGTCAAAATCCTCCGATGACAAACTCTTCAATTTTTGTGGCATCAGAAAGCCAAAAACTTCATTGATCTCTTTAAATCCAGTCGCTCTTGCTTGTAATTCATTACACATGGAGTCAAGTACTTCATAGTATCCAGCTCAATGTTCCTGAAATGGATCCAGGGGACAGTCTTCAGCTTTCTCGTCGGGCATCTTCTTTTTTCTACGTACTCTCCTAACTGGGAAATCTGCTGGTCTGGCCTCATCTAAGCCCATATCTTTCCAGTTGGATTTTGCTCTTGTGATAAAATCATTATAGGCATTTTCTGTTCTCAGGGCTTTGAATTTTTCCACGACTTTTGACAATGTATTCTGGATTATTTCAAGTACAGCATGCCACCAAAGCAAATTTAAATAAAATACCCAATTTAATTATGACAATAATGCTTGGGCGTTTAAAATATCTTCTGATGTGGCGTTTTTTTTTCCATTTCTTTTTCAAGAAAATCTATGATACAATCAAAATTTTGTATCATTGCTTCCACAGCTTTTATACGAGTAGCCCAGTGGGTTTGGCTCAAACCTTTAATGTGGAGTATTCTTTCATTCAATAGTTCACCTTCACATATATCATCTTGTGTCTCACTCTCGTTGGACAGAACACCTCGCTTCAATTCCTTTAAGAGTTGAATTCCAAATTTTTTTGATTCGGAATTTTTTATTCGTTCTGGGTTCTTTGTTAATTCCAGAAGTTGATCCCATTCTCATTTGTTTCAGTTTTTTTCTTGAAAGACGAGGGCCCATTTTTATACTTTTTCAGGAGGGCCCGAGGCGCAGTTGCGCCTTTTGCCACCCGTTAAATCCGCCACTAGTAAAGTGTAATTTTTGTCACAGGTAATACAACTGTTGATATTTAGGGAGTGAGTAACAGGTACAGAAAATTTATATCAGTCATCATCAGATTTCCGGGCAATGTCCAGCTGTCCACGATGCACCTGTATAGAACTGTTCTAAGTGTGGATTAAAGCACTACTTAAAACTGTTTTATCAGGCAACATATGGTTTTACCACCGCCTGATTCACGTGATTTCTTCGTTTCCGATAATTTACACAGGGTGGGGTGGATACAGTTCCCTCTGGTCACTGATGCAATACTCGAAAGGGGGTTTCCTGGGCCAGGGGTGCGGTGTGTCTAGGCAGCCACTCTGGCATGCTTGCATCGCCATACGCTCCACCAAGTGAGGGGATGGATACAGTGACTATCATGGAGCACTCAAACCCACTCCCTCTTCGGCCACCGTTGAGAGTTTTGGAACCAGAGAGGAAGCACTATCTCTCACTCTAGAGCAAACTGCGATTTTATCTTTCTATCGACCGCGTGTCATTAGAAAAAATGTTCTAAATTTTTTCACTAATATACGTATTACAGCCGACGTGGATAATACATTCAGTCGTGCGTCGTAAAATGATATTAAAATTGACTGGAAAAAATTAATACATACATATGTTCACAACTAATTCAGAAAAACCCAAGATGATGTTTAATTTTCGACGGTGGGAGTTAACACTAAAGACCTTATTATGTATATGCGTTTTTGCCTTCGTTCTCTCTTTTTTTCCCCTGCATATGAATACAACATATTCGTTAATTTAACGCGTCCACTTTTTTAAGTTGATTTTTTTAGTTGATTCCGCTTCTCCTTCTGCTCAACAATTCACGAATGGAATTTCGTCGGTGTTTTTGATCATTTCCTCCTTAATTTATTTAACTTTCGTTTCGACACCGTGCGGCCACCTTCCGTCATTGTGTTCCCTCTATTAACACTGGATTATTCACGGCAAAATACATACATAGTATAATTGACCTATTTAAGAAAAAAAAATCTTACTCGACGATCCTAAATCGAATTAATTTACGAACGTAAACTGCAATATCTAGACAAATGAGGAGATCTGGAATAAGACGAGCTTGTGATGTAGGGTGGCTACCTGTTAATAATTAACAAATACCGGAAAGATGGGCCATTTTAGTATCGCTGAAAATAGAAAACACAGAAAACATATTTACAGGTTTCGTCAAGAAATTATTAAATTGACAAAAAAGTATAAAATGGTTCAGTGTATTTAACATGAAGAGTGATTTTTATGTCTCCTTGTGAAATTACGTAACATTTATACAGAATTTTTGTGTTATTGGATTTCATGAGAGGAAGTTCTTTCGATTTATACGATATTTCTTCCAACACTAATGCATAGAATTCGGAATAAAAGGAAATGGAAGTCTCGAAATAATAGTTTCATTTTGTTGCAATTCCATCAGTTTACTGGTTTGTTGAGCAATGACATCGCGTGTGAGTGGCAAAAGAGGTGACAGCCTAAGATACTGCCCCGAAAGAAAGATTTTGTGTGTCTCATGCACACTTGACCTGAGTGACATTTTGACGAAAATTGAGTTACATACTGTGGTAACCGAGCTCCGCTCTTTTCCCGAATGGCCAAGGCATTGACATTGTATAATGCAATAGATATGCAAACGAGTTTCACCCTCTCATTTATCCTAACATGTTGATTCCTGTTCCTACTTGTCCACACCTGATAATACTATTTCTGTTGTTTTCCTTCGATTCGATCGACTTTTTCCTCTTTTTCTGTGATTTCTGTGACCAACCCCAGAGAGAGGGAAAACTCACCGTTGACCGTTTGGGAAAATGCGGCAGGGAGGACTCGGTTCTTGGACGTGGGCTAAAGAAGTCAACGTAAAAAGAGGCTTAACCAGCTTTTCTTCCCAAGTTAACCTATTAGAGTCTTTTCCCAAATTTTTATCGATTTTGGTGAACTTTTCGCGAAACTAACATTTCCGCGATTCGTTAGTTTCTACCCAACTCAACGCCTTTTCGCACGATTTCTCGTGACTTGTGTTTCGCGACCGTAACGTTCTTCGCCGACCAAGTGTGGACCGCCGATTTAACCAACGCAGTTTCCAACGTATTCGATCATCTCGAAGGATTCGCACCGTCTGAAGTCCCTACGAAAAATCACCGTACTCTCGTTTATATTCACCGTAATCGTAAGCTTATTGGAATAATAACAGCGTTTCTTTGGTCTCTTGTTGATTGATTCGTAGTTATCTCACGCCGTAGATCTACACGCCTGTGTTATTCGTCAGAGTAGAATTCGCCAACCTGAGGTATTTCGATAACTCGTTACTCTGCTAACCCTGAGTTACCTCGTCGCACATCCACACCGGATCTTGTAAGCCCCCAGTGCCGTCCTATCCCCTGAGAGGTCCCTCCGAGCTAGTCGTGGCCTCTGTGTGGTTCCTCATACCAACCGAACTGACCTCCTGTCCTCAAGGAGCCTTCCACGTTCGGTTACCACAATACATATTCTTAGAGATCTCGATGCCCTCTATCGGGCTACACTCGCAAATGACAAATTACTTCCTTTTTTAGCCCGCTAGATGGCTTAAACCATTTGAGTCACGTATAGGGGTAATTCTACAGAAATGTGGACTACTTTTGTAACTGACGAATATCTTGCTTTCTATGAATGCTATTTGGAAAATTTGGATGCCAAAATGTAGAGAATAACGTCCTCTACATTGTCCATACGTCAAACCTCACCCATTCGCCCCTAGAATTTGACTCAAAGGGGTCAAAATTCCATCGTGGTGACTGTCACCGTCTACGAATTTTAGTTTGTTTTATTGAAAATGGATGATTTGTATACATTTTCGTATAAACGAATACGGTAACATTGATCGGGATAAATGGAAGTAGGTATAGGGCTTTCACACTTGGAGTTTGTTTACATCCATTCTTATCTCGTGTGGGGTGTTTCTTATCAATTTACGATTTCAATTTTAGCACGCAAGATATTTTTAGGTTGAGTCGTTGAGTTCAGTTTTAATTTTCCCTTTCATTTTCTTACTGGATGAAAAGTGTTGCAAATTATTGAAGAACTCCCCATGGAGATTTCTGAGTGTTTGCAATTAATGTGTACAACTGAGTAATTATACAGCTGGCCTGCTAAACGTAGCTAAGACTGGCCAGGTTGATAGAATGTCAGTTATTTCTTTGACGTTATTTTATTTGAAGATAATAATGATCAAGAGTAGCTTCCCTTATCACTCATTGACATTTAAGAACCTTTTTGGCAGAACGAGTTCCGCGCATCAATTTTTTCTCGGAAAGTTTTCGTTTAAACTTGTGAAACGAACTAACTACTAAGAGAGTAAGTTATTGTAAAAATTGGTCATCATGAAAAAGATTCAGCGTACTTTGATCTATTCAATTCCTGTTCTCCTGTTCTTCGCTGACGAATAAATCAAGATATATACTGATATGAAAAAGTTTCTCGAAGCTCGTTTTTACATCAATGAGGAATAGCAGTACAAACTACAAAGCACGAACTTTTTCTTATCAACCATCTGTATTCAATGCAATTTCCCCTTTAGTCTCACAATTTTCGTTCAATTTTGTCGATGTCTGAAATATATACTGTAGCTAACAAAATATTTCAGTATTCCTTGTGTATTTATTAACTTGATGATTACTTTCATTCTATTTGTGTATCTATTGACTGCGAATCGAAGTACAGTTGTTGAAAAGTATTCATCATCCTACCTAATTTTACGACAGAATCTCAAAAGTGCATTGGTAAAGAAAGTATGTGTACATAAGAACCGCAAACACAACTTTATTAGAAATACGAAAGAAACAAATCAAAATCAAATCATTACAGTTTCACAGTGATTAGTGTTCAATTTCAAAGCCCGTATTTGTAAGTATGGTATCAATTGATGACACCCGAAGTCCGATAACTGAGCAACAAACATCGCAACATTGGACACGAAAAATAGAAAGAGTTCCTGTTAAAAGTACGGTGTACTTAATGAATTAGTAAGATGCGACTGAAAAATCCGAAAATCGAAATTTCGTCAAAAACGAGCTCCACCAGGCAGAGTTTGTTCTGCCAGAATGGTCCTCATCTATAACAATTTTGTTTGAAAGAACAAGTGTGTACACAAGTAACCAGTTAAAGGCTTATAAATCGCTTGAGAGTTATAATTTTTTCATTAACGGTTGAATTAGTAATAAATATGTATACGCTTTTTTCATTCGAATTACGCAATGCCATGTTACTCTTCTCTGTATGTCTTGAAGCACAGGTTGGAATCTTGTGTTGATTATGGAAAACGAATACAAATCTATATGGTTCAGATGAACTTGAAAAACATGCTTCAACTTCATCGTGAAAGAAATAATTAATGAAAATGAAAATATTTCGCGAATTATTCCCGATTTGGGATTTCAATTTACAAGCTAGTTGATAAGAAACACCCCGAGCGAGATAAGAATGGATGTAAACAAACTCGAAGTGTGAAAGCCCTATACGCTGGTATACATTGGCAACAATGAATTCGCGTCCGGTGCTTCTTGGTTCCAAATATGTGACGTCAATGCAGTGTCACCACCTCTTTTTTCGTTTATGGTGATCATGTTTCCAATTGGCTGTTTGAGCGCCTCCTGCAAATTTTTTGAATGCGGAAAGTGGTCATGTTGTTCTCTGTAACTGTCACATGATTACCCATTGGTGAAATTACTGATCGAGCCAAATACGTCGCCTTGATAACAAATTTAGTTGATTAATTCAGGAGAATTTTACTTCGTACTTCTAAAAACTTCCATCGTCATGACCATCATTTTCCAGCCACTAACATCGAAATTATCTATATATAAAGTTGGTCTCAGTGAAGAGCAAGTTTGCCTGAAGAACCACACATCTTTACTTCTTACTCTGAAATTGTTAAAGGTTGACAGGATGGAAAAACATTCAATTTTTTCCATCGCGGTGATCTTCCTTCGTAGTGCCAATGATACGTTCATTGATCTTCAGTTGCACATTCGACTATGCCGATCTCTCGTAAAGAAAAATTTTAGTTCTCGAACAGTTTAAGATTTTTCCTGCATAACACAACCCCCAAAATTATGTTGTAATATCTACTTCTGTATTTCACCACATGTCTAACTTGATTTGATCACTCTTGTATCTGAAAATTGCTTTATGTGATGCTAACCGTCTTCACACCCATATAAGAAGAAGTCCC
The DNA here is from genome assembly GCA_031841125.1 of Acanthococcus lagerstroemiae. Lineage (NCBI taxonomy): Eukaryota > Metazoa > Arthropoda > Insecta > Hemiptera > Eriococcidae > Acanthococcus > Acanthococcus lagerstroemiae. The sequence continues at coordinate 12,020,790 of CM063106.1, read as the reverse complement.
GGGAAAAGAACGTGGTGACCTACATTTCCTTCGTATTTCTTCGTGGCGACCAATAATTCCAACGTGGCGACCGCTGAGATCTTAAAAGTCCCTGTACCCCTCCCTCAATAGGGTCTGCTGTATGCTCAATGTATGTAACAGACTTTGGTAAGTACATACTAAAGACCCATTAAAAAAAAAAAAAAATTGACTAAACAAAACTGAAAAAAATGTACTGAAAATAGTTCAAATTTCTATAGAATTACCCATATAACGCAACGTTATATTTAAAATTTTCAAATCACTCTCCTGAAGAAAAAAAATAGTATATTACCCACCGAGGGTCGAAAGTGAGTGTTTACATACGAGGGAAAGTTTGCGAGTGAGCGTAGCGAGAATCTACAAGGCTCAGTTTTCCATTGTATTTTCTCCAATTAACTAACCTATCTGACATTCTAGCAACTCTGAAGAAGTAATTTCTTTAATAATGGTAAACCAGGGACTGAGTTCGGTCAGTCAGTCAGATGAATTCTCCTTCTTTCGAAAAAGCCTAGTTGGAATTGAAGAAATACATTTGTTGGCTTTCTGCCAAGTTCCTCTTAAGTTTAAGGAACTAAGTAGGCAATATGGTCGAAAATTACGTCCAAGAAATATTTTATATCACAGGTACACAGAATCATCTGCCAGTTCTCCCTTGAGTCGGCTACGTGCTACGTGTCTGAGAGGGTTAAGAGGTCATAATATAGGTATAGAAAAATGGTTTATCAAATACCAATAAAATTTATGCGGCAGAAGAGAAATATCTTGTCGTCAATGCCTGTAGTTGATCTTGAACGTAATCGAATGCTCTGGTGGCAAGAAATTACAATTTTAGTGTTTCCAAGTCGCGCGCGTAGGTTCGTCGATGTGTTACGCGGAGCGCAAGCGATGATACCCGAGTCGCGTACTGGCGCGTTCGAACAGGCGTTTTTCAAATTCTGACCTCGTGTCGGCACCGGTTAATACCATCTGATTTAATTGAAATTTTCAGAGCTTCATTTTTGTACCTAAAGGAAGAGATCTAGGAGGGAGAGGATCAAAAAAAAAATTGAAAAATAAGTGACATCCTACCCTGTCTGCCACAATAGGCTCAATTCTCAATTTCTCCTTTTTCGCTTAGATCATTATGGAAATAGCAGATGGAGCACAAATCACCCTAATCGTACCTCCTGTTCAGAAAAACTGACTTTGTTAGTACGTCAGTGAACACGATCGGTAAAATGTTTCAAATAACTGCAGAAGCCAGTTGTAGGCGAGCGTTGGGCGCGAATGTCGCCGCGCTTCATTTACACGCATTTTCTCCCCCGTATTCTGCTCGTATATTCTCGATATTTTGTATTTATGGCGCTATCAATGACGGGCCGGCGACGTGTTAACGACATAAATCCTATTTAGCGCGGACCAGAAACGTTTTGTACTGTATCACACATGTATGGAGGAAATAAAAACGCGATTAATCGTCCGTCGGTGTCGTCGTTTCACAAGATTTTTCAAAATATTATTCGTTATTTCACGAGTGATTTTGTACTATGTAATTTCCGAGCAGAGCGACTTAAATCACGCTCGTACGCGCGCCCTCTCAGTGTGTATGATGTATGGACAGAAAGAGGTACGCGGTAAATTAAAATTAATTACGAGGACGTCTTCGCCTGCGAGTTGTTGATTAGTTTAAATGCCTCTCTAACGCGCCGGTTGTATTATTTTCCCCTGTTGTCGTCGTACGCACGTATACACATTCCTTCAAACTGTTAATCCGGCAATGTTAACTGAATTATTGCCGCCAGTCAGAGCGCGCATTTTGGGCGTAACGCATTTGTAATTCATTTTGGTTTTTTGGTTTAAAAAAAACACCAGTGCTAGTGCCAGTGACTCAGTGTCGGGGCAACGTGTAAACTATATGTATATACGAATCGTGACCGGTAAGTGCCCCAGTATAATCGTAGAGAACAGGGTATTCTAAGCATAAGTGACCCATCATTTTTAGGGTTTAAACCCGATACGCAATCAGTTACTCTCTAGTTACCCGCGGAGAAGTTATCCATTTGCAACCCTCAGATTACTCAGAAACCCATCAGTTCTACCCTTGGTTCCCTTTAGTTACCCGGGTAACAGGCGAGATTTGGCGCATCCTGAGACGCAATCAGTTACCCTCTAGTTACTTGCGGAAAAGTTACGCGTCTGCAACCCTCAGTTGCCCACTAAGGTATCCCTTATTTTACAAGTTTTCGCCATATGATTAGGGGTCGCACTGAAATTTGTTTTAATGGACCTAGAAACACGCCATAAAAATTTTGAGCTCAATCTGAGGTCATTAACCCGTGCCGCTTTGACCTTGAAGTTATGTGTAATACTGATTTAACAAAAAACCGCAAATATCTTGGAACATATTAACTTCAGGACCGAAATGTATATGATATAAAATGTTCCTTGTTAAATTTCCCATGAAAAATATCCTATACAACCTTTCTCTAAAACGCATATTTGCCGAGATAATCGCAATAATGTGTGAAAGTTTCGAGGAATGTGAATTTTTTCTTTCATAACAGATCTTCACTCGCTAAATCATAGTTATCTAAACAGATATTCACTTTAGGACCAAATGCAAACAACATAAAATGTTCCTCATAAAATTTTTTATAAAAAAGATTCTATACAACTTTTCTTTAGAAAACATATTTATCGAGATAATCGCAAAAATGCGTAGAATTTTTGAAAAACATAGGTTGTATTATTACTTTACGGCTGAAATATCTATTTATGTCGGGTAACGCACACTACAATATAGGTAACTCCAGTCTCTGTCTACTGGGGCAAGCGCCCCAGTTTGCTCTCCCCCCCCCCCACCTGGCTACGACCATCACAGTTTGTTTGGAATCTACTATAAAATAGACATCGGATTATTATGTATGCAATAGGTATGTATATTAACAATAGTCAACAATTTGCGCATATATACCGTTGTGCTGTTAAGAAACAGTCGCGTGTTCTCAGAATTCAGGGTCATTTTCTATGGGCAAATCGCTGTTTCCTATTTTTGATATATACATGATCTCAACTCCACCATGCCGAGTCTTCAATGGAATCTTAGAATGATCGCAAGACTCAATAAAAACATTGGAATTAGTCATGGCTCATGGATGCCTAGTCAACATTTCAATGTTAAGCTCTTTTGCAAATTTTTTATCACTAGAGTCTCAGACCAACAGTCCTACCTCTTGCAAATACAAGCTTTTAACAAATGCAAACACTTCAACATGTGTCCATCTTCACCCCTTTAACGATGAGATGAAGAAAAACATGCAGGCCGGTAGAGAGCCTCGTCCGGGTCTGGGGCTAGAAATAAAAGAGGCCCCTCCCCTTATAACAAATTTTAGCGAGAGAAATTTTCTCAGAGACGTTGAATAGAAATTGTATCTCCGTCCCCTTAATTATATGCATCTTCATGAACAATTTAAATAAATTGCAGACAAATATACAATAATGGATAAGTTTGAGTTCTAAACTTTGAAAGATATATTATTGATAGTTACAAATACACAGGTGCAACGAGGCAGTCTATATACATCGTATTTCTTATTTTTTCTGAGAGTTTTTCTTTCCAACCACTGACGTGATATTTGAATGGAATTTCCAGGGCCGGGGATGCAGTGTCTTAGGGGCCACTTTGGTATACGTGCATCGCCATACGTTCCACCACACCATAACAAATTCCAAATTCAGTGATTGAATAAAACCAAATTTTGCGATCTAAGGTTAACAAAAGCTGTTTTCATTGAGTCTTGAGCATTCTAAGGTTCCGTTGAAGACTTGGTATGGTGGATTTGATATCATCTATATGTATGTCAATAATAGGAAACAGTGATTTGCCCATAGAAAATGACCCTGAATTCTGAGAACACGTGACTGTTCCTGAACAGCACTACGGTATATATGCGCAAATTGTTGACTATTGTTGATATACATACCTATTGCATACATAATAATCCGATGTCTATTTTATAGTACGACGTAGATACCCAACAAACTGTTATGGTTGTAGCCAGGTGGAGGGAGGGAGCAAACTGGGGCGCTTGCCCCAGTAGACAGAGACTGGAGTTACCTATATTATATTGTGCGTTACCCGACGACATGAATAGATATTTCAGCCGTAAAGTAATAATAAAACCTATGTTTTTCGAAAATTCTACGCATTTTTGCAATTATCTCGATAAATATGTTTTCTAAAGAAAAGTTGTATAGAATCTTTTTTATAAAAAATTTAATGAGGAACATTTTATGTTATTTGTATTTGGTCCTAAAGTGAATATCTGTTTAGATAACTACGATTTAGCGAGTGGAGATCGGTTATGAAAGAAAAAATAAAACTCACATTCCTCAAAACTTTCACACATTATTGCGATTATCTCAATAAATATGTTTTCTAAAGAAAAGTTGTATAGAATCTTTTTTATAAAAAATTTAATGAGGAACATTTTATGTTATTTGCATTTGGTCCTAAAGTGAATATCTGTTTAGATAACTACGATTTAGCGAGTGAAGATCTGTTATGAAAGAAAAAATTCACATTCCTCGAAACTTTCACACATTATTGCGATTATCTCGGCAAATATGCGTTTTAGAGAAAGGTTGCATAGGATATTTTTCATAGAAAATTTAACAAGAAACATTTTATATTATATGCATTTTGGTCCTGAAGTTGATATGTTCTGAGATATTCGCAGTTTTTTGTAAAATCTCAGTATTTCACATAACTTCAAGGTCAACGTGGCACGGGTTAATGACCTCAGATTGAGCTCAAATTTCTTATGGCGAGTTTCTAGGTCTATTGGAACAAATTTCAGTGCGACCCTAATCAATTATTGGCGAAAACTTGTAAAATAAGGGAAACCCTGTTACCCATGCAGTTTACCCCGAACCCCGTCAGTTATCCTTTGTTCCCCTTTAGTTACCCGGGTAACTGGCGGGATTTTCCGAATCGGGAAAAAATATCGCTCTGATTATAACAGCGCTCGCCTTCACCCCACCCTACCCACAAAAATGTAGAAGAACAATTTTTCTTGAACCTCTTCTGGAGGCAGAAAATTCCTCGATTCTGACAAAGGCTTCTAAAAACGGTCAGACGAATCGCAAACTGATCAGAGGATTTTCATTAGGGAGTGACCAGTCCACGGGTACTAGAACGATCGCACGATCCGTCACTTGAAGTCTCTGGTGATTTTTTTTTTTTTTTTTTTTGTATGGTGTGCCGGTCTTATTCTTTTCTGCATGTTCACGCATCTCTTCACATATCCTGTTTATATATACTTCCCGGTCTTGTCTGCAGCCCTGTTGTACCACGCGATTCAGTCTCCTGTATTCCCCATCGTTACCTTTGCCTTTAGCACATCTGCGCATCTCAATCAGCTCAAGAGTCCCCTCTGCTATCCGTAGCTAGCCTCTCCTTGTCCCCGGTTTCCTCTGTGCGACCGCTGCATCTGGAGCTCTCGTGAATTCCGCCATGGTCACCTCCCATGTTGCATCCAGGTCATCGTTTTCCATGTTGCTTTTCGACTCCATATGACCTCATACTAACGAATTTCTTCAGCTCGTTGCCAGTGAGACGCACTCGTCGTTTCTTCTTCAACATCTTTTTGGCTCGTAATCTTACTCTGAGCTTGGCTGCCAAGAGCTGGTGGTCTGTTGCTGCATCTGCACCTGGGTATGTTTTCACACTGCTGATCACCGATTTCCATATTTTCTCATCGATTTGATTCTGCGTGTGGCCATCACTTGACTTCCACATATACAATCGACGTTTATGTTGCTGAAACTAGGTATTGGACATGACTAGCTGACGCTCCATGCAAAATTGTAGCAGTCTTTCTCCGCGTTCGTTCCGCGACCCCAGTCCATGGCGTCCCACTATTCCATAGAACCTATCATCAGTGCTTGACATTCCGACTTTGGCATTCAGATCACCGAGTGTGACCCTCACATCGCTCGTTGGCAAGCTATCCAGCGTTTTCTCCAGAGTGCTATAGAATTCTTCGATTTCTTAGTCGTCTGCCATGCTCTTTGGTGCATATACCTGAATAATACATAACGGGACCGGTCTTGCTGCAATCCTGACAACCAGTATTCGATCGCTTACCGCTGTTGCTTTTAGGACTAGTTCGCGGTATTGTTTTGCCACAATCACTGCAACTCCTTTGTGGCTAGCTTCTCCGGATGAAAAGATCGAGTTTCTTTCGGATGATTTGAATTCGCTGCTTGTCTTCCAGTAGGTCTCACTCAGACCCAAGAAGTGTAGACCATTTCGCTTCATTTCTTTCTCGACGATGAGTTTGTCTATCTTGGCCAGTCCTCGCACATTCTTTGTGCCGATCCTGTGCGCTGACGTCACAAGATTGATCCGATTAGCGCGAACGGAGAATCTTAGCAAACCTACACCATTTAAGGGGCGCCGTGACTCGGGGCTAGTTAAATTTATCACACTTGTCATCAGAAGTTTTCTTGAGAAGTTGACCACTGTGGGTTCTCCTGCCCTTCAGTGGTAGCTGATTTATCCTCCTGGCGTAAAAGATGTTCAGTACTTGTAGATTGGATGGTGTGTCTGGTTGATGTAATTTCTTAGATCTGGTTGCGTGATACTTCTTCAGTGCTGACTATGGACCAGCGGGATGGAAAAATTCGCTGGTTTCCTTGAAGTCGCCTCTTACGACAGACAGGAGATGCCGTGTGAGTATTTCGCCACCCGATACGCAATCAGTTACCCTCTAGTTACCCAGTTACCCATTTGTTACTTACCCTCAGATCACCCTTGTTCCCCTTTAGTTACCCGGATAACTGGTGGGATACTACGCAATTAGTTACCCTCTAGTTACCCTCAGTTACCCTTAGATTACCCTTGTTCCCCTTTAGTTACCCGGGTAACTGGTAGTATCTTGCGCATCGGGCAGCTGGCTACTAAATTTAGCCGAAAATGGCAACTTGGAAAATTACTGCAGATGTCACACTACCTCCATAGCGCCGGACTTGAATATTGTCATCTAATTCTTTAAACCTTTTATACCAAAATTCAACCAAGAATTAATTCATCTATCCGGTCTTTTTTGTAGGCTTCTGCTGACTAAATTGCGTTTCAAAAAAAGTGTATAGATGATGCAAAGGACCCGAGAATCTCCAAATCGACTAAGCCGCAGCCACGCGGCCTGTTAGGGATTATGTGTTGCATGTCCAAACCTCGAAGGAAAACGTCGAGTGCGAAAGTCATCGCCGTGAATTCGCGACTCGCGGGCGTGTATTATTTTCGCATTCGTCTTACCGCCTGTTGATGGATACGAATGTTAAGTGGCACTTGACCTCATGAACTATTAAAAATCACTGTTACCGAAAATGTAGATACGTTTAATTGATTGTCTTTATGACAAGTATAAGCGGTTTTGGCAAACGATTCAAAGTAGCCCACCGTATGCAGTCTTCCTCCTTTCGTGTCTATAGTGGGTGGTTGACTTTTTTATGACTATTTTTCATTCCTTATTCTTTTCCGAGCAAATTTACCATACCCCGCGAATAATGCATCGTGTTATCATATTCTTTCGTGGGTGTTTAAAATATGTTATTAGTCTTTCCCAGATTCGCCATTTTGCGTTCTCGTGTGAAAATGTATACGAGTGTGGGGAACACGGATGCACGAGCTCGTTTGAAGATTAACGAGAATAACAAGACTCGCCGGCGTCAGAAGACAGATGGCCCACGTCAAAAAAGTCGTCATGTTACGCCTCGAACGCGGAATTCAGGGTGCACTATGTTTCAGCTTTGATTCGGGAACTTTAATTTTCGGAGACAAGGGGCACCGTTTGGGTTATGCTTCTGGAGACCACCACTGGCTGAGATACCTGAGACGAGTATGATGGCAGTTTTCGTGTAGGATCTGCCGAAATTCAAGATTTGAAGCTGAATTGCTACAATCAGTGGTGTGAACGCAGTAAAGGTGTTTTATGGATGGGTAAGCCGCTCTAATTTTCAACGTTCAAGAATATTCGTTAGTTCATTCAGGGAACCTTCAATTGAAGTCTTCAAGGTAAAATAGAGTTAGGAAATATTCAAGACACTGCGGAGTGACGGTGCTAGAAGTTTCCAAACTCCAGCTCTCGCCGACATGTGGATAAATATTTTAGGTTCTAGCAATGAACCTCAACTATGGAAAGTGACCCAAAATTTGACTTTTTTTCCTAATATTTCGCTCCCAGTTGCTGAACTTATTCGTTTTGGTCTGAAAATCCGCAAGCCGAATGTTTTTAAAATAAAACAGTTTTCAGGAGTATCTTCGTGAAAATCAAGCTTACTATGGGATTCCCCATGATGAAATCTGTAATTTTGCTTTTAGAGGCTTTTAAAATATTGAGTTCGGTTGAAAAAATGGATTTTATTAGGAAAAATTGTTCTCATTAGCGAAAGGGTAAAGTACCTGCTGAGAATTTACAGGGTGTCTTAACAAAATCGAATTTTGAAAATAAATAACCTTTAAATGACATTTCCCCCAATTTACTACGAATGCGCTAAATGCGAATGCATACATACAATATGGGTATGATTTTAAAGGAAAAATTAAGTTGCGGATAATTTTTGTCCAATTTCAAAATTAATGATCTGGCAAAGTATCTACCTAAGAAGTTCAATCTTCTCTTTAATAAAAGATGCACTCAGGAGATATGCTCCCATTTGTAATTTTTCGATGGTTGATGAATGTAATGCAGGCAAGAGAAAGGTTATCTCAGATGCAAAAGAACATATTTTTCTGAAAGCTTTTTTACTGGTTCATTCATCATTAGGTCTTTTCAATTTAAAAAAATTATTTTTTTTTGAGTTGGTAATTCTTTTTAGTATTTTTGAGTAAAAAATGAGTAGTCTCTTTTTGGAGAAAAAAATTGAAAAAGAAGCAGAATTTGGCGCAAAATATGCGGTAAATGTCAAAATATGCGAAATATGCAAAATTAAATGCTGCTCATTTGACTCCAGATTCTGCGATTCGTGAAGATCTTTTGAAACGTCATTTGTAAATGTTATTACTTTTGACCTATATACATCCAAACTTACTGCTATATGCAGATTAGCGACGCCCATGTCTAGCTCTGTAACCAAGGACATAAAAGTTATTACTAATCAAATAAATTATTTGGTGCTTAATTTCCCTTACACTTGGTTTCCAGACTTGACACTGGCTACGTATTATCTTATGCAGTTATGTCTTATTGTAACCACAGTTATAGATACCTATTACCTACTTAGAGTCGGGTAGATACATATTTTTTTGGAACGGGTAGATAAACTTATACTAGGTATAATATATATAATAATAATAATAATGTATATTTCAATTCCCTCTGTCACAGCCGGTTGGCCAATTCTGACACAGGAAACTATTACAAAGAAAGAGAAAAAAAAGGTGGAAAAAACAGAAAAAACAAACGAACTAAATAAAACAAAACGAGTTATAAAAAAATTAAATTTAAAATAATAATTAAATAACTTACTATATTTAAATTCTTTATTAAATAAAAATTTATTATTAAATTATTAATAATAATAATAATTAAAACAGGATAAGTAAAAAAAAAATTAATTAATTAATTAATAAAATCTAACTATTAAACGTTCAAATTGGTATCTATCTTAACGATCGACTAACAAAAATTTGTTTTGTTTACGGGTCCTAAAAAAAAGAAGAGAAAAAAAAGCTGGAATGCCCTTTCCCCCCCCCATACGTGTCGCGCCGATCTCATTCCATAATCACGAATCCGGAACCCTGGGCCTCTTTATATTTCCTGCTACTGTTTGCTCCACCTCGGTCCTTTTGGAGGGTTGTCTTAATCGAATAACTGAGTAATGTGCTGCTTGAATTTTGACATGTTATATGAATCCAGGATATCGTTAGCTGTTTTTTTTTTGTTTTTTTTTGTTGTTGTTTTTTAACACCAGTGACTTATCCAGCGCTGAAAAAACATTGTCAGGATCCATAATATATTATACTGACGTTTTTCCTGACAGTTCTTTATAATCATCATTAGCCGTAGCAATGACTATAAGGTTGTGATTTTAGTAAGATTTCGGATTATGCTCCCTTGGGTAGGCGGATAACCTGAAAAGGCGAGCGGATAAACCGATGGCAGATAATCGGGAATCTACTGTAGTTATTTCCACTTTTTGACAGTTAGGTTCGAAAGAATTTCATTCCCTTCGTGGGGCGCTGGCCTGGAGCGAAATTCCCCATCTATCCCCCTTCTTATCAAGCCTCATAAAGACTATAATGAAACTCTGTACTACTCACTAAGATTCTATGTAACAACTTTGTAAGACTCATCAAGACTCTCAGACTCTGACAAGACAAACAAATACAATGTTCAGATTTCGTGTAACATTGCAGTAGATTGCTTGCGACGTCCTTTAAAGCCACTCCCCCGTCTCGAAGCCACGAAATTTTTTCTTTATTAAAAAAAAATCGCGAACGATTTATGCCCCTGCCCCCGGACTGGTATATTGATCAGCGTTTGTTAGTGGGTTGTAAACTTACACTAGAGTGCGCTGCAAAATCACCTGTGCGGGTGAAAATGAGTGAGTAATCGTGTGTACTTTCAAACATCCGATACGCAATCAGTTACCCTCTAGTTACCCGCGGAAAAGTTACCCATTTGCAGCCCCGGGTTACCCTCAGATTACCCAGAAACGCATCAGTTACCCTCGGTTCCTCTTTAGTTACCCGAGTAACTGGCGGGATTTTGCGCATCCCGATACTTAATCAGTTACCCTCAAATTACCCAGAAACTCGTCAATTACCCTTGATTCCCCTTCAGTTACCCGGGTAACTAGGTCCATTTCACCAGCCCCCCAAGGTGGATTTTGATAAAGGAAATGGGGGCAAAAATTTGTGTGTAATTTTTGTATGTTGGTCCCAGAATTTGTGTACGCTTCCTTCTCCCACTATACACAATCAAAGTTTGGAGGCTGGGGAAATGCTAGCCCCCGCCCTCCAAGTTGAGTTGGAGGTCTGGAAATGTAGCCAAAAATTTGTGTGTAATTTATGTACGTTGGTCCCTGAATTTGTCTACGCTCCCTTCCCCCACTATAAGCGATCAACGGTTTGAAGCTGGGGAAATGCTAGCCCCTCCCCATCCAAGTTGAGTTGGAGGTATGGAAATGGAGGCAAAAATTTGTGTGTAATTTGTAACGTTGGTCCCAGAATTTGTGTATGCTCTCTTCCCCCACTACTATACACGATACGATCAAAATCGGGAGATATGGAAATTCTAGCCCCCAAGTTGATTTGGAAGATCGAGAATGGGGGTAAAAATTTGTGTACAATTTGTGTAACTTGTGTATCTACCTCCGGCAATTTTTGTACCCCGCCAACCCCTCTATGAACCATACAATATGAGTTGCATGTTACATATTAGGTGCCCCCCCCCCCTCAAGGTGAGATAGAGGTCTGGAGATGGGGGCAACAATTTGTGTAACTTGTGTACACTGGTCACAGAATTTGTGTACACTCACTTCCTCCACTACTATAAACGATCAAAATCGGGGGGCTATGGAAATTCTAGCTCTCCTCAGTTGAATTGGAGGTTCGGGAATGGTATAAAAATTTGTGTACAATTTGTGTAACTTGTGTATCCACCACCGGCAATTTGTGTACCTTGTCACCACCTCTGTGAATTATACAATATGAGTTACATGTTACATGTTAGGTGCTGCCCCCCTCCAAGGTGAGATAGAGGTCTGGAGATGAGGGCGACAATTTGTGTACAGTTTGTGAAATTTGTGTACGTTGGTCGCAGAATTTGTGTACACTCCCTTCCCCCACTATAAACGGTCAAAGTTTGGGACCTGAATAAATGCTAGGACCCCCCCCCCAAGTTGAGTTGGAGGTCCGGGAATGGGGCCAAACATTTGTCTTGTCTATCCATTTCCGGCAATTTGGATACCCTTCCTTCCACCTCTAACGACCATATGTACTGGGAGGCAGGACACAACACATATGCAGAAATGGCAATATTAACACTGCCCTTTTAAGTGGAGTTTGAGCGTCGGGAGAGGGGTAATAATTTGTGTATACTTTGTGTAATTTGCTTATCCACCTTTCTCAGTTTGTGTACCCCTCCCCCCCCCTCTGCGGATGACACAAGGTAGGTAAACCCCCCCCCAAAAAAAAAGTGTATTTGAAAAAGTAAATGGGGCAAAAATTTGTGTGCAATTTGTGTAATTTATGTACATCGGTCCTAGAATTTGCGTATGCTCTCCCCCAGGAGCGGTTAAAATTTGGGTATGGGGGCTAGGGAAATGCTAGCCTCACCAACAGATAGTGGCCTGGAGATGGGGGCAAGAATTTGTGTCCACTTTGTATCCACCTGCCTCGATTTGTGTATCCTTCCCTTCCTCTCTGGGGACGACACAAGATAGGTAACCTGTTGGGGGCTCCCCCCCCCCCGAAGACGAGATAGAGGTCCGGAAATGGCGGCAAAAATTGGTGTACAATTTGTGTTACATTATGCGGTCGCTAGAGGTGGATAGAGGGTACACAAATTCCCGGAGGTGGATACATAAATTACACAAATTGTACACAAATTTTTCCCCATTCCTGGACCTCTAACTCATTTTGGGAAGCTGCTCTTATTCTCACCCCGTACGTTATGTGGTCGCTAGGAGTGGATGGAGGGTACACAAATTGCCGGAGGTGGATAAGCAAATATACAAAGTATACACAGGTTATTACTCCTCTTCCTGACGTTCAAGCTCCACATTAAAAGGCGGTGTTAGTATTGCAATTTCTACATATGTCTTATGTCCTGCCTCCCAGTACATATTTGTATGTGGCCGCTAGGGTTGGAAGGGAGGGTACACAAATTGACAGAGGTGGATACACAAGTTACACAAATTGTACACAAATTTTTACTCTCATTCCCGGACCTCCAACTCAACTTGGGGGGCTAGCATTTCCCCAGCCCCCTGACTTTGATCGTTTATAGTAGTAGGTGAAAAGAGCATACACAAATTCTGGGACCAACGTACACAAGTTACACAAATGGTACGCAAATGTTTGCCCCCATTCCCGGATCTCCAACTCAACTTGGGAATCTAGCATTTCCCCAGGTCCTAAACTTTAATCGTTTATAGTCGGGGAAGGGAGCGTACACAAATCCTGGGACCGACGTACACAAATTATACACAATAAAAGTTTACCCCTATTCCCTTCTTCAAAATCTACCTTGGGGGCTGGTGAAATGGACCTCGGGTAACTGGCGAGATTTTGCGCATCCAGTACAAATGCTGCTATCTTCAGGAGGGTAAAAAACGAGTAAAAATTATTCTACCAGTAGAACTGATTGTAATTCAGTTTTTTGGTGATGATGCAGTTAAATGTAGGACACATTTTCTTTGAAAGTGAATTTCTAATAGACTTAATGATAGTTGATGTTTGCTACACGCTTGCGGTAAATCATACGTGATCATTCACACACATATAGGGCTGCCAACACTTGGAAGTTCCAAGTTTAAATCCCAATATCCCAATAAGTTTCCAGACGTACGCGAAATTTCAAAATAAGCATAATATTTCATTAGCTCTACGTGGTGACAGCGGGATCATAAAAATTCGAAGAATTTTCTTAACGATAATTAAATCGCTAAATGCCAAACGTAATCATGTATATGGCACTTATATTTCATTATCCGCGATTATTATTGCACACTTCGAGATCGTTTACGACCGAAGAAGAAAAATTCGAATGGAATACCAATTAAAAATAAAGAATGAAAAAACAGTGAAATTAAACGCCATGTCTTCCTGCCGACGATCGAGCCACGTACGTATAATTGTTGCAGATGGCGCACACGGTGCGAGAGCAAAGAGACCGTCATTTGTTCCACTTTGGGAAAAGATACCAGCGATAATCGATAACATTTATCTGCCTTTGTTGCAATAAATACCGATGACCGGCAGTGAATTATAACTTAGCCGTTAGTATACATCTGTCTGCAGTATCTTTTTATTAACAATCCAGATATTATTTACAAATAGTTCGCTGCTATAGCTTCTTCTTATAAGTACATTTCAAATGCTGCCGATCTGTTACTATATCTACTATCATCGTTATCTTTACGTCCTCATCGCTATTCAATTATAGAAAATATAGAAAACCGAAAAACTGATAATACGGATGCGGATCGATATAGCGATTTCGTGTCCGAATGACATGTGCGAGTTCATTACGTAGGCGAACGAGGAAGACAGAAAAAAAAAATACCGAAACGTTAATTAAAATTTTTAGCGTAAACGGTTCCAGCTCCTTAATTTTTCAATCGATGCGAACACGAAGTGCTGCCAGCTTGATACAGAGGACAGGAGAAAAATATATTTGATTATTATCGGACACGTTTGACAGTTGTTTTATTCAAATCAGTTGAATAAATTGGAACAGAAGAAACCTGCAGAGCCGTTGCTCAATGCTGACTTCACATATTTAGCTGTTAACGAGTAGTCGGAAGAAAATTGCGGCCGAATACTCCCAACCGACGCGGAGTCCTTCGGTCAGTGTCTGAGATTTTAATCCGAAACGAATTCGAATTCAGCTGGGAAAGTTTACCGAAAATACAAAAAATATAATGCGCTGCTCTTCCAGATTTCACATGAAAACAAACTTCATCGACATAGCCGCACGAGTTGCAAGTATAATAATTACTAATAGCAATCGGATTCGACACGAGTATGTTAGGCGGTTGAATGCTTCTTTACACATGTGAATGTCTGTAAAGTTGCTTATGTGGTCATTTTAAGGCGTTTTGTTTCGCCGTCAAACGTTGACGTGTAAGTCCAGCAATGTTGCGAGCTGTCTGCTACTCCCAGCCTTCGAGGCCTACTTTCCGGAGTCACAGGTGGGCTGTCGCCCTAACAGAAGTACAATCGACATGATCTTCACCTTGCGCTAGTTACAGGAAAAAACAAGAGAGCAGCACTCTTCTCTACACGCAGTTTTTATCGACCTCAAGAAGGCCTTCGACATGGTAAGCAGAAAGGCACTCTGGACTACACTGAAGAAATTCGAATGCCCGGCCAAGATAGTCAATATAATCGAAGACTTCCACCCCAAGAACCAAGTTCAGGTCATTGCTAGTAAAAACGTGACAGACAAATTCGAAATAGCTAATGGCGTATGTCCAGTGGCGTGCGTTCCAGGCAAGCAAGGTAAGCGCCGCTTACCCTGAAAATTCCCGAGAAAATAAGTCTTCATATGCAATATCAACTTCAACTTGTAACAAATAAAAGATAATATTGGGGAAAACAGCGACTTATGCAATGGAAATACTTGTAATAATAATAATGATCTATCCGACGCAACAGTGGCGCTTGCTACGCTGTATTCATGACACGGCGCTTGCGGATTTAAAAGTAAGTACGTAGACAAAAAAAACGAGATACACGAGAAGAATCGCGTTTGCTTTCGACAGTGGCTCTTGTGGTTTTAAATGTAAAAGTGAACGTAATCATGTGTAAAAGAAACAGATAGGAAGATGGTTTTACACCATGCTTATAGTCTTCGCAAAAATGACTCGAGGAATGAACATAAAGAATCAATGATAGGAGTTCATTTTGTGAGGTTTGTAATCTTGCTGAAAGTAGGGTCGGCGTCAGACATGGGCAAGTTCAAGTTCAGTTAATTTTGTTCAGTTCATATTTGATACTCGTTCAGTTCAGTTCAGTTCACTATAATTTAGTCGTTCAAGTTCAGTTCGTTTTTCGTTCATTTTCATTTTTCATTACTAGGGCTAGGGGAAATATGCACTTAAAACGTCGCAATATGCGCTTATAATATACAACTATCCGACCTCAAATATGGAAAAATATGCTCTAAAAATCCGAATATGCAAAAATATGCTCTGAAAACTCTGGATAGTGACATGGGTATCAAATAAAAATGCATTTGAAGCTGAATATAACGTGGCAACACTACAAAGCTTTGAAAATTGAAAAATTTTTGTCAGTTCTGTTTTATGAAGAAAATTAAACTTTCCTTGAAACAAATTTGAAATCTCTTGGTTTTGTTCTTATTTTTCAGTTGTTTTTACAACAATTTTTATTTATTTATGCCCCAAAAACCTCAATTATGCATAAATATGCTCTAAAAATGGCTCAAATATGCAAAATAGGCATTTATAGTCAAAATATGCAAAAATATGCGTTATAAAATTTCAGTATTGTTATCAGAATTTTATGAGTCACAAAGAAAACACAAATATGTCAAATAAGCTGCACCCTATAAAAATATGCATTTTCATATTTCCCCTAGCCCTATTCATTACCATTTACCAGTTTGTTTGTGCATTGTAATTTTGGATGGTTTCAAATATAATATAATAACATACTAGAGAAGGGCATAGCCATAGGACAGCGTTTCTCAACCTTTCAGCAGTATTCGCGGCCGAGTTTTCAATCATAATTTTCATTGCGCCCCCTGACCCCTGCTTACAATAAAATGTATATGTAAATTTTTTTTCCTCTTGGATATTCTCGCGCACCCCACAGGTTGAGAATCCATATAGGAATATTATCAATATTTTTTGGAACCTGTCTGTCTTTTCTTTATCAACAAAACTGATGGTAATTTGTAAAAGTGAAAGGTTTTTCAATTTATTAATACTGTCAGATAAAATATTTTGAATAGCAGTAACACTATGGCTGAAAAATTTGTACATCAAACATCATGCATCAGAAGAAATCAATCATCTGCGACCGAATATGGATCATTTTATGGGCTGTTATTTCACTTTCCAATATCAAAATGAGTACGAGATGCGATGTAGTCTTGAGCGAAAAATTAAAGCTCTAGAACAGGAGATTAAAATGCTGAAAATAAAAGCTCAAGGGAGAATGAAATTTCAAAGCCGTACAGCTAGAAAGAAGTTGTTCATGGATGGTTCCAGTGGAGACGACAAGTCCAAGAGGGAGAAGAAAACAGAAGAAAAAACAGGAAAATAATGAGATCCCGCAACCGTTTTTGCCTTATATACTGAATTATTGTAAACTGCATTGCTGTAAACTTCGAGCAAATTTTCGAGTCATAATTGTTGTAAGCTTACTTACTACAATAATTTGCATCAAAATAAAACATGCGACGACAAGCCGACGACAACTGATAAACATTTCTCACCAAATGAAATGAACGACTATTTTCCTTCAAGTTCACCAAAAATAACGTTCAGTTCAAGTTCACGTTCACATTTCTTTTCGTTCGTTCATTTTTGAACTTCGTTCACTGAAAAGTGAACTAATTTTACGAACTGAACGAAAGTGAACTCGTCGGCGTGAACCAACCAACATTTGAGGAGTTATCTGTTAAAAGGGTCTCTGTCAGCAATTATGCGGTTTTGAGAAAAACAACTTCAAAGTTTACAAGCTGAAATACTCCTTTCAGACTAATTTAATTGAAAAATATGTTATTATAAAAACTGTTCACTGTGATTTCATTAATAGAAATGACTAGTTGATTGTTTAGTTCATTCAGAAACGAACGCGGACGAATCAAGAAAGAAGGAGGATGACAGGGGCCCTTTTTAGAGCGATGGGAAAACTGGTGTGGTGGGACATGTTATGGTTATCAGTAGCTGTTTTCCCATAAGATAATATCGGTGAATTTCATGTATTACTCTTCTATGCATGTTTCCATACATCTATACAACTTATGGAACAAAATACACAATCCCTAACTCGCTGTATGATGAGTTATTATGTAATATTCTCGTGATAAAAGTTAATATAGTAGTGAAGATGTCTCTCCATGCTGATAAGGCAACCGAAATGTGTAATTTCTGAGGCATATTATCGTGGAATGAGTTACTCGCATTTCACCCTTTGATATAATGTACCTATAATGTATGCTTAGTTTTATTGACTGCATAAGTTTGTACACATTTCAGCATAGAATCGATTTTAATTCAATGCGTTTGTAATCATTTTTCGGCGCCACGTTCACTGAATATCGTCTTAGAGAATATATATTTCCAGTGGTGTAGTGGCAAATTTTCCAGTGTGGGAACGCTAAATATATTTGACAAATTAAAAGGAAAGTCCGAAAGTCGTATTTATATGATTTCCTATCTACGGAAAACCAGTGTGGAAACGCCGTTCCCGCTCTACTACACCACTGTATATTTCTCTTAAGAATATCATGCGTAGGTACATACATACAGAGCGGATTTCAGTTTATCAACTTTAACACAGAGGAACACAACACAATAACAGTTTCGCAGACGTTGCTGTTCTGCTATTGTGAACACTGTAACTTGTACTTGGCAGTTGGCACCGCCATCTCACACTGTCACACCTGCAAATCGAAATTTTCCCTTGATGTCTATTAAATTTTCCTACTTAACCGCGTTTCTCTGTCAGCACCTCAGAACACTTGAGGTTGCCACTTCGCTTGAGAGCGATCTCAGAATGAAAGGCGCTTTTGTAGTTCGACTGATATTGATAAGAGTTAAAGCGACTGTATACAATGTAAACGGCTACAAGAGAGTGACGTATTTAAGACAGCATGGTACGTTGAATTCGTTGATTTCGGCAAAAATCTCACCTGGTTCCTGAAGAGTAGGACACGGAGAATTCGAAAATCAGCATCTCCGCAAAAAGGGCACCTGTTTGTCAGGGACCCTTTTGACAGATAACTCTTCATTTGTAAGCAAAATGAGTTATTAGTATTGTTGGAAAGAGCATAAAAAGTAGAATTTTTCAGAATTGGGCCCCCGATTCAAAAATGTGTACTCTCGTTGATCAAAGCTTATCAGTAAACGCTATATCATATAGTTTCTACTTGGCTTTTGAACTTAGAATCACGTGTTCTCAAAAAACTGATTTTGCTGGTTGGTTACCGCACGCTCAACAGCGTCCAAGTGCAATCGTACTTTTTGTTTGAAGTTGGTTAGTGGAATAGCCGCCCAGACTTCAGCTGAAAGGTCGACCCGATTACTAGGTCACAAAACGACCTGGCTTGTTATGTAGTAGATTCACGGACTCGGAATCAAAGCGGCTGCCATCTAGCAGATGTTTTGTGAACTCTCACTGAGCGATCACGCAGAAAAAATAGATAGGTCGCGCGGGTTGCGCGCGGGTCGGGTTGACAACGGATAATGTAACCCTCAGTTTTTAATTCACCACACTTTTATTAATTTTGTTGCCTGAAATATTAAATTTATAATCGCAAATTGGAATATGTAGTTCCCTGCAGTTCAAATTTGAAGCATGTCCGTCATTTCTTTATCTTATAATGATTTAAAAAAAAAAAAAAAACTATTTCCCATTTATGGCAATGTTATTTCCCTCCATGATCACTCAACCTTTTATTATGAGGTGCACATTAGCGCTCCTACTACACTGTTCGGCGTTTGGCAATCCTCGTATGTATATATTCGTATACGCCAGTGAGGTGTGCGTCGGATCTAACACTTATCTTCCATTCTGCACGTAACATTGCACGACGTACGCTCCGCCTCCGTGTTAATTACCAACACAAAAATACCACTAGCATGTTCAACGCGACGAAACCTGTGTGTTTGGTTGCGTTCTGGACGCGCTTCTTGAAGCGCTTCCGGCTAGGCTTGACTACACACGAAGGTCGAAGTTGATAGTGAAACGTGATTATGTTCTTCTATTAGCCAACTCGTTATGTTTGAATGCTCCGTATTTTTCTGCCTACAAAATGCGTATTTGAGATCTTATTGAAAACCCGTTTTTGCGACTTACTCTTAATCAATAATTGGAAATTATTAATGGTGGGAAGCCTACACCAGAATTACCATTTTTAAAAACTGAGCGAAAGAGAGGTGATTCGAGTTTTACTAGACATTGCCACATATCGCAATATGAAAACATTTTGTGGTTAACTAGTTGTGAAGATGGTGGGAAACCATTTTTTGGCCATGTCCTATTCAGGGACGTACTGATAAGGGGCAACTCCTCCCCTGTAAGAATTTTTCACTAAGCAATTGGGAAAATTTACAATTTCAATCAGGCGAAGTTGGAAAAATCCAACAAATCAAAGGTTTTATTTTTTTGCTGCGATGTTTGGTAATTTTGATTTGAGTCAGTTAGGACTTTCACAATTTTGCCCCCCTCCTATCCCAGGAAAAACTCTTCGGTGGTACGTCCCTGTGTCTATTATTCGTCTCAGAAAAGAATAAATGTATATAGAATGACTCTATACAGGGATACGAAAATTTGAATAATTTCATCAATGTCGTTTAGTAGTAGCATGTTTCATACTTTTATTCTGATATTTACTTCACCTCTACGCTTAACGCTTACCTCCTAGGAAAAGTCACCGTACGCCACTACGTACGCCAGGTATGCGTTACGGCACTTCTCCTCTTCACCACCTTCATGATAGTCTTCTTAATTAGTAGACCGCAAACTTCTTGACAGGAGTGTCAAAATAAGATACCGCACAGAAGGTGGATTACTTAACCTAGCCAGGTTAAAAAGTTATCTCCGAACTGCAGTATGCAGACGATGCCGAGGTTCTAGGACGCTCGGCCGAAGAGACCCAAAGAACGATCTACCTATGTTTTTGTAAAAACAAACAGAGAGGATTGGTGCTGGAAGTCAATCACAAAAACAAAGCTGATGGTAATGAAATACGATGCATCTGCAAGCTCGAGCACCGCCATCAACATAGCTGGAAATGCTATCAGAGCCGGGGAGCAATTAAATTACTTGGGTAACCTGGTAGCCAACAATTGCAACTTGGACTCAGAAATCAACCAGCGGTTAAAAATGCTGGGAATGCAATGTTGATGCTGAAACGGCGATTGCTTGATAATAACGACCTCAAAATAGAAACGAAAATTGCAGTCTATAAAGCGGTGGTGCTACCCACCCTGCTGTATAGTAGCGAAAGTTGGATAGTATACTGAAGACACGTCAAGATCCTCGAGAAACTTCACCAACGGCAACTGAGGAATATCCTACGGAATAAGTGGCAGGTTTGCGCGTCAAATACAAAAGTGCTGGAGCGGGAAAATTGCGATCCGACTGAGCGCATGCTGGCGAGAAACCAACTTTGCTGGATAGGGCATGTTTGGAAAATGGACGATACCAGACTTCCGAAGCAGGCTCTGTATGGTGAGCTGGGTCAGGGCTGGAGAGCGCAAGGTGGTCAGGTGAAGCAATATAAGGATATGATTCATGTAACCCTGAAGAACGCCAATCACGATTGAACACTTTTTTGATAAGCCGTACCGTGCGCTGATACCCACACGGGAGGCTTGGGAAAAGAGGTGGCCAAGCATTCTAGGAAAAGAGGAGATTGAGTGGTTGGCAAATGCCTCTAAGAATGACCAAGATGTAGGAATCAATCACGAATACAGAAGGCGCAAACAAGTATTCAATGGCACTGGACGAAAGCGTCACTATCCTCCAAGCAGAAGTAATGGCGATCACGGTGGCCATTGATAAAAGCCAGCAGAAGGGCCTTGTTAATAAGCAAATCTATATCTGTACAGACAGTCAGTTGGCTATTAAGGCACTATCGTCACACCAAACTACATCTCTGATGGTGGCGGAGTTTGTTAACAAATTATACACCCTTGCTCAGGAGAAGCGTGTCACCATACTATGGACATCAGGACACTGCGCCATAAAAGGGGACGTGATCGCTGGCAAGCTAGTGAAGGAGGGCATAAAAAAGGAACTGGCAACACCCAGTCCGTGTCTTTCTGTAGCATACAGCGTCATAAAATCCAAAGTTAAGGCTTAGATACGTAAGCAGACGGAAATGCACTGGCAGTTGAAGTCAGCAAAACACTGATAGGGGACGCCCTCAGTAAGTATGCTAATGTTCTATAGGGCTTGACAGTAAACATGCAAGGCTCATGGTCGGACTACTAACCGGTCATGGGGCCACAAAACACATGTGGTATAAAATAGGAGTGGTAAGAAGCGGCTCCTGTAGGTACTGTGGAGAAGAGGAAGAAACCTCGATCCATATCATATGTCAATACCCAGCAATAGCCGGGACAAGACGCGAAGCACTGGGACTAGAGTATTCAGCACCCAGTGAAGTCAAAGGGATAGAGCTCAGTAAAATTCTCACTTTGGCTGTAAAAGTGAGGCTACTGAGCTGATCCTTAACAGCAACCTGAGGAATAGTTCAATGGACTACAAAGTCTGAGTACTCGGCGCATACAGCGCCACCTCACACAAATGAATGAAATGGGGTAACTGAGTTGATTTACCACACATACTTTGGTATCGACTTTTATCATCAGTTTTTACCTAACGAAAGACGATCGAAACGTCGACGTTGATAACGATGTCAGTCTCAAATCGACTTTGCGTACCGAATTCGACAAATTGGTCGTGTCTGAAATGTAACCGATTTTCAATGTCGAGAAGTGTCGATTTTTGTATCGACTATGCTTCGCGGGTAGAGTTGAGAAGATATCCAGTCATCTTCTCTGGGCCCCCGCGTCTTCAACTTTTCCTGCGATAATTATTTAAATTGTGCTCCGGTTTCTCGTGACAGCTTTAGACGCCAAACGGTTTGAGCTGTGGCAATTCTAGTCAAATGTTACCGTCTGTCCTGTCGGTATAATCGTTGTAGGTGAATAGCATTGGCTCGCCTTCCTAAGGTGCCGCATTGCAACTGTATCCCTATTTTGCATACCCCTTTCCCCTTCCGTTTCCGTCTCGAAAATGGCGAAAAAACTCAGCGACCATAAATAAGAATCGAATACCTAATCGAAAAACTTTCGACTGTGGTAGGTACGAGACAAATTCGAGTCGCGACAAGGTCGTACTTGCTTTTTTTCTCTCTCGAATATACTGTGAGTACAATGAGACGCCGTGATAATACACAAAAGAAAATTATACATTGTAAATAACTTGGTGGAGTTTTCGCCGCGCGCGACCAGATATCCAGATGTTTATTTATATTATCCAGCTTCGCCGGCTGGAGCAACGTTATAAAATACGTTTCATCGTGTGGGAGTTTATAAAACACTTGTGGGTTTTCGAGGTGAGGCGAACAAATAGTAAAATACTTGTAATACGTACGATTTATGCCGTGGACTTAATACTTTGTGGTGGATGTAATGTCGAGCCATATCGCCATATGTTGCCCCATCACAATGGTGACTTTTCTAATCGTGGCGCACGAACGTGCTTCCACTGCCGATGTACGACTGTTACTCACGTTGTAATTACGCTTTGTAGGTGGATATAGAAGTGTTCGGAGACTGAATTCCGTTTTCAATTTAATTATCTGGTCTCTAACGGGTATTTTACTGCCTGGTCGAGAGTCGAAAACGTACAGAAGCCGAGATCGTGTTCAACGGATGTTTCGAATTTCAATCTCGAATAGTCGTGACAGCAAAGGCTATACCTGTCCAAATGCAATCGTGTAATGAGAATGTAAAAAAAAAAAAAAAAATTACAAGCTAGTTAACGCGGGTAATAAAAACCAGAAAATAAAAAGTGATCTTCTCATACCGCATCCTCAGTTTGGTGCCCGGCTGTTAAGAAGGATGTTTCATGGATACTTCTACTTTTGTAGTAGTCTAGCTTGGGAACGATGGAGAGGATCAACGTAGGATCAACCCTCGGACCCATTTCCATAGGAGCGACTTCGAGAATTTGGAACAGAATGTGGAAAATGACGGTCCTGGACTGACCGAATAAACTGATTGCAGATTGACTAAAATTCTAATAGTTTGCCTGTCTACCGAAAAACTTAGCTGACAAAATCAAAAGCAGCTTCCATTGAAAAATTGAACTCCAGTGAAACATGTGCCGAAATCGACATTGAGGCTCATAAAATTTTGCAAAGAATGTACTGTAGAAAGGGGTAAGAATGTGACTGCATGGGTAAGAATGGTAAGAATGGGACAGAATTCGCTTATCAGCCGCCAGCCTGCGCAGTTTCGGCAGTGCGATGTTTAGCCGCCTTATTACAGTGATGTCGTGTTCGGCCACGGCAGAATTTATTGCCTGCACCAGTCAGTGCTGTCTTTAGAGGGGGGCTTGAGAGGCTGTAGCCCCGGGCCTCGTAGACTTTGCAGTGAAAGTAACAGTAAATTTGAATTTAAAGTCCAGTAAATTTTTGCGAACATTCGATAAAAACTTTATTATTTTAAAGGGGGCCTCACTTTACCTAAAGACGGCACTGACTAGAGTGCGCGGCAAAATCACCTGTGCGGGTGATAGCGGGGGGAAATGAAACGGTGATCATGTGTACTTTCAAATAGAAACACTGCTATCCCGATAAATAATTTGAATACGGTTGCCCTGTAGTTACCTTGTAGAATAGGGTAACTGTTGCCGTTTTAGGGCAACTACAGGGTAACCACGCTGAAGGACCGCCCACTTCTAACTTCTAGAAGTTGCCTCATATTCTCCAGCAAACTTCACGGTTGCCCGTTGGTTGCCCTTTGGTTGCTCTTGGTTGCTCATTGGTTGCCTTTCGGTTAAACAGTTTTTATTGTACAACTTTGTCCAGTATTTCCGAGATACGAGTGTTGCGTGAAAGATTGCTGAAATTGTATTTCATGCGTTCTTAAAAGTGAAAAAGCAAAGCAATTTGAAGTATAGTCAGATTCTACACCGTTGCCGTTCGAAGAAGTACGACGTACATGCTAAACGTAATACGTTTTCCGTATATATTTCTGTGTACCTACGAAACGTGTAACAGCATAGCATTATAGAGTGGCAGGTATCAGAGGATTGTGCATGGTGCATTCTTAGGGTGCATTCATGCCGGACTGAATCAGAAAATTCCGCTGATTTTTTTAGTCGCGGATCACACGGAATTTGCACCAGATATCGCATATTTGGCTTGATCAAATTGCAATGCTTCGTTGCAGATATTCAAAAACGGCAGAAGCCATTAAAGCAGCAGAGGTTAGAATCAAAAGTGACATTATTCGCCGGAAAATGTTTTCAGAAACTGAGAAAAACTGATGGGATTTACTGCGCGTGGCCTGGGGCGGTTTCTCCTACTAATATGGTAGGCAGGCAACTCACAAAACGTACGTGACAAACATTTTCATGTTCCGTTACCGTCAGGAACGCTCACTAACCCATTTCAAAAGGATAAAGTCACTTTTGATTCTCATCTCCTCAATTACTCAACAACGACACATCGAACCGTACGCTCATTACTCGTATTTTTGCAATGATATGGTGTAATCAATGCCCCTCTACCATCGCCTAGAATGCATATCTTGCTATTTCGCACACGATAATGTGTGAAAGAGGAGGGTTCGAAAGTTCAGAAACCATTCACATCTCAAAATCAATAATTTAGCCATAAGGTCTACTCCTTCAGAGCCGGTCACATATTATTCTTTATATTTCAAATGTCAATTCTATTCAATAATATGTAACTGTGTAGCTGTATGCTGACGCAGCCATTCATTATCCTATTTTTAATAATGTATACGGGTCATTCTACCGAAACCTTGTTACTTTTGTCCCAGATAGATATCTGGCAATGTATAAACAATAGGGTCCTCTAATACTGTATAAACTCAGAGGATAAATTATTGTATCTTTTTTTATTAATTTGAAGTATCGTGCCCCTACCCCTTTTGGAAATCTCATTTAAATGCTCAAAAATCCCTTCGACATAATTGTCCTTCGCCATGGATTGGACTTCAAAAATTTTTTTGTAAATATTATCTCTGCGTGTTTGGATAAACTGATGCGTGTGTACAGTTTTTGTGAGTACAGTGAACAAGTTGGTAATGCAGTACGTGTTTTAGACTCGATCAGAATCAATGCAGCCATATTTGAAAACGTGTCTCTCGCTTTTTTGTCCTTCACCGTGGTCAAATTTGAACCAGTCAGAAAACAGACACAGAGCAAATATTTCTGAAAAAGGATGCTGTGGGTGGAAGGAAAACTGAGTAATTATTAAGGTAAGAAAGTGAGAAAACATTTTTTCTAGTCCAGTTTAGTGCAGTGAAAATGCAGTCAGCCACAGAAAAATATTTCAAACGAATCAGAAGTTGAATAAACCACAAAACGAGAAAAAACAACGAAAATCCGGATTTTTCCCAAACTTTCCGGACATTATTCAAAAATTCAGATATTTTTTGCCGAAGGTCGATCAATCCGGAGCACCTGGCAGCACTGGTACGAGTTCATTGATGTGCGTGTGGAAGAGTACGTGCGTATTCACAGTACACGGGCACGCGTGCGCGTAGGAACTCCTTTCTATAGCCAACAGTTCCTTCAACGTGAGCTGCCATTCCTTCAGCGTAGTGGTCTTATCATTTTGAGCCCCCTCTGTCTCCTCCCCTAGGAAGTATGCTATTGGTTTAACCTCATAAATACGTTCTATTATATGCATATAAATGATTTCGATGAAAAAACAAGTAATAATGTTTTGTCTTTATTTTTTTAAAAACAAAAAAAGCATGAATTATCAAGGTTTCGGTAGAATGACCCATATATAAGAGATAGGTACCTCATTTTCATTTCCTTTCAGGATTTTTATTGGATTACATCCTCATTCCCTTCTTTTACATAATATGTATATATTCAATCTTGTTTTCCAGTTAATATAGCCTGTGACTTTTACACTTTTATTCCATTTTCGCCTGTGATATAAGTGAGTGCGTCTTCATGGGGGAGTAGTACTGAATTGAGAACATCCTGGGAACCATAGGGCAATAAGAGGGCAATTCAGAAGGGCAACTGAGAAGGCAACCACGGGGCAACAAGAGAGCAATCCAGAAGGGCAACCACGAGGCAACCAGAGGGCAATCCAGAAGAGCAACTGAGAGAGCAACCATGGAGCAACAAGAGGGCAATCCAGAAGGGCAACCGATAGGGCAACCATGGGGCAATCTGAAAAGGCAACTCAGATGGCAACTTGAGGGCAACATGTTGCCTTTTTACGCAATGGTAAAATGGTGCGTTCTGATTGGTCAGTGCTGGAGTGCTGGAGGGCAATTACAGGGCAACCAGTTGCCGTTTGCAGGGCAATAAGTCCGGGGCAATTTCAGGGCAACCAAATTCTTTATCGGGATCTTCAGGAGGGGAACAAACGAGTAGAAATTACCAGTGGAACTGATCATAATTCAATTTTTAGGGTCGGCTACACTGTAGCCGAGCCTATTGCAATCAAAATTTCCATTTTTTTTCTGTTCCAGTATATTAGTTCCTACCTCCTGACACTAGTAGCGCTGATAGTGATTAATTTGCCTTGTTCGAAAACCGAAACTTGATGTTCTTAAGTTCTTATTAACGAAATACGGGCTTACGTTGTTTAGGGAGCGTTGTTACGTTTTATATTTTGAATTTTACTTTACGACGGAATTATTTCCACGAGAAGGTAAAAGATAATATGCTTGTCTATGATGAGGAGCGAGATGTGAGAATCGTCAGCTAGGATTAGTGTTCTAGTGTTCAGTTTTAGTGTTTAGTATTATCCTTCGAGCATACAGTGATATGGTCGAAGTTTTATGTTCATAGCCAGTTACCAGTTAGTAGCGAAAAGCGAACGATTATTGATGTAGCATGTGAAGATGTTATCAGTAAATCAATGTGTTGAAGTGAACATTGTTTGTAACAATGTCTTTTGCATCCTACTATAAGCGTGTAACATTATTCTGACAAATAAGTCATAGGACGTACCTACTATGTATGTCCCACGCGTAATTATTATTATCAAGCAAACAGAGAATCTACTAGCCTGAATATTACGTTGTTTTCATTCCCTTAGAAGTGGATAAATGTTCGCTAATCATTTGACGTTTTTAGGGTCGGCTAGGAGTAGTGTTGGTATTTTATCTGTTGATCAATTGCTCCTCAGAAATTAGAATTGGATGAAATCTTGAAATATTTGATCAGATGATCAAAGTGCGAATGTTGCGGAGCCTGCAGCTTCGCAGTCTGAAGCCTATTGCACTTACCATGTGCATCTATCAGCTCTTATATTCCGGAACAAAAGACGTTTCGGTTAAAACATGATTACCAATAGGTCTTTTTCTTGATATCGTTTCCAACAACTGCCAATAAGAGATAGCCCGCTGCGGAAAATTGACAGATGCCAGATAATGCTAATCCTGTCAGCGGATCTGTCACAGAATGTCAGCATGAGAACCAATCAGAATCGAGCAAGGGCGGGCGATTTTACGTGATACAACGCGACAGAACGTGACACAACGCGACAGACATACGACGGAGCACCTGTCAATGCAGTGATACGACTGGCAGTATTTGCCATATTCTATCAACAATCTGTCAGAGGCTTCGTCAGATTCTGACGGTACTGTGTCACATTTTGGCAATGCTGTCACGTTCTGGTAGTATTGTGTCACAATGTAGCAGCGCCCTGTCACATCCTAGCAATATTCTGTCGCATTTTAGCAGCACTCGAATCCGTTCTGACAATATTCTGTCCAGGGACGAACCCATACGGGGAAAGGGGCAACTCCCCCCCCCCGTAAGAATTTTTCACTCAGCAGTTGGGAAAATTCACAATTTCAGTCAGGTGAGTTGGGAAAATCCAACTAGTTACCAGTGTTGTTGTTGGTGTTCTTTTTTTTCTTTTCTCTCTCTCTCTCTCTCTCTCTCTCTCTATCTATCTATCTCCCCCTCCCCCCTTGGTCTGATACTTGGGAATTGAGTTGAGAAGTTGGAAAAACCCAACAGGTCAGAAGGTGAGTTTTTTTTTTTTTTTACTTTGATACTTGGGAATTCTGAGTTGAGTCAGTTGGGGCTTTCACAATTTTTACCCCCCCCCCCACCTACTCTCTCTAAAAAAAACTCTTCGGTACGTTCCTGATTCTGTCGCATTTTGGTTAACCTATCCCTCATTTCTGTGCGCTCCTCCCCGACACACAAAATTCCAACAGCCAAAATTCATGAATGAAGATCAATGTTATTCTAATATTTTATATTTTTACAACTAAATATCTATCTACACAAACATTAATATTGAATTAATTCTAGAACAACTCTTGATCCTTGGTTATCCTGGTTATCTGTTGAAAAGAGAAAAAGAAAATTCACGAAGTAATAATTTTAGTTAATACGTACAATAATATTTTAGATAGAATCACATCCTAGAACTGGGTATCAGTTCTACCATAAAGCCATGCACAACCAGCAGCTATGAAAAGGTGCACAAAGTGCTAACAGGTGAAATGTTCTTCACATTCGAATGATGCTATTTTGTAGCCTCTCCGTTCATACAAAGCTAGAATTTTTCGAATTTTTGTGTCTTCATTTTTTGAAAATTTTCCTGACCGTATCCTTAATTTTTCCACATAATAACAGAGATCCTATATCGGGGGGAAAACTCGAAGATATAAGGAAGGATTTTTATCAACATTTTCACTGTCCACAACATGAAATATAAAATAATTTTATCTCCACCCCAACCCCCTCCAGACAAAACCCTTCATTATGACCTTGTGCATGAAGACTCAAGATAGCTTCGAGCTTTGACTGGAAAATTCTAAAGCGGCTCGACAGTATGAAATCTGCTTGTCCGGAAATTAAGGCGTAGAATTAGGTACATATAACCCCGTAGCCATTGGAGGCAAGCTGGGGTTGAGCCTCCTCAAAAGGTATCCTGAGTCCCCGTAGGCAAAGGTATCACCCTTAAGAAAATCATCATTAAGCTGAACGAGAGAGAAAAAAGGGATGAAGAGAATCAATATCACAGAAACATTTTAAAATTTAGAACAAAAGCTTGGTCAACTAATTTGAGACGCTTGGATTGGGAATGGGGTTTGAATGTAATGGCCCCAAGTTACCTGAGCCTGTTTAGACAGAGGTGAGACACTCAAGACCAGAGACCCGAGCAGCCGCATACACTCGAGATTGTGCTCGGGAATATTCATGAGAAAACTTTGTATTCGGGTTTCGTTTTTGACGTCATAAAACCCGACAACAGTGACGTAGTCGGAATCTTCCCGGGGGAGGGGGGGGGGCAAAATAAGATTTTCAAGGGAGAAAAAGTATTTTATGAAAATGAAGGTAAAATTACTGCTTGAGTGAAAATTTTTTTACATATTTTACATTCAAATTTCAGGTGCCTTGGGAGGGGGGCATTTTCCCCCATTGCGCCTCCTCCCCCCTTTGGCTACATCACTGCCTCGTAGAAATGTTCACATTATATACTATGTATATCCCCAAGCCCCCCCCCCCTGGTAAACAGTCAGCACACCCCACCGCAGATGGCCAGCCACGGGCCTGAAGTAAAAACATATACAGTAGACTCCGGATTATCCGACTTTCGGGTTATCCGAGTTAGTTTATCCGACCCTACCCTGCGACTTATCCGACCTACTAAGGTCGGTTAATCCGAATGGAATGTATGTAGATACATTACGTACGTTGTTCAACCGGTGCGACAGCACGGCGTTGCGAAATCACGCGGCCAAAAAAAGAATCACAATTAAAAAAAAAAAAAAACTTTGGTCACCGACGATTTAAAAAAATTACAATTTGTGATTTATTATTACATAAGTATTGTTTTTTCACTTATTTATTCCTTTTTAAAGCCAAAGTTCAATTTTCTGAATAAACAATTTCTTTTTAAATTTTGTGCACGTTATTTCTACATTGAAAATATTCATTTCGGATTATCCGACACCTTTTTCGGCATCTGATCAAGCTTCAGCCCTGATTAGGTCGGATAACCCGGAGTCTACTGTACATATGGTTTGAGGAACCGATCAAGAATCTTTTGACCGGCCGGTGGACCGGCCAGAGGCAGTTTTTCCCTACCCTCCTTCACCAATCCGCCTCTAAAATAAGTAGTAACTAAATATTACATTAAATGACATAGATATGACATAACTTATTGATAAATTACAATACTTTTCAGAATCCGCTTGTTATAGTCCGCACTGAACGCCAACGATAAGCATGACCAATACGAAATTTGAAATGAAACTGAAACCACTTCTAGACTCCAGGCAAGATATTGAACATGATCATGAACGCAGTGTGCCAGCAACTTGTGAAGGCACTGACGCGACGGCGCCTTTTTAACTTACAATTACACGGCTGGCGCAAAGGAAAAGATACGCACACGAAGTACAAAACACAACCTTCGCGTTTCTCTGCGTTTAACCGTGTGACAAAAAAATGAAAAAATTCTGGCATTACAATGAAATTCTGGCACCTCTTCTGTCAACGCTTACTCCGGTGGGCGGAGTTCCAGCTGTGACACAAGATCTGACTCGATTTGGCTCAATTTGTCAGTGACAGATTGACAGAAATTGTGATTTTTCCACAGCGGGAGGATAGTTTCTAATTTTTCAGTCGAGAGCCGACCCTCTTCCAACAGCTAGCTGCTTGTTTATTAATGATGCAGTTAAAATTTAGGACAGATTTTCTTTGAAAGTGAATTTCTAATCGACTTAATGATAGCTGAAGTTTGCTACACGCTTACGGATAAATGGACGCTATTAAGCGTTAGGGATCCAACCGACATTTGTAAACAAAATGAGTTATTAGTAGGTATCGTTGGAAATAGCGCAAAAAGCAGAACTTTTCAAACTTGGGCCCCGATACGAAAATGTGTACTCATATTGAAAGAATCTCATCAGTAAACGCTATGTCATATAGTTTCTACACGGCTCTTAACTCCGAATCATGTGTTCTCAACAAACAGATTACTTACGCTTAACAGCGTCCAAATGTCCATGATCACCCATTCATACCACTGATGAGACGCAACTGTGCCAACATTTGCAACTCTGATTTATATCCCAATGGTACTAGGTGTATTTTAGGAGTAGATACAGAAATTAAATATTGGATCGTACAACATACCCTGGAGCCGATGGAGATAGTGCCCATAGTTTAGTAGTGACGAAATGTAAATTTAAATTTAAAAAACTGAACAAGAAGAAGGTAAAAGCAAAATGGAATTTGAAGATACTGAAAGAAGTAAAGAAAAGAGAATATTAAAAAGAAGTAACAGTAGATTAGAAAAAACTGTTTAATAATGTTGAATGGTCGAAAAAGTTTCAAATATTGAAGAAGATAGGAGTTAAATACATACATATACATATATGTTTTTTTTTTAAAAAAAAAAGAGTAATATGAAACTTATAAAATAATCAAAAGGCTCAAATTACATACATAGGAAGAAGTGGGAGAAGCGAAAATTCAAAAAGGAGTGAGACAAGGTAGCTAAGTAGGTGTTTATCACCAGTACTGTTTAACCTATTTATAGAAAAAGTAATTGAAGGAATGAATGAAAGGACATCAGGCGTGATAATACGTGTACAAGGGGTGGCTGTTAGAATGATAAGGTTTGCAGATGATATTACAATAGTGGAAAGAAGTAAAAAAGAACAACTAAAGAAAACGTTGAAAAAGTTGGGGAAAAAATTGAAAATAAAATAATATAAAATGAAGATGAATTTAAAAACAAAACAAAAGCGATGTTCACTTGAGATTCCTCGGTTACTCCCCATCCGTCCCAGTTCGAGTTGGGAAAAAGGATGATGGAACCATCTCTTTACACCCTGCATTGTTCATCGCCACTTGTATGCATATGAAATTGCATACTCAATTTCCCGTAAATATGAAAATGCCTACTTAATTCCTAATAGATTTGTTTTGTTTAGTTTTGCATTCTTACGCAGCTCACGTCATTTCTTGTAATGTTTGTGAATTTCTGGTTCTTATCGTCTATAGTTTTTAATTTTTTGTTCAGGGTTTCTCATGTTTTTTTTTCTTTCTTCAAAAATTTATTTTTGTTCCAAAAAATCTGATTTAACGATAAGAGAAAGAGGGGCAAACGTTTTTACCAGAAAGGAAAGTAAAAAACTAAACCTTCTCAAATTAAATATCCAATTTCGTCCCGTGGAGATCAGACGTCGTGATTGAGAAACAGAAGGGGGGAGGGCTAATTCGTGAAATACCCGGCATGCTCTGTGTACGAATGAAGTTTCTGAATTCGTCACATTCAGTTAAGTAAATTACGTTGTTTTTCCTCAGTTGTTGAGGAAAAATTCAAATCCAAATCGGAAATTGAACTGGTATAATTTTTTGACTAATTTTTCCCAAAATTTATACCGTTTACTTAAGCGAATCTCGGTAACAGAACGTTACCGCTAAATTTGGACAGCGAATTAAACCTCAACGAGCAAATTTGAGTAGAAATAAATGCTTAACTCAAATTTTTTAACTTCGAAAATTTCTCCGTACGTCATATTATCTTTCCTTGCACAAAAATTGTTTGGAAAGCTTTTTCTCCGAGACCCAGTTCAAATTACCTAATTTTTTGTGAGGAATTCCAATCCGATTTTGAAATTGAGCTGGTGTATTTTGTAATCAATTTTACCGAAAATTCGTACAATTTTTTTAGCCTCACGGAGCATCTTCGCCGAATTTAGACGATTGATTTGAACTCAGTCGCATTTTTTAATTACAATTTCTTTATACATATAAGTTATACATCATGTCATTTTCGGGCGAAAAATATTTTGGAAAGCTAATATACTCAGATTAAATTCAAATTAGACAAATTTGAACCCAATTTTAGAGTTGAGCTGGACTAAATATTCTTAACTAATATTACTGATAATTTACACAATATTATGAGCGTGTATCAGGAACGGAGCATCGCTGCCAAATGTAGACAACGAGTTTAAATTCAACGAATAAAATTAACCGGGAATAAATGGTCAACTCTTCTTTTTTTTTTCTTTTTTTTTTCAAACAGTTTCCCAATATTTTTTTTTGTGAGAAAAATTATGCGAAGACCTCTGGCGCTAGAACCTGATGAAAATGACTCAATTTTTCGAGATAAATTCAAATCCGCCTTCAAAATTGAACTGGATTAATTTTTGACCAGCTTTACCCCGTTTCTTGTGTGTATAACGGGATTAGAACATTACCACTAAATTTAGACAAGAGATTTGACCTCGGCGAGCGAAACTAAATAAGAAAAAGTGTTCGATTCAATTTTCTTGATTTCTGAAAATCTCTCTATTCTATCTCATTTTGTGCGAAAATTTTTCGGGATGTTCCGTCGCTGAAACCATCAGGTGGAAATAATACAATTTTTCGAGACCAATTCAAATTGGCAGTCGAAATTAAGATGGAGACGTTCTTTGACCAGTTCAGTTTTATCCTATATATTTATTAAGTATATCTCGACAATGAAGCGTCGCCGCCAAATTCAAACGAGTCTGAACCCAGCGAACAAACCCACCACATCGTTTTGTTTTGGCTAACAAGACTTTCACAGAACTCATGATCACACGCTCCTAGGATTTCGAGAAATGCGATGACCCATTAAACAGTTGCAATACTTAGAATCACGGTGTCCAACTTCGAAATGGAGTATTCTTCTGAACCACGGTCTGAAATTTAGTGACCCTGAAATTTAGTATAATTTCAAGTTTGGGTGTCAAAAATGTATTTTCAGTGTTCTCGAAAGTATTAATATAATTAACGAAAATAAACTGATTTATTTAATGGTTCTTTTTTTTTTTCACCAGTTATTTTAACTATAACAAAAATTAACGCCGCATTTAGTTCTGGTTTGACTAACAGTGCTGACTTGTATCTATATAAACCTATGGTAATGGCACGTACTCCTGGTATTCTAGAAATGCAATTTATCAAACATTCGTGTTATTAGAATTGCAGTTTAAATATCGAAGGCGTACTTCTGAAATCAACAACTTAGAATTCGGCGACACTGAAAGGTTAGTTACATTACATACATCAGTAATTTCAACTTCTGATATTATAACTTGGTTTTGGCAGTGCTCTCGAAAGTATCAGGGTAAGAAATGAAAACAAGTTGATTTGTTTAGTCGTACTTTTTTTATTTAGCATGTAATTTGTTTCAGCTAACCAAAATTCGCGCTACGTTCCATTTTGTCTTAGCTAACAACACACTGATATGTACAACTCCATCGTTTTCAGTACATATGCCCTTAGAATTTCTAGGCAAGAATTCTATTCAGCATTTGTGATTTCAGAATTTCAGTTCCCAACAGCAAAATGCCATTTATGTCACACAGATCGGTAATCTCAA
The DNA here is from genome assembly GCA_031841125.1 of Acanthococcus lagerstroemiae. Classification (NCBI taxonomy): domain Eukaryota; kingdom Metazoa; phylum Arthropoda; class Insecta; order Hemiptera; family Eriococcidae; genus Acanthococcus; species Acanthococcus lagerstroemiae. The sequence continues at coordinate 11,985,724 of CM063106.1, read as the reverse complement.
CTTAGATATCAAAACCGTTCTCCTGTGTTTTCAAAAGTATCATAGTATCAGCGATGAAAAAATCGATTCGACCAATCGTCGCTTTTTATTTTGGAATGAGTACAGTTCAAGCAGGGGGGAGTTAACCCCTCTCCCCACGGACTTGATTTTTTAATTTAAAAATACAAAATAACCCGCCACTAGATAGTTTTTATTTAATTAGTATTATTATTCCTGTTCTTTTTCAACCACCACCTCCCCCCCTTCTTGAGAAAACCCTGGATCTGCCTATGGTTTAAGCTAACGGCTGCTTTTGGATATGTTTCGACTGCCAGCCAGCTTTATATGTACGATTCCACAGTTGTAAAGGCCCCTAATATTTCTAGAAATGCAATCTATTGAACATTTCCGATATTAGAATTACGGTTTTCAACATCCCGATACACAAAATCCCCCCAGTTATATGAGTAACTAAAGGGGAACGAAGGGTAACTGCCGGGTTTCTAGGTAATTTGAGGGTAACCGAGGGATGCAAATGGGTAACTTTTCCGCGAGTAACCAGAGGGTGACTGATTGTGTATTGGGATGCACAAAATCCCGCTAGTTACCCGGGTAACTAAAGGGGAACCAAGGGTAACTGATGGGTTTCTGGGTAATCTGAGGATAACCGAGGGTAACAAATGGGTAACTTTTCCGTGGGTAACTAGAAAGTAACTGATTGCGCGTCGGGTAGTATTTAAGGCACTATTTTAGGTAAGAACTAAAATTAACTGGAAAACGAAATGTAAGTCAAGAAATAATGACTTAAAAACTAGTTTTAAAATGTATGTGGCAAAAGGTTACCAAAGGAAATGAATTTTTGGACTTGAGCAGGAGCAACCCTGCTGTATACCATGACTAAAAAATTATTATCATCCGTCGAGAACTTCAGCTGTGCTGGAGATTTAAATTCGTGACTGGAATAACTTCACCTTTTATGGAGTAAAGACGGTCGAATAAATGTAGTCTAATGCGTTTAAATTATTCTGAACTCTTCAAAAAAAAATGTATAGACTACTCGCTAACTGTCAAAAAACACATAGAACCGGTTTCCAGTGGTAAAAGAAACATGCTACCTCAGGAGGAAGAATACACTACCTCAGGAAAGTACAACTTCCTCACATCTACATTGAATAATTTGAACAAAATTCTAATTTTAAAATGTACTCCTTACCTAAATACAAATCATTGCAAACCCACAATAAATGCATATTTTCTTTCACCAAAATTCAGAAAAAAATCTACACACCGCTGCAAAATTACAATTTCGTTAAATGTCAGGTAAGATCGCTTTTATTTATGAACATTCAAACTTAATGTATCAACTCACAGTAGGGCTCTGTACACTTCGCAAAAAGGTATGCTCAGCCGCCATTTTTAATTCCCCCTGCTACCTCGATCATCGCTCACGATACTTTCCACGAAACCATGATGCGTTTGCTTGTTGAAAAAAGTAAGGATCAAAACACCGGATGAATCGTCTCCCATAAGAAAAACACACGGAGCAAAGATCAATATTTTACTACTTGAGAAAAAGAAATTTGTTAGAAACCAGAAGTTTATTAGCAAATGCTCAGAACCTTCTGGATTAAAATTGTGTACCTTTCGTTTCTAACAAATTTCTTATTCTTAGGTAGTAACATATTGATCTTTGCTCCGTGTGATTTTCTTACGGGAGTCAATACATTCATTGGGACAAAGACGGGTATTTTTGCTAACAGTAACTCACTCTGTGACGTCACGGGAAGCGTGATAAGCGCGTTTGTGACGTTGAAGAAAACGCGCCCATTTCTAGCTTCCTCCATTCCATTCGCATCAAGACACTCCGCAAGAAGCGCTAGTGTGATGGACGAGATGGTGATGGTCATGTGGTAGTCACGTGGTCAACCCTGTGTAAAACTCTCACGAGAATAAAATGGGACATTTTCGTTAAAAACAGAATTTTTTATGAAATTCTTTTTTGATACTAGATAACTAGGATGATGGATGACTGAGCTTCAATTTAAGCCATTGCAGAAGTTGAAAAACTTTTTATACCATTAGGAAAACCGTTTCAAAGTTACATTGAGTCTTATGGCTATCAGTTCAGTATCACCTTCTCGTCCTAGTTACGCGTAATCCACTAGAAGCGATTCTTTTGCGTCCTCATGCAAACAGTGGGGTGCCTCTACACGTAAAGAGCAGTTTTTTACGTTTTAGGGTAAAAAACCATGTAAAAAGGTAACTGATGTAAAATAAGTAAAGTACGTAAAAACCGTAGAAAACTTTGTCAAAAACATAAAGTAGTATGCTGGCATCTGCTGGATGTTCGAGTGTATTACAGTTTTTTACATATTACAGACAATGTAAAAAACTTCAGTTTTCTACACATGTAATTTACTTGATATTTTACGCGTAGAAAACATGTAAAGTAAAAAACAAAATTTTACGGCCCAACACTTCATGCGAATACTTGAATAGGGCTTTTCCAATACTCCATATTGCATACTTATTCTCTTCTCCTATTATCATGTTGGTAGTGTATGATAACAGAATTTGATGTGCGAAATGGGCCCGATACATGAAAACGTCGAAGATCAGAATTTTTTGAGAAAGTTTGAATTCTTTCGGCAACGCAAACGTTGCTGAATTGCGTTGCCGAAAGTGTCAGCCAAAAATTGAACTGTTATTTAATGAAATCGATGATCATACGATAAGAAATGATCAAAAAACGAAAATTTCGAATTATACAGAGAATAGAGGAGACAGATGAAGCATCATAAATAGGGCTAGGAAAAATATGCTTTGCCATATTTTTTTCCATTGCGCCACAGTGGGTTATGTTTGGTATCTGGACGAATCAGAAGATTTTGAGTAAAATGAGCTGCGCATATTTTTCAAAAATTGGCATATTTTGATTCTCTGAGCATATTTTGGCATATTTTAGCTGATTTTTCAGCATATTAGGGAATATTTCACTGAAATTCACAATTTTGAAGAATATTTGCCAATTTTTTTCACTGTTCATGATCAACACTGTTAAATTGCATGTTACAAGAAAAAGGTCTCAGTGTATAGTTACCAATGAGGCCTTTTTCTTCTGACACATCACAATTCTTGAAAAATTAAAATTAATTGAAAAACATAAGAGCATGAGAACATGACATTTCTGCCATCCAAAAAATAATTGACGTATGTTCTATGAGAGCTAAATGGAACATACGTCAATTATTTTTGTACGGCAGATTTGTTGGATCACAATGCTCTGTATCAAAGTCATATAGATACACCAAGTTAGACGACTAGCGCGTTTCCGCGTTCTGCCGTCATGCCAGCGCGCTGCTATCGCTGAACTCCTTTGTTTGCATTGCGCTTATATGGACATTTTTACGTTTTTGCGGATTAGCTCAAAAACTATCAATTTTAATGAAAAATTGGAAAGAGCTAAATTTGTTCACCTAGGAATTTCCCATCGAATGCGAGGAAATTCGAAATTTTTATGGGTAAAATTTTGAAACTGATCTTACCTGATAGAAAATAACAGGTAGAATAAATTTTGTTCTTTTCACTTTTTCATAAAACTCGACCGTTATTGAGATAAACGCAAAACCTTGTTAGGGCTCCCAACGTTTACATTGATTTCACGGCAGTCGAACGCTGCCAGCGCTGCTATCGGGATAAATTATCGTAACATACGAAGTTCAACATTGGTTAAATGGAGAGTCGAACGACTTGGTGTATCTATATGACTTTGCTCTGTATTTACAGAGGAAAGAAAGAGCTTTAAAAAATCTGTGATTTGATACCCATATTGCAAAAGCATATTTTGGCATATTCTTGGTTTTTGGAGAATATTTTTAGCATATTTTTATCAGTAATGCGGCAAATTTTATGCGCATATTTTACATTTTTTTGAGCATATTTTTCCTAGCCCTAATCATAAAAGGTACCACACGAAAGACGAAACTCAAAACTCAATGATAAGACCATAATATGGACGCTATTCAGCAAAAGGGAACCAATTGGCAAAATCCGCTTTTTGAGAACACGTAATTCGGAGTTCAAGAGCCATGTAGAAACTATATGACATAACTAGAGACCGGATTCCTCGGCATTTGTCACTTTTGTTCCTGAAGGGGCAGGAGCGTAATTTTTACATATGAGCACAAATCGGAGTGAATGGAGCCCAGGAAAAAAATTTTATTTTGCCGAAAAATGCCGGAACATGCTGAAAATTGCAGATTTCGCTAATTCCATCACACTTTTCATTAGAAATCATCTGCATCACGCATACAGTCATTGACAGTGAAAAAATAGGGAGAAAAATATTTCTGAAATGTCCTGCCCGTGTTTCGAAGTACTCGGAGATCATGAAATGTGAATTACCTCCCGACGTTATTATCACGAGATGGGGCTCATGGGTACGAGCTGCAGTATTTTTCGCCAACAGATTCTCAGCATTTTCCGAGCTCATTTCAAACCTTCCTGACAACTTGCAAGAGATGAGTAAAATAAAGGCGCTGATGACGAATAAGAGTCTACCAAGCGATTTGACCTTCATTAAAACGTATGCTTCCTTCTTACCAGACGTCATACAGAAATTAGAATCTCGCGGCTTGTCCCAAAGTGCGCAAGTGGAGGAAATAGAAAATGTTCGAGCCAAAATAGCCAACATTCCTGGACCAAGAGGGGTCATCCTGAAAAACAAATGGGATCCCGTCTTTACTAAGAACGTCGGCTTCTCTAAGTTACGAGATCTTGCTGCCTCTCTCATCGACAGTACGCTTCTTACGTCCGACATTTCACAAGATCCGGTTGTACTCAGCTCCTATACATACGCGCCGCTCGTCTCAATTGACGTGGAAAGGTCTTTTTCCGAGGACAAAAATCTCTTAACCGATAAAAGGTTTAATTTGAAGGAAGGGAACATCGAGAAGCACCTCACCGTGCTGCATAACGATAAATTTGTCTAAAAATGCATTTTCTTTCATCTATGAAATAGAGTTTCATTACTTCTTTACTTTTTTGTTGCTTTTGAGGGGTTTTTGTAGGCTACTGCCGAATAATGCCGAAAATGAAGTTTTCAATGCCGATTTTTTCGCTTTTTTCGTGCCGAGGAATCCGGTCTCTAGACATAACGTTTACTGATAAGCTTTTTTCAACGTGAGTACACATTTCTGAATCGGGGGCCCAATTTTGAAAAATTCTACTTTTTACGCTCTTCCCAACGATACTACTAAGGTGCTGACTCATTTTATGTACAAATGTTGGTTGGTTCCCTTTTGCTGAATAGCGTCCATATAACGAAATTGCGATTATCTCCTTATCATTTATAATACACTACCAATTGATAAGAGGACAGGCGAATAATTATGCAATATGGAGTACTGAAAAAGCCCTATAACACCCGAGTATTGCAATACGCCATCTATTCTTTGGGCATTGACGGCCACAGAACGCCCAAAGATATGGCGTATTGCAATACTCGGGTCTCGGGTGTTATAGGTGCTCTACTTAAATCAGCTTTTTTGTGATGCCTATGATCTGTGAAGCTGTGACACATACAGTGATGTGCTGATGTGACACCAACTGTCTTCGCACCCTAATCCCAGTAATCACACAGCTCTGACCTTAAACACGTAATCTTGTAATCAGTAATCACCTAATCGCCCCACTGAGGTTAAGTACTTCTATAGTCAACACATAACACATAGGTATAATTAATCCGTCATTTTGTTTGCAAAATAAATCATTTTTTCCAGTTTTGGGGAAAACTGATCGATTTTTCGAATTTTGGTTATATTTTTGGTTTCTATATTATGAGAAAGAAGTTATAAAATACCAATACTGGCCCAGCCCGCAGGCTATTCTAAGCGACATGCTTGACGTCATGAAGCATGGTGTATGAAGGCTAATGTTTGTATATATTTCGCGCGAGATATATACAAACATTAGCCTTCATACACCATGCTTCATGACGTCAAGCATGTCGCTTAGAATAGCCTGCGGGCTGGGCCAGTATTGGTATTTTATAACTTCTTGAGAATTAACAATTCGGGCCGTCCAGCGCTAGTATCGACTACTCTTATCAGCGACCAAAAGGTAAAGTTTTTGAGACATGCAGCAAAATCTTGGAATCTAGGTATAAAAATAGTCTTAATAAAAGAAAATTCTGTGTTTGAAAAATTCATTTCTCTTTAAATATTTTAAAAACGTCTTACTTTTCGTGATATTTCAATTTTAATGAGTAAGTATGTACATTAATGGTGGAAATGTATAAATGCATAGATTCACCTTTTTACCTTTTACTACTTATCACTTCGACTCGATAGCGACGCGCTCTGACGGATGTACGGCCCGAATAAACATATCACTAGGTAATAAATAATGTAATTATTCAACTACAAGAAGGTATTTAAAGTTTTCTTACATTCTGTAAGTTCATATTCATATTATATTTATGGAAAATGATGAAAATTAATTATCAGACGACAAATAATGATTTGCATGCGCTACTAGACTAAAACTGGAACCCAAAATCCAAATTTTTAACCAGAGTTTTTAAAAAGTTAGTCATTTTCGAGATATGATTGATTTTTAAAATCGCTTTCTGTAAACAAAATGTCGGATCAATTGTACCAGACGGTACTAAGTTCATACCATATCACCATATCATGCTTATCGCGTCTTCGCTTGTAAATACATTTCTTATGTGAAGTTTCAATGAGTTGAAAATTCTGACCAACGCAAAGTTATTTCGCCATTCACCATGGTAATTTATCTTGGTTTAAATAATTTCAGATCTCAATATTGCGAATCTTAAGACCACGTTATGTACAACTTACCCTGAAGCTCGAGTGTGCTCTCTGAAGTAAGTAGTTATACCTAAGTACTTGTTGCTTAGATAATATTCGTTCACGTGAAAGGTTTATCATATATTTTTTAATCTAAGGTACTACCTAATATGTTTTATTAGAAGTGTATTTTTCTACTCGTATCCGTTATTTATATTTCTCATTTGAATGCACGTTTCAGAAGTTACAAAATGCGAACGGCGATTATTGGTTGTGGATACTCGGGTCTGTCAGCCATACGAAGATGCATCGAATTCGACATTGATTGTATCGCTTTCGAACTATCGGGCCAAGTTGGTGGATTGTGGGCTTACACAGATAAAGTTGGATGTGATGAATTCGGGATACCAATTCAGACAGGCTTGTATGACAGCTTACGGTAAGTTGAAGAACACTAAGGAGTCTATAAATACCATGTTCGATTATAACCTCTGTTAGCAGATATAGACAAGATCATAAATCCAATGATCTAAGCTCACGATAATTATTCTAAAAATAAATAATCACGGATTCAAATCAAAAGATCATTTGAAAAATATTAAAATATGGTCTTATGATCTTCCTGATCTGTACATCATTGATATAGAAATCCTGAGGGACAGATAGGGAAATTACTCTCCCTGAAAAAAATCAGTTCCCCTCCCTGTCTTAGAGAATTGCTATATTGCTACTGAATGCGAATACAACTTTGTCCATGCTCAATATAAAAATAAGATTTAAAATGCCTCTTAGAAAATTTCAGAGATAAGATTTTTGGTTGGTTATTCTGAAATTAAAAATGTCTTGGCCCTTCCCTTCCCCTTGGGGAAATTATAGATCACATCTGCTTCGATGTCGATTTTGTCTGATTTTTGTGATCTTTTTGATCGTAGAACATCTTAAAAATCTGACGAAGATCACAAAATCTTATATGATATTTTTGATCTGAAGATCATACATGACCTTGCCCATCCGTATCTGTCAGATGATCTCCTCGATTAACTCTGAATATATCCAAAAAAAAGAACAAAACGTTTGTGCTTATCCTTATAAAGCCAAAATACTAGGAAAAAATAATTGGAACTTACATTAGTTGAAAATATATGTTATCTAAATTTCACCTCAAGCCCACAAGGCCATAAGATAGGGGCAAAAGCAGTTTTGTAATTTATGTTATTCAGGATTGGTATAATGAAAATTGGTACCACTTATTTTGAAGGTAGATGCAAACTGCTAAGAAAAATAAAAAATGTCGAATAACCTATGTAGTATTTGAAGTGTTGAATGTTTCTCCAGACTTCCAAGTTTCAGGCTGTCAAGCTCAGACTTCTCTCTGAATATCTACATTTCTACTTAGTATACAACCTAGTCCTAGTAATATTATCCCATTGTTTTGCAGAACAAATTCCCCAAAACAGATTTTAGAATTGCCAGATTTTGAATTCATAACCAAAGAGGACACGTGCTACCCACATCACACCGAGGTACAACGATATTTAAAAGAATTCGCCGAGCATTTCAATTTGATACCTCACATAAAAGTACGTGATTGGAAATTCTATCCAGTTCTTCCATTAATTTAACGTCACCGATCTGCGAATTTATTCGATAAATATTCGAATTTCAGTTCCATCATTACGTGAATCTAGTCACCCGGTCGAATGATCAGTGGAAAGTAGAAGTGAAAAATCTGAAGTCTGGTTGTACCGAAATTCATTATTTAGATGCTGTTATGGTTTGTAATGGGTGAGCGTAACCAAGAATAAATACCTCAGTTTTGAAGATTACAGCTTTCATTGTTCTGGTGGAAAATTTATGAGCACACAAAGTCTACTCTGATGTTTGATTTTGATAATGCAATTGTAAATATTTGATTTTGATAATGTAAAATTGTAAATACTAATGTATTCATGGAGGAGTGGATTTAAAGCTGTTCATTGGCAGGGCCGGATTTAGCTTTTTGCCGCCTCTCATCCTTATTTTTTAGCATGAGCGAGGGCGGAGGGAGGGATGCTACAAAGTTGAAGGTTATTAAAAAAAATATGTACCAGAAAATGCTTTTCCCATGGAATAGGTACCTCTCTTTTAACTAAATGAAAAACGATCGATGACGACATTTTTTCTCCCATCGCCCGATGATGACTTTTTTTGTCGTCAAATTTTGCCGTTCTAGGCAATTGCCTCGCCTCCGTACTGGGAAATCCAGCCGTGTTCATTTGTATAGAAAATTAAAACATGAATTATACTTGGATTATTATACGATTACGGTGCACATAACGGTTTAGTTTTCTTTTTTGCTTCAGTACCTAGTAATTGTTTTCACCTTTCTTTCTTTCTTTCAATTTGTATCGCTCAGCCATACTGCAAAACCATTCACACCGAAAATACGTGGGTCTGAGTCATTCAAAGGATTGCAGTTACACTGTCACGATTACAGACGCAACACCATTTTCGAAGAAAAAAACGTTCTTGTTATTGGTTTTGGTCCCTCTGGTCTCGAAATAGCTTTTGAATCGGCATTGGTAGCTAAAGCAGTAAGTGTAAGAGGTTATTAAAGAAACCATTCAGCATTTTTACACCATAACAGCAAAATGGACATTGCTCTTCCATTTCTCGTGTATTTTTGTAGACTTATGTAAGTCACCGAGATCAGTGTGTATTCGGTGACTCAACAATTATTTCAAAACCGGAAGTTCAAGAAATCACTGAACAGGAAGTGGTGTTTGTTGATGGTTCTACAGTCATGGTTGATGTGATAATCTACTGCACCGGTAAATAGCTTATATTCATTTTTTTCCTTCTTTCTTTCAGTAAGAAACAGTATGCCATTCTATAATTAAATACCTGAATAATTTAAGCTGTCAGTTTTGGTTTTAATTACACTTTAGTTTTAAACTCCAGTTCTGATATGTAAGTAGGTCCAGTTCAGGATTAGAGTTATCAGTCTCGGTCTCGTAGTCGACGGTGTAGTTCACAATTCTCTACTCTGCAGTGACCGTTTCACATTTTTTTCGTGATTGCATCATTGCAAACATGTTTTCAGTTTTCAATAAAAAGTGAAGTATGAAGTTTTCGATTATCCGTACAAGGGTGTAAGTAAAGTTTTGACATTTTTTTGATAGAGGTTACATGTATGACTACCCATTTCTGGATCATTCCTGCGGAATAACTGTCGAAGAAAACGGTCAAATTATTCAGCCTTTGTACAAACATTACATAAATATTGAACAGCCCACTATGTGTTTCATCGGATTATTTCAACGGGTCATCGTTTCATATCTATTTGACTTACAGGTAGTTACATCCTTTCATTTATGAAATCGTGTCTGTTATATTATGCTATTCGAATCATGTGATTTTTCTTAGACGTTGAAAACTAACTTCTGGCATTAAATTTTGTTAAAGAAGAGAGAAAAAAAAATCATATGAAATTATCAGAATACCTTCATATTAATCTAGAGTTAGGTTTTGGCTAAAATTTCGCCATGTACCTCAGTCAAGAAAGATACTTACGTATTATACTAAATTTGGTCCCTTCGGGTCCACTAACCAAGCCTCTGAAAACATTTCTTATTTAGCTTATTTGGTGATTGTGAGAGGGTCCTCTCCTAGAATGACTCAGGGGTTGCTGATATGAAATTTTGTAGGAAACAAAAAACTTAATCGTCTTCTGATCTAGTTAGAACCAGATTTAGGATGAACACTTCTTTATAATTGTCTTTTCTCCTCTAGGTATGTACTAAAAACTTGACTTTCACCACTGCGGGCCCATTGATAGCCAAAACTTGACAGCTCGAAATTCATGAATGGCTCAAAATTATCGCTCTGCCTGGAACAAACTATTATCCTTCCTCCTGGGGGTGGAGGAAAAACAGTATCTGTGACAAACAGAGAGCCTGTAAGAAGTGATGGCAAATACTCGAATATTTATCATTAGCGAGCAAATGCTCAGCAATTCTCAGCATTTTCTCAGCAAATATTGAGAATATTAGAATTTGTTACATCTATTCTGCTTAGGTAATTTAAACTTCGGTCTCATGACGGATCACAACCAATTCCCATAGTTCGCGACAAAGTATACCTATTTTTGTTGCTTACAGTTTTTCTGTATAAACTCATCCTTTATGGCATACTCCAACATTTACTTAGTAATTGCCCCAAATTTCTCAAGCGTGTAGGTACGTCAAAAATTCGAGCATTTGTCATATTGATCATTTTTTAAAACGAGCATTTCTTCTAGGGCATTTGCTGAGCATTTCTCCTAAATACTCAGCATTTATTAGCGACCATTAATTTGGTCGCATGTAGGCCATCACCGTCAGTAAACTCGTGAAGCAGTTCGTCAACCTGTTTGACAAGGCAAGCAGGAAAAGACCCGTGGCAGCAGTGTTGCCATCCCTCATAAAATTCCGTGAGATCTCACAAGTTTTTGAAAAATCCCAGAATTTTCCACAAACCCATAAATTTCTTTCATATCTTGCTTAATTTTGCTCACATAATCTCGACAAAGCCCCAATTTTTCATAAATTGTCTGATAGTAGCTTTTCTTTTATGATTGTGTTCACAGATACATATTATATATTTGTTTGTGATTATGTTATATTGTGTCTGTGTGTTACTGCTACATGCCAAAGTTCGAAATAATTGTTGATTTCTTTGTTGCTAAATGAAATGAATAATAATGAAACAAAAATGATGGTAGTCAATAAATGGAAACAAAATCCATAGTATGGAAATAGGAAGTGAAAAAATAGAAGAAGCAAAAGAAGTTAAATACTCGTACTTTGGTAGTCCTAATATTGCAACATGGAAGAAGTTAAAACAGAGACAATAGTAGAGTAGAACTAGCTGAGAGTTTTTTTCCAAACAGAAGACATATTGAGGTATTGAGGACCGATGTAGATTTACATAGAAGTCAGACTGAGATTTCTTCAAACGTATATCTGGAGTAGGTATAGCATTGTATGAGTGTAAGTGTGTGAGACCTGAAACAATAGGAACGCAAGACAGAAAAAGGATAGAAGTTTTTAAAATGTTGCGTGTTTTCGGAGAATGTTGAAAACCAAATGCATACAAATGATGAAGAATGAAGAAGTATTGAGGCGAATAGGAACAGAAAGAGCAATTTGAAAGATAACTGTAAAGAAAAGAGTTAGAATGATAGGTCATAACATAAGACATCCAGAGATATTGTTATTATTGCTGGAGGGAATGGTTGAGGAAAAGAACTGGAAAGGAAGGCAAAGAATGAGCTACGAAAAGCAGATAATGAAGGATACAAAGCGTAAATTCATCTCAGAAATGAAAAGATTAGCATATGAGAAAGAAAAGTGGGAAGACACAACCTACTAGTCGAAAGACTAACGAATATCAACACATAAGCAATTTTAATAATTATTACTGTGGTAAATATGCCAAAATAATTTTCACTTTAAATTCTTAGAAAATCCTAAGCAAGCCGATGCTGAAAAGAAAAAGAAAATAAGTAATAATAATTATACAGTCATTGCGACTGGATTTATCCAATAATTAGATCATCACTAGGTATATCCGGCAAGTAATATGTTGCATATATGGCCATTCATTTAATTTATGCTTTCACTGAAGAATTAGGTTGGGGAAAAAAGTGATCGAAGTCAAACCTGCTTTAAGCATATTTAATTGAAGCTGGCACATAAAATAGTGTAAGTTTTCTGATGTATTTTTCCTGTGACATAGCCAAATGTCATTGTACCTTCCACCCACTGAGTATCCATTTACTGAAAATAACATTGAACATTGAAGACAAGTTAAGGAAAGAAAAGAAAAACGTTTTTAACTTTATAAAAATCTACAAAAAATGTCGGTGATCTCACGACTATTTTTTTCGTGAAATCTCAATAATTTTCATGAAAGAAATCTTCTGGCAACTGCTTGGCTGATAGATCGCAAACTAATCAATATGTCACTATATGTGATACTGTTTCTCTTAATCAGCCCTGCCCTGACTTGAAAGTCGCATCATTAAAAACAAGAAGTCGTTCTAAAAGCGGCATCGGTTTAGTGCTGCTGTACAATTTAGCTGTCAAAACTATCTTGATATGGTGTATAATAGGTAGAGTGCAGACGACCGTTTTATTTTGTTTATTCATTTAGATTATCCTATGGCTGTTGTTCTCAGGTTCAAGCTTTTCTGAAATTCCTCACGAAGCAGATCGAATTGCCCTCGAAAGCAGCTATGCTGGTCTGGCTGAACACTGAAAATGAACGCCAAAAACGATTGAATATGTAGCGACACGTAGGCTCTCGTTATCGATAACGTATGCAGAATGTATCACGATCACCTATCTCACTGTTTATTAAAAGTTAGTTCTGTGTTGTCTCGCATACGTATCGCATCATAATCTATAAATTGGCGACCCAGCCAGTGACGTTCATGTTCAAACGAGTTCTATTCGAGGATTCGGATTTAAACAAGAGTTTTAGAATAGTGTCGAACAGTTCGAAAACGTGTGCGAGTAAAATAAGAATGGCGAAGAAAGTTAAAGTTCAGGAATTTTGTCCGGGGAACCCGAATCTATGGTTTCTCACGGCAGAGACCATATTCGCATCAAATGACGTAGCAACGGAAACAGAAAGATTCAGCTTGCTGTTACAGTGCCTCAAAATGGACCAATTAGAGAAGATACAAAACATCATAGAAAACAGCCGGGCGGAAGGAGAAGAAACACCGAGAGAAACTGCACCATACACAGCCGCAAAGACAGTCCTGTTAACACATTACGGTGACAGTGAAGAGAAGCGGTTACGTAAGCTATTTGAACAAACACACAGCACCGAGAAGAAGACTCCTTCGGAGATCTTGAACGCCATGAGGAAAAACGGTGGAAATTCGGTTGGCGAGAAAGCACTGCGAGAGCTCTGGTGGAGTAAAGTACCTAGCAATATTAAACCTTACTTAACTGCAAGCGCAAGCCTGCCGCTTGAGCAATTGGCCGAGCAGGCTGATTCAGTTCATAGCTTGTTGGGGCAGGCTACACTAGCAGCAATTCAGTCACAACCGCCACCAGAAAAAACAAGTACGGATAGAGATATGCTTATTGTTAACGCGCTCACGTCTTTGCAACAAGAAATCGCAGCGTTACGCGTCGACCGCTCACGACGGCGTTCACGTTCGCCCGATTCACGCGGCCATTCACGCCGCCATCGCTCGCCGGACAGACCGCATTCACGCTCGCCGACTCCGCGCCGCCGTCGCTCGAGCTCACGTTACGAGGACCGCCCAGTAAAGCGCGTTGAGTTATACGACGGGGAATGTTGGTACCACCATACTTTTGGAAAGGACTCAACGAAGTGTCGACCAACCTGTAAACACTATACGACGCAGCAGGGAAACTAAGGCAGCGGGTCGTTGCGGCGATGAACGAACCCGGAGGCAACAATTATAAGTCGCCGCGTCTCTTCATAACGGATCGCGTTACCGGGACTTCATACCTGGTTGACTCCGGATCGGACGTAACGGTCGTCCCAAAGAAATTTGGTAATTTGATAGAAAACGCAATAAAATATAATGTTACAGCGGCTAATGGCCAACCAATTCGCATCTATGGAACGACAACGCTCACACTCGATTTTGGCCTTGGGAAAACTTATGTTTGGACCGCTTTAGTTGCGGAAGTTCCAACACCCATTCTTGGAGCTGACTGCATGCAGTTCCACCATCTCGTTCCAGATCTTGCACGTGGACGTCTCATGGATGGACGTACACTCGTTAGTGTTGCCTGCATCAAAAAAATTTCAAAAAGCACCAGCGTCCACCTTATTACAACGTCATCACACCCGAACGAACGCATAGTTAAGCTGTTTCAAGATCATCCGGAGCTGTTAAAACCACCAAAATATAGAGAGGAGCCGCATGATACCATGCATTATATCGAGACCACGGGACAACCAGTTTATCAACGACCATATCGCTTACCAAAGAAGGATCTGGAGGAAGTGAGCAAAGAATTTCGCCAAATGACCCAAGCGGGAATAACAAGAATTTCAAAGTCGCAGTGGGCTTCACCCTTAGTAATTGTTGAACGCAATGGTAAACGTAGATATTGCGGAAATTTTCGCCGCCTCAATGCACAAACGGTGCCAGATCGATATCCTATACCTAATATTACCGATTGTACCTCTAAATTAAGCAATATGAAATTTTTTTCGAAAATTGATTTAGTTAAGGCTTATCACAATATACCAATGTACCCCCCGCATATTGAGAAAACGGCTGTAGTCTCGCCAGCGGGATTATTTGAGTATGTACGGATGCCGTTCGGGCTCAAAAATGGGCCGAGTACGTGGATGCGTTTTATTATGTCCGTTTTGGGCGATTTGCCTTTTTTATTTGTATACTTTGACGATATACTTGTGTTTTCAGAAAATGAAGAGCATCTACGTTAGAGACTTGCGTAATCGCATGGGTAAGATTCGTCCATTACCGTTTAAGCATAAGAGTAATTCCACTGTTTACGTTCCTACAGATTTAGCAACTTGCGCGAAAGTGTACGTACGAATTGACCGAGTCAAGCAGCCGCTCGAGCCACCGTATGAAGGTCCATATGAGGTGGTCAAACGAAGGAAACGTTACTTCACGATTCGTTTTCCGCAAGGAGAGGATACAGTGTCCATCGACCGTTTGAAACCGGCGTATGAGCTGGCCACAGAAATGCCGACGCAAGAGGACAAACCAGTACCCATACTTAAACGCGGTGAATTTGACGCCAGTAACGAGGTAACATCCGAGAAGGAAGGTAAGGTAACGTTATATATAAAACCCCGAACACCCGAAGTTGTGTTTGAGCAAGCATCCGTACCGCCTTCTCAGTCTGCGCAATCCAGACAGTCGATAGCTAGGCAAGAAAGGGAACCGCGCTATGTAACGTCGCGCGGCCGGCAGGTAAAGGCCCCTGACCGTTATGGCCACTAATTGCGAGTGCAACGTTTTCTCAGTATAGGTACCTTGCATTCAATCATAATTATTGTACTAAATCACTGTATAATTCCCATAAGTCCCACGGCGAGTTCTAGCACTGGGCACGAACTTTGTGATATTTTATTCAAGCAACAGTACTCGACAGCAAATGAAATTCAGTTGTAATTAGTGTAATTTAACTTTATATGTGCTTGTACTCATTAATAGGAGAGACCAGAGTATTATACCTCAAACTTTATCAATACGCATGCGAGATGTTGGAGTTGAAAGTGTAAATATTAGTTTTGTTATTCTGTGACACGAACTATTTATTAGAGTTATTCGTCATTCTATGTTCATAGATGTAGTCAATGTAAATCCATGTATTCATGACGATTGTGTAGGATAATGAATTTTATGTTGTTGTGAATTGTAGTAGTTTAATTAACATTAATCGATTTCGCTCGCTAGTCACCGAACCCTCGGGGGGGACGAATTTGTAGCGACACGTAGGCTCTCGTTATCGATAACGTATGCAGAATGTATCACGATCACCTATCTCACTGTTTATTAAAAGTTAGTTCTGTGTTGTCTCGCATACGTATCGCATCATAATCTATAAATATACCTCCGAATCGTTACTACCACTTGTCAGACGGCATTGAGGAATATTTTGAGGATATCGCGACCTACGCAAAATTGCAAAACATTCCTCCGGTTCTCTTCAAAATATTTAGACAAAATGAACAGACGTATACTGAAAACTTTTATGAGCTAAGACGTTGGTATTTCAAAGTTCTGGATGATGACACGTACTCTGCTTTTATAAAACCAGTAGGCTAATCTAATTCGGATTATATTATTTTTAATTGAAATTTATTGATGCTGTTACTGCGTTTCAACCTGAATGTCATACAAATCCATAATAATAAAATTGATTTTACAACAAGATACGCGTATAGTTTATGAGTGTTCAGTTTAAGTAATAATTAACGGCATGTTTAATAATGGACTGAATATCTCTTTCAGTTACAAAAAACTTATGAGCACTACTCAATACAATGCGTATTTTTCTAACTGGAACAGGGAAGCAGGAAACACGAATTAATATTACAAGGAATGCAAAAATTAGCGCCGAAGGAAAAACAGGGTTACCAGCGTTCAGAATTCCCCTTTCTTCCCAGTGTTATCAAATCACAAAATTCTCGTTGCGTCTATTTATTTATTTGCTACACTTATATAGCCTTAAGGCCTTATAACCATTATAGTATGGATGCTTAAATATACTAAATACTTAATACTAGCTCTGTTCCCCCTCGATATAGGTACCATATACTTGAGCAAAAAAGGCCTCTCTATACGCCATTTCACGAAAGAAACGCCAGAGTTATCAGTGTTCAGTGACGGGAAACGGGCATCGTCGTTCACTAAACAAACCCACTGATCTGTGCTTCTGTGCATTCTTTACACGCGTATATAATTTGAAACAGAGTTAAATAGTTTCTTTTTGAACTTTTCAGAACTAGAACAAGGATTTTTGAGAAATAAGAGGTCTTGCAGCAAACGAACGACAAGCAATCCTGTGAATCTTGTTTACATTTGAGGAGTTATCTGTCAAAAGGGCCCCTGACAAACAGGTGCTCTTTTCGCGGATATGCTGATTTTCAAATTCTGTGTGTCCTACTCTTTAGAAACCAGTTGGAAATTTTTCCAAAATCAACAAATTCACCGTACCATGCTGTCTTAAATACGTCCCTCTCTTGTAGCCGTTTACATTGTATACCTACAGTCGCTTTACCTCTTATCAATATCAGTCGAACTACAAAAGCGCCTTTCATTCTGAGATCGCTCTCAAGCGAAGTGGCAACCTCAAGTGTTCTGAGGTTCTGACAGAGAAACGCGGTTAAGTAGAAAAGTTTAATAGACATCAAGGGAAAATTTCGATTTGCAGAGGTGTGACAGTGTGAGATGGCGGTGCCAAGTACAAGTTCCAGTGTTCACAATAGCAGAACAGCAACGTCTGCGAAACTGTTATTGTGCTCTGTGCTCCTCTGTGTTAAAGATGGTAAACTGAAACCCGCTCTGTATGTATGTACCGGCGCATGATATTCTTAAGAGAAATATACAGTGGTGTAGTAGAGCGGGAACGGCGTTTCCACACTGGTTTTCCGCAGATAGGAAATCATATAAATACGACTTTCCTTATAATTTGTCAAATATATTTAGCGTTCCTACACTGGAAAATTTGCCACTACACCACTCTGGAAATATATATTCTCTAAGACGATATTCAGTGGAATTGACGCCGAAAAATGATTACAAACGCATTGAATTAAAATCGATTCTATGCTGAAATGTGTACAAACTTATCATGCAGTCAATAAAACCAAGCATACATTACATTATATCAAAGGGTGAAAAACGATTAACTCATTCCACGATAATATGCCTCAGAAATTACACATTTCGGTTGCCTTATCAGCATGGAGAAAAATCTTCACTACTACATTAGCTTCAATCACGAGAATATACATAATAACTCATCATACAGCGAGTTAGGAATTGTGTATTTTGTTCCATAAGTTGAATAAATGTATGGAAACAAGCAAAATAGAAGAGTAATACATGAAATTCACCGATATTATCTTATGGGAAAACAGCTACTGATAACCATAACATGTCCCACCACACCGATTTTCCCATGGCTCTAAAAAGGGCCCTTGTCATCCTCCTTCTTTCTTAATTCGTCCTCGTTCATTTCTGAATGAACTAAACAATGAACTATAGTCATTTCTATTAATGAAATCACAGTAAACATTTTCTATAATAACATATTTTTCAATGAAATCAGTCTGAAAGGAGTATTTCAGCTTGAAAACTTTGAAGTTGTTTTTCTCAAAACCAAAATCGCTGACAAGGGCCCTTTTGACAGATAACTCCTCAGTTTTCCCTGATAACTCGAGCATTTCTTTCGTGAAATGGAGTGTATGTGCCTTTTCCACGCCTGTCTGTTCTCAGCCACCCTTTCCCAAGTCAGTCCCCACTCTTTTACTACCTTATCGCTCCATCTAATGTTTGGTCTACCCCTGTTGTGTTTACCTTCCCTGGGTGTACATTCCATAATTTTCCTTGTCCATCTCCCCTCTTGTCTTGTTAGGTGTCCCGCATATTTCCCTTTTAATTTTTGATGGTACAACCTTTTTCTTATGCCCGAATTCTTCCTACTTTTGATATTTCTAATTTTTTTATTTTTTCTTGATCCCCAGTATGCTCTTCTCCATGGCCCTCTGAGTAGTCCGAAGCTTCACCCCGCCGACTTTAGTAGCTGCCCATGTTTGTCATCCATATGTTAGTGCGGGGAGGGAGCAGCTTTCCCACATTTAAAATTTCAAGTCTCTTGGAATTTTCCCTTCAAACCTTTTTTCATTCATCCAGTAGTTTTCCCACCCCTTGTTTAACACTTTAGAGATTTCGTTTTTGTATTTGTTTTTGAAAGTAATGGTTTGTCCTAGATATTCTATCTCTGTCACTTTTTGTATATTAGGCCTTGAATCTTAATTTCTTCACTCGTTTTATTTGACAAGATTTATGTTTTTAGCCCTGCCTCCATGCTCTCCTTGCGAATTCGTCTACCATCTTTAGCAATTCTTTTGGGCTTTGGGCAATAATTGCTAGATTATCTGCAAATCTCAAGCTGGTTAATCTTTCCCCATCGATTTTTACCCCGTTCTATTCTTAACTGAATTCTCTGAAGATTTGTTTGTCACTTACACAGTTGGATAGACTGGGGGACGGTGGATCTTTTTGGCGTACTCCCGCCCCGATTAGTAATTCCCGGTCTCTTCTGTCCAATTTTATGTAAGCTTTAGCTTCCTCGTATATTTTTCCTAAGATTCTTAATCTATTTTTCTGGTATTCCCTGTTTGGCTAATGCTTTCCATAGATAGTTGTGGTGGACCAAGTCGAATGGCTTATTCAAGTCCATAAATATTATATGAACTTCTAACCCGATGCGCAAAATCCCACCAGTTACCCGGGTAACTAAAAAGGAACAAGGGTAATATGAGGGTAACAAATGGGTAACATTTCCGAGGGTAACAGGGTAACTAGAGGGTAACTGATTACACTTCGGGAAATTGTATTCGTTGGCATTCTCTACTAGCTGATTGATTGTACCTGAATATTTGGTCGATGGTATAGAGAAGCATCGACGAAACTCCGTTTGTCCGGTTGGTTATATATTCGATTTTTTTTATTACAGGGGAGGATATTTTGCCTAGACTTTGTATTAGGCTGATTGGTATATAATTTGAAATGTTCTGCTTTTCCTCTTCTTACCTATGTATTATCTTCGCCAGTTTCCATTGTTGAGGTATTTCCTCTGTCCTTGCTATTTCATTAAATAGGTTAGTTAGTGGGAAACTTAGTGTATCTGCCAAACATTTTAGTAGGTACTAGGTACATCGTTACTAATTTTGTCGGGGCTGGAGACCTTATTTTTTGATTTCTTCATGGCTAGTTCTACTTCGCTATTCAATATTTCTAGTATTTCTTCGGTCTTTATCTCCCCCTTTCTCTCTTCTTTTTCTAATTTTCCATATCGTTTTTGGCAGCATTCTGTATCTATTATAATCAATTTATTCCATTTGTTAAGTTCGCGAAAGAATCAACTTCTATTCAACTACGATTTTTTTTTTCTTCTTTCTTTTAATAATGAACTTCTTTGAATCTCTTCTTTTTTTAATCAATTTATTCATGAGCTAAAATATATTACCACATTTTTTGCTAAATCAGTTCTGATATAATGGATTGCTTGCACCTAACCTGGCCCTTAGTATGATCACTTTAACTGGAGGAGGGGCACCCACTTTTCCAGCAGGAACGGTCAAAAACCTGCCAATTGTCACGCAAAAAAAAAAGAAGCAAAAATATTGTTTTGGTCTTTCTTCTGACGCGAGAGGGGCATAAAAACTCTTGACTTAGAAAGGTCCAATGCCTTAATTTGTCCCCCCCCCCTTCCCGACCCAACGCATGACTCAAATAAAGAGGATATCTTGAAATCAATTCATTTTACACGTGAGATGAAATACCTGATTCTCGCTGTTCTTATTTCTCAGAGACAACTCTCTCTGTAGACTTCATCAACTGCGTTCTGAGTAAGAGATCTCTATCGTAACCATTCATTACCCACTCGCGTGAGTAAACTTCATAATCAAGACAATAAATTCATTTTTTTTTTTTTCGAGTAACTTTTTCTTGATCTATTCCTGTAATAAAGTAATTATTTTACATTTTATCTACAAATTAATACACTAGAAATTTCATTATCTTTTTTCTCTGCTAATAATTTTCATACAAATAAATTCTATTTACAGTTTTCAGGTGGGTAACTGATTATTTTTCTTATCTAACATTGTCTACATAAAATGCTCTTTGTATACGAGTGTACTAAGGTATAACTCTCATTCTCATTTTATTTGCGTGTCGGTGTAGTTAGAAAACACCATGAAAGTTGCAATTATTGGAGCGGGAGTTGCAGGTCTAGCTTCAGCTCGACGAGCCCGTGAGTACAATATCGACTACACAGTATTCGAAATGACCGATAATATTGGCGGTATTTGGGTATATCACGAGAACGATGGTCCTGAAGAAACAGCAGAATCAGTTCAGAGTCCTATATATGCGAGCTTGAGGTAAATCATCTAAAAATGCTGATTAATATTACAAAAACATACCAAGATGGCTGCTATACATTATTAAATGGCGATCAAGGTTATAGAATATATTGAATTCTGGTCTTTATGTGATGTTTTTGTTATCCAGAACAAATTTACCTATTCAGTTAATGGAATTTCCTGGTTTCAAATTCAAGCCAAAGAGTGGCTTGTGCTTCCCTCATCATGAAGAAGTACTGAAATACTTGGAAGACTTTGCCGATGAGTACGAACTTCATTCATGTATAAAAGTGAGTTCACTTGTCTAAATACTTGCATCAATTGAGAGCAGTGTTCTTAGACATAACAAAACAAAATGACAATTAAATTTTAGAAATTTTATCATATAATGACAAGACCATTTATGTCATATGACAAGGTGGAAATAACAATAAACAATTTGATCATGACATTTTGTCACTAGGTTTTTTTTTAGTTCTCATTAAATAAGAAACAGAAATAAAAATCACGAGTTCTTATTTTGTTGTTCTCATATAAATGGTAAATATTAAAAAGGTTCTCGAAAATAAGACTATACTTAATTTCATATTAATTGAACATAGTTCTGAACAGAGAGACAAGATGACCTGAGCAACTGAAATTTTGTATGATTTCACGTAAGGCTGTCACATGCTAATTGATCAAGAAGGTTAAGGATGGGTCAGCTTATAGAAAACCCTTTTTCTTCCATCACTTTATTCTCCTGTTATTGTTACGTAGTATTTACCTTCTTGCTGTCTAACTTCTTTCATTCTTATCTTTTGCTATTATTCTTACATTCAAAGGGGAACTCAGTAATTTGCTGTTGTTATTTGTTAGTTTGTGTATTATTTATTCTTTCACGTCCCTAATAAGATAATAATTGAACGTTGTTCAGCAAAAGGGAACCAACTAGCAAAATCCGCTTTTTGAGAACACGTGATTCGAAGTTCAAGGGCCATGTAGAAACTATATATGGCATTGCGTTTACTGATAAGCTTTTTTCAAAGTAAGTACACATTTTTGAATTGGGGGGGGGGGCAATTTTGAAAAATTCTACGTTTTACGCTCTTTCTAACGATACTAATAACTCATTTTGTTTACAAATGTTAGTTGGTTCCCTTTTGTTGAACAGCGTCCAATTCGTCCCTTGAAAACAACCAAAGTTAGTTCTGAAATTTGTACTTCATCGCCAGACAGCAATACATATAACTTGCGGCTGTTTTGCTACATGGATGCTTTTATTTTCAAAATACAGTTATAGACTACTACACTACACAACAGCATAAAAAACAATGGGATGAGATTATATGATTTTAGCTGTATTTTGAAAGCTGAATATGATGGCGTTAACCATTTTCCTCAAGAACCTCTCGTTTTCCATATTCAAAATTAAAATGTAATTAAAATTTTCACTTTTTATTCCTTTTTGTCGTCCAGGAATAGCTACGCTACACTAATACGGATAACACTATTCGGACTCTGCACAAGAGCCAAGAGGGTATCACGCTGCAGCGCTAGCGTCGTGAATGTTTGCTGTAAAGTGTAAGGGAACCAAACAACATTTATAAAAAAATGAGTTATTTATCGTTCAAAAGAGCGTGAAAAGTAGAATTTTTCAAAATCGGGCCCCCGATTCAAAAATATATACTCACGTTGAAAAAAGCTTATCAGTAAACGCGATGTCATATAGTTTCTACATAGCTGGCTCTTGAATTTCAAATCACGTGTTCTCAAAAAAGAGATTTTGCTTGTTGGTTTCCTTACGCTTAACAGCGTCCATATAGTCAAAGATTTATATGAGGAGTTATCTGTCAAAAGGGCCCCTGGAGAATAGGAATCCTATTCGTCAGGGGCCCTTTTGACAGATAACTCCGCATATTCGTGTATGGTGAATTAGTGATAAGTCTAACCAGGATAAAATTGATGCGCGTCCTATGAGTTAATTCAAATTTGGCCTTGTTTACTTGTTTCCTTAATTCGAGTTTTGTTTTTAATTTTTACTAAATATTACGAAAATAAAGCTTATTACAGGAGAACATATGGAAATCTGAATTATTTCACCACGCAAACTGAAATTATACATATGTATATAAATCTGACTAGGAACATTAAAAATAAGATTCTTGTCCTAGTTAGAATTAGTTCTCATAAAATCCGGTAGATGTCACTTATTTTACTGTTGAATAGTGCAGATTCCGAATATACTGAACGCGTAATATTGGATTTAAACTTGAAGTTTCAAGTGTTGGCAGCCCTGTATATGTGTGAGTGATTAAGTATGATTTACCATAAGCCTATTGCAAACTTCGACTATCATTACCTAAGTCAATTAGAAATCCACTTTCAAATGGACGCTATTCAGCAAAAGGGGAACCAATTATAATTTGTAAACAAAATGAGTTATTAGTATCGTTGGAAAGAGAGCGTAAAAGTAGAATTTTTCAAAATCGAACCGCCGATTCAGAAATGTGTACTCACGTTGAAAAAAGCTTATCAGTAAACACTGTGTCATATAGTTTCTACATGGCTGATGGCTTTTGAACTTCGAATCGCGTGTTCGCAAAAGGCGGATTTTGCTAGTTGGTTCCCTCTTGCTGATTAGCGTCCGAATAAAATTTATCCTAAATTTAACTGTATTGTTACCAAAAAATGGAATTATAATCAGTTTTACTGGTAGCATAAGTTTTACTCGTTTTTTTACCATCCTGAAGATATTAGAGTTTTTCTATTTGAAAGTGCACATGATCACTCACTCATTTTCACCCGCCAACACCCACGCAGGTAATTTTGCAGCGCACTCTAGTGCAGGTTTAAAAAATTCCAATAGTTGTTTGATCAGTAGTATCATCTTGATGATACTAAAATTTGCATTTGAGATAGGAGATACGGGGGAAAATTAACGATAATCAGAAAATTAACATCGGCACTAAATTCCTCCTTGTATTCTCATGTCATTGTTTTTTTAAAAATCTCAAATTGTTGTGTAATGCTGCGAAACTTTTGTTGGATTAACATTGGTCATTAGTGGAATTGGATTGTATTTAAAAATACCTGTAAATTGGACACTATTCAGCAAAACGGAACCAACTAGCAAAATCCGCTTTTTGAGAACACACGTTAAGAGCCATGTAGAAACTATATGACATGGCGTTTACTGATAAGCTTTTTTCAACATAAGCACACATTTTTGAATCGGGGGCCCAATTTTGAAAAATACTACTTTTTACGCTCTTTCTAACGATACTAATAACTCGTTTTGTTTACAAATATTGGTTGGTTCCCTTTTGCTGAATAGCATCCAATTAATAGGTATTGGCATTTTCACAAAATGACAAAATAATTTTGTCATAACGTAACAAAACTATGAAAAAACAAAATGACAGAACTAACAAAACTCATGGCATATCGAAAAAAATGGAATGCTTGTCTGACAAAATTACAAAAAATCGTTTTGCCTAACATTACTGCTTGAAAAAAGCATAGGCGGCATAACCGAGAGTTTCCGAAGTTAGTAGCCCTGCGCTACAAAGGTGAACGTGGACACGTTATCACCATAAGAATGCATATAACTTGAATTCGCTTTTTCTAGTCCATAATAGTATATTATGCATCAAGGGAGAGAAGTGATCGTTTCGCGACGAGTGTGAAGATTCGCAAAACGAGCGAAGCGAGTGAAGCGAACGCACGAGTGCGACCGATCACTTCACTCCTGTGGTGCATACGATATTTTATGCTATAAGTACGTAACATGAACGTTTGTGGCTCCATTATAATTGCTGTTTGTGTCTGTTTGCAATTGGATTTTTTACGTTACTTTGATGATTATTCTATTTTACACGCAATATGACAAATATCACATTCTTTATGAAAATATCAACTCCAATGTAAATGAATATATAAGAATTTAATTGAAAAAGGAAATCAAATAACATCATAATGATGAGAAACTTCAAAACTATAACATTTATTAGTTAAAACATAAAAATTATAACATTTAATTAAACTGAGATCACATTATTCAATTTGGTATACGATCGAGTGATACGTTAAATAAGAGAAGAATATGAATAAAAATCACATATTTTTGAAGTAATATACTGAATAATCTTCTGTATTTTATTGCATAAAATAAAAAGGCCTTAGTACTTAGTGAACACTAAGACCCTTTTTTCGTAACATGTCCATTCATAAGAGATAAGACACCATTTTTGTTTTTGTTTTCTCTCCCTGTTTTGGTTTTTCTCTCTCTGTTTCTTTTTTTCTCTCCCGCTTTGGCGAACTCTGATGTGGTTCGATCGAGAAAACGGCCCTTCTTCCCCGGAAAACTGTTTCATAATGAGCCATTTCTACGGTACATATGGCATAAAATGTTTTCTTGCGGCTTATAATATATGAATTTAGAGATTGAGGTCTCTAGTTTTCCTCTATGAACTTGAAACGGCTCCATTTTCCATGTATTAGTTGCTTACAAGCGCGTTTTGTACCAGCGGTAAACTTCCATAAGAAAAACAGTAATTTAGAAATTAACTTATTCATCCAACTTGAGCGAATTAAGTGCATTAAATTACCTTTTATCATGAACTAGAGACTTCAAGCCTTAATTTGACATGTTATATGACTCAAGAAAACCGATTTTCAGCGATTATGGAAGCTTTAAAGAATACCAACTTTACACGTCTTCTTATGGGAACATCAACCTTGATCAGGCGCGTACGCAGGATTTCAGCAAGGGAGGGGTTGACAAAACTTGGGAAACGAAATACTGTAATTTTTAAGGTGACAACACTCTGGTGTTATTTGAAGCAGTTTTCAATTTTGCCAACTGTAACGCTCCTAGCGGATGACCGGCCCGAATTGGTATGTTTTCTGATAATACTTGAGGTTATTGCATTATGCCTCAAAATATCATTTTTTCCCTTCTCTCGTTTTTTTTTTGGCCTATGGGGGGGTTGACCCCCCCCCCCTCCCCCGTGCGTACGCCCCTGACCTTGATCACCTTTGCAGGAGGTCGACACTAGCGAACCTGGTCACGGTTATGCCGCCTATTGTTATCTTATTGTACTAAAATAATACGAAATTCTGCGATTGCACACAACTTTTGACTTAACTTCCGCACAAGAAAATCATGTTTAAAAAAATTTTTAGTGAATAGGTAGGTACTTATTCACTTATTAATATTCAATTTCATTATAATATAAATGTCATACCCGTATTGCTTCAGCTCAGTTGAAATGTATAATACGAGTATCTTGTTATTCAGCTTCATTGTCAAGTAATTGATGTATCTAGACAGGATAACAGATGGCACGTAACTGTACAGAATCTGAAGGACAGGACTAGCGAAAAGTACATTTTTGATGGTGTTATTGTTGGCAGTGGGTTAGTATGTGATGAATTATCATCTTCATAGTTTACCGTGTGAAGGGTTAGTGTAATAAGTGATTTATTATTCCGGAAATGAATATTTTTACTTATGAAATACTTACGTCTTTTTTTTTTTTTGCTGAAGTAGGCTCAATTGTGAAATTAAAATTGTATCCCTTATTTCCAAGGCTTAATTGTACATTTGGGGGAGGATAGTCACTTGGCATAATATGAATACTTATACCAAAACATGTACACCCCATTCTGAACACATCCCGTCTGACAAAATTTCTGTCGGCCGACAATAATGACACTGTCGGACCGTCAAATTTCTGACAAAGGAAGCATGCCCCGCCTACTTTGCCAGTATTTTGTCGGTTTAGAACCATTTTTGTGTCAGAAATTGCATCGCAGCGTTCTGATTGGCTAAAGCAATTGTCATTTGTGTCATTTTTAATGTCAGAATTGGCAGTTCTGACACTGTCGGATTTCTGTCGGCAATTGTCAGGCGGGATGACTTCATTGCTAGTATTTACGTGAATTGAAAATAATTTGTTTCAGCCATTGGGGGAAGCCTTTTATACCCAACATTCCCGGAATGGATACATTTAGAGGTCATTTAATACATAGCCGTTGTTATAGACGCAATGGACGTTACGAAGGAAAACGAGTGTTAGTCGTTGGAGCAGGCGCTTCAGGGCTGGATATTGCTATTGAATGTGCCGCAGTAGCGAATGAGGTTGACTTTTCTGATTATAACAACGAACCGAAGAAATTGCCATACTTTCTTGGCAATTTTTTTTAAGTCATCAAAGATTAAAATTTAAATCTCAAACGCGTTATTACACTCCAGCCGAGTGGAATTGCAGGAAAAACCATTTATCTTCCTTTCTCTCAGTTCATGTAGGAACCTGTAAGAAGGAGGACATACGAACAGAGTTGTCTCTCAAAACAATAATGACATTCGGTGCATATTGTTTTATATAGTTTTGCATTGTGTTCATTCTTACTCTTCCAAATATTTGCTTTTTAAGTACCTTCAAAAAAACCAACGGATTCTTCAAACTACTTTCATTATGTAAAAAAAAAAAAATCACATTTAGTTTACTACGTAACTGTTCTTCCTGCAGGTAATTTTAAGCTACGGAAGTAAAAAGCACGATGTAGGTGAGAACATTCAGACAAAACCAAGAACGTGTTCAATAAATGGCGACGAAGTATGTTTTGCTGATGGAACTTCTACTATCGTCGACGCAATAATATTATGCACTGGTGAAGAAGATCAATCAACAAATTCTACTACATAGGCCTTTAGGTATTTCAGTTGACCGAGATTTTCAATTCTTCTTTTAATTTTATTTCCTTACTGCAGGTTACCTGTACGAATACCCATTTTTAAATCAGTCATGCGGTATTGAAATCGTCGAGGGCAGAATAGTGAAACCTCTGTACAAACAATTTATTAATATTACACACCCGACTATGTGTTTCATTGGGTTGGTATCGCTGACCATTCTTTTCTCATTGGTCGACCTACAGGTTTGTATTTGTTGAATTGTGTGAAAATGTCAAAAATTGCAAAATCGCATATTTTCCATCAGATATTGGCCATATATAATCTTAGCCAAAAAAATTATTTTTCAAATTTTAATGCATGTTCGAGTATTACAGTGGTGAAATCGAATTCAGGAAATATATCATTTTTTGTGTCCTAGGCTGAAGTATTTTTGAAGATTTTGACAGAAAAAATTCGCTTACCTTCTACCAGCGCGATGTTAACATCCCTACAAGAGGAGGATAAGCAAAAATTAGCGGCGAATGTACCAAAATCTCGTTATTTTTGTTCGAAGGCCAACACGAAGGATTATTTCAATGACCTTGCTACTTTTGGAGAAATAAAATTGCGTCCTTGTGTGATTTTCAAAATGTACGCAGAGAATCTGAGACTCCGGAGGGAAAATTTTAAGACCTTCAGGAACTATATGTTGGAAGTCACCGATGATGACACGTTTGTATCACGCCAAGGGTAAAATTTAAGTATTATAAGAAATGAATAACCGTCCATTTTTCGGATAAGAAATGTAAAAATCATGTAAACTTTGTTATTTTAAACATTGTATAGCCGGTATACATATAGGAAGTTATAACTTAGAACCGCAGTATGTTAACTTGCATTGATGACGATTCAGTATACTTTATACATAATAGCATAATCGGTGGTGACTTTGTCGCACGTTTCCTACTATACCTACTATGTTAATTACCAAAAGTCTATAATTATTAGATATTGGTCCTCTGGAAAGTTCTGGCATTGAATGAGAGTTAGTAATCGGGAGAACATACAAGGTGTTGTATACCTAATACCAGTTGCAATTAAAAAATAGATTGTACGACTTACTGGTAAATACGGGTCATTCTCCCAATAACTCAATATTTAAGTAACCGTTTAGTATTTCAAAAACTAAGAATGTTAGAACGATAATTTTTTTTTGTTAGATAAGTGTAAATCTCTTCTATCACGTCAATCTACCAAAGAATTCCAAATACATAACCTTACATACCTAACATCCCCAACCTGTCAAATTATGGTCAAAATTCCATCGTCGTCTATGTAACCACTCACGGATTTTTCTTAAAAACGCGTCACACAGACAGATATTTCTGATAAAAAATGTATGTGGAATGTTTTTTTTAAAGAGATATGTTGTGCAAGTCATTTGAGGGCGCTGCCCAAAATTTTGATCCCTTAAAGAGTCTACAGACCACGTTGAACTTGTGTAACCACTTTTATTCCTTCGTGGTTTGCACATTTTTGTAGTGCTTATTGTGGGTGACATTTATTGCCGAAAAAAATAGAAACCCTGAATCCTTATAGTTAGAAGGATGTTATGTCTCATCCATAAAATAATTTCTGAAAATTCTGAAGTTAATATGGTTATACATATCTAATGCTTTTTAACTGAAAATCGACTTTCCGTACTCTACATTTTCCTTCGTAGACTATAGTAATAAACTGTAAACCGCAATTATCACAAATATTGAATAACCGCATATTTGTAGCAAGCCAACACTGTAGAATATAGCAACGTGCTCAGTATTAAATTTTTTCGAACTGGTGGCTACCTACAATCAATTTATACACAAAATTTTCCTTCGCCGTCTACAAGATTTTTTCTCTTCGTCATTATCCGAGTTAGGACTGTCAAAAAATCGATTTAAATCGATAAGCTTGCCTCTAATCGATTACCTATCGGTAAAAATCCTCGAGTTATCGATTTAATCGATTTTCCTTCATGCATAACACTGAAAATTGAAATAAAGGATCCGGAAAAATTGTCTTACGCTTCCCGTATTAAAAAGCATATTCCACTGATTGTGTCCAGTATCCAACACTGCCGTGATAAACAAGAACAATCTATGAGCAAATTTTGGGAAATTGAGTTCTCGATGAATTATGATGGAACTGATTTGATTAATTTAAAAATTTAATTTAATGACATTATAATTGAATAAGATTGTTTTGAATAATTTCAATTTTATTGATATTAATTTTTAGAGTTAAATTTAATGTGAATTTAATTTATAATATTTTTGATTTAGAGCACACAATTCCACAAAAATTCCTTCGTCGTTTACAAATCGTATCCCCCTGCCCCAACTAGGGGGTGGTAGATTGTTGAAACTTATACATGCCTTAAGGTATATACATTACACATTCCATGAAAAAAAAAATCAAAAAATTAATTCAAAAATGCATTTTAAAAAAAAAAACTTAAAATTACGAGTTATTGGGTGAATTTACCCATACGCAACCAGATTCTGAAAAGTAGGTGAGTATGAAATACTATATGTGACTGGAATCATGAAATGTGCCTCTGGTGTTAAAAACCCATTTTTCTTTTTCTTGACAGTTCTTATAGAAAAAAAAAAAATATATATATATATATATATGTACATAACAATTCCAATATTCTGAGGAAACTCTGATATACAGTGGAACTTCCATATAATGAACCTCCAAGGGGACCAAGAAAAACTTCGAGTTCGTATGTATGTACATCTACAGCACCGTAAGGTAAACTTTATGCATACTGTATCACTGTATGTAAATAATAACGGATATAATTGATTAGGTAGAATACACACGAGAAACAAAGAGCTTTTAATGAAAAGAAATGCCCACCCATATATATGTACAGTGCAGTTCTCGTTATCGTTTTGGTCAATCGTTGAATTACCAGAAAGCACTGTACATGTTTTCAACGTGATTCAAGCATTCGGGCTTCTCAACGGTGAAAAAAAGTTCGTTATATAGAAATTTTCTTTCGTTATAAAGAAACGTTTTTGAATGGAAATTCCAAGGGACCAGCCAAAAAGTTCATTATAGGGAAGTTCCACTGTAAATGATAATTTACATAGCACAGATTCACAAAGAAAAACACGGCGTTGCAATCTGGCCCCACATAACCCCTTACATTCAACAATAAGCTGTCAAGAGTGTATGACCAGTTTCAAATTTTAATGCTCAAGAGGTAATGTAAGCTTGTAACAGAGCTCCATATCGGCTTGCAAAGAAAAAACTTAAATTTATTTCTTCAATTCTTTGAAGTAAGAAATACATTTCCTTTCATCACTACTAATTTCAATATCGTCAGCAGCGTTTTAGCCTGACCAGCGGTTTCACGACTGAATTGAAACAACCTGTATCATAAATCAACTTATATTGATAATTATTTCATAGTTATCACTCATCGACTAGCACATTTTGCATTCCAGTTTTCTGGAAACAGTATTTTAACGTAGCAAAAACCAACAAAAGCCTTCGGTCAAGTGCTTGAAAATTCATATCATTGATTACGACATCGCTGTCCGACGTATTTAGCAAATACTTAAGCCATTTTGATAACTCTCCGCCTCGCAATTGCAGCAAATTGATCCATGTTGAATTACGTAGTCTGAAAGATAACAAAATACGAGTTTACTAGGGAACTAAAATCTGAAATTGAAATTTTTAGGTTGGTATTTTAAGGTAATTCGTTCTGAAGCTGAATATACTTACGTGCAGCAATGGTATAATGGTGCCAATATATCAATATGGTCAACGTAAGGATTACCGAAACTGAAACCAACGAAATAATATCAACTGATCAATTTTTTCCCCTGCAATTCGTTGATTTCAAGAACTCAGAAATGAACTGAGTACCTCTTTCCATTGTCAACCATCAAAACTCTGGGCTTTTTGAAACTCTTCACGAATTCGTAATGATGACGATCTCCATTACCAATGAGGAAATCGAATACAGCCACATCAATGAGATCAAGAAGTACAGCTTTATTCTGCTCGTTGGAATAGAATCTCGAGTTTCGTATCATTATGCAATAGTTTTCATCTATCTCCCATCTAACACAAAACAGATATTTCAGTTACTGGTGTCCCTATCAGCAGATGCTCAACAATAAAACTGAGCCACGATAATTACCGAGCCAGCGATCTGCATCGGTACGTCCTTCGCCATGGATGTTGTAACACCTTCAACTTAAATGTGGATGAGAGGTAGTAAATTAATGACCCTTCTAAAGTCTTCGAGTCTGTGCACAACAAGTCCATAGGATTGCAGTAATGGCAGACTCCGTAAAAACACGTGTTATTATCTGTAGAAAGACGAAATCATGAAAAACGGAACACATGTTGAGTGAAGAATCAAGAAGTGACAAAAGATTTAAATACTGATTGAAAACTGCGTACCTTTAAGTAGAAAAGTACCGAGTAACTTTTGATCTGCGACTGACATAATTTCTTTCTGTAGATCAAATCGTCGTACAACAGCTGGAGGTACTTTCGGAAGTCCTAGTAGAATAGACAAATAGAATGCGATCACCTCACCATAGTGACGATCTTTTCCGGCGTATACTGGTCCGGTGATGATATCAAATGGCGAGTACCTGAACAGACGAAAATTAGGAATATAGAATTATAGAGTTTCAGCTGAAAAGTGACGGGAAAATTCAATATATCTTCAATAACATGAGATCAGTCAACCTGTTAGATCGTAAAAACACACTGGAATCGCTGGAAACTTACCACTTTGGTTTAATAATGGCCGTAATATTCTTTGTTAAATTAGCTAATAGTTTTAGTTGAGATCCTTTCGGTGCATTTTCAACTCGTAAAACAGTGGCGGTTTTCAGTTCGATAAGAAGTTGCCTAGTAGCAAAATCTATTTCGTCTTCAGTCTGTAATAAATAAATAAAAAACTTGCAATATTCAATTTTGATTTGTCATAAGTTAATTGACTTCTAAAATTATTGAACATATCACTCTAAAAAGGTGTTTTAGTTTGAAATGTTCTAATAAAATTATTTCCACAGAACTTCCAAAACACTACGAATTAAGATACATTCGTAAACATATTACCAGAATGAGTCCATGTTGTACATTCAACCGCGAATCTTGCAAAAATTGATTGCATCGTTGAGACAGAGTTGTAGAATTCGGACTACTAAAGTAAAATTCCTCGAGGTCCTCTTTCAACTGCAGTATCACATCGGATATAAACAGAGAGTAGTTACCAGCCTTACAACTGCGTTTGCTCGTTTCCTTCTTGGTATCAACGGACTCGGTGACTTTAGCCTTTTCTTGTTCCAGAAGCGCTTGTTTATTTTGCTAAAACAAACACCAAACATCAAAAGTAAAAAAGATTAATATTGCACCTGGTCACAATGAGAGAGTTGTAGTAACTTACCAAGACATGAACGGTGTTTTGTAGGTAGCTGATAGACTTTAAATTATAGAAGAGGTATAAATTAACAATAAATATGCATATCAGTAGTAATACGATAAGTTTAAAGGAAAATAATGAGCACAATTTTCGAAATCTGTTAAAGATAAGCATCAAGTATGACGTTAAACTCCATGCAGATAGGCTTCCATTGTAGAAATGGGCATGAGATCTGAGATGGAAATAATATAGGAATTCAGAGCAGAGATAGAAAACACAAATTTGATTATTACACCAATTTAATTTTCGATTTTGATATCACGATGGGAAGTTGAAACCGGAATACACAAGCACAGAAGCACGAGGGCGCGGGTGACGTAAATCGTAAATGGACGTGATTCGGCTAGAAGGAACCAACTAGCAAAATCCGCTTTTTGAGAATACGTGATTCGATATTCGAAGTTCAAGAGCCATATAGAAACTATATGACACAGCGTTTACTGATACGCTTTTTTCAACGTGAGTACTCATTTTTGAATCGGGGGCTCAATCTTGACAAATTCTACCTTTTACGCTCTTTCCGACGATACTAATAACGTAATAACTCATTTTGTTTACAAATGTTAGTTGGTTCCCTTTTTGTTGAACACTGAACAGCGTCCAGTCATGCATCTTATTTTTGGATAAAATGACCTATATAAAAGAGGATTTTAAGGTCTTTTTTTTCAAACAGTCATTGATTATTCTATGTTCAATATAACAATAAAGCCCAAAACAGAAAACATACACCATAAAGTTGTAGACCATCAGTACAATCGCATTTTGCTTTTTTGCTACTCTTTTTCGGATAAAACGTTCTTGAACCCTCGTAATCTGAAACTGAAACTGCCGTATGCCGTTTCCTTTCTTCACTACCTTAAAATTACCTGAATCAACTAGGTTGATTGAAGTTCTTCAAGTTTACATTTTCACACTTGACATTCTCAATTCATACAATTTGAAATGTTGTACTTAGAAGACTACCTGGAACGTAAGTGAAGCCTGTTTTGTCACCACATGATATATGATTATAAATTTCTGAACTCTCATCAACTCAATCATTGAAAGAAATACACTCGTTGAAAATCTGACGCATCTTATTTTTTCAGTTATTGAACACCTACCCCAAGAGACTGTTGATAGACTGACTGATATGCGTGAATTAGATCTACAAGTTCAAAGTGAGTTTCTTTTTAGCAACGTACTTGTATTCATAAAGAATCCAAAGTTTGTGGTATAAGCGGGTATATTTTTTATTTTTGTAGACTCCTTGGACAATATTGAAAAACGAACGGCTAGATTTTTTCAAAATGCTTTCCATATGCAATCGTCTGAACTGGAGGCCGAGCACAGTCTCATTATGAAAGAATATAAGAAAATTTTAGAGGATACTGGTAATACTGGTTGAATCTGAATTGAATGAACGTTCTCTTCAATGCTTGAAGTTACTAGCTTTAATTTGTTCATTAGAAGAGAAAGTTCAGCTTGCTAATACAATGACGGATTCGTTGGGTAAATACATGAGACGACTAGATCAGGATATTTTGAAATTCAAAATGGAACTGGAGGCGGATAATTGCGGTATCACCGAGATAATTGAAAAAAGTAAGCCCTTTAGTTTCGAAAACATCTTATTCTAGTGATGTTTCTGAATTCTGGAGTACTGTCGAAAGTTCGACTGTAATACCTTGGTGGATGTTTAATAGCCTTATAAATAGCAAGCTAATTCATTACTCTTATGACCCATTTGTAGGACTTGAAGAACCAGATGAAACGTTACCAGTTGCATCTAGTGCGCCGTCGGTTCACAGAAACACGAGAAGACAATCCTATCAGCCTTACGACAGTTCCAATAAACATTCAATTGCAAACGGTCAGTGTTATTTTATTCTCACGTCTTGAAATGGTGGCTGGGGATGTAACATTGTAAATCTATTTTAATCTGGCCAATGTACAGAACCGAAACGACAAGACGCGGTCAACGCGGTTGAACAAAAATTTCAAAGACTGTCATTACCAGCTGCGAATCCAGTGCACTCGCAGGTTATTTTCAATGTCGATCAAATGGGAGCAGGAGGCTCCGCAATTGCTGCCGCTGCTTCGCAGGCTATCGTTGCGACCCAGCAGGTGTGTACTGTGCAGAGAAAGGTTGTACTCGTGTATCCATATATCTACTTATCGGTTGTATGTATCTAGATGCAGCAAGGTCGAAGAACAGCCAGTTTGAAAGCCTCCTATGAAGCCATAAATTCAGGTTCCGCCGGTTTCAACAGAACTACCGACATTAGTACTATCAATAGAGAACTCTCTGGTGCTGCGCAAACTGCCATTGCTGCTGTTCAACAAACACAGAAACGACATAGAAGGTGAAAGACCTATTTTGATGTAGTTCTTACTATGGGAATTTGGCTTAATGAAATAGTTTTGGAATAAATTCCTCAGAAAAGATAGCTGTAATCAGGGACATAGCGAAGAGTTTTTTCTGGAAGTGCAAAAATTGGTAAATTCCCAACTGAATCAAAATTAATTCTCCAGTATCAAAATTTGTTTGTATTAGAAGAAAGAAAAGAAACACCTTTTGACTTGTTGGATTTTCCCAACTTCTGATCCATTTATAGAATTTCCCAACTCCGGCGGGAGCTTGGGGGCAAGCTGTCCCCGGTGCTCCCCCCCCTTATTTTCGTCCCTGGCTGTAATGAGATTAAATGTCTATTTGGCGTGATTGTATTCTATGAAAGTAGTGAGCATTAACAAATCATGTTACTATATTTTTATATTTTACACTAAATTATTTGCTTTTAAAATTGAGGGATGGAAATAATTTCAAATTTTATTACAGGAGACGAGGTCAGTCAAGTGCGGCAGCTGAAGCAGCAGCTATTGAACTAGCCACCAATGCCTCTGAAATTGCAGATGATTCCGGTGCAATGGAGGCCGACCCCGACGAGCAGCGATACTGTATATGTAACGAAGTCGCCTACGGTGATATGGTAGCCTGTGATAGTAAAAACGTGAGGAATACATTTCCGTGAATCAGAATCTTATTTGTGCTGCTATTTTGCATTTTGATTACCAATAATGTCAATTTCGTTTCAGTGCGAGTATGAATGGTATCATTATGCTTGTGTTGGCATCACGAAAGCACCAGATGGAAAATGGTTTTGTCCTCAGTGTACCGCAAATATGAAACGGAGGTCACGGAAATCGTTGTAGTTCTTGTGAGTATTCTCGAGGTTCGAGTAAAACAGATTACTGGATATGACTTACAGATAACGTTTCTGTAGTTACAGTTGTATTGAGACTTTTGTTTGGTGCAAGATCGAAGAACGAATGTCCTTTCCTAAACACTCTGTCCCAAGTTACCATTTTGTCAACTTTCTATGTTTGAACAAAATTAATAGCACTTGAAAATGAAGCTTATGTTTTCAAATATCACAGGATTTTAGTTTGAGGTAGTTTTTTTATGTTTCCGGGTTTACTCCATCGACATAAGAGAATTCTCGATCCACGGCAAGAAGTACGAAACACGGGTGTAGACTCCTGGTCTGTTTTTCTGGGCACAGCCATCTCCCCACGACACCACTCCAAGTAGTACGAAGCGTCCTGGAAAACAACAACTGTTATTTAGATCACTTCTTGTTTACTTCGTTATGGTAACCCCGAGTTCTGACTACTCTCCCTTACCATTAACTTTGCACGCTAATGGACCTCCAGAGTCGCCCCCACATGCGTCCACTCCGCCTTCTAACGTTCCAGCGCATATCATACTATCCAGTATTGTTTGATGTCGAGCTGATCCATACACATCCATCTGTCTACATGTTGCCAAGTCTAATAGAGGAACCGAGGCCGCCTGTAGAACTCTGGAAATGCTGCTCGAGCCATCTATTGTAAATTTTTCGAGCATATTAGTGAATGTTTGGTTTTATGACAATCATTAGAACGTCGTCTTTCGTACCTGTTTGTGTGCCCCATCCGGATACAGTGCACCAATCCCCGACGTCCTTGGAGCGTATGTTGGTTTCCGGAAGGCATATCGTGTGCACGTGAGAGTTACATGTGATACCGCCGGCTGTACTCTCATTGACTTGAAGCTTAAGTAGGGCAATATCGTTGCTATGTGGGCCCTCTGGAGTGATATCAGAATCATCAATTGCTTAGAGTAGAAACTGACTATTAATTTGTAAAATTTTGGCGAATCCGCGGATAACGGTCCATTCTAAAGGCTTCAGTTGCCAAAACGAAAATGGGAATAGGAGTTACCAGCGATGCATTAGGAACGTAAAGGCTTTCCTCCCCCTCCCGTCCTTCCAAAATAGACCTAGTTTTTAGCCTACTCGTATTCTTTCCGCATTTATCGATGTCTTTTGTATCTTAATCGACTAGTTGAAATATATCTCGATGATCCGCTTGTATACGCACCTTTCCTGAAGTCCGGGTGCACCACTGTCCGTGCTACGTTGTAGATTATCTGAAATTGATCACGTTCGCCCAGCGAATGTTTTCCTATCAATACTCGTAAATCATGTTTTGACTTGCGTTGCAGGCAGTGGGCGGCTGTCAGAATAACGTCTTTACCAATTATGGCGCCACCGCAGTGGTGTTCCCAGGTATTTTTGTCTTGTAAAGTTTGTATTTCTACCTAGAGCGTACGAAAAAGTCAGAAAATTTGAATCAGATGGATTTTCGGAAAATTAATAGTGCTGTCTGGATTGTACATTTAATTTTGCCTCTTACGTGTAAATGAGTTGATTACACTTCAGAGGTGACTTTCATAAAACTAGAGGATTAAGAGACTAAATGCGAGTGCAAGATAAGAGAGTGAAACGCGTATTTCGTGGAAGTGTTTCCGATGAGCTGGGATTAAACGAAATCTCTTCGAACGCAGTATTTTGACGTTTGTAAGTGGATGGATTTTTATGTTCGGAATTTATTGGATGTTCGAATTCTCGACAGGTGGTGAGGCTACTGAGTGACATTTTGAAGGGTGCGATAACAAACTCCTTGTAATTGGCGAAAGATTACTCAATTTTCGGAAATATTGATGATTTCAACATCACGAGTGCATGTCTGGTCGTGCTAATCTTGCCCCTCGAAGCGACATGATACGACATTTTGGGAGTGAATTTTCGATAATACTAGTATTTAGGTCTCAGAGTCTAGAATATTTAGTTCGAGATGCATGTATGGAAGGTAGTCCCTGTCCGGCAGTGAAGGAATGTGTTTGAACTTGATTTTTTCTTGTTTTTCATGGATTAGTCGTATTTCCCACTACTGAGAGAGGAGACTCAATCTTAAGAGGTAAATTAGACAAAGCATTGAGAGATTTGAAGAAAGGGAAGCTCCAGGAGTGGATGAGACACCAGCTGAATTATTACAGAACTTAGGAGAATGTGTACTTGATAAATTGTACAAATTAGTATGTTGTATTCATGATAAAAGAGAATACCAGAGCTAAGATAATTTACAGGAGAATTGAGAATAGAATAGATGCAGAACTAGGGAAGATGATCAGTTTGGTTTTAGAGAAAGTAGAGGTACTAGAGAAACAGTGTTAGCTTTGAGGGCGGAGAGGTAACATGTGATGACAATACTAATTAATTTTAGGTAATAAAATGAACTTCATAATTAGGTTCCGTAACACCTGATACCCGTTGTATAATGTTGCGATTGAACGGTTTTAGTGTTTCTATTTGAAAGTACACATGATCATTCACTCATTTTCACCCGCTAACACCCGCGCAGGTAATTTTGCAGCGCACTCTAGTGCAGGTTTAAATCCTAATGCCAATCAAAATGAATGCCATGTTGAAAGACAATGGCGAACGAAGTGTTCTGTTGTCAATTAGTATATTCCAAAACAAAAAATTATATGGAGAGTTGATAAAGGCATACTAACCCATTAATTAGATGTAATTATTTTTGGACGATGAACGTCTGTCGTTGCATAAAGATGACCATGCCGAAAGACACTTTTTTTAACTCATTAATTTTCGACAATAATACGCGAATGCACGAGTCTCGTCAAAAAGAAACGGAATTTGATATGCGGACCTTATTGCTCTGATAAGAATGTACTTGACCATTATTTGCGACGAAAAAATATTAAAACTCCTGTTTTGTGATTGGTTGGAAAAGAGCCATGCCGAAAGACAAAAAATCGAGGGACAATTTTCAAGGTTGGTAACTCTGACTCTCAGCTATGAAGACGCAATTGGACGCAATGGGCATGTTTTCCAGTGACGTCACGGAGTGAGTTACTGCGTGGTTACTGTTAGCAAAATACCCATCTTGTTTCCATTCCAACGAACGTATCGACTCCCATCAAGACTGATAGAATTACAAGGTTGGCCCACTTGGGTAGGCAACCCGCAACAATTCTTCCCGTCTCGCCCGCACCGAGATTCACTTCATAAGAAAGTAATGGGAAAATTCAATTTTTGCTGTAGAGGGCTCTTCTTTTTTTTAAACGGTAGCCAATTGCATGTTGTGTGTGGTAAAAATAATGGAAAAATATGTTGAGGACATCAATTATGAGTAAAAATTGAAAAAAGCTGTATTCCTGTAGACGGCCAGTGTGAGTTTCAGTACAGTGACGTCATTAACATGTTTGCGCCTGGCGAAGTGGGCCAATCCTGTAATTCTATCAGTCTTGGACTCCTATAAGGAAAACACACGGAGCAAAGATCTATGTGTTAGGTACTACCTGAGAATAAGAAATTTGTTGGAAACCAAAAGTACATATTCTAATCCAGAAGGTTCTGCGCATTTGCTAATAAACTTGTGGTTTTTAACAAATTACTTATTCTCAGGTAGTAACATATTGATCTTTGCTCCGTGTGTTTTCCTTATGGGAGTCGATACGTTCATTGGAAAGGAAACAAAGATTGGTATTTTGCTAACAGTAACCACGCAGTAACTCACTCCGTGACGTCACTGGAAATTTTCTTCTGAAACCTTGAAAAAGTAGAATTCAGTCATATCTGGACACTGTTCAGCAGAAGGGAACCAACTAGCAAAATCCGCGTTTTGAGAACACGTGATTCGAAGTTCAAGAACCATGTAGAAACTATATAGCATAGCGTTTACTGATAAGCTGTTTTCAACGTGAATACACATTTTTGAATTGGAGGCCCAATTTTGAAAAATTCTACTTTTTAGGCTCTTTCCAACGATACTAATAACTCATTTTGTTTACAAATGTGGGTTGGTTCTTTTTTGCTGAACAGCGTCCATCTATCAACGATGGGGAAAAACGTATCATTAATAGGACTAGGATTTCTATGCGCTAAAAAAACGGAAATATGCGCTATAAAACTGCACCCTCATGGGTATCGAAATGTAGGGTTTTCGAAGCATAGAGTCATTCGTTTTAACGAAAATTTCATTATATCATCAAAATCACAATTGCAGTTTGCAGCTTCGCAGTTTAAAGCTTTGAATAAGCTTTTATGTAGAAAAAAAAAACCTTAAACGTGGCTACCAATAGGTTTTTTTTCTTGTCTCTAATTTTCTAGTCTTCAGCCGACCTTCTTCCAGCAGCTTACAGCAAAGAGCAAACACTTTTTTTTTTTTTTTTAGAAAATCGTGAGAATTGTGGAAATGTTGTCAATAGATGTGATTTTTGGCCAGTTTTTGGGAAAATATGTGCTAAACAACCTCAAATATGCAGCATATATGCGATATTCTGCTATTTTTCAGCGAAAATATGCATTTTTATGCATTTATGGCCTAAATATGCAAAAATATGCGCTATAAACTTTTACATACGGATTCAAAATTTCATGATTCGCAAAGATAATGTATTACAAGAATAAATATGCGTTTACATAAAAATCCTAGCCTTAATCATTAATAACTTGTGAGATAACGGCTGGGGACTGAAATATCATCACTTTTGAAGAATAACCCATTTTAGCGCATTAAGTATAGCAAAAAGATGACGGGATATGTAATGTAGCGACCAGTACCCCCCCCCCCTTGACTAAGACCTTCCTAGTCCAGTGTTTAAAATGAATGTGCACTTACTGCATTTTTGAAATGTTTTGATTAAGATTAATACAGACTATTTTATAGTATGTATAGATAAGAGGGTGCGATTAGGAACAGTGTAGGAAGAACGAATGAGAACGAGAAGAAAACCGGCATGTTCTCCTTCTCCTTCTCAGAACGAGAACAAGAACATGATGGGATTGAGAACGGGAAACGGGAACGTTGGTAATTATGGGACAAGGCAGAGAACGAGAAACATGAACAAAAACCATGCAGTTAGAGAAGAACAAACGAGAACGGGAACTAGATGATTTTTGCGTTCTTCTAACACCTGTGCAGCTGGCGCAAAAGTAAAATTCTGAAAGCCTAAAATCATCAGTTATATATTTTTTAAATGAAAAAAATCAAACTGCAGTACTCGGATGTTGGAAGAACGAACGAAAAGAAAAACGGCGTGTTCTCGTTCTCAGAACAAGAATGAGAACGAGAATGTGACGGGATTCAGAATGAGAACGAGAAACGGGAATAGAACCAAGGTGGGAACAAAATTGGGAATAGGAATGAGAACGGGAACGTTGGTAATTTTTGGATAAGGAGAACAAAAAACATGAATGAGAACCATGCAGTTAGAAAAGAAAGAACGGAAACGTTGATTTTTGCGTTCTTCCAACACTGTTTCAGGAGGTATTTATCATTTCTAGGGTCGGCGCAGCTGAGCCTTATACAATGGAAATAATAATAATAATAATAATTTGCGGTTTTAAATGTAAGTAGATATGGGGACAAACAAACGATACACGCGAATGAATTGCATTGCTTATGGTTTTAAATATAATAGTGAACGTAATTGTGTGTAAAAGAAACTGATAGGAAGATGGTTTTACATTGTGCTTACAGTCTCTGCAAAAGTGACTCGAGGTATCAACATAAGGAATCAATGAAAGTAGTTCATTTTGTGAGTTTGTAATATTATTGTGTATGATTCTTGCTGAAATTAGCATCCGCGTGGACCAATGGACATTTGTAAACAAAATGAGTTGTTAGTATTGTTGGAAAGAGCGTAGAAAGTAAGATTTTCTGGAGTTGGGTCCCCGATTCAAAAATGTGTGCTCACGTTGATCAAAGCTTATAAGTAAACGCTATATCATATAGTTTCTACATGGCTCTTGAACTTAAAATCACGTGTTCTCAAAAAACATATTTTGCTTGTTGGTTCCCTTACATCCAAGTGCGATCGCGTACTTTTTGTTTAAAGTTGGTTAGTGAAATAGCCGCCCACCAAACTTCAGCTGAAAGGCCGACCTTATTACAAGGTCGCGAAGCGACCTTTCTTGTTATGGTTAGAATAGAGTTGAAAAGTTTTTTTTTTTTCAATTTTGACATTGATTTAGGCTTTAAATTTGGTGTAAACCTAAGGTATGCAAAATTTAATTTGAAAATGTTGACCTCTACAGTTTCCCCGTGGTGCTTGAAATGTTTGGGATTAGCGTATGAAATAAGAAAACTGGGAGTTTCTTGATTGAAGTAAGAGGAGAAGAAACAGTGTTCCTAAACGCATGTTTCTCGCTTATTTCAAATTTAACGTCAAATTTTGCCAAACTTGTTTTGTTACCAATTAGTGATGTGTTGAGCTGACCAGTTATACTAGAAAGCTTTAGAAATCACCTCGTACATTCAAAAGCACTACTTCCCTCCTCTAACTCGAGAACTCCCATTTTCCACAATTTATATGCCAATTTCCAAAATGTCAAGCTCAGTGGTCAACTAGTGAAGATCAACATTTTCTAATGAAATTTTGTGGACTTTGCTTCTTGAACCAAAATACAACTTTTAAACCCTAGTCGATGACACAAATCGAAAAATAAAAACTGCTTCCCCTTCGTCTTAATGAAGACATAATTTTCCTTGAAAAAATTTGAGGGACAATTTTTGTAGAAAATTGGGAGAAAATTGGAACTTCTCTTATATAAAATATTTACCAACATCGATTTTATTGTTTCTGACGCGCGACTTTCGTGTTTGCTTGACATTGAGTAAGCTGTCTACGACATGCACACAACAGTCTCAATCGTTCAGATCTGGTGGTAACATGCCCTGTGATTGTAATGCCTTGTTCGTTCGAACTGGCGTGGTTACACGACCCGTTATCGATTTTGTTTATAGATGAAAACAGAATTTAGAAATTATTAATTGAAA
The DNA here is from genome assembly GCA_031841125.1 of Acanthococcus lagerstroemiae. NCBI lineage: Eukaryota > Metazoa > Arthropoda > Insecta > Hemiptera > Eriococcidae > Acanthococcus > Acanthococcus lagerstroemiae. Next base: position 11,941,950 of record CM063106.1, on the reverse strand, counting down.
ATTCAATGTGAACTTTCTTCCCCTATTTTATGTTTCATCCAACTTTCTAAACTCTAACTGTACTGATTTTTGTAATTATATTTTATTTACCATCCGTATTGAATTTGAATTTCTAGTTACCTGCCACGGATACGCACCGTACGGAGCCAAGCTGCCCCCGACAATTTTAGAAGTGGGTCGGTCGGGACCTATCTTATCCGGTTGGTGTTGCACAGTCCGGGTACCGCATTCCGAACATTTGGACGCATTCGCAAAAGGAAATTTCGGGAATCCGCTCCTCTTCTGAAAGACGCCTGCGTGACAGAGGGCTGTTTTAAAGCGTGTATCTCACATGCAGCCCCGTTCTTACGTACTATCGGCGATATTTACGCGTTTAGCGAAAAGGCATGCGAAGCGTGTAATCCGCATCCAGTTACGAAACATTCGCGTCCCTTCGAAAGTTCCGTCCGGTCGACGCGGTTACACAGTTGATATACTTACTCATGACCTGTCGATTGATTAGCGATCAAACAATACATACTTTCGTGTACGTCGTGTCTGCAAATACCAGCAGATGCGTCGATTACATGGCGACCATTTCGTAGCAAAAGTATTCGCGAATGATTTTCTCGTAGATTGTACTTGTTATACGATTATACACTTCGTTATTGGCACGTGTTCGCCGGCGTTGACTGGGCTAACCGACTAGACCACACTGAAGTGGTGGCGAGAGAGTTCGCTTTTAAATACGCTCAAAATGTTGACAGTTGATTTGTAAATTATAAGGTTCCAGTGATAGATGAAAATCGAATACGTATTATAATAAGCATCGCGAAATACACGGTGTTTATAAAGTCGTTATATCTTTATGTATTGGTGGCTTGCTGTGGGAATGAAATAGGAATGGGTGATGGGTGTGGGCGCTCTCCACATGGACTGAATTCGAACTCGCGTTATTTTGTCGAGCTAATCGACAGTGGGAAGACACGCATATGTGCAGCGGTAATCGTGACTGCAGAAATTCGAGAAGATCCTGCAAATTCATGATCGCCATATTTCAACTGTTTGCAATGCACTGGAAAAGGAACCTAATAAACATGTGTGTTTAGGTCCTTTTTGCAAGACATTTTGAACGTCCATAGTAACACTGATGGAAGTTCGAACAGATCGTGCAACTTCGTGATCGTCAATCGCCAGTGTATGGCAATGATTCAACGTATTCTCACGATGTCCTGGAATAAGGACCTAATGAGCAAGTGTGTTCAAGTCTTTTCTTTACAGGACTTTTCGAATGTAGTCACGCTTCCATGACCATGACATTGGATTAATAATTTGGTAATCGTATTGAACCATGAAAACATATGTGATTTTTGTTTCTTCTGTATCTTGGAATTTGGCCCAAGTCATTCTGTCTCATACCTCATGCGCGTTGAAAACACCTACTCATGCGCAGGGACGTGAATTTTATGCTCTATATGATGGAAAAACGCAAGAGCATAAAAATTATGTACTTATAGGAATCAATCAACTACAGGAGTTATGTAATTTGGAAATTTATGGACCATTTTTTCGCAGGTCCATCCGCAGTGTTTTATTGCATTAGTCGAGTCCGAAATTTGTACGTCGAGACTTTCCGATAACAGGTTACGAGTCGCTGGAAACGAATAATCTGAATTGAGTTTGTCGAACGTAGTAACGTATATTAGTAAATTAGTTACGCATAGTTATCGCGATGGAATGGAATTTCGTGTTCAGTGCGAAAATAGGCGTATCGACGAACGAACTTGACCACTGTATTAGTATCGGCTGGCATATCAATTTCGTCTTTTCGATCCGGGTGAAAGGATTTTTAGGCAAGGACTTTCCAACAAGTTGATTTTGACAAACAAAATTAGGAAAATTGTGGCTTCCTTTAAGAGCCAGTTGAGCGACTTCGTTAAAAACTCCTTCCTTCCCTAAAAAGTACATCTTAAAGTTCGGCGTTTCAACAAAACCAGTCCCGTGCATACGTTTATGTCTTCCTTTCTTCACAATAATTGCGAGTTCACGCCATTTTTATAGGCCAAACTAGCAATTTCGTTCAAAGCTACCACCCTCACCGCAAAAATTCATCGCCAAAATTCGGTCTTTCAAACAGAAACTAGCCCCATTCGTGCATACGTTTTTTGTCTCTCGTAACAGTTGTCAAAATGGATTGAGCTATATAGTTTCTCTGAACCTCTAAATTTCACTTTTCAAAGTTGATGAACCACCTTCCTCTCTTGCACATTTTGCTGGACCACCCACTTGATACCGAGGTTTTCGACCGAACTGTACATTTCGTTCGTATTTAGTTCGTTTTAATTTATCTGAATATCCACTCTCAGGGACTGAAAAATAGCTGATAGCCAGTAGCTAATAGCTGATAGCTCTAACATTTTCCTCGAACCTGATAGCCAGCTAAAAGCTCGGTTGAAGATCTGCACATTCAGCAATAGCCAACTTATCGTGTGGTGGGACGTATGGCGATGCACGCATGCCAAAGTGGTCTCTATGACACCGCACCCTCGGCCCCGGAAACTACCCTTTCGAGTATCGCATCAGTGGCCGAAGAGATGCTGTAGGGCCGGGCCCGAGCCCCTATTTTGCGGTGCCACTTCTGGTGCGCGCGTCCTGCAAGGGCCACCATGGGGTTCCCTACTGCCCGGGTCCGCGCTCCCCGAGCACTCGCCTGGATCCCCCGCAGCCGGACGCGCTTCCTCTTCACTCACCCCTCATCTCCCCATTTTGGTCCCTGTGACGACACAGGCACGTGGTGATGACGGGGGAGCCCTGTTGGGGGGGGGGGGAAGTATTCTCGTTCCCGTTCTCGTTCGTCCTTCTCTAACTGCATGGTTTTTGTTCATGCTCCTCATTCTCCTCACCCTATAATTACCAGCGTTTCCGTTCTCGTTCTCCGTTCCGTCATGTTCTTGTTCTCGTTCTCGTTCGCAGGAACATAGCCACGAAGGGGGGGGGGTCTGAACTTCCGCCTGCCACCTTGGCATTAGCCGAAAATGTGAAAACATTAAAATTTATTCTGGTAATAGTAAGTATTACACCTGTAATGTTGTAAAAGTGAAACACCCCCCCCCCCCTTCATACCAAGTCTGGCTACACTACTGCTCGTTCGTTCTTCCAACACTGTTTTTGCTGAATCTTCTCCATCTCCGCTCTTCTGTAGGGAATCTTCTTCTGATGGCGTTCGCAAATACTGGCGCTCCATACAAGAGGACCGACATGATGACGTTGACGTACATCTTTTTCCTCTTTTCTCTCGGTCCCCCTAGGTTCGATATCAGGTGAGACAGCTGTTCAGCTACTCGATTCGCCTTCTCAGCTGCCGGCGAGAAGTGCTCTTGGAACTGCAACTTCCCGTCGAACCACAGTCCCAGGTACTTCAGGGCTGAATAGCCAGCTAATAACCGACATTCTATCAACTTTTGAATAGCTTTTTGGTTTTTTTGTAATTTTCTTATTCTTAATTCTGAATAAATCTTTATTTTTTTATTTAGTTATTTATTTCTGTTATAAAACAAGAACGTGATTCAGAAGCCTGAGCCTGTTGTATTTCTGGTTTGAATTGGTTATTGGCAGGGCCGTACCTAGGATTTTTAAGTAAGGGGGTTTTGCGATTAAGATGAATATTATTTCTTGGTGTGGTGGGGGCTACAAATACTCCAAATTTATCCAATTTCCCATATGTACCTCTCCGTCTCAACCTATTGTTTTTTTGTACATGGGGGACCCCCTTTACCCCCCCCCCCCGTTGGTACGGCCCTGATTATTGGTTACAACATAGCACACTTACCCTATTCAAAGATTCAGCAAGCTCATAGCCAATAGCTGATAGCTAATAGTCTGTACATCGTGCACTAAGCCAATAGCCAGCCAATCGCTATTCAAATTTTATACAAAAAGCTATAGCTAATCAATCACCAATGATTTCAAGGTCACCAGCTATAGCCAATAGCAATAGCTATTTTAATTGGACTTCAGTCCCTGCTAACTTTTCCGTGCTATTTCTAATTTGCTCCCAACCCGAGGCCTGGAATCCGCCCTTTCGAACATTACTTCAGAGACGTCAGGGAGGCTGTTAGGGCTGTCTTAGCCCTCTTCCCCTCTGTCGGAAAAACCGGCCTGGGTCGAAATCTGACGAGTTGCCACGTGGGTTCGAACCCGGGACCTTCGGATTCCGAGACCAAAGCTATTCACCGGCCAACCAGTCCGTAGTCATATTTCAAAATAACATTAAGAGGATGTGACGAAATGGTATACCAACCACTTCCCATTTGGATTCGTAAAATAATTAGGGTAAAGCGACCTAATATTGGGTAGTTCCTAAAGAGGAGTATCCTGAAGAATTTTTACGCCCTCAAGGTGGCAATTCAGTTAGTAGATGCGTAAGAAGTACTTGTACTTTGACCGTTTTGAACAGTTTAGCGCTGCTGACAAAGCGATAGTAATAGAGAAGGCCAGGGGTTTAAACCTCTTCCTTGGCCTTCCAATATATAAAACTTTGGGTGCCGTTTAATTGAGCGCGGACGATTTGGCGCAGCGGATTCGGCGCAAGCACCTCTAGGCGCAGAAAAATTGGGCACACATTTAAGTCGGCGCGAAAAAATTTCTCTAAAAGATAAATTTTAAAAGAAAGATTTATTATAAACTAAACTAATATGTTAAAATCATGCCCCCCCCCCTTATTTTCGACAATACATTCCTACAAATTATGCGCTATCGCTCGCAGGTATTCGATAGTCCCTCTGCTATCGCAGTCTACAACAATTTTTTTTATTCGTTCCTCGCTGTTGACGTGGTTCTTCTTTTTCAGTGGGGGTTGCGCCGTGGCACTCTCCACAGGTGTGTATAGTGTACATACCGCGCCTTCTGTACCCGGGTAGGGTGCGAGAAACCAAATTTGACCTGCAAACGCCGATATCCGGCTTCGGCACAGTTATTGGTACGCCGATCGTTATCTAGAGTTCTTTGGTAAACATTCCACCACGGAATACGAAATCGTGGGTTTTTTCTTCCTGTCCTAAAAGGTCGCCGAATGTACGTATCCTCGAAGTAGTTCATCAGATCCTCCAACGGCGCGTCCATCTTCAACTTATTTTGCGCCAAGTTACTCTACGCGCCGAATTGAACCAAACCCAAAACTTTTCATTCAGACATTCATTAAAATTGTCAGAAGTACCCTCTTAATATATTGCCAACAATTTATGAACTCGATATGCTTGAAACACCTCTTTTTAGTTTCATGTGAAAACTCCTCAAGACTGTGTCAGGATCCTCAGGACTTGTTCAGATCACAAAAAACTGTTTCAGAACTCATGACGACCCCTTAAGACTGCATTAGAAGGTGTGAGGACTTTTTATGACTAAGTTAAAACTCTTCAATATTGAGTTGAGACCCTTTTATAATGCGGTGTTATTAGGACTCCTTGGGATTGAAGACTTGATAAGACTGTTTGCTAGGACACGTACTGATAGCGGGAGGGGGAGCTTCCTCGCTGTAGGAAATTTTTTACTCAGCAGTTAGGAAAATTTATCGTTTCAGTCAGGCGGAGTTGGGAAATTTCGGTAGAGTTGGGGAAATCCAACAAGTCAAACACGGTTTTTTTTTTTCTTTTTTTTGCTTTGGTGATTTAATAGTTGGGAATTTTGAGTTGAGAAGTTGGAAAAATCCAACAAGTCAAATTTTTTTCTTTTGCTTTGATACTTGGAAATTCTGAGTTGAATTAGTTCGGACATTCACCCCCCCCCCCCTCGGAAAATCTCTTCGGTACTTTTATGACTGTATTAAGCCTTCCCATTCAAGACTTACTACACTTTCTGAATACCTATTAAATACTCCTTAAAGCTAGCTTAGACTGAATTAAGACTTGTTTCAAATTTTGTGAGGTTGTGCGGAAACTCATCAAGACCCACTGCCTGAGTTAAAATCCTTCAGGACAATATTAAGACTCGTTAAAACTGTTTCGAAGATTCTTGATGAAATATGATAATTCGTTCGGACCCATTAAAACTTTTCAAGTATTGAAACTTGTGTTACATCTAAAGAGTACAGGAGGGTGGTAAGATGACACATGGGGGTAAGGAGACTTGCTATTTTTCACGAAATGAGGAATTCATTGGCAATGCTGATTTTCTTTCAGCCCGTGGCTTGGGGGAAAAAAAAAAAAAAAAAAAAACTGTAGAAAGTTTTGTCCAGTTTTGTAAAAATCGTCTGTAAGTTATGGTGATTAAAAGAAAAAATAAAGCAGTTAATGTTATTTTCAATTGCTACTATGTACATTTTTGTAAAATAAATACGAGTATTTTAATGTTTTCCGAATCATTCAGGCGTGAAGATGGTAAGTAAAAATTATACTATAAAACATTCAACGTTTTTCGAACAATTACCTAATTAGGTTAATCACGTCATCACGTGTTTGGGACAAGATGACGCACCTACGTTTTTCTAGCGAAATTTCAATGTATCTTTAGGAATCGTATAATTGTACTTTAAATTTTATTTAATGTTACTATATCTAATCTCTATTTTGTTTATATTTACAATGAGAAGATAAGATTCAATATTGTGAATTATGATGGTATGAGAGCTGTACTGACTATGAAAATGGTGAATATACTTATGTATATGTGATTTGTATACCAACTTGTAGATGAAGATTTCCGTTCCAATCGATTTTTTTATTATTATTTAAATACCTACTTAGCTATCCACTCGTTAACTTGATTGAAATAAATTTGAAAACGTATCCCATTCTTCATATTTTAGGTTATAGAAAGCAGCAGTCATTGAGACTTTTGAGAATTTCAGCGGACTTCTTGTTTTACAGTCTGTAAGACTATCCAATGGTCATTTAATTTGAGTTATTTCTGAATTGTTTTTAATTTAAATTTCTCACCTGAATTTAAGTAAGGCAATAGAACGGCAGCTTTTTCCGAAGTTATGATTTCATGTTTGTATATAGAAGAGCTGTAGCTGCGTTTGAAACTTTTTATTCTAGAAAGTTATAAACACCCCCCCCCCCACCACCACCACCACCACCACCACCGCCGCCGTCTGGAAACACACATTCTTGGTAAGTCGACAGACAATTAACCGGCAATTTAGACCAAGTTCCAACAAAAATAGTTCTTTATTGAATTCTAGACTAAGAAAGTCCTCTGACAATTTTTCCATTACTGCCCCCGAAGTGGCTCCCATAGGGTTTAAATATAACCCTTTATTTTACAATACATTAACACAGGCCTTTGAGAGAGTCATAGAATTTTCATTATTTTTTTAGTCTCATACAGACTTCAGCAAGTGGTAGGGATGCAAACCACTCCAGACCCGTTTCTCTACATCCCGTCTACCAAACCTGGAAATGGTTCCCTTCCCTTTTCCCTTATCTTTAGATAACACCCTTTTCTTTGAAATTCGTGATTTACTTTGTTTTTCAATATCAGAAACTACACTTTTACTATGATTTTTAAAGCTTCCATTGGCACGAATCGTGGAATCAAGATATCAGGGGGAGGGGAAATTCATGGTCACTGAATTTGATTTTGATATTTGTTTCGCTGTAACTTCAAAATTTAGTATTCGTGAGGGGACCGATGATATTCAACATTTAAACAAAACTGCAATATGGACATCGTTTCACAGGTTCCAAAGGCCGCTGAATTCATTTCTGATAACAATTGGGCCCTCATATCAGAGTTGGGGTACCTGTGAAAGAAGTTGGTGGCGAAAAGAGCAACTACCTGAAGCTTAGCGCTGACAATAAGACTTCTTAAGCCTCTCGCTACATATTTGGCTTTTCAGCGTCCTATGACTAAGTACATCCGTCTGCACATAATTTTCATTTCCGTTTAATACGCGAAATCAAATGAGTTGAATCATTATTGTCACTTTTTACGATTGTGCTACCGTGTTGTTTCTGCTGTAAAGCGGCCTGTGATTCTAAGTAGGGGAACTGTAATCTCGAAACTTAGAAATGGTACAGTGCGAGTGTGCATGTCCGTATTCATACTCGTATTAAGTAAGTACCGAACTTGATATCTTGAATGAAGAGATGTTGCTGTTCCAATTTATTTTTGCCTCGCCCTCAAATTATTCAACCTTGGATCATCTGAACTAAATTCTAGAAAAAGCAAAGGAACGTAATTTTAAGGCGAATTTACTCTTTATTGATTTCAATGAAGCTTTCGACGCGGTGTCACATGATAGAGCACGTTGGAGAAGCTCTTCATAAATGGCGTCTCTAGTAAGATATTAGGATTATATCAAAAGTAACGCTAAATTTAAAGCGAAAGTATGTGAAACTGGATTAAAAAAAGGAAACATTTAGTATTTCAGGGAGTATTAGGCAGGGTGACCATCTCTCCCTCTGTGTCATCAGTATTATTGAGAAAGACTTCAGAATATTAGACTTCAGCGCAGTTCGGGCAAAAAGTCAGTATAGGAAACTCAATAATCTATACGTCTCGCAGGCGATATCACTTTAATAAGTGATAATTTATACAGATTTGGTCAAAATGGAAAGTTAGCTGAAAGCTGCAGGTGCCAGGGTTGGTCTAAGCATGAATGCATCTTAAACAAAATTAATGAGAAATGAGAAAGATGTCGAGTCTGTCAAGGTTAATGATTTGGAAATAAAATGGGCCAGAGAATATTAATATTTAGGCCAGATGATCTCGTTCAAGCAAGAGGCATCTAAAGAACTGAGAGCAAGAATATAGCAAATGCATGATGGATTTTTTGGGCACTAAAAAACATTTTGAAAACTAAAATCCTCTCCGGCTCACTGCTATGGCTGCCACACGTGGAAAAAAGTGTTGGAGTTGAAGAAAATTCAATAAGCCATGTTAAGGAGTATTTTGAATATCAGGCGGAGGGACAGGGTCAGCTTGAATAAAATAAAAAGTAAGACTAACTTTCATAGTACAGGTCATACAATCAAAAAGTTTAAGCTGAACTTTGCAGGACATATGGCGAGGGGGAGCTCAAAAAATGGAACCTAGTAGCAACAGCCTGGATCCCACTCAATAAAAAGAGGAAATGAGATGGATTGGCAACCAGATAGGTTGACAAAATTGTGCGATATGTGGGCCCTCACTGGTGTATGGTAATAACCTGGATAGAATGGGGAAAAGGTGGCAGAAGCCTATGCTCGTAAGTGAACGGAGTATAAAGCGACTCACCTATAAGTATATAAATATCATATAACTATCATTCAGGAAAAAGAAAAATTTTCAACTTAAAAAAGAAAACATGGTCACAATTCAGTTCAGTAGTTGGCATTTCCATGGAAATTCATTTTTCTTCCAGCTATGTGCTCATTGATCTTGATCTTTGCTCCGCCCAGCGTGCGACTATAATCTGCAGCCGTGTTGTTGCTGCGTGACTGCAGTCTGCAGCCATGTTGTGAATAGAAAATTCCATGGAAATGTCAACCACTAAACTGAATTGTCAACATGAAGAGATAAATCATACTGTCTTTGTGTCGGGGGGGGGGGGGGGGGGGGGAGCGCAACAGTTACCATGGCTGGAAGAAAAAAATTAACTTCCATGCAAATGTCAACCACTGAAACTATCACCATGAAAAGCTAAATCATATGGATTGGCTTCGTGTTGGGGGAGCGTTACGTTACGGTTTTTTCGCTCAAGTATATCCAGTAGTAAAAGCATATAAAATGCTAAAATAAATTTCCACGGAAATGTTAACCACTAAATTCGTGTCGGGGGAGCGTTACCGAGGAGCGTTACGGTTTTTGCTCAAGTATACCCAGTAGTAAAAGCATATAAAATGCTAAAATTAAGAGGTATATTTTGACACCTCTCCAAAATCTGTGAAGTCTGAATGGGGAGGAGAGAAGGGAACTTGAAAAACATGTGTAACATTTTATATGCTTTTGTACCCTAATAAAAAAATGTTTATGGAAATTTCTATTAACAGCACGGCTGCAGACTGTAGTCGCGCAGGGCGCAGCAAGTGTCAACCACTGAATTTGTATCCGGGGAGCGTGTCAGCGGGAGCGTTACGGTTTTCGCTCAAGTATACCCATGGCTGGAGGAAAATGGAAATGCCAACCACTGAACTGAATTGTCACCATGAAGAGTTAAATGACTGTGAGCTGAACTGAGCTGGAAATGAGAAGAGAACCTCGACGTCTTTGAGGTAATGCTCGAAAGAGCGCTGGCCTCGTGTCGGGGGAGTGTGTCAAGGGGGGCAAACGGCTCTCGCTCAAGTATACCCCTGGCTGGAAGAAATAAATTTCCATGGAAATGTATAATAGACAATTTTCGCTCAAGTATACCCAGTAGTATGATGTCATAGTAACAGGAGCGTTACGGGGTCATTATAGGGGGAGAGCGTTACAGTTTTCGCTCAAGTAAATACCCAGTATAGTAAAAACCTAGAATGCTAAAATAAATTTCCATGGAAATGTCAACCACTGAATTCGTTTCGGGAGAGCGTGTTGGTGGAGCGTTACTGGGAAGCATTATGGGGGAGAGTTACGGTTTTCGCTCAAGTATACCCAGTAGTAAAAACATAAGTAAAACGCTAAAAATAAAAACTTATGAAAGTGAATCTCAAAAATCGATTCAAAGACCTTGAAAACATAACATCGACTATTATCTCGAAAAAGACGAAAAGGGAATTTTAATACTCAGGTAGTCTGAGAATGCAATATTGAAGAAGTAAAACAGCAATAAAGAGCAGAATGGAACAATAAGAGATTTCTTCAAACCAGAGGCGGACTTAGGTATTTTGCGCTCAAGACTATTGGAAAATTTGCACTGCTGACCAGATTTTTTTTTTGGGGGGGGGGGGGGAGTAAAAAATTTGCTCGCTATTTACTTTATTGCACTGAAAAAATTTCTACGTAGTTTAATATACTGTAGCTTAGTATTATTTTGTCACCTGATTTATTTTTTATTTTTTCCTTTTCCTTTTCTTTTCTTTCTTTCTTTTTTTTTTCTTTCTTCCAAAAATGTTGCGTCGCTCAAATTTTGCGCCGAGGCTTCAGCCTAGTCAGCCTTATGGAAAATTTAGCTCTGCTTCAAACATATATTTGGAATAGAGCATTGTACGGATAGGAGACCTGCACAATAGGAACCCAAAAAAGGGAAAGGATAGAAGCCTTCGAAATGTGGTGTAATCGGAAAATGTTGAAAATCAAACCAATAAAAAGATCAGGATTGAGGAAGTATTGAGGCGCACAGGAAGGAAAAGAGAAATTTGGATTATAATCGTAAAGAGAAGAGTTACAATGATCAGTCATAGTACGAGGTACGTTCAAAAAGTAAGTTAACGAGGCCAATAAAAAAATAATAACGAATCAGAAAAAATTATCATCATGAAATACATACAGTATGTTTAGATAATATCTATCTACTACTTCTCGATGTAGTTTCCCAGTCAATTTAAACATTCGCCCGACCGGTGGATTAGTTTATTTATACCACTAGCATAGAACATTGCCGTCAGCGAAGTGAACCAACTAGACACATCCTGGATCAACTCATCGTCGTTATCGAATCTTTTTCCGGGCAAATACTGATTCTGGTGCAAGAAAATGTGGAAATTGCTAAGTGCTAAATCTGGAAAGTGGGGCGGGTATTCCCTAACTTCCCATCCGAATTCCTACGCCAAACTCTTCGTTACATTCGCAGTGTGTGTGTGGGGGGAGGGGTTGCATTGTCTTGAAGGAAAATCATTCCTCGCGTCATAGGTGAATACGGAATGGCACTGTAGCTAGGAGTGATTTTCCTTCAGGACAATGCGACCCCTCACACTGCGTGTATGTAAAGAGTTCGCTGCAGGAATTCGGATGGGAAGTTACGAAATACCCGCCCGCGCCCCACCACCCAGATTTAGCGCTTGGCGATTTCAATATTTTCTTGCACCTGAATCAGTATTTGTCCGGAAAAAGATTCGACACCGACGGTGAGTTGGTCCAGGATGTGTCTAGTTGGTTCAATTCGCTGGCGGCAAAGTTCTATGCTAGTGGTATAAATAAACTAATCCACCGGTCGGACGAATGTTTAAATTGACTGGAAAATGATGTGGAGAAGTAGAAGATGGATACATGTATATCAATTCTAAACATATTTCATGAGAGTAATTTTTTCTGATTCATTGTTATTTTTTTATTGGCCTCGTTAACTTACTTTTTGAGTACGCCTCGTATAACACATCCAGGGATATTGTTATTACCGCTAAAGGGAATGGTTGAGGAAAAGAATGGGGAAAGAAAGGTAAAGAATGAACTATGAAGAGCAGATAATGAAGGATACAAAGTGTAAATCCTTCTCAGAAATGAAACCATTAGCAGAGGAGAGAAAAAGAATAAAACGGAAGTGATGGTATTCAGTATGAATGAAAAAAGAAATCCGATAAATATGGAAATCGGAGGGGAAATTAAAGGTCGGGTTCCCTGTTTATAGGCGTGATATGTGAACAAGCCAGACACTGGTTGTGAGGATTTGAGGTAAGATTAAGTTCTCTGAGGTATATCAGCTCTTTTCATCTTAGCTTCGGTTCCTCATTTTTTCCCCTGATGAAAATCGAGTTTGAGAAGACACTGTTTATTATTCTACAAGGCAATTTATAAATTGAGAAAACAGGTACGGTGAAAACCTGTAACACATTAAAACAGAATTTGTAAGTTTAATGAGTTGAGAAATTTTTTTATTTTTAAGTAATTTCAATAAACAATCGGTACCTACTCTCTTTACCTGTCTATGTATTGAAAACAACTAGTTTTGTGGAGGGGAGGGGTAGGGTGTTTCATGCCGTCAACATCTTTCATCATTTTATGATGCACATTTGGAACAAGAATAAGAAAATTCTCAAAAGAATCCCTTTTAAGGGACAAAAAAGCCAGTATCATCAGTAAACTGATGACGAGTGTGGAGTAATGCAGATATTCGGACCGGGCGAACGTCTGGCACGCTAGTATCGCTCTAGGTGATAAGAATTTGAAAAAATGATCGTGGCTTCATGACAATCAAAATGATGTGTAAATAGAGCAATTGGACGCTGTTCAACAAAAGGAGACCAACTGACATTTGTAAACAAAATGAGTTATAAGTATCGTTGGAAAGAGCGTAAAATGTAGAATTATTCAAAATTGGGTCCCCGATTCAAAAATGTGTACTCACATTAAAAAAAGCTTATCAGTAAACGCTATGCCATATAGTTTCTACATGGCTCTTGAACTTCGAATCACGTGTTCTGAAAAAGCGGATTTTGCTAGTTGGTTCCCTTTTGCTGAACAGCGTCCAATTTTCATGATTTTTCGCATTTATAAAATATTTAAGGTAATGTTGGAGGAGGTTTCAAAAATTTTTGGTACGGCTCTTAAAATTATATTTTCTCTGGCCAGCAGAGGTAAAGTAATCATGATGACTAATGTTTTTTGTGACAAAGAACAAAGAGAAAATTTTCTGTCACGTTAAATACACATTACTACACTTCCAAATTCCTTCACATTATTAATAATTTTAGAAAAATCGAAAAAATATAGGGGGAAAATAGTTTTGGTCTTCCTTTAACCATTATCATTTCTATTGAATAGTCCTAGATAATCATTCTTTCAAAGCTTCTATTTTTGGCCGCCAGGGGACGACTTTTTCGATGCACGGTCCCAGATCAGGGTTGTCAATGTAAAGTTTCAGTTTGTAAAGCTACATTCTTGACATGTGTAAAGAATTATGTCAAGTATTAGTGTAAAGAATGTAAACAATAGTAAAGAATTAATTTTTAATAATAATGTATGATTGTTATAATATTTTTGGGTATGTGCATTTGACTCTTTCTACCACGAAAATATCTGGACGGCATTAGCCAAACAAGGAGTGCCTCAAAAAATTATAGAACTTCTGGCAAACGTATACTAAAAATCTGAAGCGTATTTAAAACTAGACAAAATATCCGATAAAATTCAGTTTGGTAGAGGGGTCAAGCAGGGTGACTCTCTTTCACCCAATCTATTTAACATAGTATTGAAAGATGTTTTTCGACACATTAATTGGAAAGGAAAGGGAATCAAAATTAGAGGATCACTATTTGAGACAACCAAAGACTTAAATAATCTAAGGTTCGCTGATGATATTGTTATCATAGCCAAGAACTTCGAGGAATTGAAGACTATGGCCAAAGACCTGAGAAGAGAGAGTAGTAAAGTGGGATTATCCATCAACTTCTCTAAAACAAAAATGTTGACTAACATTACCGCCCCCCCCCCTCCGGAGGAAATAATAATTGATAACCACCCCATTGAAATTGTTTCTGAATACAAATATTTAGGGCAAATTGTATCATTTGAAGATAAATCGGGCAAGGAACTGAAAACTCGCAGGGCTAAAGCTTGGCGGGCTTTTTGGGGACAACGAATAATCTTAAAAAGTAAAATGAGTTTAAAAACAAAAATTAAAGTTTTCGAAAGCACGGTGATACCAGTGTTAACCTATGGTGCTCAATCATGGGCATGTACTAAAAAGCAGATCCAAAAAATACAATCAACCCAAAACACAATGTTGAGAAAAATTTTTAATATAAAATTGAAAGACAAAATTCGTATTTCGTAAATTTTTGAAAAAATCAATGCTGAACGGGTTGACAGTATAATTCGTTCTCTCAAACTTAAATATGCAGGCCATCTCGCTAGGGAATCGAACTCCAGATGGAATAAAATTACAACAAAATGGACTCCCATGTGGAAGTCAGTTTCTTTGGTGATCGCTTTTAAAGTAGAAAATTAAATTATGATATTATTTTTGTAAATTGTTACTCGCGGTGTGGTTGTAATGTGTGATGCACATTTGCAGAAGTTCGGCGACATAGTTATTCCGCCATCACTTTTTTCAACTCTTATTACACTTATTGGGGTAAAGTTCAATTCAGCATAAATAGAAGTTTTTCAACCTGCTTTACTCATTCTAACACAGTACTTCAGTACTTTAAATAACTTATTTGAGAAAATAATTTTCCTGATAATCCTCGTCCCAATAGGTACATTAGTACACGGATATGTCTTTTATATCAATTATAATCGGCTGCAGAGTGCAGCCGCGCAGCAAAGATCAAGATCAATAAGCACATGGCTAGAAGGAAATATCCTAAAAATTTTCCATGGAAATTTCGATTGACAACACGGCGTATCGGAGGGGGGGGGGGATTAATCGATTGCAGATTGTAGCCGCGCAGCAAAGATCAAGATCAATGAGCACATGGCTAGAAGCAAAAATAATTCCCATGGAAATGTGGCCCACTGAAGTGAATTGTGACCAGGAAAAGCTAAATCGTACTGATTGGCTTCACGCGCAATACGCACCTGAACTGAACATTGAACTGATCTGGAATCAAGTTCAGTGTCGGTCGGAATTGGTGTCGCTTGGAAATAGGAAGGAAGGCTATAGCCAATAGACATATCCATGTCAAAAGTGGAGAAATGCAACCTACTAGTTGAGATACTAGGAGAGTGTAACAACATTAAAAACTGCTCCTCAACTCCACGCTGAGAGAAAAACTCGAAGGTATTGTGTTAGGAACGGTGAAAATGTTTCAATACCTATATTATCATTCTTTCAACTGAGCCATGTCGGCCCATCTCTTCAGAGATGGTGCAACTGCACAGCGTTAATAATTGCCATCACATTTCCACACACGACTTATCGCCTTAATTTTTCAGGGGTGCCAGAATTCATTAAAGCATTTTCATTCTATCATCTTCAAAATGATCGCAGACCTAGGTACAAAAAGAAGTAAGGCATTTTCTCCAAGCTCATTTACTACAATCGAAGAACCTTTTTCCCAATGGAAGAATTTATTCAGAAAGAAGAATTCAAGATATCTGAGTAGTGTGTATTCGTAATAAGACTAGTTTATCCAGAAAAGAAAACAAAGAGAAGAATAATGTAATCGTGAGAGAGCTGAATACCGAACCAAGTGAGAAACAGAAGTGGAAATCAAAAATTCCAGTCTAGTTGAAAACTGAGATGAAAAAATTCGTTGTTCACTTTCAACATTAACCCAGGCACTAGCCAGCGCACGTCATCGTAGTTCAAGTCAGGTATGATCGGATGATTTTCATTTTGGGCACAGCTTTTCGCCGTAAGCTCGATGAGCATGTTTTTTCAGCGTTCTTTTCGATATTCGGTTTCGGTGACTCTCGAGTGAAAGCTAGATCACCGAAACGGTTAAAATGTTCAAGGATTGTATCTTTGGCATCGAGTATTCGTGTTCGAAAAATTTGAACTAAAGTTGATGCGAAAAAAGACTTTGGTGCTTGATGAGTCTTTCTGACGGCATAAGGTGTATGGAAAGTACTGGACACTTGATTCTGTTTTGCGGGGGAAGCGGTAACTTTCAGATTGCTTTCGAATTCAAATATGTATTAACCTTATTTTTGATCTTCTGTAAACATTTGTTGTGAAAGTGAGCCATGCTCGGTGTATTTTTGAAATTGAATCGTTGATGTTTCGGTGTCAATGACAGTGGAAATTCACCTACCTCTGTTACTTGTGAAGAAGAAGACCAAGTTTAATGATTTTTTGATACAAGATCCGAAAACTAACTGGTTCGATTGTAATTAGATTACGGTCATTTTATACATGAAATGCTTGAAAAAAATATATTTAGTTTTTTTTTTAATTTTATATCTCTCTTTAATGTTTCCTCCCAGCCCGGATTGTCTCTCGATGCCCTAATTGATAAGCGACAAAAGACACATCCAATACATCAGAAGTTGCACGCGTAATTTCGACTGAAAAATTTTTCAGCTCTGGGAACATTCAATTTGAAATTTGAAATCGAAAGGTAATCGAATCAAATTGGGAGGTGATCGAAAATCGGATACGGTATTCGAAATCACAAGGCAACGTAAAAAAGAGCTACGTTGACACTTCACTCAACTTTCAAAACCAAGTCAATTTTGCACAATTTTGAAAAATTTTATGCCCCAAATTGGGGGTTGATCGAAAATCTAAAGCCCCCTACTTTGACTGTTTGCTTAATATTCAAAACTAAGTAGATTTTGCTCAATTTTTACACATTTTAAACCCCACATTGACGTCAGGTCGAAAATCTGATACGATCAGAGACTCAGAAAATTCCTACTTTAGTCATTTGCTCCATTCCTTTCCCTCTGAAATTTCAAGGATACTACATTCCCCTTCTGAGAGCGAAAATTTTTTCAGTCACAATTGTGAGCAACTTTGAAATATAAAATACTTCTCCTGTCATTCGTCAATTAAACTCTGCATCCTAAATATTACCTGAGGGGGATCCATTTCAACAAACACGTTGTATATATTGCTAAATACGAGACGGTTGATTGTTGTGGCATTAATATGAGTTGCACTTAATGTGTATTTTTTTAAAATAAATAAATAAAAAGACGTCACCTATATGGTACCTCAAAAGAATGATCCTTCTTCAGTCACATAAGAGTCAACTTACCTCAACAGTATAATGGATATTTTGCCTTATCTTATATTAAAAGCAGTTCAGAACCTTCAGAACTTACTTCCTCGGTTGATTTCCTTCTTATCATAGCTATAAACAGATAAAATAGGTGGAACAGTCTGTTCACAGAGAAGAGTTGCAACAACCTATAAAAATTTATCAGACTCGAGGGATATTTAAAAATTAAATATTTATCCCAATTTAGGAGAAATATCGCAAACATTTCTGATACTGATATTTTTTTTTATAAATAAAAACTTTCCCCGAAAAGAAGGAAAAGAGTGACGTCAAGAGACATTCGTGAAAAGTATGCGTGGGGAATAGGGTGGCACTTATTTTATCCCCCCTCCAATTTTTGCTCCTACGAGAGAATGCGCGGTGTATTTTGATGTAAAAACCTGGTAATCAACATTTATTGAAACAGAAAAATTTAAGCCGGTGTGAAAGAGGGATGAAGCTCTCGATAATATTGATTCTACTATAATAAAAAAATTCGTTTTCTTTTGAAACATCTGACAAGTAGATTCCCTCTCCCCCCCCCCCGGCAAATGTGGCTTCAGTGTTTCTTGATGGAGTGACTATAATTGTGGAATTATCAGAAATTACAGATATATATGACATTTTTAACGCAATACGAGTACATTTTTCTTGTAAATTCTTAGACTACGAGTAAATGGTTGATATTCTTAGATTCCATAATAAAATCCTTTAGAAAGGTCGAACCCACGCACAGAATGAACCACAAATACTGACTTACTTTACATAAATAATCCGAGTTTAAAAAAATAAATAAAAAGTTTTCTTTCGTAACGTTACAAGAAACTCGACAGAAAATCTCTTGCAAAAGAATTTGTGTAATGGGTACATGGGGCTACAAAATAGATCTATATTCTGTATCTACTAATGATGTCCTCGACTCGATATTAATCAAATAAATGGCACGTGATAACCAATTTCTATGTTATTCAAACTCACTAAACTCATTTTTAAGAAATTCTGAGATGCGCCCGCCATAAGAAATTCATAGGGGGTGAACACATGACAATATGGCTAGTAGCTTCCAATATATCAACTATAGGGTTCCTTGACTTGCCTATAGTTCATTTCGGGAGACATTATAGCTGTGACACCTATCCAGTCTACAGAAAGCTGCCACCTGAAAATATAAACATTGAATATTAGAGTATCAATGGCACTAGATAAAGGGTTTCTCGAGTCTCTGAATTTATTTGTAGGGCTATTTTAGGTGTAACCTCTACCCATACGACTCCATAGGGACTACACCTCGAAATGTTAAAATTTTAATATGTGGGCTGAGATTTTAGCTCCCTGTGGAGCCTACTGAAAGAAATTACAACTAACAAACCTTCAGGAATGGACTCAACGCCTCAAGAAACCTTATATTCGAGATATTGGAGGCTACTAATGCCAATTTTTAGGTACCTATCAACTCTTTATGGAATCTTTAGGGTGCGAAGATGCGTCTAAACATATATCTCAAAAATTGGGTCAGTGATTCTGAAAACCATAGAAATTGCTTGTCACATGACATTTATTTGATTAATACTGAGTGAAGAACATCATTCTATTAACAGACCTCTATTAGACCTACTTTGGAGCTCCATCCACCCCTAAACTTTTTTTTTCAATTTCCTATCGAGTATTTTTTCAATCTTAGATTTTAGGAGCCTTTAACGCCGAACATGGTCATATCCTCTTGTACATTATTTAAATAGGGCTACCTTTTAATTATTATGACAAGCAAATTTTTAATTTCTGGGTCAGATTACTCTTTTTTTTTAACATTTTACTATGGGTGTTCAGTAAGTAAAGTTCCCATCGAAATAACTCGAGAACGAAAAGAGGCTTTTTGATACGTTTTTGGGGCAACACTGTCTATAGCCTTATCACTTCATATTTTGAGTTGCAAGTTATTTCGTTAATTTTGTGACGAGTTATCATTTTCTGAAGATGGATTGGGAAGTGTCGAGTTCCTCCAGAATGAAACAACGTTCGATGATTAAATTTTTATTACGATCTCTGAAATTTGGTCTTTTGCCACATCCGCCATACATTCCGAACTTGAGTCTGCCTGATTTTCATGTGTGCGGCCCTTTTAAAAAACAACTTGCCCAAAAGGTGTTCGCAAATGAAGAAGTAAAGCCCATCAGTGACTAGCCCAAGTCGGCGCAAATTTCTTTCGCGATGCAATTTTCAGTTTGGTTACTACGCTGGGACGAATGCATCAATAAAGGTGGCCCCTACATGCATAGAATTGTAGTGTTTTTGATTTACTTTTCGAATCTTTCTTCAAAAATAAATTTCATTCATTCATTCTCGAGTTATTTTGATGGGAACCTTACTTACTGAACACCCATAGTATATGCTTTTACTACTCGGTATACTTGAGCGAAAACCGTAACGTTTCCCTCGTAACGTCCCCCCGCCCCCGACCCGAATTCAGTGGTTGACATTCTCATGAAAATTCATTGTAGCATTTTATATGCTTTTACTACTGGGTATACTTGAGCAAAAACCGTAACTATCCCCCCGAAACGAATTCAGTGGTTGACATTTCCACGGAAATTAATTTTTCTTCTAGCCATAGGTATACTTGAGCGGAAACCGTAACTCCAGCCATGTGCTCATTGATCTTGATCTTTACTGCACCTGCGCGACTGCAGTTCTCCTTTTCTCTTCTAATTTCCAGCCCAGATCAGCTCACAGCAGTTCTTTAGCTCTTCATGGTGACAGTTCAGTCAGTGGTTGACATTTCCATTTTCTTCCAGCCATGGGTATACTTGAGCGAAGTAACGCTATCCCAACATGCTCGAAAACCGTAACCCCCCCCCCCCGACACCAGTTCGGTGGTTGATATTTGTTGCATCCTATGCGACTACAGTCTGCAGCCGGGTTGTTGATAGAAATTTCCATGCCCCCCCCCCCCGGACACGAAGCCATTTTTTTAGAGAAAAAATCTACTTGTAAAACGTTTTAAAGGGGAATTGCATTTCAACAGAAATTCAGCCCACTGACCACGACTTTTTTATTCGCGTACAAAAATTTGAAAAATAGGTTATAAACGTGCTACAGGTGATGTAAAGAAGTTGTCCCCCAAGTTCCAGAATTTTTACTCCCCTCAGTAACAAGAGGTGGGCCTGGGACAAATATGTCCCATTAGTGTTTTATTCAGAGAAAATAGTGATAATAACTCAAACAATGTTGTCTCAATTGAAAAAGTTAGCATGAAATGCATTTAATTTTGGGACATAGTAGTCCCAGAGTAATTTTTAAAACTTTGGTGGGACATGTATGTCTCGACCGTGGTCAAGGGGTTAACGGACTGAACTAATTACCTTTGGTAATGAAAGAACTCTACCAATTCTAAAATTGTAATAAAATTGTACAATTGTACAATTTTCACGTCTAATAACGCCTTCAATTTTCAAGAGAGGCAAAAACTGGTGATGATAATTTTTGTTTCCCTTTCAAAGTAGCCGCGATTCATAGCCACCATTCACAAGGAATGACATTTACCTCAGTGAATTTTTCATTAAAAAATTTTCAAATATTGCAAAATATCATGAAATTTTCCAAATTTTGTAACTGAATTTTGTTCGTGATAACTTCTTTGCTACCTGTTTTGAAGAGTAGCAATAGATCGTAACTGAAAATGTGTCAGAAATCATTCTTGCCACTTGATGTCTAGCTCAAAAATTGAGGGATTATGAAAATTGAAAGTTGTGCACTTCGAAAAGTGTGCTCAAGTTTTATGATTAGGTTTCTAAAACTAATATCGCCTCTTCAATATCAGTAGTCAATTCAGCTCGGTGAATCTTGGTTGCCGTTTCGTTTTTCTTCCCACTGATAATCTTCGATTAAAATCAATACTCAGACTTGCAATGAAGATTCATTTTTCAAACTTTAAAGAACTATTGCCCCTTCAGTCTTCAGTATAGGCGTACATGTACATAAAGTTTTTATCTTATCGACTCGACATACTCAGTCGGAAAACACCGTATGTTGAACCATTTAACATGATGATTTTGTGTGTTTCAGATCAGTGATATCGAGGCTAGGACATCATCGAACAATGTACTCGGTAGTCTCAGCTACCCTGTTTGGTATTTTCGTGTGGTGTGAATTATGTAACGCGTACGACCAGGCGTTTTATGGGTCCGAGCTTCATCGCCCCGAAGGTGAGAATCCATACAACATCATTTGGTGTATAGCATACGGTAGTGCAGCTTTACATGTAACTTTCAGCTTGCTTGAAATAGGCGTGCTTAAAGGTCGAGCCGGTGTCTTCTGTCATTTGAAGTCGAAAAGGGTTAATAACATCGAGGCAGTCGATGCAGCGAGCCAAAGTCGTGCAATTTCCTCCTCGCCACGTGTCAATCGGACCCGAGATTTTCTGTCCAATTTTCCAAAGTTCAATTTTTTAACTTCTGTGTGCAGATCCGTAATGACGAAAACCCGATTCTCTGTCTCTTTTAATTCGATTTTCAACGACCACCCTTGACCGTAGCTTCGTGATTTTTATAGGCTTCGGACTTATATTGTATTACACTGCTAAATACGTTCGAGTATGTGAACAGGAAATCGAATGTTTAATCTGGGGAAATGCCAACACTGAAACACAAATGCGTGTTACTCCGTGCACTGAGTCCGGCTCGAGGGAGATTTTACCTTCCGAGTGACTTTTTCTTCTAGGCTGCAGACTTATTGGATAGGGCCCCTTCTATGGACGAACTTTTCTAATTTAATGTGTTGTTACTGAACTCTGGTTTGAAAAATAGTTTCAATTTTTACTTTTCTTCTGTTACTCTTAAATTACTTGCCTAACTCAGAACACAGTGAAAAGAGGAGCTATGACTCCCGATACCTCTCTCCTGGGTACTTACTGAGTGCCAGTCCTAATAATATGTTCAAGTTTTTGTCAGAAAAACTGAATAATAATTGGCTTCTGCGAAATTATTTGGTTAATTTATTCTATTTTCGATTCCAACAGACAAGAACTAATGAAAAATAATCATAAGATTAACAAACGTGAACGATTATTTATTGACTGGGATAGTACAGGATGGGCCAAAATAGTTGACCTGTTTTTAAAAGCTTACCATGTGGCAACACTGATGCGTAGACAATATATTTTTTTCCCATGAAAATATTCGGCTATGTATGCCATTTAGTAAGTATTGCTCTGTGGTCTGGAGAACATCGCGGTTTCTGTGTAGAAACGTTTATTCTAAAAAAAATTGTTGTGGCGACTCAGTACGCATCTTGTTCTCCCCTCTCTGAATGTTACTAGTGTCCACTGCTTGATTGCCTTAAGCGAGGGAAGCAGTATTGCCAGGTGGCGAGAAAAGTCGCCGTGCAGTCTGTCCAATCCGCTGCACAATCACAGACAACCAATAGGAGCACACAACTAAACAGGTTCACCATACGGTACTACTCTCGACTATGACTACAGGACCACAAGAGACAAGTTTCGTTTAGAGTACTCCACTGATGAAGGCATAACAGCCGCCGAAAGCTTTCTGGACTACAGAAGAAGAAAAAGTGAATTGGCAGACCTTACAGATGGAATATTACCAAGTTCACTCGCACTCCAATACAGACACTAAGCTTTTTAAAACTCACATAAGTCTTTTTAAGATGTCTTACGACTCGTTAAGAATGTATCAAAACTCGTTAAAACTCCTTAAGTAGGTTTTGAGATTGTGTTAACTAAGACAGTCCAATATTTGGCGATTCTTGAAATTTCAAGGGACCTTTCTAGGAGAGAGGGTTATTTTAACATAGGATTTCTGTAAGGAAATCTGAAATTTTGCTCTGAGATTTCTATAACAGAGTTCGGTTGAAAAGATTGGGTTTGGCCGTCAAAAATTGTACTCAGTATAAGGATGTAGTATCACCGAGAATTTTTTGAAAAAGTAAATTCAAAAGTTAATGACCTTTGTTGACTTTGGGGTAAGAAGTGTACCTTTTTCAACTTTGAACATTACAAACTGCAGTGTCCAAACCTCCATTTTGAAGGCTTCACTGAGGGTGCAATGACCTAAAAATTCCAATTAATACGGTCAATTACATCGAAAATTGGGCTTTGGGAGATACTGAATTTGTTTCTTGACTGTAACCCCTACCAACGTTGGACCATAGAGAGTAAGGGCGTTAAAATTTTGAAATTATTCAACATTATGTCAATAATAGGGTTTCTGTAGGCGCTGAATTAATTTAAAAGTTTTTCCTCCTGATTTATCCCTCCCAAATAATGGTCTTCGGAGACTATGGAATATGAGAAATATCTTCAAAAACAAATTCAGCGTTTACAGAAACCCCATTATCGACATACTTAAAGCTCTATGTTGTTTCTCGTCCATGCTCCTTTTTAACTATATTATTGACAGGGGTTACCATCAAGATAACCTCAAAAAACGAATCTGCGATTTTCAGATTCTCCTCTCTCAATAGAGCCTTCGAAAAGGGGGCTCGGACCAAAAATATTTCATATATGGAACTAACGTTTTTGAAATCTAAATAGGCGCTAATCGTTTTCATGCTTTTATTCGGGTTCCGTAGTCTGTAATGTTCAAAGTTCAAAAAAAGGCATTTTTTATTCCAAAGTCAACAGAGACCATTGACCTTTTAATTAACTTTCCCTTAATATTCTCGCTATGGGCTCCATCCCTAAACTATGAGAACGAATTTTTACAGTCAAACTAATATTTTGGACCGAACTCAATGTTTCGGAATCTTCGATGGAAAATTGCAGATTTCATTATGGAAATCCTACATTAAACTTGACCTCCCCACTTATTTGGTAAGACCCCTCTAAACTTTTCGATGTCAAGCAAATTTTGGCTGATGGATTTTAGACCGGAAAGAACAAGTTGCCACTGGAAGCCAAAACAGTTCAAAAATGCCAAATTTTGGACCGCCGTAGTATCGTAATTTAATACAGTTTATGAAGCGGCGTTAAAACTCTCGCAGACGGTAGTTAGACTTGGCCAGACTCGTTAGGAATCCTCAAACCTGTATCAATACTTGCTGAGAATCTGCAAGAGGGTATTATCTCGTTAACATTTCTTACAACTGGGTTAATACTAGTATTGTGTGACTTGTAACCCTTCCCCTTAAGGTAGTGACAGATCAAGGAAGCAGTCCTTTTAAAGGGCCAATTCGGAATGTGTAAGAATCGAATAGCATCCTTCTCCCCTTCTGAGTACTTGGATCATTGTTCCCATCACAAAAGTACTTGAGAGCGTAGGTAAGCGATATAGGTAATTATAGTCTCGAATAATTTTTTCTGCTATTCTTTTTACTGACTGAAAATTAGTATCTTTCCCAAAATACGCTGTCAAAGTTTTTTAATTCATATATTCTCGACTGGGTCCTAATTTTTGAAGAGTTTCAGTTTTCATAATGCCGTTTAATTCTCCCCCTCATGGAAGGGGGTAAATCAGTTTCCGAAACTAGCTACGACTCTTCAATCTTCAATTCTTAAGTACAAATATTTTAGACTGCCTCAGGTTTGCTTAAAACTCTTGTAAGACTTTTCCAAGTTTGTTCAAAACTGGCTGAATTTGTCCAATATTCGTTTATGACTCTTTGTGCTTATGACCCTTCTGGATTTGATTATGGCTCGTTAAGACTTTTGCAGATTTTCTAGACTTACATTACATTCTAAGACGCTTTAAAACTAAGACACGCCAGTATTCTTTGAAAATTGTCCTTAAGACGTAGTAAGGCTCTTGTTTAAAACTAGCTCAAGACTTTCTACAATTCTTCCAGACTTTATCAAGACTCTTCAAAACTTGATCAAAGATCCATAACGATTTTTTCACGCCTGTTCGAGGCAAGTAGACGCTCTTTATGGCTCTTCCAAACTTTCTAAGATTCGCTAAGATTGTTCAAGACACCTGAGGACTTATCCAAATTTGAAAGCATGAAGTTCAATACATCCTATGTAGCAATATCAAAAGTTTACAGGAGAAGCAAAAAACTGTTTCAGCTGAGGTGAAGGGTGGCCAATTCTCTGAAGCTTCATACACATGTCCATATACAAATTTTAGGGCTCAGTTATGCCTAAGCTGGGAAAATGTGGGTTGGCGTTGTGCACATCCTAAGTTCATGGGAAAGACAAAGCAAAACATCCTCAGTGCCATCAACATCAAACGGAGTTAGGATGTTATGCATGGATCGCTCGCCGGCACATGTGTGCGTGCTGCGATTTTTGGGTTGTAATTAGAAGTACTTTGAGGCTCTATGGGCACTTAGGATAGTATTATATGGGCGGCGGTTCTTAGAACAGTTTACATGAACAAAACCACTTTTGCAAAAGTTGGCGTGCAAGATGTTTTGAACTTCACGCCTTCATTTGATTAATAACACTTTTCTAGACTTGATCACAATTCCTGAAGACTCCTTCAGACTTATTAGAACGTAGGGGTGGGGAATGACACATAGAAGCGAGATAATTATTGTTTTTCTTTCCTATCTTGCGTTTCTTATTTGGTAACACTGATGCAAACTATCGAAAGAACGACCAAAACACATCCTTTTTTGCGAAACTTCGTCCCGTTTCGTTGTATAGTCTAAGAGATATTCGTTATCACGTGAAAACGGTCCTTACGATTTATAATTTTACATAAAGTATAGAGGGAGCAAGACAACACGCTTTAGATTTGAACCCCCATAGCTTCTCCCCTTTACGCCAGTTGATAAGAGGGCAAATAATAAACGACCTTTTTTTTTTTTTTACAAATATATAGAAGTGTTTTTATTTGTAACCATCTTGCCCACATTGTTCAGTCATCTTGCATCCATGAAAAAAATGAGGGGTAACGTCATTGATCGTTCTCAACTTAGTTTAGAAATTTCCAACTAGCGGCCAAAGTTAGCTGGTATATTGTAGTTTTTAATCATAACTTAATTTTTAATTACTGGCGCAAAGGAGAGAAGTAATGGGCGTTAAGACCTTAAGTGCGTCACCTTGCTCCCTTTACTCTGAGTCTTTAAAGACTTCTGCAAACTTATTTGAGCGTCTGTAAGATTCTTTTAAATTTGTCAAAACTCACTATAACTGTTCATTCACAGGCCTCGTTTACTCTTAAGGGTCCCTGATACTCTTTAAGACTCTTGCTGGCATGTTTGAGGTTTGGTAAAACTTGGCTCTTTTTTAAGTGTTCTCAGTCACAAGCCCCAGTAGCCTTCCAAGGGGAAGGGGGCTGAAATTTTTTTTCGAGAGTGAATAGCTCCAATCCGTTGGCCTTCTACATTATCTTTGAATTTTATAATGGGGCTTTTGTGCATACGGAATACGAAGCCCCCTCCCATTTGCGCTAATGATTGCAATTTCAATTTATCTTCCTCGTGTAGGACAACTGCACTTTGCTGCGGCCCTATATCGTTCATGAACTCAATCCCTCAACATGACTAACAGGCAGTTACGAGGTGTTCTTCGACTAATCCGGTCATTCTCAAGTAAAACATCCATTCTCAGCCTTTTCACAATGATCTAGAAAAAGAAATTCGCTTCTCGATGAAGGCACGAATATTACTGACATCCACGTCGCACATTATTCACCCCATCGGTTACTCGATTTAGCGGGTAGATAAGGGGCCACACTCTCGTAAATCGGTCAACTGCGAATGTTCGTTAAATCGTAATATGCAGCTGAAGATCAACCCTTACGGGATTCGATATTCGCTTTTCGTTTCGGTTTGGCACGCGATGAGTCTACACGTCCTTCATTCGTGCACTGCATCTTGCCCAGGTTAATTATACTATGTAATTGCAAAGGGGACTGCGACTGGCGACCAAAACGAAACAAAAAAAAAAAAAAAAAGCAGAGAGAAAATATTTTATCTAATATGACGTTAAATCGATATTTCGATCGCGAGTTGCTGTTCGGGCAGGAAGTAACCAACAACTCTGTATGTACTCTCAAGTCTATACGGAATATCGTCGACGCCCGTCTTTTAAGTAATGAAAATTCAGACATTGATAAAATACAAACTATCGCCGGGAGACCGTCACTGTTTCAATTGCCTGCCGCTTGAATGTTGGACCTGTCAGTAGACGAGGGCTTAGAGAGGTGAATTAAAGCTCGCATCTATTAAAGAAAGCTCAGCCCTCGAATCTCAACGCATGCAAGTTAGCTGACTTGATTGCTTTGTCGGCGAGGTTACTCAACACGCAGCATTGTAGACTTGGGCTAAATGCGACTCAAAACTGAAATCCAGATATTCGTAACTACGAACTAACGGATGTAAATAGATCCCGAGTCCAATTCCTTTCCTCTGTCTTCTTAGAAAAGAATCCTACTCAGCCATCACATTCAGGAACTTTGCTCTATCTCCCATTCAGCAGAAGAATCCAACTCATCCATCGAGTTCAGGAAGTATCGAAGCTGTTTCCTCGGGGAAGGGAGAGAAAAAAAGGTAATTTTCAAACTACCAAATACAGGCGCAGATACTCGGAAAGAGCGATGGGAACAATTACCCCCGCATTCCTCAGACAGAAAAACTCAAATTCGAACTTCCCGAGATTCAACAACCAAGTAACTAACATCTGACGGATGTTTTTGGCAGTCTTATCCATGTTGAGAATACTGAGATTCTATAGGTATTCATTATAATGAAAAAACGTGATGGCTCTCAATCAGATTTCTACCAAAAAAAAAACTTGACAGTTTTACTTTAACTTCTAAATAAGCTACCGATTTTTGTTTGAATTTGCCTTGAAAACAAAACTCGAATACATTACTAACGAAATGAAAATACGCATTTCTCAATTCGAAAGTACAGCGCTGTTCGAATATTAATAAGCATCATTTCCTTGAATGCGGAAAGAGAGGAAGGCTCAATGCTAGCGTGCCACCGGTGGGAGATCCGAATTCTAAATTATAATGCTTTCAAAATAGTTGACTAGTGAGAGAATCCAATGAATTAAAACAATTAGATTGAAGCGTGGTAATGTTTTTAAATTGAAATGAAATGATGATCAGTTGAAATTGACAAGAACACTAACTATCTTCTCAGCCCCAAACCCCAAAAATATTGAAAGTTGAACGTATGATTACCGTAAACCGGGATGACTTTGTCGATTTTCATTTTTGACCATATTACTAGCTCTGTGACGAATACTAATTTATTCCGAACACTTCTAAAGGCATAGATCTACGAAGGGACATAGATACAACACTTCAAAAACCAGTGAGACGTATCACAGGCCGAAATAGGTGGCAAAGCGCAAAGGCAAGCTGTTTTTCAAGCATAGAAAACGTTCCGAAATAGTAACCGAGATAAATAATAGGGTAGATCGGGGCAAAAAGTGAACGGAGTAAAAAATGAATTAGGTCCTTACCTGTTTCTAATGAATTTTAAAGGAGATTAGTTCACTTACTACCCCGAGTGTGCACTTTTCGCCCCGAAAGACTAGTTATTATAGAAACAGAGAAAATCCACTTTTTGTCCCTATCTACCTAAGGTCTGTGGAATCCAACCAGGCACCAGTGGCGTGCGGTTATTTTTCCTAGGAGGTAAGCGATAAGCGTAAAGGTGAAGTAAAAATCAGAATAAAAGTATAAAATATGAAACATGCTACTACAAAACGGCATTGATGAAACTATTCAAATTGTCGTATCCCTGTGTAGGATCATTCCATATGCATTAATTCTTTTCTGTAACGAATAATAGACACAGGGACGTACCACGGGGGAGGGTGCGAAATTTGTGGAAGTCCCAACTGACTCAACTCAAAATTACCAAGTATCAAGGCAAAAAAAATAACCTTTTGACTCGATAGATTTTCCCAACTCCGCCTTATTGAAATTGTAAATTTTCCCAACTGCAGAGAGGAAAATTCTTACAGGAGTGGAGAGTTGCCCCCTCCCCTTATCGGTACGTCCCTGAATAGACATGGCCAACAAAACAGTTTTCCACATTCCACCATCATCACAACTGGTTAACCACAAAAAGTTTTCATATTGCGATACGTTGCAATGTCTAGTAAAACTGAAACCACCTCTCTTTTGCTCAGATTTTTAAAATGGTAATTCTGGTTTAGGCTTTCCACCATTAATATGTAATTTCTAATTGTTCATTAAGGAGTAAGTTGCGAAAACGGGTTTTCAATCAGATATTGAAAACGAATTTTGTGGGCAAAAAAAAAAACCAGATCATTCAAACATAACGCGTTAACTAGTAGAAGAACATAATCACGTTTCACTGTCAACTTCGACGTTTGTGAGTAGCCGAGTGGACCCGGAAGCACTTCAAGAAGCGCTTCCAGAACGCAACCAAATGCACAGGTTTTGTCACGTTGAACATGCTAGTGTGTTTTTGTGTTGGTAATTAACACGGAGGCGGAGTGTAAGTCGTGCAATGTTACGTGCAGTATGGAAAAGATCCAACGCACGCCTCGCTGGCCGATACAAATATATATGTACAAGGATTGCCGAATGCCAAACAGTGCACATCTTCCGTGACTTTATTATATTATACTTAAGTGTAAGTGTTATAAGCGTGAATACAGTCGCTGTTTTGCCCAATGTTTCATTATCTTTTATTTGTTACAAGTTGAAGTTGATATTCCACCCTATTGAGTGGGAGGGGGAAAGGGGGTAAATATTCCGGACCCTGACTTTCAGGAGGGCCCGATATTTTTAAAAAACCTGAATTTCAACGCTTACGGCTACATCATACTGTACATCAAATCAGCAATCACTTCCTACACCATGAAAGAAACCTCTTATCCCGTAGCTTATAATTTTTTCCTATCTGACAAAAGAAAAAAAAATGAACTGGAAGGAGAGGGGCCTGGGGGAAATTCCTCCAGGCCCTCTTTTTCTCTCTATAGAGCTGTTGATATTGTATATGAAAACTTTATTTTCTCGGGAATTTTCAGGGTAAGCGGCGCTTACCTTGCTTGCCAGGAATGCACGCCACTGCCAGGCACGCATAGAAAAATTATTAAGGTGTCATTTTAAAGCCTGAACTCTCAGTTCTACAAGGATTTGTAGATATCCGTTAAATTCGAAAATTAGAATTCTGAAATTTTGAATTTTGCAAGAATGCTCTTTACACTTTAACTGAATCAGGCCTGTAGCGTCCATGTGGGCAAACAGGGCATTACCCTACCTAGAAAATGTTGGCCTCCATAGAATTTTGCCCCGAGAAACAAAAAACCGGGGAAGAAAATTATTTTTGGCAAATTTATGATCAAAAGTTGCTTATAATTTTTTTTTTCAATAAAAAATATGACGTATTAAAATATTATGTGCGTTTTTATTGGCTACACTGCTCCCCTCGGCACTGATGCGATGCCCGAAAGGGTAGTTTCCGGTGCTGGGGGTGCAGTGTCTCAGGGGCCACTTTGGCATGCGTGCATCTCGCCATACGTCCCATCACACCATTGGTTACACTGCCCGAGTAACGATTAATAACAAAGCTTAACCACCCGCTATTTATGACCACGATACCACCGATTGTTGACATGGATTGTAGTCGCATACTCGTATTTGAGAATTGAAGATAATTATGGTATGGCATTTACTCGTTCGTTTCGATATAACTGATAAGAGTTCACAAATTCAGTTTTGAAAAATTCGAAGAACTAAACGAGCTTGCAGAAGTTTTAGTAATAAGATCGTACTTGCAACCAATGAAGGAATTCACTGTGTCAAGAATTACATTCGAGAAAATAATGTCCCAAAAGAATATTTGAACGAGCTGTACAAAGAAACGCTTTCAGAGTAAACCTACGAATTGTATGCTGTAACCATATAACCTGTGGCTGTATAGTTCAGCAGCTTGTGAGGCTACGTTCAGTCGAAAAGAGTTTTTCCTGTGGGGGGGGAGGTAGGCAAAAACTAAACTGTGAAAGTCCCAACTGACTCAACTTAAAATTCCCAAGTATCAAAGCAAAAAAAAGCCTTTTAACTTGTTGGAATTTTGCAACTGACTCAACTGACTTAACTCAAACTTACCAAATATCAAAGAAAAATAAGAAAATCATAGCTTATTGGATTTTCCCAACTTCTCAACTCAATTCCTAAGTATCAAAATAAAAAATAAAAAATAAAAAACCTTTTAACTTATTTGATTTACCCAATTCCACCTGACTGAAATGGGTAAATTTTCCTAACTGCTGAGTGGAAAATTCCTACGGGGGAGGGAAGGGGAGTTGCCCCCATCGGTACGTCCTTGGTTATGGATCATGTATTAAGACCCTAAGGCAATCAATGCTGTTTGGTCATGAATCGAGCCTGACACTTTCATCGTTTTGTTTTTTTTTTAGGAAAAAAATCTGAATCCGTCTTGTGCGATGAATTTTTACGTGTGTTTAATACTCGTAAAATTTAGTTGTATTAATACATACAGCTTGAATTTTTTTAAATTTTTTTATCTTTTTTCTTTTCTTTTATAATTTTTTTCTTCAATATTTTATTTCTGTTTATGAACTTTTTATAATACCTTGAGCAAAACTGATATACATGTTTGATGAAAATGACTAATACGCCCTCTCATTTGAGGGAAAAAATGTTTGCCCTACCTGACGAAGGCCTTGCTCGGCGGGCCTGAACTGAATGGAGAAACTAATTAGAAGATACCTAAATAAAACGGAATACAATTTCTGACAGAGAATTTTGTGCTCTCTGTAAGATCCCAACGAGTTGAATTCTATTACTTGATTCATAGGCCGGATATTCACGAAAGACCGAAATTGAATAAATCATGGAGTAAAGGCGAATCTCTATTAATTGATTCACCGTTTGATTCTAATCAAACGTTCGATGTGGTTTATTGTTTTACAGTAGTGTTCTGAATGATTTATTTTGTAATTTATTCGAAGATATTGTGTCACGCATAATAACATGGGAAGAAGTAAGCTGCTTTTCGCGAGATTGCAAATAAACATTGTGTGATGATAGTACATATGGGCGCGTTTTCCTATGACATGGAGTGAATTACTGTAAATTACTGTATGGTTACTGTTAGCAAAAGTATCCGTCTTTGTTCCGACAAACATATCGACTCCCATTGAGATGTGAAACGGAATGTAGGAGCGCTAATGTGCATTTCCTAATGAAAGGTTGAGTGATCACAGACGGAATTAACATTGCCGTAAATGGGAAATACGGGTTTTTCAAAAAATCACTATAAAATTAAGAAAAATGACGGACATGCTTCAATGTGGAACTGTAGGAAGCTACATATTATTCGAACTTGCGATTAAAAATTTAATAAGTCAGATAGCAAAATTAATAGACGTGCGGTGAAGTAAAAAATGAGAGGTACGTTATCAGTTGCCGGCCCGACCTGCGCGACCTATTTATTTTTTCTCCAGATCCCTGAGGGTTCACAAAACATCCGCTAGATGTCAGCCACTTTGATTCCGAGTCTCAATGAGAAAAACCAGTGTATTGCAGCCAGCCGAAAGCTGAAAGCCAAAAGCCAAGTTCAGCCGAATTTTTACTGATAAGAGAAAAGCTGAAAGCCAACTTTATTTGTACTTTCACAAGCCAAAAGCCAGAATAAGCCAAATTTTTCCAGCTTTCTTTTGGCTTCTCAAAAACTCATATGAATTCGTGAGCTCTTATCAATTTTCCTTGTGTGTGATATTTTTGAAAACCGCATTTTCCCTCCTTAAACCTTAAGACCTCAACTCAGGTATCAGTTGACGGCAAATTTCAGCAGTGTATTGCAGCCAGCTGAAAGCCAAAAGCCAAATTCAGCCGAATTCTTACTGATAAGGAAAAAGCGGAAAGCCAGCCGAATTTTTCTTAAAAGCCGAAAGCAGAAAGCCAAATCCGGATTTTTCAAGGTTAAAAGTTTAAGCCGAAAGCCGAAAGCCGAAGCTAAAATTTATAGCAGCAATACACAGAGAAAAACACACGAAGCAAAGATCATTATGTTACCACCTGAGAATAAGAAATTTGTTAGAAATCAGAAGTTTATTAGCAAATGCTCAGAACCTTCTGGATTAACAATATTATGTACCTTTGGTTTCTAACGAATTTCTTATTCTTAAGTGGCAACATATTATAATGATCTTTGCTCCGGGCGTTTTTCTTAGTTATGGGAGTCGATACATTCGTTGGAACAAAGACGGGTGTTTTTGCTAACAGTAACTCACTCCGTGACATCACGGGAAGCGTGATAAGCGCGTTTCTGACGTTGAAGAAAACGCGTCCATTCCACGTCTGATTTCAAACTATCCCATTTAAGTACTATCTACTTTTAACATTGATTACCTTCATCCCCCTAAGCGGGGTTAAGTCACTCACAGCCTAATTCAATTTTCCAGGAAAATAAGTGGTTGATAACATTGCATTTTCATATCATCATATGACCAAGGGTTGCCTTCATCAAATAACGTACCATAGGTCGAAATTCTTAGTTTATTCCGGGGGTGGCGTGGATTGATACTAATGAAAATACATTGAGCGCTTTCGGAAGGGCTATCTAGCGGTGTGGATTGGCAGAATTGTAAAGCATTGCGCTTATGGGCTTTTTTCGCGACCGAAGACGCTCAATGTATTTTAAGTGGACGTTTCCCGTATTATAATCTATGGTATTTGTCTTCATTTATATCCAAAAAATTAGCTTCCACAAACAATATCATCTTACAAAAATGTTGAAAAAACGTGTATTTTTGAGCAAATTTACCCCCATTGACGGTAACCAGGGGCGGAAATAGAGGGGCCAGTTCCAAAATTAGCCCCTCTAAATGAAAAATGTAAAACTACACGAGTACCGCTATTATCGTTTGTGATGTGCTTTTTTCTCTTTCTTTTTTACAAAAGAAATATTACAGAGAAGAAAATTTATTTTTACAGTGTTTTTTTGGGGGGGGCTATCAATTTTGGATTTTTATAAAGTTACTAGCTGACCCGCTTCATGGATCATTTAGACTACAGGCTTGAGTGAGTTGGTTAAAGTAAGTTGGTTTAAGTGAATTCGATACCATCGCCCTCCAATTTCGAGGGATAAAGAGTGAAGAGGATCCTAATCGCAATTCTATTGCTAATGAAAGAGACCAAGGTGCCCAAAGTAAGGAAAGTACAAAGTTCAAAGCTGTTTGAGAATCTTTTTTCTAAAGCATTAGTCAAAAGAAAACACCTACATATATCCACATTTTGCTCCTTACATTCCACGTAATAATGACCATAGATCTTTCTACAAATTCAAAAGAGAACTAGAACATGTTTAGTTTGATATGATGATGATGATGATGATGATAAGAAGGTTATCAGTCTTACGACCGCGGTTTGATGCAGCTCTCCATTTCTCCCTATCTTGTGCAAGTTCTTTCATTTCCAAATACTAACTCTTACATTTGACATCCTCGATATTCTGTTGAATATACTGGAATCTTTGCTGATCCACTCAATGCTTTCTTTTCACCCTTCTTTCTAGCAGAAGTGATATTATTCTTAGGTGCCTCAAGCTATGCCCTATTAGTTTATCATTCCTCATCTTCAAACAAAATTCGAAGTATCTATTCAACCTCTGCTACTCTCTTAAGTATTTCCACATTTCATACCTTATCAGCCCATTTGATATTAAGTATCCGCCTATAACATTACATTTCAAAAGCTTCGATCCTTCTTCCCTCTGATTTTCCAAAGGTCCAAGTTTCACATCCATACACTCCGAACATAAGTTTTTAAAAATAATTTTTTGATTTCCAGATTTGTTTTTGATTTGAATAAATTACTTTTTAGATAAAAATCTAACGCAGCTTATGCTATTCTACTACTATATCTCTTTACACCTTCCACATTTTGTTATTTTACTCCTGATGTAGCAAAATTCGCTTACTTCCTCAATTTTTCCTTGAACAATTTTTATTTTAAGCCATCATGTTCACATTGATTACATACCATCACTTTAGCTTTATTGTTTTATATATTTTCATAAAATATTCCAACTCAAGATCTCCTCCATTCCATTAAAAATATTTTCCAGATCAGTAGGTACTTCTTTCAGTTAATAAGACAATATCATCTGCAAACTTGAGCATTATTACATCTCTACTCACTCTCCATGTATAGTTACATTTGCTTCAATTTTTTTTTTTTTTCATTTCTTTTATAGCCCACTCTATGTACAAATTGAATAATACCTACTGGAGATAAGGAACACCCCTGCCTTACACCTTTTTTATATTTCCCCCCCCCCCTTATCTTCTTTTATTTGTAATATAGCTTTTTGTCTGTAATGTAAGTTCAAATTAACTTGACCCAGGGCCGTACCGGCGGGGAGGGTTTTAGGGGTTCAAACCCCTCCCACTGGCCATGAAAAAAAAAACACGAGAAAACGATGGGTCGAGACGGAGAGGAGGGCAGACCTGTGATTGAGTCAGGAAAAAATGTATGTGGATCGCAAACCCCCTCTCCCCTTACATAAATCCTGGGTACGGCCCTGAATAACAACAATAATAAAAATAATAATAATACATATAATAAAACGGTCAACACTTTGTAAATTCGGCCAACTTCTGATTGATTTTGGATTTTGCTAATCGATGGACATTTTTGAAATCTCAAACCAAAAAAAAAAATAGGTATACACTGTTAAAATGTTTTCCAATAATTATGAATCGACTTCCTTGAATTGGCCAGTTTGGCAAGACGTTTTGAAAGGAACATTTTTCCTACATCTCCCATTGCTATGTCCATCCATCCAAGCGGGGAAAACTCTTGAAAATGACTGATTTTTTTCCGTTTAAATGGACGAAAAACCAGAGACCATTGCCCTGTTCACCATTTGAAATAATATGGTTTCGTTTGAGAAATTTCAACTTATTCCCCTTGTCCCCTTAAACAACTCTATTGAAGCCAATTACGATAATTATTATTTTGAAATTTCTCGTATGTTATTTAGATATTTCAAAAATGTACCTAGTTCATCAGAAAAGTGCAGGTCTGTAACCCCCCCCCCTCCTCAATAGTAAAAGAAAAACACGAACAAAATGGGTTTGAGACGGAGAGGAGGGTAGATCTATCACATTTTTTGTAAAAAGTATGAAAATGAGAGTTTCAAAAAATATTGAAGTTTTTGTCATATACATGCACGCAATTGGATAAATTTGGGGTATTTGTAGCCCCTCGCCCCACCAAGAAAAAAATTCATCTTAATCGAAAAACACTCCCCTTACTTAAATCCTGGGTACGGCCCTGACTTGACCTTCTTCTTTACCCCTATCCTTTTTAGAATATCAAACATTTTATCCCATTTAACACTACTGTCAAAGGCTTCTTCAGTATCAGCAAATGCCATACATGTATCCTACCTCTTTTTAAGTCTCCCATCTACAATTGAACCACATAGTTCAGAAACAACGTGAGTCCCAAAATTTTGAAAATGAGTTGGATTGATTCGCAATATTGCGGAGTCTAATCGCATTACGGCTTCGTTTTGAAAGATTAGATCTTATGGCTCGCGGAATTGTAAATAACACTGTTCCTTTTGTGAGGTTAAAAGGCAATAACCAATAGAAAACTGAAAAACTGAAAAGAGCCGTTCCACATACATACGTTATGAGTCTTCACAACAGCAACGGTTGTTAAATGTACTCTCTCTCATTTCCATGGATAGGCAAAAATAAGCACAACAGCGATAGTCGTGAGGTTCCCCTGACACACTCCCGGCACGAATTCAGGGGTTGACATTTCCATGGAAATTTATTTTTCTTCCAGCCCTGAGTATATTTGAGCGAAAACCGTAACTCCAGTCACGTGCTCAATGATCTTGATCTTTGCTGCGCCCTGCGCGACTACAGTTCTTCTTTTCTCTTCTCATTTCTAGCTCAGTTCAGCTCACATTTCTTTAGCTGCTCTTCAGTGGTTGATATATTTCCATTTTCTTCCAGCTATGTGTGTACTTGAGCGAAAACTGTACCATGCCCCAGACATGAAGCCAGTCCATATGATTTAGCTCTTCATGATGATAACTCAGTTCAGTAGTTGACATTCCTACGGAAATTTATTTTTCTTCCAGCCATGTGCTCATTGATCTTGATCTTTGCTGCACCCTCTGCGCGACTATAGTCTGCAGCCATGTTCTGTGTTGTTGATAGAAATTTCTTTTCTTAGGGTACAGAGGCATAACATAAAATGTTACAGTACGTGTGTCTCTGCAGGAAACACCTGCAGAGTTTGCAGTCGTATTGTTCATAAAAATTTCCATGGAAATGTCAACACTGAGGCACGGTTTTTGCTCAAGTATACTCAGCAGTATGACGTCATAGTAACAGGAGCGTGTCGGGGGAGCATACCCTCACCCCACAGTCCCCCAGAAACCTTCGCGGGAGTGTGCTGAACAAGTTTCCAAAGTCTCATATTATGGCGATCGGATGAACAGTGTAGAAATTTCCATGGAAATATGAAAGACATACACAGACAAACATTCATTTTTATATAAAGATTTTAGGCTTAAGCCCTCCTCCCCCGGAGTTTTTGCTCTATTTCCACCCCTGCGGTAACGATTTTCTTATTCTGCTGAATAGTAGTCAGAAATGTCGACTCAAAATATGCTGTTCCCCCACCCTCGTGCACTCGTAGCTGGTGGTAAGTAATCCAGATCTAAATCCATCTGTCCGCTCTAATGTCTCGCCATTTTTCAGCATTCCAATTGAATTTCAAATCGATTGTAAGCCAGTAAGCATATCTACGGTTGCTGTATCAAATTCCCAACGTGGCGCTGCACTAAAACACGAATGGAAAAAATTGAGCTATAATCTGTCAGCAAAATGAAAACGAAACCTTTCAACCTTCACGACGATAAAACGGTAATGGCTCGACTATACCACGTATAAATCGCCGTCCAATTTGCATCCTCCCAGAGCCCTCTTTCTCTTTCGCTCCCCCGACGTCAATATTTGTTAATAGTTGGCATCTCTGGCACATAATAAAACGTTTCTGCTCTCGGGCCCGGCCGAAAGCAATATCCTATTCGGTATCGGTTTTCATCCTGCGTCGACATCACTTTTCCGCCCAAGAACGTAGAACGCTTGGTCGTTATACTCTCATTTCGCGCGTTCCTTAGCATCTCCAGTACCCCCGGCTCCATCGTTCTTGTAATCGCCGAATCTCGTACACAGTACGTGGCTAACGAGTAAGGAGGAACGGGGTTAGGGGAGGATAAATCAGTCTCCGCGGCCTGCGTGCACTTTTCATCCCTTTTCCTGCCGAAGAACGACGACGAGAATTTCGCCAGCGCGAAACGACGTATCGGCGCGAAAGGGAGGGCCGGGATACCGGGGTGTTGGCCGCGACGGCAACGCGTCTCGGTGGCGCCAAGAATCCACGCACACCGTCAGCCTCGAAGGGTTGTCGCTCCACAGCGATCGAGCGGGACGTGTGGCGCGGCGTGCTCCGCACCCTCTACGACCAGAGCAGCCAACAGCGCCGAGCGAGTGGCGAGAAAAGAAGGTACGTACGCGGAAATCGGAGGATATTATGGTCGCGCGGGCGAAGGATCGAGGTCAAACACGATGCTAATGTTTACGCGCCCCTGTGGCTGGTACGGGCGCGACATTCTGTCGACGTTGGCAAACGCAACGGCGTTCCAAAAAGGTCGTTACCGAGCGCCGTTTCGCCTTTCGAAGACGAGCGCGGCTCCGTATTTTACCGCAACGGTGCTGCGTACCCTCTAAATGCCGTCGCTGAGTACATTCTACACCCTTCTATTCGTCGTCCCGCGTTCTTTTTCGCCTTTCCGACGTGTAGATTGCCAACGATACACGTAGTAGGTCGCCGCAGCCATGCAGAAGGGATGCACGATGATACACTCGTAGATTGCCGAAGGACGAGGGGCCGGCGAGGCAGCTAGAAGAGTCAGCAACATTGCACTGTGGATTGAACAGGGTGGGTAATTCTAGAAAAAATACGGCGTGTATTCCAGTTACCAGCACATATCTTGAATGCTGGACACGGAAGACTTATTTTTTAATCTATATTATAAAGGGCTTCGTTTTGTTCGTTGTAACAGCATCACGCGTTAACCGCTGATCGGATTGCCTTGAAATTGGCGCTACAGATACCTTACAACAAATACTCAATACTATTGAAGTCCAAATTTTGAAATTCGCTAAAGGTGATGAAACTATGCGTGTGTGTTTATGTGTGAGTGTTCCGCACGCTACCTATAATGGTTGCGCGGTAAGACGAGGTATATTTTCGTTGCAAAGCGAGCGCTTCAACGTCGAATGAGGGCACATGCTGGAAGCGGGGTGATTGGGATCAGTGTTACCACTTACCATGAAGATATGTTTAATTCTGTCCAGTTTTTTCGGATGTTGGATTTCCTGTTTTTCTTCCACATTGATTGAATTTTTTAATTTATGCTCCAAAGATGCGTTTGCAAAAACATTATTATTGTATGAAATTCAAAAAACGGAAGCAAGGAACAATGTCTCCAATCTCCAGTATTTATCCATTAGGGTCAATAGATCAGTATGTAAGTTATCTCGAATGGAAGATGATGTTTCAGAGGGTGTTTGTGTCCAAGAAAAGTTTGAGCAAGTTCAACCGTTGTGGCATAATAAAGCTCATAAGTTTAAAGCGGAACAGTTATGAGATTGATGTATGTGCAAATTGCTCAATTGCTCGCGGCTGACGTGCCGGATGTGTGGCGCAGTGGTCAGAGCGAATGATACATTTTGATGCATGTTAATGGGGTTTGTACCTTGACAACCCCAAAAACAAATTTTGAATATATCTTAAAACCGGTTTCCTTTTTCTTAATGGGTGTTTTCAAAACTATTTTCTTCTTTTCTACGTATTTCCCCTCAATTTACCAATTTTGAATTATGAATATATCTTAAGACGGGTTTCCTTTTTCTTAATAGGTGTTTTCAAAACTATTTTCCTCTTTTCTACGTATTTCCCCTCAATTTACCAATTTTGAATTATGAATATATCTTAAGACGGGTTTCCTTTTTCTTAATAGGAGTTTTCAAAACTATTTTCTTCTTTTCTACGTATTTCCCCTCAATTTACCAATTTTGAATTATGAATATATCTTAAGACGGGTTTCCTTTTTCTTAATAGGTGTTTTCAAAACTATTTTCCTCTTTTCTACGTATTTCCCTTCAATTTACCAATTTTGAATTTTAAATATATCTTAAGACGGGTTTCCTTTTTCTTAATGGGTGTTTTCAAAACTATTTTCTTCTTTTCTACGTATTTCCCCTCAATTTACCAATATTCTATATTCCAAGCAGTGACCTTTAAGCGATTTGACGTTATCAGTATCAGTATTACCTACAATGGAATAGTAGAATTGTTTCTTTTAAATATATTT
Organism: Acanthococcus lagerstroemiae; assembly: GCA_031841125.1. Lineage (NCBI taxonomy): Eukaryota > Metazoa > Arthropoda > Insecta > Hemiptera > Eriococcidae > Acanthococcus > Acanthococcus lagerstroemiae. The sequence goes on along the minus strand of CM063106.1, from coordinate 11,901,163 downwards.
TAGGCGGTTCCTTTTCTAATAACTATTTTCAAAACTATTTGCTTATATAAAATTTTACTTTTGATCGTCGTCTTCTTTTTTCTTTCAAATTGGCAATGTTCCATGTTCCAAGCAGTGGTCTTAAGCGATGGAAATTTTAGGTGTTCCTTTTTTTTATGCATATTTATATTTAAAATTCTGCGGTTTTGTTTCATTTTTCTTTTTTCCAAATTACCAATATTCCAAGCAATAGCCTTAAGGGATGTGACTTATCAGTATCAGTATTACCTACAATATGGAATCGTGAAATTCTTTCATGAATATATTTTAGACGGTTCCCACAAAAAATTCTACGTTAAATTGAAGAGATTGAAGAGATTAAAGAGATGTAGATGATTACTATACACCGGCTAGGCATTTTCAATATGCGAAATTACAATCGTACTACATACAATGATAAGAAGAAACATATAGCATGCCCTGTGACACAAACAAGGTTGACAACGAATCCACTAAAAACTAAAATTGGATTCGAATCCGAATCCACGAATCACTACTTTTTTTTTTGGATTCGAATATGATTTGAGAATGATTTACGTTTACTGTGATTCGAATCGGATTCGAATAATTGGAGTGGATTCGTTGATTCGAATCTACGAATCATCGAATCTAGGAATTATGGAATCTTTTTTAGCTGTTACAAAATGAAAATCAAAAGAAACGATATCTATTTTACTCACTCAGCAATCGTTGACAAATTTTTTTTCTTCAGAAAAACCAAATACTCCAAAAACTTTATCTTATTCGATGTAATCATAGTGAACGTACTTCCAGCAGTGTAGTTTCCAAAGAAATTAAATTTAATGTTTCAACTGAGTAGGCCAGAAGGAATTTTGTAGCTTTTATTACGTTTTTTGAACTTTTTTTCGTTAAAAAAAAAAGAAAGAAAAGAGACCAAAACGGATGGCCATATTAGGTGACTTCAGCGCCTGATACGGCTAACAGAAAAATTCCGACGAATCCACGAAAAAGATTCGAATAAATTTTACGAATCCGGGTCGTCCACTGGATTTGAATCACTAATACAAATCCAATTCCCAGAAGCGGATTCGAATCAATTTTTTATTTTACTCGAATCTTTACCAACCTTGGACACAAACGTACAAACTGTTATCAAAGCCGTTATTCATAAAGTTTTTGAATGCCTCTGACTGGGACTGTGCAAATTGTAGAAGCGCTCTAGCGTTGAATAGGTTATAACGTAAACCATCACCCTCGAACTTTAATCCTCTGAGGTCTATTCTGAGATATTTCATTAAAAATAAAAATAGTATTATATAGATGTATCTTGAGTTTATATTCCACCAAGTCAAAGCGGAGCAAGAGACTACTGAGAACAATCATATGCTTATCGGGATACACCCATAAGTTCTTTATGATAGGTAATATTTATTACTATTGAAACAGGGCGTAACAATGAGCAAAAGCACCCTCAGTACTCCTACTGAGGACGTGAAATGTGCGGGATAATTCGATTTAATTTCCAAATATTACAAAGCTTACACATTTATGAAAAATCAATTTCATGCTTCATTTTCTTTCTATTTTTCCAAAATATAAGCAAATGATCAAATCGTATAAAAGCCTGTTTTTATCTATATGGGAATTTACATACAATTTCATTTCATACATGAAAAGTTGTATTTTGATCGTCTTCCATTTTGTTTCGTCTTAGGTACCACAGTATTTCTAAATAATCTGTTGAAAATTGTTTTCATGTTTTGTAACTTTTGATACATTTTATTATGAAATTTCTTTCGGAGCACTTAGCAATTCATTTATTCTTTATAATAAAAATTCACATTTTGCAATATTATACAACCGTCCGAAGGACGGTAGGGTCAGCTAGTGATTTCATAAAACATGATAGATCCCCCAATCCGGATTGCAGACCCTGTAGGGGATGAAGTCTGCTTAACGCCGCCGCCTGTCTCATTCTTTGAAAACGGGCAAAATTCTGGTAATAATTAATCTCAAGTAACAAAATAGGTTCTAGAGGTGATTCGTTTCTATTTCATGGACTACGCAGGAGGAGGGCTAAAATTCAAAAAAGTAAATTGGGTAAAGTAAATTCTGTTCGTGGGAATCTAAAAAAGATCGGAAAGTTAACTCTAAATATTATGCACAAACTGTCAAGGGCTGGTCGGAGAAAGTAGAGTATGTGAACTGGAAAATAATTGGGATATCGCAGGTCTTTCTGAAGTTAGAAGGGAGGGTGAAAATTTAGTTATAAGAAACAATGGAAATTAGTCCTACTTTTTTGGCTACACTAAGGATTCTCGGGGGTATACAACCAACACTTCATACTGAACCAGATACTCGAACACCAACAGATAGAACAGCGCATATACCAAGAAGGGAAATAACACATAGAAAAAGAGAAAAACAACCACGCCAACACAGTAAAAAAAATAATAAAAATGAGAAAACACCCAACATAACGAAAACCAGTGGCACAAATTCGTCTCAAGGACAGTTGGACCCTGTTAAGCGTAAGGGAACCAACCAATATTTGTAAACAAAATGAGTTATTAGTATCGCTGGAAAGAGCGTAAAAAGTAGAATCTTTCAGAATTAGGCCCCGATTCAGAAATATGTGCTCACGTTGAAAAAAGCTTATCAGTAAACGCTATGTCATATAGTTTCTACATGGCTCTTGAACTTCGAATCACGTGTTGTAAAAAAACAGATTTTGCTGGTTGGTTCTCTTACGCTTAACAGCGTCCAGTTAAACATGACGACTGTAAGCTTCACACAAAAAGAAAATGATTTACTGGACAAAGGAAACAAATAAAACACAACAGATCATCCAGACCATAGAACCAGGCTTCAGAAATGAAGCAAGAACATAAATTGGAAACATACTGCTGACTATAAAGGGGGGGGGGGGAATGCGCACAAGAAAAACATACAAAAGATAGCCCTACAACCAGTGGCGAAGCGAATAGGGGGGAGGGCTGTCCCTCCAATCAGTTTGTAGAGTTGGAAAAACCGGCGAATCTTTTGCCAGTTTGCGAATCGAACACCACGTCCGGACATTTGCAGAAGTATGTACATGAAGTAAATGTAGGTGAAAATTAAAACAGAATTTACCGACGAAGAAGACTGCTAGAGAAATCTAATGAAAAATGTGACAACGAAGTAGCATTAAATGTAAACGAATTTTACCGTCGAGAATTTAAGTCTTCTGGACACCTGAATTTCAGAATTAACTGCGAATGTGGATACCGTCTGCGGGAGTATGAAACCTATTTTCGAAGTTTTCTCATTTCCTATTGATAAGAGTAGATTAAGTGCTGAGAAGGTTATTGAGGTTCTTCTAAAAATGATGCCTGAATCAGGTACATGTGAGAAATTTCTAGATGTTGGTACTGTGCTGGCTGAACTATAGAAGTCCTTTTTGACCACTGCCAAGGCTTCACATCAATGAAAATGGTTTCGGAGAAAGCAGAGTATCCTTGAAGAACATAATACGGAAATCATTTTTGATCTTACAGTATGTAATGGCAGCCGCTTTCACTCTGTAGCTACAAATGAAAGAAGTTTCAGTAAATTAAAATTGGTGGAGACCACACACAACTTGAGAAAAACTATGGCATAAGACATTATTTTCAATTGATCAGTCATTTCTGATTAACCGTTTTTGATTTATTAATAATTATTTCTTTATTTTTTATTTATTTATTTATTCTATATATTTTTTTTTGAAGAGTGCTCCTTATATGAATAAATATGTGAAATTTAGTATGAACCTCTTTGGTAGCTTTCCGAGGGGTCGAATGGAAAATTTTTTTCAAAACTGAATTCAGCGACCCCGAAACCCTCAAGTCGACTACTGCCTCCAATTCTCTGTTTCCAAATACATCCCCCATTTTGAGGCCACTCAAATGGGCGTCAATACCGATCGTTTTTCCAAGGCGACCCGCGGGTCATTAGTAGACAGGGGGCCCTTTCGAGATTCAAGAGTTTGAATTTTTAACGCTTACGGGCACTGAGAAAAAATGGTCAATTAAAATTATCAAATTAAAAAGGGAGGAGGCTGATGTGGCTCGTGTGTCCCTCCAATCGATCTGAAGCGTTACGGCAATTCCATTTAACTGGAACTCTTCGAGGGTTGGAGCGTAAAAATAAATCGACCAAGAGAAAACAGGGGCATTTCCTTCTTTATCGATCAAAGTTTTGACATTTAATTGAAATTAGATCAGAAGAATTTCAATATGTGCTGTAATTTCATACACATATGTTGTTTTAGTTTAAATGGCCACAAAATCTCCCTTCTTGTCAAAAATATTCGAAAGTGTTTATCGATCCAACCTTGGTATATTTAAAACTTGTTAATTATTTGCTCTATTCTTTCTTGAGACTGTTTCATCGTAGTTTCAGACTCCTCTTTACAACGCTTCCAGTCTGTTCAAGACTTCTTTTTAATGTTGTTTAAAACACTTCAGGCGGATTCAGAAACTCTCGCTGACTTGAACTCATTATGGCTCTGTGGAATTATTCAAGACTTTTCAAGACCAGTTCTAATTTAGATGGAGACCGCTTTGAGACAACAAAGAAACTTCTTTCTTCATTCATTTTTCTTTCGTGTTTCTTTCCTTCGTTCTTCCTTTCTTTTCATCTTTTCTTTCTTCTTAAGTTCTAGCGACTTTCTTTTCCACTCATTTGTCAGGCGGTCTTAATGACGAGTCTTGCGGAGTTTTATTAAGTATTGACAGGGATTCAACATTTAATGCATATTTGCAAAGCGTTCATCTGAATGAGCCCTATAATGTGAAATACTGCGCTCAGTTTCATTATTATTCCACATTGCTGTACCTCCAGGTTAATTTTTTCCTTTTTTCTGTTGCTTCTTTGCAGATCAAGAACACTGGAGGCGACAGGGGCGCGACGAAGTGGAAGCATCGTTTCAGAGACCCGTTAACTGGAATTTGGCTAGAAATGTCATCGTGATGGTAGCTGATGGCATGGATCCGAATACAATTACCGCCAGCAGGATCCATAAAGTGCGAGAAGAAGGGAAACTGAGTTTTGAATTTTTCCCGCATCTCGCGTTACTGAAAGTATGTTAATATAGAACGACATTACTATGGAGCCAGGGATTGAAAGGCAACCAAAAGTCAATCGCCAATCGTCGCTAAGCCGATTGATTTCACCCATTTAGCCAAAAGTTGATAGCTGAATGGTGATAAATAAAAGTTGAAGCCAAAAGCCGTATTAATCGGTTGCCAATTGACTTGCAGTAAATTACAGTAAATCTACGTAAACTATCAAAAATTGACTTAAATTAAGGTGAAATTAAAATACATTACAGGACATAACCACAAATTATTGTAAATTAACATAATTTACAGTAAATTACAAAAGCTGATAGCTTAACCGAAAGCAAAACCCGTATGTTTCAAGGTCAAAATGTTTAGCCGATAGCCAAAGCCGGACCAGTTGACGTTCAATCCCTGATAGAATCTTGATCCGGCTATCCAACTCTTCCAATCAATAATGATACATTGTACTTACCATATTTCAGACGTATTCAGTCAATAAAAAAGTTCCTGATGCTGCAGCTACTGGCACTGCTCTTTTTACCGGCGTGAAAACCAATAATGCGGTAGTCGGTCTCGATAGTCGCGTTAATGAAGAGGACTGTATGGCTTCGCTGTCTCTCCATGCGCATGTTTCCTCTATCATGCAGTGGGCTCAGGATGCCGGGAAAAGTACAGGTATAAATTATACGAGAATAAGCGTGCAGGTTACTTGTACTCGTTTGTTCTGTGCATTCAACTAGATTAATGTAAGATAGGTGAGCCCAATAAGGCCCAGATACCCACCCAATGTACCGATCGTGGCTGCTGTGTTGAAGACTGCATTACAATGTACAATAAAGTTGTTCCTTTATGATGTGGCAGTACTATCAATTATCATAATATCAGTCCGCCGGTGCGAGATATGGCGGTTGATATTTTTTCAAGAACGAAAAAGTGCTCCGATATGTTTTTTGTGTACCTTGGAGGATTTATTATGATAGTCAAACGTAATTTATCCAGAAATCAAACGCTGAATGATTGTTGTAGTGGTAGTTGGTTGACGACTGACCCAGGAAAAGTGAAATGAATGTGGGTTTTTCATACTATGCTAAGTGCCAAAAACATGTTTTCGATATAATCGCATTCTAAGTCTTGTAACGTCCACCATCGTAGCGGATGAGTTACATACCACAAAATTGAAGGCTCTCTTAGAAAGTAGGTATCCAGCACTTTGATAGGTTCGGTTGGTGTACATTTCGTCGAAGTATACCATGGTGGTCATAACTCAGTTTCACCAAAAATGGCACTTAGCATAGTATGAAAACCCCCCATTCAAATTTGAGCAATTTAGAACCGAGGTATGTGATGTTCAAGAACAATAATGAAATGTATCCTAATAAGGCCCAACTTAGTAAAATCAACTGTGTATAATCTTAGTTGTAACTGACTCATAACGTGCTCGTAAATTTCTATTTGAATCATACTTACCTTTTTAATTATACCCAATTTCAGGTCAAACCTTATTAGGTTTTAGGTTGGGTTTTCGGTCTTATTGGGGTAGGTTAGGCCTTGACACTCCTGGCTGCTGGTCTCACTTGTAATAACGAAAAAACAGAGGTAATCATCTTTGGGAACATTAAAAATAAGATCACCCCAAAACCACAAGCAATAAAATTAAGTAATAGGCATGTTTTGGACAGTAAGAATGTTATAAAATACCTTGGGTTGTTTGTTGACAACGAACTTAGGTGGGACACACACATCAATAAAATGTGTGAGAAATCGGAATCTCTGTTTCGGCGACTGCTGTCCGTGTTCCATAATACCTATAGATACGACAACAAATCCCGTAAGACTATGATCGAGGGCACTGTTAATGCCATTATGTCCTATGTGAGTCCAGTATTCGCCCACCGAATTGAGGCAAATCGCAACAAAATAGACAGTATGCACAGGAAAATGGTGATTGCGTGCGGCCGGTTGTATAGAACTGTGCCATACCTAACTGCCTGTAATATTTCTGGTATCCTCCCCCTCCGTTTGGCAACAGAAAAATCGGCTGTGACATATTCGTGGCGCAAAAGAATACCCCTTCCACAAAATTGTAACAGGCATGAACTACCCCCAGCCCTATCCAAGCCCTCTGTTGTGAGGAGAAGGTTGGGAAAGTCATGCGTCAAAATCTGGCAAACATGGTATGATAATACACCCACTGGCCAGTGGACCAAAAAACTACTTCCCACAGTAAGTACGAAGGGAGTCAATGGGGTGGACTTTTACCTAGCTCAGGAACTGACTGGTCATGGCTGCTTCAAGGCATACCTCTTCAGAATGAAGAGACGTGTGTCTGACAGATGCGGATGTGGCGGTCTGCAGACTGCGGAACATATCTTCACGGAGTGTCCGCTGTTTGCCGATGGTCGACCTGCGCAGCTGGACCTCTTGAGGCCTAGTTGCAGGGCATACATCCGTGACTGTGTGAAGCGGCTGTGGGCAGATGAGGCCACTGAAACAAGTGCTGGGACTCAGTAGTCTACATTGATGGAAAAATAATAATAATAATAACTCACGACCCATATCTTATGGAAACTCTTAAAGGACACCAATGAAACGAGACAAGAAAACACCATATGTCGTGGTGTGGAGCTGGGGGGAGTCCACCCCTCTGATAATGTTGCATTGAAGACCAACAGCTGAGGGTGGGCCAATACTAGCCATGGATAACAAAATAATGTACCCTATCAGTGAGTATAAGAGTGGGTGCCTGGGCCTTGATGGGACTGTTGTGGTGGACAACTTGTTGTCCGCACTGCGGCTGGTCCTGCCGGGGCTGGTCCCTGCTGAAAAGAATACATCGGATTAGACATATAAATAGAATATACTAGGCTATATATAGAGATAGGTAGAGGTAAGACAGACATATCACCACATTACCCAGGAAAACTATTTCTGTGGTTAATAAGGTGACATGAGGTATCATTAAAATATGCATGTCCCTCATCAGAGCCCCGCTCCACTAGTGAGAGGAGACGGGGAGGCCCCGTGGTATGGTTGGTATTTCAATCAACCCGGGCAGACAAAAAAAAAAAAAAAAAAAAAAAACAAATGTTGTAGATCGGACCTTCTTGGGTGCGCTAGGCCTCATTAAGTTTTGAAAAGAGTATTTTCGGTAGAGGATTTGGGTTATTCTTCGAAAATGTTGATATTTCAGTCCTCAGCAGTTATCTCACAAGCTATTAATGATACGGCTACCTTGTTTTTTTCCATTGATAGATATGACTCAGTTCTACTTTTTTAAGCTTTCAGAAGAAAATTTGATCCACTTATAATGGGTCAAAATTGGACTAAATATACTCAAATGTCCGTCGACATGGCTGTCCCTTGAACGATTTTCATTATTATTATTATTTTCTAAATTTTCAAGCTGTATATTAGAACAAACTGACAACGTAGTACTATACTTTAAATGGATGAAGGAATCACAAGGCAGCATTGAAATTGCATCTTCACAGGTGGGAGTCAGTATGGCCAGCTATGAAAATTGTCCCTCGATTTCTTGTCCATCGGCATGGCTCTTTTTCAACCAATCACAGAACAAGCGTTTCAATATGTTTTCGTCGCAATTAATAGTCAAATTGTAGATTCTTATCAGAGCAATACGGTCCGCTTATCAAATCCCTTTTTGTTTTTTGTTTTTTTTTTGTGACAAGACTCGTACATTCGCATATTAAATATTGTCTAAAATTAAGAATTAAAAAAAAAGTGTCCTTTGGCATGGTCTTCTTTATGCAACAATAGACGTTCATCGTCCAAAAATAATTACATCTAATTAATGGGTTAGTAAGTATGTATTTATCGACTCATATAATTTTTTGTTTTGGTGACGGCAGAACACTTTTTGTTCGCTATTGTCTTTCGGCGTGGACTTTGTCATATGTCCTTCGGCATAGCATTCATCATTTTAATTGCTGTGCCAAAATACAGAATTCTCTCACTGTCGGCCCAATCTTACCAATATGTTGTACAGAACGCCTCTTAACGTCTCCCATCAAAAAAAGTTCAAATATCCACAACTTGCCTCCATGAAAAAACATACATTTTTGAAGAATGACCCATCTGAGAGGCGTGGGGCAGTGTAGAAATATTTCAAGGTAGCCAATTTGTAGATATTTCAGTCGACGACTACCACGAAAAAAAAATAAATAAATAAAATAATGAAAACATTTATATGAAGGCCTGGAGAGCCAACACCTTGAATTAAGCCGTATTGGACTCACCTACCTTAGACAGATCCTTATCAATAATGTCTCCTATCCGAGACTAATGAGAACATCGTTCACGGTTGAAACATGACCGGATTCTGACAGAAAATGGGATTCACAGCGTCTTCAGCCAATCCGAACGTTAATTTAATTTTTTATTGATTTTTCTGAATGACTGGAAATTTGCGACTGAATTATGAGAGGATACAGGCCCGGTACCAGACTTTTTTCGATGAGGTTGATTTTACAGTGTCGACCCTTAAAATGTGATGAAAAACACTTATTTGTTAGCGAATCGAACAAATTTTATTATTTTTAGAAGAATTTCTATGAAAAAATTTAGAGTTTATTTAAAATAAACGTTTGCTGGCATTGATTCCTTGCCTCACAGACTATAAATTAAAGTAAATTTCTAAATAAGCATTGAAATCTTTGTAAAACAAAGATTGATCGTTGCTTCCCATGTAAAAGAATAGCAGGCATCGATTTTATGCCTCTCATGACTAGTTGCTTTTTTGCCGTCAGATGTCAGCCATGATTAGCGTCCTCAGCAGAAAATTTACATTTTTATGGTTCATATATGTTGCACAGAATCTATGTATACTCAATTAAATCTTCAATTTAATTCTCATTGCTTACGAATCTCGATGTAATCCACATTCTTTATGCAAAAAGAACTTCCGGTACCTCATTTTAGTCGGTCATTAAATAATCCACCCTGTAACATCTGGAAAACGGACAACTTTTAAAGGGTGACGGTGATGCAGTGAGTCATTCTGAACTTGAGCCACGCACGAATGAATCATTGAGCGGGTGTAATCGCAGAATGAATAACTGAAAATGAGCAAGAGTTAAAAATACGTGACTGACTTCAGACTTCGAGTTCGCGATGCTGAGACACACATTATCCATCTTCCACGTCTAATTTTTCACTATTATGACAATAAGGATGGATACTCAAATCAACTTGATGGTACTAGCTGCTGAATTCATTCCTGACGTATTTTAGTGGCAAAATCTACTAATGAGGCCAGGGCAGTAATAACGAGGGATGCCACCCCCTCCACTGTTGCTTAAAAAGTGGCACCTGACCAATTCTAGCAGCTAGTTGGAAAAATTTAAAAAGTGAGAACCTCCTTAATTTTTTTTGTAACTAAAAATTTATAATAATTTTAGTCGGCATTTTTGCTGTCTGCACCCCAAACAAATTAGCTAATTTTAAAATGATGAAATATGTAGGACCTTTCGAATTCTTATTTATACTCAACAAACTAAAATCTCCAATACTGCTATACTAAAAACTACGTTATGTACGTAATTTTAAATTTTCTATGACATTATGATATAGGTACCGTCAACTGAGGTAATATTGAATACCGGTGGTAATATCGGCCACACATGAGTTGTTTACTGATGATGATACTAGCGCTCCTATAACAAGTCATGAGTGGCCGATATTACTAAGTCCGTTCCAAATAAGAGTATCAAAAAACCCATAGACGTGGCGGCATCACAGGGGAAAAGGGAGGTAAGAAATTCACACTGAACGCATCAGAGACGCAGCGCACGTTCTCAGGAAGTGATACGTGATTGGTTGCAAAATTGAACTCGTGAACGTATTATAGTCTGTGGTCTATCTCGGAGTTTTTGATACTCTTATCTGGAACCGACTATACTAGTCTCTGATATTGGGATATAAATTAGAGTTGCAAATGTTGGCACGATTGCGTCTTATCAGTGGATTGAATGGGTGATCATGGAGATTTTTCTATTATGAAAATACACATGATCACCCATTCATTTTCCCCCACTAACGACCGCACAGGTGATTTTGCAGCGCACTCTAGTGCAGGTTTACACCCCAATTACCCCAGTTGAATTACTGATAACGAAACTAGCGCTCCTATAACAAGTCGTGAGTGGCCGATATTACCACCAGTGTCCGATATTACCCCAATTGATGTTACTTTTTTTCTATTAAAATAACTTCGAAAATGAATTTTGCGACTCAATGAACCCTTTTATTGACATAGAAGGTTCCTTATGTTATTTTGAATTTTCAACAACTTAGCCCCCGGTGAACCATTATGGGTTGGAGTTGCAATTGAAATAACCTTAAAAATGAATTTAACAGCCTAAAAACTCTGCTTTTGATTTATTTAAAGGAACTAAGTATGCATAGTTTTTAGATTCCATCCCGTCGGTAGGGCCTCTGAAGTGGAGTTAATTTGAATTTCTTGTATGTACCTGAAAACTGGAATCTGTACCTACCTATGATCAAATATTATCTGTATAAGTTAGGGGCTAACTAGCTATTATTAGATAGGTAAAGTATAGGATAATTAAATGACTGTTTCTCAAATAACACAAACACATGCCACCAGCTCATTATGTGGGGCCGTTCAAACCCTAGCATATATTTTTTTTAAATAAATAAAAAAAAACTGCTTCGAAACTTCAAAAATATCAGTAGTGCAGTAGTATTTTTGACACTACATACTAAACTCTATTGACCAGTGATAATTACTCTGGCTACTACTTGCCCAAATTATACTATTGTAAACTACTGGCCAGCAGTTTCTAGTAATAACTCTTTTCTAATTTTGCTCTCAACCCGAGCTCTGGACGCCGCCCTTTCGAGCATTACCTCAGAGACGTCGGGGAGGCTGTTAGGTCTGTCTTAAGCCTCCTCTCTTCTCGCCGAAACACTGGCCTAGGTCGAAATGTAGAGAGTTGTTACGTGGGCTCGAACCAGGGACCTCCGGATTCCGAGACCAGCGCTCTATATATTCACTCGGCCAACCAGAACTGCTGAGGCTACTAGGGTAAGGGTGCTGAATATGGACCCCATCTTGTTTTTGGACTTTGGAAAAGCCCCAGTGACACTTAGGCGGGAGGAAATGGGCTGAGATTGTACCTAGGATATTTGGCTATAACCTCCTTAAGTAAAATTTGAAAAATGTAACTACCCAATTTTTGGCGATTTTTTTCCCCCAAAAAGTACATTTTTGAAAAATCAAATTTTTGGGCTCCCATTATGGACCTCTGAAATGAATTTTTTTTCAATGTAGAAAAATGCGAAATGAATGTATATATTGAGCAATACAAAACGTAAAAGTCATATAAATAAGGGGGAAAAAGTATACTCGTAGTTTGAGGATTACAAATTCAGGCAAGCCGAACAAATATACTATGATCATTTGACTGCTGAATCCATCTTTTCGGAGGCCCAAGTTTTACGAACTTTCCCCATCTGTAAAATATCAATGGTAATTTATTAACCAAAAATTGTCCAAAAGTTGAAAACAAGTCATTTAAAAACTTGAAAAAACTCATGAATGTAAGGGGTCCATATTGGAGTCCCATATAGTGAAATTTTCAAACGAACTTACTTGAATACGGAAGCTTCAACTTGAAAAATGAAGTAATCCTCTGAAAGTGCTTGGAACGTACTCAACTTTACAGGACAGGATAAAATTTGATTACGAATTTTTCGAAAATGATAATGAGAAAACTGAGTTGAAAAAAAAAGTTGGCTTATCAATTTTCGTTTTTTGGCTGTAATTTTTTTTCGGCTTCCGAGGAGCGACTTTTTGCATGATATTGATCTGTGACTAGAGAGGTACAACATACCTATATTTTTTGCCGCTCGGTAGCGCTAATGGCTTCCGAGATAAACCGGGGGTCCATATTAGGAACGGGTCCATAATATGCAACCTTATCCTATTTAATGAGATTATAAAGAAGTATACTGAACAGTAATTTCCAGTAAATGAATGCTTACTGATGCCATTATTAGGTAAGTAGGTACTTAAATCGCATTCTGATTGTAGCTTCGTCTACATCGACCGACCCTAATTCCTGTATCTCATGACCAACAAAGCTTTCTTCTGTAGAAATTCGATATTCATTACAACACCATCACCGAGTCAGCAACTAGCAAAGATAGAAGAATTCCCCAACTGAAAGGTCCCAAATTTCGGGAGCAAAACGAACGAAAAACTTTTTTAGATGATTTGAGTCGTAGAAACAGGCAAAAGTGTTCTTTTTTTTCGTGCTTTTCAAGTCGGATTTTCCCAATTGGAACTGCATTTTTCCAACTGTTCTAACTGGCCAGCTTTAGCCTCCCCCTACCCCAGTCGCTATGCCTCTGCACGGAGTTAGTTTGGGAGCGCGTCTATATTAAAAGAAAAATTTGAAATTAATGATGAAAAATATCCGCATGTAGATGAGGACAAACTTCCAGTCACTTGGAAACCACTATTATAAGGGAGGATTTTAGGTTACGTCGTTGTAGAAGGGTAAAGTTTTATTTTTTTAGATAATGTGGGTATAGGTATATTATAACGTCTATAGTTATTTCTTTCGATGGCGTATTCTGTTTTTCTTTCGTCGTCACTGTTCTTGTTTGTGTTTGTCGACGAACTGTTATAATTATTTCTGTTTCCTGCAGGCCTTGTGACCAACAAACGAGTGACCGATGCTATTCCAAGCGCTTTATACGCGCATTCGGCGTCACATTTTTGGGAATGTAATAGCGCGTTGTCCCCTGGGAGTTTGTGCAAAGATATAGGTCGGCAATTGATTGAAGACGAACCCGGACGCAATTTCAAGGTTAGTATTTACGTAAAAATCTGTATCATGGTCACTAAGTTGGATATATGAATCCTCTCCCACTCCATGGAATTGAAGAGTTCGAATAGCTACTGCCCAGTAGGTGTTAATTTTTATATATATACTACCTACCGGCTAGATAAATTATTGGATGGTAGATTTTATTTTTTGTAATCGTTTGAACGTTTCGATCCTTGTTTTCTGTATTTTGCGGAGTGCAAAAACGCTTTGGCGATAAACAAGTTCATACCTTGAGCTACATGAAGACCACGTCTGTGCTGTGCTAGCATGCTGATCAAGTCGATTTGTACTTATTACCTAGACTGTTGCATCTATGTAATTTACGAGTATCTACAAATTAAGTACCTACTCAACAGAAATAACTGGCCACTCATGTATTCCGTAGTGCACCCCCGGTGGGAAATCAGTTACCCTCTAGTTACCCGCGGAAAAGTTACCCATTTGCAACCCTCGGTTACCCTCAGATTACTCAGAAACCCGTCAATTGTTACCCTTGATTCCCTTTTGGTTACCCGGGTAACTGGCGGGATTTTTCGCATCGGACCACTGCTTTTCAGTGGCGTGCATTCCAGGCAAGCAAGGTAAGCACCGCTTACCTTGAAAATTCCCGAGAAAATAAGTTTTCATAACAATATCAACTTGAACTTGTAACAAATAAGAGATAATGAAATATTGGGCAAAATAGCAACTGTATTGACGCTTACAACGCTTACGCTTAAGTTTACAATGAATTCACGGGAGATATGTGGCACTATCCTGTTTGGCATTCCGCAATCCTTGTACATGTACATTTGTATAGGCCAGCGAAGTGTGCGTCGGATCTAACACTTGTTTTCCATACTGCACGTAACACTGCACGACTTACTCTCCGCCTCCGTGTTAATTACCAACACAAAAACACACTAGCATGTTCAACGCGATGAAACCTGTGCGTTTGATTTTGTTCGGCTCAGCTTGGCTACACACGAACGTCAAAGTGGACAGTGAAACGTGTTATGTTCTTCTACTAGTCAACGCATTATATTTGAATGCTCCGTGTTCTTTTGCCCACAAAATACGTATTTGAGATCTTATTGGAAAACCGTTTTCGCGACTTACTCTTAATGAACAATCAGAAATTATTAATAGTAGGAAGCCTAAACCAGGATTACCATTTTTAAAAACCAAGCAAAAGAAAGGTGATTCAAGTTTTACTAAACATTGCCACGTATTGCAATATGAAAACATTTTATGGTTTACCAGTTGAGGGTGGAAAACTGTTTTGTTGGCCATATCTATTCAGGGATGTACCGATAGGGGGTGAGCAACCCCCCCCCGCCTGTCAGAATTTTTCATTCAACAATTGGGAAAATTTACAATTTCAATCAGGCGCAGTTGGGAAAATCCAACAAGTCAAAAGGTTTTTTTTTTTTGCATTTATACTTGGGAATTGAGTTGCGAAGTTGGAAAAATCCAACAAGTCAAAGGTTTTTTTTTGCTGTGGTGTTTGAAATTTTGAGTTGAGTCGGTTGAAAAAATCCAACAAATCAAAAGGTTTTTTTTTCTTTGATTCTTGGTAATTTCAAGTTGAGTTAGTTGGGCCTTTCATTCACAATTTTTACCCTCCCTCCCCCCCCCCAGGAAAATTTTTTTGGTGTTACGTCCCTGTGTCTATTATTCGTCACAGAAAAGAATAAATGCATATGGAATGACCCTACACAGGGATACGATAATTTGAATAATTCCATCCATGCCGTTTTGTAGTAGCATATTCGTATGTTTCATACTTTTATTCTGATTTTTACTTCACCTCTACGCTTATCGCTTACTTCCTGGAAACAACCACGGCACGCCTTTGCTGCTCTTAGTAGTCTTTAGTAATTCTTTGCAAAGATCGGTGTTCATTATTAACGAGCAGTAGTTCATTCTACTAACCAGCAATAGGTAACGAACTATTTAAGATATTATTTACTGAATACTGCTAGTGTTCTATAGTTGACTATACCTACTCAACTTCTAAACTTCAGTAGTTTACTGCAAACATTCAATTCTTTACTACTACTAAAGCTCTAGATAGTAGACACCCGAGTATGGTCATACGCCATCTTGTTTCCAAACGCGCCCGTCAATACCGAATCCGACTATGCGGAGCATACCGCGTAGTCAATTCGGCATCAAGGGCGCTTTTGGAATCAAGATGGCGCTTGACCACACTTGGGTCTGTAGTACTCTACTACTGCGGGTGAGCCATACTGAACTACCAACTGGAATATGCTGCTAATAATCCATGGTTGTCAGAGCGCCAAGTATGGTGCGGTGTTCACAGGCTGAAGCACTACATGAAATCATTATCGTTTTATCGTAGCTAATTATCTTAAAACACATCACATCATCGTTGTTGGAAAAATAAAAATTATTTGTCAACTACTCAACTAGGTTTGAATATTTTTTACCACGATTTTGCGCAACCTGGAGCGGTCAACACGTTATTAGTTTACTGATCTGCAAACCTTTTTAACTTCGAGCACTACATGGGAAAATTCCAAGTTGCCGCGCCTGGTAGTTTTCTGCTACGAGTATACTCATCAGCGTTACTAGTTTTCCATAGGCATGATTGAAGTTAAGGTCGAAGCCAACATCTTGTATCAAGAAAGGCCAATCAAATTTTGGAAGGAAAAAGATCATAGAAGTAGGAATAACATGGACTTTCTCTTTTGCTGGAGGAAGGGGACAAATCGAGTTGGTTGGGGTAATACTGCATTAACATCCTTCTGGTTACAGTTCTAATCACAGCGATGTCTACATAGGTATTATTTACCCAGTTGAATATAGTTTGCGAACTAACTTCAGTACTCCTGTACATGTAGTATACCTGTTAGTTACTGTATGTTTGGGCTGCTGTATGCATATATACATTAGGTAGCATGAGTACTTCTGTGTACTTATATGTACGAGTAATTCATTACAATATTCACCGGACTGCTGTACAAAGCGTAACATGAGTACTTCTGTGCGGTACTTATATACCTACCTATAAGTTAAATGAGCTTATATTATACCTATGTGCATTGTGGTAGGTAGATACTAGATTGATACATTCAGTTCAAATTTCTTACACTTTTTTATTTTTGATTCAGGTTATTTACGGTGGTGGACGACAGTGTCTAATGACCAACGCACAACACACGAGAGCAGATCCGGTCGACCAGTTCGTTTGCCAGAGAACGGATAACAAGAATTTGATCGACGATTGGACCCAAGAGAAACGCCAGAAAAACCTGAAAAGCGCCTACGTACAAACTACCGGTGGATTATTAGATATAGATACATCTCGAACAGAGTACGCTCTAGGTGAGTCAAATCATTATGTCAAGTAAAACCGGTTAGTTATATGCCAACAAGCTGCTGCTTCCGGAACCTATGCGAAAATAGGGCAGAAATAACTGAGAGGTCGGATGAAATTTATGAAGCAGGAAACGAGATCTTCACTTTTCCAATTTGCTGACTGATAGGGAATGACTTGCCAATAATGCTGACTTGGGAGACTTGTTCTGTCCATTTCAGTCTATACCTGCGATACAATAGGTCACAACAGAGTATATTATATGTCTCGTGTATTTTACAGGACTGTTTTCCAATTCCCACTTCCCATTTGAAGGAGATCGCAATCGTTCGCTTGGAGGACAGCCTTCGCTAGAGATGATGGTTGAGTCAGCCATTAAAATATTGCGAAAGAATCGAAATGGATTCGTTCTTATGGTATCAAGTTTTTGTTTATTTCCTATATTCATAGAGCCCATCCTCATTCGTTATTCCCATAAATGAATTTTCGGGGTCTCGCGTGCATTAGCGGATCCAGAAGAGACAGAGACCACAGCCTCTCCCTTTGTGCTCTTCGTATCCTGTTTTCTCCAAAGGCGGGGATGGACTTACTGCCCTAGGAGGGCAATGTATTTTAAAATATATGAACATGTCCATAGCATGGGCTCACTTTTCCACAAGATCGGAAAAGTAATTGTCAGGTTGGGGACAAGAAATCGTAGAAAGCTAAAGTACTGAAGCCCCCCAGTTGAACCCTCCTGTGAACCCTTTACCTGCCTACCTGTCTGTTAGTTCTTTTTACACATCTCTGTCTTTCTTTCTTTCTTTCTTTCTGTCTCTATCTTTCTACTGCCGTGTGTCTATCCATTTACAACCTCCTTCTTCTTTTTGAAGTTGACAGTTGTGATCCAATCGACAAGAGCAAAGCAAGTGTCTGCTGTTTGGTGTAACTGGTCGAAATAGACACGTAACGGCCGAAGAGGCGAAAGCATTTGTCATTTCAGTACTTTTTACATATCTCTGTCTTCCTACTATTCAGTCTCAACCGTGTGTCTATTTATTGTCTCTCTTGTTCCCTGTATTCAACTGAAATTGAGAGTTATGATCCGGCCGACATGAACAAGCGAGTATCTGCTATATCTCGTGTAATCGGCTGAAAGCGAAACACGCAACGCGGACGTGGGAACTGACAAAGGTGAAGGTATTATCATTCTAAAAGTTGGACCTCGAAATGGCGTCATAGCTTTCAAACAGTGCCCCTCCTTTCATCGATCTGCTCTGTATCCGCTCATGACTGAATACTCAGTCCTTCGCATGTAACTTGAGAAATGTTTCAGGTTCAAGGCGGCCTCATCGACAAAGCCCATCACGAAGGCAGTGCGAGAAAAGCGATCGAAGAGACTATTGAATTCGACAAGGCGGTACAGAAGACGCGAGAATTGTTGTTCGAGTTAGGAATCCTGAATGAGACTCTGTTAATCGTCACCGGTGGACACGGTCACACCATGTCCATTAATGGCTATCCGAGTAGAAACTCAAGTATTTTAGGTGACTATTGAAGAAACTCTTTTAACTGCGGCATTGACTTTGAAAGGAATGCTTCCGCCCTCTGTTCCCTTGTACTCAAGCTGTTTTGTATAGTTGAAGGTCTGATTTGCAGGGACTGCACAGGAGTCGAAGCATGATAAAGTGCCCTACACTACATTAACGTACGCGACTGGCTCAATCGCTAATTACCATTACTCATGCGGAGAAAACAATTACGTTGTTCGACAGGATCCGGCGAGTACGGATACAACGCTGCGAGAGTACCGCCAACAGGCGGCCATACTCACCGATGAAGAAACCAATGGAGGCGGTGACGTTACCGTTTACGCGACAGGTACTCACGATCGATTGCAGTTTTCAGTTCAAACGCCCCATGTATACACAGTCGGCAATGGCACTTACAACTTGATAAGTTTTCTAAACTGAGACAGACAAATATAAGCAGGCCTGTTACATAAATGTAGGTCGAGTGATAATCGTTGCTGAGTTTAGTTGAACCGTCGTTAGAATATTTCAACCCGGAAACGTAGTAAATTATGCAGAGTTGTTATTCGTGTACTTATATGTATATCTTCGGTTATTTGGCTGTAGCGAAGGTATCGTGCTAAGCGGTCGTTTTATTCCAGCGTTTCGAATGAACTGTCTGAGAATCACGCGATCATCGACCTGAATGTACCTATTCCAGTCACCCACCACCGACCGTTGAAGCTGGGAAATTCCTATTCGTGGTTGTCGGGGTGCAGCACTACACTTGGCGACTCTCGCGCAAGTCTAAACATAAAAACTCGCAACCCGGCAATGTACTGGCTTGTAAATCAGTCTAGAAATACTTATTCTTTGCGTGCATTGGTATAGCGAAGTGTGTGCATGTGTTGTTGACATTTCTTCTGCACGCAGGAATACCCAAACATATGCGAGGAGTTCTACTCCAGAGTAGCTTATGACATTAGGGAGGGCATTTTTGTTCGAATTGTATACCATAAGGAAATCAAACACAAGTGACATATAGCCCTAGAGGCCAGTTTGTTCATATTTGAGCACCTTCCTCTTCCGCAGGTTCCACCAGTTTTCATTTATGAGTGAAAATATTGCCAGAAATGAATTCAACGACCCTGGGAACCTAATATTCGACGTGCAGATTACATTTGAACTCATTTTGACATTTTCCCCCTCCTCCAGATCCAAATTTTCAAGTGAGACTAAGTGTAATGTCAGAACTGAGTTCAGTGAACCCAAGAACCATATTTGAAGGGTTACCAAAGAAAGAGGTGTGTAAGTGCCATAACAATCAAAATCGAGATTTGCATTGGGATAGGTTGTATAAACATAATGCGAATCCAGTAATAAAGGGGTAAGTTATTCCGAATGTTTACATTTTGTAGTTCAGATTTCATTCACCAAAGAGCGCGTTTTCTGAGGCCATTTGTTTATGCCATTGAAAAGGGTGTATCGAACAAGAAAGTGAACAACCATTATTGAATTTTAAGTAGCTGACGTTGCACATTCTCTGCTTACTTGAAATATGGTTTTGTTGTTTAATGCGAAAAAAACAGTTGAAATTATTCCACCGAAAGATACTATTTTGCGGCCTACTTCCCATCAGATTACCAATCCAATGCGAGGGAAACCAGATGTAAACCATTTTTTTGATTGTACAATTTTAAAATGCGCTTCTTGAAAAAAAAAAAATCGACATTTATTCCCTTTTCTTTGGTAACCCTTCATTTATAATATCCCAAGTTTAAATTTAGCTTCTTAACAGCCCCAAAAGTTTAGCATGTTTACTGCTTCAAGAACCTCCTTCCCTCGATCCCTCTAAAAAAGCAGGGTTTGTGTTGGTGGTACCCGAGGGGTGGATGGGGAAATCCTCAAATATGCAAAAGTATAGAGGTAGGGAAGCGATTCTGGGAAAAGTTTCAGTGTTTTATATTTGTGTTCCTTTGCAAAATGAGAACAAAAAACTACGACCCCCCCCCTCGGTAAGGCTTGTAAAGGGGGACTTTAGAAATCTTAATTCATGGCACGAAGGGGACAGATACGGAAAAAGTAGTTGTCAAATAAAGGATCCAGTGTAAAACAAATTTTGCTTGAAACATCTGTTATAGTTCTGAAAATTTGTTTGAAAACAATTTCTCAAAAAATCAAAAAGATCATTAAAATTAATTGATTTTAAATCATTTTATTTTGATTTTAAAATCATAGTTTTGAAAATAAATTGGTTTTTGATTTTAATGAGTTTAATTTGTGATTTAAATCTTCATTTTTTTTCAAGAATTTTTTTTTTTACGAGAATGAATATAATAAATGAGAAAATTTCAAAAATTAGGAGCACTGATAGTTGAGAACTTAGCAGTCCTACTCAGTTTTGACCACTGAATTCGAACTTGTGGTCTGAATTTGACGGGTAGCGCTTCCTGGCTAAAATAGACTCAAAAATTTACATGAAATGGGGTAAAATTTGGAGGCGAAGCTTCATCGCCGAAATGCGCTTAAAAGTTGGTCAAAACATGACTCCAGCTCAGTTAGAACGCCGAAACTCGAGCCATTTTCATCGAGTAGCTGTTTCAAGGAATCAAGAAAATTGATTACTTATTCCTAGTCAGTTATGGCAGCTAATACACATATATTCATTACCATAAAAAAAGCATGATTCAGAATCACAAATAGGGCTCAGAACTGGGGGAGGGGCTTAAGCCCCTTTGTTATGAAGCAACACCACCCCTCCGCATCATTTTCTTTGGTAATTTTTCAGTGTTTGGGAGGGCTATTTAGAATCCAAGCCTTTCCCCCCCCCCCCTATTTGTGCGTATGCATGATACACAACTTAATCGACTATATAAAACTCAGTTATTTTCCGGATTCAACTGAATCTTCTGCGTCTACTCTCCGAAGGAAGGAAAAAGGAAAAAGCAAATAGTAGGGCAATTTCTGTATCCGATAGTTTTTTGCATTTCTGGAATTTTCATTCCGGTGTATTCTGGAGAGGTTTTTAAAAATCAAAAACATTGACTTGAGTGCTAGCATTACTACTTAATTCTGACTACTGAGTTCGAATCCGTAGTTCGAATTGGACGGCGGCGCTTTGTCGCTGAGATACGCGCAAAAATTGACATAAAATGGGGTGTAACATGATACGGATCAATTTCTTCGGATCATTAAGAAATTTCAACCAGAGATAAGGAAACTTAAAGTCAAACAATCAAAAGGATTATTGAAACTAACTAATTTTAAATCATTTTATTTTGATTTTAAAATCAGGATTTTAAAAATCAATTTGGTTTTGGTTTTAATTATTTTGATTCTACGATTTAAATCATTTGTTTCCAGAATTTTTCGTGTTTTTTTCCCATCTTAAAATCAAAAAAATTATTTAAAAAATTATCCTCATCATAATTCTTATTCATTTTTGGAAAAATTATTCTTGATTTTCAAATCGTGCGTTTCAACTATTTTAATGTAATAATTTTTAATCATTTGATTTTTGATTTTGTCCACAAAATTTCAGAATTAGTAAAATATTGACATATTTTGGAAAGATCCGAAAAATGATCCGAATATTTATGAATCGAGTGACTAAAAATTGATTCGGATCACGGATACTCGTGATGGGGATCAAATCATGGATCGAGAATTTTTTGATCCAACAAATAACAGTTTGTTCCCGAAAAAGTATTTTTTTATTTTTTTATTTATTTATATTATATCTATTGCCTTATACTTAATACTTTATTTATTTAAAGACCCCCTGTCACAGCCGAATTGGCCAATTATGGCAGAGGGACTAAGATAAATTTTAACAAAATAAAATGATTACGTATTTAAATAAACAAAAAATTATTTAGAAAAAAAAAAAATTTAAAAAACGAAACATTAGGCTATAATATTTTTTTTTTCACTTTTTGGATCGAATTCGCGTGTACTGCAAACTCGGTCTTACAACCAACAAATCCGCTTTGAAATTTGATTGACAGCAACATCTCATAATATTATTATGATTTACAAGTAGAACAAAAGGTCTTCAGCATAATTTAGTCAAATGTACGGTCAACTAGGGCCACGCTTATTTTATTTCCGCCTTTGGGCTATGAAATTCTGTGCGCCTTTTCTCCGTAAATTTTTCTCTTTTTTTCAAGCGGGTGGGGCTTATGGGGTCTCAAAGTATACAAAAATGTAGTCGGTAATTAACGTGTTTTGGAAATGAAAAATCCCTAATTCCGGATAATAATTTATTAAAAAGAAATACCTAATTCACTAACCAATGTTGCAATATTAAATTAAATGCATCATAAAAGCAAATATAAAATGAACAAATTATTTTAAAACTTGTTTTCTTGATTTTTTACTCGCAGAATCGTTGACAATCTCTTCGTAATCTAATTTTTTCGTGATTTCGCACTCAATATTGAGACTCGCGAGCGAATTCAGTCTTTGTTGCAACAAGTAGAATGGAGATAATTCTTAATATGATTGAGAGCAGAAAAGCTCCTTTCTGCAGAACAGTTGGTACAGGCTATACACAAACACAAAATGGAAAATGATGTCAATGTTGGGATAGATGGTGTTTAATTGTTTAAACTTAAAAACCAGTAAAACTGCAAAGTGTGCTTCATTTATCGTTTTACTCTTTTCGAGTGAACTATACGCTTTAAAAAAAAATCATATTTTGTTCGCCGTCCCGGACAACCTCTAAAACATTCTCAAAATTTATACTTAACGCCCCTTCTTCCCATTTATTATGCCTAGTTTCGTAATTAGGAACTTTTACTTATGGAAAAGATTTAAATTTTAAATTTTTGCAATTTTTTCCTCCTGAGTCAAAGAAATTGAAAAAAGTTTTAAGAAATTTATAATAAGAAACTATGTTACCGCCTGTAGGAGGGCTTTTCGAAAACTTTAAGCGGTTCGTTACTTCGCATTCACAAATTTCTGGTCTCTCGTGGAACCAGACTTTAGTAAATTCTTTCATAGTGGCATCGGATTCCTTCATCGTAGCTTTCATAATTCCTGTTACCACAGTGATGGAAATTGGAAAAAATCTTCACAAAATTGATAAAGGTTCACTGGATCTTACTATCTGAAACATTATTGTTTGAAACTTGCCAACTCTGATTCATAATGTATTGCGAGCACACTGTTGAACCAGGTCTGATAACCCCAATGGGCAAAAACCCGCCGGTTACCCGCCGGAAAGTTACCTTCGGAAACCCTTCAGTTACCCGGGTAATCGAAGGGTTACAGAAGGGTAACTTTTCCGCGGGTAACTGGCGAGTTTTTGCGTATCGTGATAGTTGTTTAAGTGGTTGCTATAACTGTTTTCTTGATTCTATTATTACCTACCAAACAGTTCCACAATTTGTACACATTTTATAAATTTTCTATTAATGAATACGTATACTTTTCAATATGACAGAGAATAATTTATCTTGATACACATATGTGCATACAGGTCTCGAAGTGAATTATTCCTCCTTCAACTAGAGAGCAGGCAACTTATCCTATGAATATCTTAGTATGTTTGCCTATTCTTATTTTCGAAGGGAATACGGTGTGATTGACGGAAGAAACGATTTACTTTCTTAATAGAAATTGTTCTCTTGAGCTTGAAAACAAACTGAAATGCAACGATAGAAATTGCTCCCCGTAACGAAGGACTGCTGCGGCAACCATCAATAAGATTTTTAGAATCGGTTATCTGCAGGGTATTCGTCAAACATGCCCCAACTTTACACTTATTCACTGGAGAGTGTAAAAATTATGTACGAAAAGAAAGTTCGGGGCTGCAAACCACCGACTTCCAGGCTTGGGATTCTGAAGCTGATACGCTCGCGTAGCTTGCGAACTCCTATCTCATAGCGCGACCGTATTCGCTAGCAACCAGTCCCGCGGAGGGTTGTATTTTACACCCTCCAGAATACGTCACGACTGGTGAAAGCGGCCGCGGTCAGGCTACCTATATAAACTCGAAATCGACGGCCATGTGGAACTTCTTCAGAGTTGAGGCTCACAGGCAGTTCTACTTTGGTATACTCCGCTGCATGCTGCATCTAGTATCAGGTGCACCGTTAAGGATATCCAAACTGAGAAACTTCGTTACGCCCCCGTAGTAGCATCCAGTTATTTGCTGCTCCGGGAACGAACCGAAGAGAGGTCGTATTCTGCTCCGACATACTCTGCTGCGTGCTGCATCCAGAATCTGGTGCACCGTAGAGGATATTCGGACTAAGAATCTTCCATACGCTCCCGTCGCAGCATCCAGTTATCTAGTGCTCCGGAAACGAACCGAAGAGAAGTCGCATTTCGCTTCAAGATACTAGTATCTAGTGCACCACCACGGATAGTCGAATCGAGAATCTCAGATACTCTCCCGTCGTAGCATCCAGTTGTCTGGTGCTCCGACCAAACAAGGGCATGTACTCTAGGCCTCATTGTAAGCCGTCCTCGTACCTCTGTCGTTTGTACATATTACACAAAGAGAAGGTCATAACACAGTTACGATATCAACCCTTGCGTTATCATTTCTTCGGCGCTCCGTTCGATTAAACTAGATGAAACGACGGGAAGCTTGCCCCACCCAACCATGGCAACTTCTCTTGGTGTAACAAAGCTGACCATCCACCCCCCCCCCCCCGTTCATCCATGATGTCTTATAATTATTTCTTATTGTTTGCTTATCTCATGTTAATATTCGCAGGTCCAATGGCGCACATGTTCCACGGCGTGCACGAACAAACGTACGTCGCTTACGTGATCGCTTATGCTGCCAAAATCGGCCCCTTCCGAGTAAACTCAGCCATCAAATGTGCTCCCACATTGCTCGTGTCCTTGGGCTCCGCACTGGCCTTACTGTTCCGCCGAGTATCCGTTTAAAGTGCATGTCCACGAGAGCGAGGATCCTTAACGATGGACATCACAGTCAGAACCATCAATACAAACGGGAAACTATATATATTATTTCATAGGTGTACTTTTTTTCCTTCTAATTATTTTTGGATAAAAAGAAGCGGTTCACATAGATTCGTCGATGTAAGAGTGTGCGGTTTCTAATGAACTGATATTTTAAATAATTTAAAATATTCGTACTTGTACATCGCTTTTTCTAACGTGTTAAGTAATATTGGGTAAGTGGAACTGTTCGAGCTTTTGACAATTATCGTACAAACTTATTTATGGTGGAGGAGAAATTCCAATGGGAAGTGTGGTGCATTTAAATAATATTCAACTGCCAACAAATTAAATCGTAAGTTCGTGTAAACTTCTCTTTTCGAATGATGTGTAGAAAAATGCGTCGATACGCGCGCAACTTTCCCCGGGTGCCGATGTCGATGACTAAACCTTAATAAGTAAAATTCTCGACAATAGGAATCAAAACGGGTCAATACAACGAGTTTAAAACGTAGAGTAAGTTTTATTGATGTTTTTTTTTATTTGTATGTTTTAAGTTTAGGGTATTCGCATACAACAAAAAGGCCTACATATAGATGGTGTAAACAAACAATCATCTGCTCGTTCTATGTATCATAAGTGTCGGGGTACAGAAAAGTAACCTTAGAGTACCTATCTTTTTATTACAAATTTATACGTATATAGTTGATTGTGTACATATTTTTTCATTATTGTCGCTTTTTTACGTAATTTTTCGTTATAAGTTTTTATTTTAAGTTGTATTCGGATCGGAAGGTCACAAATCGGTATTCTCTCAGTCATATATGGGTCATTCTTCATAAATGTTGATATTTCAAGTATGCTTTTTCATGGAGGAAAGTAGGAGATATTTGAACTCTTTTCGATGAGAGTCGTTAAAAGGCATTCTGTATAATATGTCGGTAAGATCAGGCCGATCGTGAAGGGATTCTGTATTTCGGCATAACAAACAAAATGATATGCCATGCTGAAGGACGTATGGAAAAGTCCATGCCGAAAGACAATAGCGAACAAAAAGTGTGCTGCCGTCGATTAGTAGATTTCAAAACACAAAATTGTACGGAGAGTTGATAAAGATATACTAACCCATTAATTAGATGTAATTATATTTGAATGATGAACGTCTATCGTTGTGTACAAAGATGACCATGCCGAAAGAATCTTTTTCTTAACTCTTAATTTTAGGCATACGCGAATGCAGGTGTCTCGTCACAAAAAAAAACAACGGGATTTGATATTGTGGACCGTATTGCTCTGATGAGAATAATATACAGTTTGACCATTAATTGCGACGAAAAAATATTGAAACTCCTGTTTTGTTGGGGCCCTAGATACCCAAGTATGATGGGCCGTCATTTTGGCTCACACCATGCCCGTCGATGCCGAATTGACTATGCGGTACGCTCCGCATAGTCGGATTCGGCATCCACGGCACGGTGTGCGCCAAAACGGCGACCCATTATACTCTCCTGTGAGTAGCAGCCCCATAGAGAGAAAAAGAGGGCCCGGGGGAATTTCCACGGGCTCCCCTCCTTCCAGTTCATTTTTTTCTTTTGTCACGTGGGAAAAAATAAATTATACAAATAAGCTACAGAATAAGAGGTTTTTTTCATGGTGTAAGGAGTGATTGCTGATTTGATGTACACTATGATGTAGCTGTAAGCGTTGAAATTCAGGTCTTTTAAAAATATCGAGGGGTTTACCCCCTTTTCCTCCTTCCTCTCGACAGGGTTGGTGAGTACTGAGTAGGGCTTTAGTTTTGTGATTGGTTGAAAAAGAGCTATGCCAAAAGACAAAGAATCAAGGGACCATTTTCAAGGCTGCAGAGGCGAAACTTGACTTTCAATTTGGGGAGGGGGTGGAGAAGGAAAATTTGCCGACAAATATTTTCTTTTAACTAAAAATTTGAAAATTCGCCGATTTTTCTATCAAAATATTTTTTAATTGAAAAAAAACATTAAACAAACAAAAAACGTTCTTAGAAAATGAAAAATTCAAATAAACAGTTTCACAATTTGCTGACCGCCTAATTATGGGGGGTATGAGTGAATCACTGAGTCACTGAGTACAAGTGATTGAGTAACTGTGTGAATGACTGAATAAGTAAGCGAATGACTGAGTGAGTGAGTGAGTGAGTGAATGAATGAGTGAGTGAGTGAGTGGATCACTAACTTATTGAGTGAGTGACGGAGTGAGGAAGTGAACGAATACCTGCATTACGTAATGAGTGAATAACTAAGTGAGTGAGTAACTTAGTGAATCACTAAATTAGTAAGCTAGAGACTGAGTGAATCACTGAGTAAGTGATTGAGTGAGTGACGGAGCGACTGAGTGAATAACTCAATGAATAAGTGAGTGACTGAGTGAATCACTGTGTCACTGAGTAAGTGATTGAGTAACTGTGTGAATAACTGAATAAGTAAGCGAGTAACTGAGTGAATCACTAAATAAGTAAGCAAGTGACTGAGTGAATGAGTGATCACTGACTTAGAAGTCGCTATACATATATAATATGCAATTTTTCCAGTTTCACCTATTAACGGATTCACAAAAGGAGAAAATGGACGCGCCATGGGTCGATTAAGTCGCATCATATCCTTGTACTGAGTACTGGAGACATGATGTGAATAATAATTATGGACAGGGTGAAACCGCCCGTTGACAAATAGCCGCTATTCCGGAAAACATGTGTAAACTACTAGAACGTTCGATACTCAGCTTGAAACCTTCTGCTTTTGACTGACTAGTCTCTAACAGAGGTCCAGAGTACTCCATTTTCAGAAACGAAATTTGACTTTCAGTTTGGAAAGGTAGAGAAGAAAAATTCGCCGACCAAATGTTTAAAAAATTAAAAATTTGCCAATAGTTTAATCGAAATATTTTTAAATGAAAAAGAAAATAAATAAACAAACAAACATACATAAAAAATGAAAATTCAAATAACAGTTTCAAAATTTGCCGACTGTCCAATAATTGGGGGAGGTGGGGGAGAGGGATCAACTGAACAGTCTTAACATTTTCCAACTTTAGGGGGGGGGGTATTTCAACCTCCCACACCACGCCTATAGTTTCGCCCCTGCAAGGCTGGCCATACTGACTTCCATCTATGAAGGTGCAATTTCAATGTAACCTTGTGATTTTTTCATACCCCAGTTGACGGTAGTAATAAGAACAAATTAGCTAGTGGAACCCTCATAAAACGAGACCGACCTTTGCTCCCCGGGTTAAAGGAAAGAAAATATCAATTTTGATCACTCTATCTCCCCACATGTGTTTATCAGCGTGCGTGCATGTGTGTAGCGTTACGAGCGCTCTCTACATTTCATTCCATATCCCAATACTGAACTTGGAATGTACATTGGAGCGGCTGTTGTCTGGCGAGGTTCGGCGGAAACTATGTGAAACGAGACAGAGGAAGAAAATAAAGTTAGCTTATTACTCTTTGGTTAATTCCTCATGATGCCATTTTCGTTATCAATAACTCCTCTAATAATAGTAGATAAGGCAACAGTGGCGCGCCATCATGCTTCTCCCAGTAACCTCTGAAGATTGGGATGATTCATATCTCTCACTTGCCTGTTGGCTGACCTTATAAATTATCCCTGTCTGGATGAACTCGTCAACTCGTTGCGTTCATTTCAATACTCGAAATCTCAGCAATTGACGGTGGCAATATTTTTAACATGAAATCCATATCCACATACATGCATACACTGGATATTCTGATGGTATACTCCGCTTCTATACCAGTAATTCATTACCTACCATGTGGCTGAATCTACAAAACACGACTCCCTCAAGCAATGCATTTATGTATCTCAACATTACTGATTTGTGAACTTCTTTTGTTAGCGTTAGTTATTAAATTTCTTTTCGTTGCAATTATACTATACTTGGACACTTAATAATAAATTTGGAAAAGTAAATTTCCGTTACCATTACTTCATTCGACATGGCTTGAAGAAACTCTTCATCCACAAGTGAAGATTGGCTGAGGGATTCTTTCAAGTCAGTTATGCTATTAGGGGCATCACGAGCCCTATTGGCATAGGAGTATTGACCAATAAGTCGCAAATAGTGACTCGGCACATTTTTCATGTAAGCAAAAAAGAAAAAATGCTTTTTATATTTTGCTAACTGATGTCCAAAATACCGACTCCGAAGTTTCTTGTGGTGTCAGATACAATCTCCTATGCTATCTGAGTGTAGCGAATTAGGTATCTAATGACACGTGTTGGGACCGCGGGAGCCAGCGAGACGCGCTTTCTGGAGGAGCGCGATTTCCAGAATCACAGTAGAATACGTCACGAGGTACGGTACTCAGCCTGTAGACTCCAAGACACAGACATTTCAGCTCTGGAACAATTACAGCATAGGAATTGATGAAAAGATAACTTTATTCACAATTTAGGATACTCACAAGGGGCCGCGAGCTACAGCGGCAGGGTCACCGTCAACGGCGAAAGTATGTACATACAGAGGGAGACGTCGCAGATAACGACCAGCGGGAAAGTCACGAACGACGGCGAGAATGGACAACGGTGAAAGTATGTACAGAGGGGATCGCGAATGGTTCCCTGGTCGGCGTACTAATACTACACAAGCGAAACACGTCTAGACGCGGTGTTACTCCCTATTGATGATCGCGACAACGACACAACAGCTGGAAGAGATTCGGGGTGACGAGTTTGCTGGCTTCCAGCAAGTACGCCAGTAGGATTGTGGAGAATGCAAGAGACGCGAGCAGCAGAAGTAGCCTTGTCGCAAATTGTCAATGTTGGCTGGACAAAGAATGCTACATAATCACCTGCGTGGGTGAAGCTGAAAGGGTAATCATGGATAATTTTAAATGGAAATACTGCTATCCTTAGGAAGGAAAAAAACGGCCCAAAATTATTCCACCCACTTGCGTTGACTGTAATTCTATTGTTTAGTAACAATACAAGAAAATGTAGGACGAGGTTTTTTGTTTAAATCAATTTCTAATTGATTTAAAGACGTTGGCTTAAAGTTTGCTTTAATCTTATGGAAAATTGCACATGATCACCTTTTCAGTATGCAGGGCTACCAACTTTAGGAACTCCAAGTTTTCGTGCCTATAGCAAATAGGTTAATATGCTTCTATTGAGATTAGTGATTACCTATATATGTTGAAATAACACTTATGAAATGTGATCAAAATTGTTTGCAATTTTTAAAATTTGATTTTGACAGGAATTATATTGTTTATAAGTCTATGACCTCACAACTGTATGAAGAAAGGGAACTTAGAAAATAATTAGTAAAATATACCTAGTGAACAAGTATTATAGAAAACACTGTTTCAAAAAATGATGAAACAAGGCAGGTTAACTTGTCTAAATATTTCCGATCAAAATATCAGAAATATCGATATTTATAAAGTACAATATCAATAGATATCTCTTTATATTTTTATTTATTGTGATAATAACAATATTATCGTATCGATATTGATTTTCTCAGTATCTTGCATCACTAGCAGCCACCAGGGCAGCAATCACCGCCGCCGCCGCCACCACCACCACTATTACCGCAACACCCCTCAACACACATACCAATTTGACAACCTAAACAAAAGTCATTCCCATACGTAGTTGCACCTGTGCCAGGAGGGGGCAGGGTGCAACTTTTGCACATAATTTTAAGAAAGTGAAATCCAGCTAACCCCACAATGTAAGCGAACGCGAGTGGTGGGCTAATCTTGAGGCAGATTATAAAGCCCAAAACTTGTGGAACTACTGAAAAAGCGATAGTTCTTCTCCAAGTCTTGTTCAACTTGTTTTTTAATATTTTATTTAACAATATCTGGACGTCCGAATTCACTAGCGTCTCAAATTGGGTCGCTTGACATTGACACTTGAAACGTTTGTTGAACATATTCCGAACACATTCGCCGTTATTTGTACCAACTGCCTCAAGACGCACTTTGACGGAAAGATCCTCGGAGCAGAGTTTCGTCATCCAAGGCAATATTTTAGTATTGAGAAATTGTACGTATGCAACGTCCTTTTCCTTGCATTCTTTTCGACATGCTGTTTCCCCGTGTCTCGTGACTACAACCTTTCCTTCCGCATTTTCGATGGTTTGACAAGAATCTGTGGAATTATACAGAAACTTAGGAGATTTATTGAGAAAGTGCGCATAATAAGTACAAACTTACAATATTATCAAATTGCTCTCTTCCACAAGCAATGAAAGGAAGAGATCACATTCATCGGGAGCATAATTTCTCCCATTTCTGAGTATGAGCAGCGGAACTCTTCATTTCCCGGGAGGCTACTTCGGTAATTTTGATTTCGTGAGTTTTTTCTCTTTTCAGAGGTCAAGTTTCTACGTAATATTCAGCGACCTTTTAAGTCGAAAATTAGCGTTTTCAAAGCAGAGCCCAAAAATACCTGTTCATTGCATATGGCATTTTTAAGCAGAGACAGTTATCCTTTTACTATCAAGTTCCGCCGCCTCTGTTTGTTAACATCATATTCTGCAGAATATAGTTTAAAGCAAGTACAGATAGTTCTCGAAGAACTGAACAACCTAATTCACCTTTGTATGGGTCACGTTTCCATGTAAAGATACGCCACGTTGAAAGTGCTTTCCAAAGGCTTTGAAACTTCGGCGTCTTCTGCGGCTTCTTGGGTGTTGACACAAAGAAATCTAAACCCA
Source organism: Acanthococcus lagerstroemiae (assembly GCA_031841125.1). Classification (NCBI taxonomy): domain Eukaryota; kingdom Metazoa; phylum Arthropoda; class Insecta; order Hemiptera; family Eriococcidae; genus Acanthococcus; species Acanthococcus lagerstroemiae. Next base: position 11,868,750 of record CM063106.1, on the reverse strand, counting down.
GTCGGTCAAACAGTTTGCGTAGTTTCTCGACGTCAGCGTCATGGTCACCGTCGCCCGAAAGTTCTAACGGCTTCAAATCTTCTGACTGTTTGGATTTTTGAGTAGCGGTACTCGAGTGATCATAAGTACAACACCATACGAAGAACAACAGAACTATAGCAAAGAAACGCATTTTGATTTAAAATAAATCTTCTAAATTTTACAAAAATCTCATTTCTCAGTCAACATCGACACTCAAACTCGACACATATGTGTATCTCACAAACTGTTATAATTTTACTCCATTTCACGTAACATATTAATGTTCTCTATATTATTCACACGCGTACAGCAAAGTCTGCTCAACAGCAGCTTAAATCTGAAAATTGTTCGAGATTCCGACAATAGGTCGTTAAAATTGTATTGTTCGTGGAAATTTTCTTTCTTATTGAATGATAAAATATTATAGGTACTACACTACAATATTTAAAACAGTCACTATGACCATGTCATCAAAAACAGTTCAAACAAACCGTCTCTAGAAACCATAGTAGTACCAATGTATTTCTTACCATCTTACACCCCTAATTTGCACAGTTTTCACGCTCTCTCTAAGTAAAATTCTCCATTGAATTCAAAGCGCAGTGGGACAATTTGGGACAACGATATTCTATGAACGCAATTATTTAGGATGTATCAATTTTTTCGCAGACATAATTATGTCAATAGAAGGTCCAAACTTTCCTCGGCAGCATGGGGCGTATCAAAAATTTAAAAGGAAACCCCAGCACTTGAAATAAACTTTCATGTGTCCAAGAGTGATCCCGTGAAATGGCGCTGTTGTGAGACAACAGTGGAGCAATTCTCCCGATGCGCAATCAGGTACCCTCCAGTTACCCGCGGAAAAGTTACCCATTTGCAAAACCCTCGATTACCCTCAGATACCCAGAAACCTATAAGTTACCCGGGTAACTGGCGGGATTATGCAATCAGTTACCCTCTAGTTACCCGCGGCGAAGTTACCCATTTGCAACCCTCGGTTACCCTCAGATTACCCAGAAACCCGTCAGTTACCCTTGGTTCCCCTTTAGTTACACGGGTAACTGGCGGGATTTCGCGCATCGGGCTGGGACACATTTATTTCTCATTTTCAGATTTCCTTCAACGTTCTAACGTCAAAAATGAAAAACCTACCGAAAGGCTGAAAAATCAAACAGATATTTTTAAAAGTTCATCTCCCAAATCCATTCCTGAAAGTCAGCTCACTACCCGATGCGCAAAATCCCGCCAGTTACCCGGGTAACTAAAGGGGAACCAAGGGTAACTGACAGATTTCTGGGTAATCTGAGGATAACCGAGGGTTGCAAATGGGTAACTTTAACGCAGGTAACTAGAGGGTAACTGATTGCACATCGGGTACGAAAAGTTGAATAAAGTTTAAAAGAAAAAATAATTTCCGGCGATTGTTTCCTAGCGCTCACACAGGGAGAGGATTTAAAAGCAATACCAACACGCTGGAATCGGAACCATCGATGAATTTTAAAGTTGATTAGGATATTTTCAAAAATAAATTCCCCGAATCCATTCTTCAGGGTTAGCTCAATATAAGGTGCAGTGGGGTAATTGCAAAATTGGGGTAATTGCAAAATCAACTGTTGGAGGCAAAGAAACATAATATTTGACCGCGGCATCTATTGGTACATTAAGGCACATCTATTCTTTATATACTCACCCGGTCTGAACATTATCAGTACGCTCGTTTGTTCTGTGGAAATGTTTTTATCATCACATGTCGAAATCACTCCCAAGTGAAGTGGAGGTAGTTGTTTTTCAAAACGGCCGAAAGTGTATCCAGTGAATTTTTTTTAAAAGATATTTAGGTATCTCTTAATTATCACAAAAGATTCAAGTTTAAGGTAAGACCACTGATTTTGAAAAATTTTAATTACATTGGCGGAAATATGTGTTTTTCCATTTACCCCAAGGAAAAGTCATGCTGGGGCAATTGCAAAATCAATACAATTTTGCATTTACCCCAACAATTTTTTTAAATGATTTTTAGGTTTAAAACGGTCCGAAAATACCATTAAGATAATCGAAATTTTGTATTTTCTAATAAAATACATTTCTACTTATGATAAATCATCATTTTTTTAATTTTTAGGTTAATTTTGTTGTTTTTTTATTTGAATTTTTTTTCACTCCACTGAAAAATTTCTTCTCAAGTAGATAACTCCTAGAAATTTTGACCGAACGAAGCTTAAGAATAGATCAAAAGTCAGTAAATTTCATGATGGTCAAAACTGCAAAAAAATAAGGCCTCGCAAAAATAATGTACGATTTTGCATTTACCCCATGATGGGGTAAATGCAAAAACGTGATTGAAAAGTTTCAAAGTTCCATTTTTCCAAAAAGTTCTAAATTAATTGGTACAAAATTTTCCGCACTAAAAGAGAACCCCTCAAAGTATACGTGTAACAGAAATTTGATGTTGATTGATGCCATAGAGTGGTCACAGTGAGTCGGTAAAGTGTCACTAATCAAAAAGTCGTTTGCAATTACCCCACTGCACCTTAAAGTTCTGTTAAAAAAAAAAAAAGAAAAAGAAAAAAGGATATCAGGCGATTTCTTTCTATAATGGTTGCCGAGAAGAATTTAATATGGATCCAGACCCATGAATCGGAATCCTCAACAAATTTTACAGTAGAGATACATGTTTACAGAAGTTTTTCTTCCGAATTCATTCCTCAGGTAAAACTCATTATAAGATACTGGAAAAAAAAAAGTTTGCAAAAAAAAAAGGATATCGGGTTACATTTTTCTAGTGCTTACCGATGGAAGGATCTTCAAGAAAGCCCAAGCCCTGAATTGGAATCCTCGATGAATTTCACAGTCGAATAAGGTATTTTCCAAACTTCATTTCTCGAATCCATTCCTCAGGGTGAGCAAAACATCCAATGTTGGCAGAAAAACTTGAAAAAATGAGATTTCTTGTGATTTTCCTCAAGTGCTATCCTAACATGAAACGGTTTGAGAGCATCTGTGACTCCGGAATGGAAATTTTCTATGAATTTTACGGTAGAGTACGATATTTTCAGAAATTCATCTCCAGAATCCATTCCTCAAGTGAGTTCAATGTCTTTACTTCTCAATTTTTAACAATTGAAACTTTCTTACTGTTACGAACTGAGCATATGATAGACACCCGCGAGATTTTATTATTTTTTTTTCTTTCAAAAATATACGGACGAAGAAACTTCTGAGGATTCGAGTTATTAGTTTGTCAACTAGCAAAAACTTCTTCCAACTCAGCAAATAATCCGAACAAGTTTTTAAATCTTGACAACGGAAAATGCAATTTTTCCAATTGACAAGACTCTATCTATATAAAATGATAGAAAATTTATATTTTTCAGATTTCGCTAAATAAATATCTGATATTGCCAATTGAGAATATTATGATTATGAAATTTTTTTCAAAATCAACAAGCAAAAAATTCATCTTTCGTTTTCAGATTTGCCAACTGTGAATCCTGTTATGCCGAAAAATGAAATTTTTCTTGCCGGTTTCACTCATTTTCACCAGACGAGAAAATGTTTGTGTTCCCTGCTGATTTTGAAGAGATTCTTGCCAGATAACTAACTGGCAACAGCAAAATCTAAGTTGGCAAAAACACGAGTGAACATCTTTTCTTGACTTAAAAAAAAAAAAAAAAAAAACTTACAGAAGTTTACATTGTAAGCTCAGTTAGTAAGATGAAATTTTAATCGGTAAAATTTGAAAAGTCAATATTTTTTTTTGTTAAAACGGGACACTGTGGACGAAATCTGAACATGAAAATTCTTTTTATCTAGTCAACTGGGGCGGGGGGGGGGTGGAGGTTTTCTGATGAAAATGGGATATCGGATTTTCGTTTGGACTCAATCTAAAAATAGCATAATTTTTGTTAATTTTGAAAAATTCTTACCAGGTGGCAAAGTTGCATCCGCAATTGACAAAAGTAAGAATTTCTTTTTTTTTTTTCTTTTCTTTTTGATGACAGGAAGAAACATAAACTGACAGTCTGAGGAGCTAGGGGCTATCCTGTACAAGAAGTATATTTTACTCCTCCTCCCCATAAATTTTTGATGTATTTCAAAATTTTTGGTGGCTAAGTAGAACTTTAAGTGGAGCTTAGCCCCTAGCTCCCGCTGAGTTCACCTACGGGAGAAATTCTTGCAGATAACAATATTATATGCTCAGTGGGTAAGCTTGAATTTTAACTGGCAACATTTGCAAAGTACGCAACGACTTATTTTTATTTGATGAGTTTCAAAGAATTTTCGTCAGGTAGCAATATCACATCCTCAGTCTAAGCAAACAGAAGCGAAGATTTCTGTTTTCTGTTCAGGTGAGAATGGGACTACCGATCGATAAAAAAGAAAATTCTAGCTCAATTTTGTCAATAGATGAACGTTTATTTGAAGTAGACCAAAAAGTGATTTTTTTCTCTTCAGATTTTCCCACCTGGCAAAAATGTTTCCGAATCAACAAGCGGCAAAAATCCTCCCTCGGCCTTTAACCACAACTGGAAACGCGATTAAGCCACCTAGTAAAAACTTTCAAATTAATGGGCAAAAATTCGTTACTTCTTAGATCTTGTCAGCTTAGAATCCAGTTTTGCCGATCGAGAACGTCATGTTGCCAGCTAGCTGGAATATTTTCAAACTGACAAGCGAAAGACTAGTTTTCAGTTTCTGTATTTCACAAACTGTAAGGATGCATGGTTTAAACATGAAAAGAATTTCAGATTCGGCAACCTCAAATCGCAATGTTATGCCCCGTGGCAAGAATGTTTTCAGAATAAATGAGCAGGCTTGAGTCTACAGATTTTCCAACTTGAAATCAAACCTAGCCAAGAGAGAAAAAGGACGCTGACTACCAGGCACGGCCGGCAATAGGTGTGCTGCAGTACACAAACTGCACCACACAGAGCCATTTGTGTAATACTCTGCACTACATGAAAAAATAAATAAAAATAAAAAAATTCTATAAAGTCATACTGGCTTTTTTTGCACTTGTAATTCTAACTTTCCAAAAAATCCAATAACTCTTAGTCTACCTATGAAAATTAATTTCAAGTTCTTTCCTCCCTTTTTGGATCTATAGAAAAGCGGGGAAAATGTTTAAGTTCATTTGATTTTTGAAAAAAAGAAAATATTCGGCAGCACATGGAGAAAGGCAAGATGGCGGTCATGCTATAAGGCCAGTATTCATAGACGCAATCGGGGGGGGGGCTATAATCCCCCTACCCGGAAATAAGCCTGAACATAGAATTTTAAGCTAAAAATTACAAGTCAAGATTTATCAAGAGCTTTCTCATTTTCTTGTTCAGTATTTTACTTTTTCCTATAAGATTTACCCCCTCCCCACTTTTCTCTGGTTCAGCCCCTCCCCAGAAGTAATTCCTGATTGTGCCTACCCAAGTATGTTTTCAAAATCAACGAACAATACCGTTTTCACCCTTTAAATTTTATAACAGATAATGGCGTACTAGAGGTATCCCCCAGAGCTAAGGGGAAATAAAATTTCAGAGCCCGTCATCAATTAACATCTGAAACACAACCTTTGTTCTTCGTTTTATCCTTGTAGAAGTCAAAATTAGACAAACTTTAAGCTTCGACCTTTTTATTTTTACTTATTACTTATACTTTAAAATTCTACATTTAAAACTGACTTTTTTTTCGATTTCTTTCCTCGTGATGCTGAAATTTAGGCAAATTTTTGGACCCCCAAAACCTGTTTTAGTCGCAAAATTTTTGACCTCGAAACCGGATTTTGACTTATGAGATCAAAAATCAAACTTCGGACACAATTTCATAGATCTGGCTATATTTTACCTCTCCCTCCCTCTGGGAGAACTTCTTGTTAACGCTACTTGTAACTGAGGTGTTCATGTGATCACACGAATTTCCCATCATTCTTGAGAAACTGGCAGGAAAAAATTTCCCTTTACTCAATGTCATGTTTCTACTTAGTGTTTTTTTTTGTTTTTTTTTTCAAAAGTGAAAAGTAAAACAGCCTTGTTTTTATATTTCACCCTCTGAGGATGCGATTCTACCTTCCGCCAAGAACTCTTTCTAACTGTAAAGGAAACGTCTCTTTATTTCAGATTTTTCTAAGTCAATCATGCAATCACTTGGCCGAGAATTTTCCGAGCGGATATCTTCAATTTTTACATTTTACCGATGATACGATTTGTCACTTCCAGTGAATTTTTTCAGGCTGGACAAAAGGAGCCAAGAGGAACGAAATCTTCCACAATCGTGATGCTGCCAACTGGAAAACATTCTGTCATCGCCACCTGACAAGAATGTTTTCAAAATTGACCAGGCGAAGTTATTTTTCGTATTTTACCCACTGAGGATGTGACCTGGGACTTTTCCGAACAAGAAGCAATGTCTTCCCATTTCGAATTCAGTCATCTGAGGGAGCAACGCTGTCCACTAACACAAAATATTTAGTCTCTTTCGAACTAGAAAGAATGTCTTCTTAACTAGGTATTTGCCAGCAGAGGGAGCAACGTCACCATCCAACATAAGATTTTCAAAGTTTACGAAGTGTTCTTTGTTGACACTTTACTGAAGGCCAAGAATTCTTCAATTCTTTCAGACTGAACAAAACAAAAGAAAAAATCAAGACTTTCTATTCCAAATTTTGCCACCCGGGAATGCGATGTTGTGATCCGCCAAAAACGTTTGAAACTGGCGAAACCTTTGGGGGACGGGCGGGGGGCTTTCATACATTCTTCTAACGGCGACGACGGTGCACGGCCCAAGCAAAGCAATTATGACATGGAACGATACTACTCCAGCCTAATCTTCGGCTCATTCGACCATTTTGAACGAAACATACAAACACTCAGTAAAATGAAATTTAATTTCACAGCGACTAGGAGATACTCTGTAGCTTCCTAATTAACATTAAATAGCGAACCATATTTACGCACGCGAAATTTCAACACGGTAGTAACACAAAAATTCAAACGTATTACCATAGTAGAATGTACGATCATCCGCGACCACTGTGTTTGCAAATATATAAAGCTAGTTTTTGAACGTTTTTCAATTTTAGAATCTTTGAGAAACAATTACAAGCGCGTGAATTCGAAGAGTGTTGCAACGATTATGGGGCTAAAAAAACGTCGATAATATTGCGTCGCCCTCGGTCGGGACTTGAAAAATTAGTTGTCCTTGGACTGCATGTACGCGATCAAATCCACAACACGATTGGAATATCCGTATTCATTGTCGTACCTGTGAAAGGCAAGCGAAAAATCATTAACGAAATCCGCAAAACTCGTCGGCAAAAAACGAGTTCAACTAGAAACACCGTTTCCATGGGGGCACTGATGAAAAAACTGACACAAGAACACGGTACTCGTTCTTGAACCAACAGCAAACCGTTGGTACGAAATCTAACAACTTGACACAAGAACATGAAAATGAAGGAGGTGACCTTCGGTCGCTTACCAGGAAATCAGTTTTACGAATCTGCTGTTCAACTGGATACCAGCGTCAGCGTCGAAGATGGACGAGTAAGTGCTACCGATGAAATCAGAGGACACCACCTGTTCGTCGGTATATTCCAAGATACCCTTCAATGGTCCTGCGGCAGCTTCCTTCACCTTCTTCTTGATCTCGTCGTACGTGGTATCCTTTCCAAGTCTGCAAAAATCAATATCGAAACACGGTATTCAAATGAGGCAATTCAACTTCCTCCATTATAACACAACGTATTCAGACTTCACCTCCTCTTTGGTGGGTACCCAACACCATAAAATGGCACGGGAATATAATTATCTTTCTAAACCGTCGCGATCTTAGCCTTTAAGTGCCCCAACTTCTAATTCAAGATCCGAGTAATATTAAAGACGAACTCACCAGCTTCCAACCTCAGATCCGAATAATATTAAGCACGAACTGGGAGGCATACAAAACCCACAAAATAACTTCGTTTTGACAGGTAGAGCCAGAGGTTTTAGTACTTGTTGAGAAACAACGAATTTTACGCACATGTCAACGCCTTCTATCAAAGAATCCGATTAGAAGCCGTAAAGTGTATGGCCTATTGTCTATTCTCAAAAGTGAAGGAACTTCGAATTCGATTTTTAAAACGAATTTGACAGTGAGTTCCCAATTTAAATATTTTCCGAAGGCGGCAACAGGTAGTACGTAGAATGTAACAAAATTCAACCAATTACTTATGGCCTATACTCGATATTAGAAGAGCCACACGAGACTGCAAATTCGAGTCAATAAATTTAAATATAAATCACAGCCACACGAAGTTAGTCTGCGGCAGCTCCTATCATAGACAGGCAATAAAAAGAGTTTACTGACCATGTAACATTGCAAAGTACTGTCCGGTAATAAAATCGAGAAAATGCTACGATGGAATTTTCGTAAGCGAAGCTAATGTTCAAAATTTCAAGATTTTGTCGATTTTATGACTACTTCTCCAGCTCGTACAGTCCCTTCAAATACTGAGAATAGGCATCAAACAGATATGTTCATTTTCACAGCCTATCCAATGCAGTGCTCACCGCCGCTCTTGAAAATATTTTCGAACAGAAATTTGCTTATGAATTTACACTGAAAATTCTCTATTTCTAAATGTAAACCCTCGTACCTCCATCAGTTTTGAGAGTAGGCCATGCATGTACATGAAGTTGTCCCCTGGGGTGGGCTACCCTCTGCCAATCCCCACCACAGCTGTCCTCCATCACAGTCACCTTCCCCCACCATGCTCCTCCTCATCCACCGCGACGCCCCTCCTCACCGTGGACGTCCTCCCTCTCCAGGAGTTCCCAACTCCGCCGAGAAGCCTCCCCGGGGAAGGGTACCTCTAGTGAAACGTGAGATTAAGGTACAAAGGAGGCCACCAGGAATTTATCTCCACAAAGGGGAAGGAGGAGGTGGCTTTTACTGTTTATAGAGAGCCCTCCCTCACCACAGCTCCTCCTCGTCCTTCACCGCGACCTTCCTTCCCGAAGCTCGCTCCTCCGCCATGAACCCCCACCAAAGGGTACGCTACCCCTGGAGAAATGAAGCATCGAGGGGCAGGGTAGGCAACCCGCAGTGGGTTTTTCTCCCGGAGGCGGTGGCGACGGCGGATTTTACTAAGCTCCCTCCACCACCATGAACCCCCACCCAAGAGTAGGCTATCCCTGGAGAATTGACAAAATTAAGGGGCAGGGTAAGCAACCCGCAGAAGGTTTTCTCTCTCGGAGACGGTAGCGGCGGCGGATTTTACTAAGCTCTCTCCTCCACCATGAACCAAGAGTAGGCTATCCCTGGAGAAATGAGCAATTAAGGGGCAGGGTAGGCAACCCGCAATGGGTTTTTTCTCCCGGAGGTGGCGGCGGATTTTACTTTTTCAGTACATAGAGAGATAACTGATTTTGATTCTCCAGCATGGATCAGCCATTTCCAGCCGACAGCGAAGATAAGGCTAAAAATCAATTCATACTTTTCCGAAAACAGAAATCGTATAACAAACCTTTCGTTCCACATTTTTCGGCAACTTGACTAATAAAACTTACTGACCAAAAAACAGCAATAGCGCTTATACTGAGACACTCAAAATACGTGTGATGGTCCGTCGTAAGACCTGGTACAACTTTTTGAGCTAATATTAATAGCCTGACAAAGGTTGAAAGTTTACTAGGAATACCACAGAATACGTTCCTAAGTTTTTAATCCCAACCCTACCCAACCTCAATAACCCCTCTATTCTGACGCAGCCCCATTTGAGGCGTTTCCGAGATAGGGGGTGTGGTGTCCCGGGGCCAAAAAAACAACCTCAAATTATGAACTACAATAACTAGTAAAGCAAAAACCTCATTGAGTAGATCAAAAAGCTTCGTCAGAGAGAATTACCTTCTTTTCTAATTTACTCTCAACACGAGCACAGGAATCCGCCCTTTCGAACATTACCTCAGAGACGTCGGGGAGGCTATTGAGGTCGAAAAACCGGCCTAATTCGAAATCTGGAGAGTTGCTACGTGGGCTCGAACCCGGGACCTCCGGATTTCGAAATCAACGCGCTATCCACTCGGCCAGTCAGACCCCCAAGAGACAATTACCTAAACATAGATGAAAATTGTCACAGACACATACTTGTCCAGCCCCCCTCCTCCCCATCACTAAAAAATTCAGTAAGTGAAAGGCCAAACCGCTCCGAGGAAGTTGAATCTCAAAATCACACTAGATTTTGACTTAAAATCACAAGATCATCCGATTTCTGACCATAAAGGGCGTGATCTTTTACCTGGTTTTCAAAACTATACAAATCATAACGTAAGGTCTAAAAATCACAAAAATCGGAGTTTAATCGCGATTCAAAGACGAAAACATCACAAGATCATGACGATTCAACATTCTTCCTTCAATACCATGTTCCACTAAATCGCGATGTGAAGACAGATCATAAAATCATGATGATCCGACATATCTCTTTCTTCAAAACAATCTTCCTATAAAAACGTAGGTTTTTTCTTCTTCAAATTTTCAGAAATGACTTTAGATTACTGAATTCATGATCTTGCCCATCCTGAGTTAATCAGCTGGTTAAATTAGATCCTGAGCACATCAGCACATGACCAAATTGAAAAAATCAAGACCTTCCATGACCTCTTTTTCTATAGTTTGTTAATATCAATATTTATTCAACATCCAAAACTGAAGCTTCATGTGGGCAAAATCAATGGCTCCTGGAAAAAAATAACTCCAGTGTGTCTTTTGTAAACAGACAGAAAATCAAATAAATACACAAACAAACGTTCAAGTGCTGAAGGGATCTTAGTTCTCCACTTTATTTCCCGGCACACAGGCGGAGGCCAGACAGCAGACTAGCTTCTAATTGACGAATCAGGTCACGAGTGAAGAGACAAAAAAGCAGCATCTATGTTTTGAAGTGGGATTAAAGAAATTTTGGCCCCTGTATCCTTAATCTGAGCATTCGGTTCCTATGGTAAATTGGGACTAAAGATGGGTAAAATCCCAACGACGATAACTGTGATCGTGACCATGCCACCATTTAAAATTTGAAAAAGATAACGGATGAAGATCTAAGGATCTTTTCAAGTTAAAATATGACCTTCACCGTGATCGTTCATATTCTTTCAATTCTGACATTACGAGTTTACCTAGTTTCAAGTTACTTACGTCACCTGTCGATAATATATACACATCAAGTTCACAGGCATCTGAATTATTAATTTTATTTTTCTCGCCCACCCCAAACATCCCTCAACTTTACTTCAAAAATGACCACCAACCCAAAGCACGTAATCTAATGAATGGAAACAGGTCACCAGAAACCATCAGACGATGGAGATGATACGGAACATCAGTCGAGTGATTTTGAAAGAATGACTTTCATCTCTATTCCGTATCTTCAATCATACATACAACACTTACCATGAGATATCCAGCCTACATTCATACAAGCGGATTAACGGTTCGTGATTACTTGACTTATTCGTCCTTCTCGTAAAGTGAGAAAATTAAACGTCAACGTGAATGGCCTTTGAAGTATTTGACCTTCGCTCGCGTTACTTCACCGTACGCACATAGTGATTATAGGTAATAAACTTGATAAGCAACTTGAGATTCGAATTCGAACACTGATAGAGCAGCAGATTACAAACCCAGCAACAGAAATGAAAGTCAAGGGAACCATAAATGATAGCTGATCCCCAACAGTTAGCTGAGAACTCTTCAACTCTTATTGTAGTTCAATACCCACCCCCGCCCTTCGCTGTGATCACGAGTCATTCAACCAAATATTTTAGAACCAAACCCCCTTTTCTCCCGGGGAAAGTGTACGTCCCGTTCAAATATCCGAAGCAGTGGGAGGCAAACATCACCGCTAAAATGGCTTCATCGCACCGTTTTCCTTCAAGTTCTCAAATTTTGAAAAGTCCGGAGTTTCGCACCCACTCTGCCAATTCAACCGACAACCTCGGTGCTCATTCTTCTCGGTTTCATCCTACCAAATTCACTAGGTTCCTAACACCAAACCCGTATTTCAATTCATCCGCGGTTAAGAATACATTTGACCGGTTGACCTAGAAAAAGCTGTACCGCTACGTGCCCTCTAACTGATGTAATTACAACGAATGACGATAAGTGTTTTCGAGTTCTACCTAGGTTAGTCGGACAGCCGGTATTCTGAGAAACGAACGATTTGTAACAAGCCAACACTCTCAAGGTTATTCAACGAATTTTAAAATTCCTTATCTTTGGAAAGGTCGCAGATAAGAATGATTCTTTCAACTTTCATCGTTTACCCATTAAAGTAAACATCGATTACGCCTAGCTGATTAGAAACGCTCAACAAATGCCTTTCCAAGACGCACGACTCGCCAACGGTAAACATCCAGCCGACTCACCTGACAGTTAAATCGACGACAGAGACATCAGGAACCGGGACACGGAATGCCATTCCAGTCAGTTTACCGTTCAGCGCTGGAATAACTTTTCCGACCGCTTTAGCAGCGCCAGTTGAAGCAGGAATAATGTTCTGTTGAGCACCACGTCCGTCACGCCATAGCTGTAAAAAAAACGACGTAATTATAGCAGATATCAAACCAAATCCAAACTGACTTCCGGCGACTTCGTATCGCAGTTGTACGAAACCGCAGACGCGACATCTCAAGCCTACTACCTTCTGCAGCGTCGGCGCTGGGAGCGGATATGATGACTTTCTTCGCGCCACCTTTCAAGTGAGCCTGGAACAGACAGTTTCATTTGTAAGTAATGGCGAGTCGTTTTCAAACCATCGACTTTGAAGCGTACTCGTAATATAAATAGAAATACAAATTATCAACGCAGGATGGGCGGGATTCAAATATCTAGAATTCTCAAAATCAGAATTTTGAATTTCGATTTTAAATCCTTTTTCAATTAGGATTTTGGATTCCAATACTTCTTTTCGGAGGATTTTGCTCATTGAGAACTTCTGAAGAGAATATTATCCAACAATCATTACTAGGAGGCTTTGCTTCCTGGGTTCGTGAGTCGGCCTGCTCGACCTAAAGCTCCAAGCTTTCTCCGTAACCCAGCGGTTCGGTCAAGTGATCACATATTCAACATACACAACTCTTGTCGGTTACTGTGTTAGTCTGTTCGGCACCCGATCTGTCCTTCCGACTGGCAGACCATATACTTGTTACGTTGGCTGACTACCTACGTGTCGTCTTTCTGGTCAGTTGTGTGTCTATTAAATTGTGTAGACATATGTGTATCAACTGAGTGACTGGAAGGACTGTGTACTTATATTCTTATCTTTGCCTAACAGTCTATCAGCTGACACGCTGTCAAGTAGGTCAGGCTGGTACTGACTATCAGTTTGACTGTCTCGTAGACTGACTGCTACTCGCAATCAGATGATTGTTCTTCGTCTAATTAACTGACTGACTGACTTGTTGAGCGGCTGCCTGTCTGTATATCTATTAGTCGAGTTGACTAACTGGCTATCTGTCTGTCACCTGACTAGCAGCCTTTCCCATGGCTGGAGGACAGTCTCTCCATTCGGCTAACCTGGAGATGACAAAAGTGCCCCAGCAGTTTCGGATTCCCGGGGGGGGGGGGGGAGCCAGATTTGTAGTACGCAGAGACAGGTATTCAAAATAACGGGCAATGTTAATAAAGGATTATAGGGAGTCATGAAACATGTAGTACTTCATCAGATATTTCAATTACAACCTGCAATTAGTGTAGAATATGAGGAGCTGAATGCTGAACCCGGAGTCGAAACAACATCAAAATCAAAACCTGACTGTTTATGAACATGACACACCGCCCCATTTTTACACAGGAGACTGAGTGATAGATATTATGAGTTGAAACAGTTAAACAGTATTGCAACATCAGCGAATGAACAAGGTGTTTCAGAATAGTTGGAACAAACTTGACCCACCAAGAATTTTGACAAATAAGTCAGGACATGCAGCAGTAGCACGTTATCTACTTCGGCAAACGGAGCGGACCAGTCAGGACCCTTTTTGCAAGATGCTGTAAGACATAGTCATATAATTAAATGATCTCACAGGGCGTAAAATAGCTTTGTAACTTAGAGAGCTATAGACTTCAATTTTAACCCATGTTCCTCTTGATATACAGCCGAATCTTACAAAAACATCATTGGAACAGACTTTACCAAGCCTTAGACGATTACAAGTTTTAATTTGTTGCAGTGGCAACACGTTGCCTACTTCGAAACCTGTAAGTGGTAAGACCGTACCACTTTTCCAAGATGATACAACAGTTTGCCACAAGCTTCGATCATCTCACAGAAAGAAAAATGTTTCTATCCCTTTACTGCGCATCATAAGAATTGAGGGGGCAGTATAAATTTTTACTTCAGTCCACAAGATTCCTTGTTCATTTGGATTTTAAAAGGTATCGAAATGTAATGTAATTCACAAAATAATATACAGCGACATGGTGCCTACTAGAAAAAACTGAAGGGGTAACTTTGAATATAATTGGAAAAGACTTTCCCAAGCAGTAGCTCTTGGTGAGTACATCAACATTTATAACACCAACATGTTACACATCTCGAATAATTGAAGAAACAAACTGGCATGAATTCAGAAGATAATGTAAAATATTGCCATCTGATTTCTATTTCACAGAATGGAAAATGACATAAGATACTTGATTGCATATCATGCAACATGCAGCGTATTTCAATTCTAATCCTCGGTTGTCCTTGTTCATAAAAATCAAAAAATATTGGAACATAATGTACAAGATTTCACAAGCCAAAATCCATTGGAATATGATGAAAAAGGGTTCTTTCAGCAAAAACCATTATAAGTTGCAGTGGTAACATATCAGTTTCGAAAATCAGAAGGAGCGAATTTTCCTCAAAATAATAAATATGTTGCCACATGTCTTAATCATCTGAGATGAAACGAGGTTTCGTGATTTCATCTTCTATCACGTGGACGGAAGGGGTCGCGTGAATTTGAAATTTCAGCCACGTTATGAAGCACATGGATTTGAAATAACGGAAGACTGATACGGGCACCAGGAGATAGCTATTGATCGTGTAAGCGTTTTGCCCACCAGATAAATAGAAGTAGCAGCGAAGGTTCAGATTCCTGAAAAAATATCTCCCACTATCCACCTTTAATTTGCAAGTTACAGACAACAATGACCATCTCATTGGACTCGCGAAAAATTAACAGTCAGTCAAAACATCCCACACCGGGCCAACGGAAATACGTTAACTAATCAGCGATAGCTACTAGTGACGAACCAGACCAGTACAGAACGTATAAAGAACAGTCACGATTCATCAATTATGCAATTTGGTACGAGCGTGAGAGACACCAACTGCGCGTGAAATCGAGGTATAAATACTATGTTCGCAGCTGTCATCTGTCAAATTCCGAACAATACAAAAGGTAAAACAGCCAATATCTCTTTACGGCCTTCGACCTCGCTGAAGTTCAAATATAAGCAAACACATTTCGCGTAAAAATCAATGAAAATACTAACGGAAGCTTTCTCAACGGTGGTGAATACACCGGTCGATTCAACAACGTATGTAGCACCAGCAGAAGCCCATGGAATCGCAGTCGGGTCACGTTCGGAGAAAACAGCAATTTTGCAACCTAGAAAAACACGTGAAATTCGTAATTAACAGAAGTTTATAAGCACAGAAGGACATATTCAACAGCTGGCAAAACTTCAAACGTGAAAATTCACGTCGTACTGGGAATAGATTGAGCGGTTGGCAGGGGGTGGCAAGGCGAAGGGCAGATTCAAATGCAATTTTATAAAAAGATTTACGCTCACAGAACACTTGTCGGACGGGAGAAGGGGTGGAAAAAAGAGGAGGCGATTCGAATCCATTTTCAAGACAATTAAAACTTCTTCGATTTATTGCAATTAAGTTTTCAAGTCCCTTCTAGTAACAGATGGCTCAAGTTTGGAGTATACTTGGGTTGTCATGTCACTTCTCCAAATACATCCTTTCATCTACTTGCAAATTTTAATCCAGTTCTGAAAAACATCCCCTCGACCAGTCATATGAATTTTAAAATCAAGCATCACTTCCCTTCCAGCGGTACGTTTCAACATCTACAATCAAACGATTATTTCAATAATGGAATAACTATCCGAGCCTAAAAGAATGCACACAGTTTCGCAAAAGTTACATCAGCCTACTCTCTCGTCTGGAAACACTTCGTAATTTCACCTGAACTAGGCAATATTGCGTCATATCTACTTGTGGCTTGTGATGACTCATTCGTGCAAGCTCGGGGACCCAGTGTCAACCAATTACACCACTTTCCGTTCCATCGCAGGTAAATTAACTGACTAAGATGAGAAAAGTAGAAAAATACTTACCATTCACGAACAAGAAACCGTCTTGGGCCTTTACTTCGCCTTTGAATTTGCCGTGCGTGGAGTCATGTTTGAACATGTACACCATGTACTCCAAGTTGATGAACGGATCATTGATTGCGCAAACCTGCACCAAATTCTTCGATTAGATTCGGGTTCATTTCTCTTCCACAATCGTCAAGCGTAATTACAAGGTCCACTGACGCCAGTGTTACACGGTTGACTTACAACAATTCAATTTACAAAAGATCTCGGGAAATTAAGATCCACTTACTTTGGCTCCTTTTTCAATGCAAGCTCTCAACACCAGACGTCCAATACGTCCGAAACCATTGATACCAATACTCTGCGGTCCTGAAGCCATTTTTAATCTGAAATATAATAAGAAAACAAATTACGAAATTCAAGTAAGCAAAAAATCAACGATAATGAAAACGATTATGACATTTGGCCTAGTGCCTCCAAGTTACGGATAGACGTCCAAATCTTCAAATAACAACTCAAGGTTATCAGGTTCAAGGCGTGGAAATTGAATGCGACTATGTCATTGTGTCAACGAAATATTCCGGAAAATGCACTAACCAAATTGCGGTACACACTCACCGCTCTCGAGAAATGAAAAAATGAAAAAAAAAACACGGTTCGAACAGCAGTTTTACGGTAGAACGAATACTGGGCAAATAGTTGCAAGATTACATTGAATCAGATATCCCAGCAGAACATTTCAGATACTGACCTTCACACTATTTCACTTGACCGATTTCTATACATGAACTAGTTAGTTGTGTACGAACGTGAAAACCCAGCCAGAACCCACCGAATTATCGATTAAGATACTAAATTCACTGCACAATATTTCTGAGATTATTTCAAAACAGAGAATTGGGGAGATTGACGATGTAATTATGCCATGACAAAAGTAATAAGAAGAATTACTCACCAATTGAAGTTTATAATTAATCGATACAAATACTCACAAATGAGACAATCAAATGCACAAAACGATAGCAGACACGAAAAGCATGAAAGCTACTGAGATTCTATGACGGAAGAAGACCGGCATCAGCCCACCCAAAAAACCCATTGAAAGGACAAAAAGGTCACGAGAAGGTCAAATAGCGAAGATGTTGCCAAACGTAGAACTCCATCCGATCGTACAACGCCAAATCACCGTATGTTCATCAAGAGTGATCTGTGAAAAAGGACCTAAACTCTACTGAATGGAGGAATTCATTCATCAGACTCAGACCAGCCACTTCTCAGTCAGTGGCCGCAGTTAAGCAAAAAGAACTTAAGCAATAAAATATTTTTTTTTTTTTTTTAGAAAACATAACGTTTACGGACATAGCGTTTACTGATAATCTTTTTTCAACGTGGGTACACATTTTTGTATCGAGGGTCCCAATTTTGAAAAATTCTACTTTTCACGCTCTTTCCAACGATACTAATAAGTAATAACACAGTCATTGTGTAGACAAATGTCGCTTGAGTCCTTTTTGCTTAACAGCGTCGAAATTTATATTATACCGTTACCAACTACCGTTTAAGTTTACGTTAGAGACAGAACGCGTACAGATAGAAGTCAAAGAGGGGGAAGAGGAGAAAGGGATAAATGAAAGGGCTGGGGCCGAAGTCGAAGCGAGAGCCAATCCTTGTCCCTGACTCCATCATGATGCTAAAATTTACTTTTGCTTTGGCTCCAGCAAAAAAAAAGGTCCTTGCTTCCGACCTCAGCTACGGCAAGTAATTTTCTTCAAGCTCTGTCTACTCCAGAAAATGGTCTGCTCTAAGTATCCGAGTTCCGAATCCAGCCCCCCCCCCCCCCCCCGATACATATTACATCCTGATAAATTCACATAGAGCTTTATACAACACCTTCCGCCTACCTTTTCTAACAACGAAACGATATTCGCGCCTACCCCTTCCGATAAATGAAATTGCTGATCTCAAAGTAGAATATCTAATTGAAAATCAGCTTCCTGCGAAGCCCAAAGGGTAAACGGAAGAGGAAAGAACGCCAAAAATGAATTCATTTACCTATAAAACTTTTTTTTAAACAAAGAACGTAGAAATTGGGATAATTGAAGATCAGCCCCCCTGCAGCCCAAAAAGTAATGAAGAAGCGGAAAAGAACTCCAAAAATGAACTCGGCAACCAAGAAACCCTCATTCAGACATAAATAATGAGAAAACTGGAACAAAATTGAAATAATTGAAACTTAGCCCCTATAAAGTCCAAGTGGACGCTGTTCAACAAAAGGGAACAAACCCACATCAAACAAAATGAGTTATTAGTATCGTTGGAAAGAGCGTAAAACGTAGAATTTTTCAAAATTGGGCCCCCAATTCAAAAATGTGTACTCACGTTGAAAAAAGCTTATCAGTAAACGCAATGCCATATAGTTTCTACATGGCTCTTGAACTTCGAATTCGAATCACGTGTTCTCAAAAAGCGTATTTTGTGGATTGGTTCCCTTTTGTTGAACAGCATCCAAGTGAAAAAAGCAAAGGGGAAAGAACTCGGGAACGAATCCAGAGATCCTGAAAATCCCAAATCGAGGAAGAAAATGATTTTTAGGCTCATATGAAGGGGCTCCTCCCTCGATAAAAGCTTGAGTTCCCAAAATGAATGTTAATTTTCCCAAAAGAACTTCAACCTCCTTGAAGCATGGGGGTTTTACTTTTAGTTCCTTTACCGGTTTGCTCCAACTCAGCAGAAAATGTTTCTAAAGGTATAGAACCGATCTAGGGGGCATGCTAACCGAAAGAATGAATTTTTCTTTCACCAAAAGTAACTAAGGTCTACCCTACTATTACATAAATTTTAATACATATACATAGATACACTAGGTACCTACATACACTGAACTGAACGGAAGGAAACTTGAAACTAGGATTGTACTTTATGGGACTGTTACCAGTAACGTAACGAAACGTCACGTTAATACTTTCTTATGGTAATCAGAAGCTGTAGGGCTTTTGTAGTGGCCTGGGAAAGAAACGTGAAAACGGCTCACATGCACAAATTTTTGTGTTAATTATTACTGAATGCCACTAGCTGACCGGCCTTTTTACCCTTTTGGACGACGGCCTAATGGGCCTTGGCCCACCATTCCTGTCCGCGACCTTAATGGATTTCGTCGTTCCTGAACATTACCCAGCTCTGATGCTTCGATAGACACCCACATTTTGTGGACTTTCTCAATAAAATACGATTTCAGCGTAACTTCTGATATACGGTTATATCACTAGATTAATAGATTCAGCGTGTTCTCAATACCATTACCAAAATAGATACGTACATAAGACAGTACCACACATAACCAGGGCCGTAGCGAAGAAAATTCATTAAAGAGGTGAAATTTAAAAATTTTCCAACTGAGCCATTTACCAACTCAGATGATGGAGATCAAGTCCCCCCCATCAAGACCATAGCCCTCCACACAACAAACTTAACAAGATACGAATAGGTCCAGTCACTTTGTTACCGATGAATGATAATAAAATAAAAAAATTATTACAATCTTCTATATACATATTTCGAGTCACGAAACACAAGCAATATAGGAAAGTAAAACAAAGAAAAAACAAATTCAAAGAGCTGCAGTGACACTGAAAGGTAAAAATAAGCGAATAACGATACATAAAACGTAAACGTTACACTTCGTTAAAAATTTCAGAATGACATTCGCGACTCTACTCGCTGAGCAGACAACGCGGTGCCAGCGTCGATGTCGCATATTTCAGAGTGTAACCGCAGATACAATACATCCGCAAATTCCTACATAATACTTGCAAATGATGAAACCTCGTCCTCACGAAAAATACATACGAAAAAGGAAAAGAGAAAAGGAACCATAGCTATTTTTTTAACAAATTAGCTAAGAACCAGAAAAAAAATAGCTCAAATAAAAACTGAACACCGGCAACTTTTTGATTCATTTGCTCATTTGTTCATCGTGACTCGTGATTTCCAATTTCACGGCTCTCGCTCGTTTTCTCTTTCTTGATTTGGTTCTTTCCCATTTTTCTTCATCCTTGACCGGTGCCGACTGGTTTTCCATTTTCGTCGAACTTTCAGGATTAGCATTAGAAGTACGATACAGCAATTTCCTCTCTTTTTTACGCGATTTCAAACAAGATTCCGTTTCGGAAACGTGATTACCGGTATCCGGAATACAGTAGGTCCCCGACTTATATTCGTCATACTTTTTCAATAGTAAATCGAACAGCTCGTTGATCTGCTCGTCCGACATTTCAGCCTGCTTCACGAAACAGTTACGAATAAAATTCTGAAAAAAACAAGTAATAAAAAAATAATAACACAGCTAATAACATTTTTCTTTAGGTTTACATCGATTGTCTGCAATTTTAGACGCCTTTGTCAATGGTTGTTTCGAGTATTTTTCTGCAGTGTGAAATAATTAATGCCCATGAGAACATACAAGTAATTCATATGGGTTATTCCTACACACCGAAGGCATTCATTTTTCATATTGCTCGATGATCCGGATCAAATGAACGCACCAACAGTCAACTACGTTATTAGCTAATACTGTCAACTTGCAAAAACCCAACTACAGCGCCTCTTCTGCAGCCAGTTTCACGCTATTCTCAAAACGATGTTTGTGGGAAAAATTTCCCAATTTCCCAATAAACGATAGCTCAATATCGCTTACCGTTTAAGGTCAACGGGTCCCGAAACTACACGAGCCATAACTAACAAATGAAATCGGTACTGGAATCGAACGACTAATTACCAAAAATCGACGTTTTCTCTTCGGAGGCGTTAGACTCTTATTCAAGCAAAATTCCATGATTTGTTTTTGATCCTGATTCAGTTTTTCGATTTCGTAGAAAGTTTTCAAATACTGGTTCCATATCTGTTGACGTGAAGGTATTCGTTTACACAACATTTCTTTGCATTGGGGTACGACAAATTCCTCTTTGACTACCGCTGCGACTTCGCTATTACTAGCAATTTTCTTGATTTTCTTTACTTTTTTTGCTTTTCTAATTGCGGAATCGTTACCCGCAACTGATTCTAATTTCGTTCTGTAACAAACAATTCGATTGCTGACTTTGTTGTACACGAAAATACAAGATCTGATGCATTGATTAATCAACGTAGTTAAGTCATCCAAATAGGATTATCATAGAACTCACTTTTTCTTTTTCAACTTGAAAGCATCTTTTTTTCCTTTCATTTTCGTCTACGTACAAATGCTACTTATCTCTCTCGAACGACTGAAACAATAACAAGCAGTGAACTATTTGCTCATTACAAAAGTTCTACTGATGTATAAATTATAAATTGGAAGAAATAACGAATAATCAGGAAAAACTTCAAATTAACTGCAAATACAAATTCAAATAAATAATCAAAAGAAAACAGAAAAAACTTCGTATCTTATCAGTCGTAGTGTAATGGGGAAACTAATTCACCATTAGTAAGGCACTACAAACATGAGTATAATCATCCGCCATTTTGATTCACAGGGTGCCCGTGGATACCGAATCTGACAATGCGGAGCGTGTGAACATTTACTACTCTAAAATTAACCACGCTGACATAAAATTTACACCTTTTTATTCATAACCATTTTTACAGTGCCCCTTTTAAAACAACTGAAACATCTCGAGCGAAAAAACGTTATCATGGAAACATTCTCGAAAATACGATTCGGCACCAGCTACACGTGCATACATGTGGTGTGAGCGGTTTGCAGTCACGATTAAGAACCGAACAGCCCATACTTAACTTGATACTTTTAACAGAGCGTACCCTTTGAGCTTTGACTATTACTAGGGCTAGGAAAAATATGCTCAAAAAAATGTAAAATATGCGCATAAAATTTGCCGCATTACTGATAAAAATATGCTAAAAATATTCTCCAAAAACCAAGAATATGCCAAAATATGCTTTTGCAATATGGGTATCAAATCACAGATTTTTTAAAGCTCTTTCTTTCCTCTGTAAATACAGAGCATTGTGATCCAGCAAATCTGCCGTACAAAAATAATTGACGTATGTTCCATTTAGCTCTCATAGAACGTACGTCAATTATTTTTTGGATGGCAGAAATGTCATGTTCTCATGCTCTTATGTTTTTCAATTAATTTTAATTTTTCAAGAATTGTGATGTGTCAGAAGAAAAAGGCCTCATTGGTAACTATACACTGAGACCTTTTTCTTGTAACATGCAATTTAACAGTGTTGATCATGAACAGTGAAAAAAATTGGCAAATATTCTTCAAAATTGTGAATTTCAGTGAAATATTCCCTAATATGCTGAAAAATCAGCTAAAATATGCCAAAATATGCTCAGAGAATCAAAATATGCCAATTTTTGAAAAATATGCGCAGCTCATTTTACTCAAAATCTTCTGATTCGTCCAGATACCAAACATAACCCACTGTGGCGCAATGGAAAAAAATATGGCAAAGCATATTTTTCCTAGCCCTAACTATTACGTTTACGTAGTAATTCGGACTTCCCAGACCGATGGCGCGCTAGCATCGGCCTTCCTCCCTTTCCGCACTTCAGGAAATAGTGACATAGAATTCTTATCAACGTTAGGATACACTGTACGTAAACAATGCTAGCATCTCATGTAATCCTGACGTTGATAAGGTTCTGTTGAATCTTGGGAAGTCCGAATATTATAATATTCAAACATTCAAAGAGCGTACCGCATCAGTACCGCATAGTCAATTTGGCATTGACGGGCGCAGCGTGAATCAAAATGGCAGATGATTATACCCATGTTTACACTTACAGTGCTCTACCATTCGAGCCGGGAAGCGCTTATCGACTACTCTTATCGTCTTATCAGCGACCAAAAGGTGAAGTTTTTGACACATGCAGCAAAATTTTGGAATCTAGCTATAAAAATAGTTTTAATCAAAAGAAAATTCTTTGTTCAAAAAATTATTTTCTCTTTAAATACTTTAAAAACGTCTTATTTCTCGAGATATTTCAATTTTAATGAGTATGTACATTAATGGGAGAAATGCAGAGATTCACCTTTTGCTACTTATCACTTCGACTCGATAACGACGCGCTCTGATGGATGCACAGCCCGAATTAGGTCCATGTCCAGAGAAAGAGATGAAAAGTAGGTATTGGAAGAAAACTATTGTGTCTGTCTTCGCGCGTTTCCACGTTCTGCCATATGCCGGACGCGCTGCTATTGCCAAACTTCCTATGCAGGGCTTGGAGGCCCAACAATAAAACTTCCGCTTTCAGCTTAGCTTCCAGCTTTTAGCTTTTATATTGGGCCAGGTTTTTCCAATTCGGATTCCGGTTTCAGATTCCACAAAAATATGGTTTTTTTTCTGCTTTCGGCTTTTGACTTTCAACTTTTATAAACAAACTGAATCAGGGCGTCAGGGGAGGCTTACCAGTTACCGGCCCTACCGCTTACTGTACTGGCCTACTGGTACCAGATGAGCACCAAAGTTGTTGTTTATTGGATTTGGCTTGTTATCACTTATTCAAAACATAGAAGCCGAAAATAAGCTGAAAACAATTTTTTGCTTTCAGCTTTCAGCTTCCCAGCACCAGTACATTTTTTGGATTCGAATTTGGCTTTTGGCTTTTGGCTTCCTCAAAAATACGGCTTTTTTGGCTTTTAGCTTTCGGCTTTCAGCTCCTATTCCTATGTTTGCAGCTTTGCATTGCGCTTGAGGCGTTTTTACTTTCTTGCGGATTACCTCGAGAACTATCAATTTTGATGAAAAATTGGTACTGTTCGCCCTAAAATTTCCCATTGAATGCGCCATGCCAGTAAATTGGAAATTTTTGACATAGTCTTACCTGATGGAAAATAACAGATAGAATAAATTTAGTTCTTTTCATCATTTTACAAACCGGGAAAGTTGACCAGTAAAGTAACTGGTTAACCAGCCACTTCATAGAAGTCTGACCATAGTAGTAACCCATCAAGTAACCGGTTAACCAACTACTTCATAGAAGTCTGAAGTAACCAGTAACTGTAACCAATAACTAGGTCAGCTTGGTTATTCCACTAATAACCAGTTAACCAACCATTTCATGATAATTTGTTACCATAACTGTAACCAACCAAGAACCAACCAATAAAAGTGCCGGTTGCTCATCTCTAGATAATCATTTTCAAGATGGTTTCCATAGTTTACTGTAAATAAATAATAGTTTGCATTACATAGTTTACATGAAAAAATAGTACCTAATCTATAGCACTTCTATTTTTATTCAAATGAATGTTTTTTTCTAGCGATCCAAATTGAGAATATCGAACATATCTTTACAAATTGTAAAATTCCCTGTAAAATGAGCCCTATTTAGTTGGGAATATTTTCGAATATTCTGACTAAAAACAAAGCATATTTCAGCATATTTTACTCTTTTCAGAGCATTTTTGGGAATTTTTACACAAATTTCCCAGTTTTATGGGAATTTTTTTTTGAAACATCAGAAAATTGGGGAAAAATTACGAACGACGACTGACGACCTGGGACAAGCTTTGTTTCAAACAGTGAATTGCAGCCAGCCAAAAGCTGAAAGCCAAAAGCCAAATTTAGCGGAATTTTTACTGATAAGAGAAAAGCTGAAAGCTAGCTTTATTTGTACCTTCACAAGCCAAAAGCCGAAAGAAGCCAACATTTTCCAGCTTTCTTTTGGCTTTTCAAAAACCTATAAATTTGTGAGCTCTTATCAATTTTTCTTGTGTGTGATATTTTTGAGAACTGTTTTTTCTCTCCTTCAACCTTAAGACCTCAGCTCAGGTGTCAGTTGACGGCAAATTTTAGCTCAAAATATCAGCAACGACTGCAATTTGTTTGTACGTTTTGTCTTTAGGGTATTGGGCAACGGAAATTAAGTATTTTTATCAGTAAAGACTAAAGAAGCCAAAAAGCTGAAAGCCAGCCAAATTTTTCTTAAAAGCCGAAAGCAGAAAGCCAAATCCGTATTTTTCAAGGTCAAAAGTTGAAGCCAAAAGCCGAAGCTAAAATTTTTAGCTGCAATGCACTGGTTTCAAACGCTTTTGTAGTAAGCCAAAAAAAAGAATCATGCGATTTTTCAATGTCCAGTGTGTATTGCGGTTGATCGGATGCTTAGATCGGATTATTTCCTTATTTTGAGGAGCTTACCATATTTGTCTCATTTTTCCCTGTAAAATGACACCCATAATTAATATTTTGGGCTTGTAGGGAACTTTTTTGGCATATTTCACAAAAAAAAAAAAAAGGAATTTTTTATGCGCATATTTTGCATTCTTTGGGGAATAAAAATAGGAAGCCTAGAATCTATGTAGAGTTTTTTCTTTACGCCTATCCCTTTGACTAGAGATTGTATAATCAAGGCCCATCCCTGGTTTGGACTCATATCATTCTGTCAACAGATGTCACTTGATCAGTTTTTGCTTAACAGCGGCCACTTTCCATTTCAAAAGAATCTACCTATAAAGCCTAAGTACGCTCACACGCCATTCGGACCTAGCAGCGCGGTGTAGCGCTAGCATCGAGTCTTCCCCCTTGCCGCACCAACGTTACCAACGTTGGGATAGGTAGCAGTGAACGTCTCCATGCATTTAAATGGGAAAATCGTGATTTTCGTTTCGTTCCAATTTTGTCAAAAATTCATTTATGATAGCAAGCCAAGTGAAAATAGATAGCCCAATAACGGTTAAATAATATTTAGGACAAGTTTTTGCGAAAAAATTTACTGGAATTAGTGCAGAGTCACTCGAAAATTGAAATTTTTCACGTCATGTTCTATTAGCTTTGATATTCATCCTAACGTTGATAAAAGCGACGTATGTGCGTGCGTTAGTAATAGTGTGTAAACGGATGTTGTTAAAAACTTCCACCAGAAGTCAGCCACTACGTTGCTAGGTCCGAATATTGGAGTGTATTGTGCCCATGGATGCCAAATCCGAGATCCGACTACACGGAGCGTACCGTACAGTCAATTTGGCATTGACAGGCACACTAAGCTCCAGAATGGCGTATGCGCTAACTCAAGAACCTATAAGTTCAGGGACCCAATTTTGAAAAATTCTACATTTTATACTCTTTCCAACGATACTAATAACTCATTTTATTTACAAATGTTAGTTGGTTCCCTTTTGTTGAACAGCGTCCATTTGTAAAATATCCTCCAGTATTCCCTAAGAATAATGCAAATATGCGAAAATATGCACAAACACATTAACACATAAGGACTCATTTTAGATTTTACTGGGAATTTTATGATTCGCAAAAATATGATCGATATTCCCATTGAACTGTGACAGAAAAAAATATGCCAGAGCATATTATTTGAACACTGAGGAGTTTAGCCTGGGATCAGCCGAAAATGTGAAAAAATTAAAATTTATTCTGGTAATAGTAAGTATTACACTTACACCAATGTTGTAAAAGTGAAACAAAATCCCCCCTCCCATCATACCAAGTCTTGCTTTGCCACTGTGTGGACGCTAATCAATGAAACATGAAAGGGAAGCAACCATAACGTTATTTGTAAACAAAATGAGTTATTAGTATCATTGGAAAGAGCGTAAAAAGTAGAATTTTCCAAAATTGGGCCCCCGATTCAAAAATGTGTACTCACGTTGAAAAAAGCATATCGAACTTTATGTCATACGTGGTACTTGAACTTTGAATCACGTGTTCTCAAAAGTCAAAAAGCGGATTTTGCTAGTTAGTTCTCTTTTGTTGAATAGCGTCCATTTTGCTTTGCCTCTAGTTTCTAGTTTCTAGGTTTCTTCACTGTTCCACGAATTCACGGACAGAACTTGCAAGAAAAGAAAATGCAGGGAGTCAAAGTCAATCATTTTTGGCTTAAAATTTAGTTTAAACTTTTTATTCAACGAGTTCTTTAAGCTGACTTAAGCCAATGATTTTTTCTGTTTGAAGTTTGAACGAATACTTAAGCCAATCCCATTGGCTTAATTTTGTGTTACTTTTTTCGTTTGAACCACTACTTAAGCCGATCTCATTGGCTTAATTTCGACTCACATAGGTATCATTTTTGTTCATTTCAATTGAGGAGTTATCTGTCAAAAGGGCGCTTGACACTTACTTTTCCTTCAAATAAAAATGTTTATGTTTTTTTGCAGGCAAAAAGATTAGACTTCTTATCGTGAACAGACTATAGATAGTAATGACTCAGTTCTCAGTTCTCCTGATTATTCATTTTGGGAAGAAGTACTGTAATGTTTTTCGTTTGTTGTTTTGTTGTTGTTTTTTTGTTTGTTTTTTAAGCTAATAGATTGTCAGCAATGATCAGCTATTGGCTTAAGTAGTAAAAAAAAGCCAAATGAATCACTAACTTAATGGCTGACCTGAAATTGCTGAAACAACAGCTTAAACTTAAATTAAGTCGTTAATGGCTTAAACTTTGAATCCCTGAGACCCTGAGAAAATGGCGGTTCGTTATACCCGTATGAAGCCTATGATAACGTCACAAGTTAAGTAGCGCTACCTAGCAATGTTCAAAGGAACTTTCACTTTTTTTACTCTTCCCCTCGTGCCTTGACGTCCACACATACAGTGAAAGTTTTCCATTATTCACTCCAAGATATAACAAGTTCGAAATTGATACAAGATCCGCGATGACGATAAAATTTTCAATTTTTTTTTTCAATAATTTTTGTGGGTGATATTTTTTTACTTATGGTATTCAGCTCGAC
Source organism: Acanthococcus lagerstroemiae (assembly GCA_031841125.1). NCBI lineage: Eukaryota > Metazoa > Arthropoda > Insecta > Hemiptera > Eriococcidae > Acanthococcus > Acanthococcus lagerstroemiae. Next base: position 11,840,686 of record CM063106.1, on the reverse strand, counting down.
TAGTAGAAGACTCGTCGGTTTTTCATCAGCCTCGCCATTGTCATTGTCGTGCTTTTTCACGAATGATTATAGTAGAAAACTGCATGATACATGTAATCATTTCCTTCCAGTTGCTCGCGAATCTTATTTCTAGTCTTTTGGAAATGGATTCGGAATTTAAGTTACCTTCCGGTCGTCGAGAGTTGAAAATCGGAGATAGTTTCAAAAACAACGGCACTTCGTTCCACGGCATCAAATGTTAGTATTGCGAATCCCCTCGCAGGTTTTGATTACGTTTAAGAATTAGGTAATAATGTGACATGTCATCGATTTTTAATTACTAGGAATTTTTTCTCGCGCAGAGGAAATCTCTGGTTTGAAACTCGTATTCTAGTATTTATGGAAGTCTGGCTCGTGAACATTTTATTCGATTAACCGAAATAAGCGCATATTCCGGCAGACAACTCACTTCACGATTAGATGTAGTACTACATTGCCAAATATTCATTTCTATCCTGTAGCAATGGATTTAATTTGCCTGATTTGTTATCTAGATGATTTCAAGCCCAGTAATGAAGAGTACAACGATCCTGCGACGATGGAAATCACACCTGTGAATCAAGGGAATCAAGTTACACTGAAGTACCCGCAGACTGATAATGAAGGCTCTTCTGACTTCATGTACTCGGGAACGATGAGACAGTTCTCTAAAGAATACTTTTTAGTCATCGATCATGTTACCGGTGAAGTTACTTTGGAGAAATTAGCTGCAAATATTCAGCTCAAGCGAACGAAGTAGGTTTTCTTTCTGTTTCTTATACTTCATTGTTCGTTACAGTTTGTAATCGAGAAGACGATTCGTATTTTTCGGTGATAAACGAACCTTTTCTGAGTTCATCAATTTTTGCTCGCGAATAGCGAGCAAGTGTAAATTTCGAAGTGGACGTGTGCTATCGATAATGGCCGTGAGCTTCGATCATATCTCGAACGTCTTTATCCCGGAATTACGGTATTCACAAGAACTCGTTTTCATTTTGTTTCAGGGTCGTAAACTCTGCCAGCAAGTTAAAAAATCAAAATAATAAGAAACCGGAAATAGAAAAAGAATTCTCGCTGTCACCTGAGCCGAACGATATGCCTTCGACGTCGAAGAAGAAAACTAAACGGAAACAGAAGACGAAAGAATCGACCATCACGGATCCTAAATTAGTGAATAAGAAATACGGTTTGATACCGCAACACTCGCCACTGCATCCCTCGCCTTCCAGAACCTCTCCTAACGAGTCGAAAAATCTAAGCAGTAATAGTGATTATAAACTTTCTCGGTAAGAAATTTCCCTTGCTATTCAGCTTCGTCTGTTTTCGCTCTGGAAAACGCATGTGAACGTGAATATTGATTTATGAAGTATTCACGAGTAACAGGTAGTGTTCAACACGTCAGCAGTTATGCGGTCGTATTGAGCTCGATGAATTAGGTTACGGCTACCTGGGAGGAGATATTTACATATCTTTATCTCGTACGTTACATCATGGTCAGCATTTGATTTACACGAAGGGCGTAGGAAGGCCAAGACCCTGTGATACCTGGAATGAGAGGAACATGAGTGAACTGGGCGAGATTATAAGAAAGGGAGAATGCAGTTTTTAGGAGAGGTTTTTAATGATTTTACTTCCAACGTTCTCAGCTGGTCTTAGAGAAACAAACCAGTCGGGAAGTATTGTAAGAAATCTCAGTCAAGTCTAAAACTGAAACAGTGGTAAGTCTGGAACAATCTTTAGTTTTGAATAAGTCTGGATGATTAAAGGGTTTGAAACAAGGGTAATATAATCTTGTCTTCAAATTTAGAAAGTCCTCAGTGAGTCTTAAGGGACTTTGGAATAGCACTGAAGAGTCTGAAAGTATCTCAAAGTCTTTCCAAAAAAACTTGAGAGAATCTCGCATTGCCTGGAAAAGTTTTAAACGAGACTAAGAGTTCGTGACTTTTCAGTCGCGTATAAACGAGTACTAAGCGTATTGAACGAGTCCAGAAGAGTTGTAAGAAGTCTTGTTCCCAATTTACAGAGACTTGAGCAAGCCTGTGGAAGTCTTGTAGCGTCATTAGATGAGTCTGAAAAAGATTTAACCGTTTGTTGGATTTCTAAATAAGTCTTGTAAAGTCTTAAAAAATATCAGAGAAATCTTGAAGTGTATGAATAATTGAAAGATCCGTCATGATTTCTAAAGAATCTGGAACAACTTTTTCAAAATCTTGAAGAGTCTTGAACGAAACTGGAAGTGTTGGAGTGTTTTTAATAAGGTCTGTGCGAGTTTTGGAAAGTCTTATGTAAATCTGAGAGAAATATGAGAAGTTCTCACCGAGTCTGTAAGAGCCTGAAAAAGTATTCAGTAGGTCTAGTAAAGTCTTGAAAAGTCAAACAAATCTTGAAGAATCGTGATGACGTGTGCACGAATCGTGTAGAATCTTTAGAATATCTTGTAGGACCTTGAAAATTTCTAAGAGTTTGACAAAATTCTTGGCCAATTTTGGATGAGTATTATTGAACCTAAACGAGTCCAGATAAGGCTCTGATGCGTCTTGAGATTCTTAAACAGTTTGGAAAAACCTTCCAGATGAAAAATGCGAGATCAGTCTGGAGGAGTCAGTTTTGGCGAATTTTGAACAAGCCCCCGCACGAGACTGGAACAAGGCTTTTTAACGAAATTTTAAATGCCTAAAACAAGTCTAAATGAAATTTGAGTAAATTGTGAAAAAACCCGAAAGTCAAACAAGTCTGAAAGCGTGGTGGAAAGTCTTAAATAAAATCTGATCGAATCCCTGAAGTCCTTAGTCACGCTGGAAAAACATCAAAATTCTCCTAAGTTGTCTCGAACAAGTTTTCAAGAATCCTGAAGAGTCTTAAATGAAACTGGTATCGTGAAAGTGTATTCAGTTAAGTCTGTAAGATGCTCTAACTAGTCTTGGAAAACTTGTAAACATTCCTACCTAGTCCAGAGAGAATCTTGAACAAATCGGGAAATCTGGATCAGTTTTAAAGAGTCTTGAACATATCTGAAGAACCAGTAAGAGTCTTAGATAAACATTGAAACGTTTTGATGAATTAGTCTCAAAGAATTTTGAACGAGCCTGAAAAAGTTATAGTCTTCATCATTAAACAATCGAACCCTGAAGAGCCCTAAACGAAATTGATGAGTTCTATAATGTTTATAACCGAGTCTCGACGAGTCTTGAAAGGCTTTAAACAAGACTGGAAGAAGCTCGGGAGTGTTTTTCAACTCTTGGGCAGAAACCATCTGCTGACCAATATTATGAAATAGGCCCATTGGTAGTCTGGGGAGGTTCTGTACTAAATGATCCAAGTAGAAAACTTGAATATAAGAGAGTCAGAAAGAAGCCTTCAAACAAATCTGGAAAAACACTGAAGAATTCTGAGGAATACTTGAAAAATCTAGAGTCTTGAAATGTTCTAAGCAAAACAGGGAGAGCTAAAGGAAACTTAGTCAACTCGGAAAGAGCATAAAATAGTTTTGAATGATTCGAGAGAGTCTTGACCAGTTTTAAATGAAACTTAATGAGTTAGAAAAAGTCTCAAACGAGCTAGAAGTATGTTTGAACAATGAAGAATACGTTTAATGATGTGAGAGAGAAACCATCTCGAATGGCTGGACTTGGGACGCATTTCAACACGAACACGATTTCGTTTCAAGGCAAACGTCTGTTGTGTGTGTGTGACCCCTGGTGCTGCGGACCTTGAGAAAATCAGGCCATCGTATACTACTGATGACCTTTCGGGATTCAGTTTGTGAGTTGGATATGAACTTGAGCTGAAATGAAATCGTTGAACTGCTTCGAAGGCGTACGCTCTGTTGAAATTGCTGTTAGTATTAATTAACGAGTCGGTTTGTGTAACTGGATTCCATGCAACTGATAATGGATTACTTCTCATCACTTTTCAGTACGTCCAGTTCGCCAGAAGCGTGCGCATCGCAACGCACTCTCCATTCTCTGGACGACGACGAATCTTCGATGACTGGTTTCGAATCTAAGTTTCCAATCAATTTACCAGAATTGACGAATATACCTCAACAAGAGAACGAATTCGGAGTAAGTTACTTCGCAGTTTCCTCTGCGATTGTATTTGGTATACGTGAGTAACTTTATTCGCTGTGCGAATCTGATACTTGAATGGGCTGTTTTTGTTGCAGTTATCAGCGCAAGATACGATCGGCTGTATCAGTGATTCTTCCAGTGATTCGTCAAGCGACAGTGATAGTAATAGTGATTCATCGTCTTCGTCGTCGACCGCCAGTAAAAAAGGACCACAGACTAATCGTGTTAATGGTAAATTGCTAACATTTACGACTAACCGGGAATGAAAGAGCGAATGATCTCGAGCGAGAATTCGAACCGCTGGTCTCCGGTGTCGAGGTATTGAGGTATCAGATTACTCGAGGAAGTGAGAGGATCGATCGTTTGCATTGAGAATTCACGTTTGCAAGGTCGGCTGCCTTTCTACTGTGAATATTAATCGGCTTTCTGTTCGTATGGACAAATCGTATTCAACGAGGAGAATTGAAAAAAAAATTTGGATAAGCTGGAGTTTGGCAGAAATATTCGTAGGGGTCCTCTGAGTCTGAGGAAAAAAATCACACAAAATCGGGGTAAAACTTCTGTTATGGTTGAGAGTCAAGTTCCTCCCCCCCCCCTTCCCCCGGAAAAAATTAGGTTTTCCACATATTGAGAACTATTACACTTGATGAAAAAATTTCAAACAAAAATTGATGATGATAATACGTGTTCCTCAGTCTCTCGACTGGCAGGTTGCGTATCTCCACTTTTCTTTCTCCGGTGTTAATCTTTTCATTTTTGAAAAGGATTCACACTTTGTATCCTTCATTATTTGCTCTTCATAGCTCATTCTTTGCCTTCCTTCCCAGTTCTTTCCCTCAACCATTCCCTCTAACAATAATAACAATATCCCTGGATGTCTTAATATTATGACATATCATTTTAACTCTTCTCTTTACAATTATATTCAAAATTTCTCTTTCCCTCCTATTGGGATATAAATTAGAGTTGCAGATGTTGGCACGATTGCGTCCTATCAGTGGTATGAATGGGAGAATGGGTGATCATGGAGACTTATCCGTAAGCGTGTAGCAAACTTCAATTATCATTAAGTCGATTAGAAATTCACTTTCAAAGAAAACTGGTCCTAAATTTTAACTGCATCATCACTAAAAAAAACTGAATTATAATCAGTTTCATTGGTAGAGTAATTTCTACTCGTTTGTTCCCCTCCTGAAGATAGCAGTGTTTCGATTTGAAAATACACGTGATCACCTTTTCATTTTCTCCCGCTAACATCCGCACAGGTGATTTTAAAGGGCACTCTAGTGCAGATTTATATCCCAATTCTCATCAATACTTCCTCATTCCTGATACCTATTGTTTTCTATCCATTTGATTTTTAACATTCTCCGATCGCACCACATTGCAAAACCTTCTATCATTTTTCCTTCTTGTGTTCCTGTTGTCCAGATCTCATATATATATATACAATGCTATACTCCAAAATGATTCCTCGCAAAATTCTACTTTGAAAATGTTATATTAAATTTTTTCATAACCGTCCCAGAATGCTCAGAAAGAGGAGGTTGAAAATGACCCCTTGTGCTGTTGTACATTAACCCAGGTCTCATGAGGGAAAAGGTAGAATTTTAGTAATTTTTCTTACGTTATCAAGTTGTGTGACCTGATAAAGTGCAAATTAACATCGGCTACATTTCCAGAACCCTGTGTGTCTACCCATTCCTGGGACTTTTTCCTAATAATTCCCACATCCCTGGACTTTCTACTATTTTCAACATTGTGCATGTTTTATCAAATTTTTATACACTTGCATTGAACAATGTTTTCGAATTTGTGAAGCCCCAAAAAATCACACTAAGACATCGATACTTGGGTTTTCAAAGCCAAGACATCAGTACTTAGGTTTTCAAGGCCAATGAATTCGTTTCTCGTATCTATTACTCCCTAACTTGAAATTCAGGAGACGGGTGAAGAAGGAAGGGCGAGGATCAAAAATTGTATGTATTGCAAGGGTATTGTTTCTCAGGTATTTAGGGCCTAAAATTTATTTATGGCATTGGTTTTGAACTATCATGAAAATGGAAGGACCTAGGAGGAGGTGAAGCTGGAAATGAAAAAAATGTTCGAGTTCAAAACGTTTTACAAGTTTTCGGGGCCGTAACATCCATTTCTGGCATTTCTTTTTAACCACCATGAAAATAAAGGGACCTAGGACGGGGTGAGAGCTGGAGATGAGGAAAAATATACAAGTTCAATACATCTATTTCCACGTTGATTTTCAGCTTCCATGAAAATTGAGGAAACTGGTGGGGGACAGGGGTTGGTACTGAGAAATAATTTAAAAGTTGAAGATGGATATCCTTTCACTGGTTTCCAGAAGCGTGAAACCTGTTTCTGATATCGATTTTTAGTTACCATAATAATTGGGGGAGCTGGGTTGAAGTGAAAGACTGAGAATTGGAAGATAATTATGAACGTTTTCATTGTTTTCAAGCTTGTTTTTGGGACATCTGGACTTAAAAAACAAATCATTGGGGTTTCAAAAGTTCTGTTTTTTCGAGTATTTTCTCGTTGAATTTCATTCTTGGGATTTTAGACAAGGGACTCAAGTTTTCAAATTTCAACTCGAAGAAGTATCCAGAAATCGTATTTGAAAAATGTTTTCAGGTTTCGATGAAATCTCACCAGCGCTAGTTTCTTCAGAGGTCGAATGTCTTCATCCTCCCCCCCCCCTCCCGTAGAACTCGAACGTACCACCAATTTTCAACTTTTTGGTTGAAGATACTTCTTCATGCATGTCATTGAAAAGTCGGTGTCATGAGTTGAAGTCAGTGAAAAGATTCAAAAACTCACCGCTAACTGGATAACGAACAACGTCATCATTTTGCAATTTCATGTTTAATTTTTCTGGCGTTGCTCACGTTATTAAGATCTCGGACTGATGTGCGGTGCTGTATTTTGTTCTCGTGATACTTCAATTGAAATTGCTTCTCTGACCTTCTCAAATTTAGGTCATTAGTCCGGTTTTATAAAACTGCACGAAAGTCCTGCCAGACTCGATGTTTTGTTTGCCGATTTTGTATGTATCATGGACGTGGCCTTGAGACTAGTCTCGATTTAGAAGCTGAAATGGTTTTTAGAAGATTAAAAAAAAAACTGCATCTGAGAGAATGTTGCCTGTGCTGTAATTCACTTGAGCTCACGTGTTATAAGATTAGAGACACATTTTTCAGGATTTTATTTCATCGTGAACATTAACGGAGTATCAGATCTCGATGTTCACGGTTGCATTATCATTTTGTTTACGGAAAGTAAGCACGTTAGGTTCGAAACTGTTTATGAAAGAATAGATGAGTTAATTCATTGCCGATGTATGAAATGCAGAAAGGTATTCTTTTCAACATTGATATTGTACAGAATACTGTGTGACAGGGGTTGGCAATACGCAGCCCGCGAACCATTTTTGGAATCGTAGGTGCCGCTAATCCGGCCCATAAGGAACTTGAAGAAAGTAATTAGTTCTCTTTATGTACCATCCTATAAAAAGGGAAGAATGGAAAGTTTTATTGATTTTGGACCTTTTGTACTCCATGCTCTGGCCACTGATGCGATACTTGAAAGGGTAATTTCCGGGGCCGAGAATGCGGTGTCTCAGGGGTCACTTTGACATGCGTTCATTGCCATACGTCCCACTACACTACTCTATTAACATTCATTCAGATTTTATTACGACTCGTTAAACTGATTTTTTGTTGTTATATGCCTTAGTTTCTTGACTAGTAAGTTGCGTCTCTCTTTTTTTCTCACATGTGCTAATCTTTTCATTTCTGAGAAGATTTGCACTCTGTGCCCTTCATTATCTACTCTTCATAGCTCATTCTTTACCTTCCTTTCCTGTTTTTCCCTCAGCCATTCCCCCTAGCAGCAATAACAATATCCCTGGATGTCTAATATTATGACCTATTATTTTAACCCTTCTCTTTACGGTTATATTCCAAATTTCTATTTTACTTCCTGTTTGCCTCAATACTTCTTCATTCCTGATCTTTTCTGTCCGTAAACCACATTTCAAAAGCGTCTATCCTTTTTCTTTCTTGTGTTCCTGTTGTTCAGGTCTCTTTATCCATACAGTGCTGTACTCCAAATATACGTTTGAGGACATCTCAGTCTTACTTTTAAATCTATATTTACCCTAAATATTTCTCGTTTTTGGAAAAAAAACTCTCGTAGCTTGTTCCATTCTGCTCTTTATTTTTATTTTACTTCTTCCATCTTGCGTTATTAGACTACGTATGTATTTAAATTCCTTTACCTTCTTTATTTTTTCACGTACTATTCCATATTATTTATTGAATTATGTTTCCATCTACTAACTACTATTACTTTTATTTTATTTTCAATTTTTCATTCAACTTTCTCTGTGTTGTCTTTAGTTCTTCTTTTCACTATTGCATTTTCATCTGCAAACCTTATCATTCTTACCGTCTGTCTCCCTTTGTATTATCATGCCTGGTTTCCTTTCATTCATTTCTCCCATTGCTTTTTCTATAAATAGGTTAAACAGTACTGGTGACAAACAGCAACCTTTTGTTTCACTCCTCTTTTCAAGTTTCACTTCCTCCACTTCATCCTTTGTTTGTACAAATTGAGCCTTTTGATCTTTATATAAATTTAATCTTACCAGGGCGTCCACTTGGTTATTTTTTCGCCATTTTGTCACCTTAAGTCACCATAGGTCACCTTTCAAAAATTTGGTCACTACAGTCACTTTTTATGTAAGGAGTCACCTTTTTTCTTTAAAATTCTTTTAAAGAATTCTAAAAATCAAAACAATTTACTTTTATGTTAGAAGTCACATTTTTTTCTTGAAAATTCTTCCAAAGAATTCTAAAAACAATATGAAGCCAGCGTGTTGAACATCAAAAGATAATAAAATAAATTAGAATCGAAATAGTGCTCAGTAACTTGTAGTAGCGCTCTCTATCAAAAACTGTCCTACCTACTGATCAGTAGTAAGACAGTAGCGCAGTATTTACTGCACTAACCACTAGGGCTCCAAAATAATATTCTCTAAAAAAAAACGGAAAATATGCGCTTATTTTATGAACTTATTTTGCTGAAATTATGCTAAAAAATTGCCTAAAAAGACAAATTATGCAAAAATATTCCCACACAATATGGGTATTATTTTACAGGGAAAAATAAAAGGAATGAATCGTAAACCTGATAAATTGATGATAAATTTAAGAAGATTTGTAAAAAAAAAAAAAAAAAATGGACTAAAAAAATATATGTTGCCAACTCATGGTGTCACATTGCGCGTACTTTGTACAGAATCAATTATAAATAGTGGTACGTGAACCTGTTGCAATTGTATAGAGTGTATAACAATGAACGCAGTCTGGATATAAATACTGAGCACTAATTTGTATAATATGAGTATTGAAAATTCCGACGTTCAGGTACCATAGCTATTTTTCGTATTTTGAGCTTGGAGAGCGTCCCTAGTCGTTTGCGATCACTCCCGTTGAAAAACGTTGTGGTACTAATTTGTGGTGCCACAAGGACGTTTAACCTTTAATTTTGGTGCCTCAGTGACAAATATTATAACTATTTTAATTTATGAACTTCAAAAACAAAACCATTTATTCGGATTTCTTAAACTTAAAACAGAAACGTTCATTCAAAATTGTTAAATTCAAAATAATCACAATTACACATTTCAATTAGAATTACAAGAAATAATTAAATGTTTTCTCAAGTTAGAAAATATGCGAGGGAATAAAAAACTACAGAAGAAGAAACCTGCACAAACTGCTTTTCATCACTTTTTCCATAGATGTGCCGACTGCAGTATATGTGACCTGGAATCATGAAATGTGCCTCTCGTACGAAAACAGGTTTTCAAGATGAACGAGTGTAAATATGAGATGGTGGTAGAGGTGCGCACAGCGTGTACATCTGTGGTGGTGCGTTTATGCGTTGCTATGACAACCACGTTTCGAATTATTGTGCTCTGTCATTCCCTGAGGCCCGTTTCATATGACACCATGTAAACGGATGTTTTTAAATCTTGACGTACTTTTTAAATGCAATTTGTGGAAAAACTACTTGTAATGAAGATGGGACGCTGCGATTTGTTTCATTCGAAAGAGCGTGATTTTTTCTAAAAGAATTGTCAAGAAAGTTGAAAAAATGATTTTTTGACACCAGAGGCACATTTTATTATTCCAGGTCACATATACTATTTTTAAAAAGTCTTTGAAAAAAGTAGTGTGTCTGTCTGATAATGGTCACCTTTAGGTCACTTTTTTGGTAATTTTAGTTACTTCTCAATTTTTTTTTTATTTTTTTTTATTTTTATTTTTTTTTGAAGAAAAACAATTGTGTGGCCGCCCTGTATTACTCTACTTCCCTTGTACTTAACTCCTATCTCCTTATATTTGAAACATTTTGGACCATTCAACATTATCAAATCTTTTTCTAAATCTACAAATGCTACGTACATATCCAAACCTTTTTCAGTATTTTTTCTAATAAAAGCCTCAAACATAAAATCGCTTCCTTAGTTCCTCTACCTTTTCTGAATACAAACTGATCTTCTCCCATCCTTTTTTCCATTTTACTTTATCATTGGCTTGTTTATACTTTCTCTTTTCTTCCCACTTTTTATCCATGGTTTCCTCCTTTCTATTATTTGAGTACCCAATTTCCATCTTGCTGGTAGGTATATTGCTATCCACTCCTCTTCAATATCATTTCCTTCCTGTGAATTACAAAGTTCTTTCGTTATTTCTTTTGATATTCTTGTCTGTTCTTTTACCTCTTTCAATGAATCCAAATTCGATTTAAACCTAAATTGCATTACTACTAAATTGTGGTCACCATCTACATCCGCTCCTGGGTATGTCTTACAATCCAGTATTTGATTTTTGTACCTTCTTCTCGTCATAATGAATTTAATTTCAAAAGGAAAAGGGCTTACAATTATAAATGAGCATGATCTGATCTTTTTTAGAAAGATTTTTGATCTAATCTAAGATCTTTTTTGGTTCATGATCTTTGATCTTGATCTAGATCATTTCAAACGTGATCTTGCCCATCTCTGCGCCAAGGTAGCGCGCACACACGGGGGTAAGCTGATTTAGACACATTAAAACTGCAGTAAGATTCGTTGAGACATGATTCAGTTGAAACTCATTTGGACTGATTAGGACTTCTAGAAATTATTCTAATTTCGGTAATAAATTCGTTTGAACTCACGTAGGACTGATTTGGACTTCTGAGATTCATTCTAACTTTATTAAAACGCGTCCACTTTTTGAGGGTGATTCAAGCTTCTAAGATCCATTCTCTGTTCATCAGTTTGTCTCCGTACTTCGTTTAACTCTCAAATTATGTTGGTATTATTCGTTGAGTCACAGGCTGACTCTGCTGAGACTTTTAGAGGAAAATGGGTCACTTGTGAAGGAATTTTCATTTTCACCATCAATGAGGAAACAATTTGCAGCACGAATCGTTCAAAACTTCCGGAGTAATTCTCCATTTTCTCGAATACCTACTCTCTTAATTACTACCATAAGATCCGGCCACTGATGGGATACTCGAAAGGGTAGTTTCCGGGGTCGGGGTTGCGGTGTCTCAGGGGCCACTTTGGCATGCGTACATCGCCATGCGTCCCACCTCACCAATCACTACCATAAGAGCATGAAGTGATCCAAATTCCCTTGGAAAGGGGAGAAGAACTATTTTAAGTCTTACTCTGAAGTGCACCTCCTAGGATTGCCTCCTGGATCCGCCACTGTTACTCAGGTGGCTCGCGAATTCTACGAAATGAAAATCAGTGTATGACATTAAAGCCCACTGTTTTCTTTATTATACATTGTGTTTTTTTTTTCTCAGGTTACCCGAACGGTTGTGTTTCGCCGACTGTGCTGAAAGGTCACACTATATTAACCGAAGATCTGCAACTCTCCGAAACAGGATCGGACAGCGATTGACCCTCGGGATACCGGATGTTTCAATTAATTAAATAATGCGTTTTCAGTTCAAAATTGCCATTTTCAAAGGAGCCACCTTTGACTTTTCTTAGTTGCTCTTTTCTATAAAATTTTTTCCTTTCTTTTCGTTTCTTGTCTATTTTGTCATTACCGACGCGAAACAAAGTGATAGTATGATAATATTGTTGGGAATGCGAAATGATTCGAAATTACGGAACAAGGAGTCTGACGATACGAGCCCATTTGTTTGCCAAATTTGCGAGAGGGAGAATGTGAAAATGCATTCGATGGCGAATATTCGCTCATGCATCGGAAACGATTCACCGTCTAACGAGTTTTAACCAGTTTGCTCATTTCAGTTGTTTTTTTTATACTCGCCATTTTATGCGATGGGATTACAATATCGAAGTTATTTCGAACTTGTTTTTGGTCTTTCTGTTCAATTCGTCACACCTCTTTTGTCGTCAGCACGACTAGAATCATTTTGTATTTTCAAATACATGTGTTTATATGTTCCTCGTTGTGAATACTAAGTTCGTTTTTTTTGTTTTTCGATTTGTAATTTCAAGGAAATTACGCACTTCGAATTAGAGAATGTGTCGCTTTGTAGGAATATACGTAATATGTTGTGCATTATCCGATCAGGTATAAATCGCCTCTGTACATTTTTTTAATTTTTATTACACTTCAGTCGTGTTTCAATATTAGTTATTTATTCCGACTTTTTCGATTTTTTAATTTCACCTCTTTCATTTGAAAGAATTAAGGCCTAATTAGAAAAAAGAAAAGAAGATCGTTTATTTCGTTAAGAGAAACGTGTATGTTTACCCGCGAAACTTTCGATCAGAAAATTGTACGCACCGAGCGTATCTTCGATTTATTGTGTACTTTTAAGACTGAAACATTTATTGAATATATTTTATAAAAACGTAAAAAAAAAATCCAAGTTGTTTTTCATCAGTTCAGCTGTGGTTTCTTCTGGGCTCGCTAGCCCAAAACAGAGACTTAATTCGGGCTGAGCAGCGCTAGTATCGCGCACAACGAAAGCGCGACGATTGATAATCGGCGCGGGTGGTGGGCGGAAGCTTTCTGTAAATCGATTTTTATGAAAGAAGGTAACATAAAGGAAATTTTTATTTATTTTTTATTTTTTTATTTTTATTTACAACTTTGGGTAGGTGAGCCACCGCCAGCTACCCCGCCCATTTTAGGGCATAAGTTTCCGTTGTCTCTCTCCATACGTCCCGGTCTCTCGCTAATTGCACCCATCTTTCCTTCAAAACTTTGAAATCGTCCCTCCAGCGTCAGCGACGTACGCAGCCCAGCCGAAGAAAACAAAGCAAAAACAGCAGCCACAGACCGCCGTAACCCGACCTCAGGACCGAAACCTCAACTCCTGGCAAATGGCAAACTGAACATCGAGACACTTAGAAATAGGGCGAGCTCAACATCTGTATCGGAATAACATGTAAAAGGTGAGTCACCGCCGGGGTTCTCAAACTCCGCTGAAGTAAAGGAAATTTTACGCTCTACAAATTTTGTTCTCTTAATTTTTCCGCTAAATGGCTTCATTCTCGACTTATTTTGAGATAACTCAATTAACATTCAAGTACGAAAATCATCCTGATCCCGTTTTCAGTTTTGCCGATTCTGGCGCATGCTCGGCCCGAATTGCACCCCAGGAAAATGAGGTATCAACTGGGACTTCTTCCCAAAATGATGCGCTGGATATATACCGGTGTAATACGTACCAGAATCACATATACAGAAGTTGTGTAGTGGGGCCTGGTCCACCTGGTCAAAGTCAGAGAAGAACTGGGCCACCTGCAAAGGCTCGCGCGGGTGATGACAACGGGGACAATGAGAACGATGCCGCCGAAAGCACTTGAACAACTCCTAAACTACCGCTTCACAGTGCTATAGAAGCAGCTACGATAATGAGGGCTTATCGTCTGGGCCAACTAAACCTTCGGGCCCAAGAAACAGGCCACAAAAGGATATGGGAGATAGCGGGGACGATGGACACATGTTTTGGGATGCTGAGTGACAGAGTCGCAGTGGAACACTTCTTTGACAAGCCATGCAGTGGAATAATACCCACACGGGAGGCATGGGAAAAAGAGGTGATTAAGCATTCGAAGAAAAGAGGAACATGCGTGGTTTACAGATGCCTCAAAGAATAACCAAAAGGTACAGGAATCGGCAAAAGGCGCTGACAACTATTCAATGGCACTGTGTGATCGCATCACTACCCACCAAGCAGAGGTGAAGGCGATCATGGTGACCACTGATAGAAACCAGCAGAAAAAGGGCCTTGTTAATAACCATATCTAGATCTGTACAAACAGTACACGGCCATTAAGGCACTATCGGCACACCAAACTACATCCTTTGTGGTGGCAGAAGGCATATTAAACAAATTATACATATATGTACACGTACAGGGTTAGTCAGTTTAAAACGCAGCATAGGAAAATCCCGTTCGCTGCGTCTTAAAGCGTACTCGGTGCGTTTCTCATTCTTTCAAAAGGATAAAATAATTCTCGGGGATGCGGGGAAAGTGTCTGATGATTTTCGAAAAATTTCATCAACAATTTTTGAAGAAAAAAAAATCCGATAATTTCCGAAGAATCTCAACGGAAATCTTTAGAAAAAATGTCCAATGTTTTCCAAAGAATTTCATTAAAATTCTTCGAGAAAATGTTCTGATTAGGAAATATCCGGGGGGAGGGAACTCCGGTGGTTTTTGAAGAATTTCATCGAAAATGTTCGGGAAAATTCTCCGATGACTTCTGAGGAATTTTATCGAAAATTTTTGGAATAATTTCCGAAAAATCTCTGTTTTCTAAAGAATTTTTTCAAAAATCTTCGGGGGAGTTTTCCGATCATTCTTAAGAATTTCACAGGTAATATTCATGGGAAAACTCCGACAGATTTTGAAGAATTTTATCGGCACTCTTCAGGTAAAATGTTCTGCGAAGAATTTCATCGAAAATCTACGGGAAAAATCTCCGGGAAAATTCTCCAATGACATCCAGGGCCGGATTTACGAATAGGCAAAGTAGGCAATTGCCTACGACGAACGCTATTCGAATTCTCACGAAATTTTGAAATTGATTTTTAAAAATACATACGAATGGATATTCCCCTCTAGTGTCGGTTTTAGAAGAGATTAAGAATGATGAGACAGCCAGGATGAGGAGACCCAATTTCAAAATAATAATTTTCTAAAGAAGCTCCTTTCTCCAACAACTCACCTTATGATTATTTTGTGGACAAAAATACTGAAAAGACTGAATGAGACGAATATAACGTTACAAAAAGTCAAAATATCTCTGAATGAACTTATATTTTCAAGACTTGAGAGGACGATACAATGAGTAAATTTCAGAGATGAACACAATATTCCACACTTCTCTATATATGACTCTGTGCCGGATGAAGGTGATTCTCATCAGAGTGGAACTAGGGTGCCTAGAATTCGAAGGACTAAAAGATTTCATGATGAAACTCAGACTCCTGAGGTCATACTGACCGGGGTCAAAAAAATGGAAGTGGAAGGTTTCAACGTGATTATTGATAATTTGGTCAACGAGATGGAGCGGAGAAAGACAGCTTACAATGATTTAAATGATAACTTTGAATTTCTTTTTCGGAAAAAGTGATGAACATAACGAGGAATTAAGGAAAAGTGCGAAACAATTTTCAGAATTTTATGATGTCGATGTATCCAATGACATGATTGAGGAAGCAATTCAATTCAAGTATTTTTTGCAGAGTCAAAATCTTAAAAGTCCTCTTAAATCGGATCCCTTGGAAAATTTCCAGTGTATCACAAAAAATAATTTGATGTCCACCTTTCCAAACATATTTATTGCTTATCAAATCTTCTTAACATTACCGGCCAGCAATTATTCTGGAGAAAGGAGTTTTTCAGCTTTGAGACCAAAGTCATATAGATACACCAAGTCGTTCGACTCTCCATTTAACCAATGTTAAACTTCGTATGTTACGATAATTTATCCCGATAGCTGCGCTGGCAGCGTTCGACTGCCGTGAAATCAATGTAAACGTTGGGAGCCCTAACAAGGTTTTGCGTTTATCTCAATAACGGTCGAGTTTTATGACAAAGTGAAAAGAACAAAATTTATTCTACCTGTTATTTTCTATCAGGTAAGATCAGTTTCAAAATTTTACCCATAAAAATTTCGAATTTACTCGCATTCGATGGGAAATTCCAAGGTGAACAAATTTAGCTCTTTCCAATTTTTCATCAAAATTGATAGTTTTTGAGCTAATCCGCAAAAACGTAAAAATGTCCATATAAGCGCAATGCAAACAAAGGAGTTCAGCGATAGCAGCGCGCTGGCATGACGGCAGAACGCGGAAACGCGCTAGTCGTCCAACTTGGTGTATCTATATGACTTTGTTTGAGACGTATCAAAAATTACCTAAGGAATACGCTGAGTCAGATTAAAACTTCATATCTCTTGTTGTTGCACACTGAGTCTAAATTGACCAAAGAATATGATTTTAATCAGATTACTGATGCATTTGCGGCCAAAAAAAGCCAGAAATAAATCTTTCTAGAGTGTTTTGCACCATATTTCAAAGTAATAATACGGTTGGCCGTCTATCACAATATGATTGGTGACTCTTTTCATTATTTGCATATGTATTATTATACATCTCTATCATTTCCTCGTGCATTATTGTTGAATTTTCATTACCTATTTATTACCAAACTTGTGATTTCGTTTATAACATACAATTGTTTCTTATTCTTATTCTCATCATATACCTAGTATATACTTTCATTTTCATTTGTTCAATTATATCATAAGTTTAATCTTTGGTCTTGCTATCTAGTTTTTGGTTCATCAATCATCAACACTATTTTGTTGTAGTTTTTTATTATTCCTAATTCCTAATACATGATCATATTATTCATATTTCAATGATTCATCAGGGGAGGGGGAGAGAGAGAGAGAGAGAGAGAGAAAAGAATGAGGAAATTTTCTCCCACGAAAAAAAATGTTAAGGGGGGGGGGGGATTTCAGGGTGAAAATTCATAGGCGCCGCCTTCCGTTTTGCCTACGACGCCACAGAAGGTAAATCCGGTCCTGATGACATCTAAGGAATTTTATCGAAAATTTTTGGGGAAAAAAGCGATAATTTCTGAAGAATCTTATCAGAAATCTTCAGAAGAAATTTCCAATGTTTTCCAAAAAGTAACATTATAAAATTCGTCGAGAAAATTTCTCGATGATTTTTGAAGAATTTCCTAGGAAATATTCGGGGGAAAAGCCGATGGTTTGTAGAGAATTTCATCAAAAATCTTCAGAAAAAATGTTCAACAATGTCCGAAGAATTTCATTGTAAATCTTCAGAAAAAATCTCCGATAAATTTTAAAGAATTTCATCAGAAATTTTTAAAAACAGTTTTGATAATTTCTGTATGGTTATGCAGTTTAAAATTCCACCGGAGATTTTTCCCGGATATTTCTTGTGAAATTCTTCAAAAATTATCGGAAAACTCCCCCGAAGAGTTTTAAAGAATTTCTTCGGAAAACATTGGAAATTTTTTCTGAAGATTTCCGATAAGATCCTTCGGAAATTATCGGAGATGTTTTTCAACAGTCATGGGAATCTTTTCGAAAATTGGCCAAAAACTTCTTTGATTGGAAAACTTCCAATGCTATTCTTGGGACATTATCGAATTTTTTCAGCAAAAATTTCTACTGAAATTTCGTAAAAATCATTAAGAGATTTTCCCAGAAGTTTCGGATGAAATTTCTCGAAGATCTTCCTGAAGATTTTCGATTAAATTTTTCAAAAACTGACGGAGTTCCCCCCCCCCCAATATTTCTTATGAGATACTTCCAAAGTTGTCGGGAAATTTGCTCGAAGTAATTTTTTGTTTTTTGTTGGAAAATATTGGAAATTTTCTCAAAAGATTTCCAAAGAAATTCTGCGGGAGACTTTTTATTGAATTGTTCAAGAACTGACGGAGCCCCCCCCCCCCTTCGAATTATTTCCTTTGAAATACTTCCAAGGTTATTGGGAGATTTTCGAGAAGTAGTTTTTTGTTGGAAAATATTGGAGATTTTCTCAAAATATTTCCGATAAAATTCTTTGGAAATTTTCAGATTTTTTTCCATCTCCGATGAACTTCCTTTAAAAATCATCCGGAATTTTTCCCAAATTTCTCTACAGATTTCCAGTGAGATTCTTCGGACATTATTGGAATTTTTCTCCAAAAAATTTCTCATGAAATTCCTTAAAGATCATCGAAAATTATTCCTGAAGATTTTCGATGAATCTCTTCGGAGAATATTTTCCTGGAGGTTAGTTGTATCGAAAATTACCGGAATTTGTTTCCGAAAATTTCCAGTGAAATTCCTTAAAAATCATTGGAAAATTTTCCCAAAGAATTTCAATGAAATTCTTCGAAAATCATTGAAGATTTCCCCCGAAGATTATTGAAGATTTCCCCCGAAGATTATTGAAGATTTCCTCCGAAGATTATTGAATAAGAAACGCACCGAATACCCTTCACTAATTCATTGTTTAAAAAAAATAAGAGACGCACCGAGTACGCTTCACTTGTAAACAAGATTTTTCATGCTGCGTTTTAAACTGACTAAGCAGTTCCGTCGTTGCACTGGCTTATCATAATACGAGTGTACGCACCGCGTCGGTCTAGTCACATTACCACGCAGCGAACGGGATTTTCCTATGCTGCGTTTTAAACTGACTAACCCTGTATACCCATGCTCAAGATAATTGTCGGGACACTGCCGCATAAATGAGAACATGATCGCGGATAAGCCAGCGAAGGAGGGCATAAAAAAAGGAACTAGTAACGCCCAGGCCGTATCTTTTTCACGACGTTGAGTAAGCTGTCGACGATATGTGCACTCAACAGTATCAATCTTTCCGATCTGGTGGTAACACGCCCTGCAATTGCAGTGTCTTGTTTGTTCGAACAGGCGGGGGTTACAGGGCGTACTATCTTTCCACCTCATTTGATACAGTAGTCGCTATGTTCGTATATTCGAATATCACTAGCTTTTCCGGTGTTGGTGGGACGCTCAAAGACGCAACGATTGCGACGCTCGGCCACACCGCGACTCCAATATCAATGATATTCCAGCAAAAATCTTCGATGTACCAATTTTTTCCTTTTTTCTGCTTATTCTGCTGGACTACGTGGGCGATAACTGACTTAACGAATACCAACAACATTGAAAATAATTTAATGAATTACCGTATTTCTCCGCATATAAAACGCACCGTCATATAACACGCACCCAAGATTTGAGAGACCCATTTCAGAATATTTATTTCACGCGCATATAACACGCAGTATGTACATTGAACAAAACATTCGGATTCTATCAATACCGAAGTGACGTCCTGCCCCTCTGTTCGTATTCTCTTCAGCATATAAAATTACCTTCCTTTTCATTTTCATACTGTACGATAATCGCCTCTGAATTTGTGGCACAGAGTCAGACATTGTGAAACGCACATCAACAAACACTAAACAGTACTACGGGAAATCTATAACTACACTGAATTCATATCATACTGATAGCAGTCGTATTACAAGTACGTACTAGTCATTTCATGTAAAGAAAAAAAAATAGTATTTCACTCGCACGTAACACGCTCTTGCATATAACACGCTGTGAGGTTTTGAACTTGCTAAAATTGGAAAACAGGTGCGTTTTATATGCGGAGAAATACGTAAGTTGAAAGTAAAAACATCACAGCACGAAGTAAAAAACGAGATTTCGTCTCTCGTTACGAAATTAAACTAATTTTGTTCGTTTCCTGATACTCGAGCAGCAGCTTCGACAGTTGACCACGCGAACCCAAATTCGCATTCCGCGTTATGAGGCAGTGTTTGTGCAGAACGGCAATCGTACTGTCCGCAATGCTCTGGAACGGAGTGCAGTCCGTTTCTCGGTACCAGAGTCTGAGAGCCGGTTCGACTCCGCGGATCACGTGCACGTCTCCGTAGCGCACGAACATGGCGTACACCGTATTCACCGCCAGACTAGTAAAGTTCTCGCCTTCCGAGGGCACCGTTTTGAATAACCTGATATCCGAGTCGCTGCGCACCAGCGGAACTAGTTTCTCGATTTTCCGGCGAGCTGCAATACATACTCGAAAATTAGTTCAAGGTCCTCTGCCCAGACAAGAGTAACAGATATTCTATACTCAAAATCTCCTCCATCCCATTTAAAATGTTTTCCAAATCAATACTCCTTTCAACTAAAAAGACAATATCATCTGTAAACCTAAGTATCTTTACTCGCTCTCCACGTATAGTGACACCTGTTTCAAATTTTTCTCTAATTTCTTTTATGGCCCGATACTGGAGATAAGGTGCACCCCTGCCTTACACCTCATGTCAGCGCAGTCCGCCAAGCAGACATGAAAATGCTCTCCCGTCGTTGCAGACTCGTTTGCAAGATGATGCACTAGTAGAGCGTAGTGCTCGCAGGCTGGTACAAGGAACGTGATGCTCGCAAGGGAATACAGGCTGATACAAGGAGTGTGGTACTCGCAGGCGAATGAAGAGTATTGAGTCAGTCAGTTTCGAAAAAATTACCCTCCGCCGATTCAGAATACATGACATGGTGAGAAACATTTCATATACGTACTTGCGAAGTAGTCTTTCACATAGAATGAAATGTGGACAGTATTATGTGAATCAAAACGGCCGTGTTTCTTGTTAACGTCGATAAATTTCTGCTTCATTCCGTGAACTATCGGATTGTACTCGGAAAACGGTATCGGGCTGAAAACCTGCCATCCTAAAATCGTATTCATTCTCACCTGCGAGGTTCAAAATGAACGGATAATCAGAACTGCAAATTCCCTAATAATATTTTTGCATCGTGCACGAGAACCTATAACACTCACCCTGTTCAAGTATTCTACTTTGATTTCCATATTAGGACTACCAAGCAGCATGAGCGAATCCAACGGAAACTTCTTCACAGCCAAATCTAAAATAGCGAAGTTCAACAGCGCCTCCTTCAAGGCTTGGTTATCCGAAAAAGGTAATTTTATAGACACCCATATCACTCGATTTTCATCTCGTTTGTACATTTGTGAGAGTACTTGCGCCTGGTTCTTCAAATCCTTGTACACGTCGTCTTTGGTTCCTTTGCCAGGCACGTTGAATTCGTAAATAAAAACCTGCAAAAATTCAAGAACACGGTTATTAATCATGGCGCCGTTTTTTGTTTTTTTTTAAGGATAATATTGACCTCGGAATTCCATGCTCATAGTAGGCCTTCGTTTCAATATGTCCATATAATTTTCTGTTAAAACTAAGTAAACTCTATCACAAAGGAGGAGGCAAACCATCAACACATAACTCAGCTATAGGCTAGCTTGATACAACATTTTTCATTACTTTTCCAGAATATCCTAAGTAAGACAACATAACTAAGAAAATGAAGAGAAGAACTTGAATACCATCACAAGAAAAATCTTCTCCTTCTTCTCCAAACAAACGGTTTTGTACTGTTCGAGGAATCTGACGGCATTTGTTCGATCATCGACTCGCACGGGTAGAATTATGTTGACACGACGATTCTCGGTAACATATGGCATGGACAATAGTTCGACTTTTCCAAGTGGTTTACAAACTTCAATACTGTAACAAGAAAAGTTTGCATTGGTTATCAGTGACTTGAAAGACCGCATAAAGAAGTCCTCTCAAATTCTCAAGTTTTGAATTAGCACTAGCGATGAAACGCGAATACTTTTTCTCCGTTGGAAAAACATCGTAATATTTCCAATTCTCAAAAAAACATTCCCAGTTCGGAAGAGCCTTGCAGACAATTTAAATCTTTAAATTATGTCTAGAAGCGTCTTAAAGAAGTCTCGACGATTCTTGAACCCGTCTGGATGAGTCCGGAACAGCCTCAAAGTTGAAACAGTCTTGCACACATGATTTGAAAAAATTTTGAAAATTCTTTAGTGAGTCTGAAAAAGATTTTGAAGGATCTCAAACAGTTCAGGCATGACATAGTCTTAAACTAAAAATGTTAAAACACCTACAATATGTCTAAAAGAGTCGCCGATAGTTTTAAACAATTTTAGAAGGATTTTTAAGAGTAAAAAAAAAAGTCTGCATAACGAATGTCAATCAAGCTTGGAGGTCTTAAACTGAATTCAAATTTTGAAAAGAGATCTGAACACTCAGATCTTAGATCTGGAATCCCAGCAGAGCGTTTCCCTGAAGGCGGCGGCGGTGATTGGTTCAAAGATGCATTGAGATAGACAGAAATAATACACAAGAAAGTTGATGAGCTGACTTCAAGGATAGGCAAGATCATATCTCCAGGTCAAAACGATATAAAAGTGTAAAAGAAAAAAGATCGAAAGGTCATAAGACCATGATCTTTCGATCTGAATCTGCAATCTTTTCAATTTTTTAAATAACTGCAGATTATAATCTTACACCGCTAGATCCATGATTTATGCCATCCTGGTAGGCTCTCGAATCCTCAGTCTTGGATATCAGCTGACCTGTTGTCATTTGACTTCCTTTCCATGTACATGTCCATCTCTATCTAGATAGTATATACAAAAGTGTCTGTGTGTGTTTGAGGTTGGTGGGTGAACTGTTGAAACTGGGGGAGGAGGGTTCATACTTTCTGGATGTATTCGTATGAACTCTGAAAAGGTTTTAGACTAACAAAATTTATTTATATTTACTTTTCAATAACTCCCTTTTTAATAAGATTTTTCAAATGTTGAATAAATTTATCTCTTGGTACTGTATTATAATAACCCCATGGCCATGGTAATGTATCAATTTATCAACTAAATATCTATTATCATCAGATGAACTTAAACCTCTTTTATTCTGCTCAATGATTATAAAAAATATTATGTTTTGTACTCCTCATCATCTTTTGTTTTATAGTTTTAGTTTTTTTATTTTCTAAACATATCTTATTATCATTATGAGTAATCTGATTTTTAATAATATTCGGACCTAGCAGCATAGTGGCTGGCATCTGGTGGAAGTTTCTAACAACATCCATTCACACACCATTACTAATGCACACACATACGTCACAGCTTAAAGAAATCTTCTTCAAAATCATTTTTAGCTTCCTATCTCAATTTTGTATTTTTTTTTCAATATATATCCTTTCATCCAATCAGATTGATCAAATTTTATAACTCCATGAATTTTCTCTAATTTTAATCCTGCTTTAAGAACTTGCTTCAGATTTAAATAATGAAGAACATAATTCTCTTTATCATATAATGTTGCAAATAATTTTGGAAGTTGACTATTGTACACTCGTGCGCGCATGTAAAACCAGACTAATCCTTTTGAACGATCTTTAATGCAAGAGAGACAACATCGAACTGAGTACAACATCAAACTATGTACAACATCAAACTATGTACAAACAAATATATAGGCATAGATGGCGCTACACAACTCCCCCCCCCCCTAGCGGGGAAGCCGCGATGAAAATGAAAATCAAGAGATAAAAATCAAATACATGAAAAGATCGCGAAAAAAAACGAAAAAATGAATGAAAAGCAAAAAAAATTGAGCTAGCGGGTATAAGTGCCCTGAAAACGAACCACTTTGTACACTCGTGCGCGCATGTAAAATCAGACTAATCCTTTTGAACGATCTTTAATGCAGGAGAGACAACATCGAACTGAGTACAACATCAAACTATGTACAAACAAATATATAGGCATAGATGGCGCTACAACTATCATTAAATACATTTTTAGGACAATAAGGTAGATCAGAATGTTTTCCCATAGTTTTTCAGGATATTTTAAATCTACTTCAAAAAGATATCCAATTTTCTCATCTTCCATTTTTAAAATTCTATCTTCATTAAAATATTTTAGATTTCTCCATTCAAATCCATCATATGGTAAATATTTACACATAGCCCACCCATATAGATTGTTAGCATTTAAATACTGAATAAATACTGAATTCTTAGTTTTATCAAATTCATCTATTTGAACATTGAGAAATTCCTCCTCATTTAGCTCTTTCAAACATTAGTAACATATGTACATCAGTTAATAATTCCAACTTTTGTTTAGTTATTTTCAACATACAATCCCAAGCAAACCCAGGAGTTGTACTCATATAATACCAGACTGGGTCCAATTTATATATCCTAAGGGATGTTTCTCTAAAGTTTTCCATAATAAATCAGTTAATAAGAGTATATCTATTGTGTTATACAACATCGTGAATTCTTTCATATTTTTAATATCAAAATACTTCCAAATTTCTTTAGCATAATGATATTCCTCATCATCAACATGCTCATCATTTAATAAATTATAAAATTTGTCTTTTGGAGGTAACTGTTTCTCATAATATTTTCCTAATGAATTCATATAATCATATGGCTAAGCTAATTTCTTACTCAATAATTTAAACAAATACTTTCTTTCCAACTCAGATAAGTTTGTATGTGCCGTTTGATCAAACCATTTCTTTAAATTTTTAAAATGACATCTTTTCATATTTTTAGCCAATTCAGATAGTGACCCAAGGAATTTATATGAGTCTAAAAATCTAAGCTCAATATTGTTGAAAATTATTTCATTTTTGTTATTTCTTAGTCCAGAGTCATATTTTACAACTTTAGAAAACAATATATATTTTTCCTCCTTATTTGGAATTAGTTTAATATCATCATAATCATCTCCAAATTCTTTAACAAATAAATGAGCATCATATCCAGAGAAATTATGAAAATAAATAGGACTAAATCTAGGAACTTTATAATTAAGGTTACAATTAATTACTATGAGCTGCTCCTCTATATTCTCCAGTTGAATGATCATGATCACAAACTTTTATCTTTCCTTCATTCTCTCTCACATATTTATTTTGTAAATCTTTCACTAATTCTGAAAGTTTATCCAAGAGTTCTTTCTTTCTATTTTTACCTCCTATCTTTAATATAATACTACAAATAATATAATTTTTTGATTTAATATTCTTATTTCTTTTTCAATGGAGGGGGGGTGTCTTAAACTTTTCTTTCACAAATATGACATTTTTTGGGAATTTATATTCCATTTTTTTTGTGTCTCAAATAACTCTTTTATTTTCTTATCTAAATATTCTCCAGCAATAAATAAAGCATCTTCTCTCAATTTTTCAAACAATTTTTTTGGCGCATCTAAACCAAAATATTCAAATAGATTTTGTTTAATTTGTCCGTTAGCGTATTTAATATGATAAACAAAACTACAGTAGAAGCTCGACTATCCGCCATTGGGTTATCCGCCTTGAATTTATCCGTCCGCCCTCCCGGATTATCCGCCCAAGGAAGGGCGGATAGTACGAATTTTGTTTAAAATGTATCAATACAATAACTATGTACACCTTTGTACAGTAATATTGACCGTACCTATCTACAGATGCAATCTTTGTAGTCAATATGTACAAGAAACATGCATAAGCGGTGG
This sequence comes from Acanthococcus lagerstroemiae, assembly GCA_031841125.1. NCBI lineage: Eukaryota > Metazoa > Arthropoda > Insecta > Hemiptera > Eriococcidae > Acanthococcus > Acanthococcus lagerstroemiae. The sequence goes on along the minus strand of CM063106.1, from coordinate 11,815,107 downwards.
TGTGTCTGCGATCTCTTTATCGTATTATAATACATAAATGTCTAAATTTATACCATATTTCTCTTTAAAAAGTCTTTTCCTTATTCCAAATTTAAAGTAATAATGTATGTACACATATTGTAATTTAATGCATACATGATACATTTTTTCATGTTTAAACGTTTTATGATTAAAACTTTATTCAATTCGGATTATTCGCCCTTTTTGTCATCCACCCAGCCTTCAGCCCCAATTAGGGCGGATAATCGAACTTCTACTGTAATTGGAAAATGTCTCTGAAGTTTAATTGTATATGACTTATGCTTTCCTATTTCTTCTTTAGTTTTATTTAATTTTTTACTAAATTTTTCTATCTTTCTATTCAATTTACTAGCTTTATTAAGCTTCTTTATAAGACTCTCAAAATCAGCATATATAGCAAACGGAACCTTCATTGAATGACTATAATTTTTAAATTCAACAATATTATGAGCTTTATTAGGTAGAATTACTTCAGCAGGTTTATTTAATCCACAGTTAATTAATCTATTTTGAATGCATGTAACTGGCCCATTCAAACTGTTACTGCTACATCTTTCTTTCCAAAATCCAGGGGTTTCCTAGTTTGCCAGTCAGCAATCCCGTCCTGATTAGGCAGCTGTATGTAGCTTGCTCAAGAGTTCAGCGATTCAAATAGGTTATATTTGTTGGCGTCAGGTGAACACACAGCCAACCACGTCTATTCAGAAGTTCTCCGGTCGTAATTTACTACGTTACCAGCGAATTTGAAACATTAATATACCTATATTCATGCGGAATCTTTCACTTTTATTCATTAAAGCCTTCTTTTCTCTGTTGAAGATAGATTAGTAGCGAAAAATGTTGCACAACATGTACTGCACACATTCACATATCTTACACTGTCGCAGATCTGCATATTTTTAAACATACCTGCGTAAAGTAATAGGTAGCCAGTCCTTAAATGTGAAGAAAACTGTACCCCAAATAATTCATTTGATTAGTAATAACTTATGAGCACTGCGATACAGAGCTAGATTCCAGTATTCCTCCATCTTCACTTTAACCAACCCACTTTAGCCCACGGTCTAAATTAGCAGCGAATCGGTTTAGCTAGTTAAATATAACCGCAGAGCAAGAGAGATTTCCGCCAGTCATACAGATATTCTAAGGAACCAGATACTTTTTTTCTTAGAGGAAGTAACCAAGGCTGAGGACATATTTGCAGTTATTTCAAAGGAAAGCGTTAAGCATATTTTAACAAGCGGAAGAAAGTTTCAACACCCTCCCTAAACCACGAAACCACGACTGTAGCCTTACAGTTAATTTACAATCATGAATCTTGAACAGAATAATCCTATGTCTGCACATCAATATTCATCTGTAAGAACGGTAAGAAATGGTCCAAAAATTCGAATACATAAATAAATCATCATTACCGTTTCTGTAAGATTTGATGATTCTCAACCTTCTGAAATGCAATATCTAATTTATAATCCATTCTTCTAGAAGGGTCGAAACGTCGATATCCATTGACCAGAGAACTGAACTGGTACGAGCCACCGTACTTCGAATGAATCATCTGAGCCGAAGCATTGATCACCATCTGAAACAAATGTTTCAAATAATAAGTCTCATTCTAAACACTTCCTTGTCTCAGATAATATAATTAAACTTATCGCTAACCGTCACATCTAGTTTTTCGGCTTCGTTCAATCTTCTCAACGTGTTGAATTCATTAGTCAAATATATATGAGATTCGGTGAAATAGTCCCAACGAAGTACATCAAATCTTGTAACTGGTTTGTTACCAGGCTGATTTCCGACCGGCCAAGTGACTGAATGATCACCATCCGGAGTGAATTTCGCCATATTCATAATCGATTCCCTCAACTGCGATATTTGTTTGTTCGTTTTCTCTAGTTCAATCTACAATATGTACATACAAGAAATATGTGTTAAGTGCTGGGAAACAGAATGTATCCGCAGTCATGTATCCGCAAAACGTTTTCCAATTTCATTCGGAAAGCCTTGCCTTAAACTTCAAATTATAAAATATCATATAAGAAATTAACTAACATTTGAGAAATAAGTGTGCAATAAGTAGAATGTCTTCACATTTTTGATGGGATAAACTGACAGGGCATTATGCATGTCCTCAGACGGCAACATACCACTCTCGAGATATTCTTCATTCCGTAAATGGTAACTGCTAAAACTGTTACCCTGCAACACAAATTTTTTTTTTTAATTCTCAAGGGAAAAATGACAGTGAAATATCCAACCATGATAATTTACTCGTATATGTTTACAATGACAAGTAACAAGTTCCTATCCCATAACTAACCCATTTTATAAATCAGTCAGTGTGTAATCGGTCGCCAGTATCTGAAAGCTGTAAATGGGTAAGGTGCTACCTGCCGGTGCTCGTTAACGGGGCTAGTGATACGGGTATTCGACAGGAAGATAGCGCAGTTGACCTAGGCCGATTCCCGGCAAGAAGAGAAGAGGGTTAAGGCAGCCCTAAGAGGCTCCCCGATGTAATGCTCGAAGGGGCGGTTCCAGGGCTCGGGTGAGAGCAAATGAAAAGAGAAGTTCTCAATCACATCTTTGTACATATGAAGACTAATCATACCTGTACCATCTGCTGACACACGATGTTGGATGAATGTAAGACGCATTTACCAAAGTTATCATCGTCCGAAGATGAGTAGACATTTTTAACGCACCAGTCAATATCTTGCACCATTCTCTGTATTACGGAATTGCTAAACAGAATGCCAGCATCTGTAACATCCAATTCATTATTATTGAAATCAACACCGCACATTCCATTCATGGGTACATGTGCCCAAAAGCTTACCCAAAGAACAGAATTTTGAATCCTCGATTTTCGTACTGGCGTATACATCCTGACTAATGCTAATTTGCTGCACAATTTCGTTTAATTTTCTGGCCTTTATGAACGCGCTATCATTAACAATGAAGAAGAAGTCGTAATTTTCGATGAAATTATCTTTGATATACTTGAGCACGTGAAACGGTTTCAACACTACTCGAGTGTCGATGAAGCCCACGATGCCCGGCAACTTCAAGTATGACACGTTCAACTTCTGCGGTCCCGGCGCGTCTATGAAAAACGTTAGTTTGTCAACAAGATGAGAAGATGTTTTATTCACCGCAACGCCGTAGGTATTTATCGTTTGCTGGGTCGTCAGAACAGCCACAAATAACTTCTTCCTGATACCGAGCTCAGTAGAAAAGTACCTGGGTCTGAGTATTTTCTGCGGACTTTTCTGCGCTTTTAAAGGTTTGGCCACCAGATTAATTTTCGGCACGTACTCATCTGACAGTAAACCATCGTCCGGGGAAAATGATTTCGCGAAATCCGCGGAAAAGCAGCCATGGTCCAACGACGGATTGCCGAATAAGCCAAAGAGCAATCCAAGTAGGACTCCGATGAAGATGTAGAAATTCTGGCGAAATTGATTACGAATCATTCTGACTTACGGTGACAAATCCTGTACGCAACCTCATTGCGATCTTGACTGAACGATAACAGAAGTCTGTCAGCTACAATTCACATCTTTGTATTCGCTTAATTTGTTTAACTAACTCAATATAATACAACTTATGGAAGGCCAGTAAGAATCGTTCAAATGCAAAATATAAAAATAATCGAATGAGAAAGCGGCGGTCAATTAGTACAAAATAATAATGGGCGTCCGGTAAACGGATGCTGATATAAAGAAATAATGTTTCTGATACTGGTAAAACGACAGTACACTGGTAACTGGTAAGTCAAAATTTAGTCAAAATAAGTCGCGAAAAAAAATAAAATATATATATATATACGTGAACTGTGAATGGCTTCATTCGGGCTGACCATTTCTAAATTCCGATGATGCTCCCGACTGATGTGAGGACGATGAGGACGATGAGGACGATGACGAACTACAGGTACACCGCGCGTTATTAATTTCCTCCCTTAGTTGCGTATTCATTTCGGTAATTCTATTATCCATTTCGGTAATTCTATTATCCATTTCGGCAATCCGATTATCAATTTCTGTAATGCGTGTTCTAATTTCTTCCATTGCCGGGGTCACTTCCAAATTCAATGCATCACGTATTGCGGTCGGGAATGCTGAAATCATGACTACCCGAACAGCTTTCCGTATTTCTCTTATCAGTTCTTCATCGATTTTTGTTCTTTTTGACGAAGTACCTTCATCCTCATCGTCCGAATTCTTCCTTTTTGGTGGACTTGGCGTTGGTCCTAGCATGGTAACAAAATAAAAAAGGTCACAAGTAACTGAACACAGGAATCAAAAGGAATATTATTTTGCAGCACTGTGTTTGAAGGGTACTATGCCACGTAGCCGCAAAATCAAGAGTGATCAAGAGACCGCAATACTGCGCAATACCAAGAGGCCGCAATTTCTTTAAAAATGTAGTGCAGCCAACCTCGGAATAATGAAATGTGGGAATAGAATGAATCGAATCAAATACCATAGATGAATAATACGGGAAACGAAGGTTGAAATTTTTGTTTTATTCCCCTGGTGGCGTGGATTGACACTATTGAAGTGTTGCATGTGTAGTAGTGTGAAGTGTTGGTATTTTGTTGATGTAGTAGGGTAGACAAGCATATCAGATAATAAAATGATTATTTAATTGGAGGATCGCGAAGTACTTTTAAACATTAGTCTTTTGTGGATTATATTTTTGAATGTTAATGTATTAGAAATTTAATTGAAAACTTTATATTTTGTATGGTCATTTAAGATGAGTTTAGGATCAGTGTGCGCTGTTTTCGGTTGCAATAACTATCTGCAACAGAAGAATAAAAAATCATTTTTTCGATTTCCACTAAAAAGAGAGCAGTAAGTATATTATTATAATGTATCCATGCCTGAATTTACTATGTATCTGCTGTTTCGACGTGTATCTTGACATTATATTTGTGTGTACAGGTGTTCAACGTGGGTAGATGCAGCTAAACGTGCAGATTTAGACTGCCTGTTCGCAAAAGATGGACCACAACGTTTACACAATTTACGAATCTGCGAAGATCATTTTGTAAGGAATGATTTTCGCAACCCCGAATTAAAGTCGCAAGGGTATGTGTTTTTAATTTTACGTCAAGCGGAAACGATATGAAGGATTATTGAACTTTTTTTTAACTTCTGTAATTTATGTCAAATATCATATGTACTATTATAGGCTGAAAATGAACGCAGTGCCGACGATTAATCTACCACGGACAAGAGGCGTTGCTGTTCGGAAATATCCTCTAGAAAGAAACAGTGAAATCAGTGAAGATTCTCAGATACCTGGTAAACAGTAATTCCACTAGTGTTGTTACTGCAAAAATCTTTTCGTCATCTTCATCTCCTTGCTCAAAGCTGCGCGTTTTATTTTTATCTACATATAAACTATTTAGTATTATTTATTTTATGCTGCAATCACGGCAGGGTATAATAATTATTTGTGTATTTGATACCGAAACTCTTTTTGCATGTGTTCAAAACACTGGTATTCGTTGATGGAAATCCTGTACCAATTTTATAAATTTAAGGTGACAAGCTCGTATTCTCTGAGAGAAATCGTAGTAGAACTGAACCAATGTAACGTGATGAGCTCGTGTTCTTTGACAGAAATTGTCCTAAAAATAAATGTCATTCAATGTGATTCTCTTCTCTATGGTCTTCCTTGAACCAAGTACACCCTCAATTGATTGATTTTATTTGTTGTAGATTTGGATTCAAACTTGTGTGGTAGTTCTTCAACAAACGTATTATCTGTTGAGGCTGCGTATGAAGCTGGGAATTCTGAAGGTGATCAGCGGCTTCAGAAGTTAAGAAAACGTATGTTGTATTATAAACGTATCAACAAGTCATTACGAACATCAAACATGAAACTGAAACGACAGTTGAAGGATGCTCAATCAAAATTATTGTCTCCTAGTCCGAGTAAACGCAATATTTTCTCAAGGCGTCAGCGTGAACTTGGAAAAGTTGCTCACAAGAAACAGAGGCGATATAATTCTTATGATCGCAGTATGGCTCTTGCACTGCATTACTGCTCACCTGTTGCTTATCGTTTCATGTCCAAACACTGTATTCTTCCTTGTGAACGAACTCTTCGCACATGGATGCAACACATCAGTGTTAATCCGGGAATCGATCCTAAAGTTTTGCGCTTCTATAAATCAGTTGTATCAACGTGGCAACGTAATGAGCGTTTAATTTCCATAATTTTTGATGAAATGTCATTAAAAGAATGGATTACATTTTCTGCAAACGCCGATCTTGTTCACGGGTTCGCTGATACTGGGAATGCATCGATTGAAACAGAATTGGAACCAGCTAACCAAGCCTTATGTTTCATGATAAAAGGAATACAAAAGAAATTCAAGAGTGTACTGGGTTATTTCTTATCTGCAGGTCCAGTACGGGGATCTGTTCTGAAAAATATTCTTTTTGATGTACTTCAGAAGCTGTTTGAATGCGGTTTCATTCCAAAAGTTGTAATTTGCGATCAAGGTACTAATAATCAAAAAATGCGAAACTTGCTGAATCTTTCAGTTGAAAATCCGGTGATCGAATTTCATGATGAAAAACTTTATTTCATCTATGATACACCACATCTTCTGAAATCATTGCGTAATACGTTTAAAAAACATGTATTACTGCGAAAAACGGATAAATACGATTGGAATCATGTTGTCATGTTCTACCATAAAGATGTCCTGAAGAAACCACGACTGGCCCCCCGATTGACTGAAAAACACGTCAATTTGCCTCCTTTCTCACCTATGAGAGTATGCTTGGCTGCACAGATTATGAGCCACTCGGTCAGCTCTGGTATTCTCACGAATGTATTTTTTAAGAACATGCCACCTGAAGCTGCTCAAACCGCTGAATTCATCGAAAAAGTCGATCAATTATTTGATACGTTCAATACAAGACGGCATTGAGAGAGACTAGCCCTCATTGGACCCTCCTAAGTGAAATGAAATCACTTTTCACTGAGCTTAAATATATTTCAAAGGGAGTGCAGAAGAAAGCTACCTCAATACCTTGTATTAAGGGGTGGATTTCGAATATTTGTGCCACAGAGCTACTCTGGCAAGAATTACATGAGAAATATGAAACACAGTTTTTGTTAATGCGAAGATTGACCCAAGATTGTATAGAGGGTAATTTTGGTGTAATAAGGATGAAAGGTGGAAATAATACAACACCCGACTGTGAAAAATTCACGTATGCTTTCCGTACAACCCTTGTCAACCATCTCCTTGAACCACCTGAAACTAGTAATTCAGAGGTAGACTACGATCAGTTTTTGGCTATCAGAATGCAGATTGAACAGCAGGGAGTTATAGATCTCGTGGAAATACCCCAACCAGTAGAACGACGGTTGGATTTTGAGAGTGAAGCAGACAATGAAGATATTGATGATGTACAACTGAATGCTGTCGCGTATGTAACTGGCTGGGCTTGCACCAGAATACCTCATGAAATCTGTCGCAATAAGGTATCAACTGTAGGACCTCTGAATGAAGAAACCTACAATATTCATATGAATATCAAAAGATACGATGGTGCTCGATTTACATACCCTTCAGAAGAATTCATGTATTATGCGACGGCAGTAGAGGCATTAATCAATATTAATATAAAGCACTTCATTACCACTAGTAGACGCGGTGTCATTGCGCGTTTATTATCTTTTCTACTTTCTTGTGAAAATGATGGTACTATATCATCTATCCCACCTCTTTGTCTTGAATGTAAATCAGTATTTCTGAAGAAATTCATTGTAGTATTGTTGAAAGCCTTTTGTCAGCACTATAATAATAATATTATAAAAGTTTCTAAACCTGTGCAAAATAAAAGAAATAAGAAAATAAAGAAAATTTTGCATGAGTAACCATATTTTTTCATTCTTTATTTATATTCCTCGTGAATATATGAGAGAAAATTATCAATTTATGAAACTGTACGATGGTATTTCACCAAAAGTCTCCGAAGTTCTAATATTTTTTTGGAAATATTCTAACTTTCAAATAACTGAAAATGGCGCGAATGCAAAGATACCCGTAATGAGCTCTACTTTTTATTAATCAATTTTTCATTTTCCCACTGATAAAAATTATTAGAAACATTTTTTTTGGCGTACAATTATGTTAGCAAAGTAATTTTCAAGGTTTTACATCTTCATCGCACTTACAGAATTAATAATTATTTTTTAAAATCTGAATTTTTCCCATAAGCGCAATGCCTTACCATTGTATAAACAATCCACGCCGATAGATAGCGCTCTTTTCGCAACGAAAAGCGCTCAATGTATTTTATATGGACGTTTCCCGTATTATTCATCTATGGTATTTGATCGAATGAATGTTGTACTTTCAGTAGGGAATTTGAAAGAAGCAGACTGGCTGACAGAAAAAAGAGAGCATATAACGAAAATAGATTATTTGATCCACTTTTGAGTTATGAAAAAATGATGAAACTGAGAAGAAAAATTGTAGTGATTGCTATTTGATAAATTTATTGTTATCGTGTATTGATGTTGAAGAAAAGTTGAGTCAAGATTTCGGTCATATGTCGTTTCGGCCAGCTGACCCAACATTACTTCACCGAGAGTGCACAGATAATATTTTATGTAAACAAACTGCGTGCTGCAAGCTGGATCTAAGGATTTTATTCGAATCAAAAATGCACAGATATGAAAACACAAACAAGATCACGTGAACATTATGAAACATATGCGAATTGGTTTTACTAAGAATCCTTGGAAGAAATTCCGTCTTTAGATCCTCGATCTCGCGATCCAAATTCCTAATGGACAAATATTTAACAAGTCCATCAGTCTTCTGTATTAGAAGATGCGAGTACATAAAACTCATAACATCATGCTTCAAACGCCACCAGAAGACAACAGAGACCGAAGAAGTAGAGACCTTTCGAAAGTACATAATTTTGTAACCACATGGTATTAAGATTCAAGAACAATGAATTGTACTCACGTCGACATTCATGGCGCTTGTAGAAGTCATTTCTTTCACAGCAGCACAAATTTGCACAATTTTAAAATTGTAAAGAATATTAATTTGAAAGATTTGAAATTGCGAAAATTGTAAAGAATATTAATTTGAAAGATTTGAAAAAACGCGTTGTCGAATCACCTGATGTGGTAACCGAGAAATGGGTTGACGCACTTGGGAGATGGAGAACACCACACCCGCGTTGCTCACGACTAGCTCGAGCGATGAGTTTCACAGGGGGTTGGAGGACGGCTCTAGACTTGAGGATTACCCGCAGTAGTGATGAGGTAACTCAACGGGAGAGAGGTACCGAGGCATGGAAAGATCCCATTTAATTAGTAGCCCGATCTTATCCTAACCGGAGACTATAACTAAACGAGTAATCAAACCGGGAAACAACGATGACGTGTAGGTACGTTGATCCGCCTTGGTGGATTGATTCCGTCGAGTATACGGCGAGAGAGACGAGTAGATCGGGATTCGTGTAGTAAAGAGATTCACGTGCCACGCGGTCACCAAAGGACGGCGTGGGCTAACTGCAAGACAGCTACTTGAAAGACGAGAATAAACGTACAGCCGGCACTCCCTATGTAGATTCGACTCACGAGTATCACTCTAACAACAACTTCTTACAAAAGACGAACACGGAATATATTTAAGCTTTAAAATAGCGAAAAACGAAAAGAGAGACTACACTTCGAACCGATTCCAGAACACTCTCCCAAGGAAATGACGATCGGTCTACCTTTAGGGAAAAAGTGACGTCACGAGGTCAAGGAAAAATAACGGAAGGTGGAAAAGATTAGGAAAAAGGAAAAAGCAAGGAAAGACAAGTTAGAGGATTTTCCGATAGGTTCGTGACAGTGGAGTGAGTGAGAGTCACGGAATCTGGCTACCACATATGCCCCGGCTTAAATCACAAAGATCATGTCTTCAGGGGCGGATTAACACGTAAGCATAGGAAGCATTTGCTTAGGGCGCGGAGAAGGGATGGACGCCATCGGGGGGGGGGGGGGGGCGAAAAAAAATTTTTCAACACAAACGCAGGGTGGTAGAGTCAGGGCCGGTTTTTAGTATTTTGCCGCCTTATTTTTGACATTTTCATGTCTTTGCTTTGGCACATGAACGAAAGAAAATGTACTTTTTGAGCGTCACCTTAAAGCGTTACTCTTACTTTTGAGCGTTACTTTATCATGTCTTTGCTTTGGCACATAAACGAAAAAAACTTTACTTTTTGAGCGTTACTTCTCTTAATCCCTAGAAATTATATTAAGAACACGGCTGCCGACTGAGTGTTACTTCTATCCGTATGATTTAGCTCTTCATGGTCACAATTCAGTTCAGTGGTTCGAATTTCCGCAGAAATTTTGACTTCTTCCAGCTATCTTTAGTATTTAAAGGAAATTTCTATGGATTTTTCTTTTGAATTAGGGTAGGATCAGGTCGAAATATTTATGAATTCTTCCATGGATTTTTTTCCCATTATTTCTTGTCAACAGTCAAGATGCGTGCTATTTTGCTACCCCTCCTCGAGGAATAAGGTTACTTGTTTTCTCTTCTCTTCTAATTTCAAGTTCAGTTAACAATTCTGTTCAGTGGTCCACATTTCCTTGGAAATTTTTATTTCTTCTAGCCATCATCAGTATTTAATAGAAATTTCCATGGAGATTTTTTAATTTTTTTTTTTAACATTTTATATGCTTTCTTACCCTAATTATAATCGATTACTGAGAAAATGATATTGAAATACAGACATGAAAATGCTCTCCCGTGGTTGCAAATACGTCTAAGACATGATTTAGGGTCGGCTACGATTTAGTTTTCGTTATTTCTTGTCGAGAGTCAAGATGGGTGCTTTTTTGTCGACCCTCCTCGAGGAACGAGGTCATTTTCCTTTTTCTCTAGGAAGGACAAAATTAATTTTTTCCATGAGGTATGAAAAGAAATCGTTCGTTTCCTTTTCTTTAGTAGAATTTCTTTTTATTTAATGAAAAATTGTATTTTCTTTTTAGAAAAGGAAGAAAATCATCACATTTTTTTTTTTTTTGAATGAAAATACCGTTTTATTACCGATAGTTTGTTCGGCTTTTTAGTATTTAGAAGTCGAGATAATCTTGCCCTTTTCAAATTTCTTTCAACTTTACCAGATGTTTATGGTTATTTCATTTTTCCAGTGCAAACATGTGAATGCCCGGAGAAAGCGTTTTAAGCAAATGAAGACATGATTGAGCGAGAATGAACAGGGTGTCAGCCATAATGGCATCCGCGATACAGTTTTTGGGAGGAGATAATGGAGCTGTTACTCACATCAGTACCTATAAAGGAGTTGATTTGTGGGAATGCTGAATTCAATAACATTCATAATAACTCATATACTAACATGCACAACCTACGATAACGTGGCAGCAATTTTTCAGCTGATTTTTCTTTTGTTACATTACTAGTACGGTAAATGTGAGACATTCTGTGAAAGGTACCATATGTTGGAAAAGTGACTTTTGCTCCATATTTTGAATCCCCCACCCCACCTTCCAAAAAACTGAGGTAGCTATTTTTTGGGCCACAATTTTTGCCGCCCCAAAAGTTGCCGCTCTGGGCTGCAGCCCAGTCAGCCCGTATGGTAAGACCGACGCTGGGTAGAGTGCCTCACGCCCGCCGATAGGCCTCGCTGAGGGCGCCAATTTGGATCATGCTTCCTACGCCAGAATGGGTTAATCAGCCCCTGCATGTCTTTGGGGTTTAAGCAGAGTTGGGTAATTACACAGAAAAAAAAAAACAAACAAAACATCTTCTGCGGGAAAATACGGTAACAAATCAAAACATAAAAACAAATAAAATATACAGGAAAAGAAAATAATAAAACATACGAGTAGGACGTTACAAGACATACATGAAAGAAAAACAAAAAAAATAAAACAAAACAACTTCCACATCCATCGGGGATGGGTATATCTAAAACGCTAAACGATACAGACTTACACGAGAGATACATATAACACATTACATATCTACGAGAAAATACGTTAACAAAAAAGTTTCTTCTATCACAACAGTTACGAAAGATCACAACTATGAGAATAATTAACTTAAACATCTTAAGACTAATTCAATTCGGGAAGAACGGGGATTGAGGAACATAAAAAAAATTAAAACGGTATCTACAACGGATATTTAATCACAGTCCATGGACCATCGGTTTCTGGATCCGGCACGAGGAAATCGTATCCTACGATGGCATGTACGTTAGGTTCAGTCCATCGGTCGGCAATCTTGAATGTGTGTCGCAAGATCTCTTTCTGATCGCGGTACTTGATTCGTAGCTCCGCTTGAGTTAATGCGTAATCGGAGGTCATTTTACGATCAAGGAACCAGTTGATGTGTTCGCCACAGGGAAAGACGGGAACGATTTCTTGCGAATTAATTAATCGCGGCAAATTAGGATGACAGATTGAGAAATGTACGTTCGGATCGACGACTACGTTGACCCACGAATGTTTGTTGGTAAAGATCGGGAATTTGATGAGTTGGCGTACTCGGTACTTAGACGGGTAGGTCGGTCTTAAGGCGGCATACGTTCTGTCATCAATATTTCTTCTCTGGTCCTGACTCGGCGAGACCAAGGGTGGTGCGTTAAATGGTACCGCCGGCAAGGAGTTCGTTGAAGAGCCTTCGTCTGATCTTTCCTCCTCAATCGTGTCTAGATGTGGTACACGACTGGGGCCGGGAGTCGCATGATCAGTTTCAGGGCTCGGTGGATCAATTTGCGCCTCCGAATCGCTCCGTGGATCGGCGATTTCGGGCAGGTTGTGTTGTTGGTGACATTTACAACTACACGGATTAAAACGCTTACTTGTTATTAGGTCCACTAATTCTACTCGTTCTCTTTCCAGCTCTTGAATCCGGCGAACCAACGAGTTAACATTCGCGCTCTGTCGGGTAGTATCGTTCGATGCCGTTGAGCAGACATCAATGATCCCGGGAAGCAAGTTTCGGACTGGGAAATTCCCTTCTGTCTCTACTTCCGCTAAGATTTGTTGCGTGATGGGCGTGACCAATGTTTCAACGGGATGGAAATGATTTCCCACGCAACGCTTATAGAGCCGGTTGAGGTCCATGGAGCTGTACATATTTACAAACATGATTATCAATAAGGAAAACGAAAAGAAAAATATGTGGAAAGTTGATATGTACAAATACATTATATACATTATATACATTTTTAACGTATCAATTATTTACATATTTATTTACAATAATATAGTCGTGCCCCGGGTACGGGAAGGACGGGAAGAGATCAAGAAATAAAGTCTCGGGAGCACATAAGGATTTTGAACTATGTCGGGAAAGATGTCGGTTTAGGATCAGGAGTCTTAATGGTGGAGCAGCCTAGATTCTCGGGTCCCTGAGTTTCGTTAGGACTCATCCGAAAGATTAGGTTCCGGACGTTTTGAGTCTCCGTATGACCATCGTCAAGATCTTGGACGATGTAGCAGTTCGGCATTTTCTCCCCGACGACGCGAAATGGTCCTCTAGCTTTCCGGCAGAGCTTAGCCGAGATGTTGTGTAACTTCGAGGATACAGGAAAAGTCGCGACGTATACGTAATCACCAGGTCGGAGTTTCCTTCCTTTTTCGTTGAGGCGACCGTCACGATATTTTTGGTCGTCTTTGCGCCGATTAAAGACTCGGGTATACACCTGGTCGGCCTGGATAACGGGTGACGGGAGGTTCAGAGTATCGACCAATGGTTCGGAGACGGGAACTAAGTGTTGAACCGTGACAGGTGGGTATCCAGTTGTTCGAAGTTCCACCTCGTTGATCGTATTTTCGATATCTGGAAGCAGTTCGGCCCGTTTGCCCTGCTTCTCGGGAAGTACGTTCATCCGTATTAATTCCGCAATACGGGACATCCGTCTTTCGGCGACGTTGGCATTGGGCGAATGTGGCGAGACATGACGGATTCGTATCTGCTTTCGTTGCCAATGCTGGATCCACTCGTGACTCGTGAAACACGATGCATTGTCCGAGAGAATCGTTTCAGGTTTTCCTTCCTGCTCGATATAGCGTTCCAGCGCACGGATACTCGATTTGGTATCGGCACTCTTCACGGCGTAAAGTTTGGTATAGCCGCTAAACGCATCGGTAACGACGAGAATACGGTCGACGCCTCCTCGGCCTTTCGAGATGGGGCCAAAATGGTCGATCGACAAGACTTCACGTGGTCTCGTAGTTCGGATGTGTGCTGGTTCGAGACGAATGTTCGAAGGAGCATTTTTGCTAGTCGCGCAGATATGGCAGGATGAAACGATTTTCTCCACGAGAGATTTCACACTTGGGAATGTGAACGTTCGCAGGATGATGTTCGTGGTTTTGGAGATACCAACATGTCCATAATAAACGTGATAGTATTGGCATATCTCCTTTTGTAGCGGAAAAGGTACGATTACGCGTCAAATTCTGTCTCGTCCCAGGCGTTGAACGAGCCCATCGGCGATCCGGAACTGGTGCGGGAATTTCGTACGGAGATCGTAGATCTCGACATCAGCTTCTTGTGCCTGTCGCAAATTACGAAAGGTCTTTAGGAGATTAGGGCTCGGTTTTACCCCAAAGTGGTGAACACCCTTGTCCGGTGGTCTTTTGGTTTTCCGGGGAGTCTTGATTGGTGCGGGACTCAACGGGTTGGTCGTTTCTTTGTGGGTTTCATCCTCAAGCATGCTTGGACGATCTTCAGTTACCGGTATGTCGAGAGGTTTTCGATTAGTACAAATATCTGGAAATATCTCGACGATCTTTTGAATCAACTTGTTCAGCTTGTCTGGATCCGGGTTCCATTCTCTTATCGGTTCTGGCCGTGCGAGAAGATTTGGTGGTTTTCCCCCAGGTTGTTGCACGAGGTCGTGCCCCGGGTAAGACTTTTCCGCCGGATAGATTCGTTCGTCATGCCCCGGGTAGGGATCTTCCTCCGGAGATATTCGGCCGTCGTGCCCCGGGTACGGGAGGATACGTAGATGCGGGACACGCTCTTGGTTCTCGGCGGGTAGATCGTGTTTGTTGGCGCATGATGGACCAGTGTACGATACGACCGGTGGTGGTCGATGTTCGATCGGGATCTCGAATACTTCTCCCCGTGCTCGAATCATTACCCGATTTTCCGCAATATTAATGATTGCGAGAAAGTGGCTGATAAAGTCGCGTCCGAGTAGGCATACAGGAGCGAGATTTGTTCCAATCGTGAAATCATACTCAAAAACGTTGTGCGGTGGAGCGTTCTTAAAGGTAAATCGCAGTGTCACGTCAATTTCGGCGTCAAGAGGATCTCCGGTGGCGTTGACGAGGTCGCCATTATGCGTCGGTCGGGTAGGAAAGTGTATCCCCGAGTTGGCTTGTTTCATCTGATCGAACGCTGTCTTTGAGATGATAGACGACGGGGAACCGGTATCGAGTAGGGCGGATAGGACGTAATTCCCCACTTCGAGGTAGATGATACCGTTCGAGCACATCTTTCGGTACTTGGCGCTCCACGTCTGTTTAATCATGCTAACGATGGTCCGGTCTTGCTCGTTAGGTGACGGGGATACGTTCTTCTTTGATATCCACGGTCGTACTTCATTATCGAACAATTTCACGATTTCGGGATGAGCCTTCTCGGTCCACGCGAATGGGCATGCGAAACCGCGCGCGTCGATTTTACGATATTTGTCAAAGTTCAAACGTAGGTTCTTCTTCGGGATGGACTGGTTCCATCGCTGGATGCCAATGTATGGTCGAGGTGGTTCCGTTCGGGCCATGACGTCGAAGATCCGCATGACATAGGCTAGGCCACTCATTGCTTCTCTAAGGTCCCACAGCATCTTGTTGTAAAAGCAGATTCGGGACCAGAGATCATCGGGAAGATCTCCGTACGGTGGGAACATTTCGACGAATATAACCTTCTGGCACTTCGTTTTGTTGATTAAGTCTTCTACGAATGTCTTAAAGCTCGTTCGGAATGATCGTAGGTCAAGGTCTGACTTTTGCAAGTCGTTCACTCCAATCGCGAGGATTACGGAACTTGTTACTTCATGGAAGTGCGGCGACATCTCTTTCCGTAGTTTCTCGAGAGTCAGGTGTTGCATACAAGTAACGGCTCGACGAGGAAGAAAGGTTTTCGGGTCAGTCCCGAGTAGTGCGTTGGCTAGCTGCACAGCAATAACATCTCCGAGGATCGTGATAGTATCGTTTCTCAACACCCCAGGTAGACTAGGTTTCGCGATCGTATAGACTGCAGGTTGATCGTCTTCTTGGTCGTTGAGCGGAATACGAAACTCGCGAGGTGAAATGTTTTGTTCTTCACTGGGTGAAGTAGATTCGTGAAGTTCCTCCTCTTGATATTGATGTTCAAGGACGTTGACATTTCGACGGTTCGTTCTCAGTGGCGATGATGAACGGGTTTCTCGTGATGATTTATTCTGGCTGAGGCTACGTTTTAATTCAAGCCAGCGACTGATGATCATCACGGTGTCTGAGATCGTTTCGGGGTCGTCTCGATAGATCTCCGTTTTTAGATCGAGCGGCATACGTGAAGCTAATTCAGAAATAAGTTCTTCAGGATTCTGAAAGAAAGTGGTATCATTTAAGATGTAATACCATCTCTCCACCTCCTCTATTAGCTTCTCGTGTGGGATGTTTCTAAAATCTTTGGTCAAGAATTCGGAGTAATAGAAGTGCTTCTTTTTCGAGGACCAGTTGTTATCGAGAAACGTATTTACGAGATCGTCATATGTCATATCGGTGCGATATAACGAAGTCAGTCTTTTTCCACCCTGGGTCAGATGATTCTGAAAGCGCACCGCTCTTTCTTCGTCGTCCACGAAGCGGCCTATCGTAGTCTCGAACTGATCGACGTACTGCGGTGGAGTACGTTTGTCGTCGATCTGGTAGATCGGGCAATCGGCGAAATCTTTGGCCATCGATGGTAGCTTCGTGATAGTCGTAGACAATAGCGATTGAGAAGTAGAATTGGAACGTAATGTACGGTTACCAGTTCGTGGAGGTCGTTGTTGGATTGGATTCCGATCAGGTTGTAGGCGTTGATTCGGCGTTCGTTGTTCCGGAGCAGGTTTCGTTCCATCTGCGAAGGACACTCGTGAACTACGATCGGTAATCCCGGTAGACTGGGCGTTAGGGATCGAGAAAGTCGAGTTTAAACGTTCATCGGGTTCAACCTGTCGAGATCGTAACGTATGTTCAATTTGATCAGGGATTTCGTCGAGAATCTGTGCGCGGAACGTAGTCAGGAGTTGTTTAATTTCGATTTGGTTTGAAACTTTCTCCTGCTCTAGTTTCGCTTCGATGGTTTCGAATTTCGAGTCGGTTTTCGTTTGAATATTATGGAGCATTGTCTCCAGGTTCGACTGATTCGATGTTTGATTCTCGAGAATACGTCTCATCATCTCCTCCATCGTAGGGCTCGGCTGAGGAGTCGCCATCATACGCGAGGAACGAAGGACGTTTTCGTTAGTCGGAATTTCATTTCCTAGCTCGTCAAACTGTTTTTCGAAGTTTTCGTGAATGACGGTTCGAGACTTTGGATTACGAGACTGCGGAGGCTTATCAGACTCAGATTGGGATTGGGACATAAGACAATAATCGTTTATTTAACACAGAATTGGAATTATTAACTTACCCAAGTCGAGAAGTAATTAGATAATGCACGCGGGGCGTACAATGTTGGATGTACACGAGAAATTACGTGATACAAAACAGGCCAAATAATGACGAATTAATTTAAAAAAAAACAAAAAAAACAAGAATTTGGAGGTGACGAGCGAGTAATTACGAATCTCGTCGGGTTAATTTGGATACTGATTTTCACAAAAAGAAAGAAATGAGTATGAAAATCGGAAAAGAGAATCAAATAATTGATTATAAAACAAAAATACACGATAACAGAAAATAATACGAGTACTTGAGTTTTCGAGCACCGCGTGTCGGCAATTTAGATTTACCGCACGAGAACTTTCTGGGCTTTAGATGTTCCAGTTAGTTTTTCGGTGAAAAACGTGGCTCTCGGTGATTGCGCAGTCACTTCTCCGTAGATGTTGGACTCGTTTCCTTATCACGGAGCGACGACGTGGCACTTCCACTAGAGGGCGTTCCTGTTTCGCTTGATACGATGCACGGAAGAACGATTACGAGACGATCGATTAATCGGAGCACAGTACAACGTAAACAGAAAAATAATACAATTTAATACCGAAATTAGATGCTGATCGGGTTCCTAATAATGGGATCTTCCCGATCTCGGAGTCTCATTAGAGAAATTTAGAGTTCAGAAATTGAAGAAAATAGAAAGAGAAATCGCGAAAAGAAAAATAATCGAGAGTATTACGAAGCGGCGATTAAACACTTCGGAATAGAGTTTAAGAATTTGGAGTCTGACGTTACGAAGAGACGCAACGGCAGAAACAGAGAGAAAGAATCCGAAAGAAGAGAATCCTGATCTGAAGTTAATTCTCGGATAAAATTAACTCCATGAATTTTGATTCAGGGAAGTTGGACGCCACAGACTTTATAGCTGGGAAGTCTGAACTTGTAAGTGAGTTTTTAATAGAGTTGTACACTTTCGTTTGAACCTGAACTGTCCGTGACGTATGCTACAAACACAACTTTACGAGAAGGTGATTGAGATACCTCGCGGATATAGAACTAGGTGGTACCTTCGGAAGAATTGAAATACACGGTTAGGTTTTTCGGAGACGGTTGCTCGCCGAACACGATATCAGGTTTACGATTTCGTATTCGTGAGTATCCGTAGGATTCACTACAAGAAAGGATAACACAAGCCTCACGTTCTGGGTGCCAAAATTATATGTGGTTACCGAGAAATGGGTTGACGCACTTGGGAGATGGAGAACACCACACCCGCGTTGCTCACGACTAGCTCGAGCGATGAGTTTCACAGGGGGTTGGAGGACGGCTCTAGACTTGAGGATTACCCGCAGTAGTGATGAGGTAACTCAACGGGAGAGAGGTACCGAGGCATGGAAAGATCCCATTTAATTAGTAGCCCGATCTTATCCTAACCGGAGACTATAACTAAACGAGTAATCAAACCGGGAAACAACGATGACGTGTAGGTACGTTGATCCGCCTTGGTGGATTGATTCCGTCGAGTATACGGCGAGAGAGACGAGTAGATCGGGATTCGTGTAGTAAAGAGATTCACGTGCCACGCGGTCACCAAAGGACGGCGTGGGCTAACTGCAAGACAGCTACTTGAAAGACGAGAATAAACGTACAGCCGGCACTCCCTATGTAGATTCGACTCACGAGTATCACTCTAACAACAACTTCTTACAAAAGACGAACACGGAATATATTTAAGCTTTAAAATAGCGAAAAACGAAAAGAGAGACTACACTTCGAACCGATTCCAGAACACTCTCCCAAGGAAATGACGATCGGTCTACCTTTAGGGAAAAAGTGACGTCACGAGGTCAAGGAAAAATAACGGTAGGTGGAAAAGATTAGGAAAAAGGAAAAAGCAAGGAAAGACAAGTTAGAGGATTTTCCGATAGGTTCGTGACAGTGGAGTGAGTGAGAGTCACGGAATCTGGCTACCACACTGAGAACCTATAAGCAGTGCTACCACAACAGGGTTCGTTTACCAATGCTGCCACCTCAGGTTTGACGTCACAACGTCAAGTCGGAGACGAAGTTTTCGACATTCCCCCACATAGCCCACATACCCCAAGGGTGTTGTGTTGGCTATCGGGAGATTTGAATGGGCAGGTTCCAGGTTGTCATTTGCTTTGCTCGCATAACAGTTTTCTTAAGTAGATTGGGAGTTGTCAAAGGGACGTTCACATTGTACTTCCAGAGGAACTAAGTGTTTGATTGAGCGAATAAAGCTTTTCCCGTCACATTTGACTTGAGCAACAGCTTGTCGCTTGTCCAGAGATTCAATAAGCCCCATCCGCCAGTCAGTGCGCGGGCTTGAGGGTTCTTGCACCAATACCACATCCCCAATTTTAGGTGTGAATTTGGCAGAACCTTTCTTGACAGGGTGATCGACCAAATGTCTTTCACGCAGGGATAACAAATAGAGGTTGCGGAATGCCTCCCAATAAGCATCTAAGACTCTGTTAATTCTATGGTAGTTCTTTAATAATTGAGCCCCGGTGTCCGACATTCTTGGATGAGGCGTAGGAAAGAGTTCCACATTAACATTAGTGGGACCAAGTTTAAGAAAATCATTCGGTGTTAATGGTTTGACAACTTCTTCAGAAGAGACGTAGGTAAGGGGCCGACCATTGACAACATCGGCAACCTTAGCAATGACAGTACGCATTTCCTCAAAATTCAACAAGTGTGAACCATAAGATTTCTTTAAGCTGCGTTTGACAATGCCAATAAGTCTTTCATAGGCTCCCCCGAACCAGGGGGCATACTGTGGAATGAAATACCAAGCAACGCGATTTGTTGTTACAAATTCATTTATCTTATAGTCATTTATCTGCACCTTGATGCCAATTAATGGTTGTATGAAGGTGAATGTCGTCGCATTATCAGATATTATCAATTTTGGCACACGTCTAAGGGATGAGAATCTAAGTAGAGCAAGGAAGCAGTTATTACCAGTTAAGTCAGGTACTAATTCAAGATGTATAGCACGCGTCACAAGACAAGTGAAGATTAATACATGGGCTTCGGTCGAATCTCCTAAATGGTTTTTGATAAAGATTGGACCGAAATAGTCAATTCCTACATGTAGGAAGGGTGCTGCTTCAGCAACACGAACTTCAGGTAAAAGAGGCATGGGTGGAAGTTTGTAACTTCCGCCTTCATGTCTTCGACAAATAACACATTTATGAATAACAGATTTCACCAAAGAACGCGCTTTAACAATCCAAAACCGCTCTCTTATTTTTGCCAAGACATGGGATACACCAGCATGTTCTGTTTGGAAATGGATCATTCGTACATAACTGCTAGTTGCGGGACTTTCTCTTGGTAACAAAATTGGATGCGTTATTTCCCAGGGAAATTTAGCATAGGTTAATCGTCCTTTACAGCGAATTATTTCATCACTGAGTTTGACAATTTTGCCATTACCATCCTTTTCATCGGGATTCAAGAATAGATCGAGGTTGGTGGGAGGTCGTCTACCTTTGCGTAAAATGTTGTATTCCTTCTGGAAGTACTTACGCTGCAATTCGACAATTAACAATTTTTCTCCTAAACAAAAGGCTTGCATTTCAGAAATATGGAACGGTAATTTCCCGAGCAAGCAACTTGCTTTTATAATATTTCTCATTGCGCGCACGCGAGCATTCCACGATGCCAAATTTATCTCAATGCTATTGGTCATCAATGGCTCAATGACTTTAACACCTATCGCCAATACGTGTACACTAATTTCGTCTTTTGAAGAACAAATGTTGACATTTGGAGGGGGAACAGGCCATAGACGATCATGACATAACCAAGCTGGGCCCTTCCACCATAGTTCACACCTAGCGAGCAAGATGGGGGTCTTCCCCCGACTTGCGCAATCTGCAGGATTGTCTTGGGTAGGAACATAACGTAAGGTGATGTTTTTTGCTTCACGAAGTTCTGTTATACGATTCTGAATGAATGGTTGTAGGATTTCTGACGATTCATACCACTGTAAAATTGTGGTGGCGTCAGTCCATAGGGTAATACTTGTCAATTTCACATCTAACTGGGAGGCCACAAACAGAGCTGAGCGTTTGCCAATCACTGCAGCCATTAATTCTAACCTTGGAATTGTTAGAGCATTTTTCGGTGCCAATCGCACTTTGCCAAACACAAGACTGGACGCATATTGCGACTTTGCCACATTTTTATACACAACATAAACGCAACAGGCGTACGCTTTGTGTTTCACCAATATAAATGAAGAAAAACGGAATGATTCGGTTTATAACGTATACTGACAAAACGTGTTAACACATAGACGAGAGAATGATAACTACACGCTTAAACGAGATTTGCATACTAGGTAGGTATATTACGAAAAGATAATAGGTAATCGGAAAAGATAACGTTCGGACGCATACGACGAACATTCTCCCCCATTCGAAAGGGGGTCGATCGAACTTTCGAATTACGCTTTTACAACTCTTTGGGCTCAATTGGCAACTTAACTAAACTTTGGACGGATCTCACAAAGGACGACGTTGACGTCCTTATTTCTACGATTCGTGTTTGCCCCGACGCGTCGGGGAAGACCTTACTTACAATGGCCAGCGGCCACTGGGTGGGAGGCGCTTCGCCTCGGAGAAGAACAACATCACCGACGCAAAGGTCACGTTGTCTGGTGGACCATTTAGGCCTAGAATTCAGCTGCGCTAAGTAATTTTGACGCCATTGTCGCCAAAATGATCGTACAATTCCTTGCAGTTCTTCGCGACGGTGGAATAACGACGCGTCGTAAGTTTCGGGCTCCGCTTTGTCAAGCAGATTTGCGCCAATCAGGAAGTGTCCGGGTGTGATGATGTTGATGGCGTCAGGATTCTCTGTAGGCTTCCGCTGGTACAAGGGTCTTGAATTCATTATTGCTTCTATCTGCGTAAGTAGGGTTCCGAGCTGCTCCGCGGTGACGACTGAGCCTTTTGTAGCAGACGAGAGGTACTTCTTGCCAGCCTTCACCGCGGATTCCCAGATGCCGCCCTGATGCGGCGACCGAGGCGAAATAAATTTCCAAACGACTCCGAGCTTGGTGCCTATCGCGTTATTCGTGCCGACAAAGTTCGTGCCATTGTCGAAATATATCGAGTTCGGGATGCCTCGGCGAGCAACAAACCGTTGCAGCGCCGCTGTAAACGCGGTGGTTGAGAGATCGGACACGGTTTCGAGATGTACCGCACGGGTGGCTAGGCATACGAAAAACGCCGCGTAGTACTTTAGATGTTTCTGCGATCTGTGGTTGGTGCATTTCACCAGGAAATGGCCGCCTAGATCCACTCCGACGTGAGCGAATGGTCTGACGGCGGATGTACGTTCTTTGGGAAGCTGTCCCATCAGCTGACGGCCAACGATCCCCTTCAACCGCGTGCACCAAACACAGGCGTTGATTGTTTTCTTTACTAGCCGTATTAATCCGCCATGGATCCAGAACTGAGCCTGAATACGAGCTGTCACAAAGGACTGAGTGGCGTGAAACCGATCTTCGTGGGTATACCTCACCAACATTTCCGCTAGTGGCGAATTTGCGTGAAGTATAATCGGGTGCTTCGCATCGTGCGAAATATGCGCGTGGTTGAGGCGGCCTCCAACTCGCAGCAGATTCCAATCGTCGAGGTACGGGTCTAAAGCTTTCAACGAGCTGTTTTTTCCAACAGCTCCGTTCTTTTTCAACGCAGTGATGTCCAGTTCAAAAGAGCAAAACTGAGATAGTCGACAGACGAAATACTTTGCTTGCGTATATTCATCGGTTTCGGGATATCTCGCGGCATATAAAGATGATCTGCGGGCAAAAACGATGATTCTAACAACTATGCGAATCAGCTTTTCATAATCCGAGTACTTTCGCAAAAATGAGTCATCGGCTTTTTCAGTTTGTAGATTCATGTGGGATACCTTGCGAATCTCCGGGGGTTCGAAATCGGTCGAATGCTCTTCGAGCATTAATTGTTCTTCAACCAGCCAATTTGGCCCATATTGCCATAAACGGCTGTGAATCAGTGCATCCGTAGAAATGCCGCGGGTTACCAAATCAGCAGGGTTATTGGTCGTTTTCACATATCGCCAATTTTCATAGGGCAAAATCGACAAAATGCTCTCCACTCGGTTGTGGACAAAAACATGGAACTTGGTACTTGGCCCTTTTATCCAAGCCAGAACAGTGGTGGAATCGCAGTACGCCACTGCATTCTGGACATCGCAGTTCAACTGTTCGCACACTCGGCCTAACAGTCTCGCAAGAAGGTCGGCTCCAAGCAGCTCCAATCGGGGAATCGTCATCTCCTTTAGGCGGGCGACACGGGTTTTTGAACAAACCAACGTCGTTCTAATTTTTCCTTCTTCGTGGCTACGGAGATAAACAACAGCGCCGTATGCGCGGCTGCTCGCGTCACAAAATCCGACCACATCGAATTTCCGATTGGGTGACCAGAAATAGGATCGCGGCACCTCGAATTCACGCAATGCGCCTAAATCTTCATAATATGCGCGGAACAACCTGGCTAATTCATCAGAGACAGGTTGGTCCCATTCGCGCCCCTCTCGCCAGAGGTCTTGTAGGAACAACTTTGATCTAATGGTAACGGGTTGCGCGAAACCTAGAGGATCATAAATCCGTGCAACGAGAGAAGCGATAATCCTTTTGGTGAGGATCACGCCTTCGATATTTTCGGGTTTTACGTTTATGATGAAAGAGTCATTCTTCGGGCACCACTGCAACCCTAGAATTTTGGCAGCGCCAGAACTGGAGAACTGCAACGGTCTGAGTTCCTCAACGAGTGACGAATCTAAAGCGGCGAGAAATTCCGGCGAGTTCGACACATATTTCCTTAGGGGAAACTGCGCTAACTCAAGTGCTTCATGGATCATTGAGCGTTTCTTCAGTGCCGCATCAAGGGAGGTGGCGCCTGACAACAGGTCATCCATGTAGAACTCGGAAGCGACGGCTGTCGCGGCCTCGGGAGATTTGACATGTAATGATTCTGCAACCACTTGAAGGCACTTCGTTGCAATATATGCCGCGGGAGTAGTACCGTAAGTCAAGGTTGTTAGAAGATAAGTCTGGATCTTATCTTTCGGGTCGTCTCTCCACAATATCGCTTGAAGAGGCTGATCATCCGGGTGCACCGCTATCTGGCGATACATTTTGCTAATGTCGGCAGAGAACACGACGATATGCATCCTGAACCGCAACAACGTGTCGAATAGTTCTGGTTGTAAGACAGGACCATTAAACAATGCTTCATTTAACGAGATTCCCGAAGAATTCTTGGCTGAGGCGTTGAAAACAACGCGAAGTTTGGTCGTGGAACTTTCGGGCCTAAATACAGGAAGATGCGGGATATAATAACGAGGTTCTTCAGTGGTACACAGTTTCATGTGTCCCATGGCTCGGTATTCAGCCATGAAGTCGACGTACATTTTACGCGTTTCCTTGTCATAGAGTCTTTCAGACCGCAGCAACGCAGCGCGAGCGCGACAAAAGGTGTTCGCAAAGGGACGCGTGTTCTCTTTTAACGGGAGTCGGACTTGAAAACGTCCGTCAGGCAAACGCGTGAATGACGAATTAAAGTGAGCTTCGCTGAAGACGTGCTCCGCTTTATTCGTACTCCGGGGTTCTACATTCTCAATTTCCCAGAATTTTTCAAGAATGGCGTCGGTTTGATCACACTTTGTTGTCATCAAACAAGAGCGATGAGCCGCAAAATTTTCAAACGGACCACCTGCAATCCATCCAAACCGGGACTCTTCGAGGCACAGCTTTCCAAAATACTTTTTATTACCTAGCAGGATTTCATTCGCGAATTCTCCCCCAATGAGGAGATCAATACTTAGTGACGGGAGAGTTGCATCGGCTAGAGGCAACTTCGGACATAACGAGGTAAGCTTTTCTCGAACTTCGAGTAGGCTTTCATACGGTAAACGTTCTACCACATCAGCTTCAAACTGGATGCGATAGTTATTCAATCGGGACGAGACATCAAGCTCCGCGGAGAGATGCACATCATAGTCGTTCGGGTGCGCGGTAACGATCACAGAAGTACCACGTCGCGTGGCAAGATGGTGTCTTTCAATAAAGGACTTGGCTACAAGGTGTGCTTGGGAGCACGAATCGATGATTGCGCGAGCCTTCACAATCTTTGATGCAAGATGGACGTGGATTACCGCTGTTGGTAGTAAAACAATACCACTAGATTTAGACGCAGCGAGTGACGTCTTCGGGGAATCGGAGGTAGGTTTACTACCTTCATTGGACTCTTTTGGAGCAGCCTGGTTCTTGACATCAGCGTCCGGAAGATCATCTCGGTGTAACAGCGTATGATGTCCCTTGTGACATTGTCTGCAATGGGAGGAATTGCACTGTGCCGCTAAATGACCTTTACGTAGGCAATTCGAGCATAAACCCCTATCGCGAACTATCACCATCCTATCACCCACGTTCTTTTCCGTAAACGTAGGACATTGTGACAAATAATGTTCTTTTGCACACAATATGCATTTAATGCGGTTATACCTACTGCCAACGTTAGACGACGTCACCACCATTGATGACTTAACCTTGCTAGAAGTTTTCTCGTGAGGAGAGGTAAACACCGAGAACGATTTTTGGGAAATAGCTTTGGGTTTCGACGATTCTGCTGTCATTGACTCATACGCAAAACAACGGTTTTGTAAAAATTTCGACAGCGGTTCAAACGACGGGTAGGTAGACGTATCAAGGTAGCACGTTTCCCAGTCGGATCTAATTTTCTCGGGCAGTTTTTGAACGACAATATACGCGAAAAGTGGAGACATTTTGGGCACGTCGATTCCACAAACGGACAAACCGCACTCAATAGATTTTAGCTTATCGATCGATTCGCGAAGCGTAGCGTTCGTAATGGCAGGTAAAGATAGTAGAGTACGAAAATGCGAAGCAATGATCGCTCTTTTGTTAAAATATCGATCGAGTACGAACTGCCACGTTTGTTCATAAAGATCACCGTCCAATTCTACATCTTTCAACAGGTTCTTAGCTTCTCCTATCATAGCCTGTCGCAGAAAATATAACTTTTGTACAGGCTTTAGGTTCTCGTTATTATGGATCATCGCCTCGAACAACGATTTCCATTCGGTGAAGTTCCCGATATCCCCATCAAATTTGGGAACCGGGATATCGGGCAGCTTGACCATCGGGTTCAGCGGCAGTGAATCTATTTCGGATGGGCCTAGCGATCTCCGAGGCGAAGCGATCGCCTCTTTCGACTTAAACATAAAAGCACGCATTTGGGCTAATTTACCTTTCGCGGATGCATATGCTACCTTACGTGAAATATAATCGTCACTGATCCTGCTCTCAAGAACAGCAACTTCGTCAGCATTCTTACACTTAGAATAGTCGGTAATATCGAGAATATCGTTGATAACGGTTTCGAGTTTGTCCAATTCGGACTTCCAGGAATCGAGTAACGCTGCTGCTTTGCTGGTAACTTCTTCGGACGGGTTTTTGTTCAGCTCCTGCTCGCAGGCGTTCTTCATGACAGCAATCGCGCGACATATTACTCGACGCTGACGCTCTGAGCTCGGCAATGATGGCTCGTCAGTGGACATGGTTCAAGTATGTGAACAGTTTCGAAGTTCGGGATTAGTAACGTTCAATTGAACGTACTCGCTTTGGCGGACATAACTAAAAAATGTGGCTTACTTGAACCAACAATGCTGGAATTAATAACATCGGGCTCGGAGGACCATAGTGTTTCACCAATATAAATGAAGAAAAACGGAATGATTCGGTTTATAACGTATACTGACAAAACGTGTTAACACATAGACGAGAGAATGATAACTACACGCTTAAACGAGATTTGCATACTAGGTAGGTATATTACGAAAAGATAATAGGTAATCGGAAAAGATAACGTTCGGACGCATACGACGAACACTTTGATTGATGCGTCGCAGAACACATGCAAAGAGTATTCCCCAAGGTCGTTGAATTGCCAATAGCGCCTAGGAAATGGTAAGGACGCTATTTGCAAGGCATCATTACATAGTCGTAACCATTTGCCCTGCATGGCCTCAGGCAACACTTTGTTCCACTGATATTTTTCTTTCCAACATTCTCTAACAAAATCTTTCAATTCCAGGAGAAACAGGGACTAAATAATCCCAATGGATCATAAATTGAAGCCAAAAATCTTAACACATTCTGTTTTGTACCTAACGTTGGTAGATTTGAGTTCACCTTGCAGGCAAGCATGTCTGTTTCTATATTCCAATCCAAACCAAGGATCGAAATTTCCGTTTTCGAGAGAACTGGCTCACCAACATTTACTATATTGTGATCATTTTGGGTAACATCATTATTCATACAGTGCCAAGAGATTTCATTTGGAAATTTGCTTGCAACCATCTTATCATTAGAAGCCCAGTCGCGTAACTTCATTTTGATAGAACCTAGTTTGTCAGTTAAACACTCTTGTAAACATAAGGCTTCAGCCGGAGTTCGTACACTAGCTACAAAATTATCAACATAGAATTTATTTTGACAAAACTTCAAGGTGTCATTAAGAGGAGGCGTTGTAAGTAAATCTTGCAACACCATATTTAATAGAAATGGAGAGGCGTTAATTCCAAACGGTACTCTCGCAAATCTCAAGTACACCAAATTGTCATTACTTGCTGGGCGAGTAAAATCTTTTACCCACAAAAATCGAGTTGCATTTCGATCCAGTTCACTGAGACTTATTTGTAAATAAGCTTTCTCGATGTCGGCTGTCAAGCCCACACTAAATAATCTAAATTTGAGCAAAAGTCCTACAAGATTAGTTGTTAATTGCAAACCTGAGTGAATGAGATCATTCAAACTAACATTTGATTTTGTTTTCGCAGAGCCGTCATAGACAATTCGTATTTTTCCTTTCTGAGTGATCCATCTGTGTGGCAAATAATGGATTCTCTCCATTGTACCACAAGAGGTACCAAATTTCCTAACGACAGGAGCATATTCGATAATGCCAGATTGCAATTGTTCCCTCAACAAATTATCACCTAATTTTAACCTATCCACAGAGGTACTTTTCAGCAAGGCATTTAAGCGAGCATGTGCCATTCGAAAGTTTGAAGGCAAACGATTTCGAGAATCCTTCCATGGAAGCCGAACATTATATCGACCATCGGGATCAAGAAATGTTGTTTCTGAAAAAGTTTTTATCACATTATCAGTTATTGAATAGATTTGCGGTTTCTCAATACCGAGTGTTTCAAAAGACCACAGTCTTTCGATTTCACTCGAATTAAAGTTATCATCATCTGATGCATTGCCAGTCTCCGTTACAAGAGATTTGTCATTACCAAGTTGAATTGCCATTAAATTACACATTGTCAATGGTGTGTCTGACTGGGTCAACCTTCCCCCGACTGGTAACCAGCCGAAAAAGGACTGTAACAAAAGAAGATTCGAGTTTATCTTTCGAACGTGGTGTAAATCCATCAAGTCATAATACAAATCTAGGCCTATTAATATTTTTATTTGAGAACGGGTTAAACTAAACAATTCGTCATCGGCATAACGCAGGTGATGGGGTAACATTTGCAACAGAATTGTGGGAGGAGGACTCGTGTCCACTTCCCCCACAATACAAGGGGTGCTCATTAGGCGATACGAACGGGTACTATTAAATTGATTGCGAAGCGTTAGTGAGACTTCGACCGAGCTTACTCGTTCCGGCTCCTTTTCCATGAATCTGTAACAAGAGAGAAACACGTGCTTAGTGACTGGCAGACGTAGCTGTTTGACCACATCTTCCGTCACATAAGACACTTTGCTTCCGGAGTCAAAGATACCCTTGACTCGAAGATGGTCATTACCATTTCCATTGCTATTTCCATGACCATTGCCATTGTCATTTCCATAGCCATTGCCACTTCTGTGACCATTGCCATTTGATACAAAACAAGTAAAAGTGTGCATAAAAATATAATTATCATTCTTACCACTTTTAGGTTCAAAAGCTTTACGTTTGTCGTTTGCTTCGTGGGCAGTGTTTCCACTGCGTTTTTCCATTTGACAGAACACAATATGGTGACCAGTTTTGCCACATCGTTTGCAGACACAGGTAGGATGTCTGCACCCACTGGAAACATGCCCCTGCGCTAGACAGTTAAAACACCTTTTTAACTCTGCCAGCTTGGACCGGCGGTCACGCAGGTCCACCACCTTCCGGCAAGCTTCTGAGCTGTGGGTATTGCCACAGAAAATGCAGATTGGTTTTGACTTTGACTTATTTGGTGCTCCAGCAGCGATAAGAGTAGCCCCGATCATATTTGTGGCCGAGCCACTCTTGTTCTCCGTCTCACGGTGTAGTGCGAGATGTTCAACACATCCGATCTCAACCTCCAATGCGTCCAACAATTGCGGGATCGAATACTTAAAGCCCCCTCCAGCCTTGGCATCCGCGGTCTTAATGGCCGCCAGCAGCACATGCTCTGGAAACTTTTGTAGTATAAGCTTGCGCATGTGGGCGGTGTCATTTTTAATTTCGTCACCAAGGCTTTCGAGGTTGGCGGCAATACCTTTAATGGCATCCAAGGTTTGTCGCTGTTGCCGCGCATCAACGGCTGGCTTCAGGTCATCAAGCTCAGATAAATATATTGTTTGAAGAGCCGCTGGGTTATTATACCTTGCCATTAAGCTTTCCACAATGATGTCGTAATTAGTTCTGGTCAAGTTGATGGAACCAATATCGTTTCTGGCATCGCCCTTCAGACAGTCGCTCAGACATTTTACTTTTGTAGCTTGAGTATAAGCTGGGTTATCATGTATTGAGTTTGAGAACACGTCCCAAAACTGGAGCCACTTCCTCGGCTCGCCGTGAAAGGGCACTGGCTTCCATGTCAGTTTCATGTCGGTTGTGTTTTCACGGGTAGTGGCCGTAGGTACAGGGGACGTTGTCGTTGCGGCATACTTTGAAGCAAAGTCTAAAAATGCTTCTGCCATTTTCACGCTTGTTTTATACTTCTCAATGGCGCCCTGCATTCTGACTTGTGCCGCTTCGTCGCATTTCTCCGTTGGAATCAGTTCTAAATCTTCGATGTACGTTTTCAATAGGTCCACAGACCTCTCCACTTTCGCCCCTGCAGGGTCTTTGATAGCCGCTTCCAATGATGAATGAGCTTTCTCGGCCATTCGCAGAATTCGATCCATTGACTCAGCCAACTGCTGAGCAGACTGTTCATCTTCCTGTGATGGGAAGACAACACAGAAATTAAACAATTCCATCATCAACATTTATCATTGCCATGTATTGTCAACGCATAAATTCAACAGTTGATGAGTGTGCAGTCACCACAGATGACTCAACTAACAGCGAGGGCCCTCAATTAGATTATCATTACCAATTATTTTCCACTGCGGCAGATATTTCGGTGTGGGCACTGCCATTCCCCCACACCTAGTCGAGCACGGCTCACAACAAGCCTTATATGCTACCACAGTAATAGCACAGAAACAAAAACAATACCACTATTGCCTATGCAGGATTTGGGGTACCTATCAAAGTAGTCTCTCCCAATTTTTTTTCTGTGACAAACAATGTCAGCAGCAGATCCGTTAGCTTCTAAGAGCTGTGTCGGATATAGCTCGTGCACTTTTCATGCTCAAAGACTGTGGAGCACCGCACACACGAGCCAGTTGCCAATCATCCCCATATACAAGCTTCAGCCTCATACTGAGCAAGTACGTTTAGAATGCGCAAGGCCAAGAGAGAAGCGAAGAACAAAAAAAAAAAATCAGTATTGTTCTCATTAAGTTTTATTCAAATTTCATAACGTCCCATCTAGCCGGACACGCTAGAAAACATAGTTTTCTATGCTAACTGTCTGCATCCAGTCAGCACTGGGGTTAGGATGAGACAACATTATAAGTCATCGCCCATACAATGACATAAATGAAAAGCCTCAATCTACTCCCAACAAACTTAATTCTCGGGCAATAGCATTCGCGCAAGATGCCATCTCACAACTACCATTAGCATGCTTGGCCGGCAACAAGACTCATGAAGTGGTAGTCCGACATGAGTTTCACTCGACACAACAACAGTGGAAAATTTTGTCAAGTATGTTTAAAATTTTTCAATTGACAGTTTGCGATTGAACACTCATCTTTCAAATTTTCGTAAGAGCATTTTTCTGTAATGTTGTTTGGACTGACGAAGCACCTAAAGAGCTCTCAATGCATCCTCATTACCAAACACAAGGCAGTATCATTCCCGGGATTAAGTACAGAGTTTAAGCGTCGAGTCATGATTCAATATAATTTGTCGCAGCCCTTCCTTTCACCTAGTAACCGAGAAGCCTTGCCTTTCTCAGCTTGTAACTAGTTTAGAAGGCCGCACAGAACCAGAAGTGATAAAGACCACTAGTGATTAAAAAAAAAAAATTTCCAGCTCAAGCACATTGCTCAGCTTTATTTCAACAATGTTTCACGGGAGTCTAACCTCACTTTGTGAAACAACAAGACCGCACATTACAGAAGTGCTCAGTTATTGCCGATTCAGATAGTGAAATCACTATATCAACATCAGTTTGCCATTTGCCAATTTGTTAAAGTATCATTTATCATTCTAAAGAGGCCTGAGAAAACGTATAAAATAAAAAGAATAAAAAAAATTCTGGAACACATTTTATTTTCGTTCTTGGGTGGTTGTTTATATCCGTTGCACTACCACAAACATTATCCGAGATTCCCTAACGAGTGGTCCTACTTCTTAAATTTTTCTGAGTGGCGTTTCAAATTGTAACTCAAGAAATATAAATAATAATATTCTAAATAATTGAATGCACGAAAGGTCCCTAAATCTACCGGTAATTTCAAGGACAAACGAGCAAAACCACGCTCTGCTACCACTGAAGAAAAGTTGAGTCAAGATTTCGGTCATATGTCGTTTCGGCCAGCTGACCCAACATTACTTCACCGAGAGTGCACAGATAATATTTTATGTAAGCAAACTGCGTGCTGCAAGCTGGATCTAAGGATTTTATTCGAATCAAAAATGCACAGATATGAAAACACAAACAAGATCACGTGAACATTATGAAACATATGCGAATTGGTTTTACTAAGAATCCTTGGAAGAAATTCCGTCTTTAGATCCTCGATCTCGCGATCCAAATTCCTAATCAAAGTCATATAGATACACCAAGTCGTTCGACTCTCGATTTAACCAATGTTAAACTTCGTATGTTACGATAATTTATCCCGATAGCAGCGCTGGCAGCGTTCGACTGCCGTGAATTCAATGTAAACGTTGGGAGCCCTAACAAGGTTTTGCGTTTATCTCAATAACGATCGAGTTTTATGAAAAAGTGAAAAGAACAAAATTTATTCTACCTGTTATTTTCTATCAGGTAAGATCAGTTTCAAAATTTTACCCATAAAAATTTCGAATTTACTCGCATTTGATGGGAAATTCCAAGGTGAACAAATTTAGCTCTTTCCAATTTTTCATCAAAATTGATAGTTTTTGAGCTAATCCGCAAAAACTTAAAAATGTCCATATAAGCGCAATGCAACCAAAGGAGTTCAGCGATAGCAGCGCGCTGGCATGACGGCAGAACGCGGAAACGCGCTAGTCGTCTAACTTGGTGTATCTATATGACTTTGCTAATGGACAAATATTTAACAAGTCCATCAGTCTTCTGTATTAGAAGATGCGAGTACATAAAACTCATAACATCATGCTTCAAACGCCACCAGAAGACAACAGAGACCGAAGAAGTAGAGACCTTTCGAAAGTACATAATTTCGTAACCACATGGTATTAAGATTCAAGAACAATGAATTGTACTCACGTCGACATTCATGGCGCTTGTAGAAGTCATTTCTTTCACAGCAGCACAAATTTGCACAATTTTAAAATTGTAAAGAATATTAATTTGAAAGATTTGAAATTGCGAAAATTGTAAAGAATATTAATTTGAAAGATTTGAAAAAACGCGTTGTCGAATCACCTGAGAACCTATAAGCAGTGCTACCACAACAGGGTTCGTTTACCAATGCTGCCACCTCAGGTTTGACGTCACAACGTCAAGTCGGAGACGAAGTTTTCGACAGATGTTGACTTCGGCGTTGCTGTAAATTGGGAGCCAGGAAATCCATAATTAGTTGACCCAAAGTTGACCTATTAATTATTGTTCGGTGAGTGAGTTCAGTTATTCTTACAGATTATTTTTCATTAGTTCTTCAAAGTTAAAAAACGGGAACTGTGTTCACGAACTTCTTGTTTTGTTAATCTTGTAAGACACGATATTATACTGCATAGTTTCTTAGTGAGTATTTTTAAAATTTGATGACTTGAATGTTTTTTCAGTCTTGGAAGTGTGACTGACAATAAGATGGTAGAATATCTAATGAAGGAATCTAGTTACAGTTTGTTCTTTGTGTAACCAACAAATGAGACACGCTGCATTCAAACGGCCTACGAAAATTATTGTGAGTACGAGAATTTATACTCAGACCTTATGTAATTATAATTTTTTAAAGAAAATTCTCCGCAATAAGTGAATGTTTTTGTTAGGGCCGTTGAGTTGCTACTGCGTATTTTGTTCTTCTCTAACTTGAATGGATGTCTTCATGTTCAACTTTTCTCTGTGTACATACCAGAGCCGTGCACGATACGAGTATATGCTCATGTGGTATTCGATATCGTATCGCTTAAAACGATACCGAATAGTACTTGGACGATACCGAGTATACTTGATATTGCAGCAACAAAAGTAATCATTTTTGTGATATGGTATCGCCAATTACAAGTATCACTGATAAGGCATCACTACTGCACCTCTGCACCACCTAACCTACCCTAGGAACATGATGAAGATGAAACGCTCGCCCATAGATGAGTCATAATACAGCGCTAATCATAAAACGATTCCTGAACAAGTATACTTGGTATTGGTATCGTGAAACCGACTACCGAGTACGTAGTCGGTAGTCGCTCTGCAACAATACGTTACCCGTGTACCCTCTGGTACATAAGTAGAATCTGCATTAATTGCTTTGTTCTTAGTGGCGTTCTTTATAATTTAGACGGTAACTACTTTATATATCAGAACCTGATAGTAATCTTATTTGTGCCATGTTACAGGTATATACTTCATGAAGTACAACATTATTTTAATCTGGAACGATATGTGTGACGTGTTTGCAGAATTGTAGCACTCGCAAGTTTGCTCATTTTTATATAATACTACGCCTCTGACGGAGATACTCGATGTTAATTGTGAGTAATGGCATTCTGTTCTGTCAGTTTCATTATTTCTGTACACATTTTTACGCCACATTTCGTCTCATGCAAGGTCAAATCATTCGCATTCATCGTAGGATATTCTCATCTCTATTACTCCAGCGTTCTGGAAAAAGTTCTGTTCCTTCATTTGGTGAATAATATCCTTGTTCAGAACACAACGGTTTATCGAAGAACGATGCTCCTAATTCATGGAAAAATGTAATTTGTTTTCATTTTGTGTATAGCAAATCCAGTGCCGTATATCCCTGTCCACAATTAGTGGTCAATGAAACCCATACATTAGTTTTTTTTTTTAATTACATTGAAAGAAATTATATTGTCACACCTCTTCCGTTTTTATAGTAAAATTTTTAATTTGTGTTCTACTGTATTTGTATTTGTCATTCTACCATTCCATTTGCTAGATATTCGTTTAATTATTTCCTTTTGAAAAGATGAATTGGAAATAGAAACAATTTTAGAAAGAAGCATAGTTCATCGTTCATGTGTGCCTTTGTGACAGAAGCCGTATTTTCCTTTTAAAATATGAATGTAATCCTTCAAATGATTTTAATTGTTTTGAATATTATGAGAAATTACTACGTTTTCCCCCATTTCTATCTGTTGGATCTTAGTATCCAGTTGTATGTTACTGTGCAGCCAAAAGTACTTAAAGAAATTGTCACACAACAAGCGTTTTGAATATTGTGAGAAAAAATTTGTTTCCAATTAGTTAATGTCATGAACCCCGGCAAAAATGGATTGCAGGGAAATGGAAATGTGTAGGCCGTTATGATACCGTTTTTCCTTATTTGCTTATGTTTGTATGTTGCAGAACTGTATGCTGTATGTAGTATAAATTGTGACAGATCTGCCGTGTTGCTGCCTCTCTATGGTACTCGCTCAAACTTGACCCAATATGTGTTGGTGCTCTTATGCATTTGAAATTTCTGCTGATTTTCGTTTTCACGAATGACAATGATAGTATGTAGTTGAAGCTCTAAAATCTGCATTCATCTACTGACTTACTATGTTCCCTACTAACGTTGTATCTGTGATGCGTCGCTTTAAGTAACTTGTTTTTATTACGAACAACTCGCATCTATTCATTTTACTACGGATACTGTTTCGAATTGCACTAAAATATACCTTTTTTACAATTTTTCTCATGTACTTTTATCTCACTCGTACGTATGTAAAAGGAATACAACCAATTTTTTATTCTCTGTTTTGCGAATGAACACTGTACAATGAAAGTCAAAAAAGTGAAGAAAAATGTACGTCCATGTATCCTTTTGATCAGCTGTGAAAATCTCAATAAATTCACTCTTAAATTAGTTATGCCCCTATTTAACTTTTTCAAGAAAAAAGTGGTAATTTTACTGCATGGAAGGTACTGATTACTTCCACTGAAAACAAAAAAGAATTCAACACTTATATTGCTCAATAAAATGAAAAAAGAAAGAGCACGGTACTACTATTTATTACAATAAAAAAAATAACAGTACTGTAATAGATCGACAAATGGATACTTTCTGTTCACTGTTGACGCCTTACGACACAGGATTATGCAACTTGTTTTATATAGACGAGCATTATGTTGCTGAGTGTTTACGATGTAGGTGATGGACTTTGTTTTTGTTGTTATAGATACGTAAGGGGCTTCATGCAATAGGTGCCACTTCTGCGAATTACGAAACCAAAGTAAAATTCAAATTAATTAATTCTCTAGGGCAGGGGTGCAGGGTCATCAATGATTTATGATATGACTTATCAAATGAACGATGTTAACGTGGTCTCTCTCTCTCTCTCTCTCTCGAGCTCGATCACTCTAATGATGGCAATAAGACAATTTACTGATTTTGAACGGATATGAGGTGTCTGGCATTATTGAGTTCGAAAAGAAAGTCGAATTTTTAATCAATCAATTTTGATTTGGGCGACAAAGTCCTAATTTGGCCTTTGGCCTTTAACAAACAGGCGAACTTGACTCATGCATCTTTTGGTTACTGATTTAGAGAATTCTCAACAATTTTCTCATAGATAAAATTAACATAGGTAACTCAGAAAATCAATTAACATATCGAAATAACGAGGTTTCAGGGTATATCTACCAGATTTGAAAGCGGAAAATATTGGACTTTTATAGGATTTTTTATTGAACCACTTCATATGCTCAATCACAACTAAAAAAGTCACGTCCATGCAAAATTTTTATAATTTATTGATTTATTATTACCTAACTTTTTTTAATCGCTGAAAGAATGCTCTCTTTCCAAGAACTGACCCTTTCTCAAATAATGTATCCAGTCAAGTTTTCCACAACATAAAAAATATTACTACACATATTTTTTTATTTTTCAATTATTTTTATTGAACCAAAATTAAAATTATTTGACTTTTATTTGACTCCTTGGACCATTTTCCAAATGAACTTATATTGGATTTATTGGACCTATTGAACCGGTAGACACCTGGGTTAGTATATGTCGCTGAATTCTAAAACTCTATTAGATTTTTGATCTCTGATCCTGTTGGCATGTTAATTCCTAAGTTTTTTCTCTCCGAAGAAGTAAATTTGACTATGCCAAAAATTGGAAAAACTGAGTAT
Organism: Acanthococcus lagerstroemiae; assembly: GCA_031841125.1. Classification (NCBI taxonomy): domain Eukaryota; kingdom Metazoa; phylum Arthropoda; class Insecta; order Hemiptera; family Eriococcidae; genus Acanthococcus; species Acanthococcus lagerstroemiae. The sequence goes on along the minus strand of CM063106.1, from coordinate 11,777,487 downwards.
TGGAATATGGATTTTGCGATCGCAGGTTGCAGATTTCATTTGTTTAAAGACAAGAAAAAATGCATTTTTTTCATTGAGGAATGTGAAGGCAAAATTTTCTTCATTTTCCATAGGAAAAAAAGACTGAGTTCTTTTCCCGAAAGAGAGGGAGCAGGTCCATTGAATCCGCGAAATAGAGCGTCGATAGGTACTCTCAACGAAAGAAAAGCAAGTTTCACTTTCTTCAAAGAAAGTAGTGAAATTCACTTCATTCTTTCTTTCTGACTTAAATTTGTCTAAGTTTGTCCTGTAAATTACAGTAGTAGTCAAGCTTAAGGGTATCTGAATTTTGGCGTGTTTGTAATCGAATTTGGAATGGGGCGAATAAATTTTAACTCCCTAGAAAAAGGGCTGGAACGTTTCATATGTAAAAAATATCGTAAGTGTTCCGCCAACTAGAATATGAGAATTCACGAATTCAGCTAGATTCGTAAACATTGCAGTCATTCTGAGGAGATAATTAGTGCGTGCAGCGCAAGAATTTTGAAGAACGTATCAAACAATTGGAATAATTTGATGAAATGGAAAAATGGACCTTATTTAAAACCGTGAAAATCCAAATAAAGTGTTTAAGTAAATTAAGCACGATATAAGGAAAACTGTATTCACATTTTGGAAAAATAATCAAAGTTGTGGTAACGATTTTAAAGGGGAAAAAATTTTAATTTCGAAAAAATTCTACAAAATTTGAAAATTTAAATTAATTTGGTATCACTAATTAAATTTTAATATCATATAGGGAAATTCCGTTTGATTCGTGAAAAATTTCTTCAGTCATCCTATGAAAGATGAGCGATGAGTTATGACAAGAATTTTGATTAAATAAAATTAAAAATATTGAAGTTCGAATAATTTAATAGAATAGAAAATTATGTCGTGACTTTTCACATAACTGGTATTTAGAATGGACGATTCATAGAAAATAATTGTGTTCCTGTCAGAAAAAATAATCAGAAAGTCAGGATGAAAAGAAGGGGAAAAATAGGGAAAATTTGAAAAATTTCAAGACATTGAACATAATATGTTAGTTTGATATTGTCAATCTTTGAACAATTCGGGTACGAAAATCGAGAAAGATATATGGAAAGATCTGAGTAAAAATTTTTAAGAATAAAACATTTGAGGATTCGAAAAATTCATGAAAATAGACCTGATTTGATATAAATCTTCAATCAAATGGGTAAGGAAAATTTGCCTTGATTCGTTGAAAATTGCAGTCACTCAGGGAAAGTAATGAATGAGTTCTAACAAAAGTTCTGAAGAAAAAATCGCGAAATTCGAATGATTTTACAATGTGGTAAATTTCAATAATTATCTCGTATGCAGACATTAAGAAAGATTTGTGGGAAACTACAAAAATAATCAAAGGGTTAGGATACGCAAATTGAAAAAGAAAAGATGGTACCTAAATTTGAAAATGCTGGTAAAAGTGAAAACAGAACTCAATTTGATATTATGAGACTGTAAAGAACTCGTATGCAAAAATTAAGGCAGTTCAGGGAAATTGTAGTCCGAGTGATCAAAGAAAACAATAATTTTGATGTAAAAAATCTCAATGGGGTCGATATGAAATATCAAATTAATTGAATATCAGAAGATTTCACTACTTGTATACGAAAATTCGTAAAAAATTGGGCTTGTTAAAAAAGTATTAAAAATTCTATATGAAAAATGGAGTTGAAAACTGAACACAATTCGATATCATGAGAGTCTGTCTCATACCAATTTTCGACATGATTCGCAATCGTAGGGATTCTGGGGGAATGTGGACAATATTCAAATCCTTCAAGGCTTAGAAATTAAATGCCGTTGCAGAAAATTTTACCGAAAAATTAAATCCTGATAGAACCTTATTTTTTATTCTGAATATTTTTATCTGCTCTTTTTAGAGACCATAATGGGCAGTACTAAAAATTTTTCTGGTTGTTCCAACCAAAACAACTGTGCATACGTAGGTTCAAAAGTTTGTTTATTAAAAGAAAATTAGTAAAAATTATGAACGAATACAAAAATGAAAACATTCGAAACTAAGCACTTAATAAAGTTCAAGGTTAAACAGCTGAAGCGAGAGCGCATAATTTTTTAACTCGCTGGTTTCTTCCAATTTTTTTTTTTGGTGGGGGGGGGGGGGAGGAGGGGGGATTTTTTGCCGTGGATGATTTTTTTTAAATCATCGAGTCAAAGGACAAATTTTTCACATAAATTTTATTTTTATTTTTTTATTTACTAAAAGAGGAAAATTAACTACCTTTTATATTCGACAAAAGGTAAAGATGATTTTGCTACTAATTTTTTCATTTTTCCTTTTCGGATTTTTTTTTTTTATATTACAATTTTATCCTCTATTATGTGAGTTTTGTTTTTATTGCATTTTATCATAATTCTCTTCTGATTTTTCTTTATTATTTGTTAGTTATTTATTATGTTAATTATTATAGATAATTATGCCTTTCTCCATATTAGTTTAATTGTACCATTAACTTGCCTTTGTTATTTATATTTTGTATACGGGTACCTAGTAACACATTTTGTTTTGTAATATGACTGGACGCTAAAGACCAAGATGTCGGGCGTCGTTAAATAACAAATAAATGATGATTCTTTCGAATTTTCAATTCTTTCCTTTTCAAATTGAATTTGTCCAAGTCCGTCCTGTAAATTACAGTAGTAGCTACGCTGAAGGGTACCTGAATTTTGGCGTGTTCGTAATCGAATTTGGAATAAGAGCAGTGGTCTAGTACTGGGGCGAATAAATTTCAACTCCCTAAAAAAAGGGCCGGGATGTCTCATCGTTAACATTCCAAGTTAAATGGTACGAGGCTCTTAAGATTGGCTATTTTCGTACCTAAAGTAAAATAAAATATTGATAAGAAAATCGCATCTTCCATCTTCTAAACAAGCAGATTTTTTTGCGTTAAAAATTGTTTTTTATCATTAGTAATAAAGAAAGGATGTTTTTTTCTTCTTAATTTTTATTCAAAGATAATTTTATTTTGCTTCACTTTTTTTTCTCTTCTAGAATCCGACAAAAAATTTTCTTTTAATCAAAATTTTTCTTTTCTCTTTTGATGGTGTGTCGCGTACACTAAAATTCAGATACTCGTCAGCATGACTACTGCTATAATTCATTAGTCAGACTTGGACAAATTCAAATTGCAGAGGAAAGAATTGAATAATCAAAAGGAAAATCGAAATAGGATTATGATCAAATGGATCAAAAACCAAAGACTCGCGGAATAGGTGGTCGATTACCAAAGCCCAACCAAACAGGATACAAGTGACACACCAAAAAATGTTGAAAAGTGTGCTCGAAATATAAATTTTGAATAAGAATTTTATAGGGGAAACATCTTGAAAGTCAAATAATTCGACAAAATGGAAAATTAAATCTGATTTACCACCAAGTGTCTCACTAAAAAAATGTATGTAAGAAATCTGTGTACATTTCATGTAAAATTGTATTTACCTGAAAAATACAAATAATAATAGTAATAATAATAATGAAAGGATTGAGATAAAATGGGAAGAAAAATAGAAATGAAAAATGTGAGAAATTCGACAAAATTGGAAATAACTTGTATACGAAAATTTTATAAGATTCATTATCTAATAGCTGTAGTCACGCCCTGGAAAATGATATATCAAAGACTTATGACAACAATTTTTGGAGAATAAAAAAATCTTAAAACACGAAAATTTGAGATAGTTGAAAATCAACCTAGTCTGATAGTATTCAGTTTGCCGATTTACAGGAAATTGTAGTCGTCCTGAAGAAATAATCAGTGAGTCTTGAAGAAAAAAACTCTTATAATAGGAATAATTCTACAAAATGGGAAAATTGACCTCATGTAGGAAAATTGTAATCATATTTTAGAAAAATAATCACGGTTATGACCACGATTTTGAAGAAAGAAAAACTCAAGTATCATGAATTGGAAAATTTAAATTAATTTGATATCACTAGTTCAATTTCATTTCGTATAGGAAAATTTAGTCTGATTCGCGTGAGATTTCAGTCATTCTGTAAAAAGATGAGTCAGATATGAAAAGAATTTTGACGAAATAAAAAATATTGAAATTCAAATAATTTAACAGAATAGAAAAATGTGTTCATTCAGAAAAATTAATCAGAAAGTCAGGATAAAAATAACGGAAAAAAAGGGAAAATTTAAAAAAATTGAAGAAATTGAACATAAGTTGGTTCGATATCGTCAGTCTCCGAACAATTCGGGTACGAATATTGAGAAAGATTTCTAGAAAAATCTGCTCGCATTCGAGATAGATGATAATAAAAATGTTGAAAAATAAAATATCTTAGAATTCGAAAAATTCATAAAAACGGACTTGATTTGATATAACTCTTCAATCAAATAGAATAGAGAAATTCAGCTTGATTCGTTGAAAATTGCAGTCACTCAGGGAAAGCCATAAATGAGTTCTATCAAAAATTTTGAAGAAACAAATCGCGAAATTCAAATAATTTTGCAGAGTGAAAAAGTAAACCAAATTGAATATTACCTCGTATACAGACGTTGAGTAAGATTTGGGGGAAAATACAAAATTAATCAAAGGGACAGGATAAGCATGATATATAAAAAGAAACAATGGCAAATTTGAAAATGTTAACAATAGTGAAAACCGATTTTAATTTGGTATTATGAGTCTTTAAAGAACTTGTACACAAAAATTAAGGCAGTTCGTGAAAAATTATAATTTTGATGGAAAATATCTCAAATTTTGAAAAATGGGATAGATAAAAAAATTCAAATTTATTTAATATCAGAATATTTCATTACTTGAGTAGGAAAATTCGAAGAAAATTGGACTCTTGTGACAAAAATATTAAAGAATCAATCTCATTGGGGGGGGGGGGGGGAGATTTTTGTTATGGATGATTATTTTTAGAAATTTTTAGCCAATGGACAAATTTCTTCGCATCAAAAAACAATTTTCTTTTTTTATTGACATCGAAGGGGTGGCTTTTATTTTATTTTATTCAGAGAGAAAAACTAAATACATACCTACTTTTAAAAAAAGTGCTTTGGCCTATAGCTTTTTTAATTTTCTATTTTAAATTATTTTATTTTGGATTACGATTATATCTCCCATTTTGTGAGTTTTAGTTTCTAGTGCATTCCATCATAATCTTCTATTGATTTTTCAATTGTTTCCTTTGTAACTTGAAATGTTGTAATTTTAAGCAGTTACCACATACGTATTTCTACAATGCATATTATTTTCAACTGCTTAATTTGATTATTAATGTAGCAAAAATATACGCGTTCTATTAAAAGCAAAGTTTGTTATTTTCTATAGATGGCGGTACCTATTTATAAAGAAACTATGCACTCGTGCTTTACTTATATCATATACCTACTGGGTGTCTGCTAACGGCAATAAGATTTCGATTTAAAAAAAATTATCCTTAAAACTGGAGGTGCTATCGGAAGACGGTAATTAAAGAATAACAAGTTTGATTCACATTTTGCACTACAAATTATTGGTTTACAATTTCAAGTTCACCAGTGAATGCTTCTAGAAAACCACAGGAACCTGCTATTTTTGGTTAATTTTCACCGTTGCAACAGTTTGAAAATTATGGCACCACGATCCAATTTTCAATTTGGAAATTACAAGAATTGTAGCCCCTACAATACCAGAAGTTGACCACCGTAATTGGCTGAACCAGCTGTGAGTGGGGGCTTACATACAAAATAAATAAATAATGTTTACTGGTGGTACATTTATTCGCGTTAAATCAATATTTGTTTGAGAAAATTTTGATCAAAATCATAAATTTTGTAATCTGTGCTTCCCCATACCCCACGAATTTTCAGAATAGAGCACGTTCCTACATGAAGTTTATCGTTTATGAGGACTACTAATTATCAAAACAGGTTAAGCACTAATCACTACACCGTGTTACTAATATTATTAGGTGCGATTCGGAAATTAAAGTTCAAATTCTCTATGAAATCCCGAAAAACATGCAACCTTACTTTTCTCCTGTTCACTTTTTGGGTTTATGTTTCATAACCATAATGCACAACACTACTCAGCGTTTTTCAAATAGTCTCCTTCATTATTTCGAATAACATTTCCAGCAGAATCACTTTCTGACCCCTCAGAATAGACAGTGGCATTGCACGCAATTACAAAAAAAAAAAAAAAATCACGATAAGTAATTCGAGTTTATGTATACGTACGTGGGTTAGTCACCAGATACGATTGCAAATGTTCATTAATATGCGACATTGTACTCTAAGAGTTTGTATACATACTACATTCATTTTAACAAACTTTGAAGTAGGAGTTTATTCGTCTCAATATTAAATACATCCACATGAAAGTAGAGATGTATCTTTCACACAATTTCATTTGCATGACGTGGAACTGGGAATTCCAGTTTTACAATACATGAACTGTTCACAGTACAAATATTACTAAAAAAAAAAAATCATAAAAAATGCGGCGAAGCTCATATTTATTGAACTATTATGCACTGCATGGTTAGAAATCTGTTATTAAGTGACTATCCTCCTCTTAATGAAGAAAGCCTTGTCTCGAGCGTCTCACGCCGAACCTGAGAATTCGCATATTTGAGCATGGTGACAGAGATATTGAAGGGGACGATCCCGTTCTCTTCTGCTGAAAAACGACATACACCGAAAACAGGCGCATTGACATAAGGACTCCAAAATCCTAGAACTAAAAGATTGTAATAATGTTAAATATTTCTTAAAAACCAAATAAATAGGCCTAAGTGACACTCAATACAGTATCATCATTTCTACCAGTGAGACTTGAAAGGCTGTAAATCTGACTGAAAACAGATCGCTGTTCACTGATCATGGTCATCATACATCTTGCATTGGGAGTGTAATTCTGAAATGTGTACAAATAACCGATTAGTGGAAATAATGCGGGCGTCTAAATAAAACCTACATATAACTGAATTTTACTTGAATTGTGGTACATTCAATACGAAACAGGCGATGTTAAAACAGTTTTCCCGTGATATATTCTAAACTATACAGCAACTGACAGTTTCACAAACATAAAAATCATCAGTTTCATACTCACCAACAGAAACGTTCAATAAAATCCCAGATCATCATTACTCTCAATACTGGCTCCCGGAGGAATGTAAATATTGAGAACCCGGCGACCAAATGTAAATATTTCAATTGGTGTGTTCACATGTATGCAACAGATTTAATAACGAGTTTTGTAATAATTAATAATAAACTTCGAAGAATTCGTTTTCAGATAGTTTTAACCGGAATACAAAAATCTCACCAGAAATCTGACAATTCTGTCCCTTGTCAGCTATTCCTTTTTTACAGTCTACTTCTATATTTTTTATTCTGTGACTATGCGAATCTATGACATGAGTGTAAACTGTCTTTGAAGCCTAAAGCCCTAAAGCGTCTTAGCGTTCTTTTCACCTACTCTACTTCCTGGGCGGAAAGGGAGGAAGGCTCAGAGTCCAAATTATTTTCCATTGGTCCACATTGAATTTAATTTCAAAAGGAAAAGGGCTTACAATTATAAATGAGCATGATCTGATCTTTTTTAGAAAGATTTTTGATCTAATCTAAGATCTTTTTTGGTTCGTGATCTTTGATCTTGATCTAGATCATTTCAAACGTGATCTTGCCCATCTCTGCGCCAAGGTAGCGCGCACACACGGGGGTAAGCTGATTTAGACACATTAAAACTGCAGTAAGATTCGTTGAGACATGATTCAGTTGAAACTCATTTGGACTGATTAGGACTTCTAGAAATTATTCTAATTTCGGTAATAAATTCGTTTGAACTCACATAGGACTGATTTGGACTTCTGAGATTCATTCTAACTTTATTAAAACGCGTCCACTTTTTGAGGGTGATTCAAGCTTCTAAGATCCATTCTCTGTTCATCAGTTTGTCTCCGTACTTCGTTTAACTCTCAAATTATGTTGGTATTATTCGTTGAGTCACAGGCTGACTCTGCTGAGACTTTTAGAGGAAAATGGGTCACTTGTGAAGGAATTTTCATTTTCACCATCAATGAGGAAACAATTTGCAGCACGAATCGTTCAAAACTTCCGGAGTAATTCTCCATTTTCTCGAATACCTACTCTCTTAATTACTACCATAAGATCCGGCCACTGATGGGATACTCGAAAGGGTAGTTTCCGGGGTCGGGGTTGCGGTGTCTCAGGGGCCACTTTGGCATGCGTACATCGCCATGCGTCCCACCTCACCAATCACTACCATAAGAGCATGAAGTGATCCAAATTCCCTTGGAAAGGGGAGAAGAACTATTTTAAGTCTTACTCTGAAGTGCACCTCCTAGGATTGCCTCCTGGATCCGCCACTGTTACTCAGGCGGCTCGCGAATTCTACGAAATGAAAATCAGTGTATGACATTAAAGCCCACTGTTTTCTTTATTATACATTGTGTTGTTTTTTTCTCAGGTTACCCGAACGGTTGTGTTTCGCCGACTGTGCTGAAAGGTCACACTATATTAACCGAAGATCTGCAACTCTCCGAAACAGGATCGAACAGCGATTGACCCTCGGGATACCGGATGTTTCAATTAATTAAATAATACGTTTTCAGTTCAAAATTGCCATTTTCAAAGGAGCCACCTTTGACTTTTCTTAGTTGCTCTTTTCTATAAAATGTTTTCCTTTCTTTTCGTTTCCTGTCTATTTTGTCATTACCGACGCGAAACAAAGTGATAGTATGATAATATTGTTGGGAATGCGAAATGATTCGAAATTACGGAACAAGGAGTCTGACGATACGAGCCCATTTGTTTGCCAAATTTGCGAGAGGGAGAATGTGAAAATGCATTCGATGGCGAATATTCGCTCATGCATCGGAAACGATTCACCGTCTAACGAGTTTTAACCAGTTTGCTCATTTCAGTTGTTTTTTTTATACTCGCCATTTTATGCGATGGGATTACAATATCGAAGCTATTTCGAACTTGTTTTTGGTCTTTCTGTTCAATTCGTCACACCTCTTTTGTCCCCGATAAATAATTTGAATACGGTTGCCCTGTAGTTGCCTTGTAGAATAGGGTAACTGTTGCCGTTTTAGGGCAACTACAGGGTAACCACGCTGAAGGACCGCCCACTTTTATAAGTTGCCTCATATTCTCCAGCAAACTTCACTGTGGCCCGTTGGTTGCCCGTTGGTTGCCCTTTGGTTGCTCTTGGTTGCTCATTGGTTGCCTTTCGGTTAAACAGTTTTTATTGTACAACTTTGTCCAGTATTTCCGAGATACGAGTGTTGCGTGAAAGATTGCTGAAATTGTATTTCATACGTTATTAAAAGTGAAAAAGCGAAGCAATTTGAAGTATAGTCAGATTCTACACCGTTGCCGTTCGAAGAAGTGAGTACAAGTACGACGTACATGCTAAACGTAATACGTTTTCCGTATATATTTCTGTGTACCTACGAAACGTGTAACAGCATAGCATTATAGAGTGACAGGTATCAGAGGATTGTGCATGGTGCATTCTTAGGGTGCATTCATGCCGGACTGAATCAGAAAATTCCGCTGATTTTTTTAGTCGTGGATCACACGGAATTTGCACCAGATATCGCATATTTGGCTTGATCAAATTGCAATGCTTCGTTGCAGATATTCAAAAACGGCAGAAGCCATTAAAGCAGCAGAGGTTAGAATCAAAAGTGACATTATTCGCCAGAAAATGTTTTCAGAAACTGAGAAAAACTGATGGGATTTACTGCGCGTGGCCTGGGGCGGTTTCTCCTACTAATATGGTAGGCAGGCAACTCACAAAACGTACGTGACAAACATTTTCATGTTCCGTTACCGTCAGGAACGCTCACTAACCCATTTCAAATGAAAATTGGATAAAGTCACTTTTGATTCTCATCTCCTCAATTACTCAACAACGACACATCGAACCGTACGCTCATTACTCGTATTTTTGCAATGATATGGTGTAATCAATGCCCCTCTACCATCGCCTAGAATGCATATCTTGCTATTTCGCACACAATAATGTGTGAAAGAGGAGAGTTCGAAAGTTCAGAAACCATTCACATCTCAAAATCAATAATTTAGCCATAAGGTCTACTCCTTCAGAGCCGGTCACATATTATTCTTTATATTTCAAATGTCAATTCTATTCAATAATATGTAACTGTATAGCTGTATGCTGACGCAGCCATTCATTATCCTATTTTTAATAATGTATACGGGTCATTCTACCGAAACCTTGTTACTTTTGTCCCAGATAGATATCTGGCAATGTATAAACAATAGGGTCCTCTAATACTGTATAAACTCAGAGGATAAATTATTGTATCTTTTTTATTAATTTGAAGTATCGTGCCCCTACCCCTTTTGGAAATCTCATTGAAATGCTGAAAAATCCCTTCGACATAATTGTCCTTCCCCATGGATTGGACTTCAAAAAATTTTTTGTAAATATTATCTCTGCGTGTTTGGATAAACTGATGCGTGTGTACAGTTTTTGTGAGTACAGTGAACAAGTTGGTAATGCAGTATGTGTTTTAGACTCGATCAGAATCAATGCAGCCATATTTGAAAACGTGTCTCTCACTTTTTTGTCCTTCACCGTGGTCAAATTTGAACCAGTCAGAAAACAGACACAGAACAAATATTTCTGAAAAAGGATGCTGTGGGTGGAAGGAAAACTGAGTAATTATTAAGGTAAGAAAGCGAGAAAACATTTTGTCTAGTCCAGTTTAGTGCAGTGAAAATGCAGTCAGCCACAGAAAAATATTTCAAACTAATCAGAAGTTGAATAAACCACAAAACGAGAAAAAACAACGAAAATCCGGATTTTTCCCAAACTTTCCGAACATTATTCAAAAATTCAGATATTTTTTACCAAAGGTCGATCAATCCGGAGATTGACTAGAAAATCCGGAGCACCTGGCAGCACTGATACGAGTTCATTGATGTGCGTGTGGAAGAGTACGTGCGTATTCACAGTACACGGGCGCGCGTTCGCGTAGGAACTTCTTTCTATAGCCAACAGTTCCTTCAACGTGGGCTGCCATTCCTTCAGCGTAGTGGTCTTATCATTTTGAGCCCCCTCTGTCTCCTCCCCTAGGAAGTATGCCATTGGTTCAACCTCATAAATACGTTCTATTATTATGCATATAAATGATTTCGATGAAGAAACAAGTAATAATGTTTTGTCTTTTTTTTTGTCTTTTTTTTTTAAACAAAAAAAGCATGAATTATCAAGGTTTCGGTAGAATGACCCATATATATAAGAGATACCTCATTTTAATTTCCTTTGAGGATTTTTATTGGATTACATCCTCATTCCCTTCTTTTACATAATATATATTCAATCTTGTTTTTCAGTTAATATAGCCTTTCACTTTTACACTTGTATTCCATTTTGTCACCTGTGATATAAGTGAGTGTGTCTTCATGGGGGAGTAGTACTGAATTGAGGACATCCTGGGAACCGCAGGGCAACAAGAGGACAATTCAGAAGGGCAACTGAGAAGGCAACCACGGGGCAACAAGAGGGCAACTGAGAAGGCAACCATGGAGCAATAAGAGGGCAATCTGGAAGGGCAACCACTGGGCAACAAGAGAGCAATCCAGAAGGGCAACCACCGGGCAACCAGAGGGCAATCCAGAAGAGCAACTGAGAGAGCAACCATGGGGCAATAAGAGGGCAATCCAGAAGGGCAACCGATAGGGCAACCATGGGGCAATCTGAAAAGGCAACTCAGATGGCAACTTGAGGGCAACATGTTGCCCTTTTACGCAATGGTAAAATGGTGCGTTCTGATTGGGCGGTGCTGGAGTGCTGGAGGGCAATTACAGGGCAACCAGTTGCCTTTTGCAGGGCAATAAGTCCGGGGCAATTTCAGGGCAACCAAATTCTTTATCGGGTCGTCAGCACGACTAGAATCATTTTGTATTTTCAAATACATGTGTTTATATGTTCCTCGTTGTGAATACTAAGTTCGTTTTTTTTGTTTTTCGATTTGTAATTTCAAGGAAATTACGCACTTCGAATTAGAGAATGTGTCGCTTTGTAGGAATATACGTAATATGTTGTGCATTATCCGATCAGGTATACATCGCCTCTGTACATTTTTTTAATTTTTATTACACTTCAGTCGTGTTTCAATATTAGTTATTTATTCCGACTTTTTCGATTTTTTAATTTCACCTCTTTCATTTGAAAGAATTAAGGCCTAATTAGAAAAAAGAAAAGAAGATCATTTATTTCGTTAAGAGAAACGTGTATGTTTACCCGCGAAACTTTCGATCAGAAAATTGTACGCACCGAGCGTATCTTCGATTTATTGTGTACTTTTAAGACTGAAACATTTATTGAATATATTTTATAAAAACGTAAAAAAAAAATCCAAGTTGTTTTTCATCATTTCAGCTGTGGTTTCTTCTGGGCTCGCTAGCCCAAAACAGAGACTTAATTCGGGCTGAGCAGCGCTAGTATCGCGCACAACGAAAGCGCGACGATTGATAATCGGCGCGGGTGGTGGGCGGAAGCTTTCTTTAAATCGCGATTTTTATGAAAGAAGGTAACATAAAGGAAATTTTACGCTCTACAAATTTTGTTCTCTTAATTTTTCCGCGAAATGGCTTCATTCTCGACTTATTTTGAGATAACTCAATTAACATTCAAGTACGAAAATCATCCTGATCCCGTTTTCAGTTTTGCCGATTCTGGCGCATGCTCGACCCGAATTGCATCCCAGGAAAATGAGGTATCAACTGGGACTTCTTCCCAAACTGATGCGCTGGATATATACCGGTGTAATACGTACCAGAATCACATATACAGCAGTTGTGTAGTGGGGCCTGGTCCACCTGGTCAAAGTCAGAGAAGAACTGGGCCACCTGCAAAGGCTCGCGCGGGTGATGACAACGGGGACAATGAGAACGATGCCGCCGAAAGCACTTGAACAGCTCCTAAACCTGCCACCGCTTCGCAGTGCTATAAAAGCAGCTACGATAATGAGGGCGTATCGTCTGGGCCAACTAAACCTTCGGGCCCAAGAAACAGGCCACAAAAGGATATGGGAGATAGCGGGGACGATGGACACATGTTTTGGGATGCTGAGGGACAGAGTCGCGGTGGAACACTTCTTTGACAAGCCATACCGTGCAATAATAGCAATAATACCCACACGGGAGGCATGGGGAAAAGAGGTGGTGGTTAAGCATTCTAAGAAAAGAGGAACATGCGTGGTTTACAGATGCCTCAAAGAATAACCAAAAGGTACAGGAATCGGCAAAAGGCGCTGACAACTATTCAATGGCACTGTGTGATCGCATCACTACCCACCAAGCAGAGGTGAAGGAGATCATGGTGGCCACTGATAGAAACCAGCAGAAAAAAGGCCTTGTTAATAACCATATCTAGATCTGTACAAACAGTACACGGCTATTAAGGCACTATCGATCGGCACACCAAACTACATCCTTTGTGGTGGCAGAAGGCATATTAAACAAATTATACATATACCCTTGTTCAAGATAATTGTCGGGGCACTGCCGCATAAATGAGAACATGATCGCGGATAAGCCAGCGAAGGAGGGCATAAAAAAGAGAACTGGTAACGCCCAGGCCGTATCTTTTTCACGACGTTGAGTAAGCTGTCGACGATGTGCACTCAACAGTATCAATCTTTCCGATCTGGTGGTAACACGCCCTGCAATTGCAGTGTCTTGTTTGTTCGAACAGGCGGGGGTTGCAGGGCGTACTATCTTTCCACCTCAATTGATACTGTAGTCGCTATGTTCGTATATTCGAATATCACTTCCGGTGTTGGTGGGACGCTCAAAGACGCAACGAATGCGACGCTCGGCCAATATCAATGATATTCCAGCAAAAATCTTCGATGTACCAATTTTTTTTTCTGCTTATTCTGCTGGACTACGTGGGCGACAACTGACTTAACGAATACCAACAACATTGAAAATAATTTAATGAATAAAGTTGAAAGTAAAAACATCACAGCACGAAGTAAAAAACGAGATTTCGTCTCTCGTTACGAAATTAAACTAATTTTGTTCGTTTCCTGATACTCGAGCAGCAGCTTCGACAGTTGACCACGCGAACCCAAATTCGCATTCCGCGTTATGAGGCAATGTTTGTGCAGAACGGCAATCGTACTGTCCGCAATGCTCTGGAACGGAGTGCAGTCCGTTTCTCGGTACCAGAGTCTGAGGGCCGGTTCGACTCCGCGGATCACATGCACGTCTCCGTAGCGCACGAACATGGCGTACACCGTATTCACCGCCAGACTAGTAAAGTTCTCGCCTTCCGAGGGCACCGTTTTGAATAACCTGATATCCGAGTCGCTGCGCACCTGCGGAACTAGTTTCTCGATTTTCCGGCGAGCTGCAATACATACTCGAAAATTAGTTCAAGGTACTCTGCCCAGACAGAGTAACAGATATTCTATACTCAAAATCTCCTCCATTCCATTTAAAATGTTTTCCAAATCAATACTCCTTTCAACTAATAAGACAATATCATCAGCAAACCTAAGTATCTTTACTCGCTCTCCACGTATAGTGCAGTGACACCTGCTTCAAATTTTTCTCTAATTTCTTTCATGGCCCGATACTGGAGATAAGGTGCACCCCTGCCTTACACCTCATGTCGGCGCAGTCCGCCAAGCAGACATGAAAATGCTCTCACGTCGTTGCAGACTCGTTTGCAAGATGATGCACTAGTAGAGCGTAGTGCTCGCAGGCTGGTACAAGGAACGTGATGCTCCCAAGGGAATACAGGCTGATACAAGGAGTGTGGTACTCGCAGGCGAATGAAGAGTATTGAGTCAGTCAGTTTCGAAAAAATTACCCTCCGCAGATTCAGAATACATGATATGGTGAGAAACATTTCATATACGTACTTGCGAAGTAGTCTTTCACATAGAATGAAATGTGGACAGTATTATGTGAATCAAAACGGCCGTGTTTCTTGTTAACGTCGATAAATTTCTGCTTCATTCCGTGAACTATCGGATTGTACTCGGAAAACGGTATCGGGCTGAAAACCTGCCATCCTAAAATCGTATTCATTCTCACCTGCGAGGTTCAAAATGAACGGATAATCAGAACTGCAAATTCCCTAATAATATTTTTGCATCGTGCACGAGAACCAATAACACTCACCCTGTTCAAGTATTCTACTTTGATTTCCATATTAGGACTACCAAGCAGCATGAGCGAATCCAACGGAAACTTCTTCACAGCCAAATCTAAAATAGCGAAGTTCAACAGCGCCTCCTTCAAGGCTTGGTTATCCGAAAAAGGTAATTTTATAGACACCCATATCACTCGATTTTCATCTCGTTTGTACATTTGTGAGAGTACTTGCGCCTGGTTCTTCAAATCCTTGTACACGTCGTCTTTGGTTCCTTTGCCAGGCACGTTGAATTCGTAAATAAAAACCTGCAAAAATTCAAGAACACGGTTATTAATCATGGCGCCGTTTTTTGTTTTTTTTTAAGGATAATATTGACCTCGGAATTCCATGCTCATAGTAGGCCTTCGTTTCAATATGTCCATATAATTTTCTGTTAAAACTAAGTAAACTCTATCACAAAGGAGGAGGCAAACCATCAACACATAACTCAGCTATAGGCTAGCTTGATACAACATTTTTCATTACTTTTCCAGAATATCCTAAGTAAGACAACATAACTAAGAAAATGAAGAGAAGAACTTGAATACCATCACAAGAAAAATCTTCTCCTTCTTCTCCAAACAAACGGTTTTGTACTGTTCGAGGAATCTGACGGCATTTGTTCGATCATCGACTCGCACGGGTAGAATTATGTTGACACGACGATTCTCGGTAACATATGGCATGGACAATAGTTCGACTTTTCCAAGTGGTTTACAAACTTCAATACTGTAACAAGAAAAGTTTGCATTGGTTATCAGTGACTTGAAAGACCGCATAAAGAAGTCCTCTCAAATTCTCAAGTTTTGAATTAGCACTAGCGATGAAACGCGAATACTTTTTCTCCGTTGGGAAAACATAGTAATATTTCCGATTCTCAAAAAAACATTCTCAGTTCGGAAGAGCCTTGCAGACAATTAAAATTTTTAAATTATGTCTAGAAGCGTCTTAAAGAAGTCTAGACGATTCTTGAACCCGTCTGGATGAGTCCGGAACAGCCTCAAAGTTGAAACAGTCTTACACACATGATTTGAAAAAATTTTGAAAATTCTTTAGTGAGTCTGAAAAAGATTTTGAAGGATCTCAAACAGTTCAGGCATGACAAAGTCATAAACTAAAAATGTTAAAACACCTACAATATGTCTGAAAGAGTCTGCAATAGTTTTAAACAATTTTAGAAGGATTTTTAAGAGTAAAAAAAAAGTCTGCATAACGAATGTCAATCAAGCTTGGAGGTCTTAAACTGAATTCAAATTTTGAAAAGAGATCTGAACACTCAGATCTTAGATCTGTAATCCCAGCAGAGCGTTTCCCTGAAGGCGGCGGTGGTGATTGTTTCAAAGATACATTGAGATGGACCGAAATAAGACACAAGAAAGTTGATGAGCTGACTTCAAAGATAGGCAAGATCATATCTCCAGGTCAAAACGATATAAAAGTGTAAAAGAAAAAAGATCGAAAGGTCATAAGACCATGATCTTTTGATCTGAATCTGCAATCTTTTCAATTTTTTAAATAACTGCAGATTATAATCTTACACCGCTAGATCCATGATTTATGCCATCCTGGTAGGCTCTCGAATCCTCAGTCTTGGATATCAGCTGACCTGTTGTCATTTGACTTCCTTTCCATGTACATGTCCATCTCTATCTAGGTAGTATATACAAAAGTGTCTGTGTGTGTTTGAGGTTGGTGGGTGAACTGTTGAAACTGGGGAGGAGGGTTCATACTTTCTGGATGTATTTGTATGAACTCTGAAAAGGTTTTAGACTAATAAAATTTCGGTACCTTTCTCAGGAGGGTGAACAAAATTCCGCTCCCTCTGAATTCCCTATTTTTCTCGACTTGGATTTTCTAGAAGTATTTTACATTGAACTTCTTCACCTTATGTTAAAATTTGGTGGCTGTAACTGTACCCCTTTACAAATTATTAGGGGGTTGAAAATCCGAAATTTCCAAAATGAGCTTAAAATAACTTATTATTATTACATTTACATTTGATTTATCCTGGCCACAATATATTTGAAATTATATCGTACTCATTTATTTATCACACGGCTCATTTTCAGCCCTATACCCCTAAATTTTCAGTTTTTGTAAACTTTATTCAACATTTCTTCTAATTATCTGATTGAATTTTTGAAAAGACCAACATCTTTACCTGAACAATACAAACATGAAGTAATAAACTGCAAGTGGATCAGGACCTTCTAGTAGAGGGGTCATATTCTTTCTGGCGCAGTCTCAGATTTCTCAACTTTTCATCACTTTTAAAAATCTTGTAAATTGGTCAAGTTTCGACGCATAATATTTATCAATCTTATAATCAAAATCAGACCGTTTTCTTTCAATTTTTCATAAAGTCGAGTAATGAGACTTTTGAATGCTTGTATCAATTTTCTATTAATTTCCTACATTTTTTCAAGTTTCTTCAGTTTTATATAGATGGAGACTTTCATTCTGGCGCATTTATGATTTCCTCTATTTTTCTTTCAGTTTTTTCGTACACAAAAATCTTATGAAATGTATTATTTTTCCCCACAGTTTTCTGTCAATTCTGGTTATAAAATTTTCAATTTTTTGAATCAATTTCATATCACTTTGATATAAAATGTATCATTTTTATTTGTCAAGTTCAGTTATGAAATTTTCAAGTTTTGTATCCATTTTTTATATTTTTATCTACTTTTCTATATTCTTGTATCTAATCAACACAAGTTATTAAAAGTTTTCCTATATAAATGGAAGTCTATAAAGATTTTTTTGTCAGTAAAGATGAATTTGACTTTGAAAATATTGTACCATATTTTGAAGATCCTGTTGCTAAAACAAGATCTAAACATGAAACTCTGATGGATCCGCTTTCAGATAAAATTCAACATTTACCCGAATCTAAAAGAAAAAGATATACTAAATTTATAGTAAATATTATAGCACATTTGAGTGCTTTATCAAGAATTATTGAAAATGAAATAGAAAATTTAAATATACCAGAAAATGATTTAAGATCAGATATTGAAATAAATTATATAGAAAATTAACTCTTTTCTGATTCAGTATCTGATTCTAATAAATTATCCTTCCTTATTGGCGATTTATCATAGTTATCAATGCCTATCTCTTTCTTCTCTCTATCTTTTTCTCTTATTCTCTCTCTTGCTCTATCTTTACATTTACTATAATATTACTCATATTCTTTTTCATAATCAGGTTCATCATTATGATACATTTCAATATCATTCTTCATTTTCGAAAATTTAATTATTATTTATATAAAGGGGGAAAAATGGAATATAAATTCTAAAACCTTATGAAAAATACAGGCTCATAGGTCTATTATTATCAGTTACTTATATTGGAAAGTAAACGAAAAAATAGGCTTGTCCTGCGGATCGTAGCTCTTCATTTAAGGGTTTTTTCCAGAATTATTAAAAAATAAATAAAATATTGTAAAAGTAACTGTCACATGTCATTAGTATTATCTGATTCATTCCCTGATTCATATCCCAGATCAGATTCAGGTTCAGGACCATAAAATCGTATATCATCAAAAAATAAATAAAATTTCTAGACTTCCAATTACTCTTATAAATTCTCTATATTCTGCAGGGTTATCATTAAAATTGATCTCATAGGTTTCCATTTTTATAAATCAACATGTATGGCAGAATAGATACACATTATGTTTTTTATATTTACTTTTCAATAACTCCCTTTTTATTGAGATTTTTCAAATGATGAATAAATTTATCTCTTGGTACTGTATTATAATAACCCCATGGTAATGTATCAATTCATCAACTAAATATCTATTATCATCAAATGAACTTAAACCTCTTTTATTCTGCTCAATGGTATAAAAAATATTATGTTTTGTACTCCTTATCATCTTTTGTTTTATAGTTTTAGTCATTTTATTTTCTAAACATATCTTATAATCATTATGAGTAATCTGATTTTTAATAATATTCGGACCTAGCTGCATAGTGGCTGGCATCTGGTGGAAGTTTCTAACAACATCCATTCACACACCATTACTAACGCACACACATACGTCATAGCTTAAAGAAATCTTCTTCAAAATCATTTTTAGCTTCCTATCTCAATTTTGTATTTTTTTTTTTTCAATATATACTTTCATCTAATCAGATTGATCAAATTTCATAACTCTATGAATTTTCTCTAATTTTAATCCTGCCTTAAGAACTTGCTTAAGATTTAAATAATGAAGAACATAATTCTCTTTATCATATGCAAATAATTTTTCAAGTTGACTATCATTAATTACAATAAGGTAGATCAGAATGTTTTCCCATAGTTTTTCAGGATATTTTAAATCTACTTCAAAAAGATATCCAATTTTCTGATCATCTTCCATTTTTAAAATTCTATCTTCATTAAAATATTCTAGATTTCTCCATTCAAATCCATCATATTGTAAATATTTACACATAGCCCACCCATATAGATTGTTAATATTTAAATACTGAATAAATACTGAATTCTTAGTTTTATCAAATTTATCTATTTGAACATTGAGAAATTCCTCCTCATTTAGCTTTTTCAAACATTAGTAACATATGTGTACATCAGTTAATAATTCCAACTTTTGTTTAGTTATTTTCAACATACAATCCCAAGCAAACCCAGGAGTTATACACATATAATACCAGACTGGGTCCAATTTATATATCCTAAGGGAGGTTTCTCTAAAGTTTTCCATAATAATATCAGTTAATAAGAGTACATCTATTGTGTTATACAACATCGTGAATTCTTTCATATTTTTAACATCAAAATACTTCCAAATTTCTTGAGCATAATGATATTCCTCATCATCAACATGCTCATCATTTAATAAATTATAAAATTTGTCTTTTGGAGGTAATTGTTTCTCATAATATTTTCCTAATGAATTCATACAATCATATGGCTAAGCTAATTTCTTACTCAATAATTTAAACAAATACTTTCTTTCCAACTCAGATAAGTTTGTATGTGCAGTTTGATCAAACCATTTCTTTAAATTTTTAAAATGACATCTTTTCATATTTTTAGCCAATTCAGATAGTGACCTTGATAGGAATTTATATGAGTCTAAAAATCTAAGCTCAATATTGTTGAAAATTATTTCATTTTTGTTATTTCTTAGTCCAGAGTCATATTTTACAACTTTAGAAAACGATATATATTTTTCCTCCTTATTTGGAATTAGTTTAATATCATCATAATCATCTCCAAATTCTTTAACAAATAAATGAGCATCGTATCCAGAGAAATTATGAAAATAAATAGGACTAAATCTAGGAACTTTATAATTAAGGTTACAATTACTATGAGCTGCTCCTCTATATTCTCCAGTTGAATGATCATGATCACGAACTTTTATCTTTCCTTCATTCTCTCTCACATATTTATTTTGTAAATCTTTCACTAATTCTGAAAGTTTATCCAAGAGTTCTTTCTTTCTATTTTTACCTCCTATCTTTAATATAATACTACAAATAATATAATTTTTTAATTTAATATTCTTATTTCTTTTTCAATGGAGGGGGGGTGTCTTAAACTTTTCTTTCACAAATATGATATTTTTTGGGAATTTATATTCCATTTTTTGTGTCTCAGATAACTCTTTTATTTTCTTATCTAAATATTCTCCAGCAATAAATAAAGCATCTTCTCTCAATTTTTCAAACAATTTTTTTGGCGCATCTAAACCAAAATATTCAAATAGATTTTGTTTAATTTGTCCGTTAGCGTATTTAATATGATAAACAAAACTACAGTAGAAGCTCGACTATCCGCCATTGGGTTATCCGCCTTGAATTTATCCGTCCGCCCTCCCGGATTATCCGCCCAAGGAAGGGCGGATAGTACGAATTTTGTTTAAAATGTATCAATACAATAACTATGTACACCTTTGTACAGTAATATTGACCGTACCTATCTACAGATGCAATCTTTGTAGTCAATATGTACAAGAAACATGCATAAGCGGTGGTGTGTCTGCGATCTCTTTATCGTATTATAATACATAAATGTCTAAATTTATACCATATTTCTCTTTAAAAAGTCTTTTCCTTATTCCAAATTTAAAGTAATAATGTATGTACACATATTGTAATTTAATGCATACATGATACATTTTTTCATGTTTAAACGTTTTATGATTAAAACTTTATTCAATTCGGATTATTCGCCCTTTTTGTCATCCACCCAGCCTTCAGCCCCAATTAGGGCGGATAATCGAACTTCTACTGTAATTGGAAAATGTCTCTGAAGTTTAATTGTATATGACTTATGCTTTCCTATTTCTTCTTTAGTTTTATTTAATTTTTTACTAAATTTTTCTATCTTTCTATTCAATTTACTAGCTTTATTAAGCTTCTTTATAAGACTCTCAAAATCAGCATATATAGCAAACGGAACCTTCATTGAATGACTATAATTTTTAAATTCAACAATATTATGAGCTTTATTAGGTAGAATTACTTCAGCAGGTTTATTTAATCCACAGTTAATTAATCTATTTTGAATGCATGTAACTGGCCCATTCAAACTGTTACTGCTACATCTTTCTTTCCAAAATCCAGGGGTTTCCTAGTTTGCCAGTCAGCAATCCCGTCCTGATTAGGCAGCTGTATGTAGCTTGCTCAAGAGTTCAGCGATTCAAATAGGTTATATTTGTTGGCGTCAGGTGAACACACAGCCAACCACGTCTATTCAGAAGTTCTCCGGTCGTAATTTACTACGTTACCAGCGAATTTGAAACATTAATATACCTATATTCATGCGGAATCTTTCACTTTTATTCATTAAAGCCTTCTTTTCTCTGTTGAAGATAGATTAGTAGCGAAAAATGTTGCACAACATGTACTGCACACATTCACACATCTTATACTGTCGCAGATCTGCATATATTTAAACATACCTGCGTAAAGTAATAGGTAGCCAGTCCTCAAATGTGAAGAAATGTACCCCAAATAATTCATTTGATTAGTAATAACTTATGAGCACTGCGATATAGAGCTAGATTCCAGTATTCCTCCATCTTCACTTTAACCAACCCACTTTAGCCCACGGTCTAAATTAGCAGCGAATCGGTTTAGCTAGTTAAATATAACCGCAGAGCAAGAGAGATTTCCGCCAGTCATACAGATATTCTAAGGAACCAGATACTTTTTTTCTTAGAGGAAGTAAACAGAGCTGAGGACATATTTGCAGTTATTTGAAAGGAAAGCGTTAAGCATATTTTAACAAACGGAAGGACGTTTCAACGCCCTCCCTAAACCACAACGGTAGCCTTACAGTTAATTTACAATCATGAATCTTGAACAGAATAATCCTATGTCTGCACATCAATATTCATCTGTAAGAACGGTAAGAATTGGTCCAAAAATTCGAATACATAAATAAATCATCATTACCGTTTCCGTACGATTTGATGATTCTCAACCTTCTGAAATGCAATATCTAATTTATAATCCATTCCTCTAGAAGGGTCGAAACGTCGATATCCATTGACCAGAGAACTGAACTGGTACGAGCCACCGTATTTCGAATGAATCATCTGAGCCGAAGCATTGATCACCATCTGAAACAAATGTTTCAAATAATAAGTCTCATTCTGAACACTTCCTTGTCTCAGATAATATAATTAAACTTATCGCTAACCGTCACATCTAGTTTTTCGGCTTCGTTCAATCTTCTCAACGTGTTGAATTCATTAGTCAAGTATATATGAGATTCGGTAAAATAGTCCCAACGAAGTACATCAAATCTTGTAACTGGTTTGTTACCAGGCTGATTTCCGACCGGCCAAGTGACTGAATGATCACCATCCGGAGTGAATTTCGCCATATTCAAAATCGATTCCCGCAGCTGCGATATTTGTTTGTTCGTTTTCTCTAGTTCAATCTACAATATGTACATACAAGAAATATGCGTTAAGTGCTGGGAAACAGAATTTATCCGCAAAACATTTTCCAATTTCATTCGGAAAGCCTTGCCTTAAACTTCAGATTATAAAATATCGTATAAGAAATTAACTAACATTTGAAAAATAAGTGTGCAATAAGTAGAATGTCTTCACATTTTTGATGGGATAAACTGACAGGGCATTATGCATGTCCGCAGACGGCAACATACCACTCTCGAGATATTCTTCATTCCGTAAATGGTAACTGCTAAAACTGTTACCCTGTAACATGATTTTTTTTTTTAATTCTCAAGGGAAAAATGACAGTGAAATATCCAACTATGATAATTTACTCGTATATGTTTACAATGACAAGTAACAAGTTCCTATCCCATAACTAACCCATTTTATAGATCAGTCAGTGTGTAATCAGTCGCCAGTATCTGAAAGCTGTAAATGGGTAAGGCGCTACCTGCCGGTGCTCGATGACGGGGCTAGTGATACGGGTATTCGACAGGAAGATAACGCAGTTGACCTAGGCCGATTCCCGGCAAGAAGAGAAGAGGGCTAAGGCAGCCCTAAGAGGCTCCCCGATGTAATGCTGGAAGGGGCGGTTCCAGGGCTCGGGTGAGAGCAAATGAAAAGAGAAGTTCTCAATCACATCTTTGTACATATGAAGACTTGTCATACCTGTACCATCTGCTGACACACGATGTTGGATGAATGTAAGACGCATTTACCAAAGTTATCATCGTCCGAAGATGAGTAGACATTTTTAACGCACCAGTCAATATCTTGCACCATTCTCTGTATTACGGAATTGCTAAACAGAATGCCAGCATCTGTAACATCCAATTCATTATTATTGAAGTCAACACCGCACATTCCATTCATGGGTACATGTGCCCAAAAGCTTACCCAAAGAACAGAATTTTGAATCCTCGATTTTCGTACTGGCGTACACATCCTGACTAATGCTAATTTGCTGCACAATTTCGTTTAATTTTCTGGCCTTTATGAACGCGCTATCATTAACAATGAAGAAGAAGTCGTAATTTTCGATGAAATTATCTTTGATATACTTGAGCACGTGAAACGGTTTCAACACTACTCGAGTGTCGATGAAGCCCACGATGCCCGGCAACTTCAAGTATGACACGTTCAACTTCTGCGTTCCCGGCGCGTCTATGAAAAACGTTAGTTTGTCAACAAGATGAGAAGACGTTTTATTCACCGCAACGCCGTAGGTATTTATCGTTTGCTGGGTCGTCAGAACAGCCACAAATAACTTCTTCCTGATACCGAGCTCAGTAGAAAAGTATCTGGGTCTGAGTATTTTTTGCGGACTTTTCTGCGCTTTCAAAGGTTTGGCCACCAGATTAATTTTCGGCACGTACTCATCTGACAGTAAACCATCGTCCGGGGAAAACGATTTCGCGAAATCCGCGGAAAAGCAGCCATGGTCCAACGACGTATTGCCGAATAAGCCGAAGAGCAATCCAAGTAGGACTCCGATGAAGATGTAGAAATTCTGGCGAAATTGATTACGAATCATTTTGACTTACGGTGACAAATCCTGCACGCAACCTCATTGCGATCTTGACTGAACGATAACAGAAATCTGTCAGCTACAATTCACATCTTTGTATTCGCTTAATTTTTAATGCATATGATTGGCAGAACTGGTGTGTCCCATATATGGATACACGGACTCATAGACCAGGGACACCAAAATTCGGTCATTCATACTTAATCAAAGTAGCTAAATTCTGTAGCGACGGATGTTTTATGAATTATGAGTGATTGTGGAGAAACAATGAAGCGCTGCACAGCTTGGAAAAAGAGCCTTTGATCAACGTATTTCTCATAAGACGAAGGCCCTTTTTCCACGCAACGCTTCAAAAGTTCAATTGTCAGAATAACATGCCGGCAAATGATAACGCATCTCTTATTTTTCTTTGCTACACTTTCTATCAATTCTGCTACCTGACATGTAAAATTTTTAATAGCAGGTTCGAATAATATGTAGCTCCTTACAATTCAAATTTGAAGTTTGTTCGTCATTTCTTTATTTCGTAATGATTTTTTGAAAAACTCCAATTTCTCATCTACAATGATGTTTCAATTTCCACTCAACGACTCAACCTTCCAACAGGAGGTGCACACTAGCGCTCCATACTCCTACATTCCGTTTTAGGCGAATCTAACATTTTAGTTTTAACTTTCAACGATGATGGCGCCTAAATCGAAGCCTCTGGAGCTGTTATCAGTGAACTGAAGTTATACATTATGATGGTGTAAACGTATTCCTTTCCTTGGTGATGGTGGTGACTTTCGGTGTTCTTTCGATTCGATGTGAAACGTTCAGAGCGGGTTGTAGTGTCAGTTATGTCTCATTCAGATTCTGATTCGGAATATAGCAGTAAGTATCGCTCATTATTGTCACGATATTACCGAATCGAAGTATCAGAGCTATGCACGAGTAAATGAAAAGTAATCGGATACAGAATCGGCGAGTATTGAATGAAACAATGCTCGTCAGTACTCGTAATCATCTATAATCGTCGTGAAAAGTAATTGAATGTACATATGTGTAACAAACTCGGCATCGTAGGAACGAGTAAGTGGCATTGTGCGCATCGTTCAGGCATCGTATGCATGTTGAAGATAAGAAACGAGTTACCCGGATTGCACTGTAAAATCCTCTGAGGCAATAAGAAATAAATTACGATTCCACGATGCGAACAGTACCAGTTACGCATCGGCATCGACCTTGTACTGCTATCCGATTACAGTTTTATGTCTTGGCATCGTTGTGATCGTTATATCAGTAATTAATCGGCATCCTGCAGGCCGCTATTAACTACCTACATTTTTGTTACTTTTCTTATTTTAGTTGAGTTGGATTATCTCTCCAGTGAGTCGGATACAGAACCTGATGTTCAAGCTGATACAAGTGAAGATCTCACAGATCAGTCTGGTATTGGGAATTATTCATAATCCAGTAATCAGATAGTGAGTGTTTGTATGAAATGATGTTTAATATATGTTGTGAATATTATGTTACAGTTGCGATCAGTATTGATGGCGATCAATGGGCACGCATCGAGCCGGATACATTGCTTCCAGAGTTCCCATTTAACGATGGTGGAACAGGTTTTATTACTACGAACGTTCCGGTTAATGCTAATAGTACACCGTTCGAATTTTTAAAATTATTCATTACGGATGACATGATCAAAAACATTGTTCATTATACTAATTTATACGTTGAACAACAAATAATTACGAAAATCGCCGAAGAGATACCGATCTGTGAAAATTCATATATTGCCTTATGGAAAGATACATCCGAAGAAGAAATATGGAGGTTATTTAGTATTCTTCTTTGGATGGGGATAAACAAGAAACCGAACATTCGTGACTACTGGAGTTCATCGATGCTCTATGACAGTTCGTTATTCATTAGGCACGTGAAAATGACACGAACTCGTTTTCAGTCACTTTTATCAACTGTACACTTCTCTGATAACGAAGTAGCAACTGATGATCGGTTACATAAAATTAGAAACTTGACTGAGACCATCGTTTCTAATTTTCAAGATTACATTGTTCCTCAAAAGAATATTGTCATTGATGAAAGTATCGTTCCCTACAAAGGAAGAATAGTTTTTCGACAATATATCAAGTCCAAACGCCATCGTTATGGTATTAAGATATACAAATTATGTCTAAAAGGTGGTTACACCTACAATTTTATGATTTATGCAGGTAAAAATGGGCCTGCAGGTGTTCCTAAGTCTGCGAAGGATATAGTTCTCCATCTAGTGGATCCGTTATTAAATCGTGGCCATGTTCTTTACTGTGATAATTTTTTTACAAGTTTCGAACTAGCTGAACACTTACTACAGTGTAATACGCATATTGTTGGTACTCTACGCGCCAATCGAATCGGGAATCCTAAAGAACTATTGAGAAGACCCATCAAACGAGGTGAAATGGCCATGGAAATTAAAAACGGAGTCATTATTGGTAAATGGAGAGACAAGCGAGATGTTCGTTTTGTGACAACAGAGTCCAAACCTGACTTCAAGATGGTTGGAAGAAATAACAAATTGAAGCCAACGACAATAATTAATTACAACAGAATGAAAAGTTTTGTTGATATGAGCGACCAATTAACTTCATATTCTTCGCCACTGAGAAAATGTCTGAAATGGTATCATAAGCTGGCTTTTGATATACTACTTAATACCGCGGTTTTGAATGCGTATTTATATTACAAGAATGTTACTGATAGTAAAATTCCCATAACCAATTTTCGGAAATTATTAGTTCAAAATATCCTATCATTTTTCAATGGGAATGATATTGTTGAAGTGAATGACGACTATCACCGGATTGAAGAATGTTCGTCCTACGGTAGATGTAAAATATGTTACGCTAGATGTTCTCAAGTATCTGGCCGAGCATCAGCGCTCAGATCAACTAAAAAGATTAGAACTAAATGTAATAAATGCTTGCATTACATTTGTATAACCTGTTTTTTCGCTATTCATAAATATATTAGAAAATAAGTTATGTAATTTTTACCATCGGTACCGTAATTCTGTACTTTATGTAGTTTTACTCAATAGAATTTAAAACTATTGATAACGTTTTGATTTTGATAGGAGTCCACCTGTTAGCTTGAGTGAAGCTTTTAGAAAATGTTTTAAAAGGAAATCCGCTCATCTGCCGTCTAATCGGAAAAATCCAACATCTGTGGAGTTCTAATCCTTGAGAAGTTGAATCTGAAGGGACCAGAAAAATTCGTTCAAGTTAGCTATGTTACAGCTCGATCAGAATTCGAGTTATGAGTGAAGAGTGATCAAAATTCAATACTGGGTGGTTATAGTTCAACGGAGATAAATTAACTTTAATTTTACAAGAACAGTAGGTCAAGTATATACTGTATTATGCATCACAGTGTGCCGAAATATTGGTTCACCTTCACTTGTTTGAGCCAGAATCTTTACCTTGTTTTACAATCGTTGAGAAAGTACTCGGAGAGATACCAAATTCAGCAGCAATATCACATATCTTTCGTTCTTCTTTCTCGATTTCTTTAGTCAGTTTCACTTTATCTTCTAATTTTAATGCATGTAATTCATGAGAAACAATGATGAAAAGATTATCCTACGGACTGTCACTCCTGATTACCACCTGAGAGCTGAATTGTGTGCGTAAGATCAACGTAGACCATTGAATTAGAGTTGTAAGTTTTAATAGGGAAGTTAAACAACCGGCAGCATGTATGGTACAAAAAGGATACGAACCACTGCAGTGCGCAGTGCCGAGGAGAAATCGGTGATTTCCAGTTCGAGGTATCTATACTCTACATTAACGTTCCACTTATTGAGGGAAAAAAAGTACATGTCAAAATGGGAATGCGTAGGAATCAAAGAGATTTGTTTGACTTATCTATGATTTCGACTCATCAAGGTCCGACTGTATCACGTTTTCTTTACAAAATTTCTCCTCCAAATCCATGTTTTATGGTAATTATGAAAAAATCCAGTAGTTCTTACTTTTTAAATCGAGAAAATCATATCAGTACAACACTATAGGCTACTACAGGGAGGAACTACAATATTCTGAAACCCAAGGTTGGTAAAATGTTAGGAACAATGTATGGATACCATCTTGTCAGATGTTTTGTCAGTTTGATTATTTTTCATGAAGAGAGCACGTTCTCATGTCGTGATGGCATGTGTCCCATATATGGATACATGGGATCCTGGACCTTGGTCTGTGTGTCCCTATAGGGACACACAGGATCATAAGGGATAATTTAGCCAGGGCTGTGAACCGGAATGATTAACTTAACGGATTAACGGAAAGATAACGTTACCAGAACATAATTAACGGAACGGAACAGAACGTAACGAAAAGAATCAGTCACGGAATACCGGAAACATTTTTACCCGGTAAATGGGTAAATCTTGGGGTGCGTTCAGATTGAACAAGACGACGCACACTGGGTGAAGGGTGAAGACCTGACTTTTGTATGATAATTTGACCGCCTTCAGGGCTGCCCTTCCGGCAACACGGCATAGTGTGAAACGGGCATTAGACTCAGTATCAGTCTATCAGTAGATAACAATAGAAGTTCTCAGTTTAACCCTAATGTATAGTGAACTAAAGCCCCCTTTGAATTTCGATTTGTAGATTGCTAAGATATACATGGGTTAAGAACTACTGGTTTTGAGTTGTGTTATCTTGTAAAATTCACATGTTTAAGTTCCATCTTTTGATTTTTTTCACCATTCCTTCATTTGTTTAACTGTTTTTGTTTTATTTTGCTCTAATCTCTTGTGATCGTGAACATGATTTTCGTTTTTTTGTTACTTATTCAGTAATTCAGCAAACTATATAAGTTAACAGTGAAAGTGAAACTCTGATCAACACCTGTGTCAGTAGCGTATATGTTCAACGTCCTCTCATCTATCATGACTAAAAAATGAACAACTTCACTTTTTCGCCCCCCCCCCCCCCGACCGCATATGTTTACCAAATCGGAAATAAAAAATTAGGAAACTCCACAATATTTAACTATTAGTTCCTTATAGAACGAAGCAACAAAGTGGGCATAATTGTGAAATTCTTATTGGTTTATTATCTTAAATTAACATTGGTAACGGATACCGTAACGTAACGTTACCGAAACAATACCGTAACCAGGGCTGTGATAACGGAACGGATTAGTTAAGTTAACATGGTATTATTACCACTTCATCCCGGTAAACGGCTCTGGTAAATAACGTTACAAGTGGTTACGGTATTGTTTCGAATCCGACTATGCGGAGCGTACCGCGTCGTCAATTCGGCATCGACGGGCGCAGTATGAACCAAAATGGTGGCTTAGTATACCCAGGTGAAACTATAGAGCCCTAACATTATAAAAGCTAGATGACAAACTCCCATAAGACGCCGTGTATTAAAAAATGCGCCGAATCATAGTATATGTTGCGCCTGATGCTTTGGTCATGCATTCAGGTGAAAATACGGGTATCTTCCTGTTGTTTCATGTTTTTTGGTGAAACGGAAGGTTCAGAACAAAATTTTACAAAGAACAGAAGTTACTAGAAATGTACATTATATTTCTTCCTTGTGCCGATACACTTTATTAATGAAACAGTATAACATGCAAAATGAGGCAAAAGAGGAAGGAAATATAAATGTAGACGTACAGATAAATATTTTAAGTACGTATTCTTTCGTAACCCATTTTTCAGCAACTTATTTTCTTCACTTATCCGGTCATTTGTATGTCTCTCTCAAGAATAAAACCTTACTTTCGAATACCTTCCACAAATCAAAGTGAAAAGTGTAAGTTTAGGATTATTGTCCAAATCATCACCGGTCATTGATGCGATATACAAAAGAGTAGTTTCCAGGGTCGAGGTGCGGTGTCATAGGGGCTACTTTGGTATGTGTGCATCGCCATACGTCTTACCACACCATTATCCAAATCAAATTACAAGGGGCATTCAATAAATAACGTCCTTTTTGCGTGTAAAAAATTTATTTATAATTTATTATAAACAAAATCGGTTTGAAAATTCGGAATCTACAGTCTTTAAACTCTACTTTTCTACATAATTACAAAATTGGATTGATTACAATGAGAAGAGGAATTTTCACTAGACAACACAGAAAAAAAGCGGTTAGAAGTAATTGAAAGAAGGGTCTATAGATCGCCCAACTCACACCTCACTGCAGACCAACCAAATACTATTTTAAGGTCTGATAGAAAATAACTGGTATGATTTAAGGTGAGCTCAGGTACTAGTACAGCATTGACAGTATGTCACAAAAAACAGATTTAGGAAAAGGCAAACAATTAAAATGAAGCTAAAAAATTCGGATCTACCTATGCAAAATTTCTATAATTTAATGTTCCACGTTCAACTACACAAAATCAAAGGCGTACGGATTCAAATGTAAGACTGCGAGTTTTGATTTTGTAGTGAGCACGATGTTTATGAAATACATAATGAATAAGATAAGACTTAAAACCTTTGACAGTGAAAAATTGAATGTCATTGATGAGCTCACAGTCCTTAAGAGCTGTGTTCAATCTCTCAATCTTATTCGAGAAAATAAAAACGAGTTAGAAACTTTAATACATGCCGTTACAATTGTTGCAAAAAAAAGTTGATATTGATCTCTGGAAGCAAAATTCAAAAAGCAGCATCGCCGTACATCGCATTCCCAAACAATTCGACTCAAGTAATGGAAATCAAAGGAAATGATTCTTTACCAGTTCTATATAGATCCGAATTTTACAAAGTTTGATACCATCTGACCATGGAAGTGAAAAAAAATAAAAATCGAAAATTTGTGTAAAACGTTGAATCCTTTCCATAAACTCCTAGAGATTCCCTCAAAATGAGAAAATTTCACCCTGGAGGATTTAAAACAATGTCTTAAATTTCATCCTAATTTTAACTCAAAACGAAATAATTACGCTCTTCAAATCAAAATGGAGGTGCTATTTGCTTCATGCGCTGAATACTCATCATTAATCAAAATTGTTGAAAATTCTCGAAAAATGAAAAATCGATTGTAGCTCACTTCCCATTCTTTTTTTCAACTAATTGTAACAGCGTCGAATTCATTCAACAGCTTCAAATAAACGAAAATTCAACGGTTTACAAATCATCAAAAATTGTCTCCGAAGGATAATGGCAGATAAAAGATTGGATGAATTAATGTTATTGTATCCTGAAAAAGATTTGACAGATCAAATTGAATTTAAGGAAATCATGAAAATTTGGGCGGCATTAAAAAATCAAAAAATTAAACTATGAGTAATTTCAAAATAAAAACCATAAAAACTGACACATTTTTAAATTTGTTTATTGGTAAAGGTATTATTTGTTATTTATTAGTGCGCTGAAAATAAATTTTGAAATGAGTTTCAATTGCTACCGGTGTATCTTTTTTTTGAGGGGGCGGGGGCAATTCAAACAATTTTGTTATTCAGGAATTTTAAGTTGAGTCAGTTGGGAATTTAACAAGTTTTGCCCCCCTCCCTCCCCAGAAAACCTTCTTCGCTACGTTCATGGGAAGGAAATATAAATGTGTACAAAGGCTGTTCAATAAGCAACGCCTTGAAGCCCATATCTCGGGAACAACTCAAGTTATGAAAATGAAACAAAGCTCATTTGAAAGTAAATTTTATAACGTGTCTAAAACACTATAATTTATGCTTCAACATGGTCACTATGAAATTCGATACATTGCTGCCAACGCTTAATCAGTTTTCGCCCTCCGTTCTTGTAAAATTCAGCCGGC
Source organism: Acanthococcus lagerstroemiae (assembly GCA_031841125.1). Classification (NCBI taxonomy): domain Eukaryota; kingdom Metazoa; phylum Arthropoda; class Insecta; order Hemiptera; family Eriococcidae; genus Acanthococcus; species Acanthococcus lagerstroemiae. The sequence goes on along the minus strand of CM063106.1, from coordinate 11,745,002 downwards.
TGTTCTCGGAAAAATCTAAATATTCGGACTTCAATTCGTCTTTACTCTTGTATTTCCAGTAAATTTGACAAACAATATTCAACTATCACCGGTAAAATATATAATTTCTGAAATCGTGATCAACCACTGGCATACTATCAATAAGTAAGGCTAATACAACGTGGATACGACCATGATACGACGACCTAACTGTAAGGGGCACATAGGCAACGGACAGCGGTGTATTTTTCCGTGAGTTTGTCATCTAGCTTTTATAATGTATGTCTTGTTGTAAATTCTCTGTTGACCTGTAAGATTAGAGAACTAAGAGACAAATTTTCCCTACTTATCTGTGGATCTTCAGCTACTTTCTTCAACAAATCTGAAAGGAAATAAAGGAACATGAAAGTCAGGAGTCCTATTTCCTTACAGTAAACAAATGTATTTAGACTCAATTTCCGATTCCTCTTGTGATTTCTTTCAATTTAAATGATTCATCATAGTGAAATATTTCATCATTTTACAAACCATAACACTGACCTTTATAGTAGAAGCTGATTGTTCTTCACCTAAATCTTGATTCTGTGTTTCATTCATAGCTCAGCAGATTGATTGAACACAGTAAATGAGATTGAAAAGATGTGGCAATTAATATACTTTACTTTTATTAAGAAGATTGAAAAAATAATATTATAGGGAACAAAAAGATAGACATTTCACAAAATCGGCCGTTCTAGTATAAACAAACTTGAAGGAAATCAAAGGACAAGCATCAAAGATAGAAATATGGCGTCAAATGACTGTTGTTTTCTTGTTTTTTAGGCTCTTTGTGGGTGTGATAAGAAAGTGGCACTATTTTACACATGTCTGTGGTTTGGGCACTGCATTATCATGGCGGCACCAGGTCCTGTCAAACGTACTTCAGTATGGCAGTGTGGTATCAATTACCCTGCTCACTAAGTGTGCTTATCTCAATCTCTCAATCATCTTTACAATAATTATTAGTGATTCATTCACTGCAAGTTTTTTTTCAGTTCAGTCGTGTCTTTATCTGAATATTAACAATACTTCACAGTTCTGCAAAATAATATTCCTGTGTTCAGTTATTTGTGAACCATTTTCAATTTTATTACCATGTTGGGACCTCTGCCAAGTCCACCAAAACAGTAAAATTCGGACAATGAGGACAAAAGTACTTCATCAAAAAAAAAAAAAAAATTGATGCAGAACTAATCCGAGAAATACATAGCGCTGTTTGCGTGGTTATGATATCAGAATTCCCGATGGCAATACGCAAAGTGTTGAATACAGAAGTGACCCCAGTAATAGAAGAAATAAAAACACGTATCATGGAAATTGATAAATGAATTACCGAACTGAATACACAGCTGAATAATCGAATTACCGAACTGGATACACGAATTACCAAACTGAATACACAGCTTAGAGAGGAAATTAATAACGCCCGGTGTACGTGTAGTTCTTCGTCATCGTCCTCATCGTTTTCTCATCAGTTGGGAGCATCATTGGGTCCTGAACCAGGAAGTCTACCACAAAACCACAATTTAGAAATGGTCAGCCCGAATGAAGACCCACCAAAGGATTATCCACTCGCTATCTATGCTCAGTTCACATATATATATTTTTTTTTTTTTCGACTTATTTTGACTTACCAGTGTACTGTTGTTTCACCAGTATCAAAAACATTATTTCTTTATATCAGCATCCATTTACCAGACGCTAATTATTATTTTGTATTAATTAACCACCGCTTTCTCATTCAATTATTTTTATATTTTGCATTTGAACCAATTCTTACTGGCCTACCATAAGTTGTATTATATTGAGTCATAATTAAATGAACATATTAATAATAGTTCTTTTCTTTGTAGTTGTTCAAGCTCTAGCTCTTTGTAATAAATGTAAATATATGAAAAACTTAGATAAACCAATAGTTGAGTATGAGAAACTAAGGTTCATGGTATAAAAACAGTGTTACCACTTATATACGATACGACGACCTAACTGTAAGGGGCACATAGGCAACGGACAGCGGTGTATTTTTCCGTGAGTTTGTCATCTAGCTTTTATAATGTATGTCTTGTTGTAAATTCTCTGTTGACCTGTAAGATTAGAGAACTAAGAGACAAATTTTCCCTACTTATCTGTGGATCTTCAGCTACTTTCTTCAACAAATCTGAAAGGAAATAAAGGAACATGAAAGTCAGGAGTCCTATTTCCTTACAGTAAAAATGTATTTGACTCAATTTCCGATTCCTCTTGTGATTTCTTTCAATTTAAATGATTCATCATAGTGAAATATTTCATCATTTTACAAACCATAACACTGCCTTTTAGTAGAAGCTGATTGTTCTTCACCTAAATCTTGATTCTGTGTTTCATTCATAGCCAGCAGATTGTTGAACAAGTAAATGAGATTGAAAAGATGTGGCAATTAATAACTTTACTTTTATTAAGAAGATTGAAAAAAATAATATATAGGGAACAAAAAGATAGACATTTCACAAAATCGGCCGTTCTAATAAACAAACTTGAAGGAAACAAAGGAAAGCATCAAAGATAGAAATATGCGTCAAATGACTTTGTTTTCTTTTTTTTGGTCTTTGTGGGTGTGATAAGAAAGTACTATTTCATGTCTGTGGTTTGGGCACTGCATTATCATGGCGGACCGGTCCTGTCAAACGTACTTCAGTATGGCAGTGTGGTATCAATTACCCTGCTCACTAAGTGTGCTTATCTCAATCTCTCAATCATCTTTACAATAATTATTAGTGATTATTCATGCAAGTTTTTTTTCAGTTCAGTTCTTTTCTGAATATTAACAATACTTCACATTCTGCAAAATAATATTCCTGTGTTCATATTTGTGAACCTTTTCAATTTTATCCATGTTGGGACCTTGCCAAGTCCACCAAAACAGTAAAATTCGGACAATGAGGACAAAGTACTTCATCAAAAAAAAAAAAAAATTGATGCAGAACTAATCCGAGAAATTAGCGCGTTTGCGTGGTTAGATATCAGAATTCCCGATGGCAATGCAAATGTTGAATACAGAAGTGACCCCAGTAAAGAAGAAATAAAAACACGTATCATGGAAATTGATAAATGAATTACCAAACTGAATACACAGCTGAATAATCGAATTACCGAACTGGATACACGAATTACCAAACTGAATACACAGCTTAGAGAGGAAATGAATAACGCCCGGTGTACGTGTAGTTCTTCGTCATCGTCCTCATCGTCTTCTCATCAGTTGGGAGCATCATCGGGTCCTGAACCGGGAAGTCTACCACAAAACCACAATTTAGAAATGGTCAGCCCGAATGAAGACCCACCAAAGGATTATCCACTCGCTATCTATGCTCAGTTCACATATATATATATTTTTTTTTTGCGACTTATTTTGACTTACCAGTGTACTGTTGTTTCACCAGTATCAAAAACATTATTTCTTTATATCAGCATCCATTTACCAGACGGTAATTATTATTTTGTATTAATTAACCGCCGCTTTCTCATTCAATTATTTTTATATTTTGCATTCGAACAGGGCTGACAAGCTAAAGCGAATGATTGGCATAGCAGAAGAAGAAGCCGTATTTGATTGGCTTGTGAAGCTAATCAAAAGCCAATCCTTCAAAAAGCATTAAGCCAATAAAAAGCCGATCAATTTATCGAAGCAGCACAAGCCAATGAATTTTTTTTTTTTTTCTTCTAAGAGGACGAATCTAAGTACACTCATAAGATAGAGTTTTTGACGTTTTTGCGTGTCAGTTCGATCTATGATAGAAAAGAGCGACATTTTCGAACTGTACGGGTGATTCTATTATAGTAAATGGACATGTAACTCGCTAATTAAGCCAATCATGAACGGCTGGAAGCAGTTGATGAAATTATGAAAAAGCCATTCCCAAGCTAATCAAAATCGGCCATTGGCTTGTAAGCCAATCGTGAAGTTTAAGCCAATGATGATTGGCTTGTCAGCCCTGCTCGAACCAATTCTTACTGGCCTACCATAAGTTGTATTATATTGAGTCATAATTAAATGAACATATTAATAATAGTTCTTTTCTTTGTAGTTGTTCAAGCTCTAGCTCTTTGTAATAAATGTAAATATATGAAAAACTTAGATAAACCAATAGTTGAGTATGAGAAACTAAGGTTCATGGTATAAAAACAGTGTTACCACATATATAACATTACTCCCCCTTTAAAAAAAAAAAAAAAACTGAAAGTTCAATACATTAAAAAAAACAATGTTAAAGATTAAATTCATTATGAAAAGATAAGGGAGGTACGCCCTTATTAAGGCGAGATGAACATCGAATAACTGGGGTGGTTCGAGTAGACTCTTGAGCTGTAGATTCAAAAGAAAACTGCAAAGGTGAAGACATAGGTGATGGAACGGAGCTGGAGTTGATATAGTAGGCTCATTAGACATTTGACTTTTCAGATGATCTGCATGGACTCGATGGCCCAAAGTGGTAGTATACAATAAAGGTGATGTGCGCTGAGAAATGACAGCAGGGGACCAAGTTTGATCCACAGGACGGCGCACATAAGACAGGATTGTTGGAAGAAAATTCACAATCAGCAGTATGATGATCTTTATTGTATTTTGTCATGAACTGATGTTGGTTGATAGTACCACAGACAGAAGGTTTTAGTAGGTCAAGAGTGGAATTGATACGTCGACCCAAAAATAATTCGGCTGGTGTTCGGCCTGTTGTAGAATGCTCAGTGATACAATAAGTAAAGAGCATCTGTTGAAGGCGTAAGAGACTATCAGGTGTTTTGGTAGAAGTCTTTGAAATCCGCCATTTGAAGGTACAAATGGCACGCTCTACCAAGCCATTACTACAAGAGTGGTATGGTGTAGTAAGGACATGTTTGATGCCATTGTTAGAGCAAAACTACTTGAACTTATATCATGTGAACTGGGAAACATTGTTGAAAACTATCTTACATGGAACTCCAAAATGAAAGAACAGCGAACGCAAAACCTGGATTGTATTGTTAGCATTTGCATGAGACATAGGAAAAATCTCTAACCAACGTGAAAATGCGTCAATTACGACAAACCAATATTGACCTTCAAATAGCCCAGTGAAATCAATGTGTAATCAATCCCACAGTTTTTCTGGGGGGTTCCACAAATTTAGTGGTGTTTGAGGCTCACAGGGACCATTTGTCTGGCAATGATCACACTTTTTGATGAAGGTTTCAATGTCCAGATCACACTTAGGCTACCAAACTGTAGTTCTAGCTATTGATTTGACAGCATTTATACCAGGATGAGTAAAGTGTAGTTTTTGCACTACCAAATTCTGGAGTGAGGCTGGTACAATAATACAATGACCAAACATGAGAATACGTTGTTCAAATGCAAGCATATCTCTTTTTTCAAAGAATGGGACAATATCAGCAGAAAGATCGTTGCATTGGGGCCAAGATGATGACAAGAAAGTATCAAATTACAGATTGAAGGGTAGCATCATTAGAGGTTTGATTGCGGAGAACGTTACGTATTAAGGCAAAGTTGTTAAGAGTTTCTGATTGGAGTTGATTGACACAAAGTCTGGCTTGTGATTCAAATGATGTTGGATTTCCAACAATAGGAAAACAAGACGAAGCATCAGCAATGCAATTTTGTTTACCAGGAACATATGTGAGAGTGTAGTCAAATGCTGACAATTAAATAGCCCAACAAACTAGACAAGAAGCGGCTAACTTGGGTATTTCTGATTTCTCTCCAAATATATATATGCTCTAGGTCTATTTGCAAATAAAAATGTCTGCCAAACAGATATTTGTAAAACTTGTCCACACCAAAAATAATGGCAAGTGCTTCACAGTCAATAGAGGAATAATTCCTTTCAGCTTGTGTCAAAGTCCAGGATGCTGCTGAGATCATTTGAACCTTGCCATCGGCATATCGATGAAGTAAGACAGCACCAATCCCATATTTGGATGCATCAGACACCAAAATGACAGGAACATGAGAATCAAAGTAGACTAGAACCTGGTCAGAAGTAATCAACATTTTCATATGATTAAAGGTGTTTTGTTCAGCTTCACCCCACAACCAGGGTGTATTTTTCTGTAGAAGGCAATGTAGGATTTGACTGGATGGTAGAAGATTAGGAACAAAATTGTTGAATTGATTAATACTGCCTAAAAAAGTTCGCAATTCTGAAACGTTTTTTGGAGCAGGCATGGATTTGATAGCATCAACTTTTGTCAGTACAGGACGAATACCGTTGGCATCAATAATATGACCCAAAAATACCATTTATTTTTTTAGAAGCGAGAGTTTATCAGGTTGAACTGCTAAACCTACTTGATGTAAGCCGGGGTTAATTAAGATGATCTGTGCAGTCAGTACCACCAAGAGCAATATCATCTTGAACACAAACTACACTAGGAATGTCTGCAAACAGGGTGTCCATGAAGCGTTGAAAAAGCATTGGTGCAACAGTTATCCCAAAGGGAAGACGTTTATATTGAAAAAATCCCTTTTCCATAGCAATGGTCAAGTATTTCCAACAAGAGGGATCAACAAGAACTTGATAATAAGCATCCTTAAGATCAATGATGTTAAACTCCTTAAAACCTGCGAACTCATTGGCAATCTTGTTCAAAGTTGGTAAAGGATGAAGTTGTTTTTTGATAAAACGAATGATTGTTACCTTAAAATCGGCACAAACCCTGACCTTGCCATTTTTCTCAATGTCAATGACAATGGGAGATGCCCATTCAATTGGCGTTTCCATAACGTTGAGGCTCAAGTTAATTGATCAAGTTCAGCATTGACTGCCCTTTTCAAAGCAATAGGGACAGAGCGAGGTTTAAAAATCTTTGGCTGGGCATCAGACTCAATTTCAAATTTTGCAAAGAAATTACGTACAGTACCAGAGACAGAATTAAACAGCGAGTCAAATTGTACCATTATTAACTTAGCATTAGGATCTAAAGCAATGTTATTTATACCTGATGAGTGATGACGGCTTTGTTTCAATGTACTGAAGAAGATGCGGAATGCGCAAAGAAAGAGGCCCATTGTTAAGTTCAAGCATTCAATTTTTTCCAAATAAAGATGCACCATCCTTATGGGAGACAAGTAAAGGCAAAGTATATGACATACCTCCAAGTTGAACAAAAACTTACATTCACTAAATGCGTTGATAGGAGTATTACCATAGCCACAGACGTTATTAGATGGATGCAGCTCAGGTGAACCCAGACGTTTCCAGGTATGAGCTCCAATTACAGCCACATTAGCAGCAGTGTCGTACTCCATTTCCAATTTTTGATGGTTAACTACTGGATTCATGAGATAACAACCCTTGGCAGAGGATGTTACAATGGTATACAGATGACAGTAATCTTTGGTACACAGAGCTTCAGGCTGAGTCAAATAGTGAACAGTCTTACCAAGAATTCTAACACAACCCAATGATATGCAAGCTTGGTCATAGTGCCCTACTTTATGGCACAAGCGGCACTCGGCATTGGTTGCCTTGCAATCCGAAGCTTTGGCATGTTGATTACCAGCACAGTGGAGACAATGTTGCAAAGGATTCGGCAAAGATTGGTTAACATTCTTACTTGTTGATGGTAGCGCTCCTACAGACCTACCTGAACCTACTAATCACGCATACCTTTGTCACCCGTTACCTTGAGTAATGGTGTAGCCGCGAAGCCAGGTGAAGTATAAACTTTCCAGGCTCTGACATTCGAAGATGGTGACTACTAAATGCGGTATGTTTTTTGGTACCTTTAGTCTGAACATTAATTTAAATTAACGGAACTGATGGATAAAAGTTTGGTGTTCCTTTTTTTTCTCTCTCTCGTTAATAGCCATTAATAGAACAAGTTTTTTTTTTGTGATATACGTTTAAGTACGATACAATATTCAATTTATTTTGTTGTGAATGAACACGATTTGTGACGCGAAAGCATGGCACCGGTTACGTGTAATACTGGTAGTGATTCTTCAAAAAGTGACATGGCTCCCAAAAAGACAACCATGTCCATTACTCCGTCAGAGGAAGAGAAGTTACTGGATGATACTGATGATAATGGGAAAAATACGAATACAGCTTCAACGTCAAAACAGTCGTATACTGCTGAAGAATTAGATCTTGCGATCCAAAGGGCAGTACAAGCGAGTCTTATAAAGTTTCAAACCATGGCAGAAAATAATAACAGGTATAATCCGCCGTTCACAATCAAAAAGTTGAGTGACCACGATAAATTAATAGGGAGCAAGAACTTCAAACAATGTTAAAAAATGGTAGAAATTGACTTGCGGGCACTAACTCTTACATTGTACATAGAAGATGAGAATGGCAATTCACAAGCCATGCCAGAGAGAAACAAAGTGGTAAAAGATCAAACCATGCAGTATCTATTGGCGTCTGTATCTTGTTCAATTGGTGTATCACTTCAGAACATATCTTCCCATATGCTGCGTTTATCACTCTAGTAAAACTGTATGGGTCCAACAAGGCTCAAGACGATGTAATACTCTACAATAAACTCGAACGCTTGAAGTTTAAACAAGGATACAACCCAGCACTTTTTGTGAGTGATTTCAATTTACTTATCACGGACTATGGTAAACAAGGAATACAATTCCCTGAAAGTTTTCTCAGATCTATGTTCCTGTCAAAGATTATGGGAATTCATGACATTACTGGTATGGGATGAAAAAGTTTGGTTGCTGTTGTTACTGTTGGTAGAGCTGACATTACGCTGATTGTTAGAAGAAGACAAATTACCCGCAAAATTGTTGTTGGGTTTGTTGGTTTGTTTTTTGTTAGAGTTGGTGTTCTTCTTAGGCTGCAAAGATCGAACCTGGTTAACTTGGTTAGAATTTGATGACATTACAGCCGGAACTGAAGACTGATTGGTCTCAAACGCAGCTCGTTGATTTTGGGCAGCTTCGATGTTTGGTGCAGAATTAACAATATCAGCCAACTTATCGAAAGGTAACCGATGTAATTCCAAAATCTGTTCAAGCATCAAAGGATTTTTTAAACCAATGAGGAATTGGTCACGCAAGTGTTCGTCTAATGAAGCACCAAATTGGCAATCTGGAGCTAAGAACGCAGCTTAGCGAGAAAATCAGCAACTGACATGGTAGGATCGCGATTGCATTGGCCAAATTCACAACGCGCAAGGATGTAGCTTACAGGTTTGGTGTTGTGGCTTGTTAAGAATGAAGTTAATTCATCATAACTGATTGTTGATACAGATGTAGGATTGAAATGGTCAGCTACAATACAATACAATCGTAGTAAAAGATCACAACAAGAATTGGAGAGAGTCGGAACGTTAAGTTGCAATAAACTCATCTCCATTTTGAAGCGTTGAAGATAATACTTCAAATTGTCCTTACCAGGTATGAATGACTCGAACTTGAAGTTGGCAGTTCTATCGAGAATTGCCTTTGATAAATCAGGTGTTGTTGATGGCAATGTACTCATGGTTACAACGTAGAGAAAAGAAGCAGGTGCAAGAAAAATGAACGTTCAACTGAATTCATCTTTAACTGATGATAAGAAAACGTGAAACATTTTTAAGGCTGTATTCTTCCAGAACATAAACAATGAATCGGTGTTGCCCCAAAAGACATTTGGTCAAGTATCATTTTTTCGTATTTGACTACGGCAACCTGCTACAAGATGATTCGAAAGTAAACGCGTTCAATCCTTATTTGTTGAGGGACAGATACCAGCCTCTCTCACTGCTGGTGGGTTACCCAACACATTCCCAAATGAAAATCATTTTCTATATGTGTTCTACAAGGATGGTGAAGAGCAGGTTGAAGAACACATGACAAAGATGATTCTTGGGTAGGCAGGACAGTAGGTAAATGTACACTCAATTATGGTAATTCATGGGTATCACGTGGTATCACAGAGTACACCTTTTCATGGTGCTCCTCCATGGCCATATTTCCAAATTTCCTTCTTTTTTCTCTTGGCTGACAAGTATAACGTCTTACGTTTGCTTTTTCCTCCTTTCAAATATCTGTTAGCAGCTTGTGGTATTCATATGAGGTGAATCATTCCCAATGATGGTTGAAACAACAGCAGGTGAAGCGACTGAATGTTCAGCGATGTTATTAGCAATCTGAAATAGGTAAAATGTTATCAAACTAAAAAGTGATCGTTTCATTGCACTGTGAGGGGGAAACAAAAGTACTGCAAAGATGGAATTATCAATTTTTGCATGAGAGTTCGTGTATAAGCTATGAGGAGCCCGTCACTGAAATTTGAATGAATGTATTGGTCACTAGTTACTTACATTTATTTTTTGAACAGTTTCTGGAACCAACTGTGTGTTGATGTCAGAAGACACCTGCAGAAAAAATGATGTTAGAGTACTGAAGGATAACTAGATACAAACCAGAGGCCTGCACGGTGCGTTACAAAACGTAGGATGTTGATTATAATTACTCAGAAAACGATTACAACGATGCAAGGAAATAAAACTGTAATCAAACGGTAGTAGAAGAACGATGCCGCTGCCTAACTGAATATATTGTTCGCATCATGACATGGGTATCGTCATTTATTTTTTATCGCGTTATAGGATTTTGCAGTGCTATTTAGATAATTCGCAGAATGACGTTTTTACTTTATCATTTCTTATCTTCACGATGCCTAGGATGCCTGGACGATCCATACTCGTTTCTAAGATGCTAGTTACCGACGATTAACGTTACCAGCTGCTACAGATACACTCAATTACTTTCCTCGACGATTACGAGTACTGATTGGCATCTTTTCCTTCAATACTCACCGATTTTGTAACCGGTTACTTTTTACTTATTCGTGCAAGGCTCTGCTACTAGTTACATCACTTTTTATCAATACTATCAATGGTAACTGCTGGGATATAATGATACTTACTTCGAGTTCTTGAACAATGATTTCTTCCGGATGTTTTTGGTTCATGCTGGTTTTCGAAGAACGAAACTGCGATACTACACGCGAACTGTAACTAAACTAAAAACCTTGATCTTTTTTTTCCGAAGAGGATCAACTTCAGTCTTTGCACTGCCGAATGCAGCAAATAAATCCGTAAAAACCGATACATTAGAAATGGAACTTCAAAAAGAGCACAGTTTTGAAACAATCACAACAGTCAAAATTCAAATTTCGAAATTGCACCGATGCACCCAAAGAAAAATAATCAGAAGCCGAAGCCGCTGTAGTGCTCAAAAACGAACGATGAAATTCGGTTTTCACGTGAAAGGTGAAAGAACGATATTTGCCAGTTTCATATTCATACTTGGCGGAAAACACACATTACGATCCTACAGAAAGAAGCAGTGAACTATAAGTGTACCCCCCGCAACTACCGCAACGTACTTCGCCCATCTTTGTTGATGAAAATTTTGGTGAAGTACCATCACGCCTAGACTAATTGCGCCCTCAATTTTCAATTGATTTCCTTGAAATTTGGTATGTACAATCCTGAAGCATGTGCCTCGATGTCTACTTTTTTTTCTAATTTTTTATTTATACGTCGACAATCGCCTGCCGCATGCTGCCACATTCTGATCGCCATCACACAACAACTGTAGCGAATTTAGAAAAAAAAAAGTAGACATCGACAATGCACATTCGTGAACAACATATTCAAAATTCACATCAATCCATTCGGTATTCGCTTTGTAAATCATAATTAGTCTAGAGCGGAGAGCATTTTTCATACAATTTTCTTATCAGTATGTAAACAAAGAATACAGCCTTAAATCTGGAGGTCATCGTTATCATTCCTCCATTTTTTGTTAGTAGATTCGAAAACAACAATAGCGCTCTCTAGTGAGAGTAAACAGTAAAATAAAATAAAAATTCCCACAGAACTAATTATTTTACAAACCCGGTACCTAACATGAATGCTCTACTTACATGTTTCATCACTGCATGATTGCATCATCTTTTTTTTTTTTTTCAGTTGAGAACAATAAATCGAAATATTGTGTTTTGACAAAAATATTGGCACCAACAAACAATAATCTAAAAATTAAAATATATCTGGATTATCTGCACAGGGTTTTGAAAATGAAACCAGAGTATAATAGTTTAAATTAACTACAGTAAGAAACTGAACAATTTCATATGTAGACTATAGGGTTATACCAATATAATTAAGCAATTAATACTATTAATATTAACCAGAAAAACTTGGTGCGAGGGACTGGGCTAAAAGTTGCGTCAATCCTGCCTCCACCTAAGATGTTAATCTTTGTGGAAAGTAATAAAATAATAAAATTTTTATTATTAAAAGAAAATAAAAAAATAAAAGTTATTCTGGTATTTATCAACCCATTCTTCTGAATCAAAAACAGACTGTACTTGAAATTTAAATATACATATCGAGCTGGAGGATCTGACAACTTCATAATCTTTGGGAGGAAGAAACGCTTTTATTTTCTGCTAGAAAATTGATGAAACTATATTTCTTATGTTATCAACATATGATCCTACGTGAATAACGCAAGTACAAGGTTCTTTTGTTCGTTCTGAAATTGTGCGCTAATTTGAAGTTACTTACGCAGAAGTATTGTTCGTGTTCATTCTTTTGTCCCAGATTGGTTCGTTCAGGTGTTTTTTTTTTGTTTTTTTTTTTTGCAGCATTCTGATGATTATCATGGATACTGTCGGTACAGGTGATATAGTAGTCTCAAGATGACAACTACTAACATGTATTTTTTTTTTTTTTTAAACTGTTTCTCACATTTTGAACTTTGAAAATTCATTTTAAATAGTTAGTATATTACCATTTTCTGCGAATAAAATTGGATATTGGATAATCTTCAGCGATTACTTCCCGGCGATTGAGAACTAGGAATTACAAATCCAGTTGTGAAGCCTTTTTCAATATTTTTTGTACCTCTCGATACCACCACGTGAAAGAGCAGCGTCACAAATAGTAAGAATCGATAATAATAATTGGGAAATCGACATTTTGGCCCCAGAAGTCTTTTTTTTTTTTCTTTCTTTTTTTTGGTGCACCCCGATCTGCGTTTTTAAGCTTGTGACACTATCTGTGGCAAAAAAAAAGTGCTCAAGTCTGTAAATTTCGCAAATTTGTGGTAAAAGTGTGGCAAATATTTAGATCCGCCCCTTTTATCACTGGAAATATGTCACACGGCCTCCGTGACATTAAAGTGTCACAAATATGCTTATGTGTGACAGTTTATGTTGTCATATTTAAGCAGAAAACTGCTTATTTGTGGCAATTTGAGAGAACCTAGAAATTAAATAATTAATCGTTATACTTAAATTCAACTTTGAACATATATTGTCTTGTACTAACTGGGATTGTGATTGTGCTCTCATTTCTGTGTTTTAATTTGAAATTTGACGACTACTTATAATTTATGATTTTATATTTAAATATATTTCGTTCGTGTGTTGCTGTGCTCCTTGACCACCACGTGTGCGAATGAAATACATGGCTACAATGAAAACGAGTAAGTTACCTAATTATAATTATTATCCTGTGTATTTTTCCTCTTTCAGTCTGTTCTGTTATTTGGAGCTTCTTAGTATATATACGAGTATATATTTCAAAATCACTGGTAAACAGCGCGTGTATGTTCCTCACGCTGTTCACCAGTGATTTCAAAATATACTCGATCGTATATAGACGATGAAGCTCTCCAAATAACAGAACAGGCTGAAAGAGGAAAAAATACACAGGATAAGTATATAATAATCTTCCTCCGGATGATCTTTGCTGGCGGAATTTTTCTGTAGAATAACATCCTTTATAAGTATCTACGCTTGTTCACTTGATAGATAAGCTGGAATCAACATAGCTGCATGATACCTGTATTTTGTGATTGCACTGCGCTGAGAGAATAATATCCGTGCATTTTGGAATTGCTGGCAGTTTGTATTCTGAGAAGGAGCGCTCCAACATCAACCAAAACCAAAAGTGCATATAAATAAGAACTCAATATTTTGGTAGAAACTATATGACATAGCGTTTACTGATAAGCATTTTTCAATATGAGTACACATTTTTGAATCGGCAGCCCAATTTTGAAAAATTCTACTTTTTACGCTCTTTCCAAACATATATACTAATAACTCATTTTGTTTACAAATGTTGGTTGGTTCCTTGACGCTGAATATAGCGTCCAATTAAGTTGAACAACTTAGTCAGGGGTTGTTTTTAGTCCTGTACTTTATTTTTAGTACCTATCTATAATTATTATTTTGTTGTATGTATGTAAAATATACATTTTCTACGTGCTTTTTGTAAATATTGACTATACATTATTTACATTGTTATCGCGCTCCTACCACACTCGCTTTGCGGTATCGTGTATTTATTTATTCTTATGGCAGAAATATATTTCTGTAATATATGTAATATACCTATGCGATGCTCACAATTGAGGGTGCAGCGGGGGCTATAACCAGCGCCTGCAGAGGCGAGCAAAAAACTGCGTAAATGTGACACTCATTAAAATGGCACAAATGAGCACATTTCTGTCACAAGTGGCATTAAAAACTGCCCAGTAAGCAAAAAACTGCTTAAACGTGACATTTTTTTAATTGACACAAATGAGCACATTTCTGTCACAAATGAGCACATTTCTGTCACAAATGGTATTAAAAACTGCCCAGTTGTGACACTGGTGGCAGCAGACTGACAAAAACCCGTTCTCGTCTCTGATTGGTGGAATTAATTGTCACAAATTGTACAAAAAAGTGCTGAAATTATCATGTCACATTTGAGCACTTTTTCTGAAAAATTCGCAGATCGGGACGGGCAGTAACTTCTAACTTTAACTTCACTTTTCACAGTAGGAAAGAAAGGGTGTCTTAAAAAAAAAAAGGAAGAAAAAGACGTCCAGTTTGTATGAAGGTTAAGCCGGGAAGTAGAAAGCGTCCACTTTGTATCGAGTTCGTCTGGTCCTGAGTACTCCAGTTCAGAAACATATTTTTTTCACGGTGCTGATAACATGTTCTTGAACTCGTCCTTCCCCTTCAGCTTCAAAATACTCATATATCGATGTGTATTGCGGGTAGCCAGTTATGTTTCTTAACTGGACCAGACTTTAGTAATGGTGTGTTCCAAACGGATGTTGTTAAAAACTTCCACCAAATGTCAGTCATTACGCTACTACGCTCTACTAGGGCTCTATAGTTTCACCTGGGTATACTAAGCCACCATTTTGGTTCATACTGCGCCCGTCGATGCCGAATTGACTACGCGTTACGCTCCGCATAGTCGGATTCGGCATCCACGGGCGTAGTATGAACCAAAATGGCGGCTTAGTATACCCAGGTGAAACTATAGAGCCCTAGCTCTACTAGGTCCGAATTAGTTCTCATGAAATATGGTAGATGTCGCTTATTTTGCTGTTGAATGGTGCAGAGGGTGCAGAGTCCGCGTCCCTATCCATTGCCTATGTGCCCCTTATAGGTAGGTCGTCATATCAGCCCTACTTATTGATAGTTGATAGGGCTTGGGACCAAAACGGTCGATGAAAGAAACACGGTTGCGGCAAAGCAGTCCGTAGGCAATGGCTTTCAAACCCTGGGAAATACGAGCTAATTCAGAAAATATTCTCCGACTAAGAGTGAATTTGAAAAAATTCTGAGAATAATTGGCCATTTTCTTCTGTATTTTACAGTGTACCATGGAGCAAAAGATTCAGAAAACGTTCCTTGTACCTACTCAGCATGCTTGAGAATATTTTCAGCATGTTCTGAGATACATATTTCAAAGCAGAATAAGAACTTCGACTTTTCTTAGCATTTAGCCCTAACATTAGGGCACAATCATGAAATAAACTCAATACTTATTTTCAAAAGAAGAAAAAAACTTGAAAATTCCAAGTAAACTAATGTAGAAAACCAATCATTTCGAATTCTATTTATATAAAAATGAATAACTAAAGGAACGAAGTAAGGCAAATTAATAGGAACTTAATACTATACATTAACAATCATGTAACCGAGACCTTATTTTTAAATCACGTGCTAGTTACATTCCAAACTTACACATATATCAGTCGATTTCTTACATACATACGCGACTTAAAAAAAGAAAGAAAAATGTTCGAAACAATATTTACACATAATTACAAATTTGAGAAATGAGTATCAAGTAGTGCTTCTGTATTCAACTCAGTGGTCTTAGGAACTTCCACGTTTGAAACCTTTTGTAGCTCTATCACGACGGTTATTCTTTATAACGTTCATAATCACTGCTGGTGCGTACTTGCCGCGCCATATAATTATTCCTCCCACGACTAGAACCTTGCAACGCTCCACTTCTAGGTAACGTCTATCTTAATCTGTCCAAAGTGTGTGTAGCGAAATTTTAAACAAATTGGAACTGAAACGTATCAACTGGCAGCGCCAAATCGCCAATAGGAACATTGTAGGAGCATCCTCTAACCGGCCTAATCGAATAACTTTGCAACGTCAGTGATAGTATTGAGAAAGACAGTAGTTGCACCATTTTATAACCCATACACGATCGGCGTCCGGTGCTGAATGGAAAAAAATGATCCGGTTTGACCAGAACTCCGTCGTTGAGAAATCGCTCAGGGTTGAATCTCTCTGGTTCGCTCCACAGTTCCCGGCTTCGATTCAGATCAAAGTTATTGAGAAAGATCATGGTACCTTTTTGAACTCTATAACCTGCAAAAATGCAATTCAGTTAGTTCGATCGTTGAGCAGGAGATGCAGCCCTGTAGAAAGAAAAAGAGGACCTGGCGGGAATTTCCACGCAGTTCATTTTGTTCTTTTGTCAGATGGGAAAATTTTATAAAAGCTACCGGATAAGAGGTTTCTTTCATGGCGCGATTGCTGATTTGATGTACAGTATGGTGTAGCCGTAAGCGTTGAAATTCAGGCTTTTTAAAAATATCGGCCCCCACAGAAATTCCAGCGCCGTGTATCTCCCCCCCCCCCCGTCAGGGTTGAGTAGATGTATTCACTGTACAATATCGATTATGATTATGAATTAGAAGAAGGAGAATTATATTTTGGTCTATGATCTGATCTCTTTGTCAAAAAAACTTATTATAGATCAGATCTTTTTTTGCTTGGAGATCTGATCTTTCTGCAAAAGATCAGATCATTTAGAATGTGATCTGATCTTAGATCCATTTCCTGTTGGTGATCTTGATCTAATCTGAGATCATTTAGTTTATGATCTTGCCCATCTCTACCCGAGGGTAACAAATGGGTAACTTTTCCGCGGGTAATTGGGTAACTAGAGGGTAACTGATTGCGCATCGGGTGTAGCAGCTGTGACTGATTTGAATTTTACCGGCTGCAAAATTACAGTGTTGCCGACGAGAAAACTTAAGATTTAAGTTTTCAATTTTGGTGGAATGTCAATAAAACTTCAAACGCATAGAGTTACATTATAATCGAGCTTCTTACCTGCAATCGAGCTATCTTGACTAGCAACATGCGGCACGATCGGCGACGCTATTAATCTGATTGTCTCAAGTATGACGGCCTCTGTGTACGGCATCGACCTGCGGTCCGTCAATGCTACATCTCTCACGCCTTCCGTGACCGATTGAATTTCCTTCTTAATGTTCATTTGTACCTCCGGCCTGGTCGCGATGTACGCGAATACTTTCATAAGGAAATTGGCAATGGCCGCGTGCCCTCCAATGATGTCCTCTAAGGAGAACATGGCTACTTCTAAATTGATTTCCTTGTCGTCGGCTCGCCGTATCGTCTCGATCAGCGTATCGATATAGTCGCTACTCTTTCTCTCCGGACTCCACGTTTCATATCGCTCGCTTACAATACCGACAGTGAAGTCGCGAATGTGTTTGGTCCACTTACGAATGTTGCTGAAATGCTGACCGTAGAACGGCAGCATCCATGGCATAAAGTCGCCAGCGTAGCCCTGGTTCACTTCGTAGAAAATCCTGTCGAAGTAGTCGGTCATCTGAGCGAAGGACGAGTCCCGGTGGTCGTAACGTTTGCCGCAGAAGTGCAGCAGGAAGATATTGGCGCAGGTGTGGAGTAGCAATGGCTTGAATGCGATTGGTTCGCCGTTGTGGGCGCCAATGCGTTTCAACATGACATTCGTTTCCGCGTTTATGTACGCGTTCAATTGGTGGAATTTCGTGCAGTAGGACCGCAGCATGGTATGATCCCGTAGGAGTTCGCGGCGAGTTTTCTGCAGCGCGGACCAGTCGCAGAATGCTAAGGCTGAAACATGATTACAAAATCGCGTGTCAGTAAAATGTATGACTGATGGTGGTTCCGTAATGATTTCGATATCAAATTTGTTTCAGAAATTCATTATGTGCGTAAATTCTCGGGCCTCCCATGACAGATCTTGGCCTATACAATAATTCTAAATCCGCACTTCTTCCCTTGGTGGAGCGTATAGCGATGCACGCATGCCAAAGTGGCTCCCCAGACACCGCACCCCTGGCCCCGGAAACTAATCTTTCGAGTATCGCACTGAAACTGGCTCGAGCCTCCTTTCGCCTCTCCGCATCGGATTCGCGCATTCCTGTCAGGGCCACTATGGGACACCCGACTGACCAAGGCAAGGCTCACCCAGCATTAACCTGCTACCTCCCTTCACCCCTAACCTGCACGTCCTAGGAAGGTGGTGACGGCGGGTTGAGCCTTGCCGGGAGTCCGCAGCAGCTGCAGTAGCTTTAGCAATTCGCACTTCTTACCATCTATCTTTTTTCAATCCTTCGGATTTGGAATCTGCTAACATTCACTAATGTTAGCGTGAGGTCATCATCGATAGCATATAAATGAAATGCGAATCCTTCATTGCGGTTTTCCATGAATCACTACAGACATACTGAAGGGGAGGGATCTCATCAATGTTTTCGTCAGCTGGCAAAATGGATCCTTAATTGTCTTTACTACATTTTCAATTGGCAAAATCTGGTACGAATCCTCTTCTACTTATTTTCCATAAAAAAGCGAAGATCTATGAAGGGCGGGGGAGGGGGTTCTTCAAAGTTTTTGTCAGTAACCAAAACCTCGAAATTATGCTGTATTCTTTCACTTTTCGATTGAAAAATGGAAAAGTTCAATTTGCTCAAAGCCAGATTTAGAATTTGGCGGCCTTTATTTTCCAGCTGTTTGAACTAAAAAGAATGGAAAATAATCAATAAACGGAAAATTGTATTTTTGTTAAGAATCTGAGGTACGTCATTTTTTGTGGCTTCCCCGGTTCCTCTACATTCCGTTCTGGCATCATCTAAAGACTAAGTGAAGAAATCTTCAGCTACTTGTCATCCTCAAATTTTTCCAGTTGACGAGATTGACATTTTAGTAGAAAAATATAAGATTCTCCAATTTTTCCCGCCGAAATTTTACGGAAAATTTTAAAGCGGCGTAAAGGAAAAGGAAGTCTCTTTAAAGTTTTCGGCAGTTGGCATAATGGTTCCTTTGTTGCTTTCATGAATAAATCCTCAGTCGACAAAATCTGAAGTGTATACAGTTTTCTGTATTTTTCCTGGGCGTCAGTGTTAGTTATTGTCTGTGGTTCCTCCATACCCTCTGAATCCGACCCTGAAAAAATCTAAAAACTGAATGAAGAACTTTTTTCAATCATTTGTATAACCTCAAATTTGTCCTTGACGAAATTGATATTTTAGGTGGGAAAATGAGAATTTCTCTAATCTTCGATGCTCCATACACCCCTTGAGGTACAAAAGAATTCCGCTTCTTACCTCGTGTACTGAAATTTTCACGGGATGAAACCTTCCCTACCCCCTACCAAAAAATCAGGTTTCTTCAAAATCTTGAGAACTGTTGCTGATGATCAAATTTTAAACAAAAGTTGTTCATCAGATTTCTTATAAGTATCATGATTTACCGTTTTTTCGTGTCTGCCTTAATATGTGGGGATGTGGGACGTATCTGTTACAGGGTTACACGGCCTTACGAAGAAAATAGTATCTTTGAAGCTATTTTCAGACTACACCGAGTTACTATGTAGGGGCAAAAATTATTTCAGCTTTTACCGGAATCTTTTCCCTACACAGGACTTTACATCCCCAAAAACTTTTTCTTTTTCGCGCTCCCCTCCCTTGAAAAACCACTTATGTAAAACTTATGGTTTTTGTGTGTTTCCTTGGTTTTCGAAACTACTGTGAAAGGGGGGATTGCCCCTCTAACGAAAAGTTGATTAAGATTGACGAATTTTTGTACATGAAACGTCAAAATTTTCAAATTCAAGCAATACCCATTCAAAATGAACCAAAAATGCCCTCTTTTATGCGCAGTTAAACAAAAATTTCAATAATTTTTCGTTTATTCCGCTTTTGAATATGTTCACGACATTTTAGTGTTTTAATTTCAAGGCTTTAACCCCTTCCCCTCTTCGAAAGCCTGTTTACTTTTACGGCTTTAATGTGCGATTTTTCAAGCTTTTGTGAAACAAAGTATGATCTGAGCGTATCAACTGTAAAGCATTTAAAGTCATTAAATCTAGTTTTGATATTTATAAGACCCTAAACTGAATTCTGTGGTGCTAGATGAAAGGGGCTTAGCACACATATCAAATGGTAGATTTTCGGGTGTGCTAAATTAAATGTTGATCCGTTGTGGGTCGGAATGACAAAATGCTTTAAGTAACAAAAATACATTCCCGATGCGCAAAATCCCACCAGTTACCCGGGTAACTGAAGGGGAACAAGGGTAATCTGAGGGTAACCGAGGGTAACAAATGGGTAACTAATTGCGTAGTATCCCACCAGTTACCCGGGTAACTAAAAAGGGGAACAAAGGTAATCTGTGGGTAACCCGAGGGTAACAAATGGGTAACTTTTCCGCAGATTGCGCATTGGATTTTAAGTTTCTCTTTCAGCCAGTCTCTCTTTATTTCTTAAAATTTGTTGGGAATTCAAAGTTTTTCTAATTTTTGATGATTTAGCAACGGCTTTGCGTATACTGTAAATAATATTTTTGGAGCTCAAATCCGAGTGTCAAAGCCTTAAATAATGTTTGCCGCCAGTGAAGTTTATTTCTTATTTTTGTACCTTCCTCCTAACACTCGTGACTTCATATATTTCGCATTAAGCGTGGTTTGTCTCGAATCAAATCAGCTACTCATTGCCGTAATTACTCAAATCGGGAAGAAAGTACGTATTTTCATTTTCAAACCCTCGATTACTATATCTTCAACCAAGTTTACCGAAAAGGCTGCACTTTGCACCAATAAAGAATCCTGGACGCCGCATTTAAGAACCTCAGAAGAAGATACCCAAATTTTGGTTTAAGAACCTACTAACCCGAGTAACAGGGACCTTAGAATTTTAGTGTTTGATCACCCTCGTCGTGTAGGTAAATTATAAAAATTTAAAAAAAAAACATGTTGGTAACAAGCGAAAGCTGAGGGGAATTTAGCGTAATTTGTTTATATGGGTCCCCTAGGTGAGTCTCAGAAAAATGTCGCTAAAAATCCGTGTGTTGCTAATTTTGTGATGAGGAGGCTAAGCCTCTCCCCACCTAAAAATCAGTTTTTGCTACCTCGTAAAATTTTACATAAGATATTTTTTCGTAACTACCCTGAACTCTTAAAAGGGGAGTTGAGGGGGTCCGTGTCACTATTACAACACATACCTTAAAAGAAAACATGTAAAAATTTGGTCATGTTTCTTAGATAACCAATTTTTGTGACTAATTGGAGTCCAGGCTGCAATAAGACATTCCTAACCCCTGTACTTACACATCCTTACAATTTTCCCCTTGCTCTTCCTCCCTTAAGAGTACCGTGCAAAGAGCCTGTTTTTCATATTTTGTCCGATTTCTGAGACTTAAGTGCGGAAATTTTCAAAACTTGCCCAAGCACGAAAAAAAAGAACAATTCGATAACTAGATTTTCAAAGCTTCTGAATTTATTTTTCGTATCTGTTCCTCCTAACTTGAAATATTTGAGCGCCCTGGGGCATGTGAAGGTGAGAAATTTCGCTAACAGCTGTATGAAATCATTTCTCAAGTTCTTCGGGTCATAGAATTTGGTTTCAACACTGATTTTTAGTAAGAGCGGATTAACCTTTTCTGGCGTAAGACGCAAGATTAAAATTGACGCCCTCGGCGCCTTGCGCTTGTGTTGAAAAAAAATTTCTTCGCGCCCTGAGTAAACGCTTCCCATGCTTACGTGTTAATCCGCTCCTGATTTTCACCTTACTCATTTACTCAAGTTATACTCAAACGCGACTTAATATATGATTTTTCCAAGTTTTTCCTCCACTCAAACATCAATACCTCAGGTTCTAATTAATGTATCAATGTTCACTTTTATCTAAGAACACTCAGTGGATCAAGACCTTTCATTTGAGCTTGTGACCACTCAAATTGGTTGAATCTGAGGACAGTTGTGAGTGGACATTCAACTTGACTTTTGATACTTTCAAGATTTTTCTTGACTCAAATATCTATTTCTCAGGTTCTAATTGAGGTAAAGAATTTGTTTTGCTCTAAGAACACTCAGTGGATCAAGACCTTTCATTTGAGCTTTTGATGACTCAAATTGGTTGAGTCTGAGGACATTTGTGAGTGGACATTCAACTTCAACTGTTATAATTTTAGAAAGAACAAAAATGGTAGATTAAAGAAAAATAAATTAAAAACACTTGCTTCATTCTGATTGGTTCTCAGCTTCAGCCATTATACTTTCAATCAACAACTAATGCTGCGGAGTAGCACGGGTCTTCTAGTTTCTTAGATTTTTGGAGCCGTGGACTTTGATTTCAGCAGTGCTTTTTAATTGCCATGCTATGACATCAGTGGGGGGGAGGTCGCTGTTGTAGAAAACCCGTACTATGACAAAGTAAATATAGTTCCTTAGGCTTCGTGATTCTGGCATTAAATTTTAACTTAATTTATATGTTCTATGAGAATTGAGATACTTTAGAAATGGATAGAAAAACATTTACAGGTTCGAGATAGGTACTGTTTCTTAGTTTTTCGCTGTCGCGCACTTCGTTTTTCACATTGATTCTCAGCTATCGTGAAACTAAGATTCCGATTTGGAGGTTATGATACGAGGGGAGAAAGGAGGGAGAAGGAAAAAAGAGTAGGTCACAAATTGATAATATTTCTTAGATTTTCGAGATCGGGGAATTCGGTTTCGACATTGCTTTAGAGTTACCGTGAAAATTGAAACACCAGGGGGAAAGAAAGCAGGAACTGGAAGCAGGAAAAATGTACAGGTACAATATGGGTATTGTGTCTTCAGTTTGGAGAGTCATAGAATTCAGTTTTGACTTTGATTTTCTGATATCATGAAGATTGAGGCCCCTAGGGAGAGAGCGGGGAATAGAAAAAACGTACCAACGTACCCATAGATTCGGTACAGTTATTGTTTCTTAAACTGCCGTATTCGTAGAACTCGATTTAAACATGAACTGTGGAGGCAACTCTCAGATTTATAGACTTACATGTCGTTAAATTTTTTCCATTAAATTACATGAAATTTCGTTATTTAAAAAAATGTTCGTGTATGGATTTTTCCATTTGTAGTATACTGTAAAACGGGGTGACTTTGCAATCATTGGGATTTAAACTTGAGAGTTTCAAGTGTTGGCAGCCCTGCCATATGTGTGAGTGATCACATATGATTTACCGTAAGCGTGTAGCAAACTTCAACTATC
Source organism: Acanthococcus lagerstroemiae (assembly GCA_031841125.1). Taxonomy (NCBI): domain Eukaryota; kingdom Metazoa; phylum Arthropoda; class Insecta; order Hemiptera; family Eriococcidae; genus Acanthococcus; species Acanthococcus lagerstroemiae. Next base: position 11,721,349 of record CM063106.1, on the reverse strand, counting down.
ATTAAGTCGATCAGAAATTGACTTTCAAAGAAAATTTGTCCTAAATTCGACTGCATCATCACCAAAAAATTAAATTATAATCAGTTCTACTGGCATAATAATTTTTACTCGGTTTTTTGCCGTACTAAAGATAGTAGTGTTTCTATTTGAAAGTACACATGTTCACTCACACATTTTCAACCCGCCAACACCCGCGCAGGTAATTTTGCAGCGCACTCTAGTGCAGGTTTAAATCCCAATAGGGTGACTTGGCACGCGTATGTTTTCATTACTCCTACAGTCTGTTCCAAATAAGAGACTCCTCAACAGAAAGAGAGCATCACACTGAACGCGCTTTATGTATTGTGACGCATCCCCTCTCCTCAGTTATTACAATTGCAAAAACACGATGAAACATTTAAATAATTATTCATAGAAGTAACTTTTGAGCAGAGTATAATGAATACGATAACAAGTGAATTTCCTTCTGCATATGCGTCAATGCGCTTCAGTCGCCTTAGTGTGAACATTTTCCGTTTTCTCTCCCCTGTGCCGTCGAATCGTGCAGTGACGTCATTTCGTTAAGGAGTCTCTTATTTGGAACAGACTATAGGAGCATGAGGGATAAAATAAAACGTGTGGCAATACTAACGCGTGATTCGTTGTAATACCTATATCGCGATCGTGATGAAAATAAACTATTGAGTATTAATTAGCATAGTGATGCAGCAGTTGGTAAAAACTATGAAAAAAATTGAAGGGGCGAATTTGCACAGAATTGTTTATTTGTTTTTGAAGCCGCTAACTGATTAGTTTCAATATTCTGTCTTATCGCTAGTGAAATGAACAAGTACAAACAGGACTTACATTCGTGTATTAGGGTCTCGGCCTTTCAAAAGAAAGATATCTTTCTTGTTCTTTTTTTTTCGTATGATTTTTGGAATAAAGAAAGAGTGCAGTTCTCAAGGTTAACACTCGTTAGTTTTTGCATACATCCGTATAGTGTATCGATTTGGGGTTACTAGGTACTTTTAATAGACAACACTACATTTACAACTTTTCCCCCTGTTCATTCATGAATATGTGCAATGTCAACCCATTACAGCACCCCATAACATACTTATTTCATAATTTTGTGGGAAAATGTATGGGGAGGGGAGTGTCACATTCTCTCAGAGAATTTATTCCACAATGTCCTATCAAAATTACGAAAAACATCCCTGTTCTCTAACCAATTTTCTAAAGTCTATAGGGCGCGTCAAACTTGAAAGTACATAGGAAAAAGTGAGCAAAGTCACCCCGTGTTACGGTATGGTAACAAATCTTCAAAATGTTGACGTCTCTGTAATAGTTATCGTTTTTGTAAACCGAAATTTGCTGGGTGCTTTCCTTGGTGTCGTGTCACAATAGCATAGTACTTTCAAAAATAAATAGCGCCTATCCCTTATTCTGTGGGGTCTGGTTGGCCGAGTGGATAACGCGCTGGTTTCGAAATCCGGAGGTTCCGGGTTCGAGCCCACGTAGCAACTCGCTACATTTCAACCTAGGCCGGTTTTTCGACCAGAAGAGGAGAGAGCTCAGACAGCTCTAATAGCCTCCCCGACGTCTCTGAGGTAATTCTCGAAAAGGCGGATTCCAGAGCTCGTGTTGGGAGCAAAAACTTAGAAAAGAGGTACATAAGTTCACTTACCCATTCTATCCCTTATTATTTAATTATTGGACAAAATATAATTTTATACCTCTGCAACATAATACAACAACCTTTTCCAAGCCCATAACCCGAGTGTGTAACTCGGGGGCTCGATAATTTCAAAATAAGTATCTTGGTAACTCTTGTAATTTTTTTAATAATTGTATAAACTCGAGCGTATAAGACGAAATCATAGAATATTTGAAGAGAGAACCAAAGACAATTTCTCTCCCCAACAGAAATCATTTGGAAGCAATCTTTTATACAAATGTTACGAATGAACCAGTTATAGAAGTACCCCCTTTTAAAGTAATGATTATTTTATATTTCCCTACGACTCCCATGTCTACGCGATCCTTCTTTTTAGGTTCAGTTTTTTAGCTCCTCCTAGAAATTTATTTGGGTTGGGCACGTTCGCAAGTTGTGCACCTCGAAAACCGAATTTTTCGCCCTTTACTCGTTAAGACTATCGCCAACAATTACTCACAGTTGCGTTTATCTCCGTTGAAGATCAAATTATACCGCTGAAAATTGGGCCGTCCGTCGAAATGATCGCCCCTCTCCATGAGTACTTCTCGTATATTGTCCAGTCCGTTGACCACGACGCATCGCACCGATCCCAATTTGATTTTGAAAACGTCTCCGTAGTCGGCGGCCAGCGCTCGGAACGCTTCGTACGGTACTCGGTACCCTCTCAGCAAGTGCAACGATCCGATGACCGGATACGGGACCGGCCCGTCCGGCTCAACACCGCAATCCATTTCGACCCGCCGTTTTCCCGTCAACACAAGCAAACCGATCACAGTCCATAACACAATTAACAGGGCCCAGGTGGTGCCCGTAAACGACGTTACCAAATGATACATAATTAACCCGAACCGAGTAAAATAAAATAAATTTGGAATTTCTATAACGACGAAGGGCCACACTCGCGGATATTTTTCTCGCCAGTAAATGCCATCGGTTGGCGCTTCTCACATATATTTATATTATTCCAATATCAAGCGGCATCGTCCAATTTCCCTAACAAATGAAGATCCACTCGACTCGCATTTCATTATATATACATTTGCAATATGGAGCATGGAAAACTATTTTCGACTAACCTCCTTGTATAAATAACTTATCCGGGCGAAATGATATTCAGTTTTAAGGAAGTAGTCGTGCGTCAGTACCGCAGAGAAAAAAGAAGAATAAAAATGCCGGTGGTCCTTCACTGAATTTCTCCAGTGAACTTGGCCGTGGTAGATTCTTGTCTGGAGCGAAGAAAAAAGTGATTTGCAATTTTGTTGACGTCGAAGATACTCAGCAGATAGCGGTGAACTGTTTTCGTAAGCCGACCTTTGCCGATAGAAACGCGTGACCGAGACTTTGAGCTGACCCCGGCGTTTCGCCTTTTCTTTTTCTGGCCTCTTTGAAAAGCAAATAATAAAAATAGTACGATGATAACGCGGTCAATTTCATAACACCGCGTCGAAATTTTCAATTTCGGACCGTATTTATGTTCTTGCCAAAAGGGGTCAAGAAGCTGATGACGATTAATGTCAGCAGCAAGGTCGCCGGGATACCAGTGCCGAGGTTGCGAACTTCGATCGGCCGAACCACACCTTGGTATTTCAAAACCCTCAAGGCCAATTGAATCGTGTATTTCGGAAACCACGTAAATCCAAAAACATAAACTTTTCAGGAACAAAATAAAACAGTCTATAGCCGTCTAACGTAGTCTCTGCGGAAAAAGTTTCATGGCACTCGATGCATTAGTAATGAGTAGACATTGTCACACAAATTTCATCCGCATATATCTATCGTTGTTGGCGGAGTTTCAATGTGCTGGACTTACGTGCTCTCTGCACTACATGGCCCGATGCGCAATCAGTTACCCTATAGTTACCCGGTTACCCGCGGAAAAGTTACCCATTTGTTACCCTCGGTTACCCTCAGATTCTCCTTGTTCCCCTTTAGTTACCAGGGTAACTGGCGGGATACTACGCAATTAGTTACCCTCTAGTTACCCGTGGCGCAAAAGTTACTCATTTGTTACCCTCGGTTACCCTCAGATTACCCTTGTTCCTCTGTAGTTACCTTGATTCCCCTTTAGTTACCCGGGTAACTTATGGGATTTTACGCTTCGGGGATTCATTCACACCATAGCTAATACTATTCACCGCCTAGACTTCACGGGCGGAAATAGAGGGGGCTAAGCTCCCCCGGTTTCACAATTAGTCACCCTAAATGAAAATTGTAAAACTATACGAATACCTACCGCTGTTATCGTTTGTAATGTTGTGCTTTCTTTCTTTCTTTCTTATAAAGGAAATATTACAGAGAAAAAATCTATTTTTATATAGTTTTTTTTGTTGAGGGCTGGGTTTTTATCAAGTTACCCTAGACCGTGGGCTTAAGTGATTTGGCTAAAGTGAGTTCAATACTATCGCCCTCCAATTTCGAGGAATGAGAAGTGTCGAGGAGCCTAATCGTAATCCCACTGATAACGAAAAGGACCAAGGTAGATGTATGTGAGTACCCAAAGTAATTAAAGTACAAAGTTCAAAGCTGTTTGAGAATCTTTTTTCCAAAGCATTTGTCAAACAAAAATACCTACGTAAATCTACATTTTGCTCCTTACATTCCACGTAATAATAACTATAAATCTTTCTACAAATTCAAAAGAAACCAGATTGATATAATGATGATGATAAGAAGGTTATCAGTCCTACGACCGGTTTGATGCAGCTCCTCATTTCTCCCTGTCTTGTGCAAGTTCTTTCATTTCCAAATAACTCTCACATTTGACGTCCTCGATTATCTGTTGAACATAATGGAATCGTTGAATGCCTTGTTTACTTCGCGGCATACCTAAGATAAATACAGAACTGATAATAATTTTAGAAACTAAGCGAATATTATCGAATTGTATTTGAATTTTTTCCGGTTTTAAGGTACACGATGCAATATGAGATCGCATTTTATTCGTTCCAAGGTACACGAGTAGGTATTGTTCCAAGGTACAATGGTAGGTCAAATAATGAAGATGACCCAATTTGGGGACACACCGCATCGATTCATCTAATGTGAACATCAGAAAAGTAGCTAAGAGGAGTCTATTTTATGACAGTACCAAGATGATTATACTTAATTTGTATTCCGAAGTCGAAATGAACGGAAATTTAAATAAAAAAAAGCTTTACTTTTTGATGTGACATGCCGCAACTAGTACAAGATAATGAGGAACAAGGTTGGAAAGTAGGTTGATCCTTAGACCATACAGGAATGATAGACAGCTAATGTTTACAAAATCCTGTGACCAACATCGATAGGTGATAGCTGCGTAGAAAAAGGACCTTCCATCAATGTATTTCCTATAAGACGGAGGTCCTTCTTCCACGCCGCGCTTCTAATATCTAATTCCGCTAATGATCAGCTGATGGTTACATTTATACACATTTACACACTACTATACTTATGCACATGCAGTGCGATGTTGGTCACACTCTATAACAGGGGCTCTTATGAAGCGCTAGCGGGCTATCTTTGGTGTATGGTCTAAGGGTTGATCTCGGAGAACGTAACTCTAGTTTCCAGTACCAAAATCGCCGCCAGAGAGCAGCACCACGTCGACATATTTCAAGTGTTTCATGATACATTGTTATCAAGGTACAACAGTCTCCCCTACCGTACCATACACTTCACTCGCAATACACATACACAGAGTGTCTAACGAAATCGAAATCTTACAATAAATGACCTTCTCCCCCCCCCCCGCCACCTCCATTTGCTATGAATAGGCTAAAATAATAAACTAAAGCTAAATATACTTCTTCATCTATAATACTACATTTTCAGGGGGGAAAACCTAATTTTACTGCATAGGGTAGATGAGCCCGATAAGGCCCGGATCCACAATATAAGGCCCAATGTACCGATCTTGACTGCTATGCTTTAGACTGCATTAAAACGTACAGCAAAGTTAACACTATCCATTTGTTTTTACCAAGATATTAGTCCACTGGTGCGAGATATGCCGGTTGATGATTTTCCAACAACGTAAGAAGTGCTCCGATATGTTTTTTATGTAACATGGAGGATTTACGAGTATTGTGTTAGTCAAATGGAATTTATCCAGAAATCAAACATTGGATAGTTATTGTAGTGGCAGTTGGTTAACGATCGACGCCAGAGAAGTTAAATTTGAGCAATTTGGAACCGAGGTATGCGATACTCACGAAAAATAGTGATTATGTGTGTAACCTAATAAGGCCCAACCTGTTAAGATCAATTGATTATCATTTCAGTTATAACTTACTCATAAATTTCTATTTGAACCATGCTCAACTCTTTATTTACCGATTTTCAGGTCAAGCTTATTAGGTATTAGTGAAATCACTTACATGGAAATCTGGAGAGCCAAGACCTTAAATTAGGGTCTTATTGAGCTCACCTAAACCTTAATACGCGCATGGTGATCACGTCTCACACGACTCACATTAGCATGCCATACATGCAAAGACTCTTGTAAGCTGATATTTCGCTTTATCGTCATTATCAGGGCTGCAATTTTTATGCACAAAGAATAGCGAAATATGCGCAGATTTTATGCACTGAATTCAGTCTAAATAATATGCTGAAAATATGCGCCAAAATTGTAAAATATGCATAAATATGTAAATACAATATGAGTATATCATTTCAAAGAAAAAATTAAGTTGGATACACTGAGACAATTTTAATCATATTTTTAAATGATCCAGTAAAGTATCTCCTTAAGATTCCAGCACCCAGGAGATAATGTACCTATCCATAATTTCTTGATGATTGATGAATGTGATGCCGGCAAGAGAAATGTTATCTCACGTGCAAAAGAACATATTTTTCTAAAAGCTTTTTCTACTGATTCATCAACCATTAAGTCTCCTCAATTTTCTTGGAGTCGGACATCATTCTCAACACTAAAAAAATAATTTTTTGGAGAAAAAAAATTGAAAAATAAGCAGAATTGGTGCAAAATATGCGAAATATGCAGGATGAAGTGCTCTACTCATCATTTGACTCAGAATTCTGTGATTCGTGAAGATCTTTTGAAACTTATACTTATACGCCATAGATAAATGTATGCATTCGCATAAAAATGGCAGCCCTGGTCATTATGATAGAATTTTCCAATTTTAAATTCTTTGTTTTCTCTTTCAAGGTATAATTTGTTGATTCTTAAATTTTTAAATGACCATGACTGAAAATAAATGACTTAAATAACTGTTAGACACTTTGATACAACATACTACAACCCTCCCCCAAGAAAATCCACCAACGCCGATAAATGGGGGTCAATCCTACTAAAAAAATTAACCCCCCCCCCAAAAAAAAAAAAAAAAATCCAGCGACGCCACTGGTTTTATGTTTTATTTCAATGGGTGTCTCACCTCGTTGTCTAAACAGGCTCGGGTGATTTAGTGAGAGTGTACTGGGACCATTACATACAAATCCCATTCCCAATCTAAGAGTCCCAAATTAGTTAACCAAGTTTTTGTTTTAAATTTTAAAATGTTTCTGTGATATTAATTCTCTTCATCCCTTCTTTCTTTCTCGTTCAGCGTAATGATGATTTTTTTAATGGTGGTATCTTTGCCTGGGATACCTTTAGAGGGGGCACAGCCCCAGCTTGCCCCATTGCTACAGGACTGTTTCAAATATCTATTTTACCTGCTACTCTGTTCAGTATTTCCTCATTTCTTACCTTATCCGTCCATTTGATATCAAGTATCCGCCTATAGCATCACCTTTCAAAAGCTTCGATCCTTCTCTTCTCTGGTTTTCCTAAGGTCCAAATTTCACAACCATACAACGCTACATCCCAAACATAAGTTTTGAAAAATAATTTTTTGATTTCCAAATTTGTTTTTGACTTGAATAAATTACTTTTTCGATAAAATTCTAATGTAGCCTGGGCTATTCTGCTACTAATATCTCTTTTACACTTTCCACCTTTGGTTATTCTACTCCTTGTTTTCGAGGAATCGACTAGTACTCTAAAAGCGAGCGGGACCATAAGAGATGAAATTGTGGAATTAAGTTTCTTTGTACCTCCTGCGGATTTATTCATGGCTCTGTTAATAAATGTGAACGCAGTAATTCGAGAAGAAGGTGAAGTAAAGTATAAGATGCTGATGAAAATAAATGCGAATGTATCACAGTTTATACCTAAAGGAAATAAGTAAGATGTATTAAACATACTCGTATATTTAGAATATTTTTTAAATAAAATTTATGAGAATTTGATACAAAAATTCAAAAATTTTGTTACTCGACTTGACCAAAAATTACGAGAAAAGTTCCATTTTTCTGCTGAAAATTACAAGATATTTACTTCGGAAAAATTGAGATTCTTTTAATTCTTTCTATAGGTGGAAAAATTCAGTGAAAAATAGAGAAAATATAAAAAATTTATGAAAAATTTATACAAAAATGGGAAATTTTGTAACCCAACTTGACAGAAAAATCGGAGAAAACGAGCTATTTTTCTTCTGAAAACAACGAAAATGGAGGATGGGAATTTTCAGGAATTTTTTAGGTAGTCAAAAAATGGTGAAATATAACAAAAAAGGTGAGCAGCGCTAGAATGAAAATCTTCATTTATATAAAACTGAAGAAAACTTGAAAAAATGTTGGAAAATAATGAAAAATCGATACAAATTTGATACGAAACTGTGACAATTTTTAAATTAACAGAGGAAAAAATTAGGATGAAATGATTTATACAGGGTGTCCGAGTTTCGGTTGCTAAGCGGGGAGGAACGAATAGCACTTGAGTAGACAAAGAAAAAGTGTTATTATCACCTTTTGCCTAATCACAAAATTGAGGGCACCGCATCTTTGTAAAAATCGAAAAATTCACTAATTTTGACCCATTATAAAAATCACGAGTAATGATGTTGCCCAGTCTACAATGATGCCATGTTACAGCACTCACTTAGAGTAACAAAACAAGTTATTACGATATCCGGCCTGCTCTGAAAATTTAAGCAGGTAAATGGCATCCAAAATTCAGAAATTTCTATTTTTTACAAAATTGTGGAAAAAGCTTACTTTTACTGAATCCCAACATGAATAACCAAAGACCGGCCGGCGTACAGTTCTCATTATCAAAACTGGTAGCCCTGATTCAGATGAATAAAAAATCATACCACTATCTCCTTCCAGTTTTTAGAATTTAAAAAGTTATGTCGCGTTGAAGTTCATGAAGCTTCTGAAATGATCGAAAAATGAACCTTATGATCAAAAAAGAAAAATAACAAACGCTTCTAATTTATTGTAACTTTCAATAGTCGTTATGCCTGAATGAATGACTGGCGTTACATGAAGACTCCATCTGTTGAACTAGTTGTCTACCCACCATAAAATAGGCACTGGAATACAAATTTTTGTTTCTGCCTACGAATTTAGGGAAACTTACTTTTGAGCGGAGCTTAGAAACCAAATAGCCTTCCCCCTAACAGTTTAATTTTTAGGGCGAGTTAAATTTTCTGTTTTTTTTTAAATTTGAAAGTACTTCAACGCGTCTTAACTTTTTAAATTCTGAAAACTGGAAGGAGATAGTGGTATGATTTTTTGTTCATCTGAATCAGGGCTACCAGTTTTGATAATGAGAACTGTACGCCGGCCGGCCTTTGGTTATTCATGTTGGGATTCAGTAAAAGTAGGCTTTTTGCACAATTTTGTAAAAAATAGAAATTTCTGAATTTTGGATGCCATTTACCTGCTTAAATTTTCAGAGCAGGCCGGATATCGTAATAACTTGTTTTGTTACTCTAAGTGAGTGCTGTACCATGGCATCATTGTAGACTGGGCAACATCATTACTCGTGATTTTTGTAATAGGTCAAAATTAGTGAATTTTTCGATTTTTACAAAGATGCGGCGCCTTCAATTTTGTGATTAGGCAAAAGGTGATAATAACACTTTTGCTTTGTCTATTCAAGTACTATTCATTCCTCCCCGCTTAGCAACCGAAACTCAGACATCCTGTATTTGTTGTAAAAGTGTTAAATATTTAGTGTGAAAATTTAGGGAAATCTCTGATTTACAAAAGTGACGAGAAAATGATAAAAAATATTCTGTGATACACAGATGAGTCAAGTGCGCTAGAACATACATGGGTATTCTACTCCAGTGTACCCACCATCACCGCCTCTTCAAACCTCCACCTGATACCTGCAAAATGGGAAATATAAAGATGTAAGGAAAAGAAACGAAACTTGTAAATAAACGACTTAAGTAAAGACATATGAATGTGGAAATAATTACTAATACCTACTAAAACTATTGTAGCAATGTATTGGTACTTCATCAATCGCCATTCCTCTGTTCATAATTAGCATATAATTGCGACGTTTTCCTTGTCAGCTGCTCATTAGCGTATATAAGATTATCCTTTGAGAAACCAAGGCATTTGGAATTTAGCCCCTTACGTCTCAGTGCTTTGATGAAATCTTATTTAATTGATCTTCTGACAAAGCGAACAATGATTGGAGAAAGTTTATTCTCAGCCTGCGAGTTAGGCAGCCAGTGGACAACACCGATATCCTGGACGCCTTAATGAACTCGTCCAGCTTCCGTACCGCAGTCTATTACGATATCATTCAGATTCTCTTTGTCCCCCTTAGGAACACCAGTAATCAATACATTGTTACGCCTCGTATGCAGTTCCAGGTTTTCAAGATTATTTTTAACTTTTTCCCCGCTTCTCAGCTTTGTCTAACTCTGTTTTTGAAATCAGCATTTTCTGCTCGCAAAGCCAAATTTCCTTCATTTAAGGTGGTAACTTTCTGTGTTAGTTCTTCAACTTTTTTTGCTTTAACCAGACTCATGGCGAAAATATTTCTAAACGATACCATCTTGGAGACCACCCTGATGACTAGACATTTGGAGACCTTCCTTGACGCATATATGAGTAAAAACCGACGACGGATCATCTATTGCCGTGCGTCTTCTTGTCACCAGTTCCCAAAGTCGTGCACTTGAACTTCAAAAAAAAAAAAAAAACTATCACCAGCGTAAAATATCTGGAAGTAGAATGCTAATGAATGACACTGACGTCAAGCATTCAAATTTAAAAGAGAATGACTCGTTCGACTGTACATGTTTTGATTTTTTATGATAAAATTGTTTTCAATGAACATTTATTTGCATACGTCTGGCGGTGATGAATTTCGAGTCGAATGAAATCAAGGATAAACATACAAGCGGCAAAATGCGTGAATTAACAGCGAGTTGATGAACTGTAAATTGCCAACCTGAGCCTACTTTTAACAGTAGGAAGTTACAGCCTGTTGGCAATAATAAATATTAGCATATTTTAGCAAAGCAGATCGCACTGCAATTGCCCGAAAAAGTTATAATTTAACTTAAATGTTTTAAGTTTCTTTTAAGTTACCTATTGTCTAGAAAATATAAACTGCAATTGGATACATATGCACATAAAATCACCGCACACTGTGAATGAAATTTCACTGAGACGACAAATGACCAGAAGCATTTTTTTTATTACCCGTAAAACTACAGACTATTTCTGGTTTCCAGCAAAAACTACCACCTTTTACCCTCCTCGTGTATCTTGGTAATGCCAGTAATGTAGATTTCAGTTTTTAGATTGCTAAACTAAGGTAGAAATGGAATGTGTATCTGGTGGCTTGTCCACTGTATGTCGAAGTATCGAGAATAGGTGTAGAGCTGCAGACAGATACTGTGACCCATTGGTCACCATGTAGTAACATGATTCACTAAGGTAGGGAAGGTTAGCTGATCAATTGTTAGTACATGTGTAGGTATAAGTGTACTATTGTAAGATGCTCCGACATTCCACGAAACGGAAATGCTGGAATAAAGCAAAATAATGTATATGTTCTTACGAATGAAAAGCCTTATCATTTACAAATGGATTACCCACGTGTTTACATTAAGAGGGGTATGAGAAGTATGGATGCAAACGTAGGTAAACTTTTCTGCAAATTTATATTAAAATAAAATGTAACACTGCACTGTTGATCGAACGTGTCAGGTGCTAAATACTCACTACTATACATGTGCTTACAATAATTATATTGTTACCGGTACATGAAAAATATTTGAAAAACGTCATCGAGTGGCTGTTGTGATAATGTAATTCTTCACTTTATTATCATCATTTGATTATTATTCTTATTCCAATTTTTCACGCATTTGTGTGACAATACCAGCAATAACAGGCTTGACATACACTCGTGGACGATTAATATACCCATGGAATATCCGAACCACAAGGTGAGTCAGAAAGATGTGCACATATAAATCTGTTCACATCTTTCAGACTCACCGTGTATATAACTGGTCGATATGTTGTCTATGTTATTGTCCACTCAGTTTCTATATGGACAGTGTGCTAGACTAACATGGCCCCTTATCTTCTACTGAAATGTCTGCTAAACTATTCGTAAAACAATCTACCCGATGCACAATCAGTTACCCTCTAGTTACCCAGTTACCCGCGGAAAGTTACCTACCCATTTGTTACCCTCGAATTACTTCCTCTTTAGTTACCCTGGTAACTGGCGGGATACTACGCAGTTAGTTACCCTCTGGTTGCCTCGGCGGAAGTTACCCATTTGTTACCCTTGGTTACCCTCAGATTATCCTTGTTCCCCTGTAATTACCCGGGCAACTTGTGGGATTTTGCGCATCGGGTACTAGGTTGGTATCTTTTTATTCCACGTGGACTTTTTATGTAATTCATTATTCAGTTCTTTGTGATTATCATCACCTCTGCCTAACTTATCTGTGTAGATGATACTTTACTAGTTATATGCTAAAATTCTTCAAGGCTTGAATTTTGTACTAATCGAATACTAAATTATTGGCGAAATCTAACTTTATGAAGAGATTGAAGAAATGTAGATACCGCTTAATTCGAAATTAACAGTGGAACAAGGTATACCTACTTTTTTTTTAAATCTTGCAGTTTGATACTTACCATTCACAGATGTCTATCAATTTTTTCACTGCATCCTAAAAAATGGTGTTAGCACCATTTAACAACTGCAGATCACGTTTGTCGCAAATACAAATGTGGGTAATTCTCGCGAAATCGCAACATTTCAGTAATCTGTACTTTTTCGAAGATCTAAGAAGTTGGGCAATTTAAAAAAAAAAGTGATGTTGGAAAGCATCACCTATGCTACCTTTTCCAGCCATACAGGTTTGTAGCTCCCCCCCCCCTGCGTGTATATGTACATATATAGTATGGTAAACCCCTTAATGTTCCACGTCGTGGCTGGTAACCACCCATGTTTTCAATGGTTCTTGCAAATATTGATATGGATATAGGCATTTTCTCGGGGAAAAAATTACAAGAACTTGGAAAGAAAACTTTGAGGCACATGTTAATACCAAAAATAGCGACCAAAAGAACATGAGGTGACCTCCAGCATAAGTCAAAGTTGTGTAACCACATTTAACTTCAGCGTCGTGGCCATTTTTTCGTTTGGTCAACCTGGTGACACTGTTAAAATATTCCATCCTTGAAAGTGGCTGCAGTGCTTTGTTACTGCCATGAGAGTATTCCCGTATTTTGAAATCACGGATCGCTATTGAGTTATTAATTCTGGAAACATTTTTCTGTGAAAGTTCTTATCTCTACAACTATCAACGCTCATCGCCGTGGTTCTTCATTCTGCGAATCTCGTACTTGGACGGCGCTCCTGAAACATCGGAAATAACTTTTTTGGTAAATATTTCAACATCAGAGTAAGAATAAATACGAATAAAATTTTTCAAGCTCCAAACAACGAATAATTCAAGCAATTTCTCCTGTCCGTGGCTAGTTTTCTATTCAGCGTCGTGGCATTTGTTGAATTTCCTAGCCATGACGTTGAAAACTGAGAGCCACAGCGTTGAAATTATAATTATTGTCACCTAATGCATACATGTTAAGGACATAATTTGTTCAAGTTGGGATGTATTTAACTCAGATTAATCTTTCTTCAGACGGGCAATGACGGTGAGCTGAAATAATGAACAATCTTCAGTACAAATCGTGAACTATATATAACAGTGTATAAAACGCAACTTCTGTACTCAATTCCGCCTCCACAAAAATTTCAACGAGCTTATAAGTTTTTAATTCATAAGAACTCATTGTAGGCTTACAGTTTTGTGCCCCTCCCCCTTTGAATAATTTTTTTTATAATTTAATCACAAATATTGAGGCGTTCAACGTTTACCTTTGTTCCTAATTCTAGACTCTAGTCTGCATCGCGAATTTGTATTCATTATTAAATAAGTAACTTAATGAGCTGTGAGTTTCAAAGTTAGGTATCTTTTAGTTGAGATTTACTTTTTACATAGAGTTTTTCGACTATAGTGTACCTCAAAATATATGTGATTAAATACTAGAAGACTACCCATTCTATAAATTTGAGTACTGTTTCGTTTTTTTATTGATTATATTTTGTTCTTACTCAACTTCTGAATTATTATTTTTATTCTTATAATTAGTGTAAAATGCAACCATATTATCGTTACCTGAACTCCGCTTTGATCTTAATGCTTGTAGCTAGAATGGATAGCTTTACCAACAAGCGCACCTTCAATCCATCTCCTTATACTTGATTCCTGTAGAATGATGGACGTTCAAGCATTAACTTGAGTCTGCATAATATATATACTCGTATGTTTGCAGTGAACAAATAGGTACTTACATATAAATACTGCATTCAAGGCGCTCATTTAAATTTCAGCATTTTCAAAATCCTTGATACAAAGCTGTCAATGAAGTACTAAACGTGACTAGTCACAATCACAGGCCACAACACTTGAATTTGCTCATCATTTGCTTCTTGAAATTTGGCCACGACGTTGAAAAATCCTAGCCGTGGCTCACGAAATTTGGCCACGACGCTGAACATTCCTAGCTGTAGCTCATAAAATTTTTAAAATTCTATGCCCCTGCCCCTAGTACAGATTACTTGAGCCAAATAACCGAAATAGCTTTAGAGACTCATAGTTTGACAATTCCCACAAAAAAAAATTAAGAAAAATGACTTCAGTTTTTGAATTTCTTGAATGTGGAAATATTGCGATTTCGTGAGAATTACCCATATGTAGGTACTAGGTACCTAGTACCTACATATATTATTTAGGTAAATAATTTTATCTCTTATTTCGATCTAATTGAATGATCTAAAATTATTTGTATATTAGGCCTTATTGTCAAACACGATTTACACGTGTAATCTTATATCATTCAAGTCATCTATGTAGGTATGTACCTACTCTGAAGATAAATTTCGAGGCATGATTTGAAAGATCTTTTCCTTTGATCTAACCTTTTTCAATCGTCAAATTACCTTCAGAGATCATCATCTGCAACTTTGTTCGCCTCTGACTTAAGGTCTGAAATAGAAGATAACCGTAATTTTGAAACAAGCAGCAATGCTGCACGACTAGGGTCGGCAAATGCTGCAATTCCTATCATCTGAATTCTGCTAAACATTAACGCTCTCTATATTCATCAATAATAAACATCCTACGAAACTACGAACTACGACAGAATCGCCATCCATATTACCACTTGATAACGTCTGAGTACTGAACAACTTGAAGAATAATAAAAAGCGATTGCAATAGGGTCTAGCCGACCCTAAAAATAGTACATTTTCTGGGTACCTACTTTTCCCTCTGGTCACTGATGCGATACTCGAAAGAGTAGTTTCTGGGACCAAAGGTGCGGTGTCTGCTGGGGAGCCACTTTGGCATGCGTGCATCATCGTCATACGCTCCACCAAATGAGGTACTTTACTATATGGAAGATAAAATCTTAAATTTTGCCAGATAGCTTTATTTTATATGCCTTAATATTGTAAATTACCGCCAAGTTTATGATTATCTATCATTATGCTACGAAATTTTAGTTTGACGGTTTTCGGCGATTCATCAAAAGTTTCTCGCCATCTTTACTTCAGTCGCTAGTCTGTTTATGCAAACATTTTAAAATAATGAATAACACGGACAAAACCTGCGAAGGCACCATATTAATAACAACTTTCACATTCAATTTTTACTCTTTTTTTTTCTTTCTTTGTCGAATGAACACTTCGTTACTTTTATGCATTTTGTCAAGCTGATAACCACTTTCTGGTTTTCAGTGGAAAATTTATATGTAGCGACAATTTTGAATGGGAAAAATGAATGAAGCTGACACGAAATGTTGCCGAAAGTAACCTCATAAATTTTACATGAAATTGATCTCCAGTAAATTCGCCTGAATTATTAAAAAGAATTTAAAACTATTTTTAGAAAGCAATTGCTCAATACATTTATAATATGTATGCGATCAACGGTAGTTATTGAGTATAAAATGGTCCTTTGTATCGACACTTCCTGACGAACCTACCTCCACCTATATTTGTAGTACCTATAATACGAATATTTAGCATTTATCTTTTTCTACTCTTACTTTACCAGAAAACCACGTGAGACAAATTCACTAAAATTTCTTTCACTTTCCTTTATAATATTTTGCTTTCTAATACCTATGATAAATTATTCTGAATAATTTATTATTGGTGAACTTAAGTGCATAATGCTTATGAAAATCAGATGCAACTGTTTTCGTTAACTTGGCAGTAAACCTCGGTATGGCCTCCAGTTTTACTCCATGGAAATCGAGACATTTTTCACTGCTAGTGTTTAGTTATTCTGTGCTTCTTCGACCAAAACTGACGGCCATTCCAATGAAACTCATCAGAGCGAACTCGGTTAATATTTATACCAGTACCACAGCTATTTCATAGTATATTTTTTAAATTATTCTATTAAAAGAATATTCACGGAGCTAGCTCAGTCGTAGGACTAGGAATATCTCAGTAAAGCATAATTTTGGTCAAAGGTTGCAGGCAACTAGAAATTAAGAGCCCATAGAAGAGACTAGAAAGAAAGTTTCGTCCAGAAATTTTTGTCAACATAATAATTAAGGATGTTGTTTTTATTTAGCACGTCAAGTAGTTGACATAATTGAATGCTGTCAGCAAAGTCTAAAGTTTACTTTACCATTTATTACCGACCAAAATTATTATCCGGCGAACGAAACTGAAATTTTGTCGCGTTTCTTGGCTGTAATATTCGAAATAAAATTTCATTTCCTCCTGAAATGAATGCATTGCCATCTATACCCTGTTCACCAAAAATTTGAAGTGATGTCATGACCTGCAGTAGACATTTCGGTGCTCTCGGAGCAAGAGAATGGGAGCGATTCACACTAAACACGCCTGACAGTGACACACTATAGATTATAATGCTTCAGGCAAGTGCGTCATTGCGTTCTCACTTGTAGTGTTGCAGCACCTTGCGGCGTCTGGCGCACTTGACTTTTCTCTCCAACGCAAATCTACTTTTTAACATGTTCTTATCACTTTTGTAAATCATTACTAATTGGGACTGTGCAATTTGTAGAAGCGCTAGCGTCGAATATGTATTTTCTGATAATTAAGGGAAGGGGGATCGTCTGTGGGGTGATTCTATTCACTTCATTTATCTACCTATATGAGGAGTTATCTGTCAAACAGGCGCTTGACATATAAGAATCCCATATGTCAAGCGCATTTTTGACAGATAACTCCTCATAGGTATATATGTTGAAGTATTTATATATATAGTCAAAGGACGTAACATCACCGTTCGCTTATCAATTAGGTTTAGTTCCGGTGTTGTTGTTGTTGTTTGCACAGTCCGATAGCCCTTGAATACCGACGCGCGAAATCCATCACTTTTTGACGCGAGATAGTGTGATGCAGTTTTGTATGAATTTGATACAAAAATGTGACGTGTCATGAGAAAACATACCGTAAGGTGAAAATCCTAATTTTGCAGTAGGTAGAGGCTAGTGATGGGAAATGCTCGAGCATTTTCTTTTCGCGAGCATATGCTCAGCACAAGACCATGCTCAAAATAGCGGAGCATTTTCTATTAGATGAGCATATGCTGAGCATTTGAGCATATGCTTGACATTTTCAGAATTGGACGCTATTCAGCTATAAAGTGAACCAACTAGCAAAATTCGCTTTTTGAGAACATGTGATTCGAACTCTGGGTACATTATTGTCAAGAGATTAAAACCTTATCTTGAAATCCAAAAAATTCCAGAACTGTAAAAAGTCGCAAAACTGCTCATTATTTCAGTGCTTTGCTAAGCATTTGCTCATTGAGCATATGCTGAGAATATTCTTAAAATGTTCAGCATTTTTAAAATTAGCATACTCTCATTTCCACCACTGGTAGAAGCTTAAATTGGAATTTAAATATAAATATAGAGAGCGCTCTTGTGCTAAGATTGATAAGATGAAACCGGGATCACGGAGAAAGAAATGCCTATTGAAAACCTACTGTGCACATTCAGAAGCTAGTAACACATCACCCAAGTAATTTTCCGCTTGGATTTATTTTTTTCGTCATTCTGAAGACTTTCATGTACTTACACACCAAATTATAATTCTCGACAACCACTCCCAAATTAACTGCAATTTTTCAAAAAATTACTTTGCCTCATTAAACAGCATGTAAATAAGAACCAAGATCCCGGTTTCGTCAGTTACATATTCCGCCGCCAGATGCCAGATACTTTGAGTTTAAATTCCAATAGGATGGAAAACTAATTTTTAGTGAAATTGAGTTTTCAATGGGAAATTGTTGTTCACCATCCTGGCAACACTGTATCAACTTACCAGTCATTTGTAGCATTTTAATTTTAAAAAGGGACTTACATAAATCTATGACGATGAAGTAGTTCTGGGACTACGCTTCCTACAGGAACCTTACAAGCGCCATCTCTCGGGAAACACTTGTTTTTTATTTTAAAATGCAGTTTCTCCTGGGCACCCTGCAAGTTTCAGCTTATTTATTGCGCCGACGAAAATGTTCTTCAGAATTTTCTATTTGTAGCGAGGTTTCACGGCTGTCATGGCAGAAAAAACAGAGTAACGTTCGGCTATTGAATTCTCGAAAATTACGTTTTGGAATGCTTTGATTTCAAAACGCTATATCTCAGTTGAAAAAAGAGCTAGAGACTCGCGGTAAGTTGCATTGGATTCCCCGGGCCTACTTCTATAAAAATTAGTTAAAATCTCAGTTTCAACCTTCATCACCCCAAGGTACGTTTTCTCTTGACGCGTAACAAATTAAGTTGCTATACTTGCTTTAACTTCTGCATCAAATTTTGCATCGACTTCGATGAAGAATGCTATCCCAAAGTCGATATGTCAACCTCATAACTCGACCACAATGTCTTTTTATAAAAGTAACTGATTCTGAATTTCAACAAAAGAGTCGATTTTTGTATCGATCGTGTTCTGAAGGAACGACAACCAACCTGCGGACTCAAACATGTTGGTTCAAGAATCTTTTAATTTCCTATAGGCCGGCGTTTTTTCCATGTTGTATGCTATAAAAGCTGTCGTTATTGAACCCAAATAGCTCCGCAAGCCACATCAAGCCAACTGTGCAAATTTTGTAAGTTTCAGGTTGCATTAATATATACCTACTACTATTTAAAAATTATTATCCGGCTAGATATTTTATATGCATGTCAAACATTGCTTTCGAAGTTATTACGAGTCTGTGTGCCAGCGGACTGCGAGACTAACACCAATCACCCGGGATCCATGCTTACTCAAAATGATTTTGGATTAAGATATATTCAATCTATTTGTTATCGACTAAAAATGAAGCGACGGGTGGATCTTCTTCTTAGTCCGCCCTATCCGAACGAAGGTTGGCCGATTCACACCGCGATTTGTACCCGAGATACAGCCACTCTAATTATATCTATAGAGAAGCAATTATGCCAGCTATGCAGATCCTTCATTCATGAATTCTAACGACGACCAATAGACCTTTTCCCGCTAATTTTTCCTTGGATGCTCAGACCTAGGGCCTCATGTATCGTTTGCCTCTAATTATGTGTCCAGTGTAGGAGGTTTTCATTCGCTTCACTGTCAACAGCTGGATCTAGCCCATCTAGCACTTATAAAATCGTGAATATTTAACATTCAAATGATGTCTTCCTCAGTCCCGATACGAATGGTATAGGTATCTAAAAATTTCATTTATCTAATAAATTTATCAACTTAAAAAAATCGCCAGTCGGGCCTGATAATTCTGTAACGGACGCAAGTATTCCTTTTCTCATGCAAATTTTACTCTAAATTATTAGTAGCATCGTTCGAGATCGTTGATAAAAACTTGTATGCCAAAAAGAGTCTTACGAAAACGTGATTGTGATAATCTCGTTTAAATATCTCAATTTTTAGAAATCCGTTAACTGCCCAATGTTCTTTTCGACTCGTGTAATTCATGATAGGTACTTATTAGAAACATACCTTGATGTTAGCTTAACGGATTTAGACGATTTCAAAATGGAAGTGCTGTGGGTGTATCGGAAACTTATACAAAAAACATGAGACACTAGGTATATTCTTGAGCGACGATTGTTGTAAAGGTCACCTTTGATCTTGACATTGTACCTAGACAGACGCTTCCTACTTTTTCGTAGGTACCGAATCTTAAATCTTGCCACGGGGAAGCCCTATCAGATCAGTTAACGATTTATTTAATAATTTAAAAAGTTTATGAAATACTTTTTCATCCCGGAGCGAGTCTAGACGATTCGATTTCTCAACACGTGACTATGATCACAATCTAACATTTAAGAGGTCTTTTCGAGTACAAATCGAGCCATTCCACGTAATAGCGTGTATCAACCAAATTGAAATTCTATTGATATTGTGATGAAACAAATCCAGTAGAGTAAATGTTAGATAAAATTTAATCAGAAATCTCTTTAAACCTGTACCTATTTGTCATGAAAGTCGCCGATTTGAATGAGCTGTGTTATGGATGTAGATCAATCTTTATATAAGCTTCGCCTTTCGCCATAATTTTAAGATAAAGTTGCCTAACTATCAGCTGAATTGATCGAGTTCAAACTTCAACGAAAATTGAAATAATACCTTAAACCCTATGCAGTAGTGCATGGGCACACGGATACAATAATCGATATGTCACCTGATCGAAATTAACATTCTCAAAGGCCAGTGCGAAGTACAACAGAGATCGCATCCGTCGACTGTTTTACCAGTCAACCTTGTGCTCATGCAATTTATACCTATGTCTGACCAGATATTTGATAGAACACGATTTCTTTGATATGCTCCTTTAAACTTTCACTTATGCAACATAGTATACATTTTAGATCAAGAGTGCCTTCAGTGTTCCTTATATGCAACTTCATTAATATCTGAGAACCTATACCATTTCTCTCGAATATGAAATGGAACATTATTCTGCTAGGAAAACAGGAGTTACGGAAAGGTATGGTGTTGTTCACATATAATATTTGTTTGGTTCCATAACACTACATAACAATTTAAAATTTTTCAAAAAGCAGTGGCATGAGAATACATGATTCTTAGGGCTAGGGGAAATATGCACTTAAAATGTCGAAATATGCGCTTATAATATGCAGTTATCTGACCTCAAATATATGCAAAAATATGCTCTGAAAACTCTGGATAGCGACATATGGGTATCAAATTAAAATGCTTTTTAAGCTGAATAACGTGGCAACACTATGAAGCTTTGAAAATTGAAAAATTTTTACGTCAGTTCTGTTTTATGAAGAAAATTAAACTTCCCTCGAAACAAATTTGAAATCTCTTCGTTTTGTTCTTATTTTCCAGTTGTTTTTACAATAATTTTTATTTATTGGTGAAAATAGCCCTAAAACCCTCAAATATGCACAAATATGCTCTAAAAATGGCTCAAATATGCAAAATAAGCATTTGTAATCAAAATATGCAAAAATATGCGCTATAAAATTTCAGTATTGTCATCAGAATTTTATGAATCACAAAGAAAACACAAATATGTCGTATATAAGCTGCACCCTATAAAAATATGCATTTTCATATTTCCCCTAGCCCTAAATTGATTCTATATGTATTTTCAACGAGGAATTTAATGCCGATGTTAATTTTTTGATTATAGTTCATTGATTTTTCCTATCATGCAAATTTTAGTATCATCAAGATATGATACTACTGATCGAACAACTATACGCGTTCAGTATTGTTATCAGTATCAGTGTACACATAGTTATTCCTACCCGACAAAAAGGAATAAAACGTGAACATTTTAATAAAATTTTAATTTTGAATATGGAAAACGAGAGGTTCTCGAGAAAAATGGATAACGCCATCGTATTCAGCATTCAAAATACAATCTCATCCCATAGTTTTTTATGCTGTTATGCACTATGCAGTGTAATTGGATGTTACCAATTGAGGAGCTGGATTAGGAGAATTACCGGTAACTATCAGACAGTCCTGATATAGCATTTCTAATACTAGGAGAATAGAAGTTACTGAGGAAGGTATGATATTTTCCTAATATATGTTGAGCCAAACCGAGAAATTCGCCAGCTATTCAGTCACTTCCGGCTAATATGAGTATTTCTACTAGAAAAGAATAGAAAAGTTACAGTGAGGTATCATATGTTCGCCTAATATTTGTTTGACTCCTTATACTGATTATTGTATAATACAACCCGATCTGCGAATTTTTCAGAAAAAGTGCTCAAATGTGACATGATAATTTCAGCACTTTTTTGTACAATTTGTGACAATTAATTCCACCAATCAGAGACGAGAACGGGTTTTTGTCAGTCTGCTGCCACCAGTGTCACAACTGGGCAGTTTTTAATACCATTTGTGACAGAAATGTGCTCATTTGTGACAGAAATGTGCTCATTTGTGTCAATTAAAAAAATGTCACGTTTAAGCAGTTTTTTGCTTACTGGGCAGTTTTTAATGCCACTTGACACAGAAATGTGCTCATTTGTGCCATTTTAATAAGTGTCACATTTACGCAGTTTTTTGCTCGCCTCTGCAGGCGCTGGTTATAGCCCCCGCTGCACCCTCAATTGTGAGCATCGCATAGGTATATTACATATATTACAGAAATATATTTCTGCCATAAGAATAAATAAATACACGATACCGCAAAGCGAGTGTGGTAGGAGCGCGATAACAATATGTAAATAATGTAGTCAATATTTACAAAAAGCACGTAGAAAATGTATATTTTACATACATACAACAAAATAATAATTATAGATAGGTACTAAAAATAAAGTACAGGACTAAAAACAACCCCTGACTAAGTTGTTCAACTTAATTGGACGCTATATTCAGCGTCAAGGAACCAACCAACATTTGTAAACAAAATGAGTTATTAGTATGTTTGGAAAGAGCGTAAAAAGTAGAATTTTTCAAAATTGGGCTGCCGATTCAAAAATGTGTACTCTCACATTGAAAAATGCTTATCAGTAAACGCTATGTCATATAGTTTCTACCAAAATATTGAGTTCCTATTTATATGCACTTTTGGTTTTGGTTGATGTTGGAGCGCTCCTTCTCAGAATACAAACTGCCAGCAATTCCAAAATGCACGGATATTATTCTCTCAGCGCAGTGCAATCACAAAATACAGGTATCATGCAGCTATGTTGATTCCAGCTTATCTATCAGGTGAACAAGCGTAGATACTTATAAAGGATGTTATTCTACAGAAAAATTCCGCCAGCAAAGATCATCCGGAGGAAGATTATTATATACTTATCCTGTGTATTTTTTCCTCTTTCAGCCTGTTCTGTTATTTGGAGAGCTTCATCGTCTATATACGATCGAGTATATTTTGAAATCACTGGTGAACAGCGTGAGGAACATACACGCGCTGTTTACCAGTGATTTTGAAATATATACTCGTATATATACTAAGAAGCTCCAAATAACAGAACAGACTGAAAGAGGAAAAATACACAGGATAATAATTATAATTAGGTAACTTACTCGTTTTCATTGTAGCCATCCATGTATTTCATTCGCACACGTGGTGGTCAAGGAGCACAGCAACACACGAACGAAATATATTTAAATATAAAATCATAAATTATAAGTAGTCGTCAAATTTCAAATTAAAACACAGAAATGAGAGCACAATCACAATCCCAGTTAGTACAAGACAATATATGTTCAAAGTTGAATTTAAGTATAACGATTAATTATTTAATTTCTAGGTTCTCTCAAATTGCCACAAATAAGCAGTTTTCTGCTTAAATATGACAACATAAACTGTCACACATAAGCATATTTGTGACACTTTAATGTCACGGAGGCCGTGTGACATATTTCCAGTGATAAAAGGGGCGGATCTAAATATTTACCACACTTTTACCACAAATTTGCGAAATTTACAGACTTGAGCACTTTTTTTTGCCACAGATAGTGTCACAAGCTTAAAAACGCAGATCGGGAAGAATCAACAAAGAGAAAAAATGTACAAATTGCTGAAATGTAGCATACGAGAATAGAAATTACCGAGATACAGAAACGATTGATTCTCTTAATGATTTTGAGTTACAACCATTTATGATTGCTGAGTGTCGAAGCAATTGGTTATGGTTCATGAAAATGCAAGAGTTCCATAAGTAACATTCCTATTTCGGTTTGTCTTACGAGAATAGCATTCCTTTTCCTTTATTACAATCCTGGGAGAGAGTAAGAAATGCAGAGGTAAATGCAGGGGTGCCCCTCCCCCTCCAAAAAACCGCGTTTCTTAATGACCAATATTTTGACAATCTTCAATAGAAATTCAAGTTTTCCACATAAAATTTTGCCACAAGAATTCTCAATTCAATAATGTACCAAGTGATCTGATGCTGATACACCCATTTAACCAGAACTCTGGTTGAATTTCAGAAATTCTTAACCAACAGTACTTAAGGTTCAGGTATAGACCAATCAAATAGTGAACATAAAACTGATTTTTGGGCATAAAGACTGTCATGAATTATCTTTTGAATGGATTTTCACAGGGATAGTCGGGGAAACGAATGGGAACCTAGAACTGAAAAAAATAATTCTTACTCGTAGTAAATCAAACAAGAACGGGAACCTAATCACGAATGCAACGGAAATGAACAGAAATCCGAACGGAATAAACGAATAACGTGAACTGTAGTCAGTTATCACGCACTGTGCTACTGTTTTGGTTTTTTTTACTTTTTTTGACAAAAAACTTTCCTCTGGGCGAGCGTGTTTTGTTTTTCTGTTTTTTCTTTTTCATATTAATTATGTAGGGGAGAGTTGCCCAAGTCGGACCACTTTGACTTCGGAGGCTTCGAACTCAGCCGTCGTTACACGGAATTTAAAGTATGGTACATCATTAGAAAGGGCATACATCTGGCTACCTTCGATAAAAATTTGAAAGCTTTACGATTATTAGGACGCCGTGGAGAAAAGTTTTAAGATAAAAATCCAAAAGTGGTCCAATTTGGGAGCCGTGCCTTAAGTTGGACCATGGGTTCTAAAGTTAGACCGGTTGTGAAAAAAGGATGAAAAAGTCTGTAAATGCTCAAGATTTATAATTAAAAATATGTAGAGTCAATGAAATTTAGATTAGTACATTTTTAAGCAAAAAATAAACATTATTTTCTACGGCTGTCTAAATATCAAAAATACTGAAGAATTTTATTCTAAGTTGGACCGGTTCAACTTGCAATACTTCCTTGTTTTCGTTTCTTATTGTTCGAAATGGAAAATTATTGAGCTACACATTTTTCATAGCATTAGTTCGTGGTCTTGTATGTGACAGAATGCGAATACGATAAATAATGCGATTTTGAAATGGACCAACTCAGGGAACAAAATGCGGTCCAATTAACGCGACCAAGACTTTTTCTCACAAACATGGCCGTGGAAAGAGATGCATGCAGTTAATGTCTCATCTCTTTGTACAAAAATATGGCTAAAACTATGACTAAATCGATAATATACCGAGATATTTCATCTACTACTCTTCTTCGGATGGACATGGCTTCTTAAAAAATCTGAATACGCCAAAATTTCACATACTTTTAGAAGGCACGTACTCTTATGGAAATTTTTTCAACTAAAAATGATAACACAACTCCGGGGTCCTCCTGTCAGCAACATGGTTAACCGGCTAGCAGCTAGTTATATCATCTTAGAACTAAAGCGCTACCTATAGGCGGTCTCGAGCAATTAAGGATGGCCTGACTTTCGACTTAGGCACCGCTTCAATATCTGCAACTCTCCCCTGCTTCTCTAGCGGACGTCAGAGGCGTCGCTGGAAATTTTTGCGTGTGTGGGGGGGGGGGAGTGATTCTTTCAGTAGTGTTTGACCTACATTCATCGGCGTCGGTGGATTTTTTGGGAGGAGGGGTATAGTATGTTGTATGCATATAGCGAGTTAAGTATATGGTACGGTACTGCTAATTACTGTATCACATAGTACTAATTCGTTTACAAATTTTTTATAACTACCAGTATAAATAATATAACTGGCATTTGAATTGGGGGAGGAGAGTAATTTTGATCATCTCTCCCCAAAAATATAAGGTAAGTATTACCCGTCTATCCCCCCCCCCCCTCAGCGACGCCCATATGTAAGCATTAAATGTTGTAGGTCTTTTTCATATTTCATTCAATCATTTAAATGTACAACAATCAACTGAATGTAAATGAATATATTTTATTTTCAGTGTGGAGTGTGATTAGTTTCAAATGTTTTATTTGTTAAGCAATGTCACTTTCTTGACCACTACTACACGTCAATCCATAAGAAGATAATGCTGCAGAATAAGAAAACAAGACATAGGTGTAATTAAAATCCGAAACACAAAAATGAACAAAATAAAAATTTGTAAGATAAAGTGGAAACAGACAACATTTTTCAGCATTGAAATGGAACACAAGTTTTTAAGATGTGAAAGTGGAGAGAAATAAATTGATTATACCTTATGTATGTATATTATACAAAACGCGTGCAATAATGAACATTTAAGCGAATTTGACACAAGAAAAATAAGAATACATACAGAATGGAATAACAATTAAAAGAATATAGTATCGAGAAAAATAAAAACTTTGCGTCAAAATATGGAAAAAATTGAATAATTAATGAAAAAATATAGAAAACAGTAACTCCAAATAAATTTATCACAAAGTGAGTGATAAAGGGAACTTTCAAATACGTTTGACAGATTGACATAAGGAAAATAAGAATACTTAAAGAATAGAATGATAACAATTTAAAGAAAGTAGTATCAAGAAAAATAAAAATTTTGCATTGGAGCAATAAAAATAAGGAAAAAATTTAATAATCAATGAAAAAAGGTGGAAAACAGTACCTAGGTAGTAGGTATACATATAATGAATTGATCACAAAACTAGTGGAAAAGGGAACATTCAAACGAGTTTGACACAAAAAAAATAAGAATACATAAAGAATAGGGCAATAACAATTTAAAGAATGTAGGTAGTAGGTATCATAGAAAACAGAAATTTCACATCGAGAGCGATAAAAATATGGAAAAAATATGGAAGACAGGAAAAACAATAAAATGATAGAAAAGTTTTATGAGAAAATTATTTTTTGTTACTCAGTTTTACCTTTTTGTTTCGGCTTCTCTGTGAAAGGTGCGGGTCTGGTGCTACATAAGACATATTTCTTGAAACTGTCTAATTTCTCTTGATCATTTATGTTATCAATTAAATTGTGCAATTCATTTTTGAGCTGTTCTACCTGTTCAACAGATTCTTCCTCATTATTATCAACTGCTTGAATATGATCAATGCTTCCATCTTCATCATCATTGTTATTCCTATTTTCAGTGAACCTTTCTGTCCCAAAAAGTATATCTTCATCAAATTTCAGACCACATTTATATTGAGCAAGTTTTGAAGCAATGTCATTTTTCTCATTGCAATTGTTTGCATGGCCCACGTGGGTCTTCTGAATAGTAATACAGCATGTTTTATCTTTTATATTCTCTGAGAGGATAATTTCAGCAGGGCAAAATCCATTTAATTTTTTGCTACCGCTGAGTTTCTTACGTCGTTTCCTATTTAGGTTTTCTGTAGGTTGTAAACCTGTGCGATGACATACCATTTTCCAGTTGCGGCATGTTGAGCTTTTCCATACCTTCAACACAAAGAACTGACAAGCAGCATTCCGTTGCAAATCAATCTGCCATTCTTTAAATTTTTTCCTTGACTCAAATTCCAAAGATTCATATTGAAATGAAATATCATGGACTTCTTCATAATGTTTTTTTATTAAATATTGCGAATTGAGCACAGCTTCACATTCTTGTACTAGACAAGTAAACAGCTTCTCCTAAAATCAGAATATAATTATTAAGAAAAAGTTTTAGTATTCCATCTCCATAAAATGGCCGCTTAAGATGCCTGCTATCCCAAAATGCACCTTTTACCATTTTGTAAAAACTCCTCTCGAAGAAAGAAACAAAAAAAGGAAAAAAACGCACCAACAACACAACAGTAGCAAATTACAATTCACCCATACTTTTTTATATCACTTAGATAACATTATTATAAAGGAACCTGTACATCTTTCTACCAAGTACTGTACCTTTGAAGAGTGATCTGGCAGAAGTCTGCTACGGCAAGTCTGAACGTGTCTTCCCAGATCACTTTTGTCCCGCCAAGCCTTTGAACAATGGGCACACTTCTAAAAGAGATTGATTTAAGGAAAACTGTATCAGTGTACTTAATTGGTATTTGTAACTTATGGTACTGTAAATAAGATTATCACACACATATACATATAAACGATCTTTCACATCTTGTCCATGATGAAAAGTCATATGACGAGCCAAATTTCCTTTCTGCGTAAATAACTTTTTACAAGCAGTACATTCCTAGAGGGATGAACACAATATGAGATTAGAATCGCAATTACATTAAAAAATGTGATTTAACTCTTAAGAATCATACTCACAAATTTCTGCTGTATATGTATAAGCATGTTTCCCTCTTCAATGTATTCTTGAACATTTTTGGAATATACCTTTTGAAAGAAAACGCAATATAAATGTGATGGAGTAGGCCAAATCTCAGGTAAATACAGTACAGTGGAGGCAGAGCAATATTTACTTTCTTCTTGCGTACTCGTTCGCTGGCCTTTGGTCTAGGCTGTCCAACATGATGTGTGAAAACGTGCCGCTGTAGATTCCGCTTTACGCCACTTCTAAACGGGCAATGGGCGCATTCCTATGAACACAAAATGTACTCGAAGCGTGTATTTTTGAGCCTTTCAAAATTCGATCAAAGAATTCATTAAAATTTTTTTTACTTACGAAAAACTCATTTAAATGTTGACTTCTAACATGGGCATTTAAGTTCTTCCGATACTTAAACGTTCTTCCACATTCACTACAAAGCTACACAAGGAAAAATAAATAAAAAAATAAAAACGTCAAGAGATACCATATACAATTTGTACCTTTAGGCGTCGATATTTCGTGCCACTTTCGGAAGAAAAGGGGAGCCGTTTGTGTTCGTACGTTTTTTCCGCTATTTGGACGCTGTTCAGCAAGAGGGAACCAACTAACATTTGTAAACAAAATGAGTTATTAGTATCGCTGGAAAGGGCGTAAAAAGTACAATTTTTCAAAACTGGGGCCCTGATTCAAAAATGTATATTCACGTTGAAAAAAGCTTATCAGTAAACGCTGTGTCATATAGTTTCTACATGGCTCTTGAACGGGGGTTGAACTTCGAATCACGTGTTCTCAAAAAGCGGATTTAGCTAGTTGGTTTCCTCTCGCTGGATAGCGTCCATTTGGACGCTATTAAGCGTAAGGGAACCAACTGACATTTATGCCGCCGTACCCCACACCATTGGCTGGACCCCTTAGTCCAGGATGAGGTCCGTTGCTCAGGTTAGCCCGCGTGGAGGGGGGTGATGCTTCTTGGGTGGCTGGCTTGTGTGCGACAAGTGACATTAAATACATCCTGTCTCCCTCCGCTACCCCACATACCTTTCAGTAGGTTTTGCGCAGAGCAGGGAGGAGGGCGGAGGCTTCTAAAATTACTTACTATTAACGAGAAAACTTAACGTTAACATTATTATTACTACAACCTTAGTCATACTTATTGTTATTATTACATACATCCTTAAGCTACTACGTATAACTATCTGTCTGTCTGTGGTCAGTCAGTCAGTTAGTGTGTCAGTCCGCTTCAGGATGTTAGTTGTCTCCTGTAATTCCACAACACTTCCCTATCGGCTTCCATCTTCTTTCCCCGCCCGCCGCTTCCGCAACACACCCAAGACGAGAGGGTCGCTCCAAGTAGAGGGGGCCGCTTCCATGGTCGAACGGTTACCACAAGACTTCAGCCTCAAGTTATTTGTCGCTTCCTCAAAGTGGATCGAGCAGATGAGTCGAGTATCAGGTTCCAGGGTCCCCTACCAGTGACGCTCCTTGGGACGGGAGGGGACGCTCACTGGTGCCAAGGTGTCACTGGGCTTCTCCTTTCTCCATCAACCTTTCTCACCCGCTACTGTCGTTGTCGCTTCTGCTGTCGCCGCAGCTACAGTGGGATTCCAATGTTCGTGTCCTTGGGATGGTGGGCCCGCCCTCTAGCGGGCTCTTCATCAGTCTGGGGCCGCCCTCTTTCGAGGTCTTTGGCTGGCGGGTACGGGTCCACCCTGATTCCCGCCAGTCATTGATGTTGGTGTTGGGCCGCCCGCAGGGGCACCGGCTACGGGTCCGCCCTGATTCCCGGTGCTGGGACCTGCGACGGTATCCGGACTGCGGGTACGGGTCCGTCTTGATTCCCGCTGTCCGTTGGTTGGTGTTGGAGGTAGCGACGTGGTTGGTGTTGCCACAACTGGGAAGAGCGGGTTTTCCGCCTCCCACAGTTGACGCACTGTCTTCGCCGCAAAGTCGGCCCACACACGCCATTCGGCCGGTGAAGCCGTCGGCGGAGGAACAGGTATGTGCGGGCCAGTTAGCGCGCACTCAGTGAGGACGTGTTCTACGGATTGCAGAAATCCGCCCTCACACTCGCACTGTGGAGTGTCGCGCCGGTGCATCTTATTCAGGTATGCGGCGAAGCAACCGTGTCCAGTCAGCGCCTGTGTAGTCCAAAATGAGAGGGCTATTTTGGACCTACGCCTGGCGCCGATGCTAGGAAAAATGGAGTGCGTCCATCGACCGGTAGACGCGTCCTCACAGCGTTTTCCCCAGCATTTTTTGGTGATGCGGCGGAACATGTTGGCCAGCCGTGTGAACGGTAGCCCACCAGTAACAGCTGCAGCAGCGTCCTCTTCTTCGCTGCCGCCGGTGAGATCGTCGTCTGCATCGTTGTCGGTGTAATCGGCGGCGGCCTCCGCCACTATCTGGAACTTTCCGGTTCTGGTGCGGGCAACTGTGGGGTACGGGCCCCAGTTGCTGACTGGCAGGCCATGACGGAGTAGCCACAGGACTCACCGCTCATGGATGATGAGGTCTATCGGAGCGAGGTCAGCCAGAATGAGTGACGCCTCCTGGCTGACTGTCCGGTAGGCTCGGATGCAGAGAAGTGCTGCTTTCCTCTGCACCAACATGAGCAGCTGCCGTGTTGTTATGAGGACCGCCTGGTGGTACCAGACAGAGCTACAGTACAGCAGATGTGTCTGCACACATCCCTGCACCATAGTCCGTCTCGCCCTTTAGTTGTACCCGAACATGTTGGTGCATATTCAGGTGAGGACGGGGAGCCAGTTGGCGGCTTGGTCAGTTGCCTGCCGTATGTGCTCGACCCAGGTGAGTTGGTCGTCGAGTATCACTCCCAGGTACCGCATTGTCGTTGTTGGGCGGACCACTGTACCCTCTCCAACGGGCAGTTGAATTGGGTCCGGTAGGTTGGCTTTCCAGCGACACAGCAATAGCGCTTCCGTCTTGCTGGCATTCAGCTCCAGACCCTTGGCAGCAAGTCGAGCAATTACGGTGTTTGTAGCCAGCGCAACGGTGCGCCGCAGCTCCTCAAATGTCTCAGTGCTAAAGATCAGCAGCGTGTCGTCGGCGTACGCCTGCACCAAAACTCCTGGACTGATTGGTGCAAGCGTCAAGTTGAAGCTGATGTTCCAGAGGACTGGCCCCAGTACAGATCCTTGGGGACAGCCTCTCTGGAGTACCCACAACACGTTCCCATTGATTACTTGTTGGTTGCTGAAGTAGCTGCCAAGCGTGGCTACCACAAAGTGCGGGAAGCGCATTTCCTGCAGCGTGAGCATAGTGGTGGTCCAACAGGCGTTTTCAAACGCACCATGTATGTCCAGCGACAGGACGGCGGCCATCGCGTGTCTTGATTGGTGTTGTTGGATGGTTGCAACGGCCGCCACTACCGCGTCCTCTGTCAATTGGTGAGCCCT
The DNA here is from genome assembly GCA_031841125.1 of Acanthococcus lagerstroemiae. Taxonomy (NCBI): domain Eukaryota; kingdom Metazoa; phylum Arthropoda; class Insecta; order Hemiptera; family Eriococcidae; genus Acanthococcus; species Acanthococcus lagerstroemiae. Next base: position 11,689,360 of record CM063106.1, on the reverse strand, counting down.
GAAGCCGTATTACCGCGCATCCAGGAGGTTTTTGTCCTCCAGGTGACGGTCAATATGCGTCTTCAGCACCCGGTCTAACGTCTTCCCCAGGACGGACAGCAAGGTGATAGGACGATAGCTGTCCACCAGCTCTGGATCCTTGCATGACTTGGGTACAAACACCACGCGTCCTCGTTTCCAGAGCGCGGGGAAGTGTCCAATGGTCAGGCATGCCGTGTAGAGGCGTGGAAGCACCGCCGGATGTCATTTCTGCAGCGTCTTAAGCGTCTTGTGGTTGATCCGGTCTGGTCCTGGCGCTTTCCGGTTGGTCAGGTTCTTGATGAGCTTGGTGACCAGACCGGCGGTCACCTTGGGTGGTGGACCGGCGCTGCCTCGGATGTCGGCAGTGTCCACTGCATACCCGACCCCTGGGTCGACAGAGAACTTTGTTGCAAGGAGTAGTGCGGTAGACTCTTCCTCGCTCTTTGTGTATGTTCCGTCTTCTCGGCGGAGATAGGGCATCGCTGCCCGCTCCGAGCCCTTGCTGACGGTGTAAGCCTTGCCCCAAGGTCGGTCCGAAGTGCAGAAGTCACGCCATGCTGCGTGCTTTGCTTCCTTCATCGCCTTCCTATATGCCTGGCGGATGGTATGCTGTACCTCGCGGAGTATGGCCGAGCTGATGGGGTCGCGACTTCGTCTCAGTCGCGTGTTGACTTTCCCCAGCAGCCTTTTAAGTGGCGACTACTCCGCTGTCCACCAGTGTATCGGCGGCTTCCGCTCCAGTTGTTCGGATGCCGCGTCGATAGCGCCCTGCAGTTGGGTCTGGAGGTGCAGGGCGTACTCGTCAATCTGTTCCGGCGATGAGAGATTCGGACGGGCACCAAGGTCAAGCGGCTCGACCTCCCAGACCAGCCTCTCCAGGTTGAGGCGTGTGAACGGTGGTCTGCGGTTGATCTCTGCGTTCGTGTCAATGGTGATCAACTGCAGAGCGTGGTCCAAAAGGGAGTCGGCTTCGAGCACTCGGCCTCGCGATCTAGCTGCCGAGTTTGCAGGTGCCAGAAAGTAGTCGTTCACTCCCCAGCACCCGGCCCGGTGGTAGGTTGGTGTAGCGTCGTTGAGGATCGCGAGTCCGTGGAGGTGTAGGAATTCCTCTAGACGTCGTCCTCGGGTATTGCTCTGGTTTCCCGGGAGCAAGGCTGTGCGGCAGTTGAAGTTGCCGACGATGGTTACGTTTTCATGTGCTGCCAACAGGGTGTCCGAGAGTCCTGTCAGTTTGTCGTCCAGCGATTTGTTGGGCGATGCGTAGGCGTACAGGATGGAGATGCGGCCTATGTTCGCTGCTACCACGTCATCGTGGGGGCTAGCCAGAGACGTGTAGCGGACATTGTTCCGGATGAGCAGCACTGCCCTCCTCTTGCGCTCCTGTAGCCATCTGGGGGCTTGCAGGCGTCCTTCTGCCGGGTGCGGCTCCATGATAGCTATGATGTCCGCTTCTACATCGCGTGCGGCAAGGAGGGCTGCATCCATGGCTCTGGGGCGATGGTTGGCGTTTGTGTAGAGGATGCGGAGGCGTTGTTCAGATATCTTCCTCCGCAACCTCCATGTCCTGGCCATGGTTGTTGTCCCTACTGGCTGCTGCCCCACTCCTTGATGACGATGATGATGTAGGCTGCGAGGCTTCCCTTGTATCCTCGACAATTACATCGGCCAGCGGAGTTGCTTTGTATTTCCGCTGGAGTGCTCGCCTGGTTGAGCACTCTCCCGCTCTGGTCGGGTGATCGGTGAACCGGCAGCGGGACCGGCCTAGACCGCCAGCCTTGACCCGCGCATTGAAGGCACGGCAGTCTCGGCAGCTTTTGGTGTCATCTACCTTGTCTGCCGCAGCATCTGGAGCGGCAGCGTGGCAATGCTTCTCCCGATGACCAAGCATTTGACACTTGGTGCATCGGGGGAGGATTGGTTTCGCGTTGACGGTGCATGTCTGCCCCCAGCCGAGTCTGATGGACCGGATGGTCTGGAGTTTTTTGAAGAGCTCCGGGCTGACTTGCAGTACAGCAATTTTTGTGTGCACCTCCGGCTTCTTGTATGCCACAAAAATTACTTTTTGTGGCGCCAAGGAGGTGCGGGCTTGCACCGCCTCCACTATGTCCTGCTCGGTGACTGACGCAGGCACAGTGTGGACGCGGGCCTCGGCTATCCATGGTTGTGGCGGCTCTTTTGCCGAAACAGCCTCGACGCTCTTCAGGGTTTCCTTCAGAGCAGAGGCTTGTTCTTTGGTGGCGCAACGGAGCAGCGCGGCACCGGATGGGAATTCAACCCGGCTGTGAATCCCGAAGCGTTGGGGGTTCACTTGTCCCTGCTGTTCCAGAGTGACAATCGCCTTCTCGCCGGCAGTTCTTGGAAGCACGAGAACTGCCTTGTCAGAGAGTTGTTGCCTCTTAGCTCTGCGGCAAGGTGCCTTCTTCTTCGGCTGTGTTTCTTTTGTCGCGGCAGGGGTAGCCCCTTGTCTGGGCTGTTTCTGCTGCTGGCGGCGACAATTCCGTCTGCTCTGAACCACCGTGTATGCTTCGTCGGCTGTAGGCGGTGTCGCTGGCGGTGTCGCTTTGCTCGCCGCATCTGCATAGCTCGGAGCAGATGGAGCGGGAGCATTCTGTGGTGCCTCCTTGTTGGGTCGTGTGCTGCGGGAGGCCTTTGTCGCGGTAGGTGCCGCTTTTGTCGCAGGGACATTCTTCCTCAAGGTCTCCATGGAAGTTGTTGCGGCTGGCTTAGTTGCTGGCCGTTTGCCACCATTCAAGTTCAGTGCTTCCATAAATGGGGCGAGCAGCTCGTTGACTGTGGCTCGGATGGTGTCGGTGAGCTCCCGGTGCGTCGCCGCAGCCGTGGTCGTTGTCGTCGTTGTCGTTGTCGTTGGTCTAACCATTTTTGGTTTTGGTCGCCGCTCTTCGGCCAGCTCCTTCTCGAGCCGCGCGCGTTCTACTCTTTCGCGCTGCAGGTCAAGGCGGAGCTGTGTCAGTTCTTTTTGCAGCCGCTCCACCGTGACTAGGAGGCGCTGCATCTGGTCTGGTTGCTGTCGGTCTGTGTCGTCTTCGGAGGTACCGTGTCTGGCCCTCTCCGTTTTTGGCTGAGCGTTCACTTTACTCTGCGCTTTTGCTAGTCGTTTAGCGGCCAGACCTTCCCTCACCCGGCGGAAGCGGAATTCTGCCGGTGATTCGCCAGCCTGGCGCACCGGGTAGCCGTACAGCCGGTTTTTTGGTTTAATGCTGTATGCGGCGCGTTTTGCTGCTGTCAGTGTTGTCTTCTTCGTCGATGAAGTCTTGTCTTGTTGGTCCGTCTGCATCCGGTCCTCGTCGTCTGTGTCGGAGTTTGGACACAGTTGAAGCTGTTGTGGTGGTGGTGTTGGTGGGGCCGCCTGGTTGGCGGTTTGCTGCTCTCCATCGTGTGTTGACAATCCCAACTGGCTGGAGGTGGAACCAGTTGTTACCCGAACTGAGGTATCCCCCCTCTGCTCCGTAGACGTTACTTCTGTAATATTATTCATCATGATTAATTTTATGGAAGAATGTGCTACCCATTACAGGCAGGATCCCGTACTTAACCCGAGCAGAAGAGGCTCGGAAGTGACGGTAGAAATGTAGTGAAAGTTGGAAGGAGGATAGAATAGGGTAGTAAAGAGAAGATGTAAAGATGAAAGGGCAAGTGGTCCCTGATAGCATGATAGACTTGCCTGAAGGATTATGCACTTATGGTCCGCGGCCGACTCGTGGTCGACACGACAGTTGAAGACCACGTCCTGCTTGAGGACGTGTGTTCTCCAACCGCCGCCCCTATCCGCCACCTGGGGACGCGCCTGGTAGGTGAGTGCGTACCCCCCTGTAGTGGGCCGGAGTCCCCCGACTTGTCTTTTAGTGTGCATACTCCGGTTGTTTGTCCGCACCATGCACCCTAACTTGGCAGGAGCACCCCTTACCCAGTCAACCAAGTCCAGTATCAGTACTCCGGTTCCGGCTACAGGTGCCACCACACACCCAGTATGGCTAACTATGAGCCCCTCAACATACCCCGGCGACGTCCTCCGTTTACTGGAGTTACAGGAGGCCGTCACACCTCCCAACCTGACTTTAATACAATTTATAATGTCCTACCATTGTCGGTTTTCACGAGAAGATGGATGCCCCCATGTGCTTGGGCCAAGCCCAACCATGCCATGGCCTGGTCGGACTTGGGGACCGCCTCAAATCAGTCCAGCCAACACCATACGGCTCCTACGCCGTTTGTGGGTACATCTTGGAGACTCACCCGCCATGGACCTGACGCCAAAGATGATCGACTGAAAGTGAGTGTCCTCCAGAGGCCGGGTGATCGTTTGAGCTGCGTTGACGTATATGTTGGTATGTATCATCAATCATCAATCACATGATGTCCGATGAAATTCTTCGTAAATGATCGGAAATTTTTCCTTAGTATTTTCAATAAAATTCCTCGGAAATCAAAGGAATCTTCTCGAAGATTTCTGATGAAATTCTTTGGAAATCATCGGAGATTTTTGATGAAATAAATAATTGAAATACAAAATACAACTTTATTCTCGGGTTACAAAACAAAACTGCCATGTTTTCGCGTATTTCGCACATTATCCCTCGTCCCTCGCCTGACTCGCGAATCACTTGGTTGAAATACGAAATTGAGACGAACTGCGAATCGTGTATTAGTGATTGTTTAGCGATTTTTTCGGCGAATTTTTCGCAATTCCTTTTTCGTGTATTTCCCGCACATCAGTGTATAGTATAGACAGCTTTTGAAAATAGCAAAAAAAAACAACGCATGAGCACTGGTAGCTTATCTACGGCTTATCTTTCCATCCCCCATGTTTTCCAAAAAATTCTTCGAATACCTTCGAGAAAATTTTCCCAGGAATTTTATCGAAAGTAATAAGGAAATATTCCGATCATTTTCGAAGAATTTCATTGGACATTATTAAGAAAAATCGACGATGATTTCCGGAGAATTCTGTCGGATAGAAATCTTTGAGAACAATCTCTGAAGATTTTCAGAGAGTTTCATCGGGAATCTCCAGAAAAAATTCCCAATGTTTTGCAAAGATGAGTTTCTTCAAAAATCTTCGAAAGAATTTTCCGATGATTTTGGAAGTATTTGAGATAAATCTCCGATGATTTCCAAAGAATTTCATCAAAAATCTTCGAGATTCCAATGTGATTTCCGAAAATAATTTCCGAGGAATTTTATCGAAAGTATTAAGGAAAAATTTCCGATCATTTTCGAAGAATCTCATTGGACAATCATTGAGAAATATCTCCGATGATTTCAGGCAAATTTTTTCGGAAAGAAATCTTTGAAAACAATCTGATGATTTCCGGAGAATTTCATCGGAAATCTTCAGAAAAAACTCCCAATATTTTCCGATAATTTTTGAAGAATTTTATCGGAAGTGTTTGAGAAAAATCTCCGATGATTCTCAAGAAACTTCATCAGAAATCTTCGAGAAGATTCCTTTGATTTCCGAGGAATTTTATCGAAAATGCTAAGGAAAAATTTTCGATCACTTTCGAAGAATTTCATCGGACAACATTGGTGAAATACACAGGCCAAGTAGTTCAAAGGATGAACTGAGTGAAATAGCGGGGAAAATGCACGAACACAAACGACCCTCTTTTCTTCCAAAAGTGGCACAAAATACCAACGCGTCACCAAGCATTTTTGAGCCTTTCAAAATTCGATCAGAGAATTCAGTAAAATATTCTCTACTTACAAAAAACTCATTTGAATGTTGACTTCTAACATGCGAATTCAAGTTCTCCCGATATGCAAACGTTTTTCCACATTCATTACAACGCTACGCAAAGAAAAATAAAAACATCAAGATATACAATAAATTTGTATCTTATCTTTATTCGCAAATAGAAACACATTAATGCGGTATACATACAAAAACATCCGAAGAAGTAAGTACATATTTCATGCTGTTTCAAAGATTTTTTATCACAGAAGACTTTATCGCAAGTTTTACAAACCTAAGACCAAAAGAAATTTTAGAAGAATGGATAAGAATAATAGGAGACTCAGACGCAGAAAAGAGAAACTTACAAACAGCATAATAATTTTATTTATTTCAAAAACACGAACGCAGGGAAAAAATTTTGCTGTTCATACTTCATGAGCCACAATGAAAAAACGCAACTAAATACGCTAGTGATAAGCAGATTATACCGTAATCATAACATCATAAGGCGCTGTATCTAGGTGGGTATAGTAATACGCCATTTTGATTGCAAGAACAGTAAACAAAGGAACTTTCTAAGGTGGCGGCGCGCTAGTATCGTGGTTCGTGGTTACTGATAAATCAAATAATAACAACAACAGTAGCAGGATCAAGACTTATCAGTTATCAAATTTGTGAAGTTTGTTCTTTCTTCTTTGTAGCTTGTTGGTCACTCGAACAAACTTTGCAGAGCAAATTTCGTCGCTGCTCAATGGTAACCGGTATTTAGTAATTTTGCAATAATTTGTCGGTATACTGTATGCTCAGTGCTCAGTGTTATGTTCGTGAGTCATTTTTTTCATTATTTGATTAGTAGCCGTATATCAAGTGAAATATGAACTAGATCAGCATGCGTTCTATATTCTCCTGGTTTTACTGGTCATTTCGGCCGATAGTTAAAGTTATACTGAGGAAAATCACAAAATTATGCGAGCTTCAAAGAATCTGTTACAGCACTTTACCGGGAGCGAAAAGAAGTCTTCACGTCGAATATTCTCTTCAATATTCGAAGCAACCGAACATCAAAACGATGACGAGCTATTTAGACGAACTCAGTGCAAAAAAGAAACTGCGAGAGAACTTATCGGACGCGCTGAATAAGTCAGTTTTGCTTGTGATAGCTTGTAAGAAGATTAATCCTCGAATACACGTACAGTTTGTTAAATCATTTGGAAGATGTTTAGAACATATATGGGGCTACAAGGAACTAATCGAAGAAGTGAAATTTCTGTCAAGCCTACCTTATGATTCAGATAATGAAGAACACGAGAAGAAACTCACGAATCTTTGGGACTCACTGAATCCTAACCAACCTTTAAGTAGTCGAATATCGAAACAATGGCAAGACATCGGATTTCAAGGCAACGATCCAAAGACTGATTTTCGAGGCATGGGCATTCTTGGACTCGATAACTTATTATTTTTTGCAACGGAATACAATAACATAGCTGTTAAAGTTTTGCAACATTCGCTACATCCAGTTCAAGGGTTCGCATTTGCTGTTCTTGGTATTAATATTACCAACCTGGCCTATAATATTCTACTTGACGGCAGTAGTAAATCACATTTCTACAATGTTTCACATCGAATGCCCAGCATAGATGCATTCCATCATTTTTATTGTTACCTATTTCTTGAATTCGATAAATTTTGGGCTAAATCAAATCCTACCGATATAATGGATTTTCGGAGTATCCGACAAAATTTTGAAACTGTCATTCGACGGAGGTTAAGCGACGAAAATTGTATTCTCAGAATTGAACCTAAAGTTTCAGATATCTAATTGAGTCGACCTGCAGTGAGTGATATAGAATTCCCATAAAAATGGATGGGGATGCCCACTGGTTTTGGGGATTTTTATTCGCTATCGCGGTTTCAGTGATGATGCGTTTTTCCGATAATTATTGAATAAGCGGTGGAAAACGCAAACTGATGTTGAACTAGGGAATGGTTGGAAGTTCCGACGGAGAGCATTATGTGTAAAGAGGTAAAACCCAGAAGAATGATGTAAGGTGAAAGTGTTTAAGAAGATTCAGTTACAACTCATCATAATTCTTACAAATCAAACTCCTCAATTTACTGATGCGTCATCCGAAAATGATGTTAGTAAACCAGATCTCGGCAGCTTAAATGAGGCAACCATTTTTAAAATGCAACCAATAGGTATCTTATAAGTAAAATAATGTTCATACTCATCTAATTTCGAGTGATTTTCTACAATTTCTGTATGCTGTAGCATAATAACGTTCTTGAACATGTTTCAGTATTGTATCTTCATTGATATTGAATAAAAGAATTACAGAAAAATCGCTGTACAATTTATTTACGTAATGTCCTTTGTGCTGTAATTATATCAGAATTTTAGTTTGATAAATAATTTGTAAATACAAGAAAATACAAACCAAAGTACGTGGTCAAGTGTGACACTTCGTATTTTTATGCAAAATTAGAATCATGTTACAGAAAAGCATTCGGATCATATTTTCAATAGCTTATTATATGAACTGCGGAATGTAAAACAAGAAATAAATGTATCGTTATAAAAGAAGCAGTTCTAATATTGCCACACTAGTTAATTAAAATTAATGGCCCCGAGCATGTATCATTTTCAAAGAGATCAATTAATAGTAGCAACATCCAATCATTAGAAAGTAATATTACTTCAGGAACAAAGTAAAACGTTTTTCCATCGCAATTCATTGGGATTAAGAATTCAATATGTGGAAGTCATCCATCTTCACTTATTTTTAGTCCGTTTCTGGGGAACTTTCTTATCGTATTTTCTCAAATTTATTTTATAAGCACACGATGCGACAATAAAGGAATAAAGACTCCAACCAACATGGTCAACATTTTGAATAAAAAGGAACATTCTCGAATAAATTCTAGTAGCCCAAGGAACATATATCTTCTATGAAAAATAAAACGGATGAACGTGAAAACAAATGGAAAAACTGAGAACGGTAGAAACAATATAGCCCTTCTCACGTACAGAGGTGCTTTTAGAGGTGCCACTGACACCTTTTCTGGCCTTCAAGTATCCATCCACCGGAAAAGTTGTATCTGTACATTTTCCCATGCCTAACTGATTTAAAAATGAACCTTTTACAAGCTGAATCATGACCATTTAAATTGAGCTGAAACTTCAAAATATAAGTTGAAAAATTTAAATAATTTCAATTTCAAACATTCAAGAAGTCATTGTGTACCAACCATTGTTTCACCAATTTATTGTTTTCTAAATTTTCATTAGTTATTTTTCTCTTTGCTCTCTGACAATTCAGTCCTCCCCTAACATTTTTCATTCGAGTAGTTTTTTGTTAGAAAATGATTGACAGGTTCCAGTTCGTGTCGCCGCGGGGAGAGCTCAAACCGATGGAGGATCCTCAAACTTACCAGGCATGTGTTCATTATACGCAACTTATTAAAATTACATATTGAATTTTTCGTTATTTTCCTAGGGATTCTGGTTCGCCTCATGTATAAATCTACAGGTCTGTGCAGAGAGAGGGAGGAGGGTTTCCCCCTGTGCCCGAGTTTTTTTTAGGGCCCGCCAATGCTAAAAAAAACCTTTATTATAGGTTTCGTGCCCAGGGTGCTCCAGCGCTCCAGGGTGGATCGTCCCGTACGTGATTTATTCATTTGGGACTGGGTTTTATCAGCGCTTAAAAGCTAGCCGAAAGCTGAAAACCAAAAAGCTGTATTTTATTTTTTGTGGGATTTGAAAGCTGAAGGCTGAATACCAGGGTTCGAAATCTGGCTGAAGCCAGTACTATTCGGCTTTTTCCTCCCTTAGCAAAGAAAATACCCATACCGTCATACCCATCTTGTTTTTGTTTCCAAGTTCCAACATGTTCCAACAATAAGGAACATGTGAGAGGAGTTATCTGTCAAAAGAACGCATGACAAACAGGTGCCCTTTTTGTGAATATGCTGATTTTCGAATTCTGCATGTCCTACTCTTTAGGAACCAGTTGAAAACTTTTTCAAAGTCAACGAATTCACCGTACCATGCCGTCTTAAATACGTTCCTCTACGAGAATATACATAACTCATCATACAGCGAGTTAGGAATTGTGTATTTTGTTCCATAAGTTGCATAAATGTATGGAAACAAGCAAAATAGAAGAGTAATACATAAAATTCACCGATATAATCTTATGGGAAAACAGCTACTGATAACCATAATATGTCCCACCACACCAATTTTCCCATCGCTCTAAAAAGGACGCATGACATCCTCCTTCTTTCTGAATTCGTCCACGTTTGTTTCTGAATGAACTAAAGAATGAACTAGTCATTTCTATTAATGAAATTGTTATAAATTCATTTTATTTCAAAACATACAAGAAAGTAGAACAAAACAAAAAGAGTACAAACGCTTAAAATTCGTTACAGAACTTAAACAAACTAGAAATCAGTGCAGCCATACGATGAAATATACAATTTATTTTTCAACACTCCCTCACATTGTATGGCTGTAACTTAGAACGTTTGCTCTAAAAAACTTAAATTTAGGTTCTGGCAAGGCTTTTGTTAATCCATCTGCTATTTGTTTATCGGATTCAAGATACACAAGTTTAATCACATTATCAGTGACAAGATCTTTAACATAATGGAACTTTAAATCAATATGTTTAGTTCTTTTATAGTTGGTGCGATTTTCTGCGATTTTGACACAGGCCTGGTTATCTTCATATACAACTGCGGGACCGGGATCTACACCTACATCTCTCAGGATTCCGAGAATCCACGATACTTCCCTTGTAGCTTCAGAAAGCGCAATATACTCCGCTTCTGCGGTTGAAAGAGCTACAATCGATTGCTTCTTAGATTTATAGGAGACAGTATGACCAAACACTTTCACAATAAACCCCGTTGTGGATTTACAATCTTCAGATGTTCCCCACGAGGCATCAACAAAACATTCGACGGGCTCACCATCTACTCTATAATCATAGGCTAATTTATAGTCTTGAGTACAGTTCAAGTATTTTAAAATACGTAATAAATATTTATAATGCTCGTCAGTAGCTACTGCAGTATAACGACTCAGGAAATCAATACTAAAGTTAATATCTGGGCGTGTATGCCCTGTAATATACAATAATACACCCAGAAGTTCTTGATACGGAAATTTAGTCTTGACTAAGTTAGCATTACGTTCTAACTTCAAATTTATCTCCATAGGTGTGCGAACTGGTTTGGCATTTATGACACCATATTTTTCAACAGCTTTAGTTATTAGTCTGTTTTGATCTATGAAAATTACATTATTCTTACGTTCAATATTTAAACCAAGAAATGTGGTCACAGGATCTAGAATACGAACAGAAAAATGATTCATCAATTCTTGTAAAAACTGCTTAATATGTCCATCATTTTTACCTACAATCAACAAATCATCAACATATAACAGGACAAGTAAATTTGGGTTCTTAATGTACAAACAGTGTTCATATCCGGATTGTCTAAAACCATTACTCTTCAATACGGAATTTATTTTGTCATGCCAGTTCTTAGGCGACTGTTTAAGTCCATAGATTGATTTGTTAAGTTTTAATACTTCTCCCTCATTAACGACTATTCCCTTAGGAGGTTTCAAGTAGATAGTTTCCTTTAAAATACCGTTTAAAAACGCTGTTTCAATATCAGCATGTACAATCTTATAATTAAAATGTGCCGCCAATGCTAACAATATTCGTACTGAGGTGATGCTCGCAACTGGAGCGTACGTTACACCGTGATCATCGTTCTGAAACCCTCGAGCCACGAGTCTGGCTTTCATCAACTTTCCTTCAACAGTTTCTTTAATTGAAAAAACCCATCGTGTATCTACTAACTTAAAATTGCGGTTCGGCACAACATCCCATACTTTATATTTGTTCATTAAACCAAGTTCTTTATCAACGGCCCTATGCCATAATTCTTGCTCATTTACGTTAACTGAATTTATTTCGTCATAATTTTTCGGTATTTTACTTACAAAGAAAGCGCAACAGGCACCAGCAAGCGTAGAACATGAATCTTCATAATCTTCAAAATCGGAAATTTCTAACTCTATAACCTCAGTATCTATATCAACATCTTCTTGCTCAGAATCATACATTAATTCATGCGATTCTTCACTTACAAATACGACATTACGGGAAATTTTTAGTTTCTTAGAACTAGGAAAAAATATCTTATACCCTTTCGAGTACATACCATATCCTACAAAAACACCTTCTTCACCTTTCGGATCGAATTTTTTACGTTGTTCCTTCGGAATTTGTATAACAGCTTTAGTACCAAAGGGTTTCAAATATTTAATATCAAAACGTTCTTTCTGATTAAATAACTCATAAGGACTTTTCCCTTTAATTGAAGATTTGCCAGTTCGATTGAGAGTAAACACAGAATAATTCAACGCTTCTGCCCATAAATTTTTTGGCAGTCCTGAATCAATTAACAATGTAGTGACCATTTCAGACAGAGTTCTGATTTCACGTTCCGCCCGACCGTTTTGTTCCGGAGTCTTAACACAGGCTGTTTCGTGAATAATACCCTTTTTCGAACATAATTCTCCAATTTCGAGGTTAACTTCCTCAGTTCCTAAATCGGATCTAATTCTTTTTGGTTTAAGACCAGACTGAGTTTCAACCAAGTTTAAGTAGTCTTCAAAAAATTCTACCGAATTAGCTTTAGTTTTAAGAAAATAAACAGTTCGGTTACTAGAAAAATCATCCTTAAAGACCAAGCCGTACTTCGATTTCCCTAACGATAATTCGACAGGACCAAACAGATCTACATGCGTTAATTCTCCTACGTTCGTCGCACGATTAGAACTCAGCTGAAACGGTAGACGTGTTGCTTTACCTTTCAGGCATGGAATACACTTCGTACGGTCATCCTTGAATGGCAGCGAGTGCTGATTTAAAATCTCCTTGGTATACTGCAAATTTTGATGCCCGAATTTCCTATGCCATTCGTGAAGAGTAACGAATGCGCTTGAACCAACTTCTGGTCGGATCACTTCTAACGGAATAATCCATAGTCCCGACCTTGTGTCCAATTCTGCTTCGATAACATATTCTCCTTTTCGAAGAAGAATACGTTCCAGAGTGAAAATCTCTACGAGCCATCCCTTTTCTAATAAAATCTTGAAGGACATTAGATTAGCGGGTGCATCCGGATAAAACAAGACATTTTGTAGCTCCAGTCCATTATCTTTATGTACGGCACGAATAATTCCTTGCTGAGAGATCGTGATTTTTTCATCATTCGCGATTGTGATAGTGTGTTCCACTTCGGTATGCTCCAGTGAATAAAAAAGGTCAAGCTATTTGCGATGTGAGTGGTGCATGCCGAGTCCAAGACCCACGAAGTTTTAAGTTCGCTTGTCGAAGTCGAAAGGCCGAATACTGACGGACTAGACATACTGATGCACGCTGCGAATTCCTTTTTGTCAGATTTCAGAACTGGTTCTTTCGGTTTGTGATTCGAACCAGAAGACTTAGATGGACAATTTTTAGCATAATGTCCCACCTGTTTGCATTCGTGACAAACGGCTTTCTTCCGTTTTTCGAGTGTCGGACATACGTCAATTTTATGTCCAGTTTCCTTGCAATACGCACATTTAGTAGTATTTGTTGAACTCACCGGTTTACTGCTACTGGGCTGATTCGTCGAATTCGTTAGTTTGTTGTCATTATTATCATAACAACTGAATGATTTTCCCACTGACTTCTCATATTTCTCGTTCGACTGCTCAAGACGGATATCTTCAGAGATTAATGCGGTTATTATCTGCGAGTTTGTCAAATTAGGATTGAGGTTGCAAGCAGAAACAAAGCCATTAAATTTTCGTGGTAGTGCACTAAACAATTTTGTCTTGAACGCGGAATCCGAAATTGTCTCATCGAGACTTTCGATCTTGTTGCAAATGTTCTCCAACCTGCAGACGTTTTCTTGAATTGACCGAGCTGCATCTAATCTAAAATTTTGGAACTGACTGTGTAGCCGATCTAATTCATCGTATTTCAACCCGTACAGATTCTCAAGACGATCCAACATCTGTCTATATGTTTTGCATTGTGTAATATTACACAAAATGCTCTCGTGAACACTCATGGCTACCACCGTTTTTAATTTTGTGCCCACATCAAAATTCCAATCCTTAGATGCCTTCTTCTTGGATGCATTCAATGCGATTTCATTTTCGATGTAAAGGTCCACGAGGAACCGCCATTCCTGGTAGTTCTTCCGACCTGTCAGTTTGATCGATGGCTGCTTCGACTCCAAATAATCCATAGTGCTAAAGTGCAGAGGACGACGAAACACTGCTCAATCAAAACTAGTGAAAAGTTCTTTAAAACTTCGAAACACGCATTGGGTAACGAGCTGAGCCCATAACCTGTTATAAATTCATTTTATTTCAAAACATACAAGAAAGTAGAACAAAACAAAAAGAGTACAAACGCTTAAAATTCGTTACAGAACTTAAACAAACTAGAAATCAGTGCAGCCATACGATGAAATATACAATTTATTTTTCAACAGAAATCACAGTTAACATTTTTTATAATAACATATTTTTCAATTAAATCCGTCTGAAAGGAGTATTTCAGCTTGAAAACTTTGAAGTTGTTTTTCTCAAAACCAAAACCACTGACATGCATCCTTCTGACAGATAACTTCTCAACAGGGATGGCAAACGAAACAAAACGAAACAACGAAATAACGATTGATTTTTGTCTAAAATATTGAAACGAAAAAAAAAACGTTTCGTTTGCCATCCCTAGTTTTCTGATTTGTGATTTTTAGGATCGGCTACTAGTAGCCGAGCCTATTGCACCCACTTTCTAGGGTCGGGTACTAGTAGCCGAGCCTACTGTAATCGAAATTTCATTTCTTTTCCCGGGTGAGTTGAGTTAGGGTGAGTTAAGTAAATAGCAGGGATGGCAAACAAACGAAACAAAATAACGAAATTACGAAATAACGATTGATTTTTGTCAAAAATATCGAAACGAAAACAAAAACGGTACTATGCCACGTAGCCGCAAAATCAAGAGACCGCAATACCAAGAGACCGCAATACCAAGAGGCCGCAATACCAAGAGGCCGCAATTTCTTAAAAAATGTAGTGCAGCCAACCTCGGAATAATGAAATGTGGGAATAGAATGAATGTTGTACTTTCAGTAGGGAATTTGAAAGAATTTGAAAGAAGCAGACTGGCTGACAGAAAAAAGAGAGCATATAACGAAAATAGATTATTTGATCCACTTTTGAGTTATGAAAAAATGATGAAACTGACAAGAAAAATTGTAGTGATTGCTATTTGATAATAATTTATTGTTATCGTGTATTGATGTTGACTTTGGCGTTGCTGTAAATTGGGAGCCAGGAAATCCATAATTAGTTGACCTATTAATTATTGTTCGGTGAGTGAGTTCAGTTATTCTTACAGATTATTTTTCATTAGTTCTTCAAAGTTAAAAAACGGGAACTGTGTTCACGAACTTCTTGTTTTGTTAATCTTGTAAGACACGATATTATACTGCATAGTTTCTTAGTGAGTATTTTTAAAATTTGATGACTTGAATGTTTTTTCAGTCTTGGAAGTGTGACTGACAATAAGATGGTAGAATATCTAATGAAGGAATCTAGTTACAGTTTGTTCCTTGTGTAACCAACAAATGAGACACGCTGCATACAAACGGCCTACGAAAATTATTGTGAGTACGAGAATTTATACTCAGACCTTATGTAATTATAATTTTTTAAAGAAAATTCTCCGCAATAAGTGAATGTTTTTGTTAGGGCCGTTGAGTTGCTACTGCGTATTTTGTTCTTCTCTAACTTGAATGGATGTCTTCATGTTCAACTTTTCTCTGTGTACATACCAGAGCAGTGCACGATACGAGTATATGCTCATGTGGTATTCGATATCGTATCGCTTAAAACGATACCGAATAGTACTCGGACGATACCGAGTATACTTGATATTGCAGCAACAAGTAATCATTTTTGTGATATGGTATCGCCAATTACAAGTATCACTGATAAGGCATCACTACTGCACCTCTGCACCACCTAACCTACCCTAGGAACATGATGAAGATGAAACGCTCGCCCATAGATGAGTCATAATACAGCGCTAATCATAAAACGATTCCTGAACAAGTATACTTGGTATTGGTATCGTGAAACCGACTACCGAGTACGTAGTCGGTAGTCGCTCTGCAACAATACGTTACCCGAGTACCCTCTGGTACATAAGTAGAATCTGCATTAATTGCTTTGTTCTTAGTGGCGTTCTTTATAATTTAGACGGTAACTACTTTATATATCAGAACCTGATAGTAATCTTATTTGTGCCATGTTACAGGTATATACTTCATGAAGTACAACATTATTTTAATCTGGAACGATATGTGTGACGTGTTTGCAGAATTGTAGCACTCGCAAGTTTGCTCATTTTTATATAATACTACGCCTCTGACGGAGATACTCGATGTTAATTGTGAGTAATGGCATTCTGTTCTGTCAGTTTCATTATTTCTGTACACATTTTTACGCCACATTTCGTCTCATGCAAGGTCAAATCATTCGCATTCATCGTAGGATATTCTCATCTCTATTACTCCAGCGTTCTGGAAAAAGTTCTGTTCCTTCATTTGGTGAATAATATCCTTGTTCAGAACACAACGGTTTATCGAAGAACGATGCTCTAATTCATGGAAAAATGTAATTTGTTTTCATTTTGTGTATAGCAAATCCAGTGCCGTATATCCCTGTCCACAATTAGTGGTCAATGAAACCCATACATTAGTTTTTTTTTAATTACATTGAAAGAAATTATATTGTCACACCTCTTCCGTTTTTATAGTAAAATTTTTAATTTGTGTTCTACTGTATTTGTATTTGTCATTCTACCATTCCATTTGCTAGATATTCGTTTAATTATTTCCTTTTGAAAAGATGAATTGGAAATAGAAACAATTTTAGAAGAAGCATAGTTCATCGTTCATGTGTGCCTTTGTGACAGAAGCCGTATTTTCCTTTTAAAATATGAATGTAATCCTTCAAATGATTTTAATTGTTTTGAATATTATGAGAAATTACTACGTTTTCCCCCATTTCTATCTGTTGGATCTTAGTATCCAGTTGTATGTTACTGTGCAGCCAAAAGTACTTAAAGAAATTGTCACACAACAAGCGTTTTGAATATTGTGAGAAAAAATTTGTTTCCAATTAGTTAATGTCATGAACCCCGGCAAAAATGGATTGCAGGGAAATGGAAATGTGTAGGCCGTTATGATACTGTTTTCCTTATTTGCTTATGTTTGTATGTTGCAGAACTGTATGCTGTATGTAGTATAAATTGTGACAGATCTGCCGTGTTGCTGCCTCTCTATGGTACTCGCTCAAACTTGACCCAATATGTGTTGGTGCTCTTATGCATTTGAAATTTCTGCTGATTTTCGTTTTCACGAATGACAATGATAGTATGTAGTTGAAGCTCTAAAGTCTGCATTCATCTACTGACTTACTATGTTCCCTACTAACGTTGTATCTGTGATGCGTCGCTTTAAGTAACTTGTTTTTATTACGAACAACTCGCATCTATTCATTTTACTACGGATACTGTTTCGAATTGCACTAAAATATACCTTTTTTACAATTTTTCTCATGTACTTTTATCTCACTCGTACGTATGTAAATGGAATACAACCAATTTTTTATTCTCTGTTTTGCGAATGAACACTGTACAATGAAAGTCAAAAAAGTGAAGAAAAATGTACGTCCATGTATCCTTTTGATCAGCTGTGACAATCTCAATAAATTCACTCTTAAATTAGTTATGCCCCTATTTAACTTTTTCAAGAAAAAAGTGGTAATTTTACTGCATGGAAGGTACTGATTACTTCCACTGAAAACAAAAAAGAATTCAACACTTACATTGCTCAATAAAATGAAAAAGAAAGAGCACGGTACTACTATTTATTACAATAAAAAAAATAACAGTACTGTAATAGATCGACAAATGGATACTTTCTGTTCACTGTTGACGCCTTACGACACAGGATTATGCAACTTGTTTTATATAGACGAGCATTATGTTGCTGAGTGTTTACGATGTAGGTGATGGACTTTGTTTTTGTTGTTATAGATACGTAAGAAACTAACGTCAGAACTAGCGAACTAGGCTCCGCTATGTTTTTTATTTATTTATGAAACAACACTTGCGCTGAATTTGTTTAAGGTTATGCCATTATTATCTTTTAACCCACCCCTTCGATGAATTACTACCTATAGCCTCCCACACCCAAAGTGAGTCAGGACCGCTACATTCGGATTTAGACGAAATCACTTGTGCTGAGTTGTGTTAAATTATGCGAAAGTTGTGTGGTCATTATTTTTTACCATGGCCCTACCATTCTGGACTTCTGGAAATGACCCAAGTCCCCGTTTCCGAAACTTGAGAAAACAACATTTATGATGGCTTAGTTGTGCTTGGTTACCTCATCCGCTATACTCTTTCGCTGTAATAACACCAATCCCCGAAGAAGGCCTACCGGCCATGTTCGAATTTTGATGAAATAATACTTGGGCTGATTGGTGCTAAGTTGTGCCGTCATTCTGGAAACAGAACCTTACTTTCAGAAGTGGACCCAGCCCTGCTATTTTTGGAGTTTTTATAAGGTATCACTTTGTGCCGTATTGTGCTAAGGTAGTGATATTATTTTACATCACCTTCTGCGCTATATTACTATATTACTACTAAGCCTGCCCCCTCCTCACTCTCATGAATACTTGGCGCACTATTTCTGAGTTCTGATGAAACTACGCGTATGCTGAGTTATCTCTCTGTATACTAAAAAAGTAAAATCTGCCGCCCCCGCCTCCACCGCCCCGGCCGCCCCTTCCACCGGGGAAAAAAACCACTGCGGGTTTCCTACCCTGCCACTTGATTGCTCGTTTCTATCCGGTTAGTCTACCCTTGAGCAAGGGGGTTCATGGTGGAGAAGGGAGCTCCTTCAGGGGGCCACGGTGGGGACGGGTGCTGTGGAGGGAGATAAACGCCCTGGGCGGCGGGGGGCTTAAGGTGAATAAGAGGTCTTGGTGGAGGAGGAAGTCCTTGAAGGCCGTGGTGCTGGAGGGGCTGGGGAGAGGATCCCGAGGGGGCGGTTCTCGTGGGGGAGGAATGGTCATGGTGGTGGGAGCTCTTGATTGGAGGACTAGTGGATCTTCGAGGGGGTTGGAGAGAGGAGGCCGTAGGTGTGGAGCCGCAGAAGGAGAAGCCTGTAGAGAGGGATTGAGGTGTAACAGAGTTAGCAGGGGGTCCAGGAACGTAGCCCTTCCTGAAAATGGTGGGCCAAAATCTCTTGTCATATCTCAGACTTAGCCTCGTTTTTCGTTTCCTTTTTTCGCTTCTTTTCTCTTTTCAATTTTTTTCAGGGGGGGCAATGCACCCCTCAATTTTTTTAGGAGGTGTAATGCAACCCCTTAATTTTTCCAGGTGATGCAACTACATCCGTTGCACCTCCCGTTCCGCCACCGATGACTTTCCTGAAGGACTGACGAAGTTTTAGAGTTAATCTGCACATCCTAAATAAAATCGAAAGGTACCTATGTACATTTTTACTGCACTCTTTAATACACGAGTCGAACTGCGTGGCTCCTCTGACTCTTCAACGACACTTACGGTCGCATATATGGAGCCGTGATTTATTGTGGCATCATCGACTAGGCAAAAATTGTTTGTTTCTTTATTATTACTTACTATATGTTCGAAAAATTGAGGGTAGGTAGCTCCCTTGAAAGAAGTTTCGGTTGCGCGGCTAGAATTGTGTCAGGCGCTTTTATTATTCGAATTCTCTCAACAAACGCTAATCATTGTGCTCTTACACAGATGTTGATCTTGTAAGACTCTGGTCAGATTCGAAAGTAACCCTTTCCTGGATCGGATCTCCATCAATAAAATGGAATGTTGTTGCTGATCGAGTAAGCAATCGGCAGTGCCTTACAAAAGACTGCGTGGGACTCTGTCGAGTCAGCCTTCAATCCAACCAATATTTTGTCGCATGGAGTCCATTCACAAGACTCGGCTGAGAATTCTGTCTGGTTTACCGGACTAATCTAGTTAAACAAAACTCAAAACCCGTGGTACAATGTACCTCCCAAAACCCAACGAAGGGATAAAAAATATGTGAACGAAAGGCATCATCGAAAATTTACTCGCTACCCGCAGGTCTTTTCAAAGGTGATTTTTTATCTTTAGTAGATGAGTCAAATCGATTTTCGAGACTTTATTGGTGACCCTCTGTGAATTGAAATCTCTTGTGGACCTGAAGGGTAGGCCTCCGCCCCAACTGCAAAAATGTCATTCTTGATATGTTGAACCTGAAGCATTATTCTTGTCGAACCTTTTATTTTTATTTTCGATCGGAATCTTTTGGAAACTTGAGGGGTAAACCTTCGCAGTCTACGCCAAAAAGTTTCACTCTCGATTTTTCTTACTTTTTTAAGGACTTTATTTTTTCGACTAAAATACTTTGTGGACCCGAGGGGTGGAACCTGCCCTCAACTCCAAAAATCTAATTCTCGATTTTTCAGACTTTAAAAATTAATGGTTAACAACCTTCTATTTGTTCTTCTGGCGGAAACATACGTAGACCAGTCCATTCTTCCCGAGTATAAGAATTAATATATTCATAATATTATGTTTGTCTATTTCTTCGGTCGTAACCCGTGGTGAAGATAGGGGTAGATCCCACCAGGTTTCAGAAAATCAAGGTATGGAATTTGCTCACGTTTACGCATTATTCTGACTTAAAATAAGGCGACGAATTAGAAATCAAACATTATCTTAACTCGTGCTATGATTTTTTATTGGAAAAACTTCCTTTTTGTCCCTCTGGTGTTTTAGAGTAACGTACTTCGTTTTATTTTGGGGTAAAAAGTTTTCCTCCCTCATCAAAGGAGGGTATCGAAACATGTAGTACAGTGCTCTGAAAAGTGTAAAGATAACCACGTTACTCGCCTATTCTCTATATTACAAAGAGAATCTGCTAATATAATATTATTAAGAAGGTCTTTAAAGGCAAATTTCTTTCACACTTTTCACAATCTATTTGACTTTCTGCTCTCTGTAAATATCAGTTCATGTACTTCATACAATCCTTTCACATGATGCGCTGTTCACTTCTCATGCATAAAGGTGGCCGATACACCGATTTCTGAGCCCTAACTTCCCATCACCACCAAAACCAAGAGACCCTTCCTCACAGCAATCTTCCGCCGTCATCATCGGCCCTTTTCCCGACACTAGTG
Organism: Acanthococcus lagerstroemiae; assembly: GCA_031841125.1. NCBI lineage: Eukaryota > Metazoa > Arthropoda > Insecta > Hemiptera > Eriococcidae > Acanthococcus > Acanthococcus lagerstroemiae. The sequence goes on along the minus strand of CM063106.1, from coordinate 11,668,286 downwards.
GCCCTCTTCCCCACCGCCAGGAGGTTATTCCCACCGCTAACCTCCTGCCCACAACGCCGGACCCAAAAAGTCACTGCATATGCATACGGAAAGAACCCAGAAAAATCACTGACGTCATTGAACTACTTCAAAATACACCGTCAAGTGAAGGGACCAGAAACTACCTTTTGAGGTCTGTGTGGCCGAGTGGTCACCGCGCTGTACTTGTGATCCGGAGGTTCCGGGCTCGTGGCGACTCGACTCGCACAACCTTGACAGACAATGCCGGTTTTTTCGGCTCAACCCTATTACCAAAAATCAAATATCTTCACAAAATCACCCCCTGGGCAAATGGCCCCAGTAGCCGCACCCAATCCACAGCGTAAAAAAAAAAATTTATCTTTTATGAACTCGGTATGCAGTTCTTGCTTATTGACCTTCACACAAAAGAAATGAAGCTGACAATCGGCGATTATTTCCGAGTACATTTAAAGTTTAAGCCAATGAATTCTTTTCACAAAAACTGCTACATAAACGGTGGTTCCCAGATTTTTTCAATAAATGACCTCATTAGCCAGACGTATGCTGTAAGGATATCAATTCAATTCTATTCTTTACTACTTTTCGGTATATTCCTTTTTACTCGGTCTAACTCCGAATAGTGAAAGAATAGGCCGACCGTCACATTCCTACATTTTACGACTCATAGAAAAGAAAGAAAATATCCTTGCTCAGGAATGCTTTCAACTAGTTGCTGATGGATGTTTCCAAATTGTAAAATACGAACAATGATGACAATAAAAAGTCGGTTTTTTTTAGTGTTATGGTTCCCCTAACATGTTATTACTTTTTGAACTACCTATTCTATCAAACGTATTCTTATCACATTTAAATATAAAATTATACCATATCTTCAAACCTTTACTCTTATTTATAAAACTCGTTGTCTTATTAATTGTCATCCATTCACGAATCGTACCGAATTAGGACTCGCCTTTGAAAAATCTACCGGAATCGTACCGGAATCGTACATGCACCTTTGAATCACGAAATCTTCCGCGTACGACTCACGATGTGTATATAACGATTAGTTTTTAAGTGTAATGAGAGAGTATATTGATATCATTATTATCTGAACGCAGTCGTAACGTCGTTCATCATTAAGGCCTCGGAGCCATCATTTTTCGAAGCTGTATATTTTCAAAAAAATGTTTAATAGAAGTTTTTAAAAGTAAATCCAAAGCCAAATTTATTTCGCGCAGTCGATCAGTCCGCCGATTTCATAACATTAGCATTAACAGTCAACTCAAATCCCGTACATGCCGAAGCGTATGAAGTTTTTCAAAATGCGAAAATTTATAAGCTTCTTTTCCTTAGTGCCAAATAATGCTCTAGTTCTACGTATTATTTTTTGGACACTTGTTTAAAGCGGGTGTTATAAATTTCTCAAAATAAAATTTTCAAACGTGGGGAAGTAAGTGGCTTCAATTATGAAATAAAACTCTCAATGACTCCGGCCGGCGAACTTTTAAAATGGTTTATTAATTAAAAAGTAGTCTATAAATTTAACCACGTAAATTCATACTCTGAAAAATTAAACCATTAGCCACTATAGAACACGCAAAGGCAAGAAGCTTGGATCATCAAGCAACTCGAGAAGCGAGAACTAAAAATCTTTCTCAACCCTCGTCGCTTCGACGGGGTGCGTATTTATTTTATGCCTGTAGAAGAAATCGACAACACTGATCATGCGGGGTGCTGGAGAAGTGTCCGATATTGGGACACGTTTTATAAGTTTAAGCGAAACCAGATGTGGTATTAGGCTCGTCGCTCGCTCTGAAAATATTCGACCATCGACGACTATTATACATGTTGCCGAAAAAGAGCGTTTTTAAAAAGTTTACGTGGTTTCTAAACAGCGGGCATAAGATGTACCATTAACTTACTGAACTTCTCTGTAACAGTTGCGCACCTTCGAATTTTCATCCAGTTCCTAATTATAGGGAGTTTTTGCAATCGCCCGCTATCGAATACGGTAAGCGGTAAACGCTAATTTCTCCATTTAACCCAGTGTAATGTTTAGCGTTTACCGCTTACCCTATTTGATAGCGGGCGATTCCGAAAACTACCAACTCACTAATCTCACTCAACTGTATGGAGGAATTTCTTACGGATGAGCGAAAGGTGGTTTAATGAGATGACGTGAACCTAATTCGGTCTCCGGTGGGACATACAGATGAGGCATGGATGTATCAGAGTATACATGAAAATGGTTTTGGGGAGCTGGAACCTGAGTCCAGGACAGCGGAGCAGTGAAGAAGACGTAACTTTTTAGGAAGGGAAGTTGTAAGCGATAGTCAGAATGCGAAAGATATCCCCCGGGCAACCGCCTTTCTTAAAGTGCTTTCTTTTGGCGGGGCAATTTTTTCTGTCCCTACATTACAATTTCATTTTCATGTTTCAAACCGCAAACATTACAGCAAATGCAATATGAATCGATGGGTATAGTCACCTCGCTAGTGGGGTGAGGGATTGTTAGGACGTTCGTTGATCGCTAGTTGATGAATGTTAAATCGCTAACTAAAATTTAATCCACTTCGGTAACGTCCACTACGACAAAGTCTTTGCGCTCGAAGAGTCAATCGTCATTCGAAATGCTAAGCAGTTTTAATCTTCGTGGGCGTTCGCGATAGGGTGAAGGTTTGTTGTAAATGAGACTCGAGATCAGGATTACAGGTGGAGATGGAGATCGTGGTGCGGAAGAAGAGTCTTCATAGGGGAAGAGAATGAAGAGCCCGTTGAAAATATCTGGAAAGAAGGATCTTCGCGTAGCATTTTTAGGGATTTCTCTCAGAACATCTTTGCTACAAAGTCAACACCGATGTATCCATTTGATGTAAATTAAAGGAATTCTTCAGATAAGAGAAGTTCTTGAAGACTTTGTTATGACGAATCGTAATTTTCAGAAGATGACCGTAACATTATTGTATTGCATTATTTGTTGGTAATTTTTTTTGAGTTGAGTTTGAAGAATTTTCGGCAGTCTTGGATAATACATACTCATAGATTGGGTTCGAAAATGTCTTCGAGTCTTGAACTATCTTGCGGAAAAGGAAAAATTTTCATCTTCGTTAGCGTATTCTGGCATTGAATGGTTCTTCTTTTAAAAAAAATGTTTTCCGATAAATGACAGCTTTTGCTTCATCGAAGAGAGTTTCCTATAAGTCAGCTGTATATACAGATTATCAAAGGGCTTCATGCAATAGGTCCCACTTCTGCGAATTACGAAACCAAAGTAAAATTCAAATTAATTAATTCTCTAGGGCAGGGGTGCAGGGTCATCAATGATTTATGATATGACTTATCAAATGAACGATGTTAACGTGGTCTCTCTCTCTCTCTCTCTCTCTCTCTCTCTCTCGAGCTCGATCACTCTAATGATGGCAAGACAATTTACTGATTTTGAACGGATATGAGGTGTCTGGCATTATTGAGTTCGAAAAGAAAGTCGAATTTTTAATCAATCAATTTTGATTTGGGCGACAAAGTCCTAATTTGGCCTTTGGCCTTTAACAAACAGGCGAACTTGACTCATGCATCTTTTGGTTACTGATTTAGAGAATTCTCAACAATTTTCTCATAGATAAAATTAACATAGGTAACTCAGAAAATCAATTAACATATCGAAATAACGAGGTTTCAGGGTATATCTACCAGATTTGAAAGCGGAAAATATTGGACTTTTATAGGATTTTTTATTGAACCACTTCATATGCTCAATCACAACTAAAAAAGTCACGTCCATGCAAAATTTTTATAATTTATTGATTTATTATTACCTAACTTTTTTTAATCGCTGAAAGAATGCTCTCTTTCCAAGAACTGACCCTTTCTCAAATAATGTATCCAGTCAAGTTTTCCACAACATAAAAAATATTACTACACATATTTTTTTATTTTTCAATTATTTTTATTGGACCAAAATTAAAATTATTTGACTTTTATTTGACTCCTTGGACCATTTTCCAAATGAACTTATATTGGATTTATTGGACCTATTGAACCGGTAGACACCTGGGTTAGTATATGTCGCTGAATTCTAAAATTCAATTAGATTTTTGATCTCTGATCCTGTTGGCATGTTAATTCCTAAGTTTTTTCTCTCCGAAGAAGTAAATTTGACTATGCCAAAAATTGGAAAAACTGGGTATTGGAATAAGGATTTTGCGATCGCAGGTTGCAGATTTCATTTGTTTAAAGACAAGAAAAAATGCATTTTTTTCATTGAGGAATGTGAAGGCAAAATTTTCTTCATTTTCCATAGGAAAAAAAGACTGGGTTCTTTTCCCGAAAGAGAGGGAGCAGGTCCATTGAATTCGCGAAATAGAGCGTCGATAGGTACTCTCAACGAAAGAAAAGCAAGTTTCACTTTCTTCAAAGAAAGTAGTGAAATTCACTTCATTCTTTCTTTCTGACTTAAATTTGTCTAAGTTTGTCCTGTAAATTACAGTAGTAGTCAAGCTTAAGGGTATCTGAATTTTGGCGTGTTTGTAATCGAATTTGGAATGGGGCGAATAAATTTTAACTCCCTAGAAAAAGGGCTGGAACGTTTCATATGTAAAAAATATCGTAAGTGTTCCGCCAACTAGAATATGAGAATTCACGAATTCAGCTAGATTCGTAAACATTGCAGTCATTCTGAGGAGATAATTAGTGCGTGCAGCGCAAGAATTTTGAAGAACGTATCAAACAATTGGAATAATTTGATGAAATGGAAAAATGGACCTTATTTAAAACCGTGAAAATTCAAATAAAATGTTTAAGTAAATTAAGCACGATATAAGGAAAACTGTATTCACATTTTGGAAAAATAATCAAAGTTGTGGTAACGATTTTAAAGGGGAAAAAATTTTAATTTCGAAAAAATTCTACAAATTTGAAAATTTAAATTAATTTGGTATCACTAATTAAATTTTAATATCATATAGGGAAATTCCGTTTGATTCGTGAAAAATTTCTTCAGTCATCCTATGAAAGATGAGCGATGAGTTATGACAAGAATTTTGATTAAATAAAATGAAAAATATTGAAGTTCGAACAATTTAATAGAATAGAAAATTATGTCGTGACTTTTCGCATAACTGGTATTTAGAATGGACGATTCATAGAAAATAATTGTGTTCCTGTCAGAAAAAATAATCAGAAAGTCAGGATGAAAAGAAGGGGAAAAATAGGGAAAATTTGAAAAATTTCAAGACATTGAACATAATATGTTAGTTTGATATTGTCAATCTTTGAACAATTCGGGTACGAAAATCGAGAAAGATATCTGGAAAGATCTGAGTAAAAATTTTTAAGAATAAAACATTTTAGGATTCGAAAAATTCATGAAAATAGACCTGATTTGATATAAATCTTCAATCAAATGGGTAAGGAAAATTTGCCTTGATTCGTTGAAAATTGCAGTCACTCAGGGAAAGTAATGAATGAGTTCTAACAAAAGTTCTGAAGAAAAAATCGCGAAATTCGAATAATTTTACAATGTGGTAAATTTCAATAATTATCTCGTATGCAGACGTTAAGAAAGATTTGTGGGAAACTACAAAAATAATCAAAGGGTTAGGATACGCAAATTGAAAAAGAAAAGATGGTACCTAAATTTGAAAATGCTGGTAAAAGTGAAAACAGAACTCAATTTGATATTATGAGACTGTAAAGAACTCGTATGCAAAAATTAAGGCAGTTCAGGGAAATTGTAGTCCGATTGATCAAAGAAAACAATAATTTTGATGTAAAAAATCTCAAATTTTGAAAAATGGGGTCGATATGAAATATCAAATTAATTGAATATCAGAAGATTTCACTACTTGTATACGAAAATTCGTAAAAAATTGGGCTTGTTAAAAAAGTATTAAAAATTCTATATGAAAAATGGAGTTGAAAACTGAACACAATTCGATATCATGAGAGTCTGTCTCATACCAATTTTCGACATGATTCGCAATCGTAGGGATTCTGGGGGAATGTGGACAATATTCAAATCCTTCAAGGCTTAAAAATTAAATGCCGTTGCAGAAAATTTTACCGAAAAATTAAATCCTGATAGAACCTTATTTTTTATTCTGAATATTTTTATCTGCTCTTTTTAGAGACCATAATGGGCAGTACTAAAAATTTTTCTGGTTGTTCCAACCAAAACAACTGTGCATACGTAGGTTCAAAAGTTTGTTTATTAAAAGAAAATTAGTAAAAATTATGAACGAATACAAAAATGAAAACATTTGAAACTAAGCACTTAATAAAGTTCAAGGTTAAACAGCTGAAGCGAGAGCGCATAATTTTTTAACTCGCTGGTTTCTTCCAATTTTTTTTTTTTGGGGGGGGGGAAGGAGGGGGGATTTTTTGCCGTGGATGATTTTTTTTAAATCATCGAGTCAAAGGACAAATTTTTCACATAAATTTTATTTTTATTTTTTTCTTTACTAAAAGAGGAAAATTAACTACCTTTTATATTCGACAAAAGGTAAAGATGATTTTGCTACTAATTTTTTCATTTTTCCTTTTCGGATTTTTTTTTTATATATTACAATTTTATCCTCTATTATGTGAGTTTTGTTTTTATTGCATTTTATCATAATTCTCTTCTGATTTTTCTTTATTATTTGTTAGTTATTTATTATGTTAATTGTTATAGATAATTATGCCTTTCTCCATATTAGTTTAATTGTACCATTAACTTGCCTTTGTTATTTATATTTTGTATACGGGTACCTAGTAACACATTTTGTTTTGTAATATGACTGGACGCTAAAGACCAAGATGTCGGGCGTCGTTAAATAACAAATAAATGATGATTCTTTCGAATTTTCAATTCTTTCCTTTTCAAATTGAATTTGTCCAAGTCCGTCCTGTAAATTACAGTAGTAGCTACGCTGAAGGGTATCTGAATTTTGGCGTGTTCGTAATCGAATTTGGAATAAGAGCAGTGGTCTAGTACTGGGCGAATAAATTTCAACTCCCTAAAAAAAGGGCCGGGATGTCTCATCGTTAACATTCCAAGTTAAATGGTACGAGGCTCTTAAGATTGGCTATTTTCGTACCTAAAGTAAAATAAAATATTGATAAGAAAATCGCATCTTCCATCTTCTAAACAAGCAGATTTTTTTGCGTTAAAAATTGTTTTTTATCATTAGTAATAAAGAAAGGATGTTTTTTTCTTCTTAATTTTTATTCAAAGATAATTTTATTTTGCTTCACTTTTTTTCTCTTCTAGAATCCGACAAAAAATTTTCTTTTAATCAAAATTTTTCTTTTCTCTTTTGATGGTGTGTCGCGTACACTAAAATTCAGATACTCGTCAGCATGACTACTGCTATAATTCATTAGTCAGACTTGGACAAATTCAAATTGCAGAGGAAAGAATTGAATAATCAAAAGGAAAATCGAAATAGGATTATGATCAAATGGATCAAAAACCAAAGACTCGCGGAATAGGTGGTCGATTACCAAAGCCCAACCAAACAGGATACAAGTGACACACCGAAAAAATGTTGAAAAGTGTGCTCGAAATATAAATTTTGAATAAGAATTTTATAGGGGAAACATCTTGAAAGTCAAATAATTCGACAAAATGGAAAATTAAATCTGATTTACCACCAAGTGTCTCACTAAAAAAATTTATGTAAGAAATCTGTGTACATTTCATGTAAAATTGTATTTACCTGAAAAATACAAATAATAATAGTAATAATAATAATGAAAGGATTGAGATAAAATGGGAAGAAAAATAGAAATGAAAAATGTGAGAAATTCGACAAAATTGGAAATAACTTGTATACGAAAATTTTATAAGATTCATTATCTAATAGCTGTAGTCACGCCTGGAAAATGATATATCAAAGACTTATGACAACAATTTTTGGAGAATAAAAAAATCTTAAAACACGAAAATTTGAGATAGTTGAAAATCAACCTAGTCTGATAGTATTCAGTTTGCCGATTTACAGGAAATTGTAGTCGTCCTGAAGAAATAATCAGTGAGTCTTGAAGAAAAAAACTCTTATAATAGGAATAATTCTACAAAATGGGAAAATTGACCTCATTTACTCGTACCTAATATCTTATGTCTTCAAATAAATCATACAAGAAAGTTGAGTACGATGTAGGAAAATTGTAATCATATTTTAGAAAAATAATCACGGTTATGACCACGATTTTGAAGAAAGAAAAACTCAAGTATCATGAATTGGAAAATTTAAATTAATTTGATATCACTAGTTCAATTTCATTTCGTATAGGAAAATTTAGTCTGATTCGCGTGAGATTTCAGTCATTCTGTAAAAAGATGAGTCAGATATGAAAAGAATTTTGACGAAATAAAAAATATTGAAATTCAAATAATTTAACAGAATAGAAAAATGTGTTCATTCAGAAAAATTAATCAGAAAGTCAGGATAAAAATAACGGAAAAAAAGGGAAAATTTAAAAAATTTGAAGAAATTGAACATAAGTTGGTTCGATATCGTCAGTCTCCGAACAATTCGGGTACGAATATTGAGAAAGATTTCTAGAAAAATCTGGTCGCATTCGAGATAGATGATAATAAAAATGTTGAAGAATAAAATATCTTAGAATTCGAAAAATTCATGAAAACGGACTTGATTTGATATAACTCTTCAATCAAATAGAATAGAGAAATTCAGCTTGATTCGTCGAAAATTGCAGTCACTCAGGGAAAGCCATAAATGAGTTCTATCAAAAATTTTGAAGAAACAAATCGCGAAATTCAAATAATTTTGCAGAGTGAAAAAGTAAACCAATTGAATATTACCTCGTATACAGACGTTGATAAGATGTGGGAAATTACAAAATTAATCAAAGGACATATAAGCATGATATATAAAAAGAAACAATGGCAAATTGAAAATGTTAACAATAGTGAAAACCGATTTTAATTTGGTATTATGAGTCTTTAAAGACTTGTACACAAAATAAGGCAGTTCGTGAAAATTATAATTTTGATGGAAAATATCTCAAATTTGAAAAATGGGATGATAAAAAAATTCAAATTTATTTAATATCAGAATATTCATTACTTAGTAGGAAAATTCGAAGAAAATTGGACCTTGTGACAAAATATTAAAGAATCAATCTCATTGGGGGGGGGGAGAGATTTTTGTTATGGATGATTATTTTTAGAAATTTTTAGCCAATGGACAAATTTCTTCGCATCAAAAAACAATTTTCTTTTTTTATTGACATCGAAGGGGTGGCTTTTATTTTATTAAATACATACCTACTTTAAAAAAAAGTGCTTTGGCCTATAGCTTTTTTAATTTTCTATTTTAAATTATTTTATTTTGGATTACGATTATATCTCCCATTTTGTGAGTTTTAGTTTCTAGTGCATTCCATCATAATCTTCTATTGATTTTTCAATTGTTTCCTTTGTAACTTGAAATGTTGTAATTTTAAGCAGTTACCACATACGTATTTCTACAATGCATATTATTTTCAACTGCTTAATTTGATTATTAATGTAGCAAAAAATATACGCGTTCTATTAAAAGCAAAGTTTGTTATTTTCTATAGATGGCGGTACCTATTTATAAAGAAACTATGCACTCGTGCTTTACTTATATCATATACCTACTGGGTGTCTGTTAACGGCAATAAGATTTCGATTAAAAAAAATTATCCTTAAAACTGGAGGTGCTATCGGAAGACGGTAATTAAAGAATAACAAGTTTGATTCACATTTTGCACTACAAATTATTGGTTTACAATTTCAAGTTCACCAGTGAATGCTTCTAGAAAACCACAGGAACCTGCTATTTTTGGTTAATTTTCACCGTTGCAACAGTTTGAAAATTATGGCACCACGATCCAATTTTCAATTTGGAAATTACAAGAATTGTAGCCCCTACAATACCAGAAGTTGACCACCGTAATTGGCTGAACCAGCTGTGAGTGGGGGCTTACATACAAAATAAATAAATAATGTTTACTGGTGGTACATTTATTCGCGTTAAATCAATATTTGTTTGAGAAAATTTTGATCAAAATCATAAATTTTGTAATCTGTGCTTCCCCATACCCCACGAATTTTCAGAATAGAGCACGTTCCTACATGAAGTTTATCGTTTATGAGGACTACTAATTATCAAAACAGGTTAAGCACTAATCACTACACCGTGTTAATAATACTATTAGGTGCGATTCGGAAATTAAAGTTCAAATTCTCTATGAAATCCCGAAAAACATGCAACCTTACTTTTCTCCTGTTCACTTTTTGGGTTTATGTTTCATAACCATAATGCACAACACTACTCAGCGTTTTTCAAATAGTCTCCTTCATTATTTCGAATAACATTTCCAGCAGAATCACTTTCTGACCCCTCAGAACAGACAGTGGCATTGCACGCAATTACAAAAAACAAAATCACGATAAGTAATTCGAGTTTATGTATACGTGGGTTAGTCACCAGATACGATTGCAAATGTTCATTAATATGCAACATTGTACTCTAGAGTTTGTATACATACTACATTCATTTTAACAAACTTTGAAGTAGGAGTTTATTCGTCTCAATATTAAATACATCCACATGAAAGTAGAGATGTATCTTTCACACAATTTCATTTGCATGACGTGGAACTGGGAATTCCAGTTTTACAATACATGAACTGTTCACAGTACAAATATTACTAAAAAAAAAAAAATCATAAAAAATGCGGCGAAGCTCATATTTATTGAACTATTATGCACTGCATGGTTAGAAATCTGTTATTAAGTGACTATCCTCCTCTTAATGAAGAAAGCCTTGTCTCGAGCGTCTCACGCCGAACCTGAGAATTCGCATATTTGAGCATGGTGACAGAGATATTGAAGGGGACGATCCCGTTCTCTTCTGCTGAAAAACGACATACACCGAAAACAGGCGCATTGACATAAGGACTCCAAAATCCTAGAACTAAAAGATTGTAATAATGTTAAATATTTCTTAAAAACCAAATAAATAGGCCTAAGTGACACTCAATACAGTATCATCATTTCTACCAGTGATACTTGAAAGGCTGTAAATCTGACTGAAAACAGATCGCTGTTCACTGATCATGGTCATCATACATCTTGCATTGGGAGTGTAATTCTGAAATGTGTACAAATAACCGATTAGTGGAAATAATGCGGGCGTCTAAATAAAACCTACGTATAACTGAATTTTACTTGAATTGTGGTACATTCAATACGAAACAGGCGATGTTAAAACAGTTTTCCCGTGATATATTCTAAACTATACAGCAACTGACAGTTTCACAAACATAAAAATCATCAGTTTCATACTCACCAACAGAAACGTTCAATAAAATCCCAGATCATCATTACTCTCAATACTGGCTCCCGGAGGAATGTAAATATTGAGAACCCGGCGACCAAATGTAAATATTTCAATTGGTGTGTTCACATGTATGCAACAGATTTAATAACGAGTTTTGTAATAATTAATAATAAACTTCGAAGAATTCGTTTTCAGATAGTTTTAACCGGAATACAAAAATCTCACCAGAAATCTGACAATTCTGTCCCTTGTCAGCTTAATATAATTATCAATAACAGTGCGACCGCGAACCAATGATAAGAGTGACAGGGAAAGTCATAGAACATAATAATTACAATCTACGCAATAGACATGAATACTGTGAATAAGAATAACCATCGTCATTCGTCGACGTCATTTTCACGCAAACAAATTCCCTTAGAAATTATCCTTGAAAGAGAAATGTTGATTCACCCAATATGTGCGGTTGGCTACACTACTTTATTTTTCAAATTGCGGTCTCTTGGTATTGCGGCCTCTTGGTTTTGCGGTCTCCTGATATTGCGGTCTCTTGATGTTGCGGCTACATGGCGTATTACCAAAAAAACGGTTTCGTTTGCCATCCCTGCTTCTCAACATGTGCTCTTAGCTGTTATCATTAACCAAGAAGCGATTACAGCGCGCCGGTGGCAGCCCGATCCGAATTATTCGTTTTTGATAACAAAACAACGTGGTCTAGTGTTTTATCACTAGAATTGCTTGGTGCTTCCGTTCTTCGTTCTTCCTGTGGGTATTCTCGAATTAAGTTGGAGTTATCCAAAAATTATCTTCGTGTGTCTTCTCCATCTCTATTCGTAGCGATCTCCATGATTCAGTCGTGAAGAAATGAAGTTAAACCAACGCCATATTGATAAACTTCTCTGAAATCAGCTTCTCAGTAAGTAGTTACATATTCGTATCGTATCATACCTGCCTGAAACGTGAATTTTCTTTCATGTCGCTCAACATTCTATATTCTAGGTTAATCAACTATGGGTAAATTCGCCAAGAAAACCGCTTACAAGAAATTGTTGAAAGAGGAGAAAGCGAAAACTAAGCTTAAAGTATCTCATAAAACGGTCCTACCCAAAGGGCAGAACGTAACCAAAACCGCATTCAAAGTCAAGAAAATTGTCATCAAAAGTCAACTCAGAGAACACGAAGGCGAAGTTGTTTCTAAAAGTAATCTAAATGTGAAGGTAATTATCAGTTCACGTCTCTGTACTGTCATTTGCTGTTATTACCCTCAGCATATACTTTCCACCACGTTCTTATGAGGATTGAAAATATACTAGTGCTTCGGGGCTTATGGATCTGAAAATCCTCTGGGCGTTGTAATTCTGCCGTAATCGTAGAATTATAAATTCGCTTGGAATTGTGAGACAGTATTCTCATTTACAGTATCCAGTGTACGCTGTGCTGATCACTGTCATGTGCGAATATTGACTGCTTCTAAAAGTACGCTTACTCTTTCGTTGTATTTTACAGGAGCTGATATCGCGGCTTCACCATCACAATGCACCTCTGCGTAGTAACGCCCTCGCTAGCTTGTCTGAAATCGTTAATACAAACGGTGATTCGGTTCTGAACGCTCATTTACCTGCCCTGTTGCACGCTGCCTCCAATTTGATCCTTGACCGTGAGCAGGAAGTCCGTTCCGAAGCAATCAAATTACTCTCTAATATTCTATCTAAAGTAAGTTTATCTTACGCTGTCCTTTATTATTATTTTTTTTTATTTAGAGTAATCATAACAACATTTTCAGGCCACAGACAGTCAATTGTCAGAGCTGTTTGAAATTATTGTGAAACACTTGGCTTGTGCGATGAGCCATATTGATGCCAATATACGCGAGAGTTCACTGGTCATGTTGGACATTCTGATTGCTAAACATCCGAATCTTACTGCTAAACATTGCCAACCGGTTATATTGCCAGCTTTTCTCGATCTAATCTCAACCAAGTTCGCTGACTCAGAGCGGAAGCTCTCGCTACAGTTCAGCGATAAAATGACGACTAATATCTGGCGCATCAAAGTATTAGCGCGGTTGCAGGCTTTGCTGAATGCGATCGCTAGTATCCAAATGCAACCGAATTCAAGTAAGATTGATTTTACTTCTGGAAAATTGAAAACCTGAGCATCCCGTTGACATTAGTCTAATGAAGTATACTCGGTAAAATGGCTATTTTCTTGTGTTTAGGTAATGCCGAGCTAGAGTACGTGAAACGAATCAAATGGACTGATGAAAAGCCTATTTACGCATCTGTGTACAATTGCCGATTCGATCCAACTCAAGTCGTAGATCTGTCCAAATTACAGTCAGAAAAGAATAAGACGCAGCTAGATCAAAATAATGAAATTCAAGTATGAACTGAAAATCGCCGTATTATAAAATGATCAGCGACTAAATTTTTCCCTGGAAATAACTTGTCAGGGCTCAACAGTACATAATACATTTGGAAGGAGGTCAAATTTCTGTGAAATAAACCTTCTTCTATTCTTTTTACCAAAGAGCCTGAGGCAGTCAAAATGTGACACCTGAAAGTTGACTTGAAAAACGATCGTTAACAATTGAATCTTACGTCACTCTGTGAGAAGTAAAAAAGATCTTTATGACTCACATCGGGTCAAGTCTATTTTGAGAAATAGGCGATAGTTGCAAAAATCTCAGTAGATGAGAGAGGGAGCTGGAACTCTTCTCAACTGTCTATTTTCACTATTCATGTGTCTTGAATTAGTTGAAATATATTCATAGCGAGTAGCAACGAAATCTTAGCAAAGTCTCAACGAAGCTTAACAGTATCCTCTCAAGGTTCCAGCAAATCGTAGCTGAATTCTAACGATTCTTAACTGTCTTGAAGAGTATTAATGGGACTTGGAACAATTTTTAGTAAGTCCTCATTAGATTTTAATGAGTTTGAACAGACTCCTGACGAATCTCCACGGGGTCTGAACAAGTGTTAATGAGTCTTGATGGAGTCTGAATTAGTCTTAATTGAGTACTCGTGTGTTTCCCTGAGTCTTGAAGCTTCTTAATGCATTCTCACGTAGTCTTAGAGAAAGTCTTAACTAGTTTTGAAGAGTGTACACGGGTCTTGATGAAGCCATGAATAGTTGGTATCTGTAGCTGAAGACTACTACCAATTTTGAGTTTTCTCCAGAGCGCAGTTGAAGTCGCGAGCCAATTTTATTGTATCTCGGAGTTGGGTCTGTACTCTGTAGTTAACTCTATGGCTCCAGGTGGAGATTGGGTGAAAAGGTTAGGCTAGTGGTGGAGAGGTGGTATTAATTGGTGCAGACGGCGAAAAGTAGATGGAAGTAACCGAGCTTGAGTTTCCTCGAAGTCGGAGCTGAGAGCGAATTTTGAATTTCACCTGATGTGGGTGCCAAAACCAGCTCAAGATCGTTGTATCTGAAACACGAAACTTAACCCTATCCAGAGACATTTGTCGCTTTGTCGGAGCTAGAACCAAAAATGTCTGACTCTAGGTCTCTTATAACTCGTCTGGTTGAGGTCTTATTGTGCACTGACATAGTCTTGAAGCGTTTTAACAATTCTTGGAACAGTGCTTCTGAACTTGGATCGTTAGCGAGCGAAAATCATTTGATTTTTCAGCAATTTTTGGTGAAAGAACGTGGCAATTCTGGCGGCTTCAAGAGGGGTTGAACCCCTAGGACCTGCCTAAAACCACTATGTATTACTGAAAATGAGACAGTGGAGAATCTTTTATATTTCACACATAAAGTACATTAAGATGAATACAATCTTTTGAATCGATGAACTACCCTGTAATTTGAGAACCTCCGGCTTTGTAATTAAGGTCAGTGAAACTTATGTTGAGTTGAACTGGCTGCTGTTGAAGCTCGACCTTCTTTTTTTGAAATACCTATATTTCAGTAACTAAGTTCTCGCCTTTATTTAAATTAAGATTCTTGTTGACTCCACATCAGTGATAAGCTTTAATTAAGAAACAGTAATAGTTCGCTCATGTTGGTCCCTGCTTATCAAATTTGATTATAGATGAAAGTAGTTTCAGTTTAGCTAGTTCGATTTTCTTCTAGCGTGATCTTTTCAACTTCTTGGATAATACCTGTAAATTTTTCTATTTCCAGAACTATACGGAACTACTTGTACCATTATTATTTGATATCTTTGTTGAAGTAGCTCCCCAGAAGACGAAAAGTCAACGCTCAGGTAAGCATACGTAATGAAATTTTTATGCCTGATGTTTATAGAAAAGTCTCTCCTTAGTGTTCGTAACACCTCCATGATGATTCTGTAATCAATGCGGAATGTAATTTAGTGATTGTGTGATTTTTCAATTATTGGACCTTCAGTTTTCTGCTTGTTACATGTAGGACGCCAATGTACTAATGTATTTTTTACTTTGCAGTACAGCATTTATCAAACGAGGCGGCCATTTTATTGAAATTTATTGCTGATATTATTCTTTTAATCTGGCGAATTTTCGATTCTTCCGACTCCGCTGGTTTCCTGGTGAGCATGACTATTTTGAACAGTTGTGATCTTATAACTGCATACGACGTACTTACAACTTTCTCAGAAATTATTGACAGTTGAAGAGCGACAAAGGTCACAGGAGAGGTTACGTTTGTCATTCCCTCGACCTAAGCAGGAGGGTGAATCAGAATACTAATTCAAAAATGAGGATCGCTAGCAACTGCTAAAAGGTATCCCGTGTAAGAATTGTGACCATCCTATGTTGTGAATTCGTGTTCTGTAATCACGTATATCTGTTTAGCCTCAACTGTGAGAGACAAACTAATTTGATGTACTTTGATTTACCAATTTATGATGTATTATTATGAGTATTTTTCGTATCATTCAAGAAATGCTGGTTCTCAACGAAATTCGCGAGCCTAGCGCTGGACCACTTACTCATTGGCAGATTCCCGTACTCGCTAGGCGAAAATAATCAAGGTTTGCCTTCCAAATTCAAGAAAGGCAAAACCGGGGTCGTTGTTTCCGGAGTATCGCCCGAGTACTCAAAATTCTTGATCGACAGAGAGTGCACTTACCTGAACGTCACGTTAAGTCATATTTATTTATTGCTGTGTAAATACTCCGCCGATAGTCACGAATTTACGACTGTTATTCAATACATTACTGGTAAGCGATGAGTCGAATTCCATTTTGGTGGAGAGAAATTTACTCCCGGGCTCGTTTATTTTTCTCATCTTATTACGGTTCTCGTTTCAGATCTTCTGCCCTCGTGTTTACGATTGGACCGTGAGACAGTCACACAGTTACTGAACTGCGCTGATTCGATATTCTCCTCGGATATACAGTCGCGGAAATACAAATTTGATGTGCTGCACCTAGTCAAAGTTATCAAACGTCTGTACGACGAATCATCGACGAAGAATGACGCTCATCATAACTTTGTGACTGAGAAAATATTCGGTTATTTGTACAAAATGACTCTAGCAGAGAGAACGAATGTGGCTCGGAAGTAAGTTTCCTCTGTAACTGTTGCTGATGTGAAATTGACCTCCCAAGATTTTCACAGTCTCCAGCTAATGGTTTAGTTGAAGGAACTGATAATTGCCCCTTTCAGGTGAAATAATCTGAGAGAACTGAAATTATTAGTGCAGTGATTTGATTAATTGATCTGATGGCTCAGTAAGGAGAATGATTAGGTTGGTTGAATAACTTGATTGGTGGAATAATTTGATAGCTAGACTAATTTGATTGATGGATCAATTTGATTGGTAGCATAGTCTTATTGATGAGATGATTCAGCTGGTGAAATTATTGAAGGGAACGATTTAGTGTAAGTGGATTTGATTCACAAAATAATATAACGGGCGAGATGATTTCATTGTCTGAATGATTTGACGGGCAAACTGATTTATTTGGTAACTTAATTTGATGGACAACATCATTTTATTGGTATTATTATTCAGTTGATGGAATGATTTGATTGGTAGTTTAATTTAATTCAGAAATAATTCGACTAATGGGATGCTTATTGACTGATTGATTTAATTTGTGGAATTTTGTTGGAATATTGACTTGATGGGTGTGCTTTGATAACAAGAATAATTCAGTTAGCGGAATGATCTTGGCTCTATAAATGCTGATGAGTAAAAGCGGATGGAACTGGGTGATCATCATGAAAAAGAAGATGAAGCCGGAATCGTTGAGGCAGAGGGCCGACAAACAAAGCTCGGTCCATACTGAACACAACGACTCTGTACCATCCTAGAGCTGCTGCGGACCCCCGACAGGGTTAACCCCGCCCTTATAACCTTTTTACGTCGCCGCACGTACCAAGACGAGTAGGTGAGGAGTGAAAGGAGGAAGCGCCGTCCGGCTGTGATGCACCCGAATTCCAGGTTAACGCTGGGTGAACGTTATCTCGATCAGTAAGGTCTCTCAGAGTGGTCCTGGCTGGACAGCGCGAATCCGAAGAAAGGAGAGGTGAAATTGAGACCCAGGCCAGCCTCAAAACGTCCCTCTGGTCATCGATGTGATACTCGAAAGAGTAGTTTCCATGGCCAGGAGTGCAATGTCCGGGGAGCTAATTTGACATGCGTGCATCGCCATACGCTCCACCAAGATATAGATATTTTAAAGTGGCTAATATTATCTGTTGTTCATTACAGTGAATCGGAACTGAACAATTGGTTAGACAGTTTACCAAGCTTACTGACAGAAAAGAGGGTGCCGTATTACATGATAAAATGTATCGCGAACATAGCTCGGTGTAATATACCGGCATTTAATAATGGTTTGGATGGTTACATCGAATCAATTTTAGGTAATAGAACAGTTCATTTATTAATATTTATTTTTTGTTGCAATTCGAATTAACTCCCCCTCCCCTTCTCTGTTTAATGCGACAAGTGGTTCCGGGTGGGAGGACAAAATAAATGTAAGTCCGCTTGATGAATACTGAAATTTTGTCCGCTGTATTAACCCTTTCAGTGACGAGGATGTTCCGTCCATAGGGAAATGATTATTTTCATTGATTATGATAACGACTACTATTCCAACAGACATGACGCATAAATTGACTAACTAACTCCTGAATTCTAGTAGGAAATGGGAAAAGAAAATTTCAAATCTCCTACTTCAGTTTTGAAAGGAATCAATTGGGACATGCACTGATTATCATAGAACAGAGGAGCTTCAAGAAAATATGAAAATTTTTTGGAAAAAAAATTGGAAAAATTGGAGAGGGAAGAATTACAACTTTTGATTGAAATAAAACTTCAACGCTCGCGCACTCAAACCACGAACTATTTCACCGTTACGACGATCAAATTTTCATAAATTAATTGACACAAAAGAAACTAGCGCGCCAAATCTTGGTTTTTACGATTCCCTGAATACTTTAGTAGGGAAACTGGGTTTTGTATGACGATGACAGAATAACCCAATGCCGAAGAATGATTTTCAAAACTATGAATTGTTATTCCTCCTCACAATTTTGAAATTTTCAGAAAATTTTTTCATTGACATAATTGTCAGGTGCTTTACATTGAAATAATTAGAAAAGTATTCTGTTAAAGCGAATTTTGTCTTAGGAAACCCAGAACTTGATATATTTCAATTTCTAAGAAGCATTATTTTAGAGCACTCCTATTTCTTCCTGTAATTTACGAAATTCTGATAATATTTCCTTATATACATTCACGAGAGAAGTGCTGCATTGGAATCATCACGAAAGTATCCGCTCAACCTCAGTTTTGTAATAAGATTTCCAGAGAGGTGTCTATTTACATCTTGGAAAAACATTCTGACACCGAAATCCCACTTCCTACAACGCACTATAGAATTTTAGAAAAAATTGTTTGTGGAGATAACCCACTTCCTTCTACAATGTACTTGGTTTCGGAAAAATGTTTGCTAGGACCGTATATGATAGACACTCAGATGTAAGATCATTATGAAAATTAATTCCTCAACCTGAGACTTGTAGTAGGAACCCTTGAATAATGTACACTCGTGTCTACTGAAAGAATACTATTGAAGAAGTCTTACTTCCTACACTAATCATAGAATTTTAGAAAAATCTTCTCAAGAACGTATAAGTTTATCACTCAGCTATGAGATCAGCATACAATTATTTCTTCAACTTGACTCCTCTGGCAATAGTCTTAGAGGCATATACACTTACATCTTTGAAATGCATCAGGTTGGAGAAACCTCACTTCCTACTACAATACACAGTGAACCGAATACATTTTTCCAAGGATGTACCTGTTAGTCACTCAGCTTTTAGATTTGAATAAAATTATTTCCTCAAGATGAGTTCTATAGTTGGACTACTTCCGGCATTCACAAACATTATCTTATGGGGGAAGTCTCACTTTCTTCTACACATTTTGGAATATTGGAAAAAATTTCTCAAGAATGTACAGGATTGTCACTCAGCCTCAAGATGAGCAGAAAATTGTTTCCTCAACTTCAGTTTTGTAGTAGGAATCCTCGCAGCATGTAAACTAGTATCTTATGATAAAATACTGTTGCAGAAGTCTTACTTCCTACTCCACAACACAGAATCTTTGAAAAAATTTCTCAAAAACATACAGGATCGTCACATAGTAAGATCAGCGTAAAATTATTTCCTCACCCCAAGTATTGTAGTTGGAAACCTTGAAGCATATACATTCATATCTTTAAAATAATACTATAGTTGAGGTCTGACTTCTTACTACACATTCTAGAATTTTGGAAACAGTTTCAGAAGATCCTACAGATTTATCATCTGCCAATGAGTGGGAAATGATTTCCTCACTTCGGGTATTGTAGTAGGAATCCTTGAAACGTTCCACTCGTATCTTTTGAAAGGACACTATTGGAGAAGTCTTACTTCCTACTACACATCCTCGAATTTTGGAACCATTTTTCTGAAGTATGTAAGAGTTTATCACTCAGCTTTAAGATCAGCATAAATTAATTTCCTCATAACCAATCTTGAAGTAGGAATCCTGGAAGCACATGCATTCATTGCTTTGAACGAGTACTATGGTAGAAGTTTTACTTCCGACTACACATCCTAGAATTTTGGAAACATTTTCAAGAGACTTTGGGAATTTATTGCTTACTTTTAACATCAGCATAAAATTTTTTTCCTCACCTCGAATATTGTAGTAGGATTTCCTTGACACTTCTACACTTGTATCTTCTGAAAATACTTTATTGGAGAAGTCTGACTTCCTACTACATACCTTGAAACTTTGGAAAAAAATTTCTGAATAACATAAGAGTTCATCACTCAGCTTTAAAATCATTATAAAATTACTTCCTCACGACGAACCTGTAAGTAGGAATCCTTATAGTATATACATTCATATCTTTTAAAGATTACTTTTTATTTTTGAAGAATACTTGCTTCTTACTACACATCCTAGCATTTTGGAAACAAATCTTGCAGATCGTGCAAATTTATCACTCACTATTAAGGTCAGTGTAATATTATTTCCTCTCTACTAGTATTGTAGTAGGAATTCTTGAAACGTTTCCACTCGTATCTTTGAAAAGACAATATTGGAGAAGTCTTACTTCCTATTACACATCCTCGAATGTTGGAAGAATTTTCTGAAGAACGTAAAAGTTTATCACTCAGCTTTGAGATTAGCTTAAGGAAATAATTTTCTTCTGATCTAGAAGGTTAGTGACCAACATGTAAGTCGTTAAAAAAAATTCTCTTTATCTCCGTATATTGTAGTAGGAAGTGAGTATTTTCCAAGCCAACGGATTTGAAGGATGTACGTGTATAGGCTTCAAAATTTCCTACTACTTGACTCGAATGAAAGTAATAATTTTACGCTTGTCTCAAAGCTAGGTAACGAACTTTACGTTCTTGAAAAAATGTTTCAAAGATTCTTTGTTGTGGAATAGGAAGTAAGACTTCTGTAACAGTATTCTATCATAAGATACGAGTGTACATGCCACGAGGATTCCTACTGCACAACTCAAGATGAGGAAACAATTTTCTGCTCATCCTGAGACTGAGTGACGAACCTGTACATTCTTGAGAAAATGTTTTCAATATTCTAAAATGTGAAGAAGAAAGTAAGACTTCCCCCATAAGATATGTGTATGAATGCCAGAAGTAGTCCCAACTACAGAACTCATCTTGAGGATATAATTTTATTCAAATCTAAAAGCTGAGTGACTAGCAGGTAAGTCCTTGGAATAATGTATTCGGTTCACTGTGTATTGTAGTAGGAAGTGGGGTTTCTCCAACCTGATGCATTTCAAAGATGTAAGTGCATATGCCCTTAAGACCACTGCTAGAGGAATCAAGTTGAGGAAATAATTGTATGCTGATTTCATAGCTGAGTGGCAAACTTATACGTTCTCGAGAGGATTTTTGTAAAATTCTATGATTAGTAGTAGGAAGTAAGACTTCTCCAATAGTACTCTTTCAGTAGACACGACTGTACATTATTCAAGAGTTCCTACGACAATTCTGAAGTTGAGAAATTAATTTTCATAATGATCTCACTGCTGAGTGTCAATCATGTACGACCCTAGCAAACATTTTTCCGGAACCAAGTAGGTACATTGTAGAAGGAAGTGGGTTATCTCCACAAACAATTTTTTCTAAAATTCTATAGCGCGTTGTAGGAAGTGGGATTTCGGTGTCAGAATGTTTTTCCAAACTGTAAATAGACACCTCTCTGGAAATCTTATTACAAAACTGAGGTTGAGCGGATACTTTGGTGATGATTCCAATGCAGTACTTCTCTCGTGTATGTATATAAGGAAATATTATCCGAATTTCGTAAATTACAGGAAGAAATAGGAGTGCTCTAAAATAATGATTGAAATATATCAAGTTCTGGGTTTCTTAAGACAAAATTCGCTTGAACAGAATACTTTTCCAATTATTTCAATGTAAAGCATCTGACAATTATGTCAATGAAAAAGTTTTCTGAAAATTTCAAAATTGTGAGCAGGAATAATAATTCATAGTTTTGAAAATTATTCTTCGGCATTGGGTTATTCTGTCATCGTCATACAAAACCCAGTTTCCCTACTAAAGTATTCAGGGAATCGTAAAAACCAAGATTTGGCGCGCTAGTTTCTTTTGTGCCAATTAATTTATGAAAATTTGATCGTCGTAACGGTGAAATAGTTCGTGGTTTGAGTGCGCGAGCGTTGAAGTTTTATTTTCAATCAAAAGTTGTAATTCTTCTCTCTCCAATTTCTCCAATTTTTTCCCAAAAAATTTTCATATTTTTTTGAAGCTCCTCTGTTCTATGATAATCAGTGCATGTCCCAATTGATTCCTTTCAAAACTAAAGTAGGAGATTTGAAATTTTCTTTTCCCATTTCCTACTAGAATTCAGGAGTTAGTTAGTCAATTTATGCGTCATGCCTGTTGGAATAGTAGTCGTTATCATAATCAATGAAAATAAATATTCCCCTATTGATGGAACATTCTCGCCACTGAAAGGGTTAATTTCTGAAAACGATTCTATTGTCGGATCTACGATCTTGTCGTTGTATGCTAACGATTAACAAGTGGCGTTGTTTCCGTTTCAGATAATTTACCTCATTTGGAAATCATTAGCGAACACAAGGGCGACAAAGCCGAAGGCAAGAAGCTAATCGCTAATTTATTGTATTTCGTGCAGACGTGGGACGAGGAGTTCATTAGCGGATTGAAAAAGGCTTTGGATGGCGGCTATTTCGCTCATTTGAACGCCTATATTCACGATATAATGGAATGCAAATTATCGACTTGTTGAGCGCAATTACTTAGTAATTAAATTTTTTTATTTGTGTAAATACGTACTTAAGCCTTCTTTTTTGAATCGGTATCATGGTTTGTGTATTCCTTCTGGATCATTTTATAAGGAATAGAAAATAGAATTTTCAGTTGTGAAACTTCCTTAAAAATCCCGTAAGTCTGCTTGAGAATCTATGATCCAGTAGTCTACGAACAAGAACTTCGATTACATACTTTTGGAAACAACGCATTACTTTAATATTATGTCGATTGGTAATTGAATTCTTACTCAAGTCAGAAACATCAAGAGTCATACTTGATGTGTAGGATCATAAACCGACACGGAGAGCTCGCTTCCAGTTCGTGGCTCTTCCGTGTTCTGGAAGAATAATGATATGAATGGGCTCATATAGAAAATTAGTACCTACCCTTATTCTTACCTATCCACCAAATGATATCATGGTTGCCAAAATTCGAATATCTCCTCTCCAACAAAATTACATGCTTACATTCCTGCGAATTCGAACCATTTATGGGCGGTAACTTCAGCAGTGCTCGTAGACTTCAACTCCTGGTGAGTGTTTTCGAGCACCAATGAGAAAATTAATATTTTAGGTGAACGGGATAGGGTTCTACTATGAGTTAAATGCTTATTCCTGTTCAGCTATCCACTTTTGTTTGCAAACATTTTTGTTGAGATATGATTTATTCCTGACTTCAGTGATAGGCAATATATACCTACAAAGCTAAAAAGAGTACAATAAATTAGGCAACAGAAGGGCAAGGAAAATTCAAGAATTCAACATAGTTTTTAGTGTTTTTCTCTTGCAAAGTAGATAGTAAGTATATTTATACTATACTTATGTATTCACTTTTCTCATGTTTTCATTTTACTTTGAAGCCACAGTCAATCAGCGAAAAGTAGGGGAGAGTTGCCCAAGTCGGACCACTTTGACTTCGGAGGCTTCAAACTCAGCCGTCGTTGCACAGAATTTAAAGTGTGGTACATCATTGAAAAGGGCATACACCTAAATACCTTCGATAAAAATTTGAAAGCTCTACGATTATTAGGACGCAGTGGAGAGACGTTTTAAGATAAAAATCCAAAAGTGGTCCAATTTGGGAGCCGTGCCTTAAGTTGGACCGGTCGTAAAAAAGGATGAAAAAAGTCTGTGAATGTTCAAGATTAATTTAAAATTCGGACCTAACAGCGTAGTGGCTGACATCTGGTGAAAGTTTTTAACAACATCCGTTTACCCACCATTACTAACGCACGCACACACGTCGTTCTTATCAACGTTAGAATAAATATCAAAGCTAATAGAACATGACGTGAAAAACTTCAATTTTCGAGTGACTCTGCACTAATTCCAATAAATTTTTTCGCAAAAACTTGTCCTAAATATTATTTAATCGTTACTGGGCTACCTATTTTTACTTGGATTGCTATCATAAATGAATTTTTGACGAAATTGTAACGAAACGAAAATCACGATTTTCCCATTTAAATGCACGGAGACGTTCTCCGGAGACGTTCTCCGCTATCCTAACGTTGGTAACGTTGGTGCGGCAAAGGGGAAGACTCGATGCTAGCGCTACAGTGCGCTGCTAGGTCCGAATTAAAAATATGTAGAGTCAATGAAATTCAGATTAATAAGTACATTTGTAAGCAAAAAATAAACATTATTTTCTTGTTTTTACAGAACAAAACTGAAGAATTTTATCCTAATTTGGACCGGCTCAACTGGCAATACTTTTCCTAGTTTTCGTTTCTTATTGTTCGAAATGCAAAATTACCGAGCTACACATTTTTCATTGCAGTAGTCCGTGATCTTGTATGTCACAGAATGCGAATAATGCAATTTCGAGAAGATCCGATTTAGGGAACAAAATGCGGTCCAATTAATGTGACCACGACTTTTTCTCACAAACATGGCCGTGGAAAGAGATGCATGCAGTTAATGTCTCATCTCTTTGTACAAAAAGATGGCTAAAATATACTGAGATATTTCATCTACTTACTCTTCCTCGGAAGGACATATGGCTTCTTCAAAATTCTCAATACACCAAAATTTCACATACTTTTAGAAGGCATGTTGGCATGTACTCTTATGAACAAATGATAACATAACGCCGGTGCTCTGTGAGCCACATTGTTACACGGCTAGGTTGCTAGGTATAACCAGAGATGGTGATGGAAAGCCATATGATAAAACTTTTGCTTACGGCTTTAGCTTCTGACCTTGAAAAATAAAACTTTAGCTTTTGCTTTTCAAATTTTTTCCTATTCAGCTTTCCCTTTTGGCTTGTGCTTTTCAACGCAAAAATCATAGACTTTCAGCTTTCCGCTTTTAACTTTCGGCTTTTTCCTTAAATTTTGAATATTATATTTTTTTTTTACAGCACTGACCATTGAGATAATGGAAATAAAAATGAAAATTTGGAATTATAATTTATAAATAGATAAATACTGGAAAAGCTGGAAAAAAAAAGTTTGCTTTTGCTGTTTTGCTTTTAATTATTATTTGAGCATTCTGGCTTTTGCTTTCAGCTTTTGCTTTTTAGGTAAAAGCTCTTCGTTTTCAGCTTTCAGCTTGCTTTCCATCTCTGGGTATAACATTTCAGAACCAAAGCGCTACCTATCGGCAGGCTCGAGCAATTAAGGGTGGTCCAAGGACGTAGGCATCGGTTCAATATCGGCAACTCTCCCCTATTTTGTTTATATTATTCGGACTTCCCAAGTTCCCAAGATTCAACAGCAATTCGAGCTGTGCATCCATCAGAGCGCGTCGCTATCAAGTCGAAGTGATAAGTAGTAAAAGGTGAATGTATGCATTTCCCCCATTAATGTACGTACTCATTAAAATTGAAATATTTCGAAAAGTAAGACGTTTTTAAAGTATTTAAAGAGAAAAGAATTTTTCGAACAAAGAATTTTCTTTCGATTAAGACTATTTTTATACCTAGATTCCAAAATTTTTCTGCATGTGTCAAAAACTTCACCTTTTGTTCGCTGATGAGAGTAGTCGATATTAGCGCTGCACGGCACGTGCCTGATATCTGGCGGATGTTTTTGGCAATCTTATTAACGTTAGCATTACTGAGATATTCATCATGATTTCATTATATAAAATAAAAACGTAATTTTCAAACGACTTTCAACCTGAGTTTTGCAGAAAAACTTATCCTAAGTTTTACTTTAACGGCCTCTATAAGACTATAACTCTACAAGCTATCAATTTTTGTTTGAATTCCCCTTGAAAATAAACCAGCGACGCATAGGTGAGGAGGAAATAAAAATCACGTTTCTCCATTCATTGTTCCTTATTATCGTAACATTGATAAGGTGATAAGCCTAATATCCTTGAGGGCGGAAAGGGAGGATGCCTGATGCTAGCGCGTCATCTGCTGGGAAGTCCGAATTGCACTACACAACAGCATAAAAAACAATGGGATAAAATTTTAAAGTTATATGATTTTAGCTATATTCTGAATGCTGAATAGGATGGAGTTGACCATATTTCTGAAAAACCTCTCGTTTTCCATATCAAAAATTAAAATTTTATCAAATTTTTCACATTTTATTCCTTTTTGTCATCACGAATAGCTACACTGACACTGATGACGGCGCATTGGGGTTTAAACTTGCACTAGAGTGCGCTGTACAATCACCTGTGCGGTGTGCCTGTGAAAATGAATGCGTGATCATCTGATCATGTTTGTGTACTTTCAAATGGAAACACTGCTATCTTCAGGAGGGTAAAAAAAAAAAGGAGTAAAAATTATTCTACCAGAAGTAGTATTATTGAAGTTTTTTTAGCAATGTTACGTTATCAGTTATCAGCGCCGTGAAAAAATTATGTTTCTTAACTGGACCAGAGTTTAGAACTGATTATAATTCAATCTTTTGGCAATGAAGTGATGATGCAGTTAAATTTAGGAAAAAATTTCTTTGAAAACGAAATTCTAATCGACTTAATGATAGAGATGAAGTTTGCTACTTGCTTACCTCAATGGACGCTGTCAGCATAACAGAAACAGAACCAACCGACATTTGTTGCCAAAATGAGTTATTAGTATCATTGGAAAGAGTGTAAAAAGTAGAATTTTTCAAAATTGGACCCCTGATTCAAAAATTTGTACTGGCATTGAAAAAAGCTTATCAGTGAACGCTATGTCACACACTTTCTATATGGCTCTTTATCTTCAAATCATATGTTCTCATGTTCTCAAAAAATAGATCTTGTTGGTTGGTTCTGTTACGCTTAATAGCGTCAAAATTATAATACAGGGCTGCCAAACACTTGAAAGTCCAAGTTTAAATCCAACTGTCAGGGTTGCAAAAAAAACAATTTTTTAAACTTTTTTTTTTGTTTAAAAACGTGTTTTTTTTGTTTTTGTTTTTCTTGTTGTTGTTATTTGGCTTGAAACATTAAAAATGTTTGTTCGAAATAAGAGTGTTTAAAACAGAAAACTGGAGAAATAACTAAAAATTGGCTGCCTAGTAAACACTGCGTGATCACTGATCAGTTCTCGCCTTCTCGCTTCACGAATCAAATTTGCAAGAAAATGGCGGTCCATTATGCCCGTGAGAAATTGTAAAAATGGTTAGTAATAACCTAAAGTCTAGTCCAGTTAAGAAATATAATTTTTTCACGGCGCTGATAACGTGTTCTTGAACTCGTCCTTCCCCTCCAACTTCAAAATGCCCATTTTTGAAGTGTATTGCGGGTTGCAAATTATGTTTCTTAACTGGACAAAACTTTACTAATAAGTCTTTCACAATAAAGTCTGGTTCAGTTAAGACACATTATTTGCAATCCGCAATACGCATCGATAATGGGCATTGCGAAGTTGGAGGGGAAGGAGTGGTAATTGGTTACTCGCGCACTTGCGATCTACAATACTTTGTTCAACAAATGGACAAGAAACGTGATGTCGCGCAGTTTTTCCTGGATTCCTGCACAAGTGCGCTAAGTGATGCTATTTCTTGCACTGTTTATTGCTGCAAGAAGCAAACAAGCAATACATCGGGTATATATTCGTTGTCTGCAACATACTCGTACAAATTTTTCTCGCACATGTGCGGCTAAGCAAAAAGGACTTAAGCAACATTTTTTGACAAAATGAGTTATTAGTATTGTTGAAAAGAGCATAAAAAGTAGAATTTTTCAAAATTTGGCTTCCGATACAAACAGGTGTACTCACGTTGAAAAAAGCTTATCAGTATACGCTATGTCTGTAAACCAGCATTATTCATTGACTTTTAATGTTGTTTTCTCAAAAAACACATGCTTTTGCTCAAGTCATTTTTGCTTAACAGTATCCACTTCTTGCACTGTTTATTGCTGCGATGAGAAATGCCACTTTGTTATTGCTGCGACGAGAAATGCCACTTTGTGCACTGTTTTTGAAGGGCAAAATTAGGCTTCTCGTACATGAGTTGAACAAACACAATAATTTGGACGCTGTTAAACAAAAAGTTCCCAAAAGACATTTGTTGACAAAATGAGTTATTAGTATACTTGGAAAAAGCGTAAAAAGTAGAATTTTTTAAAATTACGCCCCCCCCCCCCGTACAAAAATGTGTTATCCACGTTGAAAAAAGCTCATCAGTAAACGCTATGTCCATAATCCGGCATCATTCATAAGCTTTTAATGTTACGTTTTCTCAAAAAACAAGATTTTGTCAATTGGGAGCTTTTTGTTTATCATTGTCCATTTGATCAAAGTGTTGGTATGTTCTATGTTGCCACTTAACTAACATACTGAGTGAAAGTGTCAATATTAAGAGTTTATTCATTTGTATTTGAATTCCCAAAACGAAAACTACTTTTTGAAGTTCACAACACTTTCCTTTCATTTTTATTAATAAATATTACTTACTCTTCTTTTCTTCCATTTTTGCTAAAATAAAGATGAAAAATGCAAGAGGAAATGATTGTGTAAAACAAGAAATTAATAAGAGATAAAACAACGTTTAATGCTGGATTTACATCAAAGTTATAAGCATGCTATTAACAAATAATGCTCCATTTAAAATGTATAAAGTCTGGTCTAGTTAAAAAACCTAACTGGCTACCCGCAATACACATCAATATAGGGTGTTTTGAAGTTGGAGGAGAAGGACGAGTTCAAGAACACGTTATCAGCGCCGTGAAAAAATTATGTTTCTTAACTGGACTGCCATCTCTGATCTGGACCAGACTTTAAATTCCTCATTGAAAATACAAAGTCATATAGAATTGTATAATGTAACTTGTAAGTATATTCTTACAGAAGTGTTTTTTAGAAAAATCTCAAATTCTTGGATAGTATTTTGATTTTTTTGGCAGAGATTCACGGCATTCATAGTATGTTATGATATCCTCAATCATCATAAGTGTTTTCTAATATTTTTTTTAATTTCGGGAGACCGTTATCAACGTTATTGACTGTTTTAGCCATCAATCAGGGAATAGTTATTGGTTTCTTTGTGATAATGTACTCAATTGGATCCTGATAATCTTACATATAATCGCGTTTAACATGTTATTTTTCTGTGTGTATAGAATCTTTTCATTATTTTCGCATAATTGGTGTGTATTTGTGTGTATGAACTTACGCGTTTTCAAAACATTCGTATTTTGCTGCATCTACTAAAGTAAAACCAAACTGATCGTCCATTGTGCTTGTATACGAGTTTTTGATTGCTGATCGACCACTGACGAACTGGAACTCCATACATGAGTCTCTACAAGGTAAGTGTTATTCTTTGAGAATCATGTCTCACTAGATGCTAACAGTAATTTAAGGTCTGGTTGACAATAACAGCTTGTTGGACGTCATAGACATGGTTTTCAGACATAATCCGTGATGACTATTTGAAAATAAGTTTTTGTGATAAAAATAGCTGTGTTCATTTATCTGCAAATCTTGTGAAACTGAATCTATTTCTTTGGTGTATTTTGAAATCAAAGTTCTTGCCGAATTCCTGCGTTTTAGCTTTCTATTTTGAACTCTTCTTCTTCTATTCTGATTTTTTACCACAGGCCTACCCAAAGCAGACATATAAGCAAAAGTCAAGTAAACTGTCTCCCTCCCTGATTTTGAACTACACAGGAATGTTTCTCTTGGTGGTGCTGGCGTGCCGCAATTAATGTAAATGCTATTACTCCAGATATTGTTCCTTGAAACGCAGTTGATACCAAAATCTATCACGTTCTCTGACACAGCCTTGTGGTTGATTCTGATATACTTACAGACAATACGAAAGTCAAGTTAGGTACCATGCCAACATCGACTATCAATAAATATAATTCTGCATCAAAGTCAATCCAAACAGAGATCAATGTGGACAATGTAACTCGACTTCTCTGTGTCCAATTGAATCACAATATTATTGTGTTGAAAAAGTGACGGATTTGGCATGTTGACATTGGTTTTGAGGAGTCGTCTTACCTAATATCTGAAAACGAAAATTTCAACTTCTCACCCCTGGCTTCCCAAAAACTCAGTGCATCAGTGTACTAGTGCTTTGTAAACATTTTGGAGTTGTAACGCTTTGGAAGATTTACCTTTCATTTATACTTCTAAAGTTCAAAATAACTTACATTCCAATTTTAAGCTGACTAAGTATACTGGCAGCAACAGGATTGGTTTGAATTTTTGAATTAAGTATACCCTGTCATTTGGTCGCTGAACTCTAATTTTACGTCAGAATCAGTGTATCCCCCCTGAGAGGTTACTTAGAAGCATACATTTGAGTGACTATACTTCATCTGACAGCATTTTGCATGTCAGTATAGTATTCTATCTTTGTGATGTGATTAATTGATCTGTATTGTATACAGAAATGAGGTCCAGTGGTTTTAACGGTTACAGACAGTTATGAAAGGTATCTATATATTCAATGAAGATGATGATTATGATAAGCATATGAATATCCATCTCTTGATTATTCAGCAAATACATAGATAGCAGTTTGTATGAGTTTCAGCTGATACTATAAAAGCCACTTTTTGTTATTGTTTTTTTATTCTAAGAACAAAACTATGAGACAATACCCCATAATTGTGATTCCTGTAATTTGATTTTGTAGGCATCAAAAATGGATTTTTGTTCTTCTAGATTTACACTGCGATCTCTGAATCAGAGCAGAATGTAATTCGGCTTGGATACAAGTAATGTAGCTATCAGAGCAGTGCACGATACGAGTATATATACTCATGTGGTATTCGGTATCATATTGCGTAAAACGATACCAAATAGTATCGGCTGATACCGAGTATACTAGGTAGTCATTTTCGTGATATGATATCGACAATAACAAGTATCATTGATAAGGCATCTCTACTGCGCCACCTAAAATACAGATGAGTCGGTTGTCAGGAGGGGAGATTTGGGGATAATCCTGCTGGATTGCCAAAAATTGAATTTTTCATAACAATTTTTCGAAAACCTGAAAAAATTTTGTTCGCTTTGCTCGT
The DNA here is from genome assembly GCA_031841125.1 of Acanthococcus lagerstroemiae. Taxonomy (NCBI): domain Eukaryota; kingdom Metazoa; phylum Arthropoda; class Insecta; order Hemiptera; family Eriococcidae; genus Acanthococcus; species Acanthococcus lagerstroemiae. The sequence continues at coordinate 11,636,768 of CM063106.1, read as the reverse complement.
AAATGAATGTTTCTAATCACTTTTAAGGGTCAACGCGATGAAATCCACCCTCATATAAGAATTCTGGTGTTCAGCCTATTTTGAACCCAATAACAATTTTGTTTTGAAACTGGAAACAAAATCACTGTTTGAAACACTAGTAAACTATCTTATGTTACACAGAAAAGTCTGCGATATCTCCAGTGTCGAATTAAGGAGCGTTTTTTTAAACCCCATGGAGCGGCCAAACCGACACTTGGCCGGTGGCTCTGTATATTATTACGAATACATTTTATTTTTTTTAAACTATTTATTACATGGACTGTTTTATCAACATTTACATGTATTTATGATCAATGAAATTCGACGTGAATATAGGTTAAGATATTGCAGTTGAATCTGACACCTTACATGATACTGTTATTAATCTAGTGTTATTGCATTAACAATTGGCTAGGCAATATCTAGTGGATATTTTCGCTTTTGTCGACGAGTTGACGCCGTTTCCAGTAGCTGGATGACTTCTACATTGGGGTGTTGATGTAGTCGTCGTTCATATGTGAGTGTGTAACGGCTGGCAATAGTTCTAACGTAGTCGACGTTGAGGTCTTGGTGTATCTGCTCATTGCTGACAAACCACGGAGCTTCTACCATCTTTTGTAAGACCTTATTTTGGAAACGTTGGATGATTAAGTAGTTGGTGTCTGCAGTGCATCCCCAGAGCTGTATAGCATACGTCCAAACTGGACAAAGAACTGCGATGTACAATAGTCTCTTATTTGCTAGGGTTAGTTTATTTCTTACACTGAAGAGCCAAAACATAGTACGAAATCTCAAATTCAACTGGTTCCATTTTATCGTGAGGTGAGTTTTCCATGTAAGCCTCTGATCTAGGTGGACACTAAGGTATCTAGCGCTGCTAACTGTGTTTACTGGTTGCCCGCTTATGTACGTAGGAGTATGGTTATAGGGTCTTGAAGAGAAATCAACACTAGTCAATTTCTTGTTATTTAGTTTGATTTTCCATCTCTTTGTCCACTGAGTGACTTCATCTGTTATGCGCTGCAGGTTGTTAACAGTTGTATTGTAGTCTTCGTGAGCAGATGCTAGTGCAGTGTCGTCTGCAAATGTAGCTGTTAATATGTCGGGATGTGTAGGCATGTCTGCTGTGTACAGCAAATAGAGATATGGTCCTAAGACACTACCCTGCGGTACACCAGCTGCAATGGGTCTGATAGATGATTCTGCCTCGCCATAGTGAACTGTAAACTGTCTTCCATGGAGGTAGGATTCCAATATTTGTATGTACTGCATTGGGAGATATTGGCTAAGTTTATGTGATAAGCCAGGAATCCAGACCTTGTCAAAAGCCTGACTAACATCTAAAAACACGGTAGGGCAATGTTGTTTTTTTCCAGCGCGTTGCGTATAGTTGATGTGACTTGATGTATTTGTTCCATTGTAGGGTGTTTACCGCGAAAACCAAACTGGTGATATCAGGTACAACTCCTACATTGTCTGTTATCCTTCTTAATCGTGTAATGAATAGCTTCTCAAAAAGTTTAGCTATTGTGGGCAAGAGCGAGATCGGATGGTACGATTTTGGGTCCTCTAGTGGCTTGCCTGGCTTAGAAAGCATTATTATTTTAGCTTTTTTCCAATTTTTTGGTATATGACGTATCCTCAGCACTGTGTTAAAAAGTTGTGTTATCATAACTACTTCTTTTTGTGGTAATTCTTGAAGCATACGGGCACTAATGAAATCGTGACCGGGTGCTTTTCTCAGGTTGAGCTCTTTATCATTTATTTTTTATTTCCTTCGGGCTGAAGGGTTTAATTAGCGGGCCATTTTGCTCTTCAATAATTGGATTCCAGTTGGAGGCGGCAACGTCGTTGCAAATAAGTCTGTCTTTTCAACATCACTTCTAGTCCAGGTCATATTGGGCGTTCTTGTGGCTTTGGCGATCTTCCAAAGAGAGTAATCAGCTTCCCTAGTGGTGTCCAGTGATTGAACAAGGTTGTTGAATGTCTTTTCATTAACTTTCTTGATCGTCTTTTTCGTCTCTTCGCTAATCCTGTTGAAATTGGTTTTATCTTGGGTGTGCGAGTGCTCTGCCATCTGTGACGCACCTTCCTTCTTTCTTGAACCAGTTGTAGAACCTCTTTTGGATAGGAGACAGCAGCTGGTTTGAGCATCCTGTTAGGTGTTCCTGCCTTTGCTGAATCCGTAAGCATAGTTGTTAACTCCTTTACTGCGAGCTCTAGTTTGTCCAGAGTTTTTAGCTTAACTTGTAGATTTATTTTACTGTATATACACTCTCTATAGACTTCCCACTCTGTATAATTGTTTGTTAGTTTCGGCACTGTTTGTTTATTAATTATTCTGTTGCTTAGCGTGAGAATATTTGGTGAGTGGTCCGATGTGAGGTCACTTAGGTTAACTATATCTATATAGTTCACTGCAATACCTTTCGTAACGTAGAAGTCTATACAGTCGGGACATTTTGCTGGATCTGTTGGCCAGTAAGTTGGAGTTCCACTGGAAATGCCGGTAGCATTAACCTTATCTATTGCTTGTAAAAGTTCATTTCCTTTGGCTGTTGATTGACGGGATCCCCAATACTGGTGCTTGACGTTGAAGTCGCCTCCTATGATCCATTTAGCACCCATATGGTTGGAGAAACTTTTGTATATCTGTTCGCATCTATTTGATGTTTTGGAGGGCTTTTGAGTAGCTGTTATTCTTATACTGGTCCCACAATGTAGTTCAGCATTAATGCTGACTGCCGGTATTTATGGTGTACAGTGTTTATCTGCCTCATGATGCCTTAGAGCCTTTTGTATGTAAATCGCTGCTCCACCATGAGAGGAGCCACTGGGATGATTACAGGTATATAAGCTGTAATTTTGAATTTCAGCGTGAGAGCAGGAGGTCAAGTGCGTTTCTCAAATAAGTACTATGTCGATTTTTTCTTCATTTAAAAACTGAGTGAATACTGTTTTATGGAGAAGAAGCCCATTGGTATTCCAAGCCATTATTTTAATCTTTTGACTAGGCAGTGAGATAAGTGTCTGACTGCTCATTTTAGTAACTGGATGACTTTCATCATTAACGTGGTTAGAAGCTCCATAATTTGAGCGTTTTGCTTCATCACGTTTTCTATGAGCTGTTCTAATCGATTAATTTCTGCACTAGTTTCCTGTGGGTTTATAGTTGGCGGTTGCATCTCTTGGGTTGATGACTTTCTGTCCACAGGTGGACCTTGCTTAGTTATTCCAGATCCGCATATGTAAGGTTTATGCGTAGCGAATTGGGTACTGGCCTATTTGTTAAGTTTTGAGTTAGCTTAGTCCTATTCCCTTCTCTCTGGTGTACAGATTTAATCAGCTCTTTATACTTGTTGCATCTAGGGTAGTTAGCTGCGTGGTCGCCACCACAAAGCCCACATTTTGGCTTTGCCTCAGGAGGTTTTGTGCAGTCTCTATTATCATGTTCTCCACCATATTTCACACATGTATATGGGAGAGTACAGTACCCTTTTGTGTGCCAAAATCCCTGACAACGTTTGCATTGTGGTATCTCATGGCGAGGGCACGGCGATTCGACCTATATTCAAGTATGTAACAGCGTTCGGAGGTTATAGATGGACTTGTAGTTTTCATTCGGTTCCAAATCTACAAAAAAGAGGGAAAGAGGTACTTTGGATCTGGAATGGCGTATATTAGTTATGTTACATACTTTGTAACCTTCTTGTGTGAGGGCTTCCTTTATTTCAGTCGGGTCAATTGTGTGATGCAAGTGTCTGATTACAACTTTGTATGATCTTTCCGATTTAAGCTGGTAGGTATAGAATGCAATTTTACCTGCTTTTAATCCATTGACTGTCTTACGGAAGTTATCTGCCGAATCAACGTTTATTTTGACTACGTCATTTTCGAGGGCCTTAGCTGTGAAGCTGCTTTCTTCTGTGAATTTGGCTAAGGCGTCGACCATAGCCTTAAAATTGGTGACCCCTTGAATGAAAATTGGTGGTGGTTTAGGAGGCTTCCAGGCTTCTTTACTGTCTCAGTGTGCGTATTGACAGCGTCATCATTGATTTTATCCGCTGACAATTCTTCACTATCTGTATTTTCACTCAAAGTACCAAGCATATGAAAACTATTCTTTGTAGTAAGCGATTTTATGTTTGCTGCTGTTTTTTGTACCTTTAGGATTGTTCCCAGATTTCGGAGACGTTTCCGGTGACTCTGGAGAACTTGTGAATTTTCGTTTTTTAACTGACTGCCATCCATCTTTCTTCATCAGAAACTCAGCCATGGTTTTTTGTTTCACAGGTGTATTGACACTGCCCTTCTGAGAGGCTGGGAGGCCATTGTCCACGGGCATTAGCCCACCGCCCGTCATCACTTAATTCACGTTACTTTGCTGTAGTCGGCAAGTAACAACGAGAGTATTTAATCGATATGTGTAGGAAGCGATAATAACAAAGAGCGATAGCGCGTTCACCACGAGTGCCGAACATACGCGTGTTGCTTCATCACATACAGATAAGAACTGACAAATACATATGTATATATTATTGAACATCCTTAATGTTTAATGACAATTTCCATTGTGTACCTGGGGTCTCCTGCTTTACCAGACTTTTACCCTAAGGTTTCTCACCGGGTGCCACAAGGGACCCGTCACATAAAAACTGTTATGTACGCTTTCCGGCCAATCAGGACCTCCCCTTATGAGGGAGGCGGGCCTTACAATCTTCATATAGGTGTTTCTATCTACTTATGTCCTTCTCGCCAATCTGAAATCCGGACCTCCCTTATGGGGGAGGCGGGCCTTACAATCTTATAATGTACTTTACACACTTATCTGGAACTGGTTACTTCTTCTTTCGACAACAGCGAGGGAGACAGAAACAGCAACAACAACGTTGGGGGCTGTGACCCTAGGAGGATGTGGACCTCGTTAACACTCCTCTTACTGTGGTCATACTTATTAGGGTTCGCACCCCACCGCTCGTGGTTGGCGACCATCAACGGCTCTACATCCGCTGCAGCGGTGACGGTGACGGTGGGGGCAGTCTCCTCCGGCTTCTTCGGGTTTGCCCTGTCCTCTTCCGGGTTCTTCAGCTTCATCCGTCTTGGTCTTCGTCACCTGCGGGATATGCTGGGTTCTCAAGCGACATGCTCCCGGCCTCCCGTCAGTCCATCGGACACACTCTTGGAACACGTGCCAAGGTGTCTCCGGACCAACACCGCAGGGGCCCCGGTCGCTGTCCCGGGGGCTTAGCCGCTTTAGGCCAACAATTTTGGCCGCTCCTATGTTTCATAAATAAATAAATACATAATTTAAAAAAGACATTCATCATTGCATTGTTTCCTATATACATTTTCGAGAAATTTGATACGATGGAAAACATGCCGCTCGAAGCCACGATTTCACTGGTTGCTAGGACATTACGGCCCCGATATTTAGTTAAATGAAGCACTAAAAGCCACGAATTGATGGTGTGAGTCCTGTTTGTTTTCTTCTTCTTTTCGAATGATGTAAAAATGAAATCAAAGCTGTGTTCATACGTGTCTTTCGCTACTTGGCAGAATCTCAACCCTGAACAATATCTATTCCTTGGCTGATTTATTTAGCAGTTTTTATTCATTTAATTTATTTACAAGCCTTTGTTCGTACGATACAATGATCCCTTCAGCTGAGAGGGGGGGGGGGGTTCATATCACAGAATGCACCCACATTCAGGCATAGGCATCCATCGTCCTTCCCCATCACCCCCTGTCGATTTCAATTCTATACCAAAGTATTCCAAATGATTTTACCAATTCACCTCGTCATTTTGTCAAAGGTCTTCCCCTCTTCTTCTTCCACTCTCTGGATGACCACTCCTTAGCTTATTTTCCCCATTTCTCACCGCCCCTAAGCATGTGCCCGGCATACTTCAGCTTTGATTTTTGTTTTGATTCTCCATCCAATATCATCTACATCGCCTCCGTGGTGTTCGCAATTTTTTCGAGCTGTATTTTGTCTTTAACCCTGATTTTCATGATACTTCGTAATATCTTATAAAACGTTACTCTCATGCTCTCGTTCTGAGCTTTTGGCTGCATAGGTGAGGATGGGCACCACACATAGCTCCAGGATTTTAACATTTGTTTTAATGGAGGTACGTTCCATTTAAGAAATGCCCTGTGAGCCCAAAAGTTTTTTCATGCCTTCGCCGTCCTCGCCCTTAGCTCCAATTTTCCCCTACGCTCCGCAGCGATCAGGACCAAGGTAATTGCACTCTTTGACCATTTCTGTTGCCACCCCCTGATCTTTATTCCATCCCTCTTATAATATTAGTCATTATTTTGGTCTTGGAGGTATTCATTGTCAGTCCTACTTATTCACTTGCTATGCTAAGCTCCTCAGCCGCTGACCATTAATTTTCACCCCCCTGTTTTCCCAATTTAGTTTCCTAAAAATCTCTTCCAGCACTGCATGAAACAGATTCAGGGAGAGTGGGTCCCCCTGTTTTACTACTTTTTTAATGCCTAAAGTCTCCCCTGCTCTGTCCAAATGCACATAATACGCAGTTGTTTTTTTCGTACATTCCCTCAGGACCCCCACTATATCCCTTCCTACTCCCTGTTTGGCCAAAGCTTCCCACACTGCCCAGCGGTGTACCGAGTCGAATGCTTTGCTATAGTCAATGAGCAAGAGTCCTAAAGGCATACATATTAAATTCATTAAATTCCTTAGTTTTCTCCAAGATTTGGTTTAAAGCGAAACTGTGGTCAACGGTTGAACATACCCTGCTGAACCTTGCCTGCTCCCTTGGTTGGTTCCCATCCCAAATTCCACATATTCTACATTTTTATTATTTTACCAAACATTTTGATGATGTTCGAGGAGAGGCTAATCGGTCTATAATTATTCAGATCACTCCTATTCTCACAGTATTATTTCCGGTACCTGCCATTGCCTTGGAGTAAATGCCGTCTTCACGAATTTAACAACGTGACCATGCTAGCCAAGATCTTCAATATCTCATTTTCTATTTTATCAGGTCCCCCTACCTTTCCCCTTTTTGCTGTGACAAAAGGTTTCCCTACCTCGTCCTCTGGGATATCTTGTATCCCTTCTTCCCCCAGGCCTATCCCTCTCCTATTTCACTCCCCTGGTCTCTCCTCTTTACTCCCCTTTCTCCTTAGTACTAATGCCAGTCTCGGTCCCTTTGTACTAGTACAGCTCTTTACAGAATTCAGTAACCTCCCTGACTAGCCTCCTCCCCCAAGCATATCCCCTATTTCACTCCCCTGGTGTCTCCTCTTTACTCCCCTTTCTCCTTAGTGCTAATGCCAGTCTCAGTCCCTTTGTACTAGTACAGCTCTTTATAGAATCCAGTAGCCTCCCTGACTATTTTCTCTCTGCCAAATAACTTCTATTTTGTATCCCTAATCGTAATTGCCGGGAGTACATTTTGCCCATTTTGCAGAGCTCTACGCACCTTCCTGCTTGAACCACTTTCTTCAAGCATTTCTGCAATTAATTTTTGATCATATTTCCTGATATCATTTCTGATTGGCTTTTTAATTAATTTTTTGAGCTTACACAGTTCGATCTGGTCTGTCTTAGAGAACTTATCCTTACCTCTGATTTCAGTTCTTTTGCCAATGAGACTTTTCGTTTACTTTTATTTAGCAGTTTGCCAACTTATGAAACTGTGCAGTTGCATTTCACCTGGCACTATACAGCACTGATATGTTTTGCAGAGGGTGTATTGTTTGGCTAAGCTTCGTGTTTTATCATGAAACTGATTGTGTGTGGTCATGAAAACTAATTCGGAAATTTTTTCGGACAAGAGTGACACCCAATATCTCGAAAGGGAACACCTAATAGATTGTCCACAGTACTGAGTATCATTTGTGTCGCAGTGTTGGGAAAATCTGTTGAAATTCTTACTCATAGGCATTCGATGTATCAATATGACTGATGAGTTCTAATTGTCATATCAACTATCAAGTTTTTCAGTTTGTGACTGAAATTGAGAACTGAAAGTATTGAGGTATGGAGAATCGGGAATATATTTCCCACTCCCGCACTCATACTTGTGACACGCCCACCTTGTAAGAGGCACGTCCAACAAGACCAAAATACAGGGATGCCATTCAACAAGAAAAATAATATTAATTCGAAAAACAAAACAACATAGTATATAAATAAATAGAAGACCCCCTGGGCGAAGGCATGGAAACAGCAGTATTAAATAACAATACAGGTAACCAAAATAATGGAGAGCTACACCCCTTACCTCCAGGTACTTGTACATATGTAGGACCATATAAGGGGAAAAATATGAGAGAAAAAAAATTACGGGAGCCAATGGATGAATAAAGTACGTAATATTCTAATTTTATCAGACCCGTGGCATGTAGCCTAAAACAGGGGGAACCAAAATTTAATAACGTGTATAAAATTTAATAGGGTAACTATAAGTAAGCAATGGTAAATGGGGGGAGCAAAATAAGAAGATAGCCCGGACTCCCTGGGAAAGGGAAGAAAAACTTGATAACTAAACAAATAGATAATATGGTATAAATACCTGGTATTCTAGAGGATCCACCGGTGGGTAGAGCTCTCCCCCGCAGCTGAAATAAACGGAAACACGAACAAACCCTGAAATATAGACTGAGGGCGGGGAGACACCCAAAATAGAGACCTTCATAAGTGGGGACAGAAAAGGGATAACAAATGATTTCACATAATAGTACCTAGGGGGAAAATTAACTATTGACACTCTGAAATTAAAAATGAACAAACCATGGATAACGAATGATTTAAACAGTCAGCACAGTGGGAACGATATACAATCCGGACCCTTTTAATTGTGAGGAAAAAGGCAGATTCGCTCAACAAGTTCTCCAATAAATTCTATCGCCTCACCAGGACCGGATGGCATCCTCTGACGTGCAGAAACGCCACATCCTGACTTGGAACCGACGTGTTATGTAGCTCCTGCCAGGGACTCTACCCCGCCGTTCGGAGCCCGGATCAGTTCATCTTGCTTTCAAATTTACTCGCGAACACCAAGCATAAGGAAGCGTCAAACCGCAAAAAATACAAAATACGTACGAAAACGACGTCCAACTAGCAGATAATCCGAAACCACTCGTAAAACTAAAAAAAAAAAAAAATGAACAACGTTACAGAGACACATCTCTTTTCTAATTTTACCCTCAACCCGAGCCCTGGAATCCGCCCTTTCGAGCATTACCTCAGAGACATCAGGGAGGCTGTTAGGGCGGTCTAAGCCCTCTTCTCATCTTGCCGAGAAACCAGCCTCGGTGGAAACGTAGCGGTTGCTACGTGGGCTCTAATCCGGGACCTCCGGATTCCGAGATCAGCGCGCTATCCACTCGGCCAACCAGACCCCGCCGCAGAGATCTTTCGTCACCAAGGGCCAGTGGCGGCTACGGAGGGGAGGGGATGTCCGGACAACCTCCCGAAATATCTAAATCTGTTTATAGTGACCTGGAGCTATTCTGTTTCGTCGATACCATTTTTCATTTGGACCCCTCCTCCCCCCTGAAATTATTTTCTGTATCCACCCCTGCCAAAGGCCACGTCGATCAAGGAGCTTTCCATCCATAGCATCGATACTGACAAGAAAAAGATAACCCCATTTACTATGCAGAGGCGATAAGCAAAGGAAAATACCTCGAACGACGGTTCCATGCATCAGTATAATTATACGTATATAAACGCCTTCAATGTCGAAACCGCTATCCTAATATCGCCAATGTTTAATAGGTTGCATTTCTAGAAATATTAGGCGCCTGTACCACTGTGGAATTGTACACAAAAAAATGTCAGCCGAAACTAAATGAATAGTTCGAACTTTTGTTAGCTAAAACTATACATTTGCCCGAAAGAAAAAGCGGTGATTAAACGAATAATTTTTTTTTTGCTTATACTGTTAATTTCGAAAACTCAGAGAAAACGGTCAATCCGAAGTTGAAATGAATGACGACGTGTGGCAAGCTCAGTTGTTCAAAATGGAAAAACTGAAAAATTCAAAGTAGGGTTTTCGATTGCCGAATTCGAATACTATACTACATTCTAGGGCCCAACTGATGTCCTCATAAACCAAATTTCATAATTGTGGTAACCGACGGCAAGGCTCCTGTATGGTGTGAGGAAAGGCCGGTTATTGGTTGATGGAACCACGACACCACATGTAGCTCACGACTAGCTCGAGTGATCTACAGGGTTGAGGATATGGCACTTAGGACTTACAAGATCGACTGTGTTGAGTGTCTGCGAGGTAACTCAGGCTTTGAATGAGTTCTGCCGATCGAATACCTCGAGTGACGGGTCCTACTCTGACACGTAGGTAAGCAGGAAGGACTATACGGCACGAGAGCAACGAAACACAAAGAACACAGAAACTAATGTATTAAGTGACTTTATTCGGTGACGGAGACGGCTTACGACTAAACGGAGACGGAGACAAATCAAAAACGATCTTCTTCGGTGATGCTTCGGACAGCACGATCCTCGGCGGGTGATCACGTGAATTCTCGTGGAGTCTCGCTCTGACAATCGGTCAAGAGCGACGAAGATTTCGCGTAAGCACGGAAAAAGGTTCGCGTAAGCACGGAAAAAGGTTCGCGTAAGATTCGAAAGAACGTCGGTCGGAACGAATGTAAATCGTCGAAAAAGCCAAAAACTCGCAGACAAGACTCTAGCTTTGAAAACGTGGAAAAACTTTTGCAAGATACGTTGCACACTCTTTTCTCTGTCACGTCCTAGAAGCGAGTCCACGCTGCCGCTATTTTTCGAATGGTCATCGGTGATTTTCCCCCTCCCTTAGTCAGGTCATGGAAGTCACTGAAAAAGAGGAAAAGTCGACGATATCGAAAAAAGAGTGAGCAGACAGGTAATAACAGGATGTAACAGGTTGGAACTGGAATAGACGTATTAGGATAAAAGAGTGAAGAGGAAATCTATATCGTATCAATCGAATGAATCGATACGATGCCTTGACCATTCGGAACTAGCGTAGCTTGGTTACCACATAATGAAAGTTTCTGATTTTCAGAACAATCTTTAGGGGGTTATCGCCAACAGCTTACTCATGTCAAATGGGTGGTTCTAAATCAAGAGGAGGAAGAAAAACGTTTCTGCGTTGAATTTGTTCAAAATTTTTCCAAATCTTAGCCTCGAATTGCGAGTCATAAAAGAGGAGATGAAATATCTGTTCAATATGTGAGCGAGTCAAAAATTTCACCTAGAAGTGTCAGCTAACTTCCAGTTTCCAAAAAACGGGTGTCTCACGGAAATTGATACTCTGTGTGAAAATTTTCATTTTACTGTCAGAAATCGATAAACAGTGATTTAATTCTATTAGGTATAATTACATATCTGTTATGAAGTATTTAAAGTCGACGATCATTTCCGAACTTCTCATCAAACGAATCACTCTATCGAACGATGAAATGCGAAAACACTGTTCTGGAGGGAAATCCATGGTGTCAACACTGAACCATTCATTACACTATAGAACTCGACACTGCTCAGTCTCGTTCAATCTTTTTATTTTCGTTCACAACTCTTCAGGGTTGCCACATGCATAATTTTTAATTCCCATGTTACTTTTAGACCACGTTTCGACAATATTGAAATCAGAGTATCGGTTTCCGTGAGATACCCTGTACATTTTGATTAACAAGTAATAAGAAAAGAAGTGAGTATGTGACCTGCCAGGAAGAAAAGGTCCTAAGTGCAAAAATGTAAATTTGATAAACAAAATTGATAACGTTTTCATGTTATGGAGACACTCAACTTTGAAGACTTACAGCAGTTTAGGAAATTTTTTTAGAATTTTTTCGACAACACCACGCGAAAGAGCGGCCAAAAATGAGTAAGAACAGTTGTTATCACAAAAATGATTTCTTTTTACCCACAGGTGCCTTTCTTACTAGCAGGTTACGGTTATTCCTTTCGAATCCCACCGCAATTATGCAACATAATTGACATTTCAAAACCGCGAAATTTCGAATCATAGGATTCGAGGATACGCCTTCGATGCTGAAAACTGCAATTCTGAAATTCGAATGTTCAATAGGTTGCTTACATAGAAATTCTAGGGGCAACTTCATAGAGTTACAGACGTCGGTGTATTCATCGAAACAAAATGTAATGCAGCGCCAATTTCGGTTATTTAGCTGGAACAAAATACATTTCGGAAAGGGAAGTATTAAATAGCACGAAATAAAAAGTGTGACTGAACGAAATGTGAAGCCACGAAAAAAAAGTTTAAATGACGAGTTTTAAAATCGATATCACGAAATGACTTGCATACGGTATATTATGTTGTTTAAACACAAAAATTATACGTCATCACTCGTGGAGATAGGAGATCCATGAGTTTAAGAGGGATCCAATTTTTTATAAAAACGGTCATTAAAAATTTGTTCTTAAGTACTCTAGAAACGCCATAGAGGGGAGCTCTGAGGTAATGGTCGAAAGGGCGGATTTCAGGGCTCGGGTTGAGAGAACAAAAAAAGAGTGGGCGTGTAAAAATTACCCTTTATTACAGTACATTAGGAATTTTTAGACCTATTATTTATGCGAATGACCCCATCGAGATCATCGAGGGGTTTCGAACTCAACGAATTCGTTTTTGATATCGGTTTGGCTCTTAATCTGGTTCCTGAGGAGGGGGAGGATAGATTCATAGATTTTTATTGCTCCAAAATTTGATTTTGACATTAATTTGTGCGCAATTGTAAGTTTGTGGCAAGTATGATGGAGGCCGAGAATTTAAAGTTTTTATTTCGGGCGCAGTAATATCGTGTCTCTTTTTCCATTGTGTGTAGAAGGTATTAAAATTCCGGGCGTATTTTATTTTATCGTGTAAGTAAATTATATTGCGTTCTGAAGTTTAATTTTTTCTTCAAACTCTTTCTTTTTCTGTTTCGTACTCGTTACTGCGCTTGTCATTTATATATTTCGTGCAAACAGCATATTTCTTTCGTGAATTCAACATTACCATTGTGGGCCGATAAATGGGTCCCTTTCGGAAATAAAGGACGACAGACGAATCGATTGGTTATCATGGATCATACCGATACTTTTGAGAACCGGGTAAAAACAATTTTGGCACCAGAAGTTGAAATTACGGATGTATGTCAGGTAACTGACATCACTTAAGGCTATTTTGTACCCAAATGAAAGCTGGTTTCTGACCGATTTGAGGTGGTCTCTGACTGAATCGAGTCTGAACTATGGCCGAAATGATGCTGGTCTGCGACCAAATCGAGGCTATTTTATGACTAAAATGAGACCATTTTTTATCCAAATGTTGACTCTGGTTCGTGACCGATTTGACAGGCGCGTATTTAGGGGGTGTTTTGGGTGTTCAAACACCCCCCGAAATTTAAAAAAATTCTAAAAATAAAAGGCCATAGTAATTGACTTGAAATTAAGGCTATGATGCTGACAATCTGCGGAAAACGGTACAGACCTTGGAAAGAGAATGGCCCAATGATGTTACATCAACAGATGACTTGATAACTGAACTTAAAATGTGGCGCCGTCATTGCTCAAGATTTTCAGGGGAAGAGATGCCTAAAACGTTTATTGATAGTCTGAATAACTGCGACGAAACATTGTACCCGGGTCTCCATAAATTTTTCATGATAGGTGCAATTCTGCCAGTTTCTGTCGCAACAACTGAGCGTTCCTTCTCGACATTAAGACTGTTGAAGTCATACTTACGGAATAAAACCGGAGAAGAGCGACTGAATGGACTAGCCTTACTCCACATACACCGGGACATCGAAGTAACGTGTGAGGAAGTGATTGACGAAATGGCGAAAAACTCCCGGCGGTTTGATTTTATTTTATAATTAACTTTTTAAGAAATGAACTGTGAACTTACTATTTCTCTCATGATACACAATTATAATTATTGTTCGTATTACCTTTAAAAATTTTGAAACACCTCCCGAAATTTATTGCTGCCTACGCGACTGCGATTTGAGACTAGTCTGTAGCCAAATCAAGTCTGTTTTGTATCCGAATGGCGACTAGTTTGTGACCAACTTGAAGTTGGTCGGTGACTGAATACAGGCTGGGAGGTAAATGAACTGAAACGCTATTACCCATTCGAGACTGATTGTGACCAAAGCTAGGTCCAAAGGATAATATAAAATGATGTGGCTGTTACAATTCACTTAGTTTATTGGCTCAAGTGAACTGAAAATTGCCAGTTTGTAAATGTGCTGTTTCAGTTAAAAAATGGGCAAGAGCAACAAACTCACTGAAACAACTGAACACCATTGTCAAAAGTTACAAGCCGCAAAATTTGTTTATTGTAAAATATATACAATACTCTATGAAAGCGGAACTCCAAATTCTGCTCACATTTCTCGACAAATTGACTGTAGATTAGAAAATTGATTGGATATGAAAAAAACCAAGCGACGAAGTACAGAAATCGGGTTGGGTTTTCCTACTTTCATTTGCCCTTCAATTTCCTCACAATTTTGATTAATTCATTTTTCTTTTGGCTTCTTACATTCTCTTTTTATTTGATTTCTTAAAGCCTTACATTTGTCCTTATACTTTCTTTATCATTAGCTTGTCTATACTTTCTTCTCTCTTCCGTTAACTCAAGTATTTCATTTTCCATCTATGGTTTTCTCATTTCTTTTATTTGAGTACCTAATTTCTTCCTTGCTGCTAGATTTATCGCCTTTTTTAGTTATATCCACTTCTCTTAATATTATTTTCTTCCTGTGATTTACAAAGTTCTTTCGTTATTTCTTTTTCATATTCTTCTTTTTCCTTTACCTCTTTCAACAATTCCAAACTCCATTTTATTTTTACTTACTTCTTATTCATCGTTTTAAGTCTGTTCTGTATGTAGGGTGTGCCAATTCACAATAATTTCTTCTTCTGTAGTCCAGCAGAGTGTCTAGCGACCGGAAAATCGGGAAAACCCGAGAAAAAACCGGAAAATTTGTCAAACATACGGGAAGTTTTCCAAATCGTTCAGTGGTTCGGGAGCCCTGAATTTTTTTTTTGTAAAAAAAATGAAGATTAGGTCGAATGGAAAAGTCGTTAAGCATTTATTCTTAGTGCGAGTAGTCGAAAATTAGGAATATACGTAGAAACGTAGGGTTACTTATTTGCGAATATCTCGGCAACAACTTTTCAAAATGGATTATAACCTGATATAAAAGTATAGCTAATGAAAAAAGGAGTAAGTGGGTCCTTACCCGATTGAAGCTTGCGTCTCGGAAGACGCCATTTTACTCTGTCGGACTCGCTGCTGTCGCGTTTTTAATATTAATTATTATACAAATCAATTACTCCGCGGATTTCAATCGGGTAAAAACCTACTTATTCCTTTTTTATTATATAGGAGTTAAGACTTGAGCACTGTGAATTTCTCAGTATAGGATTCGATGAAGCTTTCAATTTATTTTGCCAAAAGCAGAAAATAGATGTCATGATTAGATTTTGGGACAGTTTTGTCGATCAAGTTGTCACTAGATACACGATATCAATTTTTCTTCAAGGTGCAAAATCGTGCGATCTCCGTACTGGTCTAAAAAAATCCGTTGGAAATAATGAGGAAAAGGTGATCTAAGTATCGATGGTTGGTCCTGCTGTAAATCTTATAAGATGCTGCGAGAACTCCAAACAGAATTTAAGAAAGATCGAGGTACTGACTTCCTTAAATTAGGACGTTGTGGGCTTCATGTAGTTCATGGTTCACTTAAGACAGGTCTTACATCAGTTTCGTGGGAGCTGAAAGAGTTTTTGATTGCCCCGTATTATATTTTCAACGATTCTCCGGCACGGCGTGGCCATTTTACCAAAACAACCGGATCAGACGTCTTTCCTCTGTCATTTTGCTTTACCCGATGGACGGAGAATGAGAAGCCAGCCACGCGAACAATCAGCCTTCTTCCTCATTTGCGCAACTGGGTACGTGAAGTTGAGAGCGAGGGTTTCAAGAATTTTTTAAACAAAAATCATCGAAATTTTAGCAGAGTTGTTAAATGTCTTCCAGATCTTCTCCTAGGTGCTAAGCTTACATTTTTTGCTTCTATTGCTTCTGTCGTGAAACCATGTCTGAATAATTTTCAGTCAGAAAAACCTATGGCCCCACTGCTCATCAAGAAATTAACTTCTCGTACCACGGCTCCTATATGGAGCGTGTAGTAGAAAAAACAGTTCTCGAGAAAGAATTGATGGTGAATAAAATTAATCTTGTTAAAAAGGAAAATCTGATTCCAAAAGCAAAAACATTCATTTAGGTTTCTCTGTCAAAACGGCTTTTAGAAATGCTTCATCAGGGGGGGGGGGGGGAGTCCTGGTTACAATGGTCCGAAAGATTCAGGAGCGGTCTCCTTTACCTCACAAAACTGTTCGAGGAACTTTTTGTCTGGATCCAGTGGTAGTCGTCGAAACTCCTGATCTCGCAACTGGGCGGATTGTTGCTGGAAATACCTATACTCACGCCCAAATCTTCTAACAGGCTCCAAAGGAGACAGCATGAAAAGCGCCTTCGTCGCTTTGGTGAAGCAGCCGTCGACGATTAAAATACTTAAATCGTTTAACCACAGTGTATATGTCAGGGCTTGATTCTTTGTGGATGGATCTTGTAAAAACAGCATCCTCCGTTGTGACTTCCAAAGATGACTTAAAAGACTTTATTAAGATGTCGTTGGTACTGTTTTACGACAATGCATCATTAGAACGTGGTTTTTCATTGAACGCCGATTGCATTGTTGTGAACCAACATGAGAAGTTCCTTATCGGCATTCGGGCTGTTTATGAGGCTATTGCGGCCGCTGGTGGACCAAAGGAATGATCCACGCCTAGAGAAACGCGCATACCAAATGCAAAGAAGCCAGGGAAAAGCATGCTGTGGAAGAATAGGCTGAGGCAGCTTTTCGGGGTTTAAAACACCCTGTGTTATGTGGGGTTGGCTTGATCTGGGTTTAAAACACCTTGGGTTACATGTGGTTGGCTCGCTTAGGGTTTAAAGCCCCCTGGGTTGTGTGGGGTTTGTTCGCTTGAGCCTTAAAACGCCGTGGGTTACGTGGAGTTAACTCACTTGTGATGCAGGATAAGGGCGGGACTAATTTATGGAGGGTGGGGGGCTAATTTTGTTTCACAAAGTATACTGGACTACAACAATATAACCGGGAAATATAATAAAACTAGTTGGGCAAAACCGGGATAAAACCGGGACATTTTTTCTGACCTGGTGCTATAGACACCCTGGGCAGGGCGCTGTCAGCTGTTACGCCATCTTCAATGGAGTGGAGTACCCTAACACTTTTCTCTTTGTCGTCCTGTATTTATATAGTGATGTGTAGTACCGTATGATAGACCTGTTTGGTGTGTGTTCCAATTGGTTGGCTGTGGTTGTGTAGTTTGTCCAATCAGTGAGTGTTATGTTATTGAATATTGGAATAGGTTCTCGCTTTGGAAGTTATAGTTGTTGTGTTTATTAGGTTGTTTTGTCTTGTTTTTTCCTTTGTTATCGCAAGTTGTTCTAATTTTAATTTTCTTTTTCTTGTGTTGTTTTCTATGTGTAGGATTTTGTATTTTTCTGTCAGCTTGTGGTTATTGTGTCCCCGGTCGTTGCTGTGTTTTCCAAAAAGTGATTTGTCATCCTTTAGATTCTCTGATTTTTCATGTTCTTTTATTCTGGTTGTGAATTTTCTGCCTGTTTCTTCTATATGTATAGATTATGTCGCAGTGTTCGCAGTCCAGTCTGTATACTGTATACTCCGTTGCTGTTGTGTCTGTGTCCTTTGTTTCTGTTTTGTCATTGCTCATTTGTTTGATCATCCAGGAGTGGTCTGTTTCTGGTTCCAAGTTTTATGTCGTATTGGTTGAATATTTTCTGTATTTTGTATGTATGTGTCCCTGTGAATGGTATTGCTCCTGCGTATTTGCCTGTTTTTATGGTTGTTGGTTCTGTGTCTGTACTTTTTTGTTGCATTAATTTGTTAATTATTCTGTCTACTGTTTGTGGTTGGTATTTGTTATTGATGGCTATTTATTTGAGTTTGTCGATGTCTGCTGTTCTATGGTTGTTGTCATTTAATATGTTGATTGCTCTGTGGCAGTAGTTGTGTAGTGCTGCCATTTTGTGTTTTTGATGGTACAATGAGTCATTGGGCATTATTGCGTCCGTGTGGGTGAGTTTTCTGTAAATGTTGTTAACCTACATTTCCAGGGCCAGATTTAGGGGGGCCAGGGGGCCCCAGGCCCCGAGCCCGCACAAATTGGGGGCCCGCACACCTTCTATAACTAATTCCGTAGAGCTGATGATGGATGTTATTGAATAGCTCTTTAAAAAAAAAAAAAAAAAAAAAACCTAATAATAATGACGATGATGACGGATGACGATATTAATAATAATAATAATGAAAATGATAATCAATGATCAATGTTGCTAAAAAAATTTTTGGGGGGCCCAAATTTTGTGTGGCCCGCAAGTGCCTAAATCAGGCCCTGTACATTTCGTTACTACTAAATTGTGGTTACTGTCTCTGTCTATATCCATTCCTGGGTATGTCTTACAATCCAGTGTTTCATTTTTTATCTTCTTCTCGTTATTATAATAATAATAGTAAACAGCTTTATTTTCGTTTCGTTTAGTTACATCGTATGTAAATAATTTATATCTATCTTGTAGTTGACCCACCTTCGGGCATAAGCCTCCCCTATCCTCTCCCAGCGGACCCTGTCCTTTGCTTCCCTTTGCCATGTCCTCCCAACGTAGTTTCTTATTTCATCTTCCCATTGCGTTCTCGGTCTGCCGTTCCCTCTTATTTGGTCGTACGGTGTCCAGTCCAGTAGTATTTTTCCCATCTGTCGTTTGCTTTCCTACTTACATGTCCCGCGTATTTGAATTTAAGCTTCTTTACCTGATATCGTATGTCTGTTACCATTGTTTTTCCACGTATTCTTTAGCTCCTAATTCTGTCTTTTCTTTTTACCCCTAAAATGCTGCGTACCTTAGCTAATTGCGTTCTCATTATTCCATCGAGTTGGGCGCCTGTTAGCGCCCACGTTTGGGCCCCGTATGTCAGGGACGGCAGGGTACAACTTCCTAGAATTTTTCTTTTTAAGTGCATTGGCATCCTGCTTTTGTAAATGTGTTTCAGAGACCAGAAGTTTTTCCATCCTGATGTAATTCTTCTCGTTAGCTCTTTATTCAGCCTGTTGTCGAATGATACAGTCTGGCCTAAGTAGACCGTTTCTTCAATTTTTTCTATTTCCTTTCCCCTGATGTATATTTTTCCATCCCTTTCGAGTTCGACATCATCTTTGTTTTCTCCGCGTTGATTGTTATTCCCGCTTTTTCACTTGTTTTTACAAATATCTCAATCATTCCCTGCAGTTCCTTCATGCTTTTTGAGATCAGGACCGTATCGTCTGTGAATCTTATATTGCTTAGCCACTCTTCGTTTATCTTTATGCCCTTCCCCTCCCAGTCCATTTCCCGAAATACTCCCTCTAAAATACTGTTAAGTAAGTTCGGGGCTAAAGGATCTCCTTGCTTGACTCCTCTCTCCAGTGGGAATTCCGGTCCTTTCTTGTCCATCTTTATGTATCCTTTTGCGTCCCTGTACATTTCCTCAATAATTCTCATTATCTTCGGATCTATTCCCTGCGTGTCTAGTGATTTCCATAAGTACTTAAGTCCACCGAATCGAATTCTTTATAGAAGTCACAAAAATGAGATTGGCTTCTATTTTGTATTCATTCACTTTTTCTAGCAGTTGGTTTATCACGAATATTGGGTCTATGGTCGAGATTCCCTTCCTAAATCCTGCCTGCTCTTTCCCCTGCTCTGAATTTAGTTGCTGGTAGCACCTGTCTTTTATTATTTTTGAAAACACCTTATACATGCTTGGGTTTAGACTTATTGGGCGATAGTTTCCAATGTCTGCTTTGTCACCTTTTTTGTGGAGCAGGATGATTTCAGCTATTTTCCATTGTTTTGGTGTTTGTTCCTTTTCTCTTATCAAATTGAAGAGATCTGTGAGGACCGCTGTTAGTTCGTCTGCAAAAATTTTTATTTAGTATTTCGTTGCTTATCCTGCCTGGGCCGGGTGCTCTTTCTTTTTTTTATTTCCTAAGGAGACTGATTCTATTTCCACTTTTAGTATGGGAGGAAACCCTTCTTCGTCTTCCTTTTTTAATGTACAGCTAGATGCGGCAAAGGTTTTGGGTGGGCTTGGGTTTCTCGAATACAGTTCAACATAGAACTCTGTGGCTACTTGTACTATTTCTTTCCTCTCGCTGGCTAATTTACCCTCTTTGTCTCTTATCTTGCACATTAGGTTTTGACCTGGGCACCATTTCTTCCTCACTTTCCTAATAGACCCGGAACTCTCCAGAATTTTTTTGACTTTGTTTTCATTATACACGGCTATGTCTTGTTTTATTGATTTCCTAACTGTCTTCCTTAGTTCTCCTAGATCTGTTATTTCTTTTTGTGATTTGTTAAATTTTTGCGTTAGTCTGTTTCTTTTTTCTATTTGTCTGTACTTTTTTGTTGTATTAATTTGTTAATTATTCTGTCTAGTGTTTGTGGTTGGTATTTGTTATTGATGGCTATTTGTTTGAGTTTGTCGATGTCTGTTGTTCTGTGGTTGTTGTCATTTAATATGTTGATTGCTCTGTGGCAGTAGTTGTGTAGTGCTGCCATTTTGTGTTTTTGATGGTACAATGAGTTATTGAGTATTATTGCGTCCGTGTGGGTGAGTTTTCTATAAATGTTGTTAACCTACATTTTGTTACTACTAAATTGTGGTTACTGTCTCTGTCTATATCCATTCCTGAGTGTGTCTTACAATCCAGGGTTTGATTTTTATATCTTCTTCTCGTCATTATAACATATATTTAATATCTTCTTTCACCTCCTGGGTTTTTTCAAGTATATCTTCTTCTCTCGTGATTTTTAAAGAGAATATTTCCAATAACTACCTTATATTCTTCACAAAATTCTATGAGCTTCAACCCTTTTTCATTTCGCTCTCCTTAACCATGCTCCCCGCATACCCTTTCGTTTTTTCTACCGACAGTAAGAAAAACTTGATCGTATTTTGCTGCTTCCGATATGTTCTTTGAATATTTAATATGTACTTGAAAATTTTTCTGTCTCTTCCCCTCATTTAAATTTTTGTATCCTTACTGTAGATGTAAACTGTTATGTAGAGGTTTGTCACCTGGGAGTTTCAACACAAAATATTATACATTTTTATTATACACTATACAGTACCTACGGGTAATTTAAAAGCTTAACAGGTATAGCATAGGTATCTATACATATTACTTATACATGCGTACCGAAACAGTCGAGCTTATAAATAATTTACATTTTCGGTGGTCATTAAAACAAATAACTATATATGCCTACAACGATTTCGTATCCGAACCATAGCTCAACCTTGGCACTAATTGACTAATTTAAGCGTTGGAAATGAAATCTTTTTACTGTAAGTCCGCGTCTAAATGACAAACGTAAATATGCGAATAAATGATAGATAGAAGCTGCGAGCTGCGTTCCCTTCCACACTTAGAATCGCGAAAGAATTTTTCGATTTTCCAAGCTTTTTCCGGCAGTATGCGCCGCTAAACCGGTCCTACACTGGCAGGTAAAAACGCGCAGGTAATTTGAAAAACGTGTAAAATGTGATACGGGTATTTTTTTTATACATCGTTAAAGCCAGATAAGATCGCGTTGGGTTTTGAAAAAAAAAAAAAATCAACTGGTTGTATCTAATTATGAAGAAACTACTCTTGTATCTCCGAAGGATTTTAAAATAAAAATAGTTTCTACTCCATTACTGCTATCAACTCCACCCTAAACGACCATAAATCTTCCAAAATATTGTGTTGTTCGCTCGACGTTAATTATATTCCAACGAATCAGTCGAACTCGTTTTTTGGCGTTTCTTTCCAGGTATTATAACATCTAAACATGTTATTCGTTTCGAAATGATGAAGAGGGTTTTACACTAGGAGAGGAAACGCGATGAGCATTGAAAAATAAAATTGAATACTGAAAATATCTAAACACCGATGTATTTATACACTTGAAAGACCTAATTCACAAAATGCTATTAGTCCAAAACAGACAAGTTGGGAAATCGAGAAAAACTTTCCCATTCTTTATGTGAGATTGGCAACATTGATTTGATAGTCTTAACTGGAACTCAAAGATATAGTATAGTAACAACACTGTCAATGTTTGAATATACTGTCGGCCTCATATAGTCTTCGAGCTGTAGTGCCGCAAAGTGGAGAAAGTCGTGGACTAGGGGCAGTTTGTGATAGGACGACACGTAAGCTCTCAGTGAAAATTCTATATGTTGTCGTCCCGAAACCGTCCTGACAGAGGAAAATTTTCGTCTCCTTGGTCCGGATAATGTATGTGGATCTGCAGTATCATATAGCTTGGAAAACATAAACAGTGCGATTTCACTCTTATCAGCTCTCCTCAGAACGTACCTAAATTCGAGTCTTATCCTGTTCCACGTGTGAAAAGAATAAAACTGTAACATCAGGGTGATGCGTGATGATCTCCACCAGATGGCGTCAAAAAACCGACTTTGGCAAATTTGGACTGAGAGAGTACTTTGTGAATCAGGTCTTCAATTCATAATACGACACAACAAACTGAAATTTCTTAGAAACCAGATAAAAGAAAATTTTATTTATTTGAGGAGCCCACTTCCAAAGTGACCTAACTGCAAAATTATGATTTCGTGAGTTTTTGTTTTCAACACGCTGTCTTACCGCGCTAGGGGCATACTTTGCAAAAACAAAAACGACAAATTTTTCTTGAAAGTTGAACTTATTGCGATACCTACCTTTAAAAAATCCAATACCTACTTTACTATTTCGCTTATAACTTGTGTTTTGCTTATTTTTCTCAAAACTAAAATTTTACCGTTAGGTCACTCTGGAAGTGAGCTCCTCATTTATTTTATTTATTTATTTTACAGCATTTTTGTACACCTTACATAGTTTACAATCGTTATCTGTATAGTAACTCAATGCGCCCATTGACGGCCAGAGGCCTCCTCCACCTTTCTCCAACAATCCCGTATCTTTGCATCTCTTCCCCACGCAATCCCTGCATATTGGCATACTTCCCCTTCCCATCTGGTTTTGGGTCTGCCTTTTCTTTTTTTATTTTCTCTTGGTTCCCATTCGATAATTGTTCTTTCCCACCGTTCCTCCCCTCCTCTTACGATATGTCCGTCATATTCGAATTTTAGTCTTTTAATAATATATCTACAGTCACGTGGGTTATTACCGACAGGAGCCGCGCCTTTCTTCTTTTTACTATATTTGCAGGTGGATTACAAATTTCTCTCAGAGTAGTGGAAATACGCTTCCGTTGTTTAGTCATCTACATCAAAAAATAATTCAGAAGATTATAATTCTATTCTTGTTTAAAACCAATACGAAAGTTGTATGTTGAAGACCACTTACTTGACCGCAGGCGTTGCATGACCAGATCCAGAGGTCTTAGAGGTAACATTTTTGACAATAGATTCACTAGCTTCAATCACCTCACTATTTGAACTGAAGATTTAAAAAGAATAAGAATATTAAGACTTCCAATAGTATTAGTGAATATTCTTTATAGGTATATTCAAGTTTAACTATACCAGATTTCAGGTATCGCAAGGGAAGATTCGTTTTCTCTCTCGCATTCGAAAAGGTTCTCAGGTGGGGTATCATCGCACAAAACATGTTCATTTTCTTCTTTCTCAGGAGAAGAACTACTGCGTAAAATAGGCTCATTTTTCTCTTGTTCTTTTTGGAAAACTTCCAAATATTATACTAAGTGCATGTAAAGTATGGTATGAAGTAAGAGTAGTACTGATTCTCATATTCACTTGATTCGGACTTCGCCCAAGAATTCATCCACGTTTTTAGCAAAGTAGGACTCATCATTATCAGCATTCTGAACCTGAACATCAACATTCAATTCTACCTCTAATGGACGGCCCGCATTCGCCAATTTTCACAAAGAAAATACGCTAATGAAATGTGGATTAGTTTCATACTCGGTGTCGCAAAGGGCACATGACTGAAATTCGGTCAGCACATCCCCTGGAATGTTTTTCTCTATGAACTCGAGAATACAAAGCATCTGGTTTTTCTTGTTCCACAGATACTGAGGCACCTTCTCTCGGGTCTTTGTTATCGTATTTTTGAGTGACTAATTTTGTATAATCAACACCATCCCCAGTGAAAGGAATGAGGCTGCAACTTCTGAAACCTTTGCGGCCATGATTCCTGAAAAATTCTCATGCTCGAATAGATCAGCCATTAAACTACCCGGTCTGCAAAATCAGCGTCAAAAGACACTCTTTTTGAGTCTAAATAGTGTCGGTCCTTGACAATCACGTAGGCTCCGCCCACTTGTATAGCAGAACTGATCGGTCAGAAGTATGTCAAGTAGTCGAAAATGCGTCGGAGTGCTCTGATTTGTTGAATGATTGTCAAAATGTCAAAACACCGTGTCAAAATTCGCAAAATTGACGCAGGTCAAAATTATGTTAACCCTTGTAGATCGAATAGGAATATTATGTTTTTTCACATTCTGAATTTTAGCCCTCTCCTTGTATGCTTTCAGCAGTTTCTTCCACTTCTTCTTCAAAGGTAAAAAAAAAAGTTACATCAACTGGCTGCAGCACATTAGTGGTGTTGGGGGGGGGGGGGGGGGTTAAACATACAAGAACAATGTTGCGATCTCTACAAAAATTGGACAACCCGATGCAGAATTTCTGGGCTGCGTGAGACCCACGAGAAACCCCCGGCTAGACGACCCTCTGATCCCCCGTATGAAACCCAGTAGATTCCCTCCAGGTGATTCCGGCAGCCAATTAGAGCGCTGCATTTGCGTGATCCGCTTCAGAAAACCCTTTTGCAACCCGGGGATAGTGGGCGGAGCTTCAAGAGGATCAGGGGATCTCGCCTGGAGAATGAAAAAGTCACCCTTCAGATCCCTGAAACCCTTCTGATCCCGGATTTCTCGAGGGTTTCACAGCCGATTTTCTGCATCGGGAACTGAAGACTGAGGTGGGATCCATGTCCATCAAGGAAGACAATGACAGAGCGTTGAATTTCATTCTTCTCAAGGTAGGGTTCAAACTCCTCTCTGACATGTTTGTAAAAAACCTCGGAAGTCATCCATCCATTTGCTGAACAATAGAGGACCCAGTCTGGAGGGATTGCAGCTCTCACATAGTGTTGAATGCGCGGGACAGCAAATAACGCTAGTGGTGGCGCCATTTTCCCAGGTATCATACTGCATTATTTTTCCGAAGATTCTAATCAGAAACGCAATCTGTGTTTGCTATCAGGTCTATGCCCTGTACCCTAGTGTTGGAAAATACCAGGGTGGCCATTAATGGTTCAGTCAATTCCATTTTTGGCCACCCAGGTGGCCATAAATGGAAAACGGTTATTTTGTCAATTACTAATGTGACCACCTAATATTATTAAATAACAAACAACAATTTTTCACATACTTCATGCTTTTCTTGTAGCTACAAACTTGGTTAATCACAGACACAACTCAATTATTGAATGTATGCATTTTCAAAAATTACATACTCTCCTGTAACCCACCTACTTTTTTCATTGTTGAACTCAGAATTTTACAATTTCAATAACTTTCACTGATAAATGATTTAATTTTACTAACTGGCATCACTGAAAGTAGGAAACCATCACTGAATTCACAGAAGCAGTGTTGTCTGGTAGGAATGAGAAAGGTTTCACCGCAGTCGAATCACTTTTAACTGTTCGGTGGCTTTTTGATATTGGAAGTGGCCACTATAGGGCAGGTGGCCACAAATGGGTGCTCGACCCTATTTCGATTCAAGAATGCCGTAAGACATTTCATATGGTCAGGAGAATTTTCATGTTCTTTTAAAGCACGATGTACATTATTCCAGTAAAAATAGCCATCTGCGGTCCCTAATTTTGAAACTCTGTTACCAAATAGGCGACAAAGGATACAAAATAACGTTTTTTTACTCGTGGAAAAGCAGAGATAGTTTCGTTTTACTTTCTGACCATTTCGAAGCGTTCTCTCAAACAAATTTTTGGTTGGCGTTCTAAATGCATTAATTGATGGATAAAATGATTTCGGTGTTTAGGTATCATTTTTTTAAACTCAAAAATTTGCCGCCCGAGGCTGCAGCTTCGTCAGCCTGTGCATAAATCCGCCGCTGGGTAGTGGAGACGCATCTCCAGAAAAGAATACTGATACAGTTTCCCCTCACTTTCATAAGGGTTTATCTGTCGGAGTTTTCATTCTCCTGTGTGATTTTAGTTCTTCTGTAAGCACCCTCACCATGCTAAGGTAGCTCACAGAGAGGTGGAATATTATGGTAAAAGTAGTAATACGTAACTCTAGCTTCTCCTACTTCCATAAAAAAGAAAAAAAACAGGGACGTGAGACGTGTGTGCCTCTACCATCCGTATAGTATACGACGTGCCTCAATCGTCAATCATTTTTTTTTTTTTTTTTTTTTTAACAAAAACGGAAGAAAATTAGGTAGGTATCTCTATTGTTGCAAATGATTTGAACCGGTACTGATACCTATTTTCTCATTCGCAACACAATTTCTCCGTAATAGCGCGGAAATAATGTAATGAAAATAATAGACAGCGAACTGTAATTTCTTACATTGTTGCGTGCGAATAACGTCGCTGTGCTTGACGAGTAAAATACGTATAATATGAAACTCGTTAAATGAACTGAATAGAAAAAAGAGCGAGAGAGAGAGAGAGATTTAAAAAAAAAAAGTAATAAAAAAATAGCTATCTCTGTGAATAAAATATGAAATTCGTTAAAGAAGTTACCGTTTCAAATCGATCGATGCGATGCGGGTAAACGCAATAGTCTACGGTTTTTCCGTCAGACATCGCTGCGCTCATTTTCACGGCAAGAAAAGCGCTTCGATCAATAAAGCAGCGAGGTGTATATATATCCTTGAAAGCGTACAACGGCTACGATAACCTTTATTCAAAAATTTATTATAACACCAACTCGATATGAATTGTAAATTCACGTCGCAGACTGCGGAGAGGTTATTGTTCGAGGATAGAATAATTGAAACTGAACGCGCTTGCACAGGTTATACCGCAAATGTAGGTACTTCATCAAATTTCAAATATTAATGTCGTTCTGTGTTCTGTATCTACGCAGTGTGAAAGTGAAGAAAAACAGAATGAGGACGTCCATTTCAAAAGGGCCTAAGTGACGTTAGGTCGTTTTGAGATAGATTGATGATGGTAAGAGTCTTACAACTGGTTTGATGCAGCTCTCCATTTCTCCCTATCTTGTGAAAGTTTTTTTCATTTCGTAATAACACTTACATTTGACATCCTTGAATATCGGTTGAACATACTGGAATCTTTGCCCACCCCTACCTAATGCTTTCCTTCCACTCTTCCTTCTAGCAGCAGTGATATCATTCCTGGGTGCCTCAAATTATGCCCTATTATAGTTTATCTCTCCCTCTCTTCAGACAATTCCAAATATCCATTTTACCTCCTACTCTGTTAAGTATTTCCTCATTTCTTACCTTATCCGTCCATTTGACCCAAGTGTCAGCCTATATAGCACCACATCTCAAAAGCTTCGATCCTTCTCTTCTCTGGTTTTCCTATATGGTCCGCATTTCACATCCATACAAAGTTGCACTCCAAACATAAGTTTTCAAGAACAAGTTTTTGATTTTCAGATTTATTTTTGATTTGAAAAGATTACATTTTTGATAAAATGCTAATTTGGCTTGTGCTATTCTAAGGTACCTGAGCCGAATAAGGCCACGTTAATTTTTAAACCGAGTTTCAACGTACTAAATATAATTCAATTTTGATGAAAATTTGGTGAAGTATACTATCAACCCTCCTCTTCAAGATGACGTATTTGATTTTCCGAAATTTGGAGTCCCCCTCCCTCCAAAAATCAAACAGTAAATTATGCTCAGGTGGCCTTATTAGGAAACCCCCCCCCCTATCCTAATAAGGCCACATTCTCCAAGTACAAAAATGAAGAAAATTAAAGCCGTTAAGAAAATTTTATTGCGAAAAAGTAGATTATTCACAATCTATACAAACGTAGTCGTCATCATCTTCTGGTGAAAAACTGACACATTCGTGCATGTACAGGGCAAGGATTTATTTGAAATCACATATTTTTTTCTATTGACCTAAAAGAGATATATGCAATACCCTTTTCCGTTTGAGGTCTTTTTGAGTAAAATGAGCCCAACTTTAGTTTGCATATTTTGTCTATACGAGCTTATTTTAGCCATTTTTCGCCCATATTTAGACTATATTTTTCTATTTCTAAGCACTTATTTCGCCGCTTTCACGTTTTTTCTTAGCACACGTTAAAAAAAAGTAAGGAAAAAATGGAATTGTGGATTCCGTATCCCTAAGCTACACTAGCGCAGCGCACGTAGTTTTTACAACTAATGTTTTTTCAGGCACGCGTTGATTCGTATCGATTTTCGTATCTAAAATAAGTTTCTTTAAAATTAGCATAAAACATTGTCCATTATGGAACATGTTTTTTCTGGGTTGAAAATGTCAGCCATTGTGACGATTGTTTTCTAGTTACAAAATTAATTTATCAATACGTTGAACTGGTTCACCTTAATTTGAAATATAACTCTTTTCCCCCATTTCTGTCTTTTTCTCTCGTGTGTTGTTCTTTAATAGACACACCACATCGAGCACTTTAAAATTAGACCCATATTGTTTTCGCATATTTTGCACATATTTCAAAAATAAATGCATATAACGCATTTTTAGCGCATATAAATCCGAGCCCTGGTCATGTACATAATCGCCGCATTGAATGCAACAGCGCATATCTTTCACTGCATCTACACCGCAAACTTTACAAAACCAACTTGCTTTCGAAGAATTTCCTTGTGAAGGATCCATTTTAGAACGTTTTCCACGTGATGTAGCAGCTGTTTTCTGGACAGCGATCATTTTCGTAGAAAGTTTTCCAGAATTTTTAGTAATGCCTTTGGATTTTTTTGAAACTTCTACCTTTGATTTTGATTTTGACTTTTCAAAATTTTCGAACAACTTTTTGGAGCATAAATCTCGTTCCTGAGCTTCGGTTAAAGTAGGAGTTCAACCCAAACGTTTGACATCAGTACCTGTTGAGTATCTTGGTTTGAAATTCTCTGTAAATTACACAGGCGAAAGGAATGATGTAAGTACTAACCAGCAGCTAAATGATTTCTCAACGTTCTCCGAGGTATATTGTAACGAGATGCGGCCGTCTGTACTCCAACTCCATCATGAACGACTCTTATAGCTAGTTGTAACTGTTCTCGCGTCCAATTCGCTCCTCTTGACGGCATTTTCAAAGTATGGCCTTATTGAGAACAAACCAGCCTGTTCAAATATTTCGTAATTACGCAAAAACGATTGAAGCTAGGTGAATGAATCACACATATTTTGAAAGAGCATAAAATTACCTTTAAAATAATGTATTTGTAGTATTCTTCTGATAAATTTCACCAATAAAAAAATCGTATTGAAAAACAGAAATTTTTACATTATCAGTAAACGCAACGTAAACTTCAACACGCAATTGTGGTCGACCAGGCAGCCGTACATGCGTGATACTTTGATAGGTTATTAAAAATAGGTAAGATATTCGTTATATAGCGCGATCTGACGGAAAAAATATTTACAAGTGGATATTTTGATAGATGGCCTTATTACGTTATTAGGCGAGGTGGCCTTATTCGGGTCAGGTACCTTTCTTTTAATATCCCTTTTACTCCTTCCATCTTTTGTTATTTTACTCCCTAAATACGAGTAGCAAAGTTCGCTTACTTCCTCAATCTTTTCCTGTCCAATATTTATATCTAAGCTATCATGTTCACATAGATTACATACCATTACTTTAGTTTCATTTTTATTTATTCTCATACGATATTTTATACTCAAAATCTCCTCCGTTCCATTTAAAACGTTTTCCAAATCAATAATCCTTTCAGCTAATAAGACGATACGAGTATTATCTGCATACCTGAGCATCTTAACTCGCTCTCCGTGTACAGGGGTGTCGTGAGGCCATGTTGGTGAGGAAGATTGCTGTTGTTTTTTTGTTGTTGTTTTTTTTTGGAGGAGGGCTTTTTTCTTTATTTTTTCCTGGTCAGATGGGGAAATAGGAAATGTTTGTATAGTTGGTACATTTTTATTATTCATAACACAGAAAGTATAGATATGTAATGACCATTTTTACGAAACTTAAACTAAATAACAAATGTATAATATCATTTCTTAAGTAACATGGATGAATAAACCTTGCTCGTTTCAGCAAACTTGTCAATTATCTCTTCATTTGATACACTTTCCGAAATATCACTTTCTGAAGCTAGGTTCCTCATGGCCGATGTCCAGTTATCCAACATGCTGCTTCTAATTTGATTTTTTACTATTTTTAGCTTACTTAAAGCCCTTTTTACTGAGCAACTGATCACAGCTAATGTGACCAATATTTTGTACAGCACGAAAAGTTGATCGTACTACAATAGTTGCATCAGTAAACGTAAAAATGAAAGAGTGCATTCTGTCTGCTAATGGTCTGTTATCATTTTTGTCTTCTTCATAGTTTTTTTTTTTCGTCATCTTGAGAGTCTGGTTAATCAGATCCACTAATTTTTCATTATCTTGTAAAATAAACAAACCACAAGTGTCATAAAAATTCTAAGTGATACGAAATAGAAAACTCCAACTTTGATGTTTCAGGTTTGGTGGCCAATTATTTTTTCTTTTTCTTTACTGACTCATATACTGAAGTACAATAAATAGCATGTGTAGTACATGAAGGGGTTGCTTCGGAATAACGGCGTTTAAGTAATAACTGAATACTACGTTGTGTCAGGTAGAGAAAAATTTACTGCTATTTCAATTTATGGGTGTCAACTAACAGAGTTCGAGGGGGGCTTCTTCATTGGACCAAGGGGATCACGACACCCCTGAGTGTATAATGACACCTGCTTCAAATTTTTATTTCTTTCTTTCATGGCCCACTCTATGTACAGATTAAATAATACTGGAGATAAGGAGCACCCCCGCCTTACACATTTTTCTATTAGCCTCCCCTTTCTCTCCTTTTATTCTTAATGAAGCCTTCTGTCCTTTATATAAGTTTAAAATAACTTGTCTTTCTTTGAATTTTATTCCTATTTTTTTAGAATATCAAACATTTTATCCCATTTAACATTGTCAAAAGCTGTTTCAATATCAACGAATGCCTTGTCGTGGTTCCTGCCCCTTTTTGAGTCTCCCATCTAAAATTAATCTCAAAGCTAACACCGCTTCCCTAATACCTCTTTTTTTCTAAATCCAAACTGATCATCTCCTAGTTCTGCATCTAGTCTATTCTCAGTTCTTCTGTAAATTCTTCTAGTTATTATTTCTGACGTATGCGAAAGAAGAATAATTGTTCGATAATTGTCACACCTACCTGCTCCTGCTTTTTTTGGTATAGTTACAATAGCACTCTTTTCAAAGTCTTCTGGCATTCCCCCTTTATCATAAATATGATATACTAATTTATTCAATTTGTAAAGTACATATTCTTCTAAGTCCTGTAATATTATTCAGCTGGTATCTCTCATCCACTCCTGGAGCTCTCCCTTTCTTTAAATCTCTCAATGGTTTGCCAAATTCACCTCTTAAAATTGAGTCGCCCCTCTCATCTTCTTCCACATCTTCTTCCCTCTCCATTCTTATCTCTTTGTCCCCATTATTACTGCATAGTCCTTCTACATACTCTACCCATCTTTTCACTTTTCCGTCAGCTGTGCAAATAGGCTCTCCCTACTTATTTGTTATATTACTTGCTTTTTTCCTTCTTTCTCCAAACTCCATTTTTACTTTTCTATAGGCCAAGTCTATTTGTCCTTTATTCATAAGCTTTTCTTTCTTATCCCCTTTTTCATTCATCCATTCCTCCTTTGCCTTTTTACACTCTCTGTTTATTTCATTCCTTAACTTTTGATAAGCTAATCTATACCTTCCCTGTCATTTGCATTCTCATATTTTCTTCGTTCATCCATCTGGCTGAGGATTTCCTCCTTCATTCATGGTTTCTTTTCTCTCTTAGTTTCACCTAGATTTTCTTCTGCTGACGTTAATATTCCCTCCTTTACTTTACCCCACTCTTCCTCCACACTGTTAATTCCTGTGTTTTTTCAGCGTCTAATATTCTAATATAATTCCACTTAATATTTCTCTCTAGTATTAATATTTTCCAAAGTTTTTCAAATTCCATCATTTTTTATCTTTTCTTTTCAACCAAGTTTCTTCAATTTAAGCCTGCATTTCGTTACTACCAAGTTATGATCACTGTCAATATCGGCTCCCGGATAGGTTTTACAGTCTAATATTTGATTTATAAAACGTTGTTTTCTAATATTATAATTAATTTGATATCTTCGTTACATGGACTCTTCCATGTATACCTTCTTCTATAATGATTCTTAAATTGAGTATCTCCTATAACTAAGTTATACTTCGCACAAAACTGTATTAAATGCTCTCCTCTTTCATTTCTCATTCCTAATCCAAAATCCCCGACTATATAACCTTCTTTTCCTTGACTAACTCTAGCATTCCAATCTGCCATAATAATAAAATTCTCTTCGCCTCTAACATGCTTCATAAGTCGTTCTAATTCTTCATATACCTCCTCAATTTCTTCGTCCTCGTGAGTATTAGTAATAGGCATATACATTTGTATTATTGTTGTAAGTACTGGTAGATGCATTGATTCTACGAGTACGAATCGAAAAGATTCAAGAGCCGTTGACTTCATGTCAAAATCTATCTCCATTTCAAAGATCTGTAGGCATATGAAGTTAACAGTTTTTACATTTGTAAGTTCGAGTGCTGGTACATCTTTCGAGTGAACGAGAAAGGACCATAAAAGTTCGCACCTATCAAAAAAAAATTATTGCTCAGTCAATTTTACACGAAATTTGCTGAAATTTTTATCTCCTGTTCTATAGGCATTAAATGTCTCGTAATAATAAATAAATAAATAAAAAAGATCTCAAAGGTTCGTAATTTCGATAATCTGTCCACTTCGTGATTTCATATTGAATTCTGAGGTCCCACAAGTGTCGGTATCCAAAACTGAACGTGCTGAATCGAAGTCATCAGTTACTCTGAAAATTCCTTTTATGACGTGGAATTTGATTTTTCGTGAGTCACGTAAGGTGCTTGCGGATAACAACGCCACCAATTTTTCTAAAGCGATTATCTCCCCCCCCCCCCCAACAAAAAATTGAACGAATTTTGCGACGTGATGTTGTAAAGGTATGTATTTTGTACCAGTTTATGAGGTTGATTCTTTTTTGAGACCTTCCTTTTTTGGCTGGAACCAAAATTGGAGGACTCATTTCCTGGCGTTATTACCCAACTTGGAAGGGTATGAACGCAATTATTTCCGCTATCAGTTTTATTACTTTTACGAAGGTTTTCATGGAAAATTTGATTGGTTTATGATAATGAAAAATATTAATTAAAAAAATATTTTGCAAAAGAACTCTGAAACAAACCATATCTTCTTTTAATAAATGATTGAAAGCAACAAGTGAACAAAAAAAAAACCAGCACGTCCTATAACCTTTGCCAGTTTACACGAACAAGGCATTACAATTGCAGGACATGTTACCACCAGATCAGAAAATTTGGTACTGTGCGTGTGCACATGTCGTGGACAGCTTACTCAACATTGTGAAACACGTAGTTAATACGCGAACTGCGGCTATACACTCTTCGGCATAAAGAAGGAAAACTCTAACGCAACAAAACCGTGGGGAAAACAACGGCAAACTACCCCGTCCAAACAATTTTTGCCCAACTGCAGCTTGTTATCAAGAACATATTTCAATTTCTTTTATTTGTGCAGACTGATAATCCGGGAAAATTACGTGAAAAAAACACCAAGTTTGAGGAAAATGTCACAGTGTTGAATTTTGGTATAGTATGGTCAGCATGGCATACTGATGAACGATCTAAAAATCCCAAGGAATCCCAACTGGAGCTTCATCCTCTAGAGGGTGAAAGAACACCTCATAAATTGAGTTTTGATCATAAGTCAAAAAATACTTCAAACAAAATTACTATAAAGTGAATTGTACATACAAATGGTCTTTTACAATTTTTCGATATCTGCCCCGAAATGTCGTGAAGATTGCAACAATTCTGGTAGGTGCCCCCCCCCCCCCAAAAAAAAAAAATCAAATGGGGTTAATTCGTTAATCCGATTCTACCGTTTGGCCATTTTTGGTTTTTCTAATTGTGATAAAGGCCCATGGGAGCCTTTTTAGACAGGGGCCTGGTCAGTCAATGTCCAGCTGATTGAAGTTGCCGAAAATGATGACCAAATTAAAGATTGTGATATGTGGCGTTGTTATCAGTCTCTTCTAAACCAAGACTAGTTTACAAATTCGCCTAGAACTTTTCATCAGTTAAACTTTTTGGCAAAAAACAAAACGTCATCGTAAAGTAGATGAAATAAGCTTTTCAAATATGCATAAAACATTGACCTTACCTTATTTCCTTCACTTCATAATTTAGGTTAAAATTTCGGACTTATTACTGGCTGCGTAAAAATATCAACAAGTTTTTACAAGAAGTAATACTAAAAAAGCACAGACAGACTTATGGGCATGAAATTTAGTCTGGTTACTTTATTTTATGCTAGGAATCAGTATGTCACGCCATCTACCGAAATTTTTTAATACTAATATGTTTTTGAACAATATGGCGTTATTACCCACACGGCATTCATAGCCGCAGGAATCTTATTAAATCAAATTTTTGATTAGATACAAACTTGAGCCCTTAAAGTCCAGAATTACGATGAAAACAACGATTTCACGAAATTTTTGCGTGCTCCATATTCACAAACGTCGGTGTGGAACATGGGTGAAGGGAAATTATCAACATTT
The DNA here is from genome assembly GCA_031841125.1 of Acanthococcus lagerstroemiae. Taxonomy (NCBI): domain Eukaryota; kingdom Metazoa; phylum Arthropoda; class Insecta; order Hemiptera; family Eriococcidae; genus Acanthococcus; species Acanthococcus lagerstroemiae. Next base: position 11,601,710 of record CM063106.1, on the reverse strand, counting down.
TTCACCATGGGTGCACAGAGACCCCTCCCCTCCTCCATAATGAAACTTGAAGTAGATAAAATTAAACTGGCCAAAAATTCTGAAAAACTATCGAAATAGGAATTATTTACATACATTATGTAAATCACTTATCATTTTGACTATCGCATTAGAAGTTTAAACGGACTCCAGTTTGAGCCCCCAATATTCAAATCGTACTAGAAGAAGTACAGCATTTTTTTAAAATGTTTACACCTCTCATGGAGCCAGTTGAGAAAAACGAATGCAGTAGGGTTAGTGGTTCCAAGATGACACATAAAGTTATTTTTGGGTTTATTTGATTTTTTTTTTTTTTTTTCAAACAACTTGCAATTTTTGTTTCAAAAAAGATGTATATTAAAGGATTAAAATGAGCCAATAACGAATGGTTTATCACTTTTCTAACCCAAGATATGGAAACGAATAATTGCAGTGATTGACCGTGTCATCTTGAACACCCGGGCATGTAAGATGACATGAAGCTTGTTCCAAGATGACATGACTAGAAAAACGTGGAAAAAAGTTGGAAATTATTTATTTATTGAAATATAATGTAATAGATATATAAATGTATGCATATTATACCGGCTACTGATGCGATACTCGAAAAGGTAGTTTCCGGGGCCAGGGGTGCGGTGTCATAGGGGCCACTTTGGCATGCGTACATCGCCGTACGTCTCACCACACCAATGGGAAAGGTCACTGCAATTGTCAAGGCCCTTTCCTGCCTTTTCAAACTTCCTAGAATCAAATTCTTTACAAACAACACTATACGAGTAATTCTTTTCACGAACTAAATTTACGGTCTTTTCCATAACATCTTCCGCATCAAATTGACCTCGAGTTGTTTTTCGCTGATATCCTCTACCCATTTCTATTTAAAAATATATGAAAATTAATACGTGAGTTCGAAAACGCGTCTCATCTTGAAACCAACGCGTTGTCTTTATGTTTAATGCGGTATTTTGCAGTGACCAGAAAAAGTTAATTATGAATTCAACGTCATTCAGTATAGAACTTATAGTTGTACAACATATTCGAAATTTACTTACCAGTTCAACAAATTAGTTTCTCAATATTAAAAAAAAAAAAAAAAAAAAAAAAAACGGACTTGAAAAATCCTTATTTTCGGCATTCAAAAACATGGTTTTGGTGATACCACGAGATTGTTTTCTGATAATTATTTCATTCACATATTAAAATGAGTGTTAGTATGTTGCCACATGTCTGAAGTACTTATAAGTTTCACCTAAACATAGCTATAGTAACGGACGAGATATTCACGATTTGTCATCTTGGAATCCGTGTCATCTTGCGGAACCACTAACCCTACTCTAAATAAGTGACCATTACTTTTCAACTTTCTGGAGTTAAAATTTCGATACCTATTATTTTCAAAGTGAAAGCAGTGGTGGAGAGGCCCATGCGGTTGGCCCACCCGGTTTCTGAGGTGCTGAAAAAAATTCCCCTGACGAAGGAACAATCGTATGTGCGCTACAATGAGAGAGAAGTATGAAAACATTGAAGTAGATGATAGTGGCAGTGATACTTTCGAAGACGAGGACGAGGATGATGAAATGTCTTCCATTAAACATGGTGGCAGGTGCATATTATAATCAAAGGTTGCGTTCTTTCACTTCAAAGTGATACGAAAAATACTCAAGGTTAGAATACAGTGTCACGGCCAGGCGTATGTAGAGAGGGGGGGAGGGGTTTTCCTCCGGGCCCGAGTTTTTTTGAGGGAGCCCGCCAAGGGGTTTGAGGGCCCGCTAAGGGCCCGCCAGTGCTAAAACAATCTGCCTTTACAAAAAGGGCTCTAAAAACTTGTTTTTGCCCTTACCTACTTTTTACACACACCCCTCAGGGTCCGGATTTCCTCTGCATGCATGCAGCGTTTTATTTTAGTTGTCGATTTTTTGGAGTCAATATGGCTGATAGAACCTTTGTTGAAACTGTTCGGTTTTCAAAAGCATGCACGCAATGGAGATCATTTAAATAGCTTTACTAAATGGCAGTGTTTTCAAGATTTGTCAAAAAGTAAAAATGACAGAACATCAGTTGTTGCCATAATGAATGGAAAGTCACGCTCGTTTGGTGAAGGAAAATCGATTGTATTTACGAACTATAGTTCGAGTTCTACTTTTTACAGCCTATCAAGGTATAGATCAGAGGGGTCATGATGAAAGAGCTGATAGCCTCAATGAAGGTAACTTCCTTGAATCTTTAGATCTTGTGGCGGAAAATTATGACTTTTTGAAAAATAAAATTGAGTCCATGCCTCTTAATGCAAAATACTTGAGTCCTGAAATACAGAACGAATTTTTCGAAATAATGGCAGATTCAGTTTTGTAAAAAAAAAAAATAAGTGAAGAATTGAAGAAAACTTTGTGGTTCACAGTGATAGCTGATGAGTCTAAGGACGTTTCAAAGACGGAACAAATATCTGTTAAGTCAGGTACTACTTGGAAGCCGGCCCGTATTTAGGCATGAGTTAAAGGGCTTCAGCCCAAGGCAGCAGATATTTAGAGGCTGCCCGGGGCGGCAAACGAAAGACGATTTTTTGAAAGCGTATAGTTCACTCGAAAAGAGTAAAACGATCAATGAAGCAGACTTTGCAGTTTTACATTTGACTTAAAAAAAAAATCAAAAAATGGACGAATACAAGTAGCTAAATGACTGTATTTCCTCTCATGGATAGATGAAGAAGCTGAAAACTTCTTTTTAATAAATAATTACTAGAAATTAGGGATTTTTCATTTCCAAAACACGGTAATCACCACCTACATTTTTGCATACTTTGTGACCTCCTAAGCCCCACCCACTTGAAAAAAAGAGAAAATGTACGGAAAAAAGCGCACAGAATTTCGTAGCCCATAAGTGGAAAAAAGCTAAGAGCGGCCCTGCTTGGAAGACACCATTTATGAAAGATTCCTTGGTTTCCCACCAGCACAAAGTTTAGATGCTGAATCATTATGCACGTATATTAAAGGCAAACTCAAGAAATCTTCAGCTGATATGAGTAAATGCGTCGCGCAGACGTAAGATGGTGCAAGTGTGATAAGTGGCAATGTAAAGGGCGTGCAAGCTCTATTATGTTCATGCTTTAAGGTTTTAACAATAGGTGGAATCTAGTTTTGGTAGAGTTATGTAAAAATGCAGCAAATGGGAAGGCATTTTTCGGAATTTTGGAATCTCAATACGTTTTTATGTCAGGCTCTGCTATTCATTCCATGTTCATTGAGCTACAAAAATTGGTCAGTCCTGTGAAACCCATGGAACTTAAAAGAATATACTACACAAGATGGACATCGCAAATTTCGGCTTGTGTAGCATTTAAGGACAGAAATTTTACTTTCTTATAATAATCTCATAAAACAGAAGCATAATCAAAATTCTAAATTCAATGAAATGGTTTCGTTTCTGTGAAAAATTGTTTATTTTTATTGACTTTTTTTCTGGATGCATGTAATGTTATTAGTTCGTTAAACATAAAATAAATCCTTTAAACAAGGAATAAGTCTAAAGTAGCCCCCCCGGACCCCCGTTTTTGTGGGTCTACCGCCCTCACACACCTCGTAAGTTCTTACCGTCATTGTTCCTTTTTACATGGCCCGTGCAAAATTAAAAGCTACATAGCTCCGCCACTGTGTGAAACTATAGAACCCTTAACATACTGGCGATCACATTTACATGGCTACCAAATTTTACCGATTGTTTGGGAATGAAAAAAATGCGTTGGTTCCTATTACCCAGTGGTTCCACTTACCCGAGTCTACTATACGCTAATAGAATGCGAACACAACATGTCATCTAATACATTCTAAAATACTATTCGCTGATTGGCCACGTTTTAAAAATAACATGAAGACGAAGTGAATGCAATAGGATATTGGCTTCGCAAAAACCTTAAGAACCATAAAGGATATTTTTTTGGCATCCGTTCATGACGTACGCTCTCAAACGCAACACATCGCCGCATTGGTTCCGAATTAGCGGCGCTAAAAACTCGCAGTCCTAATCGTCATTTTAATTTGAATATAGAAAACTCGTATACACGGCTCTGCGGTGTACCTAAACGAAATGGCAAAGCCCATCAAAACGAATGCAGCGCTTGAAAGGGTGACGTCGCTCCACCCATAATTTTCCAGCACGTGGCGCTACCTCGCGTCGATGTCGCGTCCTTTCGAAAAACCGTACATGTTGGCTGTCGTAGGCTGCCAATGTGCTGGTGCAGCATTCTCGGGCACGTCACAACTCGCAAGTCGCAACTGGCACGTACATGTCGACGACTCGACGAACATTTGTGACCGCATACGGCGATACAGCGCTTACCGCTTAGCGCGTACCCAACCTCTTTCCGTGCTCTCGTATAGTCACTCTCTTTCTGGATGACCTCATTCTCCCTACACCATTGTATGTATGCGGCACTGTGCAATACAATAGGTTAATCACCCAATGGTAATTTTATTGCTATCCGACCTCTTTTTTCTTTCAGTCATGGCTGTGTATTGGGAATTGAATAACGAAAACGCGAAGCGAATTTCAAGGGGTACGAGGAAAGGGCGACGCGGCGCTGTTTCCGCGGACCATAAACGGGTTTGGGTTTGACTCGAACACGAAATAAGATTATCTCGGAGAGCACATCGTATACAAACAGCAACCATGGAGCACGGAGTATACAGATGGGATTTATTTATGACGGAAATAATACATATATGTACATATGTAAGGTCCTGTTATGGCGCTTAGCGCTCAAGAAGTGGGAACAGATGCGAGATAACTGAAATTAAAGAGATAAATTAAGTATTGCTCGTTGTCGACTTCATTTTCATTTCATGATTTCGTACTCACGTCGATTGATGGCTCTCAGACAGCTCGTACTCAAGCAGCGAAAGCGTGTACAACCGTGTAGATGATATGATTTTATAACTGGAAAGTGTGTAGGCAGAACTATAATGGGTATCATCACATAGTGACCATTTCGTCTTGCTTTATTTATATGTATGTTGAGGGATTAGAAATTACTAGAACTATGGTAAGTCTCCGCGATGTTCAGCGATTTCTCATAGGTACTCTTTAACTAAAAGTCATGACAATTTTCGCTGATTCTGGTTACAGTTACTGTAGGGGAGAGCAGGGCAAAAGTTCGCACACTTTATATTGTTGTTACATTTCTTAGTCTCTCGACCAGTAGGTTGCGTCTCTCCACTTTTTTCTCTCATGCACTGATCTTTTCATCTCTGGGAAAGGTTTACACTTTGTATCCTTTATTATCTACTCTTCATAGCTCATTCTTTGCCTTCCTTTCCAGTTCTTTCCCTCAACTATTTTTCTTGTAGCGATAATAACAATATCCCTGAATGTCTCATATTATGACCTATCATTTTAACACTTCTTGTTTACGATTATATTCCAAATTTTTCTTTTTCTGTCTTGTGTTCCTATTGTCCAGGTCTCACATAAGAAACTATTTTATAGTCCAAATATACATTTGAAGAAATCACGGTCCTACTTTTAAATCTACTTATGTCTTCTTTTTGAAGAAAAAAAAAAAGCTCTCTGAGCTTGTTCCATTCTACACTCTTTATTTCTGTTTTACTTCTGCTATCTTGTGTTACCAGACTACCAAAGTATTTAAATTCCTTCACCTCCTTTATTTTTTCACCTCTTACTTATTTCCATATTTATCGGATTTTGTTTCCATTCGTATCAATCTTCATTTTATATTTTACTTTTGATCTTTTATCCAACTTTTTTAGTGTTTTCTTTAGGTCTTCTTTACTTCTTTCCACTATCGCAATATCATTTGTAAGCCTTATCATTCTAACCGCCTCCCCTTGTATTATCACGCTGATTTCATTTCTTCATTTACTTTTTGTATAAATAGGTGAAACAGTACTGGTGGCAAACAACAACCTTGTCTCACCCCTTTTTGAATTTTTGCTTCTCCCACTTCATCCTCTGTTTGTATTTAAGCCTTTTGGTCCTTATTCGGATTCCGCAGGCCTCGTGGCGCGCTGCTGTCGTCTTACTAATAAGAAAATGAAAGAGTGATCAAGGAGGTTTTACTACTGCTGGTTTCCTGATTTGTGATTTTTACTACCTATGTTTTTTTCGTTTTAGTTTTAAAATAACTTCAGCGAGATTTTCTTACAAGCTTTTGCGAGTGAAAACACAAAAACTGTCCGGCCAACCTGCTGAGTTATTCGTAATATTATAACAAAATCATTACTAAGTTGCAAAATAAAAGTAAAAGAATCAGAAGTAAAGTGTAAGGAAACGTGAAACACCGAACTAAAACGGATAAGAAACCAAACTACCAACATTAGTAAAGAATATTCACGAAATTCTTATCGTCCTATCATCACTCTTTCGTTGTTTATAAAAATATCCACCAGATGCCGCCCACTTGGTTGCGGAATCCGAATATAAGTTTTATATTACTCTTCTTCCCTCATACTTAACACTTACCTCCTTCTATATTTGAAACATTTTTGACCATTCAATATCATCAAACGCTTTTTGCATCCAAACCTTTTTTTCAGTCTTTTTTCTAATAAAAGCCTCGAACATAAAATTTCTTCCTTATAGTTCCTGTTACTTTCCTGGATCCAAACTGATCTTCTCTCACCCTTTCTTCCATTCTATTTTGTATTCTTTTATTTATTATCCTAGCGAGAATCTTTGATACATGTGATAGTAAACTTGTAGTATGTACAATAATCATCAGATTTGCTTGCTCCTGTTTTTCGAGGGTTCATTTGTAACTAACCAGTTTTTAGAGATCTATTGGCGTTTCTCCTTCCCCATATATTCTGCTGTAAATTAAATCCGACAACTTTTTTAAAGTTACTTCTCTTGCATTCCTCAATACCTCACTAGCAATTTCATCAACTCCTTCTGTTTTACCTGCTTTCGTTTCTTTGGATAGGGTCTCCTCTTTCTTCATCCTCCACGCCATCTTCTTTTTCCATACATTTACCTATACCTTCTCCCAGTGGCGTATCCAGGATAAAATTGAGGGAGGGTCCAAACTGTTGAAAAAAATCAATATGGACGATAGGGCAGAGTGGTAGAAGGGGGAAGGGGCGCAAGCTTATTCGTACATTTAAAAAAATTGAAGTTGTCAGGGGGTCCAGACTCCTGCCCCCCTTGAATGCGCCACTGCGCTGCTCCATCCATCTTTCGAAATATCTTTGTGCTTTATTATATGCCTGCCCGGGTTTTCCTGCTTTCATTTGCTTCTCAGTTTCCTCACAATTCTGATTAATCCGTTTTTCTTTTACTTTCCTACTTCTCCTTTTTATTTGGTTTCTTAAAGCCCTATATTTGTCCTTACTTTCTCTATCGTTGGCTGGTTTATACTTTCTTCATTCTTCCATTAACTCTAGTATCTCATTTTCCACCCATGGTTTTCTCCTTTCTGTTATTTTAGTACTTAGTTTCTTCCCTGCTGCCAGATTTATTGCTTTCTTTAGTGCTATCCACTCCCTTTTAATATCATTCCCTTTCTGTGATTTACAAACTTCTTTCTTTATTTCTTTTTCATATTCTTCTTTTTTCTCTACCTCCTTCGATAACTCCAAATTCTATTTTTTACTTTCTTCTTGTTTATCCATTTTTCAATTTAAATCTGCACTTCATTACTTTTAAATTGTGGTCACCATCTACATCCGCTCCTGAGTATGTCTTACAATCAGGTATTTGATTTTTGTATCTTCTTCTCGTCATTATTTTACTTTATTTTATTCAGTATTTTATCTCCCCGTGCTTAGAGGAAACCGAATAATTGGCAGGAGACCATTGCATTATTTAGGATTGAAATTAGGATTTAAACATTAAACTTGAGACAAAACAATAATAATGGAGAGAAGAAAACGTGGATATAATTGAAATTAAAATTTTTTCTATTGACTCTAGCATTTGTACTTTGTTAATACCACAATCATACCATTCAGTTACATTTATTACCACATGCATTCAAATCCACATAAAAAATATTTACCAGACATTCAATAACAATTATCACATTCACTCCGAGCTACGTAATCAACAATGATCATATAAAAATATTCACGTTTTCTCTATTTTTTTTTTTGAGGCCTAGAATCATTGTTTTAGTTTTTTTATAAGGTCTTTCCTACCTTCAGAATCCAGTAAATCAATGTTTTTTTTTCTTTTCATAGAATCTACTCATTTGATAGAATGAAACCTCTCAGAATTGGTGACTGATCGCGAATTTTGATGTTGGTCTTAAGTATGTTAAAAATTTCAGTAAACCAGTTTGAGATACGGAGAACTTTAATTCCTATTTTATCTAAAATCATCGAGTCACTCAAGTTATTGGACAGCGGGTTATTAATTAGTAGGATAGATGATATTTTCCTTCGAATGGAAAGAGACTGGGATTGGTACCCCTCCAGAAATTCTTCATATTATGGCAAATCCACAGGATAATACTAAAATTGTTTGTTATATAAAAAATTTTAAACATCGTTTTTGAATTTGTTCAATTTGGTGGTTCAATTTGATAGTACTTGTGTACCAAACTGAAGATGCAAACTCTAGATGTGAACGCACATGAGAAAAATATAACTGTAGAAGAGTTTTGGACTTGTGAAAGGAGTGAGCTTGACGGTGGATAAAACATCTTCTTTCATCTCCTGGACTTTTCCACGTGTATTTTCTTCTCTCATGATTTTTAAATAGAGTGTTTCCAATAACTAATATATATTTTTCACAAAATGCTATGAGCCTTGACCTTCTTTCATTTCGCTCTTTTAACGCATGCCTCGCACACCCCTTCTTCTTTTCTTCATCCTAATACTTTGGCGTTCCAATCTCCCATTATAATTAAATTTTCTTTTCCTTCTACTTTGCTTAATACTACTTCATCAATTTCTTCATAAAGTTTTTCTACTTCTTCTTCACTATAACCTATAACTTCTTGTTGACATATAAACTTGGACTATCACTAAAGATACGCGGGTTTAGCAGAAATTCTTACTATTAATATTCTCTCACCATGTTGAGCATAACTTTACCCTCTATTCCCTACACTTTTATTCATAATATTACCTACGCCTGCTTGCCTGCATCTTTTCGGTGCTGTATTAATTATTCTTTACTCTCCCGTCCAAAATCATTTTCTTCCGGCCATCTCACGTACCTAGTTCCAATTATATCTAACTTTAAAATCTTTTCATTTTTTTCTTTGAGTTTTCTAATTTGCCTACCTCATTCAGTGTCCTAACATTTCATGTTCCTATTCGCAATTCTGATGGTTTCTCACTAGGAAGTTTCCTCCCAGACATCCGAATGGGAGACTTTTTTCATTATTAAAACTTTGTGTTTTGCAATCATAATTATTGTGGCGGAGACCCATCTCCAGGAAAAGATACTGATGTAGTTTCCTCTTGTTTTGCTCTCACACAGAGGAGGCAATTTAACATTTGATGCAATGTTTGAGATTAACAATAAGAAATTTAACCTGTTATCCAGTGGAAAGGGGGAGACAATTCAGATTTTCTTAAGGTAGTACATATGTATTCTACTTGGAACAAACTTTTCAATAACGTGCTTTGATACTTCCCTTATTTTCTCAAATCAAGTAAACTTAGCTCACAGACAGTATAAAATTTCTGTTTTGATATCCAAATCGGAGCACGCGGGCCTGAAAATCTAACGGGTTATTCGCAGTCAGTAACTCAAGAAACCTCTATTTCTATGATCTGGTTACCGTGTTACGAAACTGTGTATCGTCTGTTCTTCAAGTATGACTGAATTATAGCACAGAAGGAACCCAGAAGTAGGCTTTTGATATGAAAGTGTAAGTACGGTAGAATAATTGAACTGGAAGAAATTTTGAGTGGCCAGGAAGTATATAAGGGTAAATTTGATACTAATAGATAGTGCTACTAATATCAAACCCAGGAGTCATGGGCTGTTGCTCAAAGCCGAGATAACTAGAGGAGCGATTACAAGCAAATATATTACATATTGTGAGATCGCGATGGCAATTGAAGTATCCTCAAAAGAATTGTAAGTCATTTCTTGCATACTGGTTTGAAGAGAAATTGGTGTGCCATAGTATTTGCCTCCCCTCACATATCATTTTGTGTGAGTTTGTATTTGTACAATTTTCTTTGTTGAAACTGAAGTCAGGGGCAAAATTAGACTACGACTTTCGTAACTTCATGAATGGAGGAGGATCCCCCGCCCTTGGCTCCGATGCCACTGATTCCAAATGTATACAATTATGGGTCAAATGAAAAGAAACTATTATAACTGCATCGAAAATCTCGGCGGTTTCTTTCATTTAGGCGGCTCGAGGCTTGTATGCAAGTATATACTTTAATTATGAACATAGCCGGAAATTTTTCCACGCTTCGGCGCTCTACGTTAATAACCAACGCAATCCGTACGTAAGAAGTGAAGTCAAAACCGAAAATACGAATTGTCGTTTTTAAAAATTATCGTCTTTACTTTTAAGTATAGGTACAGTTTAGAAAACGATACGTGTATAGGAAATTTTCAATTAACATAAATAGTCCGACAAGGTGGCTAATTAGCATTCGAATAGTGTGTATATTTTACGCCGAAATGAATATCGGGGAAAAAAAAGAAAAGAAAGATACCTCACAATGCTTCCGCTAATTACCGAGAAAGAAAGAGGAAAAAGTGTGTATTTAATAGCATAATAATAATTCTATTCGAATGGAATGCGACCAGTTGATGTTTTCATTAAATGCCACGTGTAAATTCTTTTGTGAAAACGCATACTTAGGCACATTCAGAGCGAAAACTAATCGTCCAGTTTAATTACACTCCTATTATTCATGTTTTTTAATTATTCGCCGCTGGTTGGGAAGGAAATATAGACCTACTCGTAGACTTGTACATTGTATAAAATGTAAAAAAGGAAGATACATACTGTTTATTTACACACCGAACGATATAGTTTAGGTTAAATAACAGGAAGTATGGCACTTAGTTATCATGAGTTCTGGTGTTGTAGAATTTGAAATTATTGTAAGTCTGAAACTAATCGAAGATGATGATAAGGTTATCAGTCTTACGACCGATTTGATGCAGCTCTCCATTTCTCCCTATCTTGTGCAAGTTCTTTCATTTCGTAGTAATACTTACATTTGACATCCTTGATTATCTGTTGAACATACTGGAATCTTTGCCGACCTACCCAATTATTTCCTTCCACTCTTCCTTCTAGCAGCAAGTAATATTATTCTGGATGCCTCAAAGTATGCCCTATTAATTTATCTCTCCTTTTCAGACAGTTCCAAATATCCATTTTACCTCGTACTCTGTTAAGTACTTCCTCATTTCTGACCTTATCCCGTCCATTTGACCTAAGTATCAGCCTATAGCACCGCATCTTGAAAGCTTCGATCCTTCTCTTCTCTAGTTTTTCTATGGTCTAAGTTTCACATCCATACAAGGTTACACTCCAAACATAAGGGCCAGTATTATAAATGTTGGTTAAAAATAATCGACGGATAATTGACGGTTAACGGGTGGTTAAAGTGCAAATCCTAACGGGGATTTGCATTTTAACCACCGGTGAACTGTCGATTACTTTTAACCAACTTTTATAATACTGGCCCTGAGTTTTCAAGAACAATTTTTTGATTTCCAGGTTTAGTTTTGCTTTGAAAAGATTACTTTTCGATAAAATGCTAATTTGACTTGTGCTATACCATGTACTATTAATATCCCTTTTACTCCTTACGTCCTTCCATCTTTGTTATTTTACTCCCTAAATAGCAAAATTTGCTTACTTTCTCAATCTTTTCCTGTCCAAAATATTTATATTTGGACGCTATTAAGCGTAATAGAACCAGTAAACAAAATGAGTTATTAGTATCATTGGAAAGAGGGCAAAACGTAGAATTTTTCAAAATTGGGCCCCCGATTCAAAAATGTAGTGCACACGTTGAAAAAAGTTTATCCGTAAACTCTATGCCATATAGTTTCTACATGGCTCTTGAACTTCGAATCACGTGTTCTCAAAAAATAGATTTTCTGGTTGGTTCCCTTACGCTTAACAGCGTCCATTTAAGCTATCATGTTTACATCGATTACATTACTTTAGTTTTAGTTTTATTTATTCTCATGCGCTATTTTCTTCTCAAAATCTCCTCCATTCCATTTAAAATGTTTTCCAAATCAGTACTCCTTCCAGCGAATAAGACAATATCATCTGCAAACCTAAGCGTACAGTGACACCTGCTTCAAATTTTTCTGTTATTTCTTTTATGGCTCACTCTATGTACAGATTAAATAATACTGGAGATAAGGAGCACCTCTGCCTTACACATTTTTCTATATTAGCTTCCCCTTTCTGTCCTTCCATTCTTAATGTGGCTTTATCCTGCCCCTTTTAGAGTCTCCCATTTACAATTAATCTGAAAGCTAACATTGCTTCCCTAGCACCTCTACTGTTTGTAAATCCAAACTGATCATCTCCTGATCCTGCATCTATTATATTCTCAATTCTCCTGTAAATTCTCCTAGTTAATATTTGTGACGCATGCAAACGATGACTAATTGTTCAAAAATTTTCACATCTGTCTGCTCATGCTTTTTTGGTATAGTTACAATAGCACTTTTTTAAAAGTCCTTTGGCATTTCCCCTCTATCATGAATATAATATACTAATTTGTACAATTTATGAATTACATATTCTCCTAACTACTGTAATAATTCAGCTGGTATCTCATCCACTCCTGAAGCTTTCCTTTTCTTTAAATCTCTCAATGCTTTGTCAAATTCACCTCTTAAACTTCATTCCTCTCTCTCATCTTCTTCCACATCTTCCTTCCTCTTTCCTCTTCATCCCCATTATTACTACATGTATAGTTCTTCTACATACTCTACTCACATTTTCACTTTTCCTTCAGCTGTGTAAATAGGCTCTCCCTCCTTATTTGTTTTTTTCCTTCTTTCTCCAAACTCCATTTTTACTTTTCTATATGCCAAGTCTATTTGTCCTTTATTCATAAGCTTTTCTTTCTTATCCCCTTTTTCATTCATCCATTCCTCCTTTGCCTTTTTACACTCTCTGTTTATTTCATTCCTTAACTTTTGATAAGCTAATCTATACCTTCCCTGTCATTTGCATTCTCATATTTTCTTCGTTCATCCATCTGGCTGAGGATTTCCTCCTTCATTCATGGTTTCTTTTCTCTCTTAGTTTCACCTAGATTTTCTTCTGCTGACGTTAATATTCCCTCCTTTACTTTACCCCACTCTTCCTCCACACTGTTAATTCCTGTGTTTTTTCAGCGTCTAATATTCTAATATAATTGCACTTAATATTTCTCTCTAGTATTAATATTTTCCAAAGTTTTTCAAATTCCATCATTTTTTAGCTTTTCTTTTCAACCAAGTTTCTTCAATTTAAGCCTGCATTTTGTTACTACGAAGTTATGATCACTATCAATATCGGCTCCAGGATGAGTTTTACAATCTCTTAAAACATTGTTTTATAATAATATATAATCAATTTGATATCTAACTTCGGTACCTGGACTCTTCTATGTATACCTTCTTCTATAATGATTTTTAAATGGAGGTAACTGAGTTATACTTCGCACTAAACTGTATCAAACGCTCTCCTCTTTCATTTCTGATTCCTAATTTAAAATCCCCGACCATATTACCTTCTTTTCCATCCTCAAGTCTAGCATTCCAATCCACCCATAATAATAAGATTCTCTTCACCTCTAACATGCTTTATAAGTCCTTCTAATTCTTCATAAACCTCCTCAATTCCTTCGTCCTCGTGAGTATTAGTGGGCATATACATTTGTATTACTGTTGTAAGTTCTGGTTTGGCAGTGATTTTTATCAAGATTAACCTTTCACTCTGTTGTTTATAATATGTAACTAAATTACATATTTGTTCATTCATCACAATTCCGACGCCTGCTTGCCCTTTTATTCCTTCTGTATTTATTATTTTAACGTCTCTTGACAAAAAATCATTCTCCTCTTTCCATCTTACTTCACTTATTCCAACTATTTCTCTGTCAAGCCTCTTCGTTTCTCTCTTAAAATTCTCTAATCTTCCAATTCCATTCAAGCTTCTTACATTCCAAGTTCCTATTTTAATTGCGCCTTTCTTTTTAAAACTTAACGATGATGATGCTCTCCCAAGTAGCTCCCTCCCGGACATCCGAATGGGGAACTTTTTACATCCGGAAAAATTATTTACCTGTTGGAACGCCATCATCGGTAATTAATATTTGGAAAAACTACATTTCCCGGAAAGAGATACTGTTGTAGTTTTTCATTGCTTTCAACAGGGTTTATCTGTCGGAATTTGCCTTCTCCTATAGGTGCTTTTAGTCGCGATTTTAACGATATGTAACTTCACAGAGAGTCTTTTTTTTATTTTTTACGTTTAAGCTATCACCCAAGACGAAGAAAACTAATCAATTCCTTTGAAAAATTGTTTAAAATTCAAGTCCGAGGAATGTTGAAATTCATATACGAGCCAATTTTCAGAAAATATAGTTCATAACGTAGACGTCGGAAACAGTCGAAGTTCGTTGTTTTCAAGAATCATTCTTCGAATTGACTCTGACATTTACATCGTTGATTCATCGCAAAATGTAGACATCGAATAAGGGTCAACAATACTTGTATACGAATTGAAGAATTTTACTTCAAATCAACAATACATTGACGTCTAATCTCAAGAGATTTCCAGGTCAATTTGAAGAGCAGGAATGAGGTCGAACTCAGGTCGAAGAGGGCGGAAGTTTTTTTGATGTAAAATCGATGTCAGTTTTTAATCGGAACAATGGTGAATAACAGGTCGATCTGCGTCCGATCGACGGTCGATTTTTGGTAGTTTTAACTATCGGGATGGTCTTTATTCAGCTTCCACGTGTCCACTGAGCGACTCGCTGCACTTATTCCTGCACAGAAATGCGGAAATGTTGAAAAATATTAAATCGTACCCACATCGAAATGGAAAATGTATTTTCGTATACCCACGTAACCGCACAGTTCACTCCCCCCAAACTGATACACAGAAAATTGGATACGTGATCATCGCACAAATTCTCACAAAACATCGTGCTTAATCGATTTACAAGACTTACGTGGGCTCTCAGAAAATTACGAAACAAGTTCACACAAATATAAGAGCGAATTATGGCCGGGTGTACCTTATTCAGAAACGTATAACATAATTTGTTCTTGTCGGTTGTTTTATTACTTTCGGCTGCTGTGGACTGTGGAGAGTTCACGAATGTCAATGAAACTTAATGAATTTCCCAGTCTCGAGTAGGCTGATTTTTGGTATGCGGACCTTATGCTCTCGCAACGTGCTCGGGTTTACCTTTCATATTGATTTTATTACTTAGACGAGTATATCATCTCAAAAATTATACCAAGTTTACGCCCAAAACAGGTTTCGTAAAATGATCGCAAATTATCTCATAGCACTGGACTAAGAATCGCGAACACCGATCTTCATCGACTGCTTGGCGAGTTTCCTGCATTGTAGTGAGACGCGATCGATCGCTTGCGTTTTTTCCAAACGAACACCTGAAGGAAATCTAAATGGAGGTCGTAAAGATCACAAATCTGATGATGGACCTTTCCCCCCTCTCTTCTTTTCCATTAGGAACCTTAACAGAGCGGGGAAGTGGGTGAGAGTTTAGAGTTGGAAGTCGAGGGTAAAAGCGAACATTCAGAACTTCCGGGAAAATCTTGTTTTGCAACAGTAGATTCTAAACTTTTTCATGTAAGCAACTGACTTGTGACGATAGAATTTTGTTTCTTAGAGAATCAAAACATCCATTTTCCCTTGAACTAGGGCTCGGAATCTATACACCATATCTAAACCTTCGAAAGAATCGAAAAATCTCCTAAAAGATTTTCGCTTCGCTAAATCTGAATGTCCCATCAGATGGAGATGTATGACTCACATCCGATGTAGGACCTGAAATAAAAATTTCATTTTTCAAATTAACAAAATTGGCTTGGCTTGAAAAATGAAACAAAATATTTTTTTGGATCGTTAATCAGCACTACTGTGGTAGATTTTTGATCAACTCATGATTCCAGGGCGCGAAGTTGAAATTTTGAAAGAAGGCAAAGCACACCTAACGTGACAAATTGAAGTGTTAAAATAGAAATTTTCGAGTCAGCAGAGTCATTCAACTGCATCCACTCATATTTTACTTTAGGGAACCAAAATCCAAACTTCGCGATAAAAAATTCTAATCATATTTCATTTTAAAATTCCAAGTTTTATCATGCACGTTGTGTCCGGAAAGCCAACGTTAGAGGATCACAAATTTACGGAATGAATATATTTCCTCTTCCGCCACCTTATGGTGGGTTCGAAGAGACAACTTGAAATAAGCAAATTGATTTCACCTGAAAAAGCTATAAATTGGCTTTTAGTCACCGGTTTCAGCCATTGCCACGCACTGCCTGCTAGGGGTGTCAGGATGCAAACACATCGTATTGTGGCCTTGCGGGCCCTTTTTGTCGCAGTCCACAGCGTCACTGAAAAAATATTTTAATTTGTTGATCAGGCCCCTTACGTTTTGCATCCCATGAATTTAATCGCCAGACCGTGCCTGCCCTCATTGCATATAATTGCTCATGTAAACATCAAATCGTATGCTCAAAATCCAAATCACACTACGACTTTGACAATTTTTTCATTTTAAATAGAATATTTTCTTTTCAGCTCGTTAGAAAACTTGTTTTAAAAAGAGCGAAACCGAAGAAAAACTTAATCATCATTCAACTCCCAGTAAGTTGAAATACTTTTTGGAATGGAATGGACTCAATCTAGAAAATCAAAGAAACAACCTTTCAAAATTAAAATTTTGGCTGCAGATTTCAAGTATTTTTGTGTCATATTTTTATTCGATCTCTGATTGGAACCTCTGAATCCTAATTCTACAACAAAAAGTTCACTTGTACGTACTTATAATTTTGTCTACCTTCTCAGGAAAATTAACTGAAACTGAAAATAGAATTTTGACTTCAGTTGTCATCTTCACACAAGAGCCGAAAAAACAATGGCAGACGGGGAAGACAATTGGGCAACATTGGTAGACGGGGAAGACAGTTGGGGTAATCAGCGGTGGCTGGCCTAGATTCTTTTGAAGTGTAGCAAAACCCCATTTTGACGAGAGTAAAAAAAAAAATTGATGATTTTTCGGGGTGTAGCAACAATTTTAAGGCAATTTCAGGAGTTCCTATCACCAAAATCACCCCCCCCCCCACACCAAAAAAAGAAAAGAAAAGTTGTTCTTTAGCGCCAAAATTCTCTGCTTATTTTACGACTACTGCAAAACCTGTCTGTACTCTGTACTCTTAGATGAAGATGATTTTGGATTAAAAAGTTCTAAAAACAAAAGGGAGATTTTTCGGGCGTGGCAAACCTTTTTGAGGTGTAGCAAACGTTTTTCCGAGGTGTAGCAAGCTGTTTTTGGGGTGCAGCAACTTGCTACCCACGCTATACAACGGCTGCCACCGTTAGGGGCAATTGCCCCTCGCAGAGAAAAATTTAATTTTCAATTGAAAATAATTCAAAGATAATTGGCCAATGAGAAATTGTTACACTCTCAAGCAAGTCAGCTAGAGTTTTGAAACATTTCAAGAAATCTTAATTAAGTGTGATCTGTACCGAGAGAACGTTATTAGTGCGCAAAACGTAATATTGAGAAAAACGCGGTAAACAGAAAATGGATTCTTGGAAATGATCGTTTGATAAAATTGCGAAAATACAAAATAATGAAATTTACTGTTTTGATTTCACAAGTGTTGTTCGTTAAGGTTGTAGGGTAGATCTTGAACTACCGGAATCACTGATAAACTGAAAATTGATATTTTGCACACCAGTAACGTTCTTTCGGCTCAGGTCACAAGTATTAAAAAAAAGTATATTGAAAATCTAATAGAAAGAGTCTTACAGAGAGTTTTACTAATCTTTAAATCTCTAAATCAGTCTTGAGAAGTCTTCTAAAAAGTTTAGATCAAGTGTTGAAGAGTACTAAATCAAGTTTGGAGCGTCTTGAAGAGTCTTTAGCAAGTCCGAAAGAGTTATAAAGAGACTCCAATGAGTCTTGAACAATTTTAGAAGAAGCTACCCAGTCTCAAACAAGTCTGACGATTCAAGGGAGTCTTGAATGAATACTTTTTCTAATTTGCTCTCCACCCGAGTCCTGGAATCCGCCCTTTCGAGCATTACTTCCGAAACGTCGGAGAGGCTGTTAGGGCTGTCTTAGCCCTCTTCCCTTCTGGCCAAAAAACCGGCCTAGGTCGAAATTTTTGGCGAGTTGCTACATGGGCTCGAATCCGGGACCTCCGGATTCTGAGACCAACGCGCTATCTACTCGGCCAACCAGACCGAATACTGAAAAGTCTTATTGTCTTCTGCAGGTCTTAAGGAGTCTTAAATAAATATCGAAGTGTTTTAAAAAGTACTGATCAAAGATCGCGTCCTGAAGAGTCTTATCAAGTCTAAATGAGTCACAAAGAGTCATCGTGAGTTTTGACCAAACCCAACGAGCCTTAAACAAGTTTGAAAAAAATTTTAAACAGTTTGAAGCACGTCTAGGAAAGTTCTAAATTTATGAGATATAGCCATGAAGAGTCCGAAATAGTTTTTAGGATCTCGTCAAATACTGTGGAAAATTTTGAAAACCCTGATGTAAAAATTTTCACCTGCTCGAAAATCGATCGAGTTAAAAAAATTTGATTGCACACTTTGAAAGCTATTTATTATGAAAAAATGGTCCACATCACAACCGTTCAAAACCGCCGAGTATTTCCTCTTTTTCGCCATGCTCAATTACGATATTGAAAAATATTAATGATCCAAATATTCAGGGCGGAGCGTTTTTAATTTTGTTGGTCGATTCAATTTTACCTCTTACCATTTCTCTTTGGACCTGGTATCCGGTGGAGAAAAGGGGAGAGAGTTCAGATTTCCTGAAAATAATTGTATTTTCCTTGACACAAGCTTTTCAATGACATGGTTTGATACTTTTTTCGATTGGTCAAGTCAAATTACAACTTCGGTACAATTTCTGTTTTGCTGGATTGAAAATTTGACGGGATATTCGCAGTCAGCGATCCAAGGAACCTCTATTTCGATAGTTTACCCAATGTGTTCCCGCATACTCAAAATTTCCCTGTTAATGAAGAACTTTTCCTGGCCCTCCGTTGGCGGGTGGAGAAAATTGGTTTGACCCCTTAAGTACTTCAAAATTCTAAATCTTTCTTAATCCTATATTACTCCAGCAACGCGTTAAGACAGAAAAATCATTTGTTTTTGAAAGTAATGGCTGAGTGAGCTTTGAGTTGAGGGATACAAATAGTACAAGTACAATGTAATAATTGGGTTGAAAGACATTCTGAGAAGCCAGGAAATGTAATTGCTACTTTGATGTTAATATTGCCACAGAGAGAGAGAGAGTTTTCATTTTGTATTCTACTACAGAAAGTATGAATCGGTTCAGTACCAACAAAGGATTTTTGAATTGAATCAAATTTCTGATCTGGCCGCGATTTGAGCCATGAAAATCCAAAGTTCACAATGCAAATAACGATTTAACAATTTTTACGTAAATGATCTTCATGAACGTCGTTATGAAGTTTGTGTGAAGTGGATTTACCAAATAGTTAGGAAGAAATCACAATCTCTCATCCTGGGTTAGACTGAGGCTCGCAGAGTATAACTTGAAATAAATAAAATTAAATAGCGGAGAACTCGAGTTGCGTCCATTTTCACAATTTTCAATCGAGTTCCGTCCCTCCCGCTTCCCGAATTCCGTCCCACATAGTAACGAATTCCGTCCCATATTCTTGCGAATTGCGGCCCGTGTACTTCCGATTTCCGTCCAGTAGTGCTGTAACCTGCTGCAACATGTAACGTACATATCGAATGTATGATGTTTATTTGAAATATATTCATTCGACTTCAACATAAAAAATATAAAAATTTTAAATAAACTTTAATTATATGTAGGTATACAACTGGAAAAATGCTATATAAAGTATGAGGCGTGTAGAAATAGACTAAAATTCAAAATACAAAAAGGGTTAGGCGAGAGGATGTATAAATTTAAAAGAAACTTTTCTCCGCGAAATGCAACACATTCCTTATTTACTGTTGTACATCGGCAACTTCTTAACATTTCTGGGCATTCTGCTTTCCTTATTAGAATCTTAGTGAGCATCTGATACTATTTACGGGGACATGATATGCAATTTTATTAACACGATGACGTAGAAGGCATCCGGAACATGATCGCGTTATTAAAACTGCCTACCATTTCCCCGTAAATAACATCTGATGGCACGTGACGACCACTAACAATAAGATATAAAAGGAAAACGGCAGTTATGAGCCCAAATTTAAATGGAACCGAGAACGGAGTTGACAACGTGAAAATTCAGAAATGGCCTGCATCTCACGCACTCCTCTGAACGCTCGGCCCATGGTGTTATCAACTGATAAAACAGTCCTTCCAGCATTCATTTGACCAGGAAGTTCTATAGAGGAGGTTAGGCACAAACAAATCCATCTGGACCGGGCTAATAAAGGGCTGATAGACCGCCAAAAATCGACGTATCCTTGACACTTGCAGGAGAAGGTGGTAAAAACTGGGCTGTCTGAAGAACTATCCACCAAGCAACTTTAAATCCAGCTGTCCAATCTAGAAAAAATTACCGGAATTTTCAGTTAAAAAATGCGTGAAATCTCTAAAAATCGGACACTGACCAGAATTCAAGTAATTTTTAACCAGAAAATTTTTCTCGGTATAAGTAAATCTAAGATTCTTTCAAATTGTACACAAGTCTTCGTAGGTCGTAGCAAGTGAAGAGTCTTTAAGAGTCTTAAAAAAATTTTCAAGCTTGGAAAGTTTTACAGTGTATGTAGGAATAAGTGATATGTCTGGAGAATCTCAAAAGAATCTTCAGCAAGTTTGGAGGAGTCATCAAAAAGTCTTAAACGGGTCTTGAAAAATCTTTTCGAACATTAAAAAAGTTTAAAAGATCGTTTCAAAGAGCATCTATTTATTTTACATTAGCGGGATAGAATTTTCATCAGTCATGAAACCATCTTGAAATGTCTCAGTAAAATCGCAATAATCTCCCAGTAAAATTTCGACCATATTTAGAGGCGCGCTCTTGTTTTACTGATTCTGATTGGAAATATTTAAAAATGTCTCCTCGGGCTAGGCGAATTTTCAACTTTATTCTGAAACCTCATTCTTCTTTGTGACAAGGAAGTTTTCGTGTCTAAATTCCAACCAGATTCTTTTTTAATGATAATGGTGTGGTAGGACGTATGGCGATGCACGCATGCCAAAGTGGCCGCTATGACACCGCACCCCTGGCCCCGGAAACTACCCTTTCAAGTATCGTATTAGGGCCGGGGGGACGCTTTGGGGCTGGGCCGGAGCCCCTGTTTCTCCGTGCCGCAACGGTGCGCGTGTCCTGCCAGGGCCACCATGGGGTTCCCTACTGACCGAGGTCCGCGCTCGCCTGGAATTCAAGTCCCCCACAGCCGGACGCGCTGTCTCTTCACTAGCCCTTGCCTACGGGCGAGCTCTCCACCAGTCTGTCTCCATCTTCTTCCGCAAGATGGCCGAAACGAAGGCCGACACCCGGTTCCATCTGCTTTGGCTCCTCAGCATCTCCGGGACCAGAGTATCCGGCGCAAGACGGCCGATCACGCCGTCGTCGTCCTCCTTCTCTTCTCCGGGATCGATCGGTACCGCCCCATGCCTCTCTTTCCTCCAGGCCTCGCACTTGAATAGGGTGTGCCATAGTGTATCCTCCGCTCTCTAACCAGGGGTTAACCAGAGTCTTAAAAAGTCTAACCGTGGTCTCCACAGATATTTGACGAGTCCTAAGATACTTAACTCAAAATAGTTTGTATAAGTCTTTGCTGAGTTTTGAAATTCCCCACAAATCTGCACAGTCTTTATGGAATTAGATATATTTGGTTAAATCTCTAAGAATCATGATAAACTGAAAAAGTGCTCACGAAGTTCTGAAGAATCTGTTAAAAGTCGCAGAGGAACTTGATAATTACCAAAACCGGGCACTAAAGAACCATCACTAACAGAGTTCTGAAAAGGTCTCTAGAGAATTTAGTTCATCAGAGTTTTAGAAAGTCTTTACTGAGCCTTAACAAAGTCTTATATAAAGTATCGAAATGGAGATCTCCTGTGTCGTTCATTTTGTGTATTTCATCGGATTTTTTATTTTTTTAAATTTTTTTTTTTTTCCAGCCCTGATAGGTGATATAAAATCGTAATTTCTTACTTGAAATAAGCAAATAGGCTCACTAGTGACCGAATCGAAAATCAAAATAAATATTCGACATAACGGACCCAGAAACCAGCTATTTCGATTCCTACGTTACCCAAATTTTGACAGTAAAATTAGTATCTGAAATAATAAAATCAAGCGGATTTGTGATCCGTTTCGTATAACGGAGCCAGAGCCGGAAAAATTGATTTTCACTTTCTTGATTTTTTGGATACAGGACTCATAGCAAATAGCAAATATTTTAAGACTACTCAGGGCTTCATAGCTAAAGGGGGGGGGAACAAAAAACACTTGAAATTCGAAGTAAGAAATTTTTATTTTGAAAAAATCGCGTTCAAAGTCTTAGTTTCATTGATTCAATAGAAAAAAATCGGTAAAGAAAACGGAAAAGTAATGTAATTGCATCAAAATATATCACGGATAAACGCACATGCAGATGAATAGTAAAAATTCTTTGGCAAATCGACGTAGTATTGTACCATGAAACTACCACTAAAAAATTTACAAAAAATAATTTTCAACATACAATAGCTTTTTTATTTTCAGTCTTCCAAAAATTGAAACATTATTTAAACTTTTTCAGTCTATTGTCTCCTTTAATACTTTCTAAATATATGGAAGAAGTCATTTTCAACCAAAAAGCAGTTCACTTAAAATTAACTTTCATTTCGTTTTTTCGCTCTTTTGTAAAATTTCCACTTTTGACTTCGGATACCTTTCCTTGAAATGGGTTACATTCGGACGAGATTGTACTTGCACAGAAACTATACATGGCTATTTAGAGATCCTCATGAACCCGGTTTCGTGAACAAAATGAAAAAGATAGGGGCTGGCCTTTTGTGATACAATATATTAAGTTATCTTTGAGCACTTACTTACTTCATCTAATATTTTACCGTATGATCCTAAATTAACAAAAATCAACTGTCGAGTTATAAATTTGAAAACTCAACTTCGAAATTCTAGGATTTTTTCGAATCTTATCTTGAATTTGTTGAAGAGATTAAAAAGAAAAAAAAAGGAATTAAAGAACACAAATCTAATTCCGACAATTTCGTGAACATTGATTTTTCTAAAATCACGTTATTACCCCCAGAACACCAGTACCAAAAAGGAGCCGGTCGCCATTAAGAAGTCTCGGAAGAAGATATAAAATTCCGAACATTTTCATGAATAAAATCTGTTTTTGAATTCAAAATTTATTGATTTTGGAAAATCCCTATAAACAAACCATGTTTAACTTCAAGTCATGAGCGGCACAGGTTAAAATTATTCAAAAAATAAATAAATAAATAAAAAAATAGAATTCTTTTTTTACGATGCGGAACAAGGTCAACGGGATAGTACACCCATTTTTTGAAAACGAGGCAAATAGCAGTTTTTTGTGAGTTAAATCTTATAAATGACTTGATTTGGCCAACTGCTGAAATCTTCTCGAATGCGAATAGCGAGCCCCTTAACATCCAGAATATTGTTCCCAATTTCTCAATTTCCTGTCAAAAATTGCCTTCCGGCTCTTATTATGGTTGAAAAATATTTAAGATTTATACCAAAAGATGAAATGTTGAAGACATTTGAAGCTCCAACGAGCCGTGGACTTCCAAAGGGAAGTGGGTTCCCTTAGTCAACTCTAAATCTTGTGCTCTCAAATGAAAATGTTTACTATGATATTTCGCAATTCGCATCAAAACTCGCATTTTGGCGTTCATGATGATTCGGGGGCTTAAAATGTTTTTTCTCCTTTAAAGGGGGCTCAAAAAATTAGGACGATGCAAGTGGCATCTTGAAAATTCAAGGCAACGCGCGCCTGCCATGCGTACATGTATTTCTAAATATGTACTTAAAACCATTTAATCTAAACCTCGACTCGACTCAATCATCCATTCATCTTTACTATGTAGTCTGAATGTTGGTTCCGATTGCTAACGTTCAAATCCTGAAACTTCATTTTTGATACATGAAAATTCCACCATTTTGTTCAATACGTAGAAAAAACAAATATTTAATAAGACACTCGAATGTTATAAGCGAAGTGAATGTCCGTGTTTCGATGTGTCGGCTTTTCATCTTCCCGGTTTGAGTTACTTGTGTACTTGGCGTACTCCTCACACTTTGCAAACCTACATACACAAAAATAAACCGCGTAAGTAATACGTGTAATTCAACCTTTATTCTGTAGTGTACTTCCATACGAACATTCGGTTACACTGTTACGCCATCTTTGTTGGAGAATATACCTAAACAACCTACATGGATGATTTCGAAGGTTAGTTCTCCGTCCCGCGTATGCTTTGCTTTTCACACAGTTCATAACACAATTACAAAAATGTGTGCCCCGAAATTATCGACGATTTTGCGAAGAGAACATGAAAAACGAAGTTGTGAAATTCTCCGATTAGAATTATGTTCGTGAAATGAGAAAGCATAAAAATGTGTTCGCTTGGTTTCGCATAGGTTAGGAACCACTGGTTTCGGTAATTTGGATCCAGATAATGTATAGCGCGTTTTCCTATTTGAAAGCCGAATGTAATACGTGGCAACGTGGCGCAATTATTAAAAGGT
Organism: Acanthococcus lagerstroemiae; assembly: GCA_031841125.1. NCBI lineage: Eukaryota > Metazoa > Arthropoda > Insecta > Hemiptera > Eriococcidae > Acanthococcus > Acanthococcus lagerstroemiae. Next base: position 11,576,786 of record CM063106.1, on the reverse strand, counting down.
TGTCGACGTCACTAGCATCGGTGCCGCCAGCAGCATTGCGGTAACGAAGTGCTGCTCTCTCGCTGCACCGCGCACCGTGTCCACGTCGTTGATTCGCTTTCCTTGTCAGTACCGTGTAGTCGGTCGAGCCCGTATTCATTCTGTCCTCTTTTACATTCTATCTTCGTCGGCGACGCGTATCGTCACTCGGCACACACAGCACGCTTATCAAGGATTTCTATTGTAGAATGTTTTTGCTGGCTGACTCGTTGCTGCTGTTGCCGTTGGTTTTATCTTCGTCTTAATACACTCGCACTCGAGCTCCGCGCTGCGACTCGGCGCTCGGGCCAGGCGGCCAGCCGTAATCTTTTCATCCGAAATTTCCCAATAACCGTACATCATTATGTCTTTTCCATTCCCGAGCCATTTATTATGAATGTGGAGACGCGCCGACATAAGTACGCCCCAAAATGCGCGCTGCCGGATTTTTAGTCTTCGTATATTTCGCCTCGCGTTCTCGCCTGGTCAAAATGGAGTTGTGAACGCAGTGGACGTTTGCCGTTCGGGTGGTCGATTCCGATTCCTGGAGTCCAGCGTTAGTACAAAATTATTATGGAAATGGAGTACTACTGATGTGAATAGCGGGACTGATGTAGTCAATGCCTGATGTATTTTTCTGTGGTGCAGTCTGATATGCTTGAAATTTACTAACGGAAGAATTTTTATTTCAATTTCTGTTATGTGATGTGGAATTAGAAAACCGACCTTACGTCAGAAAATTCAAATTTGGGTTTATGACATAAATTTGTGGAAACTGCTTTACTCTTTCGTATAAGAACATTACTACTTCATAAAAGTGATTCTAGATAGCGCTGGAGTCGGAATTTCTCAACACTGAACTCGAAAAGAGTGGAATAAGAAAACCAATCTAATGTTGAATGCATTTTTGCTCGAAATATTGTTTTTTGGCTAAGGTCAGTTTTCTTATTCCACCGGTTAAGGATAGAATCAACCACAGCTTTGCAAAACGAGATGATGATGATGATGACGGGAGACTATCACGGTGTTACAGCAGAGGAAACGACCAATGACAATTCGAAAGGTGTAAAATACAACATGATGTCTCCCACTCCAGCCCCCTCCAGACACACACAAGGCAGGAAGGTAGCGCGAAATCTTTAAACGCTTGTTTCCCAAACTTATGTTTTCTGACGTAAGGTCGGTTTTCTTATTCTACAACATTTACATGTATACTGCACCGAGGAAAATTGTGTGGTAAAAATTATTAGAATTTCGGTAAGTCTCTGACATGTAGCGATTTCACGCACTCTTTGAACTGAAATTTTTGGTAATTCTTGTCAAATTTTGTTAACAATTTAATCCGCAAGAGTCTGATGAAATTACAGTAATTGATACGAGATTCTAAAAGAAATTATTAGAATTTTCTGTTACCGAGTTTGTGAAACCGTTGAACGTCGGAGATTTACCAAAATTCTAGTAATTTTTAGCATAACATTCTTCTCAGTCCGTGCGGGGCCGGCAACCATAATTTTTTTGTGTGTAGGGGGAGTTATTCATCTCAAACATTTCGACTAAAATTCCGAGAACCTTACAAGATTTCCGACTTTTGTGCGTCCCGCAGTATAGACATAAGTGACGAACTCACAAAATTTCATGGGTCGTAAAAATGTCTGCGAAGTATAGGATGATAAGGACCTTCTTCCTATATACCTTGATATGAAAAAAACTGTACCACAAAACTGACTTGAATTTTAGTAAATCTCTGATGTTCAACGATCTCACACACTTTTCAACTGCAATTTTACAGCGATTTTAAACCGTAGGATCAAAAGTGTAATTTTCACAATATATGTATATGGCAGGGCAGGGAATAAGGCTTCACTTTGTCGATGTGGAGATATGAGTACTGGCATATACTAGATAAAATTTCTGACAAAAGGAGACCTTGTGGGGTTTTCTGTCTCCAAAATTCGCCGAGATATTTTGAAGTTTAGATTTCAAAAAACCTGATTTTGAGAAAAATGCAATTTGAAAAAAAAAGAAAGAAAAAAGGATCAAGAAATAAAAAATTACAAATTCTAAGTGTCACATATATCCCTGAAACAAATCTATAGCGAGCTCCGCGAGATCTCATACGGCCGGAAATCTTATAAAGACTTTTGTTGACGAAAAGAAACTAATACGAAATGAAAGAGTTTAATTTCCAGTGATAACAAAATTGAGTTATAGATGGAAGCAAAACAGTGAGAAGGTGGGTTCACGCTTTCGTCTGTAATGGACGAACGAAGGCAGACTGAGAAAAACGGATGTCATTCGAAAGAGGAAATGTCATTCTAACGAAATCGTCACGAATCCCAATTTCAACAGTTTTGACCTTGATTCACGAAAATCGCATAGATTTAAAAGTAAGACTGAAATTTATTCAGACGTATATTTGGAGTGTAGCATTGTATTTGCAGTGAGACCTGGACAATAGGAACACAGAAAAGAAAAATTATACAAACTTTTAAAATGTGGTGTAGAATTTTGAAAATTGAATGGACAGAAGAAATCAGGAATAAGAAAGTATTGAAGCAAATAGGAAGGAAAAGGGAAATTTGGAATATAATAGCGAAGAGAAGAGTTAAAATGATTAGTCATAGTATAAAACATTAAGGGATATTATTATTACTCCTAGAAGGGATCTGGTTGAGGGAAAGAACTGGATAGGAACTCAATGAATGAGCTATGAAGAGCAGATAATGGAGGATACAAAGTATAAATCCTTCTCAAAAATGAAAAGATTAGCATAGGAGAGAAAAAAGTGGAGAGACGCCGCCGAGAGACTAAGGACTATAACAACAACAACTGTGGAGACCGTCTTTCTTTATCTTTTTGAAGTCATGAGCAGGCCCGGCACTAGGCATGGGCAAAGCGGGCCCTTGCCCGGGGCGCCAAATTTGTAGGGGCGGCATTTCATCAATGATCATGGAATGGCCAATGGGCTTATCACGAATGTGTGATTGGTGCCTCGTTTCTTTTGCCAGGGGCGGCAAATGTTCTTCGATTGCTCGGAGTGACAAAATCTCTAGCCCCGGACCTGGTCATGAGAAATTAAAACAATGAATTTTACAAAAATAAGTGCCGAACGCATTTTTAACCTTCCTTAAACCCACTAAAATGTTGATTCCGTACCTTAAGAAAATACGCTCTAACCATCCAAAATTTGATAAAAATCTAAAGATCCAGAAGCAAAAGTCTATGTTAATATGGAATTAAGGGCAGATTGAGGATTCAGTATTCTGAAATTTCCGAAGGGACCTCGCACCATGCGAGGTCCTTCTGAGAACTTGGGGCCAAAATTTGAAATATTGTTATTGAGGCAGAAAAACTGATGAATTAGATAATTTGGAAGTAAAATAGAAATAGCAAATAGAAGAGGAAAAGAATACTTATTTGGTAGCCTTTTTGAGCTGCCTCAGCCTTCCTCTGTTCTAGAATCACCTAAATCGACATTAATTTCCTGATTTACCGTCATCGATTTCAAAACGGAAGTAATATTATTAAAATGGCGGGACCAAAAATTATAAATAATTCCACAACTTGCGCTAATTAACTTTAACACGCATGAATGATTATGCGGAGAAAATACGGCTCGATATACATCCACTTCCATAGGCGGAGATAGACCATAACTTTTGGGGGGACTTGAGCCCCAGTCGCCAAACCCCAATAATAAAAATAATAAAACAAAATAAAATTTTTAATTTTCGACCCTTCAAAAATTTTTTCACCACAAAGTCAATTTCGATTAACTCTTTTTCAATATGAAGAATCGATAATTCTGAAAACCTCTCGTGAGTCATTGATGTTCTCAACCACGTTTTGATTCGTCGCATAGCTAAAAAACAGCAAAAAAATTGATAGGTAGGTAAGTTAAGTATAATTTTTAAAAAGAAGCTTTCTTATAAATTTTAACTTGAAATATGTACCTGAAAAAGACCATTCCGCAGTAGCGCTCGAAACTGATATTGTTGCAGATATTTTGGCAAGAATATACGCGTTTGGTGCGATTTTTTCATTTTCAAAAATAAATTTAACTGGATTAACTCTTTCGTTAAGAGCAAGGTTTGAGTATACATTCTTTAAAATCTTCAATTCTGATTGCAATGGATCTTCATTGATTGCGATGTTAGCTGAAGATTTGTAATAGTTTATGAAAGGAAGAGCATCATTATAATTTATATCCGAGAAAGAATCGATCGCCCTCGCTATTACTAAACTTTCATTCGAAAAAACGTGATTTGAACTGCCCGATGACGTTATCATAAATTTGGTGGTATACTTTAATTCTGCATGATTTTTTATCGTCAATGATATCATCTTTCTGTCCAAGCGCAGAAGTTACCACAAAATCGTCCAATTTACTTGAGATTTTCGAGGGTCTTTTTCGTTTAGGAGCAGTACTAGAGGAATCAGTGACTTCTGATGCCGAAGGAACTATTACTTGAATTCCAGCTATTTCACAGAGATTTCCAATTTCGTTCCAAATTTCATTGAAATGTGTTTCATTATTTCGATCTTCTTTCAGAACATGTAAAGTACTTCTTATGTGTCGTTTATCGGGAAAAGAAAAATGTGAATAATCTGTTCCAACAACTGGTAACTCGGCACGGTTTTCGATCTATAATAATTTTTCGTAATAAGAGAACGTTTTAGTAGTCTGAGCAAAGTAGAAAATCTGTCAAACATTGATATAGTTCATAGCTTGAAAATTGAGTAATTACGGATTTTTTTGAGTGAAACGTTTGTAATTGATAATTGGACATACAAGAAATAATTTGGGGGGACTAATTCAAAATTTGGGGGGCTGAAGCCCCCATGCCCCTCCGTATCTCCGCCTATGTGACTACTTCCCCGCCCCACTTCTTCATTCTAACTTTCAAAATGATGGGCAGAATGAAATAATTTCATGTTGTCAGTATAGTGTATGCTATGCAAGTTTGTTCATAAAATCTTTAGAAAAGTAAAAGAAAAAAGGAAAACGAAGACTATACGAGACTTATATTCTTGTCCATACATATTTTGTGTACACACACACGTACCTTATAACCAGTTGGTAAGCCATCAACGAAACTAAACAGCATCCGACATCATTAGTGAAAATCCATTTTCCTCTAGCCTATTCAAACCAATGAGAGCATGCGAAATAGCACCCCCTCTTTATAAAACTGAAAAACTCGCGTGTTTGCTATGGGGGAACTTTTATACACACAAGTATAGTGCTAACTTTCAGCTGCGTTTGGGGAGTATTTCGGTACCCTACTCGTCACAAGAAGCAACAGTGGTGAATTAGCATTCCAGAAAGAATTTTTTTTTCTAAGAAATGAATATCCAGGAAACTCTATCACATTTTTACGCAAGCAATGCCGATACCGTTTTAATGTGAGACCTATACATGCTTCTCTTTTCATCTAATTTCCACAAAGAGAGAAACCCGTCACCAAAAAATGTTATAAAGAGAGTACATTGTCCCCTTGTTTCTCTAGTTCAACCACGTATAGTTTTTTTTAGAAAATGAAGAAATGTTAATATTATGAGACTGTTAAACAAAAACTTTTAAAAACGAGGTAACACAGGAGAATTAGTTAGAGATGAACAAAAATCCCAGCAAAGATTTTTTCTTTACGACTCTATTTGGATTAGTCCCTTAATGCCTTAATGATCATATCAAAAGTATAAGGTCGTAGTGGTGACGCCATATCCGTGTTAAACGTCCCCAAATTCATTTTTTTCCCCCTTAAAATCTCGAGAAAAAACGACTGTAGGAGAAAACTTTTGGAACAAAACTTATTCCTCTATAAATTCTACACAGAAGAGATATCCTATAATTTTTTCGTAACTGCTCTCGAAATACCCAAATTAGGGGGTTAAAAGACCAAGTTCTACAAATATATTCTTCACGAAGGGTATATTGGTTTTGATTCAACTTAGAATCATAACATCATTGATATTCTTCCAAGAACTGTGTCTGCCATCGTAACATTCTCACACACGCGTTTATGGCAATTCTGTTGTGAGAAGTTCATCAAACATCTGGCCCGTAATTAAGGGGCCCTCTTCGACCAAATCTGAGTCCATCCTTCCAACGATTTTTTCAGTTGTATTTTTGCCCTTCAAAAGAAAGTATTGAAAAACCTGAGGAACAAATGGGGAGAAAATAAAAAATTGGATAAAATAGTATACGAATAGGTACTTTCTGTTTCTTGATCTTGAAGCCGAGTTCCAACGAAGTGAAATAGAGTTAAAGTTTAATTTTTACAGACACACACGTACGTATGCTTGAGTCAATGGCACACTTTTAGAAAAGGTAGGATTTTTGAGTACACAGCTGTAATAAAAATTTTTAATATCTAAAAACTTCGGCAAAAAAGTTCCTATCAAACAAATTTCACTACCCCCCCCCTCTCTCTCTCTTTCTCGCTCTGTTGGAAAAAATTCATAAGTTGGGTGTCCTTGGCGATCCCCCAGTGAGCCCCCTCTTCTAAAGAATCCTGGTTGGCTACTGGCCAGTCAAATAGCGAGGAAACGTGAGCAGAAACTTATTTAGGTAGGCGTAAATACGACAGTAAATATTACGTTGGAAACTGAAAATTTGCAGTTCCTATAGAAAATCCAGTAAATGTCACTATGTAAAAGGCCATTTCATGGAAATTTCATAGAGCTAAATTGAAAATGGATGTTTCATTTAATTCGTTTGAGTAAATCTATGATATTTATCCCAAAATTCCATTTCTCGAGTTACAAATGCACTATATTTTTCAAAAAAAGCAGACGAAAATTGATGGTATTCCAGAACTATACATCCTATCAGCACAGTTCAAATCAACTTCTGAGTAAATATGTACGGTAACCTATACCTAGCGTCAAGGGGAAGGGGAAGGGACAGGAGAGCCCACCCGAGTGACACGATCGAGTAAAAATACGATACAAAATTCTGCAAACCCAGCATTCGATTTGAAAATCAAATCAAATTGATGTAAAAAATTGAGTAAATTTCGAGATGGGAATCGATATTAAAATATATATTTATAAATATTATCAAGTGAAATATCGATTCGACATTTTCATCAATAATGAAATCAGTCTCCAATTTGCCATCGAAAATAAAGTCGATTATTCCCTCGATAATCAATTAGCATCCATTTTTGATTCGAAAAACGATGTTTGTCCTTCAATTTCTTCTGGACACGTTGCTCAGCGATTACTTATCACCTTAATTCGTGAAATATTCGTTTTATAATTGTGCAAAAACTTTTCGTCATTTTCACATCTGTTTAGTTGAAAAATTAGTAACCCAGAGTTGGAAAAGTTTGGAAAGTTTGAAGTTTTTTCAGCTGTTTTACAACAAACTCAAATTGTCGGAAAAACCTTGAACATTTTTTCATTTGCTCCACTCTCAAAGCGGCCTATTTGAGTAAATTTTGGCTTCTCTCCCTCCATCAATTTCCCTTCAATACGCCTCCAGTCGATATAAAAGTTTCGAATATAAGATCAATAGTTGCGTGATCATTTCAAGCAGTGATTCCTTTTTCGATATTGATAATCGAGTCGATTTTAGAATAGAAATTCGATATCGAAAATTACATCACTGATCGAATCAAAATAAATAAGCGGTGATTGCTGCTCTGTTAACTACGACATTTTAATACCGGCGCATATTACCACATTAATTTATGTACCACTATGTAATCCTTAAGGCTAGGATTTTTATGTAAATGCATATTTGTTCTCGTAATACTAGATAGCGCATATCCATATTAGGTATCTTTGCGAATCATGAAATTCTGAATTCGTATGCAAAAGTTTATAGCGCATATTTTTGCATATTTAGGCCATAAATGCCTAAAATGCATATTTTTGCTGAAAAATAGCCGAATACCGCATATTTGAGGTTGTTAGCGCATATTTTCCCAAAAACTGGCCAAAAATCACTTCTATTGACAAAATTTTTACGATTTTCTGAAGAAAAAAAACAAAAAACAAGTAACAGGATGTTTGTTCTTTGCTGTAAGCTGCTGGAAGAAGGTCGGCTGAAGACTAGAAAATTAGAGACAAGAAAAAAAACCTATCGGTAGTCACGTTTAAGGTCTTTTTTTTCCTACATAAAAGCTTATTCAAGGCTTTAAACTGCGAAGCTACAAACTACAATTGCGATTATTTGGAAATGAAAAAATTCTTTGTGTTTTTGATGATTTAATGAAATAAACGTTAAAACGAATGGCTCTTATTGTACTGCTTCGAAAACCCTACATTTCGATACCCATGAGGGTGCGGTTGTATAGCGGATATTTTTGCATATTTTGACATTTTTTAGCGTTATATTTATTGCGCATATTTTCGGTTTTTTAGCGCATAAAAATCCTAGCCCTACGGTAATCCTAATAAAAGTTCAACGTAATTACTCAAAATTACAACTTTGATGCGTAATTCGACGAAAATTTCGGTATCGATTGTGTTGTGAGGACGGCCCCCAATGACAGGGACGTACCGAAGAGTTTTTTCTGAAGAGGGGGCAAAAATTTTGAAAGTTCCAACTGACATTCCCAAGTATCAATGCAAAAAAGGAAAAAAAACCTTCTGACTTGTTAGATTTTTCCAACTGACTCAACTCAAAATTCCCAAGTATCAAAGCAAAGGAAGAAAAACCTTTTGACTTGTTGGATTTTCCCAACTCCGTCTCACTGAAAAAGTAAATTTTCCCAACTGCTGAGTGAAAATTTTCTACCGGGGGGAGGGGGTAAGTAGCCCTCTAACTCCCCTATCAGTACGTCCCTGCTCAATGATTCTTCTTTTTCCAAAATTGATTCTGTCTTCCGAGTACTTACCATCATGAATGATCAGTGACCACACTCGCAAAAGCTGTTTATACACATATACTGGCTCTCCCATCCACAGGTACAGACCCATCAAAAATAAAAAAATATATATAGGTGCGAGAGTCGAACATTTTTTTGCTCTCTCGGCTCACAATGTCGGACTGTTTTCCTCCACACTACCCCTATGTACGTATAGCTACGTACGGTAATGAACTAATGATGCTCCAAAGCGTACCAGTTTTCCTCTCGATCATCAACTAATCTGTGAGTTATTAGCTTTTCTTGGTGGTAAAACTGAACTAGTTTACCTGTAATTTCAATTTCATAGACAGGACAAGCTAATAACTCACAGATTTTCTGATAATCAAGAGGAAAACTAGTGCGATTTGAGTATCACTGCCCTAACTCGAAGGTTCGTTCATTATCCTTTCAATAGGCTAAATAACAACCTCGAGATCTCTGTTTTCTGTTGACTAAAAAACGATACGATTTGTCTGCCCACTCCAAGAAACGCACCAAAGTAGGTGTACTCAAATAACGTTCCTTTCTTCCTCCGTTGTGTAAAAGTGACAGAAATTAATAGTAGTAAAGTGAATAGAAGTCACCATCAAAGAACGTAATAATTAGTTAGACATGACATGCTGTTGCAATGGGAAGACTAGCAGATTGATAAAAATTACATGCTTGTGTTAAAAGACAAAACATGTTTCGTATAACTTTTTTCTTTCTTACTATACAAGTATACACAAGCTAACAAAACTTATTTGTTGTTATTAGTGTTCTTACCATTGTAGTACAAATTCCGGCACGACTCAAATTATACATAAACACATCCCTATACATTACGAGTAGATTAACCTGAAGTGGATACCTTGGTGATTCTCACGTTTGAAGGCCTTTCGTGACGTCACGACCGTGGGCTCAAGTCATACGAATTACTCATCTGTTGACGAGATCGACATGTCAAGAGCTCTAAAATGAAGAAATTCTCTAAAAATAATGGTGTCGACCGTTTTTTTTTCTTTCTTTCTTTGATGATGGAGGACAGAGAGCACAAAAATTTGAAAGCTTTCCGTATCAGTTTCATTAGCTGTAGAACCAACTAAACGAAATTTGTACAGCGCTCTTAAGTACGAAGAATGAAATTGGATGTATCAACTCTCTAGTTCTCAGAACCATTAAATTTATTTTTCATATTAATTATTTGACCCTGAGCTGGAAATCGCGATATCTGGGAGAACAGAAATGTATCATATAAATTTAGGTTGACCAGGAAAAATGTAAACAAAAAAGGCTCCGTGTTAGAAATGTTACAAATTTGAGAATTGACAAGCAAAAACAAATAAATTAAAAAAATGATATTTGAGAGGAGAATGATTAATAGGTGAGGACGGGATATAACTGGTTCTGTGCACCACTACCCAATGTCTCACAGAGAGGATTCAATGTACCCCTATACCACCCCGTTCCGATATGATTACTGACGAACACCGTTATTACGTATTGCTGAATATTGATCTGAATATTGATTCATTCCTGTGCCCTAACTGTCCATCAACATGGCTTGTCCCTGTTTTATGGGCCGTTTTTCTTAACGTAACCATTTCTATGAGCTTCATGTACAAAATGGAGGCAGGGTATAGAGGAAATTTATTGAGACGATACACTGACAGCACTGAATTCACTGCTAAACTTGGATTAGTTATTTAGCTCTACAAAGTCATAAAAATTGGCACTCCAAATTCTGTTCTTCAACGTGGACAACTGGAAAGCACTAAGTCAAATAGATATTTGTTGCATTCAGCACTCACGTCCATTACTTGTTACTAGTTAATGGGTAACGCAGAATAGTTAAATTTTTATTTTCGAATTATTTATTTAAAGAAAATTTTGAATCGAATAACAACTTCTTAAAATACGAGTATTTCGTTTGGAAACGTATTTCTGTTGAAAAAGCCTCTGATTCGGAAAATTATCGGAGCTTACATTTTTGACTAGTGCCAGTTTGAGTCCCCAAAATCAATATTTCAAGCCTAATCATTACTTACAATTTTAATTTCGATTTTCGCTGTGAACGTCACGTTTCACAGCACGATTGGAGAGTAATTCGCTTTCAAATGAGATCATCCCCGCCATCTCCGAAGGTTGTCGAGATATCTGCGTATGAAGAATCGGAAATCACCAGCTAATGAAGATAATTTTGACGTTTTTGAATACATAATGTTTACCAATTTGACAGTGATAGCAATAATGGCGATCCTCGGATAACAGACCTGGAAAATCTAATAGGCCACGCTTAGTGGAAAAATTGAACTTCGTATACCAGTTCGTCAATATAAAATATCAGAGGTGTCAGAACGAAGAGAGGTACAGGGGGAAGGGGCCCAAGGTATCATTTTTCCACTTGTCCATCCTTTTTCTTCCACACGCAATTTCAGTGACAATGAATAGCTTTTCTCCACTGAGTGCATGTTCATGAGGGTAATATTGGTGGTTCATTGATTGTTTTCACTTCAGTTGCATTGCATTTTTTATTCTGCGTGAAATAGACATGACGAAAACGGTATGTAATCATTTTTTAGAAAACAAGAAAAGGAGCTCCGTTTTCCTGAAACAGTTACTATTTTCCGAAATTAGGAACATGAAGCTTTCCGAGTATAACAACTATGTGTATGCAGATACCTATTAAAGAATGTAACTTCATTGCTTTGAGCATTAACTAACAAATTAGTAAGGAAAAACAATTCTCAACTGAAGTTCTCATGTGTGCCAGTTCGCAAAATTCTGGCAATTTTATCGCAAATCATCAACGAAATTCAAGTTATTTTCGTTTGAACTGAGAATAATCTTTGTACGGTTTCGAGCGTGTCCTAAATTTCTATTGACCAGCACAGAAGCGCATCGAGGTTGGAGGGGAGTTCACCTCTACCTTCATAAACGCAAATAATTCTTCAGCAGAGGAGGAGGGACCAAGCTGAATGTAATTTTCTACTTTTCTGAGAGGATTTCCGCACATTTGAGAAGGCTAAGTCCTCCCAAGCTCCTTTTTTCGAAGTCGAGGAATTTCTTCTTTTAGAACACTTGTATGTGCATGACGAAAGGATAATGTATTACTTGTGTAAGCTAGGTTTCGGTTACTTATGATCTTTTACGTTAAATTTTAGTTCGATTTTTTTCGTCGGTCTTAGTTGTTCCATGTACTCGTGTTTTTCAATTTGTTTTTGTCAAGCCCGGTCGGGATCTACTGAAACGACTTTTTTCTCCTGGAGGAAAGGGAAGAAATCATGATATGGCACTTGAAAATGTCAACTTTGCCAACTGAGAATTCAGTGCGTTTATTGCTGAATAAATTTGGTTTTTGTGGATCAATTTTGGTCATATTTGGTAGGTGCTTATCTTTGAAGAATAACACTGAGGAACAAATTTTGACTTTTTTTTTTTTTTTTTTTGGTGCCCCGAATAGCGAACCAGCTTCTGTTGAGCTTTTTTCACGCTGATTTCGAAACCATTGGTAGATTTTCCTCTGGGTCTCCAGTTTTTTCGCAAACAGTATTTGAAGTGGCCAATAAAGCTATTTTCGGTACTTTTAACGTTCATTTGTAAGCTATTTACTGCTAACAAATTTTAAGACATGTTTCTGAACTGATTTCTTGCGTATATTATTAATCTGACCTGAAAGTTTACGTAAAATTCTCTTTTGCTCGCTAAAATGGCTGTTCAATTTTACATTTTATCAGCAGGCCCTGTAACAGAATTCTTCTTTGGGGTGCATTTCATCCACTCGTCAATAGTTTCTTAAGGAGCTGACGTTGCCACTCGCTGGAGGAGGGACCAATGCGATGGAGAAGTCTCCAGCCGTCGACCCTAAACCCGCTCTCGATCAGATCTGTCATCGATCTCTCAAAGATCATCAGGTTCAGAGGAGATATCGCGTTGATCACGGCCGCCTCTTCTGTGCTGGCACTACAGTACAGCCAGCTGCACAGGATGTCACGTCTTCTCTTTATCTTGTTCAACACTGCTCAATGACGCTGCTCGTGCACTCGGTGGTGGTACAACGAGCTGCAGTAGTGATACCTGCTCAAGATGCAGCTAGCGACCATCACCCTTCGGACCTCATTATTGTACACCCGAATGTGCGTTGACACAGCTGCGTCTGCACAGACAGTACCTTTTCGCACTGCTCGCGAATGCACCTCAGGTGAGGTAGCCAGTTCCCCTCGGCGTCCAACATAACGTCAAGGTACTTCATGTCCCTCCTCAATGGGAATCATCGCGCATTTAGATTCACAGGAGCACTTTCTGTCTTTGCTGCGTTCAACTCCAGCCCGGTCTCGGCCAGCAGCGCCTCAGCTGCAGCAATGGCTTTTACCATTTTCTTGCTGACCGCCAGACCGGAGTCGTCGCCAGTCACCAGGAGGGTGTCGTCGGTGTAGCATACCGCCTCCCCCGGTAGTCGGGGGATTACCTTTTTATACAGGAGGTTCCACACGGACCCTTGCAGACAGCCCTGGTCGGGATGTCGGGCGATTCCTTGGTGCCGAACCTTCCTAGCGGCGAAATAACACCGCACGCTACAGTACAGACACCTGGGCGCACTGGACGCAGCTCCTGCTTTCAGGATCCTCGGCCTGGGTGCGTGATCAAATGCTCCCTAATACCCAGGGACACGGTGACCGTAAGGTTGTTTTGCGCCCGTAATCTTAGGATGAGTCTTGTCGCAGTTCGGACAGCATGCTCGGTAATTTGATGCTTCCAAAATCCGAACAGCCGCGAGTGGATGGTGTCTTCTTCGTCGGTGTAGGGGTACACCTCGCATTGAGGACCTTCTCAAGAAGCTTGCCGCTTGTGTTCAGCAGGGTAATGAGACTGTACCCCTCTGGGGTGCTGCCGTCCTTTCCAGGCTTAGCTATGAAAACTACTTCACCGTCCTGCCATGCCTTTGGGAAACACTCGCAGGCAAGACATGCGGCGAGCAGCCTCGGCAACACTCGCGGGTGCTCCTTGCGGAGCACCTTCAGTATCTTGTTGATTCCACCAGGGCCAGGCGCCTTGACCCACAGGCGCCTCACCTCAGGTATATGGTTTTAAAATAAGTCGAGTACCTAGTTCTTGTTCACAGTATAATGTAGCCTGCATGTCTACATAATGACTGTGCAAGGATTTTCTTTACGAGCGTTAAGTAAATGGTGAGTAAAGACCTGAGTACAGCGTGTCAGCAGAAGTAAGCTATACTTTGAAATTAGACGACCACGCTGAAAAATCATGTTCCATAATGGGATACGTGTATTTTATTGGTTGAAATAAATAATTTATCAGCTCTTCCATTAGGAAACAAGAAGAAAAAAAAAAAAAAGAAAACGCACGCACATAAGCCGATAAAGTAAACTTACCAATGCAGCGGAGCATTAACAGAGGAAAGAAGAGACAGGATAGAATGAGATACAAATATAACAGAAAGGGAAATGAAATGGGGAGATGGAGAAAGAGAGCGCTAGTCAATGCGTGTGGGAAAGAGCGAGAGGTGGCACGAATATTAAGGGTGGTTTTAGTCTCGCAGGCCCATAATTTAAGTTCCAGCGCGAAAAAGGGATCAATACGCTAAATTGCCTTAGTTCCGGAGGGTTCGTTGTTTACCCTCATAGAAAATTCACCCCGTCCACTTCGCCTAATCCGCGTTATTCTTTTTCAAGTTTCGAAATATACACGTTGAGGGACCGACGTAATTCCCTTTTATTTATCTTTTTCTTAAAACCATGCGCGCATTTGCGGAATTACGTTTCTGTATTTATGATACGAGGACGAGGTGAGGTTTTTATACGAGCATTTCACCTTCCCTCGTGCTCCGAATTTCGATACTCTGAATTTCGATAGGTCCCTTTCAACTTGCCCTAATCGTCCAGCCATGTGTTTCAAACTTTGAAAAATCCTTCGATCAAGATGCATTGTTCGAATGAAGTACGAAGACGTGCTTCACGCTTTAGACAAACTTTTCGATTTTCCAATTTCCAAATACTCGATGATAGTGGGGCGTATGGTGATGCACGCATGCCAAATTGGCCCCGAGACACCGCACTCCCTATCCTGGAAATACCCCGATTGGGCCTGCGTCACTCTACTTAGAGGCCTATTTTCTTACCGTAATGTTAACCAACGTCCAACGTGATCTCAGCATAGATTGTTACTTCAAAAAAATGGAATCGACTTCTTCTCGCACTCAGCCCTCCACTTGTGTAGCCACTTGAAACTTGAGCGAAAATTTTTCGTATTTTTCAAAAATAATTTAAAAAGAAAGAATGTGGCCTGCGTGAAAGTTTTTTCTCATGAACGTTTATTAAGCTCAAACTTACGAGTTACTCTCATTTGTAACGACAGAAAATATCGAGAAAGCATTCGTTATACCTTTGAATTCTTACACGAGCCCTTAAAACTTTTGAAATTCAGTGGAATGGAAAATAGCCTTCTTTTTTATTCCTCGCTTTTGATATCTTTTCAGAATGTTGGAACTTTTAACGAGGAAAAAGGGGAGAAAGTTTTTATAATACTTTTTCGTATAATTCACCCTCGCAGCGATGGAAACTCTGTGCAAAAGAAACTAGAAGATGATTCGAAAAGGAAAAATAGTATCGATTATTTACGCTACCTTTTGTGCTCAAAATGTCTTTAGATTTCTCCCCTCGCTCGCAGAAGGAAGAAATAAAAAGACCCATTCCTTTTTGTTGCTTTTAACGTTCGCCACCCTTTTCATGTTTGCCCGAAGGAAATCTATTTTTACGTGTCAAGTCGCCAGTTACACGGAACCAGTACGTACTAATTCGTATTTTCTAATAAATTCTATCCTATGTACAAATGTGCATACACAATGGCGACTATTTCTCCTCTCAGAGAGAAAAATTTTAATCAAAAATATTGCAAAAAAATTGATTAGCGAGATAATTTACTAAATAAGAAGAATTCAACAGGTAGCATTTCAGTAATTAGCGTTGAAACGTCTTATCAAATCTTGAAGTGATTGAATAAAGTCAGACGGAGTTACGAAGAACAGTCAGAAAGCAAAGGCAGTGGCTTGGACTTCTCCAAGGTTAACAACCAATTTTTTCTTCCTCCCCCTTTTTTGTAAAGTGAGATACTAATTCTACAAAGTATTAGTCTTCCTATCCTTCTACCAAAAATCTATGTACTATTGGTTTTTAGATTGACACGATCATAAATTGGGTTTGACGTTGAGTTAGCGTTCCCTCCCCCTAGCCGAAGATTACCAGGATGATGTCGATGAGGAGAGAGATGATTAATGAATAATTGAATACTTATTGTTCACCAGATATTCTGTGTATATTATACAGGACTGTAGTGAAGCAACAGGACGAATCAAACTTTTTACAATTACTGAAGCCAAAACAGCAAACATTTTCCAACTGTTGAGTAAAAAAAATCCTCCAAATGAGTGAACTTTTAAACTGAGCACCTGAAATGTATTTGCCAATTTGCCAACTCTAAAATATGATTGAGGCGAGCCTCTCTCATTCCCCCCTCCGATTTCTTCTTTTCTAATTTGCTCTCAACCCGAGCCCTGGAATCCGCCCTTTCGAGCATTACTTCAGAGACGTCAGGAAGACTGTTAAGACTGTCTTAGCCGTCTTCCCTTCAGGCCGATAAATCGGCCTGGATCAAAATCTGGCGAGTTGCTTTGTGAGCCCGAACCCGGACCTCCGGATTCCGCGACCAACGCGCTGTCCACTCGGCCAACCAGACCCCACTGGTCTTGATTTCATGTAAGTATATTTTTCCATAGCGGATGGGTTTACATCACGAAGAAGGTAAGGATTGGCTCACCATCCCAAATCAGAAGAGGCATCAAAATACGAGTACGTTCCCTTGCACGACCATAGTAGTCCAAAAAATAATACTTGGACGGGGAAAAAAAAATGTACGAAATCAGTTTATGGTTCTGCTAAATACTACGTGAAGCCAGAATTGGTTTCTTCTGGAGAATCTTCCAAAAACTTCATCTAGCGTAACAAATTCTTAAATAATTTTGAATAAACCTGGAAAAGACTTGAAGTAATGTAGAGTTTTAAACGAGTTAGAAGAGTCTCATGAAGTTCTATACAGGCCTCGAAGAACATTAAAGAGGCTTGAAGAAGAAGCTGGAAGTATTTCAATAATGAACGAATTGAAGACCTGTTTTGCAAACTGTGGTAAGTCTATAGGAGTAAACTTCGAGAAAACAACAAAACCCTGTACTTTTGGTCTAGCATTGAGCATTGAAACCACCTGGAGACTCAAACTCGCTTCGGAACAATGTCACATTGTTGGTTGCCACTCTCTACACAAGGTGGCGCCCTCATTTCATTTCTCATGATTTTGGACTTACCATAGTTTGCAAATAAGATCTTCAGTTTGAAGGTCCTACAATGCTTTAACAACCATAAAAAAGTCGCAAAGAGTTTTTCAAAGTTTTGAAAGAAGCTGGAAATGTCTTACAGATATTTTTATAAAAGTCTGAAAGAGTCTTACTGAGTTTCTGACTTGAAAAATCTTAAACAAATTTTAAAAAACCGTAAATGGTGAAGTAGAAGAATCTAACAATGCTTGAAACAAGACTGACGGAGTCTTGAAGAGGTTTTTGCAGTATCGGAAAATGATAAAAATACCTCAGAGAGTTTTAAAGAGTCTGCGAGAAACTTACATTATTTTATTCAAATTCGAAAACGCATTATCACGTTTTCATGAACTTTGAAACAGTCTTAAACAAGTTTGAATGAGGCTACAAGTGTTTAAAAAGTTTAAAGGAGTCTGAGAGGGGCTCAACGTTTTAAGCAATTTTTAAAAGACCTTACTCAGTGTGAAAATGTCTTGAACTAGTTCGAACAAAGGTCAAAGAGTCTGAAAGAGCTTGATCGAGTTCAGAAAGTAGGAAAGCCTTACAGCGCTTTTAAATAAGCTTAAAAGAGTCTTGAGTTCTTAGCATTGTGGGAAAAAGATAAAAGTACTTCAGAGAATTTTAGAGTCTGTGGAAAGCTCTCAGTATTTTATTCAAGTTTGAAAACGCCTTACCACATTTTCATGAGCCCTGAAACAGTCTTAAACAAATTTGTATGAGGGTACAAGTGTTTTGAAAGATTGAAACAAGTCTGAGAAAGACTCAAAATGTTTTAAGCAATTTTTAAAGCATTTTATTGGGTTCTAAATTCAGTCTGGAAAAGTCTTGAACTAGTCTGAATAAAGCTTAAATAGTCTGAGAGAACTTAATCGAGTCCAGAAGACAGAAAAACCTTACAGCGCTTTAAATCAGCTTGAAAAGGTCTTGAAGAATTATAGTTACAGTATGGAAATAAATCGGCAGAGCCTTAAAAAGTTTTCAAGCGTCTAGAAGAAGCGTGCAGCATTTTAATCAAATTTGACAGCGCTTTATTAAGTCTAATCAACTCTGAAAGTATCTTAAACGAGTTTGGGTGAAGCTACAAATGTCGAAAAGCTATGTAAACCTCAGAAAGTCCAACATATTTTAATCAAGTTTGAAAGGATCTTACGGTGTTCTAATCAAGTCTAAAAAAGTCCTGAACAAGTTTGATTAAAACTACAAATGGCTAAAACATTTTAACCGAACTAGAAGAATCTTTGTAGCCTTTAAAAAAATAAGAATAAGTCTCGAAGAGTTTACGTTATTTTAGAAGAAACTAGAAGTGCCTTAGAGAGTTTTGAATAAATTTACAAAAGTTGTTCAACACCTTAATCGTTAGAGAAGTCTTTCGCTTGAATGCGGCTAGAAGTGACTGACGGAGTTTGAGATATGTTTAGATGTCTCACGCTCATTTTGAAAGGAGCTAAACGTACTTATCTTGAATGTTTTATGCAAGTCCGTGAGTCCTTCAGCGCATAAATCAAATTTAAAAGAAGCTAGAAGTATCTAAAAAAGTTTCAAACGAGCTTAGATGTGTCTTGCAATGAGTTTGAATCAAGTTTGAAAGGAAAGAATGTTAGTTCCGCGCAGTCTTGGAAAATGGTGGAATTGTCCTAAATAATTTTAAAAGAGTCTGCAAGAATCTTATAACGTTATAATTACGTTCGAAAACAAGTCTAATATAGTCTGAAAGAGTCTTGAGTAAGTTTTGAAGAGATGGAAAAGCCTTGAAGAACCTTGACGAAGTCCGACAGAATCTTACACAAGTCTGGAAGATGCTGGAAGTGTGTTGAAGAGTCTCCCAAAGTTGTCAGGTTTCGAAAGTCTTAAGAAGGCTGGAATAGTCTCGAAAGGGCAAAAACGAACGTACGAACACTATAAGAGAGTATTGCTTCACTACGCCAGACCAAGAATGGCTTCGCCGGAAAATGTGTTTCCTTCGCCTAGCTATGATCTTCAAAAAAGAAAATTTACTTCCAAAAACTGAAAAATTGTAAGGCACTGCTAAATTTTTGAGGATTTCACTGTATTTATAATCTCTAGGTTGTAGCACGTGGATACTTTTGCTAGAGCTGCTGTATGAAAGTTGCCACCACTGTCAGCAAGTTTTATAGAAGCGTTTTCAAAAGTCTTAACTAAGTTTGGGATTGTATTAAAGTCTTAAATGAGCATTAGAAAGACGTAGCTAGTCTTGAGGAGTATAAAACCAATATGGAAAACGTTGCAGAATTTTTTTAATAACTCCACACGGGTCTTTGATTCTTATGTCAGTTTTAAAGAGTTAGGCCCGTAACTTCGCTGAGGAAGGTAATTGAGGGTTCTGTTCATTTGTACCTCCTAAAAGATTTTGTTTTCTACATTCGGACGCAGAAATCAAAGTGAACCTTCTTCTTATTCTTTCTTGTTTACTGAAATTTGCAGGTAAAAATCGTTATCTTGTACCAAGCTGCCTCTCTGTTTGGACTCCAAGTGAAAGTGCTTGCACTCCGAGGCTATATGCATAATAGACGTCGGGAAGTCTTTAACAAGTCTTGATTGAATCTTCGAAGAGTTCTAATCTAAGTTGGGAGAGTCACACCTATCGAATCAACAGCGAGTTTAAAAAGCCTTAGCGATTTGTTGGAAGAGCTTTACTGAGTCTTGAGAAAGCCTGGAAGAGTCTTAACCAACATAGAAGATCTAGTTAGTCATGAGTAGGGCAACTCAGGATATGCTCTCATACGAGGTAAAATATTGAATATTTTATTGCGATATTTGAAGTGAAATAATACCCAAAATATTTGAGTATCCTTAAAATATTCAAAAATATTCGAATTGAATTGAATATGGGAATATGCACTATTTCACTCTTCTTGACAAGCGCTACTCGAAATCATGATAGTTCGGGAAATCATTCAGCTATTCTGGAATCGCAGTCAGTTGAGATTTTTTTTCTACCTCACGAAGACTCATCTGTGCCTGTTTTTACGACTCAAATCATCAAAATAAACCTGAAAGGATTTTTCAGTTGCTCCGCTCGCCGAATTTAACAACCTTCAATTGGGAACTCAGTCTGCCCTCCTCTCCCGATGCCATCCAGTGAACTAGAAAAATTTACTAGCACCCTCTTAAGAAGGTATTTTCATTTCACCGCTAATAGGAAAACCGTCATTACAAATCGTTCATAACTTGAAATATTTTTTGTTCGTCTAACTACCTGTCATTTTGAGGGCATAAATATGATCCGAATAGGAGGGACGGGAGAAAAAGACATAATTCTTGACTTAAAATTTTTTGAGTAATATCAAATTCTTATTCTTTCCAAAGTGCCCTTATCAGAATTCTTCCTGGATCAGCCACTCATGACCTGTGTAAGTATGTGTTCAGTGTTAAAGATCGTGTTTTGAAGAAGCTCATCAACTCTGAAATTATTTGAAAATAAAGAAGAGGAAGAAAGCACCTAAATGAAATAGGACGTAAGCGGACATAGCCTATCTGAAGTGAGAGCTCATGGGGGCGACAAACATCAAAACAATGCTAAAATTTTGTGAGAACTCCAGTGAATTGGGAAGCCTAACCCCCAGCACCCCGTATTGCACCTATGGACTAATAGACATCACTCGGTTTTCGATCTTAAGATCGCTTCTCGGAAGATCTTTACAATAATGAAATCTGAATCTAAGGCCTGAGCAGTATTTAAAATTTTGAAAAGACCTAAAGAATTGTAATCCTCGTGCGGACCCGTAACTGAGGAGAAGCGAGGGCAAATGAAAATATCCTCCAAGAAAATTTTATTTTGCCCTTTTAGTTATTTTTGTTCTTCATTTATTGTTGCTAAAAACATACGTGTTATTGAGCTGACAAAGTTGGCATTGGAATTGGCTCCCTTCTCCTGCCAGCAATATTCAGTTCAATTCAAACAGCTATATTCTTTTAAGTTCCAGTATAATTCAGATTATCGAATTTCATGGTAGGATTTGGAAATTAAGGAGCAAATGAATGCAGGAAAAATTTTGCTCTGTCCAGTGGTGTGCATTCCAGGAAAACAAGTAAGCGCCCCTTACCCTGAAAATTCCTGAGAAAATAAGTTTTCATTCAATATCAACTTCAACTTGTAACAAATAAAAGATAATGAAACATGGGGTAAAACAGCGACTGAATTGACGCTTACGACGCTTACACTTAAGTATAATATAATAAATTCACGGAAGATGCATACCGTTTGGCAATCCTGATACATGTATATTTGTATAGGCCAGCGAGGTGTGCATTGGATTTAACACTTCTTTTCTATACTGCACGTAACGTTGCACGACTTACACTCTGCCTCTGTGTTAATTACAACACAAAAACACACTAGCATGTTCAACGTGACAAAACCTGCGCGTTTGGTTGCGTTCTGGAAGCGCTTCTTAAAACACTTCTGGCTCAGCTTGGCTATACACAAACGTCGAAGTTCACAATGAATCGTGATTATGGTTCTTCTACGAGTACTAGTCAACGTATTATGTTTAAATTCTCCGTTTTTTACCGACCTTTTTTTTTTTTTTTTTTTTTTTTTTTTGCCCACAAAATGCGTATTTGAGATCTTATTGAAAACCCGTTTTTGCGACTTACTCTTAATAAATAATCAGAAATTATTAATGGTGGGAAGCCTAAACCAGAATTACCAATTTTAAAAACTGAGGGAAAGAGAGGTGGTTCGAGTTTTACTAGACATTGACACATATCGTAATATGAAAATATTTTGTGGTTAACCTGTTGTGAAGCTCATGGAAAACTGTTTTGTTGGCCATGTCTATTCAGGGACGTACCGATAGGGCGACCCCCCCCCCCTTGTAAGAATTTTTTACTCGGTAGTTGAAAAAATTTACAATTTCAATCAGGCGGAGTTTTTTTGCTTTGTTGGAAAAATCTAGCAAGTCAAAGGTTTTTTGTTGTTGTGATGTTTGGGAATTTTGAGTTGAGTCAGTTAGGAAAATCCAACAAGTCAAAAGGTTTTTTTAGCTTTGATATTTGGTAATTTTGAGTTGAGTCAGTTGGGACTTTCACAATTTTCGCCACCCTCCCCCAGGAAAAACTCTTTGGTGGTACGTCCCTGTGTCTATTATTCGTCACAGAAAATAATAAATGAATATGGAATGACCCTACACAGGGATACAACAATTTGAATAATTTCATCAATGCCGTTTTGTAGCAGCATGTTTCATACTTTTATTCTGATTTTTACTTCACCTCTACGCTTATCGCTTACCTCCTAGGAAAAATCACCGCACGCCACTGGCTCTGTTCACCCCCCCCCCCCTGAAAACCTGGACTGATTATAGGCTCGTCTTTCTGATCTTGATGACGAGAAGATCATGAGACGTGATCGCATAGATTACTTTCTACAATGATTTTAAACGAAAAAAATGATCTAGGAAATTGTGATCTTAGACCATTTGATTCTTCCCTCTGGTCACTGATGCGACACTCTAAAGGGTAGTTTTCGGGACGTGTGGAGCCACTTTGGCATGCGTGCATCGCCGTACGCTCCACCAATTATTATATTAATTCTGGATTCGGCCGTAAATACGCGAATAGGAAAGGGGATTGGCGATTGGGTGTAGCCCCCCCCCCCATTCAAATGTACTGAAAGCCCCCAGAAAATTAGAAAATTACGTAGAGTGGGTGGAAGGGATGGAGTCATGCTGTACTTATAAATTTACGAACGAGGCAAATGAAAAACAATTTAGACCTACACTGTTGAGAAGCTATTGGTGCTTAAGGATTCGGTTCATCCCTAATATTGGAGACAAAAACAGCTGTCTTCTGAAGGGCGACAAACTATTTCGAATCTAAAATATTTTTATTCGTGATCACTCTAATACCAGTATATTATGTTATTTTTCAACGCCTGCATGAAAAGTCCCTCATTACCTCTCTGCTGCTCGTAACTCGAATATAATTTTATAATTTCTAACAAGATGTTGAGAAAAATATCGCACGCTACTTGGGAGAAAACGATGAAATACGACTCTTGTTTTACAATCCTCGCATTTAGCTCGAGCCTCAGACTCTCAATTTTGTTTTAAAAGTCTTCCCGAGTGGCTTAAAATAATTTTTTCGTAGAGTAGTCGGTTATAAGACAGAAAATTTGGGGGATAATCCCCTCTCGATGACCATTTAGAATATGATTTTGTTGTAGAAATTCTTCTACAATTTGAAATAATTGTGACTTGAAAGGTTAACACCATGAAATTCTCCCCTATAGAAGAATTCTGGTACCGGGCTTGTTTTGTAATAAGCTGTAGGACCAAGGGCGCCGAAAAGTTCATACATCCCATACAGCCAGATGAAATTTTTCAAGTTGGTATCGTACTCTTCTGTGAAAGTAGTAGAAAAATTGTCGAAAAAAATCCACATTTTTTTACTTTGGTAGTTTTACTGGTTTTGTGCGATTTTTTCAAATGGAGCCGTGCTCCATGTACGGAAACTTCCAGGTGGAGTAACTGCTCCTCGCTCCGTATGGGTTCGGCGCCAATGTGTAGGACGGAGGGGACAGCCGTGGCTTCTGCTTCGATTGCTATGATTTCCCTCTTAATAATACGTAGATACTTTCAAATTCTAGTACGCTGTTTACCATTGGAAAGTTTTATATTTTTTTCAACCTGCGCAAGTGCGCATGTAGTAAACTCGGATCCTGGCTACACAATAAAATTTCTAGAATAGAAAATAAATACTGTAAAAAAATTCATAATATACAAACCGTACACACGATTTCAATGGCGCTTGGAAAATCCTCGCCCCTGGCCTTGATAGATCAAAAAAACATTACCGCGGATGTGTTTTACGAGACAGGAAATTCGATCCGATATGAAACCGACGACCACCCGAAGCTTCATGATAACACTAAATTAACTTATTTATTGTTGTGTGTAAGTGGTAGTAGTAATTGTATCGGTGACATTTCATTTCCTCGTGGGTAACATAGATATGGGCTTCAGTCATCGGTAACGAAATGAACACAACACTGATTTCGGTCAGTTTTTATTATTGCTGCATAGTTTCCGAGTTTCAAAGTACGTTGACGTATTTACAGTAGATTTTGGGAAATGACCTTCGCTGTACATAAGTATAATAATATGTTGACTGTCGAGCATTGTCAAAGAACCACATACAATATCAAATTGTTTTACTTGCTCATTTCATTTGCGGTGACCAATCAACTCCCATCAGTAATGTGACTCATAGATGGCGAAATGAATGAATCGTGTAAGCACTGACTCATTTTCTGGCTTCTCCAGATCATCAGCATACCCCAGTCTCCGCTGAATAACGACGTATCCTTGACACCTCAGGCTAAAGCAAGATTTTCAAGATGTATTTTCAAAAAAATAACGTATCGTTAACGCCTCTGCAAGAAAAAAAAAACAACATGAATTTGGTGCATGTAAGATTTATTTGTCTCGAGCGCCCTCAAAGCTCTGGATGACCCTTGGTCATTACATT
The DNA here is from genome assembly GCA_031841125.1 of Acanthococcus lagerstroemiae. Lineage (NCBI taxonomy): Eukaryota > Metazoa > Arthropoda > Insecta > Hemiptera > Eriococcidae > Acanthococcus > Acanthococcus lagerstroemiae. The sequence continues at coordinate 11,552,054 of CM063106.1, read as the reverse complement.
CGTACAGGCGAAACTGATACCTATGAACAATTATATCGCTTTCGTGCCATCTTGATGAGTCTTATTTACCGACCTCCATGCCTCCATGATGTGCGATTTAGTGACTCGACGCTACGTTTCTCGGAATAACGGAAATTCCCAAAATAATGGGGGAAAACTCTACTAAAGGGATTGGTAATCCCACAATATCGAATGCTTAAGGAAACTTTGTTCAAGTAAGGGTATGGTCACAACGTAGCCGCTACAATTTTGATTTAGATCAGTGATGTCGTAAGGTTTTTTCTTTAGGGATGCAGAAATTTTTAATTCAGGTCTACAAGCAAAAAAAAAAACAGGTTTCACTACTTATTATACTTAAAAATGTGGGGATAGCTAACATTATGAACATGAGTGAAATTAAAATCGACAGTAAAATAATCGAAATTGTATCTGAGTACAAATTTACCCTCCTCCTCCTCCTCGACATAGAGGAATCGGTGGAAGAAGAGGAAACCGCGGCGGCATTAACGGCCACGCAGAAGCCGATCCTGCAACGAATGCGAGGAAGAGGAAAGATGGCGAAAGTGCAGGTGCCAATCAGCAGGGGCTTGGAAATACTAGAGGGCGGCCCCCTGAAGATCGGATGGAGCAGCTATAGGGTTCGCTCATTAGAAAAGAACAGTACTCTCAGGTGCTACAGGTGCCTGCGGTCTGGGCACAATGCACATGGCGAAAGAGTGCCCGAACCAGGACCTGGAGCGTCCATGCTACCGCTGCGGTGAGGAAGGACATATCGCAGCGGTATTGCTGTGCTGAAGCATCTTGCCCCGTATGCAAGAAAATAGAGGGACACGGTAGCAGGCACACCCTGGGAGTGTACGGCTGCCAGGCGAAGGCAGTGAGCGAGAGACGACGACGAACGCGATGAGCCAGCTATCGGCGGCTCGCTCCGTGCTACAGGTAATTCAGAACCATTGTAGGGTAGCTCAGGATTTGATGTTCGAGCTTGTGGCACGGAGGAGCATCGACGTAATGATGGTGAGCGAGCCCTACCTGTTGGAAGATGTTGTGGGATGGCATACAGACTATAATACCGGCTTAGTGGCCATTGGTGTGAGTCCTGACTGTCCATTGGCTCCGAGCAAAATAGAGATAGGCAACGGGTATGTCGCAGTGGAGGTTGGGGGAGCAAGGATATACAGCTGTTACCTCTCCCCAACAGAACGTCGGCAGAATTTCAGGCCTACCTTACTCTGTTGGAAGGGAGCACTTCCACGGACGTTGCCAAGTCAGAAGAGTGGTACGCTGGCCGCACAGACGTGAAAGTAGCGCTGCTGGGCGAGTTTGCGACATGCAACCGCCTGGTGCCGATGAACAACAGCGCGGCCCACACTCGCTTCCATCAAGGGTACAAGTCGAACATCGATGTGACGTTTGACTCAGAATGCCTAGCCAGACAGATATGGACTGGGTGGTACTGGAAGAGAACTCGAGAAGCGATCATATTATCTTTGCTGTAGCAAGGGAGATAGTGGTCGCTACTCCAAGGAAGCTAGGAAGATGGGCGACTTGTAACTTGAACGAAAACAAACTAGAGGCGGCCTTGCTGGTCAGCGGGTGGGGCAGAGAAGAGACGGAAGACAGCGAGAACGTGGAAGAGACGGCGGAGAATTTACACCGAAGAGTAACCGCCGCCTGCGATGCGGCAATGCCCCGCCGTGGTCCACCGAGGAAGAAAGGAGAGACATATTGGTGGACCACGGAGACTGCCCATCTGAAGTGAGAGGTCATTTGGTTGCGCAGAAGATATCAGCGCACACGTGGCCAAGGAATATCAGCGCGCTTGGAGAAGCCTGAAAGCCCCGATCAGACACAGGAGGAGGACCCCTTTGGAAAACCATATCGAATAGTGATGGAAAAGGTACGGGGCCTTCCCGTAACCAAACGTATGTAGTCGGGCACTGTGGAACAGATCGTGGACCATCTATTTCCGCAGTGCCGAGTATTAATGGACACACCTCCAGAAGTGGACGCTCTACAACCACTTTTGACAGCCGAAATCGACGCGACGGCGGACTGAATACGAGCGAAAGCGAAGAAGGCGCCGGGACCAGATGGGATACCAAACAATGTGTGGTACGTCATCCATTAGGTGGATTCGGGAATGCTGGCTGCAGTCTTCAGTGCAACGTTACGCGGAGCAGTATTCCCAGCCCGATGGAGGATAGCTCGCTTAGTGCTGTTGCCAAAGCCAGAAAAACCAGTTGGCAGGTTAGCGTCATGCCGCCCGCTGTGTTTGCTAGATACCAAATTATCCGGGACTACCTCCGAGGCCAGATAATAATCGTGGAAACAGCTATGGGCGTGGTCCAGAGGGAGATGTCGTGTGGTGTTCCACAGGGATCAGTCCTCGGTCCACTCCTAAGGCAATATTACATGCAGAGCTACCACCAGGGGTGAACATCATCTGCTACGCCGATGACACCCTGGTGGTCGCACCTAACTCAAGAAAATCAAACTATCCACGATAGATTCGAATGTGTCACGAAATTCCTTCCTTATTTTTTTCTATATAACAAAGTCGAGTCGGATCGATGTGGGACGGACGGGCATCTTCAAGGTCTAGTTTCGAGTGAATAAATTTTCCCTCCCCGAAAGGAGAGTTGAAATTTCCTACCAACTTTGGAATTTTAAATGGTATTCGGGCTCCCAAAATCCGTATCAGAACCTAAAGTTGGACAAAACTTTGATAAGAAATTCTTTTCTTTTTTTTTCTCCGTGGGCAAATTTCTTCTTTAAAAAAATATTTTCTCTCTTTTTTTTTTACCGAGAAAGAACGTAGTCTTTTCTAATTCAAAGAGAAGTTGCAGTTTTCCTTTTTCTCGATTTTCTCCTCGCCGAAGAAAGGGAAAGGGTAATTTCCTCATTTTCCTTAAGAAAAGAAATGATGGGTTCTCTCCCTAAAAACAAGGAACGAAGTCCTTCATATTTAATGAAATGGAAGAAACTATGTTCCCCTTTCTCAAGTAAGAAAAAATAAGAAAAAGGAAAAAGAGAGGAAAACTAGTTCTTTTGAAGAAAAGAGTGAAATTCATTTCATTCATAGAAGGGAAAGGACGGCTTTCTCATATTTTTTCAAAGAGATGAACGATGTTCTCGCACAAGGAAAGGAAAGAAACCTGACTTTTTTAGAAAGTGCATGTTTCTCTTTCTTCAATAAATTAATGGAATAATTTGGTTAGCCTTCCTCCGATAAAAGGACCAATTCCTTCTTATTCAGGACACATAAGGGATGATTTTCTCCCCTTTTTTCATAAAAATAAACAGTGCATTCACAGAGGAAAGAGAAGTAGATAGTTTTCTTCTTCTTTTTAATAAGTTACCCATTCATTAAAAAATGAAGTAATTTATTTTCCCTGATTCGAAACAAGGAACAGAGTTTTTCTCATTTAGAAAAGGCTGAAGCAACCATTTTCTTCTTCTTCAAAGAACAACTTCTCTCATCCTTGAAGAAAGCAACAAGTTTTCCATTCATTTCTCAATTTCGATAATTTATCTCACTGTAATCTGTACGAAGCCTGGTCTCAATTTCACATGTCTCCGGGTTGAATTCAATAAAAATGGATAAACTCAAGAAATAGGGATCATTTTAGTCACTTGTCATTTTGATTATTTCCGACTCCGTTTTGAGTTTCTAAAATTAAAATTTTACGTAAGAATCTTAGTTTTAATTCCTTTTAGATGGAGCTTTTGGTTAAAAAAATGGAGATAATTTCAAAATCAGCCACAATGGAATAACCTTGTTAGATTTTTCAATTTCTTAAATTTGAAAGTGTGATTTTTCTGAATTTTTGTCATTTATCGAACTGCTCTTCAGAAAATTTCTCAATTTCTATTTACCTAGCTTACACCTGGAGTTTCAACTGTTCCTGTAAAGATCTGAAAATGTTATTTATCTGAAATAAAAACATCAATTTCAATTGAAGTAGATATTTTTCTCGAAAAATTGACAAATTACGTACAGTATGAAAATGAAACAACTGTAAGTAAAGTAGAATTTTTTCGTGTAAAATTTAGATTTAGAGGCTTTAATCCGAGACTGAATAAGAATATTATACAATAATATTCAATTCCCAGATTCCTAATTTTGATATGTTGTTTCCTCAATTTTTTAGGACGAGTCAATTGTACCCATCTCAAGTTGTCTTTTGATTTACTGTGAGGAGAAAGGAAAACATTTTCAAATTTTCGCTACGACTGCACGCCCATTGCCACAAGTTTCCCAACAATAAACTTACGTAAACAGAAATGTTTCCGTTTAAAATGTAAAACATTGAGTCAATCTTAACTCAGGTTTGGATTTTAAGGATCCAAATTAGGTTTCGCAACAAAATTTCGTCGCCATGATTGAAATCAGTGACTAGAAACCTCTTTTACGTTTCATTTCTATATCACTCACTTAAATCTAATTAATTTTGCCCATTTCCAGTCGTCTTCGAAACTACTGTGAGCAATGGCGTAGATAGGGGTTTCCCAAAGGGGGGAGGGCACAATAAGGTTTTCAAGGGAGAAAAAGTCGAAAATTGAGGTATTTTTTAAAAATTGCCGATATTGGAGGACTATGTAAAAATATTGGAGGGGCACATGCCCTCCTGTGCCCCCCCCCCTCGACGCTACGCCACTGACTGTGAGGTAACGAAGGAGGAAATTTAATCTTCTCGAAGATTTGTATTCTCTTCGACATTGGTTGCCCGATGATGTGTCCGAAAATTACTTTGAATTTAAAAGCAAAAATAATTACAATTTTTCATTGCAAAGTTATTTTAGGTTGTGGGTCCCGCAATGCAAAAGTTGGGAAGTTAGGATATTCAAACAAAATGACCTAGAAAACCCTATTTTTCACACCTCAATCCTCCACGTGAAGTCGGGTATCTCTCGAATGTGAAATTTCAACTTTGGGGTCTGAAATCCGGATCGTATCGAAAATCAGTAGCAACAATGATCGAAATCATCGACCCTAAAACCTTTCATCCGATGTTTCGAAGCTGACCACTGTCGCCAATTTGAAGCATAAAATTTTCATTTTTGGGCCCAAATCGGGAGTGAATCAAGCATCTGCGCCTGATAGGATAGCGAAGCAAACAACAAACAATTTCGATACGTTTTTTGATTTTTTTTCTCTAGAATACGGAAATTTAGTGGACCCCAAGCTCCTATTGGGACAGAACAGATTTTGAAATCCTATAAGAAACAGAATTTTTGCATTCCAAGATTTTGTTTGGCTCACAGCTGCTTACATTAAGCATGTACAGTGTATCGTTGCAGAATAAGATTCAATAGAGTAGCTAGCCGAGACCTTCGAAGGGAGGTCTGTTCTGAACTGTAGAAGGAGGAGGTGTTAGAGAGAGTGCTAAAATTAGAAAAACCATTACTTGACGCTGTGAAGGTTATCGCACTACAAGTTTACTATCGCATGGATCAAAGATTTTAGCCAGGATAATAAAAGAATACAAAATAAAATGAAAGAAAGGGTGGGAGAAGATCAGTTAGGATTCAGAAAAAGTAGAGGAACTTGGGGAAGTAGTTTTATGTTTAGATTTATGAAAAGCTTTTAATAATGTTGAGTGGTCAAAAATGTTTCAAATATTGAAGGAAATAGGGGTCAAATACTCGTATAAAGAAATGAAGAGTAATGTGGAACTTATATGTATAAGGATCCAAAGGCTCAAATACAAATAGAGAATGAAGTGGAAGAAGCGAAAATTCAAAATGGAATGAGACTGGGTTCCTGTTGGTCATCAGCTCTGTCTACCCTATTTATAAAAAATGTAATTGAAGAAATGAATGAAAGGAAATCAGGTGCGATAATACAAGGGGAGAGGGTTAGAATGATAAAGTTTGCAGATAATATTGCAATAGTGGAAGGAAGTAAAGAAAAACTAAAGAAAATTATACGAAAAAAGTTGGATGAAAAATTGAAAATAAAATATAAAATGAAGATGAATAAAAATAAAACGAAAGTAGTGGTAGTCAGTAGATGGAAACCAAATTCAGTAAATATGGAAACAGGAGGTGAAAAAATAAAGGATGCAAAGGAACTGAAATACTTAGGTAGTCTGATAACGCAAGATGGTAGAAGTAAAACAGAAATAAAGAGTAGAATGGAACAAGCTAAGAAAGATTTTTTCCAGAAAGGAGACATATTCAGGGCAAATACGGATTTGAAAGTAAGATAGTATTATGTATAATGTGAGACCTGGGCAAAAGGAACACAAAACAAAGATTAAAACTTTTGAAATGTACTGTTATTAGACAATGTTGAAAATCAAATGGACAGAAAAGATCAGGAGTGAGCAGGCATTGAGATGAATAGGAAAAAAAAGCGAGATTTGTAATATAATCGTAAAGAGAAGAAGAGTTAGAATGCTAGGTCATAACATAAGACATCCAGGGATATTATTGTGACTGTTAGAGGTGGTCGAGGGAAAGAACTGGAAAGGAGGGCAAAGAATGAGCTATAAAGAGTAGATGATAAATGATACAAAATGTAAATTCTTTCCAGAAATGAAAAGATTGACACAGGAAAGAAAAAAGTGGAGAGACGCGAATCTACTATTCAAGAGACTAAGGAATGGTCCAGACCTCCAGGACCCCTTTTAGCTATTGCCACTGATAAAGTTATCTCAGATTGTTCTGAAATTTTCATTGGACCTCTTGGTTTCTAACTCTCACCGGTCCATATGCACTCCAATTAAGATTAAATTTCCAACAAAAAAGAAGTCAAAAAGAGTAATTTATCAGATACATATTAGAACTGTCCCTCTCCCACGCATGATTCCCTTCAAGGTTTTTACATGTACCAAGCCGGCAAACGGGAAGGTACCTAGTGGAAACGATCGTACCACCATTTTACTACCTATTTTGCTAGCCGTAAATGATGTCATGGGTTGTGGGAGTTCAGTCAGCCTCCTCCGTTAATTGGCAGAACCGATAGTATTCTTTTAAATTTGTTACGTCGAAGACTTATGGCTGATGGCGAACGGAGAGTATAGTATTTTTCCATTTTCACTTGGAACCCCCTCCTTTCAGACGATCCAGCCGATATTCGATTTTCATTCGGAACCCTTTTCAAAAGTGTGCGGGGGAAACGACAAATCGCCGCACATCTGCTTTCGGTACAGCTCCACCAATACCATCGCCGCACTAAATCAAAGCCCAGACTTCGAATACATCATTTTCTGTCGTTCATCTGCGGCAATATTTTTCATTTAATTCTGCCGAGCCAGATGTTGGAGCACAACTCGTATCGATGTTGAAAATATTACGTTATAAGGCACACACCAATCACGTTTTCATCAAATTTCACAAAAACCTGCTTCGCTAACGACCTAATTAAAAATATGGTTATTTTTATTTTCGTCGTATCGATAGAAGTACACGAGAGAGTATTAATATATCGGCAACTGCGTTTCAATGTACATCGTATCTGAAGTACTTGTGTACTCGCATTTGTGACCTTCAGTCGAGTATATAATATTAACTTCGTGTCATAAAACTGAAATTATTTATTCTAGGTACGCCATGACCGGCTACGAGCCAGTTTTTCTTCCCAATTAAAGAATAACGAAATTATCAAATTAGTGATCACGCAAAGTATCTGTGTGCACCTACCACTCGAGCGTTAAGTGTTGATCTACGTCATGGAGACCATAAATTAGTTCAATTCTAATGCGAATGACTACTTTATACATTGCGACGTACACAACTTGCGCGTAAATAAACAAGCTGACGGAATTATGGGATCAAATTTGAAGTAATCGGCGGCACACTCGCTTACGAAACAGTCCTAGTATTTTTGGACTTACAGGTAGGTACATAAGCGCAGATAGCCGACCTGGAGTGAGGCACGGGGACTTATGGGGGCTGATAACTGTCGTACTGAGTATTTTCCCGCTCATATAGTTTTTCATTTTGGTGGCTCTCAGAGGTATTGGAAGGGCTAAGACCCCGAGCCCCCTTCCTGCGCCTATGGGCAGGTATATTCCGCTCGGATTTGAAACTTAAATAAATGTACTCGATGCGGCTCAGATTGGTTTGGACGGTTGCCATGTCGAAGAATAACAAGACACGAGACACTGAAAAAAAAAGTTGCCATTAAAAACCAGTTCAATTCTGGGCTGAAACCTGCACTCTCAGAATGCTGCCTATAAATTATGTGACTACCTTTATGCGCTACAGTTTTTTCGCGCTGATGCGCTGCTGTAAGCTACGTATTGTAAATTGCAACTTATTCACAAGTAGGTAATTACATTCAGATGGCTATCACAAATCATATTTAGAAGGTATATAAAACGACAAGTTGGCAGGTATTTGAGCTGTACCTAGATCTAACCAACAGAGTCTATACGTATTCTAAATTCAACCTGGCAATACTTTGGACGTAAATATGTGTAAATCGAGGATGTTGGATAGTTTAAACCTAAAGAAAGTTCCGGCAGTACTAAAGGGAAAAGGCTTTGTCTAAATTTTGGCTTATTGTGGAAAACGTTTATATAAAATTGAAAAATTAGAGGAAATTAATTTTATTGAAATATTTTAAAACATTGTCGGGTTATAAATCTAAATTACACCGTCTCTGCCTTCTTCTTGTTTCGACTCGAACCTAACGACAAACCATCAAACATTATTTGTCGTCAGTCTAAGAAATAACGAAAAGGAGGAAAAAACTTCGTTTGCGGTGCACTACTTGCACGAATTTATGTGACCACGAAGGTGAAATTGGCCTCATCGGGCGAATGTCCAAAGAGACCGAACGGAATTCTACATAGAATTCAAAATATTTCGACCGATAGAGGTATTCATGCCGATAATTTCAACTTGTGATGATGACATTGGCAATCTTGCTGTTATATTCCTTACAGTCTCGACGAGTAGGTTGCTTCTCCCTACTTTTTTCTCTCCTGTGATAATCTTTTCATTTAGGATTTGTACTTTGTATGTATCTGCTCTTCATAGCTCGTTCTTAGCCTTCCTTCAGTTCTTTCCCACAACTATTCCCTCTAGTAGTAATAACCAGTCGCGAATTTATGTGAAATCGCATATCTTTCCACATTGAGTAAATACCAATATACTCCATTTACGTTTACGTTTCACATCATTCCATGCAAACTTAGCCCAATTTATTTTTGCATATTTTTCATATCTTGCCCAAAAAAACATATTTTAACATATTTAGATCATTTTTAGCACATATTTCTTCAATTCTCAATTATCAGCACTAATAAGAAGGAAAAGATTTGAATTAGGTACTACTAGCGCTCCGTGTGCAGTTTTGTATGTACTTCCTAATTGATCCACACACATGTGGTTGGCAGAGGCGAAACTTGACTTTCAGTTGGGGGAGGGTGGCGGGTGGAGAAGGAAAATTTGCCGACAAATATTTTCTTTTAACTAAAAATTCGCAGACAAAATTTTCTAAAAATTTGAAAATTTACCGATTTTTTAATCAAAATATTTTTTAATTGAAAAAAAAAATAATAATAATAATAATAATAATAATAATAATAATAATAAACAAACAAATGTTCTTAGAAAATGAAAAATTCAAATAAACAGTTTCAAAATTTTCTGACTGCTTAATTATTGGGATGCCCCCCCCTCCCCGCTGCTCCTATCAGCGACCAAAAGGTAAAGTTTTTAACACATATGGCAAAATTTTGGAATCTCGGATGAACGACCCGATACATTCACCAGGACCTAAGACTGTAATTTAAACAATAGAATGCTTGTGACATTGGAAGATAAATCTTTTGCTTTTCAACTTTCTCAAATTTCAGGCTCTAGGTCAAACAGAGAATCTAGTAACAACAGATTTCGGCAGTGTATTGCAGCTGAAAATTTTAGCTTCGGCTTTCGGCCTAAACTTCTGACCTTGAAAAATACAATTTGGATTTCTGCTTTCTGCTTCTGAGAAAAATTCGGCTGGCTTTCGGCTTTTTTCTTATCAGTAAAAATTTGGCTGAATTTGGCTTTCAGCTTTCGGCTGGCTGCAATACACTGCTGAAATTTGCCGTCAACTGACACCTGAGCTGAGGTCTTAAGGTTTAAGGAGGGAAAATGCAGTTCTCAAAAATATCACACACAAGGAAAATTGATGAGTGCTCACGAATTTATAGGTTTTTGAGAAGCCAAAGGAAAGCTGGAAAAATTTGGCTTCTTTCGGCTTTTGGCTTGTGGAGGTACAAATAAAGCTGGCTTTCAGCTTTTCTCTTATCAGTAAAAATTCGGCTGAATTTGGCTTTTGGCTTTCAGCTTTCGGCTGGCTGCAATGCACTGGATTTCGGGCTGCTCAAAGCGGTGGCGCGCTGTAGTCGTTTACGAATGATTGAGTGGGTGAGTGAGTGAATCACTGACTTATTGAGTGAGTGACGAAGTGAGGAAGTGAATGAATGACTGAGTGAGTGGGTGAATCACTGAATCACTGAGTGAGTGACTGCGTAACTGAGTAAATAACTCAATGAGTAAGCAAGTAACTGAGTGAGTGAGTGAATCACCTAGTCACTGAGTGTGATTTAGTAACTGAGTTAATCACTAAATAAGTAAGTGGATGACTTGAGTGAGTGAATCACTGACTTATTGGGTGAGTGACGTAGTGATAAATGAATGAATAACTGCATTACAGAATGAGTGAATAACTAAGTGAGTCAATGAATCAATGAGTGACTGCGTGAGTAAGTAAGTAACTTAGTGAATCACCAAATGAGTAAGCGAGTGACCGAGTGAGTCACTGAGTATATGAGTAAGTGATTGAGTGAGTGAGCGAGTGAATCACTGATTCATTGAGTGAGTGGCGGAGTAACTGAGTGAATCACTGAGTCACTGAGTAAGTGATTGAGTAACTGTGTGAATAAATGAATAAGTAAGTGAGTGACTGAGTGACTGAGTGACTGAGTGAATTACTTACTCAGTGAGTGACGGAGTGATGAAGTGAACAGATTTCGGGCTGCTCAAAGCGGTGGCGCGCTGTAGTTGTTTTTACCTCGTAACCCAGATCAAGGAGAATATTTCATTTACAGGCGTACGAAGAAAATCTTAAAATATTATGATAAGGAAAGCGTTTATCGGAAACATGATTAGGACAAAATTAATAGTACATAAAATTTTCCTTCCATTGAGACTATTTTCAATGTTTGCTACCGACTTTCAGATTTTCGAAATGTCTTCCACATTTCAGCTTTGTTTCAATCTTTCAAATAACGTTTGATGCTCAGCTTGAAACCTTCTGCTTGATTTGTTTTCACGACTTCAAAATTTTTCTCTCGGTTCCTTTGTAAGCTAACTTTTGTATACCCTCATTATACCTTAATTTCAGAAGTTTTTCATTTGCCCCGTTCACCGGTAGTTCTTTCATTCAATTCATCATGGAACTCTATTTTTGGTTCCCTCTGAGGAAACATCCAGAATGCGTCCCTGTAAGCAACAATGCACTTGAGACACACTTCTTCAAGAGAGAAAATTCAAATTTATACGCGTCAACAGATTCCGAAATCCCTTACAAAATTTTCTTGTATTCTACAGAATGTTACAAATATTTTCTAAATTACGAACACTCAGTTAATTATTTTTAGAAAATTATTTACTCTCCAAAATTCACGCTAATTTATTTCGCCTCAGAAACTGTTGTCAACCCTAATCCTGGAGCCCTTCAAAATGATGAACTCAAGAGTTGATGATTTGAAAAACTTTATTGGGCAATTTTAAGTCTCTTCTCCTCCTGAAAATGTGCCTTCTCCATAATCCTGGTAGCCATTCACGTAAAATTACATGCGGGAATTTGAAAACTATACCACTGACGAATGATCTCAGTTTTGAAGAAGCTAGACTAAGCAAACAAGAAATACTTAGGTGTATTTAAAACTTTCTGTATGTGGTTTCGTTGATTAATTAGTATTAACGTAACAAATTGAAATTAATAAATATCAGTGTCTTCGGTTGCGAGCATGTTCGAAGTGAGTTTCTGAATTGATCTAGAATGCTGGTATCGTAATTGCTCTTTAATATAGGTGGGGCACTAAATATAGGAAATAAGACGGACGTTGCTAGACAAAGCCACCATAAATCACCATCATGTATCTACACGCAATGTTACTATCTCAACGGATATACATTTACCAAATAATTAAAGGACAACCTTTAATTTAAACGTTTATTTTTACAATTACAAATAAAAATGTAAATAAAATAAGTGTACAGCAAGAGGGCGAAGCTCTTTATACATATATGAAGATGAAGTCGTCTCAACTAGGTTTAAGAACCACAAAAAAGACTGAACATGTCCTCACAGAGTTCTGAAGAATTTTATCAAAGTTTCAGAGAGACCTAACAAACACCTAAACCGAGGACTAAGGAGTTCCAAAAAAGGTTTTAAGAGAATTTAGTTCTACAGTTTTAGAAAGTCTTTGCTAAGTTATAAAGTATCAATATTGATGTTTCCTGTATCATTGAGTTTGAATATTTCGTCCAATTGTTTCTCTAGCCCTGATAGGGAATATAAAAGGTCAGTTTTTCACTTAAAATGAGTAAGGAGGCTCACGAAAGACCGGATCGAAAATTTCGAAATTAGCGCCCCAGAGAACATCTATTTTGATGTATACGTTATCCAGTCTTCTAAGTTGAACCAATTTTGTCTATTTCGTATTTCCGACGTAAAATTTGGATTTTAAGGTTCAAAATCGAAGCTATATTAATATCTGTGACCCGGTTCGTAAAACAGGTAGCCAAAGTTGAAAAAACCCGTTTTGACTTCCTTGAATTTTCGCATAAGGGCAAATAGCCGACCTTCAGCGGGGCTCACGGAAGGCTGTTATAAGTATCAAAGTAATGCTAAAAATTTCTTTCGCACATGAACTTTTCCAGTGTTTCGAGAGGGGGAGTGCTTTTAGCGAATTGGTGGTTAAGCCCCCAAATTTCCATTTGTGCCTATCATTTTTGAATAAATAACTCGTGTCAAATATTTGTAGACTCGAGCTTTCTTGGTAAATAATCTTGAACATATCTAGTAAAGTTTGAAATTCGACGTAACGAATCTTCATTTTCAAAAAATTACATTCAGAGTTTTAGTTTTACTAATTTAATAAGAAAAAAAAATCGATTAAGAATGCATAAAAGTAGTATAATTGCATATAAATTTCACGTAGATTTGATGAATGGACAATAAACTGCATAAAAACCTAAATATGAACAATTAAAGTCAAAATTCTTTAGTAACTATGAAAGCACCTAAAAACCTAATTTTAAACATATAACACCTCTCGTTTTAGTTTTCCAGAACTGAAACATTCATTAACCTTTTTCAAACTGTTCTCAATTAACATGTTCTAAAAATATGCAGGAAGCATATTTTCCATGAAAAATCAAAATCACATAAAATTGACGTTCCTTCGGTTTTTTGCTCGGTAAAATTTACATTTGAGTTTTGGCAACATTTTCCCAAAATGGGTCACATTTTGATAAAATGTTTAAAACCAGCGGTCGAAAAACCCTTCACCCCTTTGTTATTTGACTCAAAATCATTCCATTTCAAATTCCTAAGGTAGAGGTACGTTTCAGCTCTTTTCCACAGAATAAGACATTTTATACTGAAAAAGAAACGAAACCATACCTTTTAGAGATCCTCATCGGTGCAGTTTCGTCAATAAAATGAGAGAAAAAAAAGGTGGGAATGAGTCATTTTTTAATACACTTGTACGCCCGTTATTATATAGATTAAGTTACTGCACCTATTTTACTGCATAATCCTAAATTAACAAAAATTAAATGTTGAGTTAAATTTGGGGAGTCGTCTTCGAAATTCTAGCAGTTTTTCGAACCTTATCTTCAGCTGTTTAAGAAAATTTGAAAAAAAAAAAAAATCAAAGAATACATATTATTAAGAAAATACATATTAACTTGTAGAATTATTTTTTCAAAATGTGAATAAGATCAAAAAATAGTCCGCTAATTTTCTGATAACTAGGAGAATAGCCGTTTTCTATGAGTTGAATCTTATACATATTGGCGAGTTAAGATGAATCGAATTGATTCGGCTATTGCCGAAAGCTTCACAAATGCGAAATTTCGGCTATTGACCCCTCTTAGCCTTCAAAATATGGTTGTCAGTTTCTAAATTTCATGTTAGAAATTTTATTCTGGCTCTTGTTGTGGCTTAAAAATGTTCAAAGTTCACATTCAAAGACGAAATTTTGAAGCTCAAACGGGCTATGGACTTTCCAGGGAAAGTGGGTCTCCTCAGTCAACCCTAAATCTTATGCTCTCGAATGAAAATGTTTACTTATAAAATTTTGTGTCAAAACTCAGTGATTCAAGGTCTTAACATGGTTTTTCTCCTCTAAGGGGCTCACAAAATTAGGAGGATGCAAGTGCATCATGAGAACATAAGCATCACGTGTCTGATTGAATGTCTGGGTGGAAGAAGGACGTATAATTAAAAGTATAGTTTTGAGGAAAATGCTGTTGAAGTTTAAATTTTGTCAGAACTAGGCGATCAGGGTCTCATTAAAAAAAGTAAACCTTTACTATATTTTCGAGTTAAGGAGATTAAAATCGATCCATGTCAATCCTAAACTGTAACGATTTTCCGGAAAGGTATTATATGCTTATCTTCCACCCATCAAGTTTTATGACCCTTGTCTTTCCCATATTGTAAGTGTGCTTGCAGTATTCGTTGCTGAATAAAGAAAATATGCTACACGATAAATAAGTTCAACATTATTTCAATAATAGGAACAAACATATAATGCATCTCGAACTACAAGCTAAAACAAATATAATAGATAATTGGGATATAAACCTGTACTAGAGTGCGCTCTGTGCGGGTGTTATCGGGGGGGGGGGGTGATCAAAATCGATATTTCCCATCCTTTAATACGGGGAGCAAAGATCGGTCTAGTCTTAAACAGGTTCCATCTGTTAGTTTGTTTCGATAACTATTTCAGTTCATAGTCAATGTTACAGAACAATGATTTCAATAAGCATTTGCCCTCAAATATGAGTAACTCTAAATTTTTCAAAATTCAAAATATCGAATCATCGTTTGTACATTTCTTATGGGAGCGAATTATTTGATCACCCCAAGTAGAAAGATTCTGAACTCTGCCACCAGATGTCAGCTACTTTGAGTTGAAATTCCAATTATCTTCTTATGAGGATCACGTACTTTCACAATAATAGATACCACTCATTCACTACCGCTGTCTGTAAAGTAAATATAGAACTAAAATATAGTGGTTATATTAGTGAAAACATAAAGATTTCAAATTTCGCATGTATGTATAGGCATGTTCGCAGTATAGGTACCCCTTTTTCTACATAAACCCTCAATGGTTACCAGAATTCGGTAAAAATGTCTATATAATTCTTAGTTAAAGAGTGCCTGAAACCTACGGTTTTAAAATGGGAGGGTATTTGGTGGTAATCTCCCTTTGACCATCCAAAATAAAAAATATTCATGGAAATTCTTCAAACAATTGAGAAAATGTTGCTCACTTCGCTTGGAAACTACGTAGTGGGTTTTTTTTTCAGTTTTAAAGGTCAGCATTATAAGATTTATCTACGTAGAACAATTCTGGTACCGGACTTGGCGGGAAATCACTGAACATCGGGGCTCTGGGAAAATTATTCATAGGTAAGTTCGGCGCTGGTAACCAGAATTCTAGCAGTTTTTACCGTAAAATTCTTCTCGGGCAAAATTGTACATATTTCTTGGCTGAAGCGAAGCCCACGTACACATGTACGTGTATATTCCAAAATTAAATCTGCCTAACACTCTTTCTAGTCGCGGCCTGAACCAGGGTTGTAAACTGTTAAAGATTAAACTACCATAGCAAAAAAAAAAAAACAAGAAAAAAGAAAAACTAGGTAAGTTAGAGGGGTGGTGCAAGGTTAGGTTCGTGTGAAATGAGAAAAAAATGAGGCGGCCACATCAAGAGGATTCTCGAACAACAATTTGGTTTTAGTCATCATTTTGTTATAAAAGCTGAGTATTTGGCTGTGATTTTTCAAAAATACCGGTCGGTATGATTTAATACCGAATATTTTGTGGTGTACTCCTTATTCCTTAGTCTCTAGACTTGTAGGTTGCGTCTCTCCACTTTCTTCTCTGTTGCGCAGATCTTTTCATTTCTGAGAAGGATTTACTCTTTGTATCCTTTATTATATGCTCTTCATAGCTCATTCTTTCCTTTCCTGTTCAATTCTTCCCCTCAACCATTCCCCCTAGCAATAATGACAATATCCCTGGATGTCTTCATATTTATTGGATTTGGTTTCCATCTACTGTCTACCATTACTTTTGTTTTATTCTTAGTCAGCTTCATTTTATATTTTATTTTCAATTTTTCATCCAATTTTTTCAGTGTTTTCTTTAGTTCTTCCTTACTTCCTTCTACTATTGCAATGTCATCTGCAAACCTTATCATTCTAACCGTCTTCCCTTGTATTATCACACCTGATTTCCTTTCATCCATTTCTTCAATTACTTTTTCTATAAATAGGATGAATTTTAGCTCTTCCTACTTTATCCACTATTTGTATTTGAGCCTTTTGATATAAGTTCCATATTACTCTTCTTTCTTTATAATTAACTCCTATCTCCTACAATATTTGAAACATTTTTAACTGTTCAACATTATCAAAAGCTTTTTCTAAATCTACAAATCTTTTCAACGCTGAACACGATACTGCGACCCATTTTTCTCTATCATGTCACAATTCGGAGTTCTGAACAACTGAAATTCGTTTCCATTTTGTTTTTGCATTGGAATAAGCGGTACCACTGACTGATATTATCAGTGTTATCAGACCACAATAACAGACAGTGGCGGATCCAAGGGGGGGCTAAAGGGGCTATAGCCCCCCCCCCAAAAAAAAAAAAATTTCACTCCTTTCCATTTATTTTAGCCACCGGTTTTTAATGACAGTAGCCTCATACACACATTTCTAATACTATCGGTTATCAATGAATCAACTTTACCTTTATCACAATCATCATTCAGCTTAAAATTTGTTTTCCTTTTTTTCTCCAACATTTAGCCCCCCCCCCCCCCAAAGGTAACCGGATCCCCCGATAACAGAATACAAACAGAGGGAAACCCCACTACACACGACCCGCAACACACAAAAACACGAATCAGTAGACCACTTTCATTTTCCAAAAACCTCTTTTTGAACCATTTATTAAATTTTTTTATAGTTTTTTTTCAAAAAACAAACGGATAGGAAAAAGGGCCTAGGGCACGATTCAGCGTTGAAAATTATCAAGAACACCTCCTTTTAATTCGTTTGTAAAAAAAAAATTTTTTTTGGGGGTACAGACAATTTTAATAAGCATTTGCCTCAAATATGAGAATCAAATTTAAATTTCAAATTCGTCATTTTGAATTTCTTATGGGGGGAATTTTTGATCCCCCATAGAAGTTTGAATCTCCATAATGCAGTATTTGAGTTGAAATTCAATTATTCTTATGGGATCAGACTTTCAAATTAAATCCACCTTCCCCCGCTGTCTTAAAGTAAATATAAGAGTGTTTCAAACTGCCCTAAGTCAAAATCACAAAAATTTATATTAGCGATTGGGCCAGGGTGGTAACAACTTTCCCCTACAATCTCGGTTACGTTTTTTTGAGAAAGCCTAGTTTGCAACGTGTAAACAAGGCAAAAAAGTTATTCAAAAGACTAATCAATGTACAAGAAAATTAAGAATTTTCAGTGCGACATTTTTTTTGTTTTTCAAAGTTTTGGTGTGTCAATTTCTTGTCATTAATCCCGAATATCATGAACTTCGGTTGGTTTGCCAAAGCCCAAGTCACCTATTTTTAGTTTCTACAGCCTGGGCGTGTAGCAGGGTTTCATCATTTTTGTAAAAATGTTTGGATGGTTATGCAATTCAGCCAATTTCCCTCCATATCACCCCAATCCGTGAGAATGTTTTTGGTTTTTTAAATTCACTTTTTTGACTTGGGCAGTTGGGAAAACCCCCTTCATATAGAACTAAAAATGATTTATTAGTGAAAACATAAATTCAAATTCCATGTTTTATAGATGTTCGCAGATAGTACCCCTTTTCTACAAGACCCTCAAGGTTACCAAATTCGGTAAACATTTTATAAATTCTTAGTTAAAGAGTGCCTGAAACCTACGGTTTTAAAATGGGAGGGTATTTGGTGGTAATCTCCCTTTGACCATCCAAAATAAAAAATATTCATGGAAATTCTTCAAACAATTGAGAAAATGTTGCTCACTTCGCTTGGAAACTACGTAGTGGTTTTTTTTTCCAGTTTTGAAGGTCAGCATTATAAGATTTATCTACGTAGAACAATTCTGGTACCGGACTTGGCGGGAAATCACTGAACATCGGGGCTCTGGGAAAATTATTCATAGGTAAGTTCGGCGCTGGTAACCAGAATTCTAGCAGTTTTTACCGTAAAATTCTTCTCGGGCAAAATTGTACATATTTCTTGGCTGAAGCGAAGCCCACGTACACATGTACGTGTATATTCCAAAATTAAATCTGCCTAACACTCTTTTAGTCGCGGCCTGAACCAGGGTTGTAAAACTGTTAAAGATTAAACTACCATCAAAAAAAAAAAACAAGGAAGTTAAGAGAGGGGGGCAAGTTAGGTTCGTGAAATGAGAAAAAAATGAGGCGGCACATCAAGAGATCTCGACAACAATTTGGTTTAGTCATCATTTTGTTATAAAAGCTGAGTATTTGGCTGTGATTTTTCAAAAATACCGGTCGTATGATTTAATACCGAATATTTTGTGTGTACTCCTTATTCTTGTCTCTGACTTGTAGTTCGTCTCTCACTTTCTTCTTGTTGCGCAGATCTTTTCATTTCTGAGAAGGATTTACTCTTTGTATCCTTTATTATATGCTCTTCATAGCTCATTCTTTCCTTTCCTGTTCAATTCTTCCCTCAACCATTCCCCTAGCAATAATGACAATATCCCTGGATGTCTTCATATTTATTGGATTTGGTTTCCATCTACTGTCTACCATTACTTTTGTTTTATTCTTAGTCAGCTTCATTTTATATTTTATTTTCAATTTTTCATCCAATTTTTTCAGTGTTTTCTTTAGTTCTTCCTTACTTCCTTCTACTATTGCAATGTCATCTGCAAACCTTATCATTCTAACCGTCTTCCCTTGTATTATCACACCTGATTTCCTTTCATCCATTTCTTCAATTACTTTTTCTATAAATAGGATGAATTTTACTCTTCCTACTTTATCCACTATTTGTATTTGAGCCTTTTGATATAAGTTCCTATTACTCTTCTTTCTTTATAATTAACTCCTATCTCCTACAATATTTGAAACATTTTTAACTTTCAACATTATCAAAAGTTTTTCTAAATCTACAAATCTTTTCAACGCTGAACAGATACTGCGACCCATTTTTTCTATCATGTCACAATCGGAGTTCTGAACAACTGAAATTCGTTTCCATTTTGTTTTTGCATTGGAATAAGCGGTACCACTGACTGATATTATCAGTGTTATCAGACCACAATAACAGACAGTGGCGGATCCAAGGGGGGCTAAAGGGGGCCAGCCCCCCCCCACAAAAAAAAAAAATTCACTCCTTTTCACTTTTTACCACCGATGTTTTTTAATAGTTTTGATCGATACAGCACAGTTCGTGAATACATATCGCGTTATCAATGAATAACATTATCACTTATCAACAATCATGTTCATGTTAAAATTTTTTTTTCTTTTTTTCTCCAACATTTAGCCCCCCCCCCCCAAAGTGTAATGGATCGACTGTGAATGCCTGAAAAAAACAGACGGAATACACACCACTACACACGACCGCAACACACAACAACACGAATCAGTATGACCACATTCAGTTCCAAAACCTCTTTTTGAACACATTTAGTTGAATTTTTTATAGTTTTTGATCAGAAAAACTAGACGTGATAGAGAAAAACGGCCTACGGCACTGTATTCAGCGTTGAAAAGTACTCAAGAATCACCTCCTTAAATGCGTTGTGTAAACAAAAAATTTCATTTTGTTCAGTAGTGTTATTTATTCACATTTTTCGTTAATTCCGCTACACAATTATAATAGAAGTTCAAATTTGTGGTTGAAGGCATGTTGATGGTTTTGGATGATTTGTTGTTCCTGATAACGAAAAGACGAGGTAAATAGTCAAACCAGAAACAAAATATTCGTGAAAGACCTGAAAGCTGAAACAGAATACCAAAATTACCACTTAATACTGCTAACATATTTATGAGACATAACTCACATCGCATTATTTCTTGGAAAATTTTCTGATAAGAGTACCACATAATGTTGCATGTACTTGGTTCAAGTCAAATACATTATACACTAATTCAACTGGGAACCCATTATTCATACAAACAAACAATGCACTTACCTCTTCTAAATCCAGTTAATGTCTTCCCTTTCTTTGAGGAAATAGTTCCTTTTGTAGATAAGTACAAGTCGCACAATACTGTCATGAGTAATTACCAAATAAAACGTAAACAAGTTGCATTTGTAAATTGAAAACTTAATGGAGAGGATACATTCATAATAGTAAACCAACTTATCAATAAATGGCAGCAGTTGACAGAGAACGCAACTGAGCTAAAACTGAACTATGAGCTGTAAACAATTCAGTCGTATTTTATGAAAAATGATGAAAATTCAATTGCAATAGGCTGCTTGCAGTGCTACGCGCGGGGGCATACACCCTAAAAGTAGATGAGCCGCGCGGATCGGGCCGGCAACTGATAACGTACCTTTCATTTAAAACTTCACCGCAGACCGCACTTCTACTAATTTTGATTCCTTACATATTAAATTTTTAATCGCAAATTCGAATATGTAGCTCCCTACAGTTCAAATTTGAAGCATGTCCGTCATTTCTTAATTTTATAATGATTATTTGAAAGACCTCTGTTTCCCATTTACAGCAATGTTATTTCCGGCTGTGATAACTTAACCCTTCATTAGGAAGTGCACATTAGCGCCCCTACATTCCGTTCCACATCCCAATAGATGGCAGCAGTTGATGGAGAACAAAACTGAACTATAATCTGTAAACAATTCACTCGCATTTAAAGGAAAAAATGAAATGAAAATTCGATTGCAATAGGGTGCTTGCAGCGCTACGCGCGGCTAACACCCTACAAACTATCTTTCAAAGGAAAATCATTGTTGCTAAGTTTATAAGCATTAAAATGTAGTGGAAAGAAAAGTTTTGAACAAAAGTAACAAGAATAATATAAGAAATTCGTTATTTTTATTCACGAAATTTTGCGGGGCTCCGGCAAACGCCAGGAAGTGCTCAGCATTCCCTAGCGCCTTTCTGGCTACGGGATCTTCCAATCCAAGAGTCCCAAATTAGTTAACAAAGTTTTTGTTCTAAATTTTAAAATGTTCCTGTGATATTAATTCGCTTCATCTCTTCTTTCTTTATCATTCAGCATAATTATGATTTTTTTAAAATTGAGGTATCTTTGCCCGGGGGGGGGGGTCAAGATGCCTTTAGGGGGCTCAGCCCCAGCTTGCCCTCCTTGGCTATAGGGCTGCTTTGAATTTGTAATCTTTCATTTTTCTAAACCTTTTTGTAAAAGTCATTTTTTCAAAATTAGGTTTTTTAAAATCTCAACTTTGAACAGCCATATCTCAGCGAATTTTGGAACTAGAGAGCTCTTCAAGGTATCCATTTTGTCAGAAATTTTATCTGGTATATGCGGGTACTCGTAACTCCGTGTCGACCATGTGAGACCTTATTCTCTGCCTTGTCTTATTTGATATCTTCTTTCATCTCCTGGACTTTTCCAAGTGTATTTTCTTCTCTCATGAATTTTTAACGTAGTGTTTCCAATAACTAATTTATAACTTATTTATATTCTTCACAAAATACTATGAGTGTCACCCCTCTTTCATTTTGCTCTCCTGAACCATACTCTCAGCATATCCCTTATTCTTTTCTTCCTCCTACTCCGGTGTTCCAATCTCCCATTATAATTTATTGTTTTTCCTTTTACCTTGCTGAATACTTCATCAATTTCTTCATAAATTTTGTCTACTTCTTCACTCGAATCCTTTTTACGAAAATACCGGCCGGGCGGTTGGCAACCCTGGCCTGACCACAGTATTAAGTTGTACCTTAATTAATTTCATCTGACGCTATTAGAGAACACCCTCGACCAGAACCCCAATTACAATCGTTTTTCCATTCAATTAGACCATGCCTGCCACACACTGCAGTGGTGAGAACGCACACGTCACGAACATATGTGCAATGGACATAATACATGTAGGTACCGCACTGTCCTATCGCGTATCGCGTACTTCCGTTGTCCCGATGCACGTCTTTGCTTGCTGTTAATTCGTACACGGCAACTTCGTCCGTGTAAAGTGCACCTTGGAAAGAAATACTCGTTGGAATCGTGCGGGCCGTGGGGAGAGAGAGCGCAGTTGCATCGTTGCACCAAATTAAGTTATTCCTTTTCGACGAAGGGTGGAGAACCGAAAGAGCGAACGCATAACTTTGTCTCGTACGTGTGCGTGTGTTGGTGAGCGCCGACGTACGCTGCCACTGTCCGTTTCGCTCCAATGGAAAAAATCTACCGTAGAAATAAATAATAAATGAATGGAATGAGGTTTCCCGAGCGTAGATCGTACGAATAGATTTTATGGGTTGCGTGTGGCGTTCGCCAGTATCGGGCCGGGTTCCGAAAGGTTCTTATTTCGTTCGGGATTGGGACTCCTTTCTCGCATTTTCTTTCTTTCGTCGGTACTCCCGTAGGAGGACGGATGGATGGAAATGGAAATAGGCGCGGGGGTAAGTATCGATGGCGAAGTCGATAACGCTAAAGGTCGAGGATGCGATTTCAACCAGATAAAAATGTGCAGTCTCGAATTTCTTACAACCTGTAATATTTTGCGTATTAGTAATAAATTTTAGAAGATCGGAACACTGCAGGCAAAATAGGAAATGGATTACAAATGATATGTACCAGAGACGCCGGAAAGGAATCATGAATAAGGGAGCACAGTTCAAATTTCCTATGACTGGTCATTTTCATGCTTCTTTTCTGTAAATCCAGGCCCAATTAGGGTATATGGGGGGAGGGGGATCTAGTTGGCCGAGTGGATAGCGTGCTAGTATCGGAATCTGGGGGTTCCGGGTTCGAGCCCACGTAGCAACTCGCTACATTTCGACCTAGGTCGGTTTTTCGGCTATATGAGAAGAGGGCTAAGACAGCCCTAACAGCCTCTCCGACGTCTCTGAAGTAATACTCGAAAGGGCGGATTCCAGGGTTCGGGTTGAGAGTAAAAGTTGGAAAACAGAGGGTATATGGGGGAAGGGGGTTTGAAACCGAGTGGTACAGTCGAGGTTTCAGCATAATCAGCAGTGGCGGAGCTAGCTTTTAATTTTGCATGGGCCATGTAAAAAGGAACAAGGACGATAAAGACTTACGAGGTGTGTGAGGGTGGTAGACCCATAAAAACGGGGGTCCGGGGGGGCTATTTTAGACTTATTCCTTGTTTAAAGGATTTATTTTATGTTTAACGAACTAATAACATTACACGCATCCAGAAAAAAAGTCAATAAAAATGAAAAATTTTTCACCGAAACAAAACCATTTCATTGAATTTAGAATTTTGATTATGCTTCTGTTTTATGAGATTATTATAAAAAAGTAAAATTTCTGTCAAAAGTTTTTTTAATGCTACACAAGCCGAAATTTGCGATGTCCATCTTGTGTAGCATATTCTCTCGAGTTCCATGGGTTTCACAGGACTTACCAATTTTTGTAGCTCAATGAACATGGAATGAATAGCAGAGCCTTGACATACAAACATATTGAGATTCCAAAATTCCGAAAAATGCCTTCCTATTTGCTGCATTTTTACATAACTCTACTAAAACTAGATTCCACCCATTGTTAAAACCTTAAAACATGAACATAATAGAGCTTGCACGGAATCGTGCTTTCACGCCCTCTTTACATTGCCACTTATCACACTTGCACCATCATACGTCTGCGCGACGCATTTACTCATATCAGCTGAAGATTTATTGAGTTTGCCTTCAATATACGTGCATAATGATTCAGCATCAAAATTTGTGCTGGTTGGAAACCAAGGAATCTTTCATAAATGGTGTCTTCCAAGTAGGGCCGCTTTTTTCCATTTTTGGGCTATGAAATTCTGTGCGCTTTTTTTCCGTACATTTTTCTCTTTTTTTCAAGCAGGGTGGGCCTAGGAGGCCACAAAGTATGCAAAAATGTAGGTGGTGATTAACGTGTTTTGAAAATGAAAAATCCCTAATTCCTGGTAATCATTTATTAAAAAAAAGTTTTCAGCTTTTTCATCTATCCATGAGAGGAAATACAGTCATTTAGCTACTTTTATTCGTCCATTTTTTGATTTTTTTTTCTTCTTCAGTCAAATGTAAACCTGCAAAGTCTGCTTCATTGATCGTTTTACTTTTTTCGAGTGAACTATACGCTTTCAAAAAATCGTCTTTCGTTTGCCGCCCCGGGCAGCCTCTAACTTATCTGCTGCCTTGGGCTGAAGCCCTTTCAACTCATGCCTAAATACGGGCCTGCTTCCAAGTAGTACCTGACTTAGCAGACATTTGTTCCGTCTTTGAAACATCCTTAGACTCATCAGCTATCACTGTGAACCACAAAGTTTTCTTTAATTCTTCACTTATTTTTTTACAAAACTGAATCTGCCATTATTTCGAAAAATTCGTTCTGTATTTCAGGACTCATGTATTTTGCATTAACAGGCATGAACTCAATTTTATTTTTCAAAAAATCATAATTTTCCGCCACAAGATCTAAAGATTCAAGGAAGTTAACTTCATTGAGGCTATCAGCTCTTTCATCATGACCCCTCTGATCTATACCTTGATTGACTGTGAAAAGTAGAACTCGAACTATAGTTCGTAAATACAATCGATTTTCCTTCACCAAACGAGCGTGACTTTCATTCATTATAGTTACAACTGATGTTCTGTCATCTTTACTTTTTGACAAATCTTGAAAACACTGCCATTTAGTAAATTAGCTATTTGAATGATCTGCACTGCGTGCGTGCTGTTGAAAACCGAACAGTTTCAACAAAGGTTCTTTCAGCCATATTGAATCCAAAAAATCGACAACTAAAACAAAACGCTGCATTTGCCGTGACACTGTATTCTAACCTTGAGTATTTTTCGTACCACTTTGAAGTGAAAGAACGCAATCTTTGGTCATATAATATGTAGTTTTAGGATAAGATCTCATTACCGGCTATTTTGGCCCTTCATTGATTGATTGGGCCGGATCTGATGGACCACGAACAACAGGTATGGTAATGATTCAGGACATGAAGGCTAGTGATGCCATTCGGGCCGGGAAATTTCGGTACTTCCCGGTCCCGACCCGAATCCAACGTAGTGTTGTACCGACCCGTCCCGAAACATAATTTACTGATCCCGGCCCGATTAAAACCGGGATTTTCTCGGGACAAATTCGGGATTTGCTCATGAAAAAATCATTTATTTTTCTTTGCTCTGTTCTTGACATGATGAGAGTATTCCAGAGAGTTGTGATGGCTAGCAGAAAATTTATTTCAGGTGCGAAAGACTTGAAATTACTCCTCAGTATGTTCAGTAGAATATTATGAATACGAATTTGAGGATGTACCTGGATTTGGGCATCCAATGTTTTCAAGTAGTAGGTATTAAAATTTCGTTAAAGTTTCTCTATTTGGACTTTGAGGAAGTACCCGTAATAAAATTCAGTTTGAGGACACATGTTTACTCGAAATCTCCTTATCGGTTATTTTACAAAAATTTTACAAGTTGTTTTCGGTATATGAGAACTCTAAGTGCCCGTAATAAACCTGAGTTCGAGGACACATCTGAGGAATACCTTCACTCAAGGCCTATTTATCTGGTCACTTTACAGTTGTACAAGTTGTGTTGGGTACATATGAACTTCGGGGAAACACTGAAGACAAGTGCGAGTCTGAAGACACACTTGAAGAACACCTTCACTCAACCTCCTCTGAAAGACTATTTATCGACTATTTTGTTGTCTTGCTAGCGGATTTGGGTATGAACCCTGGGGAAGAACCTGGAACACATTTGAGTTTGAGGAATCTGTGAGGAATACTTTTACTCAACCTTTCCTTAAGGACTCCTTATCAACTATTTAGTTTTACAGGCAAATTTGGGTTTATATAAGCCCTGAGAAGGTACCGAGCACGAATTTGAGTTTGAGGAACACTCAAGGAGCCCCTTTAACCAACTTCACTCAAGTGCTCCTTATCGACTGTTGCAGTTTTACAAGCTGATTTGGGTACATACCAACTGTAGGGAAGTACGGTGAACAAATTTGAGTTTGAGGAACACTTGAGGAGCACCTCTACTCAACCTTCACTCAGGGTTTCTTACCGATTTTTTTTTGGCAGTTTTACAATCAATTTTGGTATGTATCAACTCTGGGGCAGTTCCTAGGAGAATTTGAGTTTGGGAACACTTGAGGAACACCTTCACTCGCCCTTCACTCAAGGGCTCTTTATTGACTATTTTGCAGTTTTACCCGATGATTTTGGTAAGTACGTATTTTGGAGACCTAACGGGTATAAATTTGAGTTTAGCGGTACACCTGAGGAACATCTGTACTCAAAGGTTCTTTACGAACCTATTGCAGGGTTTTCAAGTTATTTTGGGGACATGTGTACTCTCCATCAGAGGCAGGAGAGTATTTGAGCATCGAGAACGACATGACAGATTACAGTATTTGTTTGTGTACAATTTTCTTGTTCCAACTACAAATTTCAAAAGATTCGCTTTTCTTGAGAAGTGAAGATACCCGTATAAATAATTTACATTTCCAAGAGTGCCAAGCAAACTGAGGCTCACTTCGTTGAAGACTACTGCCTAAACATCGCGCTCCAGGCATTAGTAGTTCAAAAGGATAAGCAATTCTTAAATTTTGCTACGATAGTCAGTATTTAGGACAATATTTGAGGCGCCAACAATGTTTACATCTCAAAATGGACTCTAAAAAAATTGTAAATCAAAACGTTCTAAAGATTTCCTCGATCACAGCTAGTGAGAGACAAGTTTGATATAAAATTTTAAAACTATGAAAAAATACGGAATAATTACCTTGTTGCCTCCAAACCCCTACAGAAAGCTGAATGTTGTTCATACCTACTCAACTCAAACATTTTTCACAATTTCCCACCCTTACTTTTACTCACAAATTTTAAATTGTTAGCCCCCACGCCAAGGATGTAAGTCAGCCTCTGAACAGATCCCATTACCAAGGTTAAAGTGCCCAGGGTGTCGATAAATATATACTCGTAAAACCGTCAACTCACCACCTTTAACAAAATATACAGCGGGCTGCAATGTAGTAAATGCGTGCATTTGATGGTTGGTGTTGTAGAAATATTTTTCGAGGTTTAAAAACTTCCGCAGCTTTCCTTCCCAATCACCACCCTTTAAAAGTTAAGACATGTTCCACATTTAATGTTTGAAATAATCTGAATTTTCCTCGGAAACTCGACTAAAGAGAGAATGAAAAACTTGAAAACAGAAACAAAAACTTTCGCGCGAAAACAACACAATAAAACACTACGAATTAAAAATACGGAATGACGATTAAAACATGCAGGAATGACAACGTAATGTTCAATTGATACGCGTGCTAATTTGTACTTGCATTTATTCTTATCTCCTTTACAACCAGTGCTAGTTTTTACCTGCATTTATTCTTATCTCCCTTACAATTAGGCAACAACGACACTATCTTAACGTTTTGTGAAGCATTTTAATTTTTGTTAAGCATTCGGGACAGTTCGGGATAGCCCGATCGGGACTCGGGTCGGGCTTGTCCCGAACCGAAACTGAGCGGGATTTGTACCGTACCGATTCTGAAATAGCGAGACGGGCCTAATACTGACCCGACCCGGCCCGACGGCATCACTAATGAAGGCCCTGCCATACATGGAAGACATTTCATCATCCTCGTCCTCATCTTCGAAAGTATCACTGCCACTATCATCTACTTCAATGTTTTCATACTTCTCTCTCATTGTAGCACACGTACGATTGTTCCTTCGTTAGGGGAATTTTTTCAGCACCTCAGAAACCGGGTGGGCCAACCGCATGTGCCAAGGCGCATGCATGCCCACGCCCAGCTCCGCCACTGATAATCAGGTGTACCCTTATTCTGCAACGATATGCTGTACTTTTGTAATGAAAGAAACTGATATAGAAATGAAGGTAAAATCTTGAAATGTTGACATCCTATTTCTTGGACGATCAATATATCCGTCCAATTCCAAACAGCGGCTGGCGGTCCATCAACTTTTCCCTTTCTTAAGAAAAGTTACTAAAATTGTTTGTTTTTTGCTTCGGTGAATCCGAACATCCTATCAAGTAAAGATGTTTCAGGGTCGACGAGAGAAAATCCAGGTATGGGGGAAAACAAAAGAACGTGTGATTCCTTTTGAGACCTTCTCGTTGAAATTCAAAAAAGAAAGATCCAGGATCAGACAATGTAAAAAAAGATAGAGGATGAAAAATCTATACGCTCAACTAAGTCAATGGCCGAGGAATCTCCCTCCCCCTTTCGTCAGTCCCGGTTTGATCTATATCTGCGGTTTAGGTCCGATAATGAAAATTGTATCCTTCAGATTAGCGATGAGGCTCGACTTCAAAACACCGAAAAAAAGAATTTTGGGTCGTTGATTCCATCATTGCGGTAGATTTTAATCAGATCCGGATTTCAGTCCGTAAAACTAAAATTTCACTCGTGAAAGGAAGAAGAACGGACTTAATGGGAAGAAACAAAGTGTCAAAATCATGTTATTTCAAACTATTTTGTAGGAATATCCTTCAGTTCTTGAATTCAAGGGCCCAAAACCTAATCTTCGCCGTGAAAAATTCTAAAATCATTTTTGCTTTCGAAGTAAAAGTTATTTTCATACCCATAAACATTATCGTGAAACCAATATCAAACGGGATATAAATCTATGAAAATATTGAATTTTTTCCTCCATCGATTCACAGTGGATTCAAGTACAACTTAAACATAAGCGCAATCAAAAAAGAAAACCTGAGCGGTTTTTTTTTCTCAATGATTAAGCGAAGTAATTTAACGTGTTCATTTCGTTTCGGCGTCGAATATGTTGTTGATATTTTGATAAGAAATAGACCAAGAAGATTGGATTTTAGGGCGTAGTTTTTCTTATTTTTGTCCCCCCCTCTTCTCTGGTTCAACCCCTCCCAAAGGTAATTTCTGGTTGCGGCTATGAACTTAACTGGGAGAAACTTGAATGGACCTAAAAAGGCGTCGAAGAAATAAAATCTAAATCGAGATTTTTAGTCACTGACTTCAGTCATTGCTCTAAATTTTTACAACGAAACTCAACTTGGATTCTTGAAATCCAAATCTCACTTCAGTTTTTTCAGTTCTTTAATTTCAAATGGGAAAATTCTTATTTACGTAAGTTCATTGTTGGAAAACTTGTAGCATCAGGAAAACAAAGTCGTTGCGGAAAATTAAAAAGTTTTCTTTTCGCCTCACAGTAGGTAAATGAAAAGAGGTGAAATTGACTCGACCTCGAGCGTTGAGGAATCAACATATCAAAATTAGGGATCTTGGTCGCCGATTCTTATTCTTATTGTCTGGTAATATTCTAAAGCAGTCTCTGATTGGAACTTTTAAATGCAAATTTTACGACAGCAAAATTCTACTTTATCTAGTTTATTTCAAGTTGCATGTTGATCCTCTGTGCAACCCAGTATAAGAAATCTTGATTTTCCTCCAATGATTTTGTAATTTCCCTTCCCATAAGTTTCATAAGACGTTCGTGACAGTGGCGTAGCCAGGGGGGATTAGGGGGATGAATCCCCCCCCCCTGAGATGAGAAATTTTAACGAGTATATGCTTATGGCAGTATCATGCAGTGAATGCTCGATTCAAATGCATAATTGAAGTTAAAAAGCACAACACACTGATACGTCAATGTAAAAAACATACAGTTCATATTAGGTGTACCCCTCAACAATTTTTCTGACCCCCTCCCCCCTGGAAAAATCCTGGCTACGCCACTGGTTCGTGAAGATGAATCATGAAACAATTGTACAATTGTTATACTGATCGTGAAATTTGAATTGGGGATTAATTTGAAGCTAGATCAGGAATTTGGTACAGTATTCGAAATGAGCAAAAAGAAAATTTATTTCAATAGTGTTCTCAATTTGCTTAGCCAAGTTGTTTTATCCCATTACAATTTCTCTTTTGACTTAGTAACTAGCGGAGAGGAGAAGAAGGTTTTGATTTTCTCGAAATATTTGTATTTTACTTGACACAAACTTTCTAATGATGTGCTTTGATATGTTGTTTAATCGGTCAAGTCAGCTTCGTTCATTCAAGGGATAAAATTTCTGTTTTAATAGCCCAATCGCAGCTGAATCTAAAATTTGGCGGGAAATTTGTCAGCGACTAAAGAAACTTCTATTTCGATAGTTTGTCCAATGTATTCTCAATAGATACGCATTTGACATTTCCACGTTGATACATCTTTTCCTGGCCCTCCCTTAGTGGGAAATAGATTTACGAGTATGTATAACACCTTGAGAAATTAGACTTCAGCGCTTCCAAATTCAAGATCATTTTTTGGTCTTATGTTGAGCGATAACGCAACCCTGACGAGAGGGGGGAGAAAAGGGAGACATCGGGCCCGGACTTTCAGGGGGGCCTCTTAAAAGGCCTAAATCTAAACGCTTATGGCTGCATCATATTGTACATCAAATCATCAGCAATCATCACAGAAACCTCTTATCCCGTAGCTTATCATTTTTTCCCATCTGACAAAAGAACAATACGAACTGGAAGGAGAGGGGGCTCGTGGAAATTCCCCCAGGCCCTCTTTTTCTCTCACTGGGCTGCGATAACGTTTTAAAACAATAAAATCATCCGCTTATGAAATAACTGGGTTAATTAAGCTGGTCAGTGGGTATAAGTACAAGGGAATGATTTGAGTTGGAAAAATTTTCAGAAGCCAAGAAGTTTAGGTGTAATTTTGATACTAATGTTGCTACTGACACAAGAACTAGAGAAAGAGAGAGAGAGAGAGACCCAGATCCCCATTTAATTTTCATTTAACGCTGTGTAACAGGGTGTCCATTCTCTGGGAAACCTGGAAAAGTCAGGAAATTTTGGAATTTTCTGCATTTTTCACCTAAAAGTCAGGAAATTTTGTAAAAAAAAATCGACTGCGAAATTCTGTAGTATTTCAAATTGATTTTACCCTATTTCTTATAAAAACATTTTTCCTTCGCTTCGTTCAGGCATTTTTCTTATCTTTTTTCTTTCACAGGAAAAGGACGTGGGTAATACAACCCCCTCTCCTATCGCAGTAGTGCAGAATGTGTTGGTGTGATGAAATCGTTTTAATGGTATTCGTTTTGCATCTACATCTTTCTATTAAGGCGGCTATACACTTAACGTACTTCGTTTTTCGTGACTTTTCACGAACCATTTCACAAAAAATATGACGAAACGCGAACCAATCCCTATGCACTTCAACCAATATCAGCTGTTTCGTGTTTTCATCTCATCCTGTTCGCAAAAATCTGAAAATCGGCGCGAAAAGACGCGAAAATGAAAAAATATTCAGTCTAGCTCCTCTCCCGAGTGTAAAAAATTTTTGATAAGAAAGTCGTAATGAAACGAAAATTTGAAAACCAATGAATTCACCTTCTGGAAAATCCTGCCCTCGGGTTTTTCTTCGGCTCTCCTCCCCTTTGCAACCGAGATTTTGGGGGAAGAGTAACTTATCTAAAAATTTGAAAAAACCTAAAGACCGCATAATAATTATTATCGCGTTACGGAAGAGTCCACTGCTTCCAAATGCATGCCCTTATATTGTATCTGTCGATACCATGGGCGTAGCCAGCGAGGGGCAAGGGGGCAAGTACCTCCCTCCGGATTTTGAAAAAAAATTATTTTCCAGTGCTCACAAGATTATTTTCGAATATTCAAAGCCAACTGAATCAAATTCGCAGAAAATAGGATGTCGAAAATGTGTGACTGGCCCCACACTGATAGCAAAGCAGCGACTTGCACCTGCACAAACGCGTTCGCATGTGGACACTGTTAAACGTAAGGGAACCAGTCAACATTTGTAAATAAAATAAGTTATTAGTATCGTTGGAAAGAGCGTAAAAAGTAGAATTTTTCAAAATTGGGCCCCCCTTTCCAAAGTATGTACACACGTTTAAAAATAGCTTATCAGTAAACGCTGTGTCATATAGTTTCTACATGGCTCTTGTACTTCGAATCACGTGTTCTCAAAAAACATATTTTGCTGGTTGGTTCCCTTAGGCTTAACAGCGTCCATATCATCTCTTCCCGACGAGTTGAATCTTGAGTGAGATTGCGGTGAGCAGCGGAGCGCAGTAGAGTAGGTTTAGTCATTGGCGGCGTGGCAGGCATTCTCAGTCTCAGTGCCTTGGCAGCTTCAGAGCTTCGGTTGACTTTTTAACAGTGTGTAAAAAAGGTCTAGGGATGTCTTGCATCGTTGAGTTCGAAAAGAGTGTCAAATTTTTAATCCATTAATTTCGATTTAGGCCGCTGAATCCTAATTTAGCCCCTTCAAATAGACTAATTTGACGTAAGCATATTTTCATTACTGATTTGGAAAATTCTTAACAGTCTTCTCATAGACAGTATTAACCCAGGTAACTCAGAAGATCAAATAACATACATTAATCAGATTTCGATATGACCCGTGTTGGCATGCCAATTTTCGATTTTTTCCTCTCTGAAGGAGTCAATTTAACCGTGCCAGAAGAAGTGGATAAGGTATACCGGAATGAGGATTTTTTGATTGCTAATTTCGTGATGTATAGATTTTTGGTCCAACCCGGATTTGGACCCCAGGATACAAATTTGCTAACACGTCTAGCACAAGAGGCATTTCTGATAAAGTTATGGTATTCGATAAAAAGAGGAATAGGCTGTTATCAATATTTTGGCTGGGTGCACTTCGGAGATTAAAAATATTACTTCGTTGCTGGTTGGAAATAGGGCAAAAGTTAGTGGAAATATTCAAGGAGAAAAACAGATGAGTGCATGACTTAAAAATTATCAATGTATCCGGGGGAAGAAAGGGAAAATACGAAACTAGGAAAAATTCATGAGCCAGTATAGGAGAATGAAAAAAAATGCCTAGTAATCTTGCGGGATTTTGGTACCTATAATTTCCGACGAGAGTCGGTACCATTTGCAAAAAGAAATAAAAACCGATTCTGTGATGAACCTGTGTTGTATTCCTGTATCGCCTGTACTCTTTTGAAGTCTGTTGAAAAGGAAAACATCACCGTCTGGTGAAACAGTACAATGGCCTCGGCTGCATCTTTTCCTCGTCACTTGGACCAGCGAATATTACTGGCAACTATTTAGGTTGCCCATTTGTACCTTTGAGGAACCTGCGTATCTCCAACTTATACTCTAAATGTACTAACGCCAATTTCACCTTTTTCCTGTATACAATATACACGGTGTATAATGGTGGCTGCCAGACTGCATTATATCTATATGGCTGCCAGTTGATACCGCAAATAGGTATATTTAATTCTACCTTTTTGCCACCCCCTCGGAAAAAGTTCTAGCTACGCCCATGGTTGATACTCTTACATTGAAGCCTCTTCCGCCTCTCCTGGTGGCATAATTTTTCAGATCCTGACCACTTTTTTACTTTCAGAGCATTTGTCGTTAGATATGCTGGACCTTTTTCACCTGGGTTCCAGAATTCATTTTTATAGGTATTTTCCCTCCCCCTAAACCATTCAGGCTCCACGAGGGAGGGGCTAATTCCGGTTACTCTAGTTTTTCTCGAGTTCCAAATTCATTACGAGATTCTAAAGTCAGTTTTTTAGATAGAATAGCCAACCAAGCTCTGAGTCGCTGATTTCGAATATCGCTTCCGACTTTTAATGTGGACCAAATTTAAGCTTCTGTGCTTTTTCAGTTGATTTATTTTCTATTAGCAACACTTTGAATAAATAAGACTGTATTTTTACCCTATTCGGTGGCTTTAATTAGAAAGGTTGAATTTCGAGTCAACCGTTGCTTGTCCTACACTTTTGCTACCTCATGGGTCGCACCAGGGGGGACAGGATTCAAAAATTATCACTAAAAACGAATACAGCGATCTCCAAAACCTATAAACAAATTTTCGAATTTTATTCTTCTACCCCCCCCCCCTTGACAGTCGGCATTAAGTCACACAAAAAAAAAATCTATGAGGTTGTTAACTGACATCGCACCACGCTGCACCACATAGAGCGCGTTTTCATTTCCATCATTAAATTTTTACACCCTCTCTGCCATAGCTTCATAAGCACACGGTAGTAAAAAACAAGTTTGTGTAGTGATTAACAATATTCGCCGCTCACGATATTCGAAAAGATTTGATCCCCCCCCCCTTTGCATGTGTAATTTGTATATGAAGGGTCTCGAAAACTAGAAAAATTGGCTTGGAAAACCTGGAAAAGTCAGGGAAAATCATTTCCGAACAAGAATGGACTCCCTGTGTAAGGAACAGTTATATATAATGTAATTTCAACGTGCAATAGAGCTATTCTCTTGTGATGTCAGCATGGAAAATTATGGCTTTTATCAGTAGGCTTTGATTCAAAACAAACAGTTTTCATTTTTCTTCTGGAAGATGTTTCAAAAGACAAAAGCGCTCCACGACAGCACGACGAAAAAAACACACTGATGTTAATTGCCAGCTCCTCATTCTAAATTGTATACGGTGATGCTTTGCCTAGTTTAATATATAATACTGTTTCTGTGCCCAATAATGAATATTTTCTCTGTACTGTAATAGTCCATTGCTACATAAAAATAAGTAAACTGCTAACAGTGGTCTAAAACCTTAATTTCTCTGAAAAATTATGGGTGCGATTGGGAAATAGTGCGCCGTTGGACAGGTCTTCGATTTATTCGAATATTTATGTATGTGTATAGTCGAGGCCTATATTGTAACACTGAAAAGGAAGCAGCCGTCCCTTCATATTCACTGAAAATCTCCAATGTTCAATATTTGATATGCGATGCACTATATCCTGGGATGTAGCGAGAAGTGAGGAGTACGAGTATGACATCTCGACGAATCTTCAGAGCTGGCATTTTTCATGCCAAATTGAACCATTTAGTTCACATCAGCCGACAAAATATAAGCATCGTTATATGAGCTTTTTTGCCAGGAGTCAGCAGTCCGCATTTTTCGGCAAGTTTTCGGCCATTTAGTCAACATTTTAAAAATCAGAAATTAGGATGCAACGTTTTCTATAATGGCACCTCGAAATTCAGTAAACATGAATCGCCAGTGATAAATTACGTTCTGTTTTTTTTTCTTCAAAATTGTATTTGATTTGTCTTTTTTTACGACGATGTCACACCTGATCATGTTCAGAAAAACAATCACACACCTCTACTGAAAATAAAAGCTTTTTCAGACAAACAAATCATGTATACTGTTAAGTTGCCTTCCCTCATAATGTCATAATGGAATGTTCTTACAACGCGTGTATCTCCTGAAACTTATTACCAAAAATTTTTCAACTTGCGCAGTCGAATCCTCAACACAAATCGATAATCTGCCAGGAAGAATGCAAACACGAGATATTTTTGCGCCCCTGCAAATACCAGTACAACCGTTTAACGAAATGATCTATCTACTGTACAAGTATTGTATCGATACACAGTGCACAACTTATTTCGAAAGCGGTTTGAATACAGGACCGAATGAAGCATAAGGTTACACATCGCCGACTGGTATCCACCCTAATAAAAATAAAAATAAAACCCCAGCACCAACAATAGAGTATCAGCTGTCTACCTAAAATTCGATTCGGAAGAGCAGATTAAAAATGGCGTGTACGGCGGACGCAGAATCACGTGTCGGTTACTTCGCGGGCTTCGCTAGTTCACCATTTTTTCATGCAGTTTTGCGATGACGATGCGCTCAATTAAAAGGCTGTGCGTGCAACTCATCCATCGCTATAGGCGGTCATTAGGGCCAAAAATTAAATACGAGCACACTCGCTGAAGGAATAGCGAATTGACTGGAGAAAATTGAAAGAGAGGATTTTTCGCTTCTCCTCTTGTATGAATAAAATACCTACACGTGATAACTAAGCAAGAAAAAGAGCTGAAACTGTGTTACCAGTGTCAGGGTATAAAAGTCGAACCATTTTCTTCTCGAAATTTTCTATAAATGAACAAAAGTACGGAAACAAAATAATTATGTGGGAATCACGAGTATATACAGCATCAATGGCGGATTCCAGGGGCGAAACTGGCTGTTTTTTCTGGGGGGTGACAACTGAAAATGTGCCGAATAAAGTGAATTGAAAATGAATATTTTGCCGAGATCGTTCGCCAAATGCCAATTTGCCGAATTTTCCAACTGCACTGACGACCCGGGAGGGGGGGGGGTGTATCCCTCCTTTGTTTCACCCCTGGCGGATTCACAGAACAATTCTGTGTGAGGCAATTCAAAATATGTTTTAGAATTATACTTTTTAACTCAACTCCTTCATCTCCTGAGTACTTGGATTAATTTGTCGCCCTCGCGAAGATATAATTGAGTAGGTAATGTAAGAAGGAAATACTCGGAGTCTTAAACGATTTGTGCTCCAATCATTATTTTCTAATTAACATTGAAAATAAAAATGTCTTCCCCATTCGGTGCATGGGTCAAATATTTTTAACTCACTGAATTCTCGATCGGGCGAACTTTTCATACGTTCATCATAAAACCATCCAATTTTTTCTTTGAAGAGGGAAAGAGAGCAATAACGCCGGAGCCCCCACTTGTGAAAATGCGAAGTCAGTAGAATCATCTCCAAAAAAACAAAGAAAATTGTACATGTGGGAGCTTACTTACACAAAATGGTGTATGAGAGTTCAACGTTACGTGACGCCCATTTTTTGTTCAAGTCGGTGAGTGAGAAATGGCTCATTTTCTTCTGAAAATATTTCAGTTATCATCAAAATTGAGGGGGTTGGAAGGAAAAGAATAATACCACAGAATTGTGACTTTGAGAGTGAATCAAGATTAAATTTCAGCACTCGATATTATCTACGGGAATTCCATATGTCTACGAGTTACATACAAATTTTGCGTAAAATATTTAGAATGAATTTGATTGTAATCCCAACCATCTTCATCCTGCGCGACAATTCATGACTCATGAATTTGATATCAATAGCAATATTAACGCAATATTAACAGTTGCGTCTATATGCCCTTGCTTCTCAAATTTTTCTCCAAATCGACAATTTCATTGTATTTGTACGTTTCGATTCTTGAAATCTTATTTCAAAACCCATGATTTTATTATCTGTCATTCAACACATTGCTCTTTGGGATAATGTTTTTAAGGCAATATTTTTCTTATGTGTGCAGATTTCAATTCGCACGAAACGTTTTACCAGCTTGCGTGAAAAAAACATCTAAAGCCAAAATTTTAATTTCAGTTTTAATTTCTAACCAGTGGCATCGAAAAAGAATATATAGGGACACATTGTTCCATCTTTCACTTCAAAAAATAGGGGTGCAGAGTATCATTTGTATGCCTAAAAATCGAAGGGAAGCTGTGCAGATCGGAAAAGAAGAGTAGTCTTGAGATGCAGGTGCCAGCAGAGGAACTAAAAAATGAAAACATTAGCACAGGGGAGAGAGAAGTGGAGAGACGCAACCTGCTAGTTGAGAGACGAGAGTAGGAGTTCAAATTTTGAAGATTTTTTTTTTGGACTTTGACGTTTTTGTTGACAAGCCTTGTTATTTAGGGTCTCTTAAAAACATAAAAAATGCAAAAAAATTATGACTTTCTCATCTCTGACACCTACACACAAATTTTTTCTTTTGAAAAGCATAAAAAACGCTACTACATTTCGTGAAAAATACTCGCGGTCTCGACTTACAATTTTATAGGCAATAGGCCTTCGCCGTGGTCAAATTTTTCATAGTTGTCTAGTGCTCAAATCCATCTTTTCGTTTGTCAAAACTTGGCAAAGCGACCCGCCAATTGGATGGCCTTGGTCTTCCTTCTTCACTATCAGAAGAGCACGACATACTGTCATACTGGGCTTGACAAAGCTTCAGCCGCGGCGAGTCGAAACACAAGCAGATCTAAAATTCTCTTTTTTGGCATTTTGGTTTTGGGCTCGTATAGCGTCAAAATTAATGGAAATTTCTTCATTAATTTAACGTCTATAATCCTAACATACAAGTGTATATGTATTAACAAAACTCACTTTGTACCAACTAAAAACCACAGTTAGTAATTGGTCGGTTGATATATACTGATTGGGCACACCTTCTAGAATAAGTCTGCATTTAAAAAAGTCGCTGTGTGTAAAGGGAAATAAAGCAGGGAGGCATTCGTCATTAATGTAAGTTTTAAAAAAAAGTCTCCTCTTTCCCCTCGCTCATGCTTCTCAGTCAGAGTAGGCAATGTAGTCAATATTGGTATCGAATTTCTCGTCTCAACCTGGGCACACCTTCTAGAATAAGTCTGCATTTAAAAAAGTCGCTGTGTGTAAAGGGAAATAAAGCAGGGAGGCATTCATCATTAATGTAATTTAAAAAAAGTCTCCTCTTTCCCCTCGCTCATGCTTCTCAGTCAGAGTAGACAATGTAGTCAATATTGGTATCGAATTTCTCGTCTCAACCTACACAATAGATTGGAGTCTGAACCCTCACAAATAACTAGCATACGAGAAAATTGGGTTTAGAAGTCCTAACCTTCACCATTGTGAGGGTACGGTTCGAAAGCGAAAGAGTTATGTGCACTCAGTTCCATACTTCTGTAGCTTTCCATCCCTGGAAATTTTTTGTCACCACTCATCGCCGTCCCTCGGATACCACGCATGTGAAATCGTGTATTTCTGTGTTTCAATGGTTCCAGTTGGTAATATTTTGGGGGAAGTTTCCAAACTGATAAAGTATACAAAAATCTCATGAACAAGGTATTGGAGAGCCTTGAATTCAATGTTGATATCAGTTAGCCCCTAAGATTTGTACATTTGAGATTTCAAATCTTTTTTCAAATTCATGAAAACTGTGGCATATGAAAGAAATTCAGCTGAATTAGGTCGCTCAGCAAAACCATATTGTATTAAGTCTGAAAATAAAATGTTAACATACAGCCAGAAAACGGATAAAAAGAAATATTTAAAATGTTTTGTTTTTTCATTGATTCTAACAGTACCTATTTTTCAAGCTCTTTCTAATGAGCACTTCCTCTATGTCAAACATGCCAAATGAAAACTTTATACGAATAAAACGGACCTTATAATTATTGATTTTGGTATCATGCAATAAACCAGTTGATTTTGTAATACCGGTTCTTCAAGTTATTTCAGTTAGAATACACGGAGAGTGGATTTCAAGTACGTGATCCAATAGAAAATTAAATCCTGAAACCTTTTTGTCTCTAGAATTCTTTTCCATAAAAGCTCTATTCAGTAGCGTAACTACTCATTCCTTCTGGGGGGGGGGGTGAAGTCATAGAATAATGGGTATATTTTTTCACCAAGTTCAAAAAAAGAAACAAACTGGTTAAGCAAAAAGAATCGTTCAGATAAGCAACAAAAAAATTCGAATGGTCAATTTTGAGATCACAAATATTTTCCGAAAAAAATTTTACCTACTTCTAAAGGGTTCTGGGGGGGTCCTCACCCCCCCCCGTCCCCCGTATTTACGCCACTGGCTCTGTTAGTCGTCTACGCGCATTTTAAATTTACCTTTTCTTTAAACGCAAAATAAATGTTGATCGAGTACAACATTTTTTTTTTAAACCAGTCTGAAGCTTTAATATTTTTGCTACACCCTGAAAAAATGTAGGTTTTCTGTTTTCCTCCAACTGGGTTTTGCTACACGTGAAAAAGATCTAGGTTGCCACTGCTGAATTACAGTTTTTGAATATAGATATTTCCGGGAAACAATTTTGTGCATCATGGATTACAAATCGACGGTGTAGTGCCTAAAAACCGTACATCCATCTTGTTCAATTTCAAGACATTAGTATCATTTGAAAGGAAATTTTCCACTGTTTCCATTACAAACCTTCTTCTTCCCTAAATGCTTAAATTCTTTCAATGATTGGCCGAGTGCGTAAATTTTTTTCTTCTTTTACTCAAAACTTGTCTTTCTGGATGTACGACCTTTACGCATTACGCCATCGAAATGAAAATGGTCTTCTAAAAAGAATCGACGTTCAAATGATCTTGGCTATCTATATGTAAAAGAACAGAATAAATCGATATTTTCATACCAAAATGAATTTTTGTTTGTTGTGTTAGTGTGTCTGTTGCAATCGACTGCAGCGCTCCTAGTGAGCCGTTCAACTCCTAATATAACGGGGCAACGGACACGGCTGTCTATAACTAACAGGCCCAAATCCACAACTGGGCAATGTTGCGTGAAAAGGCCGACGCAGTATCTTAAGGGACTTTTGCGTTTTTCTATCAATTACTCAAAAATTACGCACTTTTAGGAAAAATACGCAAGAACTGGATTTAAAGATCACCCAATTCTCATTCTAATGAGTATACTCTCAATGAAACAGGATAGAAGGAACCCAAGTTATCGCTCTAAATATAATCGGATATTATGAGACTTTCTCGTTATTCCATTAATTATTCGAGAATCAGCAACTTTTAGAAAAAAGGAGTATAATAATTAAAATTGAAGATCATAAAATTCTCGTTCTAATGAGTGTATTGTCAAGGGAGGAGGATGAAACTAACGCAAGTAATCACAACGAATATAATTGTATGTTTAATTTTGAGAAGATGGGTTATGAAATATTTGCAATTTTCTTATTTTAACCACTGATTTGAAGACGGACTGACAAATATTCGTGAGTTTTCTCAGCCTCCAATATTTCCAGTCTTATAATCTTCGATCATTCCACATTCATTAATAGTAATGGGATTGCAAACTCATCATCTCTTAAAACTGGTCTGATGATAAGTTTGATAACTTTTCATTTCAATAAAGCAAACTTGAAAGTGTCAGAATCACTTACTGAACGCGCGGCTTCTTCAGATGCTCTTTTTTCAGTCATATTTCATTCATCAGGATAATACAAGTCTACATTTTCTCCTATCCCCTCTCAAGACGAGGAATACCCTGGCAATCTGAATACATTTCTTTCTGAGATTGTGTAAATCTAGAGACGAGAGATGAGAGACGAATAAAACTGACAATCCCTAGCTCACTTCGTATCTTTCTTCCTGGCAGGTCACAGATGGCCTGCATCAGCAACATTGCTGACATCTGCGGGTGCATTTTTAGCACACATATATTTGAACGCTGTTAAGCGTAACAGAACCAATCGACATTTGTTGACAAAATGAAATTGTCGTTGTAGAGAGCGTTAAAAGTAGAATTTTTCAAAATTGGGTCCCGGTTCAAAAATGTGTACTCACGTTGAAAAAAGCTTATTAGTAAACGATATGTCATTTAGTTCCTGCATGGCTCTTTAACTTGGAGTCACGCGTTCTCAAAAAACAGATTTTGTTAGTTGGTTCTCGGCGTCCATTTGTAGACGGCCATGCGAACGTGCAACCGATCGCAGATCACAGCCGCTGAGACAGTGCGAGATTTTAGGATCACCCTGTGTATAAATAAATTACTATGCAACAATGTACTCATTAACGTTGAAAAGTTATTTTAGCTTTGGTTGAAGAGAGACCAGTCCCATTTATGGCCTATGGTTTTGCTTGGCTTGTTCCAGTTGCAACCAGTTTTTTTTTCTCTTTCGTTCTCTCTCCGTTTCATTATTTAAACATCGTTCGAACAGCAGGTTCGATATTTTTTTTTGTTTCTGTTTTAAGCACGAGGTTGCCGACAAGGATAGTATGTATTAGAAACGGATTAAGTAACAGTTACGTTGCACATTTTACCGAATTAAACTTTAAAATACACGAAAATTAATTGACTCGTCGTGATAGAGTAGAACGGTGATTGAAAAAAAAGTCTTCGAGCGTTATAAGGTTTTTTAGCGTTACCAATTAATGCTCTTTGACCAAAAAAAAAAAAAAAAAATGCTCACGAAGATAAACGATACTGAAATGCATCGTCATTTTCAGCAGGATTTGTATGCTGTGGCTTTTCTCGTCATCGTGTGAAAATACCTATACCTGCTTAGCTTTGATTGCATTTAAAATGGTTGTCAATGGTTGTCATAGAAATGTGCTTACTTATGTCCGTTGTTCAAATATAAGTTCACTAATCTACATGATAAAATCCCTCTCTGTCCTGACATGAGCTGAAGTTATGTGAGATTTCCTTAAACACTGCAGTGTTGCCACTTCGCTCGTCCAAATCGCTTGGAGTTTTTCTGAAACATGACGAGAAATTGCAAATTATTTAGTCCAATGTGTGCAAGACACGAGGCGAAAAAGTTGATCACGGTGCCGCGGATGCGACGCTGTCGTTCAGGTATAGACTAGAACAA
Source organism: Acanthococcus lagerstroemiae (assembly GCA_031841125.1). NCBI lineage: Eukaryota > Metazoa > Arthropoda > Insecta > Hemiptera > Eriococcidae > Acanthococcus > Acanthococcus lagerstroemiae. The sequence continues at coordinate 11,509,481 of CM063106.1, read as the reverse complement.
TGTCGGACGCGTTTTTCAATTTTGTAAAATATTGCTCAGTTACAAAGTAACATATGAATAATCTTGTAAGAGGCAATTTGAAGGGGGAGCTAAAAATTATAGTTCTACATCCCCACTCCGTCACCTTCTAAGTACTCGGATCATTTTTTGCTCTCTCGCAGGGAAATATTTGTATACGATTCGTAGATACTGTCAACTACTTTTTTTATTAAGTTGCAAGTGAAAATAATTTCCGGGCCTAGTACCAGAATTTTTCTTGGTGGGTGGATTTCATGGTTTCGACCCTTAAAAGTGATTAAAAACACACTCCCTTGCGATTCTAGCGACCAACATACGAGATTTCTCTGAAAATAAAATTTGGACAGGCATGGGGGTGGTTACCTCTCAAATATTTCTCCTCCTTCAAACCCGGCTATGATAACTTCCAGAGTGTCATGTCAAATAGTTTCAAACTACTGAATTCTCAATTGGGAAGAAATTTCTGAAGAATTTCTAATATTGATTAAAATACTATTCAATTTTTTCCGTCGAGGAGGGCGGGCTGCTAAAATAAAATGCGGGCCCGGAAAAAACAAAAAAAATGCAATTCTTCTCGAGCCCTTCTCAGAAATTGCGGTTTTGCGCTTCAAAACTCAAAAAAGATCAGACAGTGGAAAAAATGGGCCTCTAAAAAGTGGAGGTCTACAGGAATCGCCCCTCTACCTCTTTTCTGTTGTCAAGGGAAAATTCTTCAGTCTGTAATGCACATTTAAACATTTTTTAGATCCTACTAATTCCTAACTCTTTGAAGCGTTTTCGTAACACTTTGGGTTTGATTATGATTATAGCTTTCCAAGGTATGGTCAAGTCGTTTTGGAAATGTTATGGATTTTCAAGACCTGTGGAAAAGACTCTAAGACTCCTTGGAACTAAAACTATTCAATGCTAATTTAAGATACTCCCTCGGCAAATTGTCAATGTGCATTCGTGACGTGGCCAGTTACATCAATACGCTACTTGCAATAAAATTTATAAGAAATTCCTACAAGTGACAAGGACCTAGTTTCATTTCGGACGAACAAATTTTCTCACCTATAAAAGAGAAACGAATAATTTCAGAATTTTAAATGGGCAGCGATCATAGATAGTATCAAAATAATGTTTTTGAATCGCTGTTTTCGAATATCGTATCCAGTTTGTGATCTGGCTTCGTTTTGTGACCAAAAAACCAAAATTTTGGTTCTAAAATTGGCAAAATTGACTTAGCTTGAAGAATTGAATAAAATATCCAAACACGATTTTTCTTTTGGGTCGTTGATTTCAAATCTGTTATTCTCCTAGTATTTGAAAAACCCCAGCGTGAAAGATTTTTTCTTAATGATATTAACCCATGCTACCAGTTACTTGAAGTTTAACATGAATTATAGGCGCATGAGGATTTTTTTTTGTTGAAATCACTGGAATCTTATTTATATTTAAGATTACGTATTAACGACGACCGTTTCTTTTTTTTTCTTCTTCTGGTATGAGTGTTCTGAGGCAATAAAGTGATCCCGGGAAAATCCTTACATAAATCCAAGGTTAAACATCAAACCACTGATGGCGCTGTAGCTTCTTATTATTCATAAAATCTGAGAAAACTGCTAAAACAAATTTCTTTTTCATGATGGAAAACCAGACCACAGGAGTGGCCTGCTAATTTTTCGAAAATAAGGAAAACAACGAATACCTCAGAAGTGTAAAATTACTGGAATTACGTTTTCTTTGATTTTTCTATACATTTCTTCAAGCAAACTGAAAATAAGGTTCGAAAAGCGTTTGAATTTCGTAGGTGACTTTCCAAATTGAACTCGACACTCGAAAGTTAATTTTTTATAAATTTTGGCTTTTGCAATGAAGTACCTAAGGTGAAGTAAATACTTAAAACTTGTTGGTAATTTCATGCAATAACGGTATACACAGTACAAGGTGTGTCACCAAATGTCTCCGCATCGTTTTTATTTTTGTTCACGAAATGTGATCAGTGAAAGACAGACTAGAATTTCTAAATTACAAGGTCTATTTTCTTTTTCAGAATACAATGTCTGTCCCTATGGAAAAGAGCTCAAACGAAGCATTGATTCTGGAATTTTAAATTGAATGCTTTCAAGCAAAATAAAGAAATGTGGTTTCTTCGGTCACTGTTTTTTTTTTTTTTTTTTTTTATACAGGATTTAATGCCATGTAGGCTATACCTGGTTAATACTAATTAATACTTATGTGATTTCGGGTATTTCCTCAAATATTGCTTCGATGTAGTAGACAAAAAACCCACTTGTTTCCTTTGAAATGGACAAAACTGATTTATCTATCTCATAGGACTGAATAACGTAGGAATCGAAATTAGTGTTTTTATGTCGATGATTTCTAATACTTATTTCCTTAAATTTTCAATCCGGTCTATATTTTAGCCTATTTCTTTATTTCAAGTACAAAACTGGAATTGTATATCTCCTATCAGGGCCATAGAAAAAAATCTTGTGAAATATTCGAAATCAGCGGCGCGGATAACCTTCATTTTGAAACATCGTATGGAATTCTAATTTGTTGTGTTTTAATTATACTAAGACTTGTGAAATGTCTCAGATAACGTTCAGACACTTAAAGGCTGGTTAGAGATTAGAAATGAAAACTGTCCTGTCATTTAGAGGCGGAGGTATTATAGAATGAATTTAAACATTCATTCTGTTTTGGGAATGATTTTAAGCTAAGTAAATCTGAATTATAGGTTAATTTTTGCATTTTTTAAATAAAATTAATTCTTACTGGTGAAAGGCTACAATAAAGCCCCTGGCGGCCTGGAGGCTCACTTTTGTCGCGTCTCCCGCGTGTCTGAAAAATAGGAGCATGTTTTTTGCTTTGTATAATGCATGAATTTGAGGAGCGTCTTTCTAAAATGTGTAGTACTTCTCTATTGTTTGTAAAGTACAAAAATTGTCTTTGATTTTTCTGCCGACTTTTGATAGAGGCTTGCCTCAACCTTAAGTGTTGCGACCAAACAATGTCATTTTCAAAACTAAGAAATACAAGCTGGAGGAACCAAAAAGTGTAGTTACTGCGTTTTGGATTAGAAAAACATTTAGCGAATGATTTTACTGCGGTTTGAAAATGGGTTTTATATTAACAAATATGATGATAATATGAAAGAAAACGATCTTTCTTAATTCGACGAAAGATATTGATTAGTTTAGTATTCCATCGACTTATTCCGGCGAGCAAAACAAAAGAGTGCTCTGCCCAGGCTCAATAAAAATTCTTCCATAGGAGGATTTCATCGTGTTGATCTCTGAACGTGGTCAAAACACTTATTTGGGAGCGAAACGAGCTAATTTTTTTCAATTTTTCGGATAATTTCGGTGTACAAACTATATTTCAGATAGTCATGGTGTGTATTGTCTTCCAAAATCCTTTCCTTTAAAACCGACTGTCGCATTTAATATTATGCTCTTTCAGCGGTGGCAGCCTAGATTTTCTTGAGGTTTAGCAAAACTCCATTTTGCCGAGAATAAAAAATTGATGATTTTTTGGGGTATAGCAAAAATTTTGAGGTAATTTCAGGGGCTCCTATCACCAAAATCACCCCCTCCCCCCGAAAAAAAAAGAAAAGTTGTTCTTATTTTATTTCAACAGCAAACGAACAAACAAGCGAAAATAAATGTTACAAAACCAGAGATGAAACTTGACTTTCAGTTTGGGTGGGGGGAGGGGAGAAGAAAAATTTGCCGACAAATATCTTTTGAAAAATAAAAATTCACGAACAATTTTTTTTTTAAAGTTGGAAATTTGCTGATTTTTTAATCAAAATATTTTTAAGTGAAAAAACAAAACAAAAAACAAATAAACAAACAAACGCTCTTAGAAAATGAAAAATTCAAATTAACAGTTTCAAAATTTGCCGACTGCTAAATTATTGGGGGTGTCTCCCCCCCCCCCCATAGTTTCGTCTTTGCACATGCAGATTGGAACCTTATCCCCCAAGCACTCACACTTGCGCACATGAGTACATCCTAGGGGGAGGGTAATCTGGAAGGATGTTAGGAGTACTTATGAGGAATACACAACTTCCTTTACACATTAAGGTAGTCGTTATTTACTTTTGTTGATATTTTTTTCTAAATTTTCTCTAATTCGTTTCTAAATTGGTTCGAATAAAATTAAATTAAAATTAGAAAACCTACCAAGTTTCAGATCGATCAGATTGGGGGCATCTGGGCCACAAGCTTCTTTTCGTTCTTATGGGAAAAACATATGGAGTTTTGACTTTTGTTCCAGACTAAATTTCCCTCTTATATTCACCAGGACCAAAGCCCATAAATTAAACAATAGAACATTCGCTATTATATTCAACTTGTGACACTGGAAAATAATTCTTTTGCTTTCAACTTTTAAATTTTAATAAAATGTTCAAGTTTCTCAAATTTCAGGCTCTAGATCAAAGAGAGAATCTAGTAAAAACAGAATAGTCATTGAAATTCAATATTTAATGTTTGCTGCCGACTTTCAGATCTTCAAAATTTCTTCCACATTTTAACTTTGTTTCAACCTTTCAGATAACGTGTTCGATACTCAGCTTGAAACCTTCGGCTTTTGACTGACTAGTCTCTGACAGAAGTCCAGGGTACTCCATTTTCAGAAACTAAATTTGACTGTCAGTTTGAGGAAGCGGAGAAGAAAAATTTGCCGACAAATATTTTTTTTAACTAAGAATTCGCCGACAAAATTTCTAAAAATTTAAAAATTTACCGATTTTTAATCGAAATATTTTTTTAATTGAAAAGGAAATGAACAACATTCATAAAACATGAAAAATTCAAAGGAACAGCTTCAAACTTTGCCGACTGTAAAATTATTAGGGGTGTTTGAACCCCTACTCCCCCTATAATTTCGCCCCTGCACAAAACGAACAAAATTGGCGAACATTTAACTGACGCATGCACTTGTGACAACATTTCAACGCAAAAATTCTCGACTTATTTTACAACTGCAAAACCTGTCTGTACTCTGTACTCTTAGATGATTTTGGATTAAAAAGTGTTTAAACAAGGGAGATTTTTCGGGGTGTAGCAAACATTTTTGAGGCGTAGCAAGCTGTTTTGGGGTGTAGCATGTTGCTACACATGCTATACAAAGGCTGCCACCGCTGTAGCTCTTTGTAGAAATCACTCCTCATTTTTAGGAAAGTTGTTTTTGTTGTTTTTTTGTAGTTGCAGGCTAGAATTATTCATTCATAAGATCACAGAGACGTACGATATTGCAAAATGTAAACTATATTATAGGAAAAAACGAAATATTAGTGGTTACAGTTTAAGAATATTTAATTTTTCCCCCGATTCGGCGTTTCTGTAGTCAATTATTCTTTCTTTAAAAATACATGAGTTTTCTTAGCGGAGGTAAAGCAAGGAAACTCGAAGAATCAGTTGACAGTATTTCGAAATTGAAAACGATTCTTTAGTTTCTTCGTCGATTTATGCATTTCTCTTGGAGGAAACATTAACATTACGGCATCTTCTTGTGTTTTTCTGCCTTTTCGGTGCAATACAGCTCCGAAAAGCATGTTCCCTCTCTAGATCAAATGCAAGTATTCAATTTGTAGTTTGTTTTTGTTATCGAAACGATATAACGAAACTGAATTACGAATACGAATAGGTTTTATAACTTCTGTTAAAATTTCAAAATTAAAAACCTACGTATATTTATGTCAAAGGATCCCGATTCCAATATTCATTCTTAATTATTAAAGGAAAATTAATGAAATTTCAGTAGATGAATATAGAAAATAAGGGAAATATTGGGGGAAAAAATATATATTATTGTTTAAAATGACCTGCAATTCAGGAAAAAATTTCATTCATTCTCATTAATTCGGAATCTCCAGCCAGTATGGGTACAGAAAAGAAATAAGAATCCATTAACTACAGAAAAGTAAAAAGCCAAGAGAGCACTTCGCATCTAAAATCGAAATTTACGTATAAAAAATTTTGGTTCCGAGAAAATCGATTTATTGAAAATGAAATCACTTCGCCGTCGATTTCGATTTAATTTTTCCTCACCAGTTGCTATCTAGCCAAACCGTCCTCTACTCTGACCCTTCGTCAAAACTGAAAGATTTCGTTTATTTTAGTTCCTATAAACACTGCGTCAGATTTCAACGGCAAGCTAATTTTACTTTAATTACCGACATAAAATCGTTTTCAACGTTTCAAAGTAAGAAAAAGTTTTAAAATAAACTATTTTATGGCATGGCAGAGAGCATGGTTTATTGTACGATTTAAATTCGTGTTTTTTGTCGGAAAACATCACAAACGGATCTTTATAAAACTGTTTCATACATAAGCAACCCAGTCGCAAATGTCGAATTTTTTTGGGAGAGGAATGGAGCGTATCTCTCAATTTGGAATATGAAAACACTATGCAAGTAGAAAATATTCGAATTTCCCAGAAATGTAGAGATATGTTTAAAAAAAGGTCTACCAGGTATATTTCTCTCGACATTGTACTAGCAAGGCTATATTTCCCATTTTCCACCCTGAATACCGTGGTCACCTGAGTTTACTTTTTATACGAATATCTATACCAAAGGCCAAGTCAAACATGTGACGTATCTTGCTGCTTCGATGAGTCATGCGAGAAAAGGAAAGGCCAGAGGAGACTTGTAGAATCGGTTTTCTTTCTAGTGGTTCTCGATGATCATCCGTAACTTAAATTATCCTATGACTAGGAGCGGAAATAGAGAAGACTAGGGGGGCTAAGCCCCCCCCCAGTTTCAAAATTAGCCCCCCAAATGAAAAATGTAAAACTATACGAGTACCGCTATTATCATTTGTGATGTTATGTTTTTTTTGTTTTTTCCCCTTACAAAGAAAGTACATATTACAGAGAAAAAATCAACTTTTTATATTTTTTTTCTGGGGGGGGGGTGTTATGATTTTTTGGATTTTTATAAAGTTACCCCAAACTGTGGGCTTAAGTGAGTGGGCTAAAGTGAGTTGGCTTAAGTGAGTCCAATACTATCGCCCTCCAATTTCGAGAGATAAAGAATGATAACGAAAAAGACCAATGTATATGTGTGTGAGTGCCCAAAGTAAATTACAAAGTTCAAAGCTGTTTGAGAATCTTTTTTCCAAAGCATTAGTCGCAAGAAAATACCTACGTAAATCCACATTTTCTCCTTACATTCCACTTAATAATGACTACAGATCTTTCTACCAATTCAAAAGAAAACCAGAAAATGTTTAACATGATATAATGATGATGATAAGAAGATTATCAGTCTTACGACCGGTTTGATGCAACTCCCCATTTCTCCCTATCTTGTGCAAGTTCTTTCATTTCCAAATAACTCTTACATTTGATATCCTCGATTATCTGTTGAATATACCAGAATCTTCGCCAACCTAGTCAAGTCTTTCCTTCCACCCTTCCTTTTAGCAGGAGTGATGTTATTCCTGGGTGCCTCAAGTTATGCCCTGTTAGTTTATCATGATTCCTCATCTTTAAAAAATTCCAAAACGGCCCCGTAGCCAGAGTATATGTGTGGGTGGGGGGCCGAGGCCGACATTTTCTTTACCTTCTGTGGTTTTCCTATGGTCCAAATTTCACATCCATACAACGCTACCCACCAAACATAAGTTTTCAAAAATAATTTTTTGATTTCCAGATTTGTTTTTGATTAGCATAAATTACTTTTTCGATAAAATTCTAATGTAGCTTGGGCTATTCTACTACTAATATCCCTTTTACGCCTTCCACCTTTTGTTATTTTACTCCTGATATAGCAAGATTCGCTTACTTCCTCAGTTTTTCCCTGAACAATTTTCAAGCTATCATGTTCATATCGATTACATACCATCACTTTAGTTTTGTTTTTTTTAAATATTTTCATACAATATTCTAACTCAAAATCTCCTCCATTCTATTAAAAATATTTTCCAAATCGGTACTTCTTTCAGTTAATAAGACAATATCATCTGCAAACCTCGCTCTCCATGTATGGTTAGACCTGCTTCAAATTTTTCTTTTATTTCTTTTATATCCCACTCTATGTACAAATTAAATAGCATCCCTGGCTTACACCTTTTTTCCTATTTGCCTCCCCTTTCTCTCCTTCTATTTTTAATGTAGTTTTCTGTCTGTTATATAAGTTTAAAATAACTTAACTTTCTTCTTTTTATTCCTATCCTTTTCAGAATATCAAACATTTTATCCCATTTAACATCGTTCAAAGCATTTTCAGTATCAACGAATGCCATACGTGTGTATCCTACCCCTTTTTAAGTTTCTTTTCTCTTCTTATTTCTAGCTCAGTTCAGCTCACAGTTCTTTAGCTGTTCATGGTGACAATTCAGTTCAGTGGTCGATATTTCTATTTTCTTCCAGCCATGGGTGTATTTGAGCGAAAACCGTACCATGCCCCTCGATACAAAGCCAGTCCGTATGAGTTTTAGCTCTTCATGGTGACAGTTCAGTTCAGTGGCTGACATTTCCATGGAAATTTATTTTTCTTCCAACCATGTGCTCATTGATCTCGATCTTTGCTGCGCCCTGCGCGACTGCAGTCTGCAACCGTGTTGTTGATAGAAATTTCCATGGAAATGTCAATCACTGAGGGACGGTTTTCGCTACAATATACTTAGCAGTATGAAGTCATAGTAACAGGAGCGTGTCGGGGAAGCATCCCCCCCCCACTACTGCCCCTCAGAAACCTTTGCGAGAGTGTATGGAACAACTTCCCAAAGTTTCATGGCGATTGGATGAACAGTGTAGTAAAGTCTGCAGCCGAGTTGTTAATAGAAATTTCCATTGAAATATGAAGGGCATACACAGACAGACAGACATACATTCATGTTTATACATATATATAAGATTTTAGGCGCTGGGGCTTCAGCCCCCCCCCCCCAAAGTTTTCGCTCTATTTCCGCCCCTGCCTATGACTATTGTTATTGTGTTCGTTATCTATACCAAAGGCCAAATCAAATATGTGATGTATTCTTGCTGCTTCAATGAGTCATGCGAGAAAAGGAAAGGCCAGAGGAGACTTGTGTCGGTCGGCAGTATTACTGAAAAAGAATGTACTCGTAATAAAGATTTCTTACTATTCGTATGTTCTTGCTTTCTCGTGCAAATTTGTTTTCGGTTTTTTGCTCTCAATAGTGTAAACATTTTCAGTAATACCTGAGAACCCGGATGAGGAATCAATGTCTTATATTAGATTATCTCTTTAATATAAAAATGAAGCAAAAGATTGTAAATGAAGTGATAGTAAAAAAACGACACATGGCCAAGTCTTGAACTCATGAAGCCTAATGGATGTAAGTAAGTTCAATAATAAAAAAACACAACATGGCCTGATCAACCGCAGTATGTACACTGAGACACTTTTAGATGAAAGAAACCAAGATTGTCTTTATATTATATAGATATGACATGGCCTGCCTGATCGTTCTATATCTACGACTTCTTTGGTTCAATATTTATATTTTGTGCAAATTTCACCCTGTAATATTCAGCACAGGCTGAGAATATTGACGACATAAAAATGCAAATTGCGTTTATAATATAGATAATGGACCCTGCTAAGTAGATTTTACCTAATAAAATCGCCTACATTCAAAAAAATACTCCTATATTTTTTCACCACTGTGTTACAGACATATCCACCTTATTTGAAAATTATTAATTAATATTTTGTTTTATGAACGGGTCTTATTCTGTAGCATTTCTTCGTAGCATTTCATTAGTTTGTCCGTACTTTGTGACTCACTGTATAAAAGCGAGTGAAATTTCTATTCTCTGTGTAACTAAATGCAGCGTGTGGGTTTTTCTCGTCTCTCGCCAAAATTACCTACTCGATATACGCTCAACACACCTACACACCAACTTCATCATAGTTTCGTGACGAAGTCAGTCATTACGTTACACACTCCTTTCATTGACTAGAGTGTCAACGCCCCATTATCGTGTCGTACAAGTTCATACGTCATCGGAATCACTTTGGCTAAAGCTCTTCGTACATCGCGTTATCCGTTATCCAATTACTATGCTTAATCAGGAACCGCGTGGAGCAGGGGATGCCCTCGAAACCTCCAGTAATAAATTAAGAGAGCAAGCCACAATCGTTTTTGTATTTTGATTCTGATCCAGGTCGGTTGGGCCAGTGAAAAAATATTATAAAATATTCGAAATCAGTGACGTGGAATATCTCCATTTTGATTTCGTATAAAACTCTGTCAAAACTTTTTAACAATTTTCTAAAAGCCTGTTAAACGCTCTTGACATTTTTTTAGAGCTTTACTAGTGGCCGTTTTAGTATTCGATTGGCATTTCTTACAGGTCTCTTTGCGATAAGATTTTCCAAAACTCTGAGAGGATTTTGTTCGGTCTTGATGTTCTGAAGAGATTCATCGGGATTCCATTAAGATTTTGTAGATTTGTCAAGTATCAAAAAATTCAGTGAAAACTTATACAAACTTGTTTTGGGTTTAACGGTTCAAGTACACTAAGATTCGTGAACTGTCTGTTAAAGACTATGTTCAGACACGTGAAGATTAAGATTGTAAAACTTATTATTTTGCTTTCTTTTATTTGTACAAGAACTACCACAAGGCATGCGCCTATTGATTATAGAACTGATTAGAAATTAGAAACGAAAACTGTCTTATCACTGAAAATAACGAGGTTGATGTTAAAAATTTACCTTGAGAAGACATTTTCAAACATTCCTATGTGAATACCAATCATCGGTGAATTTTTGCACTCTTTGAATAACATTAATATTCATTGAAGAGTGGCTAAAATAAACTTATGGGATCACATCAGAGACCCGTTTTTTTAAATCACATCATATACAAAGAACAAGAGAGCACTGAACAGTCTTAACGATTATTTAAAAATTTCATGAAATCTGGGAAAGCGTCTATACTTGTCTTAAACGAGCAAGGAAGAACTGTAATTAATTTTGACCCAGTCGTAAAAAGTCTTGAATGCTTGTGAATAGTGAAAGTCCTTATCTTCTATGAGTGACGAATTGAACTGGGTGGATACCCAAAATTCCCTATTAGAAGTATTTGATGTCGTATTGAGTGCTGTTGTCATTACAATTTCGAATTAGCAGTTTTACAAAAGAAACAAATGCATCGGATTAATAAAGTAGGATCTTTAGATAAGAAAACGAAACTTATTGCAAGTATTTGACGTAGGAGCATGTAATTTGAAGACTTGCCTACTATAGCTGGTAATTTGATAAACACGAGTTGGCAATTTTAGACAGGAAACAAGCACTTCAAAATATTGAATTTGATTTTAAAAATTTACGAACAGAAAAATTTTTCAGAACAGTAAAACCAAATCAAAATTCTTTCCTTCTTTGTCTCACAGTGGATCAAACTAACACGAAAATATCCATAATGGGTAAAACTGACATTTTGAATATGCAGTAATCTACTTTTAAAAAAATAGAAATAACTATTGGAATAACGGTTGCTGACTAGTTGCTCATTTGGAATATTGCATTGAATTTTCCTCTGTCGGTTAGTCGGTTTCCAAAATCAAAATTCCAAAAAATGACATACTTCCAGTTTTTCACCATGATACCTTAAGTTATTTTAAAACACATTCTTAGAAAGCATACGTTAAATCAAATGCAAATCCATGAAAATGTTCAAAATCCACCTCTTCGCGATACAGGAGCTTGAAACATAACTTCAAATTTAAGCACTGCGTGTAAGAAGGGCCTTTGTCTCATAAGAAATACGTTGATCGAAGGCCCTTCTTCCACGCAGCGCTTCAATTCTGCTTAACATGAAACACAAGCTTTTTCAGAAAAAAACTTTTGTGCTGTCGAGATCTTTGCCCTTTCGCTCTGCTCAACTAAATACGACACCATGAGGACAGAATTTCTCAAAAGCTCTTCGCTCGCTTCGCTTGCGAGTAAACTTTTGTACCCTTATTTTTCCTTTATTTCAGAAGTTTTTCATTCGCCCCACTTAGTTCTCTCCTTTTCATGCGTCTACTTCATCATCGAAGTCAATTCGGTTGTCTTTGCGAAACAATCTTGAAGGCATCGTGGAGTGCAACGCTGTTTCTAAAAGGATTGGGAGAAAATTCGAATTAGTAGTTCTGGAAGATTTTGAAATCCTTCACAGAAATTTATCGTTTTCTCTAGAACATTACAAGTATTTTTGCACAAATTACGAACAGTCACTTAAGAATTTTAGAATATGATTAGTTATTCTCCGAAGGTAGTATTGTTTATGTAACCTTAGGAAATAGTACCTCCCCCCGTCAACTCAAACATGAAGAATTCAAGAATTAGCTGTTTGGAAAAACCAAGCTGGCATTTCTTCAAGTCTCTGCCCTATCCCGATCCCTAAAAAAATGCCTTCGCTACGACCTTGGTAGCGTCTTTTGGAAAATTGTTCATTAGGTTTTGGCTGGACTAGCAAATCCAATACTTAATTATGAAAAATTTATTCATATTTTTCAACGCTTCCATAGAAAAACTGCCCACTTTTGACCGATCTTCATGTACGATTTGAATCAGCAGAAAAAAAATGCAACAATTTGGTTCTTCTGCTTGCAGTTTCTTGTTTGAAAACAAAAATTGTAAAAAAATTTGTATTCGTCTGTATTCTTTTTGCTATACAGGTAAGCCTGACGAAAGGGAGGGACAGCTGGAGAAATAGCACTTCAAAAAATATGGATAAAAAGAATTGAAAGCTAAAAATAGATACAAGCAGCCAAGGTACTGTACTGATCAACCAATGTATTACTCGGAAATAATTTCAGCGGTGTAAGTGATGCATCATGTTTCAAGGATCTGATGGCAAAATAATGGCCCAGAAAATTTAGATTTTTCGGTATTTTTGTTATTTGTATGAGAACGAGCAAAACTCCAGAGCTAAATATGAATTACTGAATTAACTCAGAGCAATGGTGGTGATCATAGGGGGACTTCCCAGAAGAATCCATGAAAACTTTTAACATTTTCTTGCGAAAAATGGAGTTTTTTTTGCATAAAAATCTTATGACTACAAAAATGGTAGTTTGGATTTTGGCTACTTCTCCGAATTCATCTGTACTCATTTTGAACTCGTCAATTCAGGTCAACTCATTGTCAACTCCCTTCAATTCATTAATTCATTTCCAACCCGTAAACTCACTTTGGCTTATCTGCTCAGTTTGACTACTTGGGAATTTTGAGTTGAGTCAGTTGGAAAAATCCAACAGTAGGCCAAAGGTTTTTTTTTTGGCTTTGATACTTGGGAATTTTGAGTTGAATCAGTTGGAACTTTTACAATTTTTACCCCCCCCCCCCCCCCCCCCGAAAAACTCTTCGGTACGTCCCTGTCAGTCATTATTCTAGAACCTACAAAAAATGACTAAAATGTGAAGATCTTCCTTCCGTTTTAGTTTTCAAGACACAGAAAGCCTAAAACAAGACGGAAAATGTAATTTTCTGTCAACTATTGTTTACAGATTTCTGAATTGTGATCTTCACTCATTTAATGTCGGTAACTCAACTCATTTTGTGTGTTGGTAACTCATCAAATTCATTTTCGCAAGTTTGATAATTTTTTTACCACATTTGGTGGATTGGCAGGTTTTCATCAACTCCGTTAGTTAACTTTTTATATGGATCAGATAGCTGTGAGTTGATTGCGCGAACTCCTGAGTACGCCAGAAAGTCAACTCTTTTCGAAATGAGTTATGCCAGCCTCGTGATGCATAATATTGTAAAAGCATTAAGAATTCCTTTCTCAAACGAAAAATTACCATCGCCAAATTTCGACAGAAAGTTGATAAACCTTGTTACTATAATCTGTGAAAAATTTTCCCACAGTTAAATAAAGGTATTTTGGAAACCGTAAGTTCCAAATTTTTAATTTTTCAGTATTAAAGAAGAAATTTGGAAAAATTGTAAGCCCCAAAATATGATGTTGGGCATAACTTTTATAAAAGACGTCGCGTATCTTACTTAGATTCCGTCACGAGAAATAACGAAAAATGAATCGAATATTTGAAAAAAAAAAAATTCTTCCTGTTCCTGTTTCAAAAATATCGAGAATTCGAAACTGAATGAATATAATGTTGCGAAACGTTTTCACATGAGCACTATTACTTCTAGGATATAATGAAGCCTTTCCTGTCAGTTTCATCAAAATTGAACAGGCCAAGAGCCAAAAGTGTCATTTTTCGGTTAAACTAACACAGAGTGATATGTAATCGTTTCTACCTTGGCCGGCATCTTGTCTTTTTCCCGTGTTGCGCAAAATGTATGTATATTTTTTTTCGAAAATCAAATAGGTAAACATTTTTTTATCCTTCCTTAAAGATCAACATTTTCGTGTTTTTTTTTTTTTTTTTTCATGTGATGCAGAGCACTACACAAATCGCTCTGCGTGGTGAAATTTGTGCACTGCACCACACTTAATGCTGGTCGTCGTTTCTACTTCCAAAATATGTACGTGTAAGCCAAGAGTGTCAGAACGAGGAGAGGTATAGGTACCCCTTATTACGCACTCTCACCTCCCCCCCCCCCCCAAAAAAAATGGTATGTACGAAGTATTATTATTTTTTAATCCATCCCCACACACAAATTGGGGGACATTGGAAAGTTATTTACCAAATTATAAAAAGGCGCCTTGAGTGATTTCAGAGACAAAATTTCTAGACATATACAAGATTTTTGGAGATTTACAAAATTTTTTGCTTGTTACCTCTATCTTTGAAAAACTTTCTTTTTGCTTGTTGAGATGAATTTTTATAATTTTTGTACTCCTCTGAACCGACGACGCTGGTCTGAGCATATAGCCTAAGGTGACCCTTACTTTGAAAGTTTTTGAAACCGAGGGGATTCCCTCATTTTTTCATCTAAAACATTGATTTTCCTCAGATTCTTTATACTTCAAAATGATGTATTAACGCGTGTTGCATAGGCCTCAAAGTTTGACATGGGATTTACAAAAGGAATTTTCCAAAATGACTTTATCGCTCAGAAACGCTACCAAAAACAACGAGACAACCGCCATTTACATTTTGTAAAAGTAGGTAAAATACCGATTATTTTCAACAAAAAGTTGTTCCTAACTTCAAATTTCAATTGTTAACGAATATTTGAAAACGAAGTTTCCAAAGATCAAATTGTGAAAATAATTTCTCAACTTTCCCCAACTAATTCTTCCATTAATCGCCCATAAAATTCGATAAACTATACAAATTTTGATATTTTTCTGGTCTAAGAAGTCCTTAAAATGAGGAGTTATCCGTCAAAGGGCCCCTGTCAAGCAGAGGCCCTTTTTGCAGAGATGTTGATTTTCTGTGTCCTACTCTATTTGGAAACCCCCCTCTATGTACCAACATATGATATTCAGCGAAATTGACGCCAATAAATGATCACAAACGTATTGTATTAACATCAGTTCTATGCTGAAATGTGTACAAATTCGTCATATGTGGCAGTTTCTATAAAAAGGGGTAACTTTGTCAATCCGACAAATTTTGAGTTAGGGACAGTATGTAATAGAGGAATGAATGCCCATTCCAATGAGCTATCGGCGAGATCTGTAGCGTTTTTCTTTGCGGAGATACATTTGGTCAAAGATGAGTGTAAGGAGAACGTGCGAAAACACGTTTTTGGGAAAAACGCGTTTAAAGTTAGACACACCTTTTCTCCCACTCGGTCAAGCGGCCCTAACTCGCCGCGGAAACGGATTACCAGCCTCAACGAGGGCTTGTTGGAAAGGTAATTTTTCGCTCTTCTGCGTGGTAACAATTCAGAACATCGGATTTATTCGTGAGCTCCGAAAAATCACGAATAAGGGAACGCAGACATTCGCATTCTTTTCTCATTCTCTTTCATAATTCTCTTTCTCTCTCCCCCTCTTCTCTCTCATGCGCGTAAATTTTGTCTCTTTGATGTTTTTTCTATAGAAATCAACCAAAATTTCAAAATTAATTTTCTTGACAAAAAATTTTCTTTTTCTTTTTTCGCGTTTTCTGAGACTTTGATTGATCGATAAGGCTACCCCTTTTTATAGAAACTGCCACATATTATAGTCAATGAAACCAAGCATACATTAAATTATGTCATAGAGTGAAAAGCAAGTGAGTCCACCCAGGATAATACACCTCAGAAATTACACATTTTGGTTGCGTTATATGAGCAGGGAGAGACATCTTCGCAATTACATTAGCTTCAATCACGAGAATGGACAATAATTCATCATACAGCGAGGGAATTGTATTGTTTCATAAGTTGTATTAATGTATGGTAACAAGCCATGTAGAAGAAATGCATAAAATTCACTAATATCATTATGGGGAAACAGCTACTGTGATAACCCACGAGCCACGACACGTTCCACCACGCTAATTTTCCCATCGCTCTAAGAAGGGCCCCTGTCATGTTCTTTCTTTCTTAATTCGTCCGCGTTTGCTTGTGGACGAACTAAACAATTAATCAGTCATTTCTATTAATGGAGTCACAATCCATAATGAACACTTTTTATAATAACATCTTTTTCAGTTATATCAGTCTGAAAGGAGTAGTTCAGGTTGAAAACTTTGAAGTTGTTTTTCTCAAAATCATTATTGCTGACAGCCCTTTTGACAGATAACTCCTCAAATAATGATAAATGCAGGTGCCCCAACAAGCTGTTCTAACAGGGGAGTATAGAGTCTAAATTTGTCGATTTCGAACTCAGAATTTGTGGAGTTTCTTGAGCTGATAACCAGACAAGCTCTAGAAGAAAAAAGAAAGAGAAAAAGGGTTTCCAGTTGCTCGATTTTGCGGATTAATTACCTGAATTTGCCGAGTTGAGAAATTTGGCAAATCGAGGCGAAGCAGCTGAGCACTTTTTCTTTTTTCTTTTGGTTTGTTTGTATCTTGAGTAAACTCGGCAAAGTTTTGAGTTCTGAGTCAGCAAATATGGACTACACACTTCTCCCAGAATAGTCTCGCGGCCACTTCGCTACCGTCAAAAATGGAGTAGGTATCTCGAACTTAGAAAGTGCCAGTAGGCATGCGTACGAGCTACCTTACTTGTCCACTTAGACTAATCCCTAAAATTCTCTTCTCACTTATGCGTATGAGCAGTGAACAATCGAAATTCATGAATCCTTTTGGTGCGTTCTAAGTTGTACGGCTGTTCCAAGATACCTTAGTTGTCCGTATTTTCAGACTTCTTGAGACTGGAAAACGGTCAAAAGTTTAGTTCTTAGTACTTAGAGGGCTATTTATTGGAAGACCCGTAGACGAGGAGGAAATTCAAAGTGCATAATCAGATTCAACGTGAAAAGTCAGCCGAAGAAGGTCGAATTTCTATTTCTCTAAATATGATGTTTGGAAACTTTGTGTTTTCAAACATTTGAAAGGTTGTTGAAAATGTTTGCACTTTCACCTTACTTTTACGACGAATGAGTTACTGCCGTCTCACTGTTTTTGGTACGGGAGATTTTGAGCAATAACGTGTAATTTTGGAAATGTCCTTACGTAAACTCTATGTTAAACTTGAAGGCCGATACAACTCGGGTTATAATTTTAAAAATCTGAAAAAATTAAGCGGTTTTTTCAGGTCATAATGAAAAGATCTCGGGCAATCGTCATCCCGAAATCCGAATTCGTACATTTCCAATAAGGGTCACTCTAATGGGGCTCTTATCTACCCCGGGAATGAAAAGCTCGAAATTGTTATTTCTTTAGTTACTGATTAGGCATTTTTAAGTTTAGCCCCCTTCTCCCAAAATTTTGGCTTTCGCGCTACGACCTAGCTGACATTGTCTCAGCATCGTCACCTTTCAGAAAATCTGTCTGACTAAAAGCGAAAATAAATTACCCAGCTCATCAACATACAACTGTGAACTAAATTTTTACATCAAGTTTAACATCAAAGCAAATAAATATTGAAATTAATGCCGTAGCAACTTGCTCTAAAAGAGAATAATAAAGTTTCTGTAAAAAAAGTACCTACTCGTAGGTAAACAACGAGCGATATAAATCCTTGTTACGTCATTTTATTTTCAAAAGAACATAGCTCGGCATCGTGAATACCAAATTCATTAAAAGACAAGAGAACTTGCGAAGAAAAGTTTTAACCCCGATGAGCAAAGTTTCGAAAAGTACGTCACAAAAAACAGACTTAATATTCGACTTTAGTTGCGGCGGTGGGTGCTGCTGGCTGATTCTATCACAGGAGCTCATTTTATTGCATTAACGAGGGTTCAGTGCAGAAGGGTGGGTATTTTACGAGGGAAACTTGGGAAAATACCCTCAACGTTCCGATGAAATCCAGCAGCGTTCGCGAGATTTTCGTATTATGAAACGCGTGTACAATTTTTGATCCACTACGTAATAACTGCATGTAAAAGGATTTTGAAAATATCAAAAATTTTCCGAGATTTTGGAACGGTAAATATCGCTGGCATGCAGGCGAAATTCTCATGCCAGACTTATTAGATTTATCGAGAAAAAAATGCTTATTAGGAAAGTCAGGGTTTATCTTTGCTACGATATTTCGCTTACACGTGTTATAATTGGATGAATTTTTGTTTGCAGGTTCCAAGAATTCACCCGGTGCAGCCTCTATCAAAACTTGGCAGAGTAAGTAAAAATTACCAACATTTTCAGTTAAAGAATACGTGAAAACTTTGAACGTCAGCGACTCGCTAAGATTTCTAGCAATTTTTCTCATAAAATTTTTCTTACTATACATATATAGATGTATATTTATGCGCTTGCCCGTTAAATTTTCTTTCGATGGGGGAAACGAAGAGACCATATTTTCAGCATACACAGAGATTAATGAATAGCTAAATTTTTATATGCATGAAAATATGAATTTCACAATCGATAAGTTACCTGAGCGCTGTTGACTGTGAAACGCATTCACATTGTATGTTTCAACTAAATCTGATTCCATTATGAATTCGGTAAAAGCAGTTCTGGACGAGCCATTGAGAATGTATGAAAATTGAATAGACTCTACCCCCGAGTATTTTGATAATTCTTATGTTCTCAGTATCGTAATAAAGTAACCAGATAATCGAGAAATATTTGGAATTTTCAGTACTTTCTCCTGACTTTTTAAATTCCTACTTGATATTGAAAACGGATCCAATGGCGTCAGAACCGAGGAACACAAGGGTACACTGTACTCTCGGAAAACTTTAAAGAGGGTATAATATCATTTTTACCACTTTCCCCTCACCTAAGAAAATCCTTCTAATACGACTCGTACCCTCCAAAAATTTGAAGGCAGGTACGAAATATCATTTTTACCCCCCCCCCCTCATCGCCTAAGAAAAATCCTTCGACGCCACTCGATGGAACTAAGTAGATACTTTATAAAGTGGCGGTCAAATATTTTTAGATACTGCATTACCACTGGGTTACAATTTTCGAAGCATTTTTGAACATTAATAACACACCATTCAGTTGTTTTCTATATTAGGGAAGGAAAGATGCACTTTTTAAAATCTGGTAAGATTTATAAACGCCCGCTTCAAAAATAATCAAGACTTTCTTAGACTCATTATGTCCCCTTAAAAATCGTTTACGACTTGCAAAGATCGTTCAGGCCCCATTCAAGACTTTTTATAACTCTTGAAGACTTGCTTACAACACTTCAAGACGTGATCAAGACCTTAGAAATCCTCCAGTTTTATTACTTTTCGACTGGTTTAAGATTCTATAAGGCTCTTATATAAGACTCACTGACTATTCAAGACTTAAGACTTTTTACTAGCTGTTAGACGTTTTTAAGACTCTTCAAGATTTGATCAGGACTTATCAAGATTCTTTCATACTTCTTTAGGACAAGTAGACGCTCTCTAAAATTCCTCCTCACTTTTCCAAGACTGTTGAACGCTCATTTAAGACTCTTCATGACTCTTCCGGACTTGCTAGAAGTGAATTTTGAAAGCTCTTTCAGTGACAAAACCAGAATTTTAATATAGGGGAGAAGAGACTCTTTCCGACTTTGCTGAATAAATTGAAAGTTCATAGAGGCTTGTTTAAGGCTCTCTAAGACTCATTTAAGACTCTAGCTATAATGTTTTGGATTCTTCAACACATGTTGAAGACTATCACACGCCTTCCGAGACTTTTTCACGACTTCTCAGATTCGTTGGACACTTTTTGACATGTTCAAGATGGTTAAGACTGTCACACGTCTTCCAAGAGTTTTTGAAAACTTCTTGGATTTGTTGGATACTCTTCGACATCTTTGAGATGCCTCAAGACTTCCAGTTATTTTCTTGAAACGGTTAGTTCTTTCATATTCGTTTCAGACTTTTTGAGACTATCCAGACAGGTTTAAGACTCTTTAAAACTCTTCAGTGCAAACGACAGGGACGAAAATAAGGAGGGGACGGGGAGCATTTTTCCCTCCACCAAGCCTCGGCCGGAGTTGGGAAATTTTAATTAGATGGATTACAAAAGTTGGGAAAATCCAACAAATCAAAAGTTGTTTTTTTCAAGCTAATAGGTATAAACAAATTTTAATACTTGGGAAATTTGAGTTGAGTCATTTGGGAATCAAACAGTTTGTGCCCTTCTAGAAAAAACTCTTCGCTACGTCCCTGGCAAACGATTGTTCTAAACAGATTATAAGCTATCTCCAAAGCCCTTTCGAACTCGTTTTAATCAAGATTAGAAGAGTCTCAGAAAGTCTCAATAAAACTGTAATAGTCTTCAGATTTCTTGCGACTCTTCCAGACGAACTTTATAAGATTCTTCCGAAATCGTTCCAGACTAGTATAGGCTTGATTAAGGATTCCAAAGCTCTTCCAGATTTGTTCAAGGCTCTTTTAGACTCATTCAGACGGGCTTAATATTCTTCAAAGCTTTCAAAAT
Source organism: Acanthococcus lagerstroemiae (assembly GCA_031841125.1). Lineage (NCBI taxonomy): Eukaryota > Metazoa > Arthropoda > Insecta > Hemiptera > Eriococcidae > Acanthococcus > Acanthococcus lagerstroemiae. Next base: position 11,488,615 of record CM063106.1, on the reverse strand, counting down.
GTTTTAAGACTCTTTCAGGTATGTTCTAAAATCCAGAGAAGACATAAAAACTGTTAATAGTTCTGAAAACGTCCTGAAAGAATCTTGTTCAATCGTAGAAAAGTCTGAAAAGGTTTCTGTAGAGCCTGCAATAGTTTAGAATCAAATCTAAAAAAAAACTTTCTCAAATAAGCCGGAAAAAGTATTTGAGGAATTAAAAGTAAGTTTGGAAAAGCTTTGAAGAGTCAACACACAGTCTCAAAATTCTGAATCAGACCGGGAATAATCATGAATGAATTCGGAGGAAAATGGTGTCAGAGTCTTATGCATCGCTGCAAATAACTAGAAGAGGCTAAAACATTGCCACGAACCAAAAACGTTTATGTCCAAAGAATCAGTTAAAACACGAAAACTATTCGAAAAATATATCATCCTCGCTGGACTCAGATATCTCGGTTACTATGCCGGATAGGAACATGGCAGTTTGTTAGAACGGTCGGGACCTGATGCCTGCTATATCCAATAACAAATTAAAATTCCGAAGTTTTTGGACGTAATTTTATTGGAAAATTAGTCTTTATTAAGAATTTTTCAATGAAATTCAGAGCACGCTATTTTCATAGAAAAGTATATTACATACCTTCATAATGACGAGTCTGTAAGTCAAGCCTCGCACATGAAAGGTTTTGGGCGAGGCTGAGTAAATTTTTGACATTTTCATGTCTTTGCTTTGGCATAGAAACGGGGGAAAAAAACGTTACTTTTTCAGCGTTACTTTTGAGAGTTACTTTAGAGCATCACGAAAAAAAACAGCTGATCCAGAGCTTGGCACTGAAACGAAAAAAAAGTGTCACTTTTTGAGCGTTACTTCTCCTGATCATACCCTAATAAAACAAATGTCCATGGGAATTTCTATTAACATCACGGCTGCAGACTGTTTGAGTGTTACCTCTATCCGTATAATTTAGCTCTTCATGGCCAGAATTCATTTCATGGTTCAAATTTCCATGAAATGTTTATTTCTTCCAGCTAGCCCCAGGACACAAAGCCAGTTTGTATGATTTAGCTCTTCATTGTGACAATTCAGTTCAGTGGTTGACGTTTCCATGGAAATTAATTTTTCTTTTAGTCATGGGTATACTTGAGCGAAAACCGGTACGCTCCACTCTAACTGCTCCAAAACCGTAATAACCCCCCCCCCCCGACACGAAACCAGTCCGTATGATTTAGTTCTTCATGATGACAATTTAGTTCAGTGGTTGATATTTCCATGGAAATAACATGGCTGCAGACTGCAGTTACGCAGCAACAACACGGCTGCAGACTGCAGTTACGCAGCAACAACACGGCTGCAGACTGCAGTTACGCAGCAACAACACGGCTGCAGACTGTAGTCGCGCAGGGCGCAGCAAAGATCAAGATCAATGAGCACATGGCTGCGAGACATGAAAATGCTCTCCCGTGGTTACAGATCCGTCTGCGACTTGTTTGAGAATGAGCTAGCCCATTAATGAAAGGTAACACGTTTCTTTTAGCTATGGGCGTTTTTTTATTTTTTATTTTCATTTCAGCATAATATGTGGTGTGCATTCAATTCTGCTACAAAAAGAAATTTAGTGCGACCCCATTAACTGGGCCACTCCCCTCCATCTCCTCCCCTGCTGCACACACTGCCCATTTTAGGGCAAGTGACTCCCCCTTCCCCTCCATATTTCCCTGTCAGCGGTATGCCTTCTCCAATTAAGGCCCAACATTTTGGTTATTTCATCCTTCCAGTGTGTGAGGGGTCTCCCCCTTCTCCTTTTCCTATCATACAGAATCCATCCCTCCATCCATTTTTCCTATACCCCTGTCGCCAAATGTGACCCGCATATTTCCACTTGCTTTTCTTTACAAAATTACCAATGTCCTGTATTTTTGTTTTTGCCCTTATTTTTGTATTTTGAATTTTGTTTGCAAGTCTGATATTCAGCATACTTTTTCCATCGCTCTTTAGGATACCCTTAGTCTTTCTACATTTGATTTTGTTAGGGCCCACGTGCTCCGTAAGTCAAAGAGGGTACAATGCAGCTTCTCCATACTTCTGTTTTGATACGGATATGCAGTCTCCCTTTGAAGATATTTTTCAACTTCCAGTAGTTGTTCCCGCCACTTTTTATTCTGTATGACAATTCTCTTTTTCTCCCTTTGTTAAAGGAAATTGTCTGCCCCAGGTAGCCAGGTAGATTATTTCTCTGGTCCATTCGATTTCCTGTCCTGCGATTAACACCGGTTCTTTCTTCGCATTCGATAAGATGTTTGTTTTGCTCATGTTCATTTTCAGAGTCAGATTTCCCATATGGCTGACTAGGCTGAAGCCTCGGCGCAAAATTGAGCAGCGCAAAATTTTTGAAAAATGAAAAGAAAAGGTTGGGAAAAACAATTTTTCCGTGGAGAGAAGGCATTTATAAGGCCAGTGCAATAAAGAGAATCGCGAGTGAAAAATCTTTTACTCGTTTTTTCCAAAAAATATCTGGTCAGCGGTGCAAATTTTCCATTAGCCTTGAGCGCAAAAGTCTAAGTCCGCCTCTGTTCATTTTTAACCCGGCTTGTCTACACAGCTGAATGAATTCTTTTCGGCACATTCTACCAAGTCTTTAAGGTCTTCGAAGATCAATACCACGTCATCCGCGAATCTTAGGTAGTTCAAGTATTCGCCATCGATTTTTAGGCCCTTCTTCTCCCAATCTAATTACCCCTTTCACATCAGTCTTGACGTAAACTAAAGCATCTTGTACGTATTTTTTAGAATATTAATTATATTTTGGCCCACCCCCTGTTCCTGGAGTGCTTTCCATAAGTATGGGTGACTGATCGAATCGAACGCTTTCTCAAAGTATATTAAAAGTAAGTCCACTTTAAAGTTGTATTCTAAGTAGTTTTTTATTTTTATTTTATTTTTTACTAATTTGGTCGATTATAAAAATCTGATCAACTGTGGAGTGATTCCTTTCAAACCCCACTTGTTCACTGATCTGTTGGAAATCCAGGTTTGGACAGAGCCTATCCTTCATCATTTTCATAGACAATTTCCCTATGCTGGAAGTGAGACTAATAGGTCCATGATTTTTGATTTCGCTTTTACTACCTTTTTTATGTACCTATTAGTATTATCTCAGCCTCCTTCCATTGATCCGGGGTGGTTTCCGTTTCCCCTATTTTGTTGGCGTGCTTAGTTAGAGTGGGAGCCAGTTCTTCTGCGAATTAATACTCTCAGCGTGGTATTGTCTATTCCGTCAGGTCCCGTTGCTTTTCCGGTTTTCAGCGTTTTTATAGCCTTCTCCATCTCTGTTATCATATAGTCGGAGAACTCATCCTGTTCTGTGCGCGGCTCAATATTGGTCATTTCCTCATCCGGTTCCTCACGCCTGTACAACTCTTCATAATATCACGTCGCGACACCTACCATTTTTTTTTTTTTTTCGTTCGTACTCCTCGCTCCCTTTTCGATTGTTCATATAGCGATGAGTTTTCTGTCCGGGTATATTTCTTTTTCAACTCTCTTTACTGATCCATTGTTTTACAGCAATTCCTCAATTTTCCTCGCATCGTACTCTCTTACATCCTTCGTAATTTCCATCCCAACTTTTTTCCTCAGCATCAGTATCTAGATTTTCTTTCTTGGCGGTTTCCTCTCCTTCCCTTCAAGCTTATCCCTCTTGTCGATCAGATGGGTAGAGGAAGGTGGGGCAAGAGTCCGCACTTAGTGTTCTGCAGGATATATCTGCCTAAAGAATACTATTTCGTGAATAATTTTTTTTTTCAATGTTAAAATGGATCTTAAGCTACAAAATAAAACCGCCATCTATTCATTAAAACGGTTTTATTTTCAGAAAATATAACATTTTTAAAAGACACCTTGACTAGGACTTATGCCCCATGGTATGGGGCAAAAGTCCTACGCTGCAAAATTCACATTCTTATAAAGCTTTTCAATAACTCAGGCACGTCCAGTGGCGTATCCAGGGGGGGGGGGAGTCAAAGGGGCCATGGCCCCATTAGTTTTTTCTCTATTAACAGTAGATTACGGAACAGACGTGCGTGCGGTGATTTTTTAACTGCACTTATCAGTTCACGAAATAATAATTGGACATTTACATCGTTGAAATCAGCTGATGTAAGTGGACTCAACGAGTATCATTACATTAAAAAGTATTTGCAGCTTAAATAAAATTTAAAAATCACTAAAGCCGACTATACATTTCTCATATTTTGTATTTCTTGCAGCGTTTTCAGGCGTTTCATGAAGAAGAAAATGCAATTTGAAACATTCCGCTACGCTTAGCCATTTTCATGAAATTTTAATTTTCTACAATGTCACGAAATCATGGCGAAAAAATTCGGGACTGCGAAAAATATTTAGTCGCGTCCAGTATAGTGCTCGTTTTGAGGCTGAATGAAGTTGTCGTGTTGAGTGGTATTGTGTATTATTATTTTCTACGTTTAAGGATGAGTGATGACGAGGACACAGTTATTGCTGCTGCAATCATAATTAGATCCTCAAGAAAGGAGACAAGTGGAACCCAAGAAGAAAAGATGGTGGAGCACTTCACGATTTCTCACCTCACGCGCCAAATCCGTCAATTTTTCCTCAATTACTTGGCCTCAATCTTCTTATCAGGAATTATATTTATGGAGACAACGCTGGACCACAACATCCAACCCGAGTACAGCAATTGAAGCAATTTTGCACTGCAATATTCGAGCGAAAACATCAAAATATTATTGTAGATGCTCGTACTTTTACCGGCCTCAACAGTAAGGGCAGAAAGGTCGTTTTCAGGTCTACGAAGACTAAAAAGGTACTTGTGCTGAACAATGAACGAGACCCACCTGAATCATCAGCGTTGTTACATATTCACAAAAATTTTGGATTTATGAATTCAGTAATTCATTATTTCGCTAGGCCCACAATGAAGCCAAGAAGGATGGAACTGGCGATTGGAGTTAGTGGTCAAAATTTCTAGTTTTGTTTTTACTAAATTTTGAGCATTAATTTTCGGAGTACGTACCTACTTATCTTTTTTTATTTTTATGAAAGTTTTGTTTTTCCAAACAGACATTTTCGAAGAATCGTATTCGGAAAAATACCATTTTTACGTTTATCAATACAAGTTTTTTTTGCATTTTTCATTATTTGCTATTTAAAAAGCCTGTGACCCTTTTAAATTTCGGCACCTCTCCCACCCCACCTCCCCCTTGAGAAAATCCTAACTACGCTATTTTTTTTGCTACAGTAAATTTAGGGTAATTCGATACAAATTCAGCTTGCCCCTCCCCCTCGCAAAAATCCTGCTGGCTACGCTACTGGGGACATCTCACAGACATAAAAACTGACTCCAGTATAATCCGTGCAATTTTTGTGGGCCCATTTTTCACATGGATTACATTGGATCCATACTTCAGCACCTTTTGAATTTCCGAACTGATCATTGCAAATCAAACAAAATTCTTCTTCACTGGCGTTCAAAGTTGGAGGTGGTTGACGCTGAAATAATGGGCACTGCACAGGCACAGGTTTTGAATCTCTTGACGGTCTTTTTTGTGATGCAGATTGCTTAGCTTTAATTTTCTGTTTTGTGGTTGGCTGTTGAAATAAACGGCGTCTTGATGTAGAGATGTAGCAGGCTCAGAATTTTTTCGAGATCTTTTTTCAGGTGTATATTGTTTAGCTTGAATTTCTTCAGTGCGAAGTTTTAGAAGATCCTTGTTTGGCATGCGGGTTAAAATAGTAGATTTGCCACTCTTTCTTTTTCTTTGGCGTTTCTTCTAAAACATAAGAGAACATTTTTTCTTTAATCTGATGTAGACATGTAAAATTGAATTAAAATTTGCTCGATCAATATTTACTTTTATTTTTGGCAGTGGTAAAATACCTCGAACACTTTTTTCGATTAGTGAGTGAACATTTCCAGGTTTCTCTAAATTTTCAAATTTTTTGTTCAATAATTCTTCCAACGTACCTATCTGTATAATTTTGGTTGACATTTCTCGGTTCTAAACTCTCCAACTTTACGTTCGATTCTTCCCTCTCTATTTTGGTCAAAATTTCTCCGTTTTTGAAAATTTTCAATTGATTTCCTCAACACTGCTACTTGGTTAGCGTTTTGGGGTTCTTCCGAATCTTCTTCAATCGATTCAACCAGCTCTTCAACTCCTTCAACAGGAACGATTTCATCAAGTTCTTCATCTTTATCGTTTTGATCAGTCACAGAAGACGGCAAAAAGTCAACGTCGCTAAAATGGTCCGGTCTAAAGGATTCAATATAGCATGACCTAAATCCTTCCACCACATTTCCTATTCGCATGCAATCGCAGCGTGATACTTGCCTGTGTCCACATCTGTTTCTTGAGATTCTGCCTTCTTCACTCGAGAATATTTCCATTTTACTCGCTCGCGATTTGCACTCATGTGTACAAAGTAATTCACTCATTCTCAATTCGCTACAATTCGCTACAATTCGCTGGCTAGCAATAAGTTTGTATCCAGGAGTCTGGAATTCAAAAAAATAATGATAATAAGCTTAGTTTTCAAACGTTTCCTTATCGCAGATTCCTCCAATCCATAAGCCATAACTACTGGCAAAATACTACGTATGCTTTCACCCAGTGCTCTCCTAGATTTAGCATCTTCGAGAATTTGCCAAATTATTGCTTTTCCGTCAGATACCTATTATACGTTTATATAATTCCTAAAATGAAAAGAAATGATCAAAAATCGGAAGAGGACTTTTGCCCCAATAGCCAGTGCGGACTTTTGCCCCAGTGGCACATTACTGATGAAATGATTTCTGATATAAAAACTATATGAATGTAATAATGAAACCAATTGTAAAAATTAATTACTTACCTAACCATGATTCAATTTTAAACTCTTGACTCATATGCAACTCTGTGGATAACTTCAAATCACATTTCCAAAATGAGAAAATATTTTGTCAAAAGTTGTGAAAAATTAAAATTTTTTGGCATTGTGGTTTATACTAGACATGCAGCATTGAATTTGTATACACACGTTAACAGTATTGCCAACTTACTAAAATCAACAAAACATGGCATTTGTATACAGTTTAACAGCGGACTTTTGCCCCACCCTCCTCTATATATTTCTTTTTTAACTCTCTTTACTGATCCATTGTTTTGCAGTAACTCCTCAATTTTCCTCGCATTGTACTCTCTTACATCCTTCTTAATTTCCACCTAACTTTTTTCCTCAGCATCAGTATCTCGATTTTCTCTCTTGGCGGTTTCCTCTCCTTCCCTTCAAGCTTATCTCTCTTGTCGATCAGACGGGTATACTTGAGCAAAAACCGTCTTTTCTCGCCGGCGTTAAAATTTACTTTCGTAGACTGCGGAATTTACTTCAACACTTGATCAAATATAAAATCAGGAAAGGCTCCAATTTGAGTTCCTGCCCCCAGGAGTAGGCCTCAAAGCGAGGGTTAAGAATGGCGAAAAATAAAGTCGAGATAGGAGTAGATTTGCATTTCTTAGGGCGAGGCCTTAAACGGAGGCATAGTTGAGCTACCCTTAACACCTGCATACTGATCTTTCTTATGCATGATACATAAAATCGCATTTTCCGCAATTATCATGTCCGCGTAAGCTCATGAGTGCGAATTTGATACCTGAGAATTAGAATTCGTTTCGTTTAACTTATATAAATATTGTCCGGAAATGAAACCTTAAACTGTGCATATAATTTCCACGTGCACCTTGACGTTCTTCGAACGTCATGCCGTTATTGACTGGTTCGTATTACGTTTATTGCTATTTTACGTGGTAATGTTCGCTTTTGATAAGGTCGAGACATGTTAAAACTGACAAACAGAATTTACCAGGAACAGCGTTAAAAATAAGCAAAAATATACTCGCTTGTATACACAGCCTTGCGTAAACTGAAATTGTCAACTTTACCGTACTGCCTTTCAGTCGGTAATAAAAAGTTGATTAGGTAGTATTTTTCCGTATTCTCACAAATTAATTATTCCGTCGAAGGTAATGTGAAAATTAATACCTGTATACTTGTCCGAGTCGGTTTTATCATTCTCAGTCCCCCTGTGGGCTCATGGGATTTATCTATCAAAAGCAGCCGTGTCGATGGCGAATCTTTTTCTAATTTACCACCCGTTAATTACGAGCAGTAGAAACTTTCCTGAACTGGGAAAATTATACTGGTGTCGGCGAAAGGAGAAAATTTTTAATGTAGGTATGTCAGAGAACGACCGAAATGAAAAAAACGACACGCTGTAGTCGACGGCGGTAATTTCCTTTAATGATATGTTTACGCTTGCCTGAATACCACACACCATCGTTACTCGTGCTAATAGCGTTTTCTGTACCGATAATTTCTCCTTGAGCTTTGGTACCATGTAATGAGTTTCTGCTGTTGCTGCCGCGTTAGGTTTAAATTAAAAAAATAAATAGATAAATGAAAACATCACCGCTGAATTTGTGTTCATTTTATACTCATCTAATCCCATCATATTCGTGGATATAAAAATCTTCTAAAGATCTTGAGCATAGCTGTTACAAAAGTTTTTTCGTGTGCCGACCCACCTAAACATAAAGTGACTCGCTGTGTATCCACCAAGCCATTTCGCCACCGATTCAAGGGTTGAAATCACAATTTCGACGTCAACACATTGACGTCGATCGATGCTAATCCTGGCTTTTTTTTAACGCAAAATTGACGTCAATTTAAACACCATCACCTTGAAACATAGTGAAAGCTCATTCACAGTCAGATTGACGTCGTTTCAACCGTCCAATCGACGTCGTCCAAACCACTTGATGGACGTCGTCAATTTAACCATAAAATCTATGTCGTTTTGATATCGATTTCAACGCCATTTCTTACAATTTCCATTTGTTATTCGTTCAACGTCTATAATGAGAACTGCGTTCTCCTATTCTTGGTTTCCTTCCCGATGGGGATGAAGGATTAACTCGAAACTTTGTCGAATCAAATACAAAATACCCGTGAGGTTGTTCAGCCATCATATTTAAAACTGCCAACTTGTAGTGTTGCCAGATGAGCGACGCTGAATCGGACCACTCTTGAATTTTTTTAGGACCAAAATGGACAAAAAAGGAACAAAATAACATTCTTTATACGATCTCGCAGCACTTGCTTTCAAACTCTCCTAACATACGCGATGGCTTAAAGGGAAAAGGTAGTATGTCACATTTCAGTTTTCCGACTTTGGCAGCCCGGCCTGGACAAGGTCAAGACTTAACCATAAACAACTAGCTGAATACTGGAAGCTGCATAATTAGAAAAACGCAGTGTTACCACTTACCAACGTGATGGTTAATTTTCTGAGAGAAGATGAAATGTGACATACTACCTTTTCCCTTTAAGCCATCGTGAATAGGCAATCACCAGTAATTGAACAATGAAAAATTGAGATCCCAATTTGATTGAATTTTATAGAATTCAAAATCGAGTAAGACAAAAAATAACAAAGGAACAATGTCGTCTCAATCTAAGAATAGGTAAGTACTGGTAAATAAGCATTGCGAAATGGCATTCTACTTTGGTTGAACTTCGACTCCAAAATTCGCACTCGAAGGTGATGATGACTAGGGCTATGAATTTTATTCAGTCAAAATTAGGAAAATATGCGCTTAAAAAATTCCCTTATTCAGGGAAAATATTCCCAAAAAATTCTCTGAAAATTAGAAATATTCCAAAATATTCTCTACCGATATAGGTATCGTTTTAAAGCTCTAATCAAATAGAAACAAAATATAACTTCAAATAAATTGATAAATTCAAAAATGGAACAGAATAATGCAAACTTCAACTCAAAAGGAAACAAACTAGGTTAGGAGACGTGACGTTTCCCAGAAATATTGCGGTGATGTCAATATTTCACGGAGGCTATTAAGGCAAGTGAATCAGTAAACAAATATAAGACACTGGTGTGATAATAATATGATGGCCAGCACTAGCCAGCACATGAACGGGGTTGGCATGTTTTAAAACAATAAAGGTTCTTCATTTGTGAAAATGAACTTCCAATTTTTTATTTGTGGCTTATTTTTGAAATATTTTATTTTATTTTAATTGGAGTTTATTTTAAGGTGGTGCCGACAACAGCTTAGAGGCCAGTTAAAGATCAATTAATTTCTAGAAGATTATTTGCGGACCAAAAAAAGACCCAAAAAAGGACTAACATTTTTAAAAAGGACCAAATCTGACAACCCAGAACTCGTTGTTCTTTCCCTATCTAGTATGTACATACCTTGTTGTGCATAATTTCATCTGTGAGTAGTAAGGTACCGTAAAGTCGTACAACTTAGGACAGATTTGGCCTTCTTCAGAGTGTAATTTTTGAGCTAGTTGATTAATATTAATCGGAAGAAGTGCCAAAAGTTGAAAGATTTATTTTAACAAACGCTGCCTCAAGTTGCACTCATGGCGAACATAGCTTGGGATAGCATATCAAAACCAGGTAAAAACTTAAGTTGTATAGTGTTTTGACCAACTTGGGGAAAACTATCCCCCCCTCTACTTTGGGTAAAATTTAAAGAACGGAAAACTGTTTAAAATATGCAACAAAAAACTCGCCGTTTTTTAATTTTATTTGAAGCTCAATACTATGGCTTTGTGAAGTTTTAGAGAGTTCGTTCTCGTCTCAGAAAGCTTACAATACGTTGCAATTGGTATCGTAATTACGAATTCATTTACCATTTTTTCGCTATCCTCATAAATAACGATTCTCTCCGAGAGTAAATACGGAAAAATTCTAATACATGCTGATAACAAGGTGAACAGTGTATAGAAAGCAATCACTCACTTTTTTCCCAGAGCGTTAGCCCTGCACCCATTGTTAACACGGCTTACATGAAAAATGTAACATCTGTCCCAAGCAGGCCTGAAACTAGGGGGAGGGCAGGGGGCGACGGCCTCCCCTGGCTGCGCTCTTTGCCTCCCTGGCAAAATTCGCTTTTTTTCAGACGTCCCACAAGAGAAATAAAGCTCTTATAACTCCAAGACCATAATATGGATTATTCTTCGAAAATGTTAATATTTCAGTCCCGAGCAATTATCTCACAAGCTATTAATGATACGGACATTTTGTTGTTGTTTTTTCGTTGATAGATATGACTCAATTCTACTTTTTCAAGTTTTCAGAAGAAAATTTGATCCACTTTTAATGGGTCAAAATTGAACTAAATATGCTAAAATGTCCGTCGGCATGGCTGTTCCTCGAACAGTTTTCATTATTATTATTTTTCTCTAAATTTTCAAGCTGTATATCAGAACAAACTGACAACGTAGTGCTACTTTAAACGGATGAAGGAATCACAAGGTAACATTGAAATCGCATCTTCACAGGTGGGAGTCAGTATGGCCAGCTTTGAATATTGTCCCTCGATTTTTTGTCCATCGGCTTGGCTCTTTTTCAACCAATCACAAAACAGGAGTTTCAATATTTTTTCGTCGTAGTTCATATGGTCAAATTGTATATTCTTATCAGAGCAATATGGTCCGCATATCAAATCCCGGGTTATTTTGTGACGAGACTCGTGCATTCGTGTATTATTGTCTAAAATTAAGAATTAAAAAAAAAGTGTCTTTCGACATGGTAATCTTTATGCAAAGATAACGATCATCATCAAAAAATAATTACTTCTAATTAATGGGTTAGTATGCCTTTATAAACTCTCCGTATAATTTTTTGTTCTGGAATCTACTAATCGGCGGCTGAACACTTTGTTCGCTATTGTCTTTCGGTATGGACTTTTTCATTTGTCCTTCGGCATAACATTTATCATTTTGATTGCATTGCCAAATTACAGAATCACCTCACTGTCGGCCCAATTTTACCAATTTGTTATACAGAACGCCTCTTAACGACTCCCCTCAAAATAAGTTCAAATATCCCTACTTTCCTCCATGAAAAAACATACCTGAAATATCAACGTTTTTGAAGAATGACCCATTTATCAAAAATTTTAAAAACACTGTTCTGCAAAATTTCGCTGTTTTTTTTTGCTTAAAGATGAAAATATACGAATCTGGAAGTATTTTTAACGCTGAATTCAATGCCCTAAACCGTTTTTTCGTAGCACATCAGGATTTTTCTGAATTTTACGTTAAACTTTCGAACAACATGAAAAAATGCCGAAATTGCATACTTTTTAGTCTACTGAAAAGCAAGTGAAAACCTCATCAAAAATTGTTTCTTTTAATGCTGTCGTACGCTGATACTTACACAAACAATTTTACAGCCAGTTGGTTCAAGAACAAATGATTTCCAGAAGATTTGAGAAATTCGGATGTAAGCAATTGCTGTAACACAATAATCCTTACCTAAAAGTATATTATAATTATAACAAATGCTCGTTTTTGGTAGCCAATCAACATTACCCATGTTAAACATGTACGATTTTTAAACTATTTATTGCTGAATTTAATGTCGTACCTAAACCACTTTTCGATAGCACTTCAGAATTTTTCTTCATTTTACATTGAAATTTTGAAAAACATGAAAAAAGGTTAGAATGGCATACTTTAACCTATACAACAGCAGTTAAACGATAGGTCAAAATATTTTTTGTACTTGAACTGTAAAGGTTCAGTAACAATAATATTAACGCGGTTTGTTAGAAAATGCTTTAATGGGTACTTTTTTTTTTCTTTTGTACAAATCTGAATCAGTTTCGCTTTTCAACATCCAACAGTAGTCTGCTAACTATTTGCACTGCATCGTTTCAAGTACTTCATGCTGGCTGAAGCGCTGCCGTTCTGTGCAAACCCAAGGACAATTTGTTTTTGACTATTTTTCATTAGATAACCATTTTAACTTTTGTTTCAGTCAAACATACTTCACTTCTTTTCAAACTTATTTTATGTAGATTTCTGACGAATGTGTGACGTTCTTCCATCGTGGTATAATTTTACACCTTTTTTTCAGAGGCTCGTAACTGTTCTCGGTCGCATGCAAGTGTACTCAGTTGTGAATTAAAATATTTCCTGAATCTTCCTCTTTCCAGTAATACCAAACATGGCTACCGTTCTCTTCAATATCAACCCACTGGAGCGCGTAAAAGCTTCAAAAACATGAAAAAGTGTGTAAAGTTACCCCAGTTGAGAGTACCTATTTTAAAATACGAGATCGAGCTGATAACGACAAAAATCTTGAAAAATTATTTTTCCTTCCAAATTGCTGTTTTCCTGATATTTTAAAAAATTCCTCATAATTATCAAAGTCATTTAAAAGTCATAAATATAAGATAAGCTAAAAATATGAAGAATTGCTGTTTTCGACACTTTTTCTCACTTTTTAGAAGTTTCTCGATGTCTAAGAGCTTTTTCAAGGGCGGATGCGTATTCAGAACATCTAAATGCATATAGGTAGAAATTATATTAATTTTCATCTTTGAGCATTTTTCGTGCAAAACTGTGTAATTTTAAACAAAAATCTCAAAAAAAAATTACGCAAAATTTTAAAGTTGTACGTAGAAAAATTTTTGCAGTCTTCTCATTTCTAATTAGTAACATTGCTAGTATTTGAAATTTCTTGTTTGGTGGGGGGGGGCGAAAAATCACAATTAGAAATATTTAAAATGTATGAGAAAATCTTGCCCTCTCTGGTCTGCTGTTTGCCCCCCTTGAAGATTCCGTCTAATTATGGGTCTGGTCCCAAGTTTTACCCCTATCCCAAATTGTACAACTTCACAGTATACGAGTATGAGTATCCATCGATGCAGAAGATTCCAAAATCAACGTCAAAATCGATGTTTCAAAACGAAGTCAACTTCAGTGTCAAAATTAGATTGTCAAACTATCCGTGTCAAATTGACGCCAAATTTACAAATAAAAGCTGCGTCGATTTTATTAGATTCGAGATTGGATGTTGAAGGGAAGGATTAAAAATGATTACACCTGACATTCATCGTGCATAAAATTGAGTTAATAAGAAAAATGACGTCAGTTTTACCAAACAAAATCGACGTCGATTTGGTGTTGAGGGAAAGAGTCGCAGATTACCCCGATTAAATTCAACGTCTACCGTGAACTAGGGTAGTTTCGGATCCGTGAGGGAACTTTGGACATTGCCAAAACTGGAGTAACATTGTTAAATGTCTTATTTCTGCGTTAACTAGGGAGTCAAATAAAAACTGAAACCTGTATTTACACTGCCATGTGGTTGAAACCAATGTTCCAGTTCTAATATACAACCGGCGATATCCGGAGTTCCCCCACAAATCCGAAGTTACCCCAGTTTACGATAACTGTCAACTGTAAAAACGACTTCCAATTCATTTTTTCTTCTTCTGTATTCCATACAGAAGTCTTCTTCTGTATTCCATACAGAAGAAGACAGTGAATTGGCACACCCTACACATGGAGTATTACAAAGTTCACTCACAATCAGAAACGGACACTATGTAAAAACGACGTTAAATTAACTATAGTCAAAACGGCGCGTTAATTTATCTGTAAATTCTACGGAAAATAAATTGATGGCATGTTAATACCAATGTTAAATCAACGTCCATTTGACATTATCCGATATCAATCAGTGCCGTAACCAAGGGTAGGCCCGGGTAGGCTTGGCCTCCCCAAAAATTTTTCTGTTACCTATTGCGAACTCCGCAGTTGTCTGTCACGTGGCAGCCTTTCTTAGCACTGACCACTGTTTATTAAAACTGGGAACTCGAACTCGGCAGCTCTTCTTATTGACAACACTGTTCACCACAACTCTGGGCTCATCTCCCTTCAAAATAGAGTTACACGCAGCTTGATGTACATATTTTCTAATTTATATAAAGGCTGGACTGGTGGCTTTGAATCTACTGTCAGTAGTTTGGCGTTCGATGGTTCAAGGCTTAGATAAGTAAATGTTTCCGCACGAATAAATTCATAAGTTTGTTACCAATGTACCAAAAATGGATTCAAATCACTCGCCAGTTCATATTTTTCAATTTCTTTCAAGGGTGGGGATCCCCATGAATCCCACGCAGGAAATTTTGCGAAAATAAGTCTAATGCTGAAAAAATGAGCTGTTCAGTCTATCGAGATTTTTTGAGATTTGACAAGATTCAACAGAATTTCACTAAGAGTTGACCGATTTTTCAAGAATCGCAGAACTCAGGTTGTCAAATTGAGCTGATTGGCAAGTGATTCGCCCAAAAAGTCATCAAGATCATAATGAAAGAAATTTTATAGTTTTTTACTCATTTGCCAATTTACTCCATTTACAATTCGGGTCGAGCAGCGCTAATATCGCGCACAACGAAACCGGGACATTTGGTGAGCGGCATGGGTGGTGGGCGGAAGCTTTCTCAAAATCGATCGAAATCAAAGGTACCTAACTTACAGGAAATTTTACGCTCTACAAATTTTGTTCTTTCAATTTTTCCGCTAAATGGCTTCGTTCTCGACTTATTCTGAAATAACTCAATTAACACTCAAATAGGAAAATTGTCCTGATCCCATTTTCAAGTTTGCCGATTGTAGCGCTCTTGGCGGATGCTCGGCCCAAATAAGTCAGAGGAAGAACAAAACGCGTGGCCGTTGCCACAACGACTGGTTTTAGCTAATGCGATTTGGCGCAATATTCGGATATCACGGGCATATACCTTGCCAGTGTTCACAGGCACAGATAGTGGAAAGGGGGCTTGGTGGTTCAGCTCTTCCAAATCCACCAAAAGCCCCTCCAAAGACTAATTATTCGAGCGAAATAGTCTGAATGAATTTTAAACTGATTTAAAAAAGCGTCTGAATAAGTCTGAATAGGTCTAAACAAGGCTCGAACAATGGGTCAGAAAAGGGTATTCTGAAGGGAAACTGCTAAGGGGAGAAATCCAAAATTCGTCAGGTGGGAAGCCACTAATTTCACGAGCAAGTTTTTGAAGTTTCTTGACTGATTTGAATTATAGACAAGCAGGTAACAGGCACAAACGTATTAGTATTTCTAAAATCTTTCAATGATTCAATTGAAGCTACTTGTCAAACCTGTGGCGGAGGAGGCTCTCCCCTTTGGTATACAACTGGTTAGGAATGGAGAACAACTAAAACAATGAGTTTTAGACGAATCTGATACGAAGCTTATGTCTGAAAGCAGTGTGATTGAGAGCAAACATAAAGTGAATCTGAATTATTTCTAATATTGACGCGTTGACGGAGTCTGAATGTGTCTAAACTTGAGTGAGTCGTGAAAAAGTTAGAATAAGTCTTATCTGAGTCGTCTAAATGAGTCTTAACATAGGCGACAGGATTAGAAAGGGCGCTAGGATACTTACGTTTTTCTTCTTTGTTCAACTTGAAGGTCTTAGTAACTGCTGCAATAGGTAATACTTACCAATTACCAGACTACTTACTTTCCGATACCTATGCTGAAATTGTTATCAAAACTGCTGTTTCCAACCTATTTTTTATTGAGCTGCATGTTTGCAAAAGATAAAACTCTGTAACACACAGAAACACGTAAGAAAATACTCTCTGATGAAACTAAGAGGACCTCTCGTTAGAAACTCCCAGGTTCACCAATTAGCAAGCGTTGTTTTCCCTTTCAGGGTGTTTCAAGTCCAGTCGCACATCGACTGAAGCAATTGTAGAACAGGAAATCTCGTGGAAAACTAACAGGTCCAAACAAACAGAACCCTTCATTTTTTCACTAATTTACATTTCTGGACTTTGGTTTCTCTAATGAAAGACCCTTAATTTCAAGTGAATTCTCGCATCAAATGCAAAAGTATCAATGTAGCCATTCCTTAAATTAAACTCTGATAAACCATTTCCATAAGTACTTATATAGTTGAAGAAGCTTATTGAAACAACGTTTCGCGATGGGGGGAGGGGAGAGAGGAAATTTTAGCCTTTTGGGACAAACAAATTAATGCACAAAAATGTTGTACTTCTAATGACTGGCAAATTTTGCGAGGGCGAGGGGAATATTATCCAAGAAATGTCTGAACAGTGGTCGAAATTCAACAAAAAAGTAAATACTTCAGACTCACTAATATAGACGACAGCTGTGTAACTTTTTTTGTTGTACTGAAATGAAATCATATGTTTGGCTACTATCTAATTTCAATAGTGGCGCTACTCGTCATCAGCCAGATGAATCCGATCAGAGCTGTATCCAGGATTTAAGTAAGGGAAGTGTTTGCGATTAAGATAAATTTTTTCTTGGTGGGGGGGGGGGGCTCAGTCACAGATCCGCTTTTCTCTCCGTCTCAACCCATTGTTTTTCATGTTTTTTTGGCCAATAGGGGGAGGGTTGAACTCCCCCCCCCTTTGGTAGGGCCCTGATTGGGATTTACATATAAAACATATTACAACAAAATCTGCACATTATTCCACATTGAAAAAAGAAAACAAAATATATATTGAAAATCAAAATAATTTATTATTTTGGCATTTATATAATAATTATACAATATTTATATTTACAAAAGAAGAAAAACAAAAGCTAAAACTTAACAAATGCAACTACTCAAAATCAGTTTGAAAACAAACATATAACCTTATATTTATGACAAGAAGAATGTGAATCTGTATAAAATATAAATCATGCTAATGAAGATCAAAAAATAACTAAGATAAGTTAATCTATAAGAATGTAATTTCAAAACTACATAATAATCTTACAAACTTGTCAACAAAACATGACAAAAGCTAATGGTTTCACATAACTCACACAGAGCAACCAGCTATTGGAAGAACCTATGCAATTCATTCGCGTTTTAGTTATGTTACTGACTGGTCATAAGAGGGCAATATGAGCATTAACGAATAAACTGAAATAATTTAATTGTAAAAACTTCATTCAAACTGCCAATTGAGTATTAAACTGCCAATTATATTTCAACTATTGTAATCAGTTCACCAGACCTATATTCATATAACTATCCTTAGATTGTTTGCTATGCAACATATAAAACAGCTCTATACAAGTTCATAAAAGTTGAACACTTGTTATAAAAGTTTGGTAATGTTGACATATCTACAATTTATTTGATGTTCCAGAAAATATACAGTAATATCTTCTAATTATTCATTGTTTGACAATTGCATAGGCAGGATAGGCAGGACAGATAAGCTACACTAGAGCATTATGCTTCCTGTTCATAATCACAAGCAAATTTCTCCACAAAATAGCTAGTTACATCACAACAAAAATTCCATAAGAAAGTTACAATCTGTTATAATTTTCAACTGTTTTTCTCTCCAGGTCAAGTATTTATATTATAGACAACAAATAATATCATATTAAATATCCAACATCAATAATTTATTGGTGAGATCGTTAGAAAATTTAATTTTTCACACAAAATTACCACATACTTAAAAGGATTTGGATAAAGCATGACCACTTGATTGCATTACTTATTCAATATTTCTTCATTACTCTTTTAGTACATGTTTGAAATGACTAAATACTGACATCTGATAGCATTCCACCTTCATTTTGTAAATGTCAGTCTTAAGCCTATATGCACACCTTCTAATATAATGGATACGTTCACCACTCACAAAAACAAGGAGTGTAGATGAGGTCTACATCCGCTACAATTTTTTCAATTGGAAATTATGTACATTGCGCTGGGTACTCTGAATCATCAGTAGTCCAAAATGGAATAATAGACAAACAAATTAGTAGTAATTGGGTCACTTGGGTACACATCACAGACTATGCCAAGTGCCAGTGGTAAGTCATGCGTGCGCATCCAAGGTGGCCCGTGGAAAAAAATTTTTACTACTAATATGCTGACGTCGTGCACTATAATTAATTTTTTTATTTTTTATTTTATTTTATTTTATTTTTTTAAAAAATAAAATATGACATAATAATATTTACACTTATACTTAGATTTTTTTGTTTTACTATGACTTAGAAATATTTTCATAATAATATTTACACTTATACTTAGATTTTTTAGCTATGACTTATAATAATATTTATACTTATACTTAGAAATTTTTTTGTAACGGTTTTTAATTTTTTATTTCACTTATACTTAGATTCACTCGCGCGCTGCTAGATACTTACTTTTTTCCACATAGTTGGTCATATTATAAATTTCCCCATACTGCATTAAGCACATACAAGGTTCTGTGTATTTCAGATCAAAAAATCTACACTTGCACTCTTGACACAACTCAATACAAAAACAACCTCCGTGAGTAGCCCGAGGTAAAATAATTGTAGGGAACTCATATCCACCTTTCTCAGCCTTCTGCATGCCTGTGTACATTAAGAAATGAGTAGACTTGCGAAACTCTGCCAACTTTTTCTCATCATTGAATTCCTTAATGAAACGTGGTGGGAGTACAATTTTTACATCATCCAAGACGCACGCATACTGATCCTGACCATTCCACTTACTCTTGAACGAAAATATCTCTTTCACTGTATACAAAACACGTTCTCTCAAGTTCTGGATCTTCACAAAAGGTGTAGTAGAACGAATTTCACAGCAAGGAGAATCCATTATCAGCAAGCACGTCTGAACACTGTGAAGTCCACAGTAAGAATGAGGAGACTGTCTGAGAGTACCCGTATTTATAGCTATCTACATATTGCCTTCATTTACAAATATTCTTTCTATGGAGTATGTAGTCACTAATATGCTCTCTACAACCAATAGCCTCTCGATAAATTTTTCTGACTTAGATTTTTTTGATTTTTTTCTACTATAATAATATACTAGTACTTACCACCAAACATCCTCACCAGGTGGTTGATACCAGTGATTTTTTACCATTTATTATACAACTTCTGGTAATAAGAAAAATTCATCAAAACCGTACTTCTCAGCTATATAGGAATCTGTAAATTTGTAACAGGCCTGAGTAATACCCTTAGCTAAGTAGTAGAAGTTTACATCTTTTAAATTCTCATCGAATAAAATCTCGGTATATCTACAATCATCTGTAACATATTCTGTAATAACCCCATTCGCACATAGATTTAATTTGTCAACAAACTCTGTCATATTCTCCGGCTTATGCCGTAATACACGTTGTTCGATAGCAGTAATTAATTCTGCTTTACGCATTTTACTAAAACTAGGGATTTTTAATTCTCGTGCCGTATCTTTCAGATTCTTTACTCGTAATTTCCTTGTATCTCGATAAAGATGTTCTTGATACGTACCATACTGCCTATCACCCGGGGGGACTATCTGGTTCCTGACATATTTCTGAGACTTGTTCAATTTGATTATTTTTTTTCATACTAAGAGACTGGGTGCTATCAATATCAACTCGTGTTGTATCTTGAGACATTGTTAAGCAACATACACATGTGTTCACTATGACAAGCACAGCAAGAGTGATTATACTAGGTAGAGCTACCTATATTTATACTTTTTCAGAGATCAATCTATCCCTATACCATGCCCCCACCATCTTATTGACGTATCTTCCTTTATTGCTGATCATGGGACTGTGTTTACCTATGTACTGTGTATTTCTTTCACAGAATTTTAGTTTCTTATAACACACTACAGAAACACAAAGCATAAGAGAGCAGTTATCCGTACACTCACATAGCTATAAGTCAACTCATTATACCCTTTTTGATTTATAATTTCTCGTCTATACAACTCGGATGTTTGTACATAGAACAATGTAGTCTTCAATACTCAACCAATTAGTAATCTTCTATCGCGATGTATTTTATGTAAAATTGGTGCTAAAATCTTCCCAGTATGTTTAATTCGCCGCTCGAATCTACAACAATGTGTATTCGGGACATTATTCGGGACAATATTCGGGACATTATTCGGGACATTATTCGGGACATTATTCGGGACAATATTATACTGGAGGTTCGTGACTCAGTTTGGTAGATGTGTGTGTTCTAATTGAGCTGGACCTTTAAGTACAGTAACTTCTTCTCCATTTATAGAATTCTTGGTTATTACATGTGCCTTACATTTACCTCTACGTCGTTTTTGACAGTCCCAGTATGTTTTACCTTTTATACTTCGTGAGTGGAGATAAATATAACCAGGATTTCGTAACCGCATTGTGAGACCGTTGAAAATTGTCGGGTTATACACCACATTTGCAGCATTTTTAGCAATATAACTCAAATCAAGCAGACAGTCTAAATCGACCGTAGTCAACACATTCTGTATTTCAGGAGCCATTTATCCCAAAATCAAATCTCTTCTTGTATTTATAGGTTTCACTCTCCACATCTATGACCAGGAAGCTGTATGGTTCTCGCCAACACTCGTTACACATTGATTTAAAACGTTCAAACGATACATCTGTTACATACTCGCCGTATATCTGTCGTAAATTGACACCGTCTTGACGGAACAGAATTAGGTAGTTGAAATTCTCACGAATACCCGATTTCTTGGGAATTTTTGTGTATGCTTGGCTCAGATAGATGGAAGAGATCTCACGATGTCGCCCGCGAAGGAAAAAATTTGCAATTCTATCCTGGTTTTCAGTTAATACATCGTCAAAAATTATAACAGAGCCTACAGGAACCTCTTCCGGTTCTGGGAGTGTATCTACCTGTACAGTATGATAATTGATGATGCTCTTTTTACTTTTTCTCTCCTGATTATGTCTACGAACTAGATCCGATAATGTTTGATATTTTTCTTGGTAGTTTGTTTTTGCGCATAGGTACAAGTTTTTAAATGGTCTAACATGAAGCAGTATTGTTAAGAGTAGGTTCGATTTTCCTGACCCAGACGGGCCAAAGATTCCGCATCTCAGAACGTCGGGAAAGATATCGTTCTTTCTACGTTTTGGTCGATTATTATCAAAGTTGATTACACTTATACCGTTTTTCAGTTTTCGCGTAGTCATCTTTATTTGGATACACAGTCAGACAGTCTATTTATACCCATAAGGGAAAGTATCAAATTCTGTACCAATAGTACGTTTATCAAAGCCGAAACGGAAAGTCTTTTTCTCGTCAATGTTTACAATTTGTTTGGTGTGTGGGTCTCGTTTAAACGCTCTGTTGTGAGTCTCAATGTCGACACAGTCACCGTCAATTATTTCCTCCATCGATTTCGCGTTCAAATCTTTAAGATTTTTCGTGTGTAGTCTGAAGCCTTTTACTTTCATAACCTCTTTACCCTTATTAGTCACGTAATAGTAAGACTTGGGTCCAGTGGAGAGGAACCTGGTGATGTAACCACCACCCAGCTCATCGGTCCACTCACCGAGACAGTCACCAGTCTTTACACTATTCTGTCCGTTGTCGCGGTAAATTATCGAGTCTGTGTCGCAGTACAACACGTTCTTATCCAGTTTCGACAATTGGTCGTACAGTCTGAGTCGGGCGTTTGCAGTCGTGAAGACACCTACAAGGATGTTGGTATTGTAGTTATTCTCAACCCATTCATCCTTGAATTTGAAATTTACATGAATCATTTCGTCTGAAATGTAAAATACATTCACATCGATCAAACGATCATCGAGTAAGATTTCATAGAATCTGAGCGGGTCGGTGACAAACTCGGTCTGAGTCAAGTTCAGTCTTTGGGCAAACTTACCGTACAGAGAGTTTAAACAGAGTTTCGCCAGTTGTCTTTTAGCGGGGTTGGGAGCGACTTTAGCCGGGTCTATCTTAATACCCATCTTCAATTCAATGTCTCGCGCGTACTCCTCGTTTGTCGCAAAACTATGGGGGCTTGTTTCCAACTTTATTTTCATAAAGTCTTCAATGTAGCCACGCCATAATTCTCGCGATTTTTCAAAGTTCCACACTTCGTAAATTTCCAAAATCTTGTAACCCTTTGCGATAGCAGTGTTCATTTCAACAGTAGACCACGTACCGGTGAATGCACGTTCAGATTCCGTGTGGTCGCAACTTGCTGAATTACATTTTGCACACTCTAGACACAGAGGGAACAATAATTTTTCATTTTTTCGAAGTTGGACTCGTACAGGCAAGACCGGGAGGTACAGATTTTGTGGCGCGACAACTTTACACTTGATTACGCCAAACCAGTCAGGATTAAATGTTTGAGGTTTGAAAATTTTTTCTGGGTGTCCTACCGGGTATTCGTCGTAATACATTACCGTCGGGTACAACGAACATACATCGATATACTTAATTTTATCATTACCGGCACCAGAACAAGAAGCCTTAAGTTTGAACGCTTCAGTACGTCCACCAAAGAATGCCTCGCGCGGGTTAAGCGGGGTTACTAGCGGACTGCCAGCATTTTTAAACTTTCTATACAGAGGGGATTTACGCCAGACACACTCTTTCATTTCAACCACGTTATAGCCAGCAGCCTCGAGTTGAGCGGTACGATCTCTAGTTTTCTGCAACAAATCACCAAATTTCTGATTGGTGACCTTGTTTACACTGTCAGGATGATAACAACTGTCACATCCGTGCCAGTAACAGCCGTGGAACTGATAACAGGTCTTAGTAGAATCATCATAGCCATCAACTTTACTACCTAGAATTTTTTGTTCCCCGCCAAACGTTGCGGTCTGAATGTCACTTTTGATAGACT
Organism: Acanthococcus lagerstroemiae; assembly: GCA_031841125.1. Classification (NCBI taxonomy): domain Eukaryota; kingdom Metazoa; phylum Arthropoda; class Insecta; order Hemiptera; family Eriococcidae; genus Acanthococcus; species Acanthococcus lagerstroemiae. Next base: position 11,465,125 of record CM063106.1, on the reverse strand, counting down.
CGAACCACGAAATACTAATTTTCGAGTACTGATCCTTCTTTTCCGCTTCAAACACGGCTAACTTGTCTTTCTCCAAGTACTTTGCGCGATAGATGGCCATACACACTGAAGGGAGAGTCAGATACTGGAAACAGTCGATATTATTGGTTTCGAGAAACTCTGCACGCAACTGTAAACAACCTCGACGTAGTATGTCCACATCCGAGTTACAATACTCGTACAACTCTTTAGCCATGTCAAACACATAGTTTTCAGACACTCTTTCCTCATACCATTTGTCAAACTCCTTTTGCTGATCCGGCATCATAGTCTCGTAACAGTACATCTCTTTCGACAGAAGGGGACCAACATACGTTGCATTGGCGCTGGTATTTGCGAGATGTGGAAAGTGACCCTTCTTTAACTCGTCAAGACCAAAAGTAGAGGGGAATTTCGAGAGAGGAATTTGTAGAAAGTTATGCGAGTCTATAATTTTCAATTTCAAGTGATTTATTTCTAAGAGCATAATTTTAGAGCCATTGTACACTGTATACGGGCGAATACTGTTCTTCACGCAGTATTGGAGGATGAAATGTGTGTCGTAACCTTTCGCATAGTGCGCGATTGCTGTATAACCCTTATGAGAACGGTCGATGAGCCACGAACAAAACTCGTCGTTTGTATCGGACCTGTACACATTCCCTTCAAAATCGTGGGCAATAATCATGTTTGGAACGTGGACACCTGAAGACTGGTCAGTTTCGTAGTCAAAGAAAATGTACTTCTCGGTATAAGTACAGTCTGGGTTCACTACAATTTCTCGCATACGAAAAATTCTACATTTCAGACTTTCTTGGTAGTTGTTCCATTTTTTTTCCGTCTCGTTTTGGTGCTTCTACCCGAGACGAATGGGTAAACCGATTTTTCGGAATGATAAACAGCGAGTTATTGCGAGTACGTATTTAGGAAAGTAGCCGCGAGGTAAATTGATATTACATGGTGGCTCGATGGGTTTATACGGTCGTCAGGGGATTATTCTTACTCGGTGACGTAGGGCACAATTTTCGAGGGTGTGTTTGTCATTTTTCTGAGAGTTAGGTTTCTTGACGCAATAGTCGATGTCAGCTACACGGATTAAGATATATCCGTTGAATGTATACTACGTTTTCACGTTTACGAAACTGCGCTGTTTCGTTGTTGTACATGCGAAATATGGGCACGAGGAGGGAAACGGGATCCAGAGGAAGTTTCTTGAGTTCTGTTAGTGACTGGGGGACCACTCATTTCTTTCCACTTCGCGACTTATTCTCCATTGGACAACACTCACGTCTTCCTCGCTTCTTAAAAAACCGAAGAGTACCAAACTCAGTATCTTCACTGTCATCTCCGATTTTGCGGGGGAGGGGGGGTGAAGGCAGATTTTGAAGAAATCATGTCCGCTGACAGCCTTCAACGCCGAACTTACATGTAAGGTTTATAGCCAACAATGCCGAGTAAACAGATGTAGTGGTTCTCAAGCAAGGTGCCTCTAACTCCAATTAGGAATGCTGCGAAGCCCCCAAGTTGGCGATTTTTCATTACTGACATTTCGAGCTGACAATGCCATTCATGGTTCAAATGAGTAAGAAATATTATCTTATCGCATTCAAGTTTGTAGCTCAAGTAGTTTCATGAACTAGTAAGGGAAAAAAAAGAATAAATAGTGGTTTGGAATCAAAATAAAGGGTCTAATGAACGAAATTTATTTTTCAGAAAATGTTCGCAATCGATCGGGCCAGGAATTCATTTAGTCATTATAGATCTCTTTCTGCATTTCAAATCACTTTCTTTCTTCAGACTAATACTGATGTCTTCATTTCAAGGTTCCACATTTTGTAAAAGATATAAATTTACCACTAATCTGGTATCTTGATGAAGGGGTGTTACGTACGTAGGATAATGAGAGGGAAAGGGGGTACCAGCCAGAGACATTTTGGCAATTTTGTTCAAGTACGAGTAAATTGTAATAAAGAACAAAAGTTCTTTTTTTCAAATTCCTTACCTTTTGATCTTATTGATTAGCAACATTTGAAAAGTGAAAACTTTTTTTTGTTTGCTTGCCGATCTCAACATGTTCCTAATTATAACTTGGAAAATTTCGGTATTTCATATCATTTCGTTATTGAAAAAAAATAAAAATAAAAATGCTCCCGCTAAAGTGTGTTTATAAGAATGTCGATTATTTAAATGCCCCCTCCTCGCCTGAGAATTGATAAATGATGATAATACGTTTTGAAAAATTCTGGCGAAAATGTTGAATGGTGGTTCAGGGAGCCTCAAAGTTTCCTACAGGAAAGTAATTGTAAATGATTTTATATACCGTTTACTGTTTGGCAAAGAATAAAAGTCAACGGAAATATTTTTGAGTTTGATGCTTGTATTCGATGAAACACGCGTGTCACATGAATGAAAAAGTGGCCTAAGTGGCGGCAAATGAACCATTTTCCTACGAGTAATAATTTCTCCAAAATTCTACGTTCACAAAAAATATACGAAAAACGATTTCTTCTTTTTGAAATATGTCTTTCTGTCTCCGAAAGTATACCTTAGCCTTTTCCATTCACTCCAGAAATGAACGTAAAGTGAACCAAAATAAACCATATTCATACATAAAAAATGTGGAAATTGGAACAGAATTGAAATAACTGAAAATCAGCCATCCGTGAAGCCTGAAGGGGAAGAGGAAGGGAGAAAAGAGAAAAGACCGCGGGGATGGATTCGCGGTCCTGAAAATATCAGTTTGAGAAGGATAACAACTTTTAAGCTTTCATGGAAATGGTCCTCCATAAACTTGAGCTCAAGTTCCAAAAATCAATATTAATTTCTATAATAACCTCAACCCCCACCCTATTCTGACGCAGGCCCATTGAGGATGTTTCCGAAATAGGAGGTGCGGTGTCCCGGGGCCAATTTGGCATCCGTCCATCGCCATATGCCCCTCTATCATAAACCTGAACATCCTTCACCAGTTTTACTTAATATTAGCAAACTTTTTTTTTTGTTGTATACATTGGAATCCATGTATGGAATGATCTACTAAACAAGGTGTAACTAAAAGGAAATATATCTGCTAACTTATAACTAGGGTAAGTCGATTTTTTTGTGCCGGCTGGCGATTTTTGTTGACTTAAATCTACAATGTTAGTATCCTTACTAATAAGGGCTATAACTAATTCTACTTTCCTAAGACTATAATATTTAGAAACATTACGCGCTTTCGCTAAATCACGCAACTCACACACCTTCATAGCCATAAACGGGCTGCTATTAACCATCGTAACATAACTCTGAGCCATCTTTTAAATATTAGACAGTACCGGAGAGTATTTATACTAATTACAAATACTTCCAAACACTTTCTCAAGCCGTAAACAGTGAATGCAGAAAATCGCAAGAAAATCGCAAGAAAAATCGCAGTAAGGCGCCAATGCAAGGTTTACCAGATGTCACCAACAGAGGTTCGTCTAGATCAACAGTCGCAAGAGCAATGAGGAATACGTGTGAGCGGGGTTCTATATATACTTTTTCAGAGACGTTCGGTCTCCCTGGGGGACTAGGCCACGCCCCCTTCTGCGCGCGCACCCATCCACAATACTGTACATAGAAATCGTGAAAGTTTGATTGATAGCTAATGAAGACGACATACAGTTACTATTTCAGACTTGGTGACGGATTTTAGAAGCATAGTTAGTATCCACTTTCTATGACGTTCACCTTCGTACAGATAACTTAAATATTACAAACCTGGATGTGTGCTTATGGAAAACGTCTTCGTTATTTTTTCTTCCCAATACAGGTTCAATGATCAGCTGTTATTAAACAGAAATTAGTACACAGGCAGGTGGCAAAAGGTATAATGAGTAGCACTTTGTAATTAAATACTTTACCTGATATGCAAAATCCATTCCGTATTCTGTATGTCGGAGACGGTCATCACTTTACAATGTATTAAGAAAAACGAACAAGAAATACGTACTGTCACTACTCGTACAACGTTAAATAAATTTAGAAACAATCTTCCGATTCGCGAAATGTACAAAATAATTTGATATTCTTGCCGGGAATTTGATATTTTTTCGTGTTTACGTTTCGAAAATGTCATAATTTAGGCTTTCAACCATGAGACGCGGGTTACATAGCGCTCTGCTGGAAACGATGAAGAAAAAAGACCTAAAATACAGAACGCGGTAGTACTTTCTCATTTTCACTTTAGCATGTCAAGTAAGATACACTGGCGCCACTATGTCGGGGAACTAGCGACAAGTCTGGACCACTATTCTCGAAAAGTTGTTATGCGATGTTATGATAACAACCGTTGTTATAAAAAAGTTGTTATGAGTTGTTACCGGTTGTTACCCATTTACCGCAGTGTTCGATAACATCTCATAACCACTCATAACACCACCTTGGGACTAGGTGTTATGAGTGGTTACCGTAACAACTTTTCGAGAATACTGCTCCTGAGCTTGTCTTATGACATCACAAATAAAGTATGAGTCACACTTCAGTACAAAACGGTAAACAGCTCCAGACCTTAACTACATATTTTTAAGGATCTTCATGACAGCTGACAGAACGAGTGTTTGTGTTTGGAACACTGGCTAGGATATGCGCACGCAGCTGATCGTGACACTGTCTCTGTATTAGTATAAATACAAGGTGCGTGTACTAATACACACACACTCTCTCAGTGACATTAACCAGTTAACATACACGACCAGATCCGAATATTGTACGTTATATTCACGTTGTCGCGCCACTGAATTAAAAGTATGGAGATGCGTGTGACTTTTGCCGATACCGCGACGGTAATTTTTATGGGTGATTTCTTCGACGAGGCGCGTGAAGCTCGGAAGGGTCCATGGATGCGTATAGCGTTAGATCGGCGACGATTTCACAGAAGAATTAAACATACTGGGAAAATTTTAGCACCAATTTTACATCCGGCACATAGGTGGAATATATACAGAAAGCGCTTCGCCAAACCTAATATTACTCCGCTCACAATCAATGGTAAAATGTCTATATAAGTAAGGGGTATGAATTATCTCGACCATTCTTACTGTAAACTCTGACGGATATGGCTACTCTGTTTCAGCTGGCAACCAATGCTTATTTTGCGACTATTGGTAGCGTTCACGACATTCGTGACCTGCCTCCCGTTCTTGAAGGTTATTTGAGGGAAAAATGGTTCGAGATGTCACCGAACGATATTCTGAGATGGGTTGAGGAGCGGGAAAAAAGTACTACCGAGTATTCATACAACTGTACACTTGAGAGATTACCAACTAGACCATTAAATAGGCGTTTCTATATAGCTTTACAAACAGATGAATTTTTCAGACAAGGGTTCATTCACAGACGGGCAAATGTACTCACTTCCAGATACATTAATGTTTGGTACTGGTCTCAGGAGGGAATTAAACAAATAACCAACTTGTGTGTAGACTGTGCGGAAGATTTTATCGATAGTTTCCAAAGGAAAGGTGAAATAAGTACATGTGGTACTAGGGAAGTATACCTGGAGACGGTGGAGACCTTTCATACAGTTTCAGAGTGCTGGTTGAATCCTTCAATGGTTTGTGATAAGTACTGTAGGTCGTGTAAGCTAACACCACTTTTTGCCTTAGAATAAAAATGGTGGTGGGGGAAGTGTAAAAAAGTATAAATAGAAGTGTGGTTACCTAGATTAGTCATTACTTCGCCGACCTCGATACAGAATGGATGTCACTCTGCGAAACGGTTTTAATGCGATAGGGACCATTGAGCAAAGACCTTTCAAGAAATTTACTGACTTTGACATAGAAACTAAATTCCCAGTTGTGTCTTTCAAAGCTTACAGTTCTAAATTTGGGAGGGCAATCATGGTAGTTAGTGAGGATTGCCTCTTAACTCTTCCTGTACGATTCAATAAACTTTTTGATACAGAGGAAAAAATTTCATACTGGAATAACCAACCAAACTTACACATCACTTACCATGGGGTGATAAATAATAGCATTAGTCTCACCATTGACGACTACACCAAGTGGTTACCACCTATTAAAGGTGAGACCAGCTGGTCAAATTCATATTTACATACATTTAGCGTCCATGTACAGTTACACTGTCATTTAGCTAAAATAGCCAATAATACTTATAGTACTATATGAAACATCCAATTACCATAATTAATATATAAACTTTTCATTAAGTATAAATAACATGTAAAAATTTACAATAAAACAAAAAGGACTAGATAAGAACATGATTCATTACAAATTAAAAAAATCTTATAACACTGAAATCAGACACAGTCAAGTATTGCATCATCCCCAAGAAAAATAATACATTAAGATTTTGTGTATAACACTTACAGAACTAGATACATATGCACACATATACTTTGAATTCACAACAACAAGCATTTGAAATTATTTCAATACCTACACTGACAAATAAATTTACAATCCTGAGAATTTTCCAATGTAACCAGCATTTTTCATAAAGTGTAAGGCAAACACTTCTGCCAGGGCAAACTGAAGTAGCTATACAGAAATTTCTACCAAGGAATCACGCTCACTCTCCTTTAGATGGAATCAAGCATCAAGGACATATATCACCAGGACATTCACAGAAGATACTACAGTATACAGTGTTATCCAACAGATATAAAAAAGTAAAATCAGTACCTATTAGTTAATGACACTGTGGTACTGTCAATGAATATCCAGATCATACCTCCTGATACACAAACTTGCAGGCATTAAGGTACCTATCACATCAGCATCATACTATTTTCCAGTTCCCCCTCTTTATGCTAGCGGGACATGTATTCTAGGTTCACTTATGTCCTTCACAATGGGTGTCTCACCACAGATATGGAAGTCTCACAGTGCTAGCTGAGTAAGCAAGTAGGCACCAGGTACATGTTTATAACTCCATCTCCAGAATAGCATTTCAATCATACTCAATAACTGACAGAACTTTCACAAATTAAAGCACCCTGAAAGACTGAATTACATTTTGTTATCAGCCAGACTCGTTCATTGTAGGAACTTGACAAAAGAATTTCTTAAAATGTGACTATTTGGTCGCCATAATAGTAGTACGATCTAAGTATCCCTTATTAATAGGTAACGCTGGAGGACACATGTCTGAATTCTTCTTCATATTGAATGAACATGGTGTTGCCACAAACCTACCATGCATCATAGATGTAGGATTTGGCATCATCCCAAGATTTGCCACAGCTTGAGCTTGTTGCCGTTGAAGAAGCAGTGACAGGTCTGGTATACTACGCACATTCTGGTTGAGTCTTGGCTTTGGCTGAGTGCCACTCGAGGATGGACCAATTTTGATTTCATTGAGTTGTGGTATAGTGGTTGCTTTACTGGCATTCTGTTTCATCACATTTGAACGCATAGAACTTTGAGATTTTGACGCCGAGATCTGTGTGGATGAAGGAATTTTATGGTTCCTAGGTGACGGCGCTGAAGGATACCTCGTATTATTCATTTTGTTGGTGTACATCTCTGGTGGTGTTTTCTGGAATGGTCGGACAGCATTAGCTTGCGAAGACATGCTATGCAATGGTGAATAATTACTGGGAAGCCCATTGGACCGCATGCCATTGACCACTGTCTTCTTATTCAAGACATTGATGGGTTTCCCAGCTGACAGATCTAAAGCAGAGTCATTCTCATAGAAGTTCTCTGACCGGAAAAAGGTAACATTTTGCTTCATTCCATCCACTTTTGAAATTATTGCATCTTTGGTTTTTTTACTGTCCGCACTTAGCTTCATTGAACTTGGCGAGTTAGTTGTCACATGAATGGACAATGACTTAGGCAACTTATATTCAGTTGACTTAGGCAGCTTGTATTCTGTAGACATCATTTTCTGATAATGTGACCATGGAATAACCGGTGGTGGTGGTCTCATTGACTTTGGCGCCAGTTTACTTGGTTTACTTGAGATTGGAGCATCCACAAATACAGCTGAAGCTACAGATGACGTGGCTTTACTACTGTTATTGACTACAGGAATGATCTCCAGTGCAGGAGGGTCTTCTTTACTGCCGTTCATCTGTAATTTATCCTGCTCCATCTTCAATGCCGTCACTTTACTGACTGTCACTGACGATGAAGATGTTGGTCTTAGCACTTCTGCACTTACTGCTTTTGGTCGCTCGTGCTGAACTATCTGGCTTGATGGTTTGTCATTGCTCTCAATTTTAGTTGTGATCTCAACCACTCGTTTGTCGTGTTCTTCAGGCCGCACAATTGCAATGCTCTTAGGACGGAAATTGCGCATCTGTAGTAACTTTTCTTTATTTGTTGGTGATCTGAGTTTATCTTCAAGCTCGGATTCGGCTGGTTTAACAGTGGCAGGTTTCTCAGTCTTGAAAGTTGAGGTTGGTTCCTCCTTAGATGAACTTGTTTCTACACTCTCAACAGATACATCGGATATCTGTGAATGTAAAGAATCTTCATCAGTGCGGGAAACACTGATAGTGTCCGGAGATGGGGCACTAATGCTGCTCACGCTACTGCTGGATGAGTAGGAGGATAAATAATTCTCAGGGCTCTTCTTCCGCTTGTGCTTACTCTGTTTGTGATACTTAGTATCCGGCTTGACATTGTTAAGCTTGACTTTCAACTTCATGATGTCAGTGTCTGGGGAATGCAAAATAGTCGCCTGGGGTGCAGCTTTCTTACGTTCGTGATGGCGGTGGTGGTGTTTGTGATGGTGGTGGTGTTTTGATTTCTTACTTTTGCGTTTGTACCTCGATTTTTTGTCGTTGTGCCTCTCCTCTCTCCGTTGTTCTTTGTTATTTTCAGCATCAGATGTGTCAATCACCAACTGCTCAGAAGTGTCTTCCATTTTATCATCCTGAGTATCGTCCTCAGACAGCTGCGAAATACGCAGCCGATCCTCGTCATCATCGTCATCTTCCACCTCTTCAATGTCTTGCTCGTAGTTGGTGAACTCTTCTGAAAATGGGGGCGAGTTACCAGCCGCTGTTTTGAAATCATTGACAGTGCCAGAGCTCACCTCCAGTTCGGCTACCTCTTTGTCACCATCATCTTTGGGCGGGGGTCGGTCAGTAATGACGCGCGATATTTTGATTGACGGCTCAAGCAGTTCAAAATCATCGCATTTCTGATCAACTGGATCAGCTTCCAGTTTTTCAGTAATTGTTTCCGTTTTGCGTTTCAAATTAGGCTTTGTAGAGTTGCTAGTAGAGTTGCTACTTGTGTCAGATTCAGCCGACTTGAAGGACGTTTCTGAGGTGGATTTGGTGGTCTCAGATGACAGACCATGCGACGAAGAGTTGGTGAGAAAGTTAGAGTTTTTCACTGACACAAAGTCGTCGGATATTTTATTTGAAATAACAATAGGAACTGGGACACGAGTTCGTTCGAATATTTGGTAGCACAGACGCATTGGCGCTTCCTGCAAGAGAATAAGAACAGACTTGTGGTTAGCTCTGGTGTGGAGTAAAGCTGCAGTCAGCACAGGGATAGTTAAATAAGAATCTGGTGCGCTTTAGATGGGTTAATACTGTTGGGAATTAAAACTGAATGAATATTGGTAGTTCATGTGGCAGAAATAAAATGATACGGTGCCTTAGTGCACACAATATGCGACAATAAAGGATGTTATGAGAAAAATTCAACGCGCATATGGAGTACTGTGTTTCTGAGAGACACGACAATTGAATAAAAGAAAGAAACACCAAATTAATTCAATGGAATAAGAGACTGAACGTTGTTTGGGATTTTAAGTGAAGGCATGAAATCAGAGATGTAATGTTTTGACAAATGCACACAGTGTCTTTGTATAAGCATCACAGAAGAAATAAATTATATTAAAATACTGACTGCCAAAGAGAAACGTGAATGCATGCATATGCTTCACATGATACAAGGTGGTGTGGTTGATTTGGCACTGTTATCTTGTGAGTGATATCCAACATTGCCGCAGAATAAACAGCACCTTCGTGTGTGTACGTTTTAAACAAAATGTTATCAAATGTCGCAATCAAAGAATAAGGGACTAAGAATGATTGAAAAACCTTAAGTTTTCAATTAAATTCGCAAGGATCGAAGAGCTAGTCTTTGGCTGACAGCGGGAGATTATTGTTGACATCCAAAATCTTGGAAGCCGACTCATATAAACAAGTAGGACCAGTCCATGGAAATGAAATCGATACCACAAAGTTTCTCTATAACCCTAAGGTTCTTTTTCCAGAATAAAATTACAGTGATGACCAACCGCGGACTGGCTGTGGGGGGGGGAGATCCCCGTCCGGGCCCCTTGGACTGCGGGCCCACCCAAAATATGACTTGTTCCAGGAATGGAAAAATACTGGTAATATTCCCCCTTTACAATTCCCTTACCAGTCCGCGGGTGGTGATGATAGTTATACTACCAATGTAATAAAACACAACTCACCCGGCTCCATGAAAAGGTATATGCGGTGTCCATGAGAGAGAAACAACTGGGTAACTTCATGTTTTCGTACAGAACTTCAACCTGTAACAGATGAGTACATATTTGGGATTAAGTACGAATCCGAGAAGATTCAGTAGGTACACATGTTTTTGACACAGTTCTGAGGGTAAATAAGATTACCTCTCTATACTGGGCCAAGTGACAAACGGAGCATAGACTGAGACTGAAAAAAGGGCATTGGGAAAATTGTGACTGAGAAGGCCAACTTTGAAAGCCACTGAGGACGGCGAAGGAATTTCATGATCCAAGAATTAGAGTCCAGCAAAAAAAATCTAGGACAAACTGGGATTTATCCCGCCTTCCTGCAAACTCTTTTTTGTTTATCTGAGTATGATGAAAGCCCATTAATGTCAAACTATGGTACGTCAAGGAAAATTACATAAAGAGCAAATAATCCGTTGGAAATTTTGTAAGTCTAGCTGCCACCTATCAGTTATCACACGATTTCAAAACTATTTTTACGAAGTGAAAAAATCATGAAAATAAGCAATTCTTATATATAGGTTCTTACCTCGTGGTTATTCTTCAAATTGTACTTCAGTTTTATAAATTTGTATATGTGCTCGATTTTTAATGCGGCTGGACATTGCAAGTACCTTCTGTGTGTTATCTGTGAACACGAAAGAAACATCGGAATAAATACAAAATAATATAGTTGAGCGATACCCAGGCAACAATAACGATGATATAGACGATCTTGAAGGATGTATTTGCTGATCTAATCTTAGTCTCTAATATCAGTCCTCATTTATATTCCCTTCTATAAATACATAAGCTCATGTGTCATAATATTCCGATACATATCTTCGGAAATGATGAGTCAACAACTCGGCATTTTATTTCATTCTCAGAACGAAATTCAAATACGCTGATTAAATTAACTATAGGTACTTAATTATACATTTAGAATAGCCATTTATATAGTGCATCAAGTTTTCTCACCTGTTCTGTTTTTCCATTACACTTCACTACATCTTTTGACGTCGGATCGTTCTCGTCTCTGCAACAGGCAAACAGAGACAGAGGTTTGAAAATGAGTTTTTTTTTCAATTTTCACTCAGAATGTGAGTACAAAACTTTGATGGGTTTCAGTGGTGTATCGTTGAGGTCTGGTTGGCCGAGTGGACAGCGCGTTGGTCTCGGGTTCCGGAGGTCCCGCCGGGTTTTTGGCAGAAGGGAAGAGGGCTAAGACACTAACAGCCTTCCCGACGTCTCTGAAGTAATGCTTGAAAGGGCGGATTCCAGGGCTCGGGTTGAGGGCAGATTAGGAAAAGAAGTGGTGTATCGTTACATTTCAAAAACGTATGCAGAATAAGTGGAAAGATCCTGCTCATTATGCCCCAACTTCGGATGGCGAACGGAGGTTCGGTTTTTGGAGTCATAACCAAGATGGGAAAATAGGGGCCTTGCCTTCTAGCAATTTCTCTGGCTCTTTCGTAGAAAAAACTGCATTCTTATCCCCATTCGTACCAAGAAAATGCAGTGCGTGGATGATATTCGCTCCCTCGATACAGAAGACTAGTTGGAGGGCTGAGTGCCAGAAGTGGTTAAGTTGATTTTCCTGCAGTTGCAAACTATGTTAAGGAACAAGATCTCGTTAGCTTCTGTCACTTCAGAAGAATCGATTATACCACTTATATAAGTTTCAGTTGCAGTCCTATTTATTGTATCCTGTGGGAAATGTTGTATATAAAGTAACAAAATCAAACTCGAGCGAACACATCACAAATTATAATGCTAACAGATACGTCGAAAATACTGGGGAAACGCTGGTTATTTTCTTTAGTTCTTGTGTGTTTTTATACCCGAATAAAAAATGAAATAAAGAACTAGAAGAGGAGAAAAGAGAGACAGAAACACGAATACGATCCAAGAAATGCTCGTCGAAACAAACGCATAGTCGATGTCATCTTTACGAGTTTCCTAAAAATAAGTTATAGTTACGACAGCCGGCTGAATTTTTTCCCCCGGTACAGCATGAAAACCTCGTTTTTGTATACAAACGCAGCCAAAATAAACATTAATAAGCTCGAATAGATTACACAAATAGTATTCTAGCCAGATGTGGGGGGAGGAGGGGGATATTTTACGTAGCGCGTGCATTAGAAAGGTTGTAAGAAAGTATCCCATAAATTATTATGCCTATATCGATTCCCCGGGTAGCAATAATTGGCGGAGATGAAACGGTGTCCGAAACTGCATCGAATAAATCTACACGAGATGGATGGGACTGTCAAATTTTGGTAGGAAAAGTTGACGAATGAAAGCACCGAAAGATTGCGGCCAAAGAACCGCATTCAATCGGATAATTTTATAATTAGGGCGTCGACTTGTTTTCTTTCTTTCTTTCCTTCCTAAATCCGATGTGTTTCTTACTCGTATGCACGGTATAATTATTTTACAACCTGAAAATGATTTATAGCGAATAATATTTTCATTATATCGAAGTTGGCTATGCCGTGATGATTGATGATGCGCGGAAATAAAGAGCCGAAAAATTTGGAATATGGCGTGACGGTTCTTGATCATCAAATTGATTAGTTTTTAGCGGGACTGCCAATGCATATAGTTATACAGGATGCAATAAGCTAAAATGAGTGGAGCATGACGCTCAGGTCAAAAGAAAGATTCCGGAACTGATGGGATATACTTAATCGCAGACGCGTTACAGAGAAAGTGTAGCAAGAAAAACGATTTTCTTTACTACAACTTACAGCCGTATTTGGGGGTGGCTCAATAAAACTCAAGGACCAGAGCCTTCATCCCAAAAGGTCTTTCACCGATGTCAGAAAACAATTTTATTTTCAGTTTAAGAAGAAACAGAGGACTGAATTCAGCAAAAAAGTCATATCCCGATGCGCAAAAGCCCGCCAATTACCCGGGTAACTAAAATGGAATCAGGGGGTAAGAGTTGCAAATGGGTATCTTTTCCGCGGGTAACTAGAGGGTAACTGATTGCGTACTGCAATGCGCGAAATCCCGCCAAGGTACCCGGGTAACTAAGGGGGAATCAAGGGTAACTGATGGGTTTCTGGGTAATCTGAGGATAACCGAGGGTTGCAAATGGGTAACTTTTCCGCGAGTAACTAGAGGCCAACGGATTGCGCATCGGGAAGAGAAGAGATGATACTCTAATTGAGGAATTGCAGGATGATATTTTTAAAGCCTCAACATAATACAGACCCACAGCCCAAAAATCTCAAACAGAGTGCCCAGTTTCTTTCTAAAATGAAATTCCCTGACTTTTCCCTAACTTTCCCAGGTACGTTTCAGAGCGGACCAAAAGGTAGCTATATGAAGTTACAGGGCGTGCCAAAAAATGCGCGCAATATTCAGATTTTGCAGCTGTGAGTACAGACAGCGAAATAAAAATACTACCCATCATTAGACTGTAGGGTTTTAAAAGGCATGGAATTACATTAACACTCTTAGCTTTTCACCTCATATCAACTTCAGTTAGAAAACGCACGACTGCGAGCACTCAATTCCGAATCGGAAACTCTAATCAGCAAAGGGGAATAAATGCATAAAATAAAGAGGAAAAAGCATCGCGAGCTTTGTTTTCACCCTCTTCTACTGCACTGGCATGTTAGTCGGTGAAATGTATATCCACTTTCATTAATTTCCACATTCGTTAATATACAGAAATATTGACACTGCCATCTTTAAAAATGAATTTTCATAGAAATTACTCCCGGTACAAGAAAAAAAAAATGTCGGATGGAAAACGCACAACGACTAAGGAGGGTTGACATTCATCAAAATTGAGGATGTGATGAAAGAAGTTATTAATATACCTATTTAACCTCCCTCTAGTCACTGATGCGATACCTGAAATGGTAGTTTCCAAGGCCAGGGGTGCGGTGTCTAGGGAGCCAGTGTGGCATGCGTGCATCGCCATACGCTCCACCAATGGATACCTATTTGACTAGGATCTTGAGTGTCGAAAAGACCATTTTGATTCGATGAGCAGAAGGGAAAGTTGAGAAGCTGACACATCTTACAGAATCTCTAGAATTGAGGCAGTTATTGAGATGTAACTGCACAGAACTCAGTATAAGTAGTTGAGTATTCCGTGAACGTGAAATTTCATCTAATACACAACCACTATGGGCTAGTTGATTCTCATCAATATCAAAACCGCTGGCACACCCTGTTCGAGTGTGAGGCTTGGGAGCAGGAGAGGCGCGGGACGGCAACAGCGATTGGTCGCGGCGCGGCGAAGGTTGGCAATCTGAAACTGAATCCGAATCTCGAAGTTTAAGAAAATGTGCTGTCTCTGAAGCCGAATCCAAAAATAAGTGAAATCACCTTGCGAGGGAAAAGCCAAAACTGAAGTTCATAATACAATTTTACAGAAGCTGAAACGAAGCCGTAATTTATTAGATTCTAATGGCTTCGGGTTCGGCTTAATGTCATACTGCCGTGATTCGTGATTTTGACGTATATTCACTTGAAAATGTCCTGGGAAAAGTACCTAAAGCTTGCTAGTACTAGGGTACTATTAAGTATTAACACTTTTCAACGATCGAAAAATCAGATCAGTCCAGTTGTGATTGGTGAACATTTTTGGTATTAGAAAAGAATGAGATGACCAGATAACGAGAAGTCGAAACTCGAAGCTGAATCCGAAACTTACGCTGAGGTAATCATACGAGTGAAATTGTAACCGAAATCGGAAGTACAACACAAACATTTCTGAAACTGAAACCAAATCTGAAAGATCCTTCCATCTTGCAATTAAGCTGAATCCGAATCTAAGTTCATAAGTTTCGACTTCCCCAACCCTGGCTACATGGGCGGTAGTGACATGACCAGCCGTCTCGTGCCGGACATCTTGATTCGGAAATGCTGAAGAGTGGATGCGGATGAAACCGGGTGCCGGCCTTTGTCTCGACCATCATGAAGAAGAAGATGCAGACAGAGTGGTCGAGGCAGAAGGCCGACCGTCAAAGCTCGGCCTACACAGGACACAACTCTGTACCATCCTAGACAGTGGTCGAGGCGGAGGGTCGACGGACAAAGCTCGGCCTACACCGGACACAACAACTCTGTACCATCCAAGAGCTGCTGCGGACCCTCCGGCAGGGCTCACCCCGCTATCACCATCTTCCTGCGTCGTCACACGTACCAAGACGAGAAGGTGAGGGGCGAAGGAAGCAGGGAAGCACGTCTATCTGTGGTACACCCGAATTCCAGGTTAATGCCGGGTGAGCGTTGCCTCGGTCAGTAGGGTGTCCCTTAGTGGTTCTGGCGAATCCGAACCGAAGAGGCGAAATGGGGGCTCAGACCAGCCTCAATGCGTCCCTCTGGTCACTGATGCAATACTCGAAACGGTAGTTTCCAGGACCAGGGGACGGTGTCTGGGGAACTACGTTAGCATGCGTGCATCGCCATACGCTCCACAAAATGCAATAATACCAATACATTCTATCTCAAATTTAAGGCAGATGCACCACATATGGCCACTGAGAAGTCCTGTTGTGGCTATTTTTCAAACTGAAACGCTGTAACAGCCATGAAAAAGAAAGCATACCGAGTCTGTGGAAAATTAAGGACAATGCAACACCATAGCCAGTTTCAAGGGAAGGGGGAGACAATTCCTCCATCCTATTACCGTCCAAAACATATTTTTTTGTAGACATTTCCCTAAAATTGAAAAGTTTGATTCGGTTTGCTTGCAAATGAGTGTTTCATCAGTTTTTAAGGGGCAACATAGTAAAATTTGCCTCACAGAATAAGATATTTTCTTCTATTACACGTAAGATTTGTACAGCACATGAATTGTTGAACTGGCCACATTTGGTTTTGTGACCACAACAATCACATCTGCCCTACCATATTTTTTTCATTGATTCGCAGACAGTGCCTAATATAGGTGTAATATAAATGACATCCGCGCATATCTTCTCGTAATAAAAACCAAATCACGAACTCAACCGCATTACATCAACCCGAAGCAGCACCCATTCGAAATCATATCTAATCCAAATGTCATCGAATATAATATTTCAGCCTCGGTACGTCTAATTAAAATATGACATGATCGCCGAATTCATATTTCCAACACTAATTGGATGTTAAACTTGACATTCCAACCAAGTGGAAAAGGGTTGGTGCAAAGTATAAATACAGATTCGTTACTCGTTTCGTATCTGAGCTCCGCATTTCATAATCGTAAGTACAACAAACCGGCGGAACGAAGCTCTAAGCGAAAGGGCGAGTGGCCTGCTTTCGTTTAATTTCGCTACTTTAAAAGTTTTATTTATGGTAATAGGCTGCGAGAAAAGGAAAAACGGAGAGAGACAGAAAGGGAAGAGGAAAAGGAAGAGCGAGTAAGAGTGAGGGAGGCGAGCCTATATATCTCCTAACCATAACAACGAACGACGATACACATTAGGGTCGCAAAACCCGGAGAGGGTTACCGCGTGCACGTCCACCCTCCGCAAATTATTCCGGGAGGATTGCGTTACAAAAAGTTTAACTATGATAAAATTATTTTTATTCCCGTCGTAAATCAAAATTCCAATAGTGCGATTTGGCTGTTGTAACATCGCTTTGCATCGAAAAGTACGCAGGAGATCCTTCTTTACCTATAATAGACCTGCCCAGCTCTTCACGAACCTAGATCAATCTTTATGGCAAAGCATCCGTGCGCTCTAGTGAACTGCTTCGTTAGGAAAATTCATCGATATGGAAAATCACAAGTGTGCCAGCATACTTATCAGAAGGATACAGAGCTGATGGCTATATAATGTACTAACGTAAACCCCGGACAAAATCCATACCGACCGTTAGTACATCCGGCACGTGTCCATTTCTATTTTTGGTTATGACAAACGAAAAGTAAAAGAACTGACACCTGTATGGTGAACACTATTGGGACCACTACTGTAAGCCAGATAATCAATTACATTAAAGAAGCAGTGATTCTTTTCGATTCAAGAATGGAAAAAAGAACCAGTCCATCTATTCTTCCAATAGGGTGATTACAGGGAACGCCGGCCCAACTGGCTTGACCTCACCGTTGAACACTGACGCATCGTCACTTAGATATACCGGAGGATTCGAATATGGACGCTCTTTTCTTCTTCGACTTCTCCATTTTCAAACTGTATACTTGGTCCGCACAACAGAGGAACGTGCAACTGAGGCAGTTTTTGCACCAGGCCCCACTGAAAATGGCGAATCTTTGACGCTTTTGAAACTGTGGATTTCAAAGGTAAGATAGCTTCCCATGATTAACTCCCTCCTCAAAAATTCTCGTCGATTTTGCACCAAGGACAATCACTAAAATAGTTCCTTCATTACCACAACCCGATGGCCACACCGAATCGACTCTGCAGCGATTCCAATTTTCAGCGCATCCTCACGCTCAAACATCCGTATAATCGACACGACGTGCACTTCTTACAATTCAGGTTGACCTTATGGCATTCCGAGACAATTTAACGTCGTTTCATATAACAAGTAGGGCATGACGGAAGAACATGGAATACAGCCGCGTACACGCCGAGAATCACGCTGTCTACATTCGCGTGTTCGCTCACCACATTCTCTTGTACACCAGTCGATGTTTCGGGAACCACGCCGCGATAACAAAAATCGACTTCCTCAACCCGCGGGAGACCTAAGCAGGTAGGGAATTTATTTTTCTCGCTCAAAGACTCAGCCAGACCTGCGAATGTGCTTCTATACGGCGACACAAGAACGCTATATGAGGAGGTGGCGAAGCCAGCAGTCACGACCGAATAAAATGGCGCTTAAGCCGGAAATGTAATACACTACACTGTTCACGGTGTTGCGACTCGCTCGCTAATCCGGATGCGATCGGAAGATATTGCAAATTAGCCAGCACAACGGGCAATTTTCGACATAACGGAAACGAAAATTGACACCGGAGTTTTCGGCTCAGCGACGGTGCCCAGACCGGGCGGGCGAACACGTATAATAATTCTGTACATCAGCAAAGGTTTACATACCTGATGTCGTTTTCCACGTATTCCAGCGAAATGCTAATCGGTTCCTCCGGAGCGAAGTAGTACTCTTCGGAGGAGTCGTCATCCTCACTTACTGCGAAGTCATTGACGCCCGAGTCCAGCAGAAACTGCTTGCGACGCTGAAGCTCGTTTTTATACAGCCCAGGAACTGCTTTGTACACTAACCTCTGGATAATCGTATCCGACCTGCGAGCAAACCACACCCGATGCACGTTTTTTTATTACACCTATATAATTATCGACTTACACTTCTAATTTATATAAATGAAATCACGAGTAATTGGGCTCACTCTTGTACGCTAATTAAGCATGCGCAGGATAGAGACGCGTGTTATGCATTACCATTAATTAGGAGATTTTCATTGTCATAAAATGTGTTCGTTAAGAAGGTAACATACGATTATGCTCCTCAAAGGAGGATTTTACATTCGTTTTTACATTTATATTTCACATGTGATGTATTTGAACCGTTTATTGGTAAAATACGAGTGCGGCAATTGCACACACTTGTCTCCTCTCACGATGCCTCATGCGCGCCCGTATGTTGGGGGGGGGGGGGGCTTAATCATTGTGAAATCCGCTTGATCATGGAGAAACTTGTTGATTCTCAATGAAGCAATTTACAGTGAAACATGATGATCATACAAAAATTCACATAGTCACTGTGAAACTTGCTGATCCAAAGAAAAACTCACATCTTTGT
Organism: Acanthococcus lagerstroemiae; assembly: GCA_031841125.1. Lineage (NCBI taxonomy): Eukaryota > Metazoa > Arthropoda > Insecta > Hemiptera > Eriococcidae > Acanthococcus > Acanthococcus lagerstroemiae. Next base: position 11,445,904 of record CM063106.1, on the reverse strand, counting down.
TGTGAAATCTACTGATCATTGCTGATTTACCATAAAGCTTGCTGAGTCACAGTACCTATAACTTTGTGTATTCACAATAAAATTTGTCGATTTATGAGAAATGTATCGATTCATAGCACAGCTTAATCGTTTACTGTGAAACCCGCTTATTCACAGTCAAATTTGAGTATGCTGTATGAAACTTGTTGATTCATAGTGAAGCTTGCTGAGCCACTGTAAAACTTGCGTACTTTTCTCTCTCTCTCTCTCTCATCTCTTTCTCTCTCTCTTTTCATTGCTCTCACACAAGCCCTGGAACCGCCCCCTCGAGCATTACCTCAGGAACATCGGGGAGCCTTTTAGGGCTGCCTTAGCCCTCTTCTCTTCTTGCCGGTACTTACAACAAAACTTATGAATTCATCTAGAAATTTGTTAATTAAGTCATTAGTGAAACTTACAAACATATTGTGAAACTGGGAGTCGATTTTTTCTGTGAATCAATAAGTTTCCCAAAAAATAAACAAATTTATGTGAATAAGATATAAGAGTTTCCTATAGTAAATTAGTAAGCTTCATATACAAATCACTGTGAATGTGAATCACACAGTTTCACATTGAACATACAAATTTCACTAAGAATAAGCTGATTTCACAGTGAATCAGCAAGCTTTTTGCTGAATCAACCATTAACCTTCCAGCAAATATAGAATGCGCTTTTTGATACAACGTGTAAGTGTAAGCAACCATAGAGGGAATAATTTACATGTACGCAGACATAGTAGAAATGATTTAAATGTAAACTAAAGTCAACAACTAGAACTTCATCCCAAATCTGCTTCCAATCTCATAATAGTTAGCACATAGATGATGCTTTTAGCCAAGTCTGCTACATCTCCAATGTTGGTTTATACAATGACATACAAGTCTCATCAGGAAATGCAATCTACAAGTATGTTTACAAATAGGTCAATGGAATCAAGCAATTCCTCCTATACAGAATTCATTTCAAAGCAATAATTTCCCTCAGAATAAAAAGTTCACAAGTTTTTGCATGTACAAGTTATACTGACACTGAGCAACCTTCGCGGCTCATCAACAGTAATCAGATTTCACAAGACCTAAGTTGTATTTTTGAATCATTATGTTTCACAATAAATCAGAAAGTTTCATGGTGGGTACATGAATGAGTTTCCAATTTCCAATGGTCAGCAAGCTTCACGATAATCAGCAAATTTTTACAGTTAATCAAAAAGTTTTACAATGAATCAGCAGGTTTTACAATGAATTAACACGTTTCACAGTTAATCAGTTCACGTGAATCAGCCAGCTTCATTGCAAATCAATAAGTTTCACAACAAATAACTAGTTTCCTGATGACCAGTGAGTTTCACAATGAAAAAAGGTGTTTCACAATGAACAATCGGGTCTCACAGTGAATCAGCAGGTTTTATGAAGAATACACAGGTTTCACAGTTTAATTAAACCCAATTTCATAGTATATACTGAACAGATTCCAAATTTTTTGAGGTCAATCAGCAAATTTAAATCTGTGCAAGAAGAAGTAAATTACAACTCAAATACAGAAACCCTTACAGTTGACTGAATAATAAATAATCAACCATTTCTTTCATTTCCATACAGAGAGTAAAATCCCCCAGTGTAATTGTAAAATGAATCATGGAATATATAACAATAAATAACCAACACACATCATGTATCAGCGCCTTCAATTTTTAATAAGCTAGGTATCTACCAACTACTGCCTGAAAAGGCACATGTAGGTAGGTACAGATTGTTCAACCTATAAAATTTTAAAAGCTATCAACAATAATTCGTGATACATACCTTAAACTGAGGCATGGCTTTGTTTTATGCACCTGCACTTCGCAAATTGGACAGAATTTGCTGTTTTGAAGAAACTGCACAATGCACGATCGACAATCTGAAATTTAGAAAAAACAACATTGCACAACTTAGCCAAGATGTAACTTACAAATGTTCTTCTAATTTTAACTCTAAGAATCTCATTGAAAGTCTGGGTGGGTTTATCCTTGTAAATCTAGATCATTTCAATTTTCAAGAATCAGGCATTATTTACAATCACGTTGAAGCATCCTCTATACAGTAACACCTCTAACCACAGAGCATAGCCTATCATAGACATTGTTCATCAAAGTATGAAAACATATATACTTATACTTACAAGTATGAAAACATTCAACGATACTGGTAGCCTCAATCAAATACCCTCCACAAAGTCTACACATTAGGAAGTTGTTCAAGTTTTTCAACAACGGTTTCCATTCTTCCTCCATGGGCAGAACTGGAAATTTCTTGTTCTCATTAGTTCCGTCCATGATGACTTCTATCTACAAACAAAACAAAGAAAACCATGCCATTAATATCCTCTATTTCAACAATTTTTATTTATATCACAGATTATCACGCAGTAGCAACAAGCAGTATCATGCACCAAAGTATTTTAGAACCAACTTTGAAATGAAGAAATACAAGTACCTAATCATTCAGTATTTAATAAAGTATAATTCGCGTGCATAAACGCTTACTTATAACAAAAGTATGGCAAGTACGGCATGGATCATACACACTGAGCTCGAAGAACTGCAAAATACTTGTATCAAAGGTGTAAATTTATGCAAAAATATGCAAAAAGAAAACCATCAAGAAATGACTGAAAAAGGGCGCAATTGCAGTCCTCACTACAGATCTGTAGATACAGTACCTAAGCTATAATATAGGCTCCCTCAAACACTAATCAGCAGGCAAATTGCTTTCAGTTGTTGTGAAGGTGGAAAAAGCAATTTTTCATCAGCTTTCCTAAGTGGAAAAACTGGCATCTTGATTTCTGCCCCTTCTCCAACGAAGTTACTTTTAAACATATCCTTGAACCACAGCCTAGTGAGATCTCGCCCAGCATCCACACAAAGTTGTCGCATGGCTATGTAAGCCACACTCAATTATTTCCATGCCAATGGTTCATAATATTCCCTCTCAGAGTGGTAGCTGAAATTTCAAACTTTAAAATGTACAGTCTACTGGGGTATAAACTAGACATTGTTGGTAATATTGGTTATTCGTGACTTGTTTACTGACAACGATACCAGCGTTCCTACAAGTCATGAGCAGTCAATATTCACCAGTGTCTGCTATTATTCCAGATAACTTCACTAATAACAATACTAGCGCTCCTACAAGTCACAAATGGCTGATATTACCACCAATGTCCAATATTACCCCAGTTGACAGTAATGGAAAAGCAAATTCCACGTTGAAGCTAGTAATTAATTATTCAAAGCATGTTAATTAATAAGTACTGAGTACTGAGTGACAAAAGAAACTAAGACCGAACGGTAAACACTGACAGCGGTGGCAGCCTTTGTATAGCGTGTGTAGCAAGTTGCTACACCCCAAAACAGCTTGCTACACCTCGGAAAAACGTTTGCTACACCCCGAAAAATCTCCCATTTTTTAGAACTTTTTTATACAAAATCGTCTTCATCTAAGAGTACAGAGTACAGGCAGGTTTTGCAGTTGTAGTAAAATAAATAGAGAATGTATGCGTTGAAGAACAACTTTTCTTTTGGATGGGGGATGATTTTGGTGATAGGCGCCCCAGAAATTACCTTGAAATTTTTGCTACACTCCGAAAAATCATCAATTTTTTACTCTCGTCAAGATGGGGTTTTGCTACACCTCAGAAAAATCAAGGCTACCACCGCTGAACACTGAACAATTAAATTGGTAACGCCAACGGCACCCATACCACCACATCTGTATTTAGTGATTTACTGACTGACAATCGGAGCTGACTTACACAAAGCGAGGCCTATGATATTTGTTGCCTCCTCCCATGCGAGCGAAAACATTTTTTACACTTTTTTTGAATTTTAGAAATGAACTGAAATTGATTTTATTAGATTCTTCAGACAAGGGAGTTTCCCTTCCCTATATTGTGGTCACTAGGTAGCAGAATATTCATTTATAAATAAAAGGAAACCTAATGTTGGAATTAAGTCTTTATTTCGGTTAATATTTCAACAAGGTAACTAGGTTATGCTGATACCTATTGAGTACAGTTAGCAAAAACAAACAATATTTAACTAAGAATTATGGATCTGGCCATTTTTTATTTAAATCAAAAATTACGCATCTGGATTGCTATTTTTTTATTTATTTGGATTATTTCGCTAACCTTAATCAGCCTATTGTACTTTTGAGAAGTCCAAAGTCGTTTTTACTTAGGTTCAAATTAGAAGTTGGGGGTATATTGACATGGAACTAAGCTAAGTATGAAGTACTTCGAAACTATTCAAACTCTAAATGCAAATTGATATTGATGAGTATTTTCAAATTTTTATGTCATTGGAAGGGGCATTCAAAATGAGCACGACAGGGCATTCTAGAAATGATGATTATTTTCTAAAAGAGCATATCTGTATAAACCAATTCTATCTTTTCAAATCGAATTTCTGGGTATCTCATTTTTAAGATCTAAATTTTCAATTTTTAACTTGAGAAGGAATTTTTTACGTTTGTTAAGAATGCTGAAGATCCGACACCCTCCCTCCAAAATAAAAATGTTTCCTTGTAAAACATTCAAGAAAAAGTTGTAATATTCAAACCATTTCAAGTATTCAAGTGGAATAAAAATAAACCATGCATCTTATAACTTGTTACTGTTAAAGACATAAGTTAGTACTGTAAAACCTCGAATATAGCGAACACCTTTGGCGTGAAAAAACTTGGTTTGTTGAGACGTTCGTTATGTAGAGGTTCTCCATTATGTCTTTAGGCATATGGCGCTAAAAACAAAAGCGTCCGCCATCACTGGTTTTCACTAAATGGACATGTTCATCGAGGGAGGTTTTCCTGTATTTTTTTACTCTTTAACTATTTTTCTCTGTCTTCTTTTTTTCCCCTTCTCTTTCTTTTTTCTTCGGTGCCCTGAACGTGGGGTCTAGCGCACATTTCTCAAGATGCTATACACTTTAAGGACGGTCCCGCTGATACTCAAATACAGAAGAGTAAAAGCCGAAGAAACTGTATATAATTTGAATAATTTTTACACATGTAACAGACAATAAGCGACATAGCTATTTTTTCTTTTTCCTTCTCTTTCTTCTTTCTTCGGGGCCCTGAGCGTGAGGTGCAACGCACATTTCTCAAGATGCTACACTTTAAGGACAGTCCCGCTGTTACTCAAATACAGAAGAGTAAAAGCCGAAGAAACTGTATATAATTTGAATAATTTTTACACATGTAACAGACTATCCTAAGCGACATAGGTATGCGGTGATATCAGAATACACCATCATTCACTTTCTTCAAATTCAGTGACAAGAGAAACTATATCAAAATTATTTGATACTGTTAATTTTCTTAATACTGTCAAAAGTATCGATACTCTATTGTCAAGAACTCAGAAAATACACATCGCACTACCGATTGAGATTCAATTATAGTGGAGGACAATTGGGAATAACGAACCGATCACCAAAATGAAGAAGCTATATGTATATGTTGTATAAAAAATACAATAAAAAAACCATCATCCGATACTCGAAGGTGTTACAATGTTATACATATTAAAAACGAGCCAGCACCGAGTACTGGACGCATCCTGTTACTCTCCGATCTAATAGGCTATTATACGATGGCGAAGTTGGGCGGGGCCCTTTCCCGTATTTCAAGGCTGGTCCGGTTTGACCTCCCCGCTAGTCCGCTCACCCTTCGAAAATTACAAAAAAGAAAAACGAAGCCGCGTGAACCGAGAGAGCGACAGAAGGAATATATATAAGACTAGAAAAAGAGAGGCCGTGACGCGATGTTATTTGTAATTCGACGTTTAAACATTTTGAATAAGGGTGTATTGTGTTCGACATGCAGCATCAACCATTATAATAGAATTTTTAAAAGAACGATCCCCTCGACATTGTGTACACACGTTGGTCGTAGATTCGATGCAGCGAGAAAAGAGATCCATTTCTATCTAACGCTCTGTTACAGATGTAATTAATTGGAAATGGCCACGAACATGGCTACGATAGGGCACTTATCTTTCTGGCTTTTTTATTTTTTATTTTCTTACTTATTGGGAGTCTATGATGGAATACGGGGTACGGTACAGTGTTACGTGTATTTTCAATCATTTCACATCCAGTTCACAGACATTACACATACTACATCCGGGTTTTGGCTACAATGACAATGTAACAGCTACCCGTTTATACAGGATGCCCTCACTCTTTTACACTAGGGAGCCATTTCACATATTAGATATTTTTCTTTTCTATTTTCTCAATCTCCGACTGTGTGTGCAACCTTGGCGTGGTAAGGGGGCTTAAAGAAAAACTAAAGGCACATAGGAAAAGGAAAACTTTCCTACTGATAAACCCGGATGAAAGCGAGGGGAAATTACGTCATATTTTCCCTTGGAGATGCGACTCCACCCTACAATTATGATGGCCTTTCATCAAGTAAATAATCATTCCGGAAATAAAAAGTCTCCCATACGGATATCCGGGTGGAGACTACCTAGAAACTATCAGAATTAGAATAGGGACATGGAATGTAACCGACACTGAATGAGCGAGGCAAATTAGAAAACTTAAAGACAGCGATGAAAGGATTAAAATTGGATGTACATAATAGGAATTAGCTAAGTGAGATGGCCAAAAGAAAATGATTTTTGGTGGAGTATAGAATGATTAACACCGCATCAAAAGAGGGCAAGCAGTCGTAGGTATTATTATGAATAAGACTGTAGGAAATAGACCGCAAAGTTATACCCAATGAGAGAATATTAATGGTGAGAATTTCAGCTAAGTGACAGTCCAAGTTTATATGCCAACAGAAAGTTATAGTGAAGAACGCGTATGTATGTTCCACCAGGAGCGCTACTGTCGAAGGCGAAAACCATAAGAACGTGTGCTCATGAAAGTGTTGCTCGCGGCTTTCACATTGATTTTTATGAAAAAATGCTAAGAACAAAAGTTGTAGCCCTTTTCATTTCCTACCAGATGAGCTTAATTTTGGATTTTTGTAATAACTTTTCGATCATCATCCTCCCATGTCATGTTTTCGCCCAAATCCACCAATCAGTAAACAGTAAATGTTGTTTTCGGTAACAGTCACCTGGAGCGACTCCTTTGCATACATACGCGAATGAAGAAATTGATGAAGTACTAAGCAAGGTGAAAGGAAAAGAAAATTTAATTATAATGGGAGACTGGAACGCCCGAGTAGGAGGAAGAAAAAAAGAAGAGGTATGCAGAGAGCATGGTTTAGGAGAGCGAAATGAAAGAGGGTCGAGGCTTATAAAGAGCTTTGTTCCAAAATGACCTAAGTCAATTTTTGGCGATTCTGAGATAACAACGCAATCTGGTAGAGAAAATGATGAAGTACAATCCAGTCGTGGTCTGAGCTCTCTATCTATGTTAAGTTTGATGTTTCATGCGTGTAAGTTGAAGTTTGTTTCCATCCAGGGCCGTACCGACGCGGGGGGGGGGGTTTAGGGGTCCCCCCCACATCGGCCAAAAAAATAACAGTGATACAACTACCTATTTATTTTTGTTGAGTTAATGCAGTATTTTATGCCAAAGTGACTTAAGTCAGATAGGTCACCAACTTTAACGGCCTCTTACAATATTTTGAAAAGTGGTGGCAGGGACATACCGATAGAGAGGCAGGGGGCAACTCCCCCTCCCTCTGTAGGGATTTTTCTCTCTCAATTGGGAAAATTTACAATTTCAGTCAGGCGAGTAAGGAAAATCTAACAAGTTAAAATACTTAGGAATTGAGTTGAGAAGTTGGGAAACTATACAAGTCAAAAGGTTTTTCTTCTTTTGCTTTGATACTTCGGAATTTTGAGTTGAGTCAGCTAGAAAAATCTAACAGGTCAAAAGGTTTTTTCTTGCTTTGATACTTGGGAATTTTGAGCTAAGTCAGTTGGGACTTTCACAATTTTTATACTCCCCCCCCCCCCGGGGTAAAACTCTTCGGTACGTTCCTAGGTGGTGAGATGATAATTGCGTTCACAATCGATTGGTACTATCCTCGACTGTCGATTCATATCATTTCCGCCCTCTTCATAGTAATTCTGTGGCGTACACATTATTTTTATCGATTTTCTCAGAACTAGAAAAATTGACTTAGGTCACTTTGGAAAAAAGCTCTTCAATTTTGTAAAGAATACACCTAAATTAGTTACTGGAAACACTCTATTGAAAAATCACGAAAGAAGGGAATACATTTGGGAAAGCCCAGGAGATGAAAGAAGATATCAAACAGAATATATATTATGACAAGAAAGGATACAAAAATCAAATATTGGATTGTAAGGCATACCTAGGAGCGGATGTAGATAGTGATTACAATTTAGTACTGATGAAATACAGGTTTAAATTTAAAAAGATGAAGAAGAAGGAAGTAAAAACCAAATGAAATTTGGAGTTATTGAAAGAAGTGAAAAAAAAGAAGAAAAAAGAGAAGAATATCAGAAAGAAGCAGCGAAAGAACTCTGTAAATTACAGGACTGAAAGAGGGAGAGGATAGCACTAAAAAAAGAACAACAATTTGTTAGCAAGAAAGAAAATAGGTATCTACTCAAATAATAGAAAGGAGAAAACCATGGGTAGAAAGTGAGATCAGAGTTAATGGAAGGAAGAAGAAGAAAGTGTAAACAAGCCAATGGTAGAGAAAGTAAGGACAAATACAAGGCTTTAAGAAATCAAATAAAGAGAAAATGTAAGAAGACCAAAGAAAAATGGATTAATCAGAATTGAAGAGTCCAGGGAAAGCAGCAGGTAAGTGACTTTTGTGGCGAAGCGAGAAAAATGAAAAACAATTTGTTTACGTATGTGGTTCTTTACCTGTACAGTAGACTCTCGAATATCCGAACTAACTGGGGAATGGGAAATTCGGATAATCAGGAATTCGGATAATCGCGAGGTTCTTCAAATTTGTGTTTTTTCGATTGTAATCATTCTGATATAATCCTCATCATTTCCCCAATCGTTTACTGCAGGTAAATAATTAAAATTTAAAAAAAATATGAAAATTCCCAATTTACTTACGCATGTTCGGATAATCAAGAAAATATAAAAATTCGGATAATCGTAACTTCGGATAATTGAGAGTAAAGTTTTCAGTTCGGATAGTAGAGAGTTTCGGATAATCGAGAGTCTACTGTAGGCATTTGAATTTTGAAACCAGTTTTTCTGAACTGTATAGCATCCTTTCAGGCATCCATCATAACTCAGCTAGGTACTTCTGCTCATTACTCCCGTTCCAACAGTATTAATAATTCAATTTCGCCAAAAAGTGAGATACCACCTGTTTTTTTCTCAGTACCCTTCAGTTGTGAGGAAATTGAGGAGCAAGTGAAAGATAATATAGTAAAAAGATATACTGGAGGAAGAAGAGAAAGAACAAAGACTCTAAAAAAGACAAAATAAAAAGATGGGTGCGATATGTTGACAAACTGTATAAGAATGGAACAGGTATAAGTAAATGTATTGGAAAAGAAGATAGTGTGGAGGATGAAGAAAAAGAAGATCCAGATTGGAATTTGATAAAGCTCTGAAAGAAATAAAAGCAGGTAAAAAGAAGTTGCTAGTGAGTTATTTAAGAATCCAGGCGAGGGAGTTTTAAAAAATTTATAAAAAATAATTTGCCGAATGTATGAGGAAGGAGAAATGCCAATAGATTTCCAGGAAATCAAGTTAATTAACATCCTTAAGAAATCAGATAGGAGTTAAATACAAAGAAAGATGAGTAATATGCAACTTATGTAAGGATCAGAAGGCTCAAATACAAATAGAGGAAAATGTGGGAGAAGCGAAAATTCAAAAAGGAGTGAATTAAGGTTACTCCCCCAGTACTACTGAACCTACATTTAGAAGTGGGACAGAGATTACTTCAAACGTACATTTGGAGTATACCAGTATTGTATGGATGTGAGACCTGGACATTAAAAACACAAGAAATAAATAAGATATAAGCTTTTGAAATGTGGTATTATCGGAGCATGTTGAGAATCAATGGATAGGAAAGATCAGAAATAGAAAAGTATTGAGGCAAACAGGAAGGAAAATAAAAATCTGGAATATAATCGTAACAAGAAGTGTTAAAATGATAGGTCATAATATAAGACATCCAGGGATAGTGTTATTATTGCTACAGAGGATAGTTGAGGGAAAGAACTGGAAAGGAAGGCAAAGAATGAGCTATGAAGTGCAGATAATGAAGGATTCAAAGTGTAAATCATTTTCAGAAATGAAAAGATTAGCACAGGAGAGAAAAAAGTGGAGAAACGCAACCTATAAGTCCACAGACTAAGGAACATAACAACAACCTATCAAGGTTCGGCTGCAATGAAAATGACAGGTGTCGTCTACACAGCGTGCGCACACTCTTTTGCACCAGGGTGACATACTTATTTTTCTTCTCTATTTTCTCAATCATCTAAGAGTCTGTGATGGAATACAGGGTACAGTGTCACGTGTACACATTTTCAATAATTCCACATCCAGTTCATGAACATTACACATAGTATATCAGGGTTCGGCTGCGATGACAATGTAACAGCTACCATCTATACAGGGCGCCCGCACTCTTGCACCAGAGAGACATTCCACACATAGATCAATCCAGAAACGAAGATACCCAGGTACGAACACACAGATAAGGGAACCTGCCTTCGCAATTTCTACAACAGCTACGTAACACATCAATCGCGAAATTTTATTCTCGACTGCGCACGTGAAAACAATAAGTATAATATTATGTGCGCCTCCATATCAACGAAACATTTGCGAGATATTCCGACTGCGCTGCTATTCATATTTCGCGCGTACAGTCGGTGGCAGCAGAATGAAGAGAAAGTACTGTGCACCGAATGTATAAGTGCAATACGAAACTTACTTTCACAAACGCTGTCAACGAACGGAATCAGGTAATCGTTTGCGCCAACTAACATCTTGCCATTGAAAGATAACGCCTAATTGGCAACTTTCTTTAAAAAATGTACAGCTAGACGCAGTGCTCGTGACTGAAGGGACGTACAACGAAATCAACTACACTTATAACCGGGTTACAAGGAAACGTTCGCATGGAAATAGCCTTTATCGCTTGCAGTCATAAAGTCGTCATAAAACCATCACATACGGTTAGATAAAATACTGGTATGATCCCTTGGGCTTTCATTTTTGACGAAAACTCACGCAGAGCTCACATGCTGCAGCTCATGAACTGTAGTCAGTCATCTCCATTAGTAACCATTTTGCTCAAATACTAGCAATAGCACCGGAGCCAGGAGAAGCTGGGGCACGTGTCATCCACTAGTGCAGCTGAGAGCGGCAGTAGTATCGTTTTGCCCCCTACCCCTCCAGTCTTCACAAAGGATATTATAAGAACAAGAGTTCGCTCACACGAAATAGCATATGCAGAGTAGCAACTTTTTTTTATAATGATTTTCCCAGACTTTTCCCGGTTTTGCAGACTAATTTTCCAAACATTTTTTTCACTAATATTGTACACAGCTTTAAGAATACTTAGTAAAAAAATAAGTCATTACGCTTGACGCTGACATTTATTCTTGAAAAATAGTAGCCATTCTTTAATTTTCATTATTTTCGACTGACAAAATTCCCTGATTTTCCCCGGATTTCCAGAAAGTGGTTACCCTGTATATGACCGCGTAAATACGGTGAACGTCCATTTCCCTTAAAAGCCGAGATCAAGAAATGGTTTATTTATGGCCACGATACCGCCTATTGACAGGGCTGGATTTGCCATAGCTAGATTTCCCGTAGGGTAAACTGGGCAGTTGTCCTAAGCGCCATCTGGATGCGCTTCCTTACATCCAACTTCAATGGATTATGTTTGGCCAGTGCAAAACTATTGCACACACCCGTTTTCAGTCAATTTAACTGGCGGTACCTCATTTCTTCTTCGTATATTGGAGAAAAGGAATTAGTTATAGCTAGTTCTAGGGGACGGAGTATGTGGGGATAATCATTTCGCCTAATTATCATCCAAATTATGCTTTTTTTGATAAAAGTTTTCTGAAAATTTGAAAAAATTTTCCTAGCTCCGCTGTCAAATGAGTGGTTTCTATCATTTTTAAAGGTCAGTGTCACGAAATCCATCCGCATTGAATAATGTTAGTACATAGTCTGAAATTAGTGCAATTGGAAAAAGAAATAACTCCCACCCCCGGGACACTGAGCCATGCCAGCCAAGAGGCAAATAGGCGCCACTTCCTCGTTTGCTCACTACGCCACAAGGTATAAATCCGGCACCACACATAGACGCCCAAATACGCATAAATTTACACTCAGTCTTCGCTGACGTCTTGAATCTTTATTTCATCATAACTCATTCAACTCCAATAATTGAAAATATAATTTGTACTTTTTACGAAATATCAATATCATTCCACGAAATCGAGTGAAGAGTCGCAAATTACTTTTGAAACAACATTCGGCGTTATGATACGAAATGATGGCCTTCAATATGGCGGCTCGAGAATCATAGTTTACTATCGTGTACTACGTACTGAGTTTATTTCCTCCTGAAAAAAACTTCTATTACCATCACAATTGAGGCAGGTGGTAGGCAAAGAGATGCTCATAAAAATGACTGCAACGTTGGGCGAATTGAGCTTCAATGTCAGCAAACATATAAATTGTCTACGTGAATTCTACACAGCTGCGGGTCGCGTAAAAATAAAGCGAGAAATGTATAATCCACTTGGTTGTCATCTCGACTATCCTGGCATTCTGAGCAGCACTCCATATTAATTCTTCCTCTGCTTCTGATGTCAGTGGCAATATTAGTATCCAAGTTGTACTATACACTTTCAAGCTTCTCGGAATTCCTTTAAACTCAAATTATTCCATTGTATCTGTAATCCTTGATCCTAAAACTAAGTTATTCTGAATCTCGTAAGCGGATGAATTTATTATCTTATCGCGTTGTTGGATCAAGATAGGACCATAGGAGCAACCGAGAGGGGGGGGGGCATGGATAAACTTTTGTGGAATTTTAAGCTACAAATTACAAGTCAATTATTTTACTTTTTTGTATAAAATTTACCTCCACACTTTTCTCTGATTCAGCCCTTCCCAAAGGTAATTCCTAGTTGGGCCGCCTATGCATAGGATCAAGAAAGGTCTTGAATTTGTCAAGAGATGAAGTCTAGTTTCTCGAGGGGTCAAACAAATCCTCTCCCTCCTCAATGCCAACGGAGGACCAGGAGAAGGTCAATTAACGCAGAAATGTTGAAGACATCAGACAACACTATCGAAATAGAGGTTTCTCGAGTCGCTGACTGCGAATATCCTGCCAAATTTTCAATCCAAAAACAAAATTTCACTCTCTGAATGTACGAAGATGACTTGACATGACAAATCGAATAAAATAATATGGACTACAAAATTGTATATAATTTTTAATCACTTATTAATTTGATTACTGTATCAAGTGTTCGATCCCACATCGATTCGAGTTTCTAAAATTCAAATTTTACACAAGAAGCTCAGCATTTTCAGCGATTCCAACTTTTTAAATTGAGCTAAGTGAAAAAGATGAATACAATTTCCAAATTAACAAGCATGGAAACACCATGTTATTTCTCTGAACATTTCGAATTCGAAATTTCGATTACCCTGACTGTATCTCATGTAACCAACTGCTTTTCAAGAGATTTTTCTTCTCTAAACGAGTAGGTTTTTTCCCTTTTTCTTATATGTAGATTTCCATTTACACCGACCATTTCAATTTATTGTTGTAAAAAAATAAACTATACGTAGTATAAAAATGAAAAACTGTAAATACACTAGATTCTTTCCTTGTAAAATTTGGATTCAAAGGTTCCATAGTCCGACACTGAATATTATACCATAATATTCGGAATCCTCGACCAAGATCCCTAAATCTGATGTATTGTTTTTTCGATTGTCAGGGTCGAGTCCATTTTACCTATCTCGAATTGAATCGGTCAGAACCAAAAGGGGTTAAGTCCACTTTTGTCGTTTTTGCTTTTTTTCACGGATTATGGGGTATTGAAGTATCGCGGATTTGCTGGTGTAGTCGAAACTTCGTGAAACAGCTGGGAAAGTGCTTTTTAGCAACATCGCTTTCTTTTATTTTTTTGTAATAAATTTTTTTTCAAAAAATTGATTTTTTCCAGAAATTGTTTGAAAAAGGTGTATTTTAATGTAAAAAATAGAAATAAATAAAAAATTCCGGCCCACCCCCCTCTTTTTGCATTTGTATACCTGAAAAGTGCTATTTTCAAAAACGAAATCGCAATTTTCCAATGCAGCTTCAAAACTTTTTGTCTTACAAGCAGGGATTTTTTGGTTGATTGGAATGGGACCAAGACTAAAGTAATCCCTTTATGTCTGGATAAAAAGGAGGGGGGCAATTGCGAGCCGTACAACTGCAAAAAAATCGTTCAGAACCAAAAAGGGTCAAGTCCAAAAACTTTGAGCCCCCCCCCCCAGTTTCGGCCTATCAAAATTTTATTTGACGGGACCGAGCTTAAAAGTTGTCTCTTGTGATCCTCTACCACCATCCTGAAGAATTTATTCAACGATTTTCAAATTTTCGAATAAAACAGTTTTTTTCGCTTCCTGAAAGTGCGATTTTTGGACTTAGCCCCATTTGGTTCTAACCGACTCAATCGTGTTTAACTCACAGTGAGGCGAAAGGGACAATTTTCAATTTTCGCTACGACTTTCTACTCCTGTTCCCACAAATTTTCTATAACAATAAATTCATGTAAACAGAACTTTCTCTATTAAAAAATTGAGAAAACAGTGAAGTGAGATTTGGATTTCAAGGATCCAAGTTGAGTTTCACAACAAAAATTTGATGCACTGATTGGGATCAGGGACTAAAAATCTAAATTTAGTTTGTATTTTTAGGTCTAATTGATTTTGCCCATGTCGTCTCCGAACCCACTGTGAGATGACGGAGGAGAAAATTTAAACTTTTCATAGATTTGTACTTCATTCGACATAATTTCCCGATGATATGTATAAAAGTAACTTCGAATTTAAAAACAAACATAATTAAAATCTTTAATTGCCAAGTATAGGTTTCTGCCCTCTACCTGCTAAATCTGATCGGATATTCGAACAAAATGACCTAAACGACCCTTACTTTGACATCGATTTTTCACGCCAATGCAGTAATGCCTCCTCCCCCAAGTGAAATTTAATGAGCAGACTGAAACCTGAATATGACTGAGAATCTATGGCAATCACCGAAATTAACGACCCCTCTAATTCGATATGTTAAAGTCAAGTCCATATCTAATTTGAAACATAAAATTTTCATTTTGGGAGCCATATGAAATATGGATCAAACAACTCCACCTAATAGTTTGGATTCGGCGAAACAAAAGATGAATAATTTCAATATCTTTTCTTTAAAAAAGACAATTTGGCGAACCTACGGCTCCTATTTAGAACAGAACGGATCTCGCGATCCTGATGAAACAGAATTTTAGCGTTTTGAGATCCTGCTTGGTTCCTTTCTCAATTGCTTATCAATAATAAAAAAGTACAACGTCTTATATTGCAGAATAAGGTTATCTCCGATTGTTCGGAAATTTCGATCACCGATTTCTAATGATTCTCGCCCCCCCCCTCTACACACATATACCTTAACTGAAATTAGGACTGCATTTTCAACAGAAAATAAGCAAAGAAAGAAAAGGGCCGTCATTAGATTTTTGAATAGCTTCCCCCACTCCTCTGAATACTACAGAAATAAAGCGAACTATTCGACTCATAGTCACCGGGCAGTTATAAGAGGGACCTTGGAATTTGTACAAACCGGGTTTAAACTTGGGGGAGTTTAAAAAAAAAAAAAAAAACAATTATTACTGTGATTCAGATACTTGGGTCAAATGGCCTTTGTTTCTGAAAAATGCATATACGAAGTTGAAGACAAATTCTTGCCTCATAGCTCACCTCTGTCTGCGTGCTGAAAGAAAAAAAAATTAAGTAATGTTGGTATAAAATCAGTACAAATTGCAACGAGTGGTGAAGAGTCCTCATCTGTTGAAACTAATTTAGACCCTTCGAGACTGAATTACACTCAATTCGAACTCGGTAACTTACATACTATTTAAGACTCGTACACTCGTTATTCAACTCTTCAAATAAGAACATCGTTTTACTACGTCCCTAAATATCGTAAACATTTTCTTTATTTTCCAGCAACCGAAAAACAATTTTCTTCGGGCTCGGTTTATCTCTCCACAACGGTGACGAAAATATACGTACTTATTCGCAATCTAAGAGTTGGTCTATACCACTCTTTCTCAAAGTCAATAACTTTTTAATCCTCTAAACGATTTCACTGTGATACAATACAAACGCATAAACGAGATTTCGTTATGCTCACCACCACAATGTACTGAACTGAGGAAGGCGACGTCGAATCCGTAGAAATTAATTTCACGCCTGTTAAAATTAAATTACAGTACAAAACAATCGATGGAATTGAAAATATTCGTTGCGGTTGATTCGACGTGTCGCCAACTCGCCTAATGTTTCTACTTAAAACATACTAAGGTATTAGTATGTGGTAGAAGGGGCAAAGTCTGTCGAGAGGGGGACGTAGCTGGGGAAGTTTACTCCGGGACTCGGCCTTTACTAAGGAACATACCAATTTTTTCAACGAACTGAAAATAAAGAAAAAAAAATGGTAGATCGAAGTATGAAATTTAATAAAAAGGCGAACATTTTTTTCGCTTACTCCACTCGCGGATTCGTATTGCATATTCCACGGTTATAAAGGGCCAGGCCAACATTTGCCCTTGGCCCAAATTTCCTCTTCACGGCCTCTAGAGGGGGTATTAGAAACAGGGCCGTAGTTGGAAAAGTTAGAGAATGTAGACAGCCAAAATGTTGACCAAAAAGTTCCGTCATTGAAGTTTGAACCAATTTCACTTAGAAAACAGCCTGCTTTTTTCATTTTCGGCTGAAGCAAAAGGCTGTCAGTAACACACTATACATATTATTTGTTAAGGTAGTACCATATGATAAACTGTCTTGTCATATCATGTGTTCTGATTTGTTAATGATAGTCTGGTGGACAGATCTCAGTTGTCGAATAGGGGAGGCTGACCTAAGATGGCACACTTTTTTATGAATGCCGATTTCTCCTAATATATGGGACTAAAATGAATAAAAAATTGATGGAACGTTCTTTCGACTATCTACTACTTGTACCCAAAGTTATGCGTCATTCACTTCCAACCTCTTCCCTCACTAATTGAAATTCTGAAGAAAAGTTAAATGCGCCATCTTAACAAGTGTTCCTAAGATGCCGCAACCCTATTCCTAATATGGCACACTTTTTTTTTTAAATGCCAATTTCGCCAAGAGACCAAAATGTATTAAAATCTGATAGAAAGGTTCTTTGAATGTCTACTAGATATTTCCAAAGTTTTGGGTCATTCACTCCCAAACTTTTCCCTCAGTAATTAAAATTGTGAAGGAAAGTCGAATGCGCCATCTTCAGACATGTGTTCCTAAGATGGCACACCTTCAAATTTCAAGTAAAGACGGATAAAAACGTACTCAAGCTACACTCCTTTGACTTTCACCTCGTTCAACTCTTTTTTTTTAGGCTTCGGTTAATAAATTCTCATCATTACACTTTCGTTTTGGTGGCTGTTGTTGCGTGATCTGAGGCTGAGTTGAATTTCTTCGAAATTTAAATAATTATTGATAAACAGCGACCAAGACTAAATTCAGATTAGTTCATTAAAAAGTAGATAAAATTTTGAACATGATGCGATATTCACACTCATGTTTTGTGAAAACAGAAATTCGAGAACATTTCCGGTATAAAATAGAAAAAATCAAATTTACACATATAAAAAACAACACGAAATTATAGCGAAAGTAAGACAATCCTATCCTATGAACGGATGTGTTTACGTTAGAAGGGCGGCGCGAAGTCAGTTTTGACACATCAGTATTGTCACTTGCGTGAAATTTGCAAGTGTGTCATCTTAGGCAGTGCGCCATCTTAAAACACACTCCACTGCTGGTTGGTTTGCTATTAGTGTGAAAAATAATTTTTGTCAAGTTTTGGGATTGTGTTCATTGTTATACTGTTTTGTTCTCTCTTCATTTCTTTGATTCCCATTTGTTCTTGTAATTTCTTAATTATTAGTATTTTAATTTGTCAATCAGTTTGTCATGTTTATGGTCAATCAAGTGTTTCCCACAAAGTGATTCGTTGTCCTTGACCTATTATGATCTCTTATGTTGTTTCATTCTTGTTATGAATTTCCGTTCTGTTTCTCCCAGTGGCGTAGCTAGGATTTTCCCAAGGGGTGGGGGGGGGAGTCCACCTAATATGAACTGCATGTTTTTATATTGACGTATCCGTATGTTGTGCTTTTCAACTTCAATTATGCATCTGAATTTCATTTCGCGCATTTACTGTGATACTGCCAGCATATAAGAAATGCTCATCTCAAGGCGGAGGGATTCATCCCCCAATCCCCCCCCCCCGGCTACGCCACTGGTTTCTCCAATGTCATGTTGCAGTCTTCACAGTCTAGTCTGTAAACATTACTACAATCGTCCCTGTCTTTCCCCTCGGTTTTGTAAGAAGTACTTAAATAATTAGTTTGGTCACTGGTTGGCTATTTCAAGTTTTATGCTGTATTAGATCAACAGTCATTGCCGTTTTTTGTTCATTTTCCTACTTATGGCATTGCACCTTTGTATTTGTCTTTTTCTCTGTTTGAGGCGTTGGTCATTCTTCTGTTATTCTGTTCACTATATGCTGTCAACAATTTGTGGTTGGTAATTGCTGTCGATGACGGTTTGTGTTTTCATGTTAGTTTGTGTTTCGTTGTTGTCTTCTAGTACTGTGATTGCTCTGTGGCAGTAGTTGTCCATTTTGTTTTTATGGTGATGGTATGAGTCGTTTGGTAGTATTGTTCGGGTGTGTTGTTTTTCTATGTACTTTGTTCTGTATTTTATTATTGTTTGACTGTATCTTCAAGTCCAAGTAATCCTTCTTCTATAGTGAATTCTCTGCACCGACATGAGCACGGGGGTGTCCCTCCTCCCCCAACGCTGTCAAAAAAAGCATTTAGAATGAATTTTAGCGCATTAAGTAATTACAGCAATGATATCCTACAAAAGTCACTCCGACCCCAATCCACTGACCTCCCTTCTAGATTGAGACCATCCTACACCGGTGATTTGCTGTTGTCTGTTTCTGTAACATGGTCTAGTTGTCCGCCAGTCCCTGTCCATATGATCCAAGATGTCGTCACAAACCTTTGCCACAGTTTCACGTTGCGTTTTTGGGTGTTTCTGTTTATGACGTTTTCAAAATTGTTCATGTAGATATAAGCTAAAATGGAAGACAAAGGTGATCCTATTCCTATCGTCATTCTATGTTTCTCCGTAGTATGTGTTATTTAATTGCCAGTAGTTCTAATTGAATAGGTATCTATCTACTATCTATTTCTGTGCTAAATTCCATTTGCAGTTCTCAAGTACTGTCTCGAGTTCATCCTTCAGCATGTTTTCAAACTAGTTTGTAACTTCTACAAAGACTAAAGTTGTCATTGTAGGTTATCGCTGTCTGGTCTGTATTGCGCTGCAGCGCGTTCCATCAACTAGGGTATCTTGGGACAGCCGTGTAACTTAAAACCCGCTAAAAGGTTCACACATACTCGTGAATTCCGACCGTTTACTATTGGGAATCATAAATGAGAGGAGGGCTTGCGGGATTAGCTTAAGTATGCAAGTTAGGTACCTCGCACGCATGTCTGCTGGTGCATTCTAAGTTATCTGGCTGTTCCAAGATACCCCATTTAACGGTAACTAGTCTTTTGTTTACACTTTGAGAACAAATGTAGATTCAAAGATACAGCAGTCCAGTTGAAAACCTTAAAAAAAAAAAAAAAAATGTTTCTATGTCATCAATTGGCTATTAGATTTTACCGAGTGATGAATATTGAAACACTACTGAAGGAGGGAGGGGAGAAACATACCTTCATCTCCCATTACTGCAGCTCTGATTAGAAGCCCACAATTTGCCAAATTGTACGCGATATTTCGTCGCAATTCGAAAATGAAAACATTGTAAGTCTAGTATTTTTACGAATTGAAAAGATTAAGTCAATAAGATACTGTGAAGGTGAAACATAGTACGCACATTAAGTGAGGATGATATTCAGGCTGCTGTCACCGCTGTAGCTGCATGTGTTGTCGCGACACAACAATATAAACGCGTTTGTAGTTCTTTTTTTCATTCCTTCCGTCTCTCTCACTCATTATTAATAATTCATGAAACCGAAGAATACGTTTATTCATTTTTTTTCCCGAAGACAACACGTAACCTACAACAATGACATGATCAGTTTGGATTCCCAAGTTTTATCGTTTTCCTGATCAGGGAAAGTTCCATTTTAATTTTCTGCTAATGTGCACTAATATCTGAAAGTTCGATTCGACGTCACCAAGTTCACGAAGAGAAAATAATTACTATGAAACCAAAACGGTCCCGATTTTTACGTTGACGTTTGGATCTTGGTATTCAATTTCTGCGATGGGTGATAAATATACACCTAAAAGTGTCTCACGATCGATTGTTGACTTAATGTTGCGGAACACTGTCACACGTGTACGGTGCAAGACCATTATCTCGAATGTGTAACGTTTCCTCGGGCACGTGTGGTATGCAATATTCTGCTCCTATTAAACTGCCACCATTCTATAGGCAGTAAGTTATGCTTAATGCTCCAGGTCTACGACGTACGAGTATACCATCTTCATGCTCTAACCGTCGGATTCCGAAATTTAGACGAGAGAACTGTTTTTTGTTAAATTCCGAAATGTAGACGAGACCTGTTATTCAAAAATGAGGAACAGGGAGCTCCAAGGATGTGACCTTTCCATCACTGTTACAGAGGCGTAGCCAGCTAAGTGTTCGAGGGGGTCTGATCTTGACCAAAGAAGAAAGGGGAGGTGTGTTAGAGGGAGTGCTCAAATTAGAAAAACACTATTTGACGGAATCGCAAAGGGAAGGGTCCAGACTCCCTCGACCCCATCCCTCTGCTACACCATTTATACGTTGTAAATACATTTTCCTCTGCATCCTTCTATTCTACTCCCTATCATGTGCTCAGTACGTAAAAAGTAAAATGAGAAATTTTCCTCGACTTTTCCACATATAGAGGCTGAAGTTTTAATAAGTGTCCGGCTATAGCTATAGTGGAACTATGTTAATACTTATCAACACTGCGCGTTAAAGCTCCTTTTGACTGTATTAAAACTAGCTATAACACTATGCAAAGATTCCCCTTAGGACTGTGTTTTCATAATTCTGAGATAAATGTTTGCAGATTCGTTATGATTGTATAATAAGAATAACAGTCTTTATTTCTCAACATTATTCGACACTATTTACAGTTCATTTTTTCAATTTTTAATAAGCCCACCGTTGGGTGTAGACCTCCTCCACTTATCCAGCGATTACGTGTTTCCGCATCTCTTGTCCATGCTATCCCCTCGAACTTTTTAATTTCGTCATCTGGCTTTTGGTCAGTCCACTTTCTATGTGAAGTCCGAGGGTGTCAAGTCTAACACTTGTTTTCCCATATGTATTTTTTAAGTCTTGCCATATGTCCAGCATATTTTATTTTCATCTTCTTTATGCTATACTCGCAATCTTTGGCTATATAGTTGTGCTCCTTATAAACGTATTTTTTATGCGATTTTTTCGTCTTACTCCTATCAGAGACCTTTCCATGGCTATTTGTATTTTAGCAAGTTTATTTCATTGGGTTTTTGTGATATTTCACGTTTGAGCTTCCTATATTAGAGAGGGAATGGTACATGCTTCCAAAACTTTTAGTTCTAAAGGCATCTTGTTTTTATTTACATTACTCAGATTCCAGTAATTATTTCTCCAAGGCTGCGATTTCCTGTTGCGAAGTTTTTTTTCAAGACTGTCTTCACAGGAAGTTACTTGAACTCGATATATAGCTTCATTTGCCAGTTTTATCGAAATTTCATCTACTTTTACATTCGGTTTTCTTTTTAATTTGAAAGGAGCACTGATTTTGTTGGAGTTAATTTTCAAACTTGCTTTCTTCTTGGTTTCGCCAAAAAATGACCATATCTCGCACTTGTGATCATTTCGGGAGATAGGAGCCACATCATCGGCAAACTTCAAGTTGTTGAGCCATCTTCCAATTATTTTTATCCCCCTCTTTTCCCATTCTATTTCTCAAAATACTTCCTCGATTATACTATTACATAGTTTGGGAGAGAGGGGATCCGTCTGTCAGGGGTGTCAAGTCAATAGTCACTGTCTTAAGCTTAGCTGATGGCTTTTTCTTTGATTTTTGGCATTAGCTGAATTGATAGGTTTAAGCCACAAAACCTAGCCTATGGCAGACTTCCTAGGTTGAAAGCCGACTTGCAGAACTGGACGCTGTACAACAAAAGGGAACCAACTAACATTTGTAAAAAAAATGAGTTATCAGTATCGTTGGAAAGAGCGTAAAACGTAGAATTTTTCATAATTGGGCCCCTGATTCAAAAATGTGTACTCACGTTGAAGAAAGCTTATCAGTAAACGCAATGTCATATAGTTACTACATGGCTCTTGAACTTCGAATCACGTGTTCTCAAAAATCGGATTTTGCTAGTTGGTTCTTTTTTGCTGAACAGTGTCCAATTCGCCTGGCTAGCTTTTAGCTTAATAAACAACGACCAAAATTGTGACTTAATTTCAGCTTAAGCTACTTGTGGCTTCGCTTTAACATCCCTGACCCCTGTTTTACCCCCCTGATGATCCAAAACGATAGATTCGTTTTACCCGTTTTAATTTTAGTCTTTGAGTCTATATATTGCGTAATTTTGATACTTTTTCAGAGATTCCCTGTTTAGCTAATGCTTTTCAAAGATAGGAGAGATAAACCGAGTCGAATGCTTACTGAAAATCAATTAATAAAATGTTCCACTTCATATTTTATACTTGTTTGCCTCTTCTATTAATTGTTTAATGACGAAAATTTGATCTGCAATGGACCTCTCCCTTCTAAAACTTGCCTGTTCAGTACTCTAGCTCTATTTCCCAATTGATTACACATTATGTTTTTAATTACTTTTACAAAGACCCTTCCTACAATAGACGTCGAGCTTATGAGCCCATCGATATTCATATCTGCTCTGTTACCTTTTTTTGTGAAGCAAGATAATTTCCGTTACTTTCCCCTGGGTTGAAATTATTCCTGCTATAGCAATTGCACTGAATAACTGAACCACTGATTTCGCTAATTCGTTGACAAAGGTTTTTAGAATGATATTACTTATTCTGTCCGGTCTAAGTTTTTTTTTTTTTTTTTTTTTTTTATTGTTTTTAGTTGTTGATTGATTTTTCTTCCTCTTTTATTGTTATGGGAAATGACTCGCGATTATTGTTCCCAAAAACCAGAAGTTCTTCTTCATTTGGGTCTTTTGCATCTAAGTTTTTACAAAATTCTGCGGCAATTTCTATTTTGTTCCTATCAAACTCAAAGTTCCCCTTAGGATTGCTAATCTTGGGAATCAAGTTTTGTTCACACAACTCTTTTCTGGCTTCCTTACCAAATCCGGGATTTTCAATAATTTCTTGAATTTTCTTTTCATTATACTTTCTTAAGTCTGAACAAATTTCTCTTTTAACTGTTTTCCTGAAATCCGGAAGTTCTGTTCTTTCTTTTAATATTGTTGCTATTTTCCAGAACGTTTCTTTTTCAAGTTAGACTCATTGTCTTGGCTGAAATTTTGCTTTCGACTGTGTACTACCTATACTTTCTTTTTCTAGCAGCATAAGTTATTTTTTTAGAACTTTTTCGAACTTGTTATTTTGCACGTTCGTTGTGTATGACTGCATAAAAATATCTGAAACACGGTGACACAATTTTTTTTTTTTTGGGGGGGGGGAGGTACTAAAACTCATTCAATAACCGCGTTACGGCCTAGTACATGCCCACGAAAGCCTCATTTGGCGACCAACCGCAATTCTGCGATAGTTCTGTACAACTCAGACTACATTAAACTATGTTTATTTGAACTCATGATTTCTCACACAAATTTGATGTCTGTTCTTCAAATATTCGGAGTCTCATTCAGAGGAAACCTACCGTCAACTGGGGTATCTTGAAACAGCCGTGTAACGTAGAACGCACCAAAAGGCTTACATAGTATTTCTATTCATGAATACCGACCGTTTATAACCGAACCTCATAAGCGAAAGAAGAACTTGAGGGATTATAGCTCAAGTGGGCAAGTAAGATGGCTCGTACGCATGTCTACTGGCGCGTTATAAGTTGCCCGGCTACAGATACCCCATTTAACGGTACTGAAAATTCAGCTCCGAAAATACTCAAAATTGTGACATCAAAGAATTTTGTATGTTAGTTGATTTGTGAACAGAACACACGTTTACCAAAGTATAGGTATATATGAAGTTTATAAAATGTAATAAAGAAATAAAGGTTTACCGCGAGCGATATACCGAAACTTAGATGGAGGTTTTAATCCGTGTGGTCACGATTATAAATTGGTTGAAGTCGTAAACCTATCTGAGATCGGTAAGGTAAAGTGGTCCTTAAACGCCGAGATTAATGGTGGCGGTGTGAAAGATCGACGGTGTGAATTGGGTGGTCGTTGAAGAAGAAGAGAAAAATAAGAGAAAAAAAAACGTTAACTGTATATTTATAAATACCTGACGTAAGATCCTAAAGATCGCTCAGCGAGCTCTATCTATATTCTTCCTTTTTTTTTGTGCCGCAATTCCCAGGAATACGGCAATAGTGCGAAAGCGCTGAGTTGTTGACACATAAGCTTGTTGCCAACGTAAGCAGAGGGAGAGGGGTCGACATGGAACACGCCTTCACAGTCAAATTCAATTTTGACCGGCCTTGTACATTAATTTAGAATCAAATGCTTTATACCCTTCTCTCGGAAAAGGCTCGACGTTTCCGGCATGCTTAATCATATTACAGACTTATAATATCGGGAGTAACTCGACTTAGTAAAAAGGGTTTAACAGGAACATTGTCGCATATTACTGCGAATCTTGTTTGCATTGTCAGAAGTCACTTCGTGTTATACGAGCTGATGGGCGATTACATGAAATGCAAGTTCTTTTGCGAAAAACAGAAAACGAAGCTTCAGGACGCTTTGAGGACTAACATACCACCTCGATAACACCCATCTTCACGATTGAGAACCAGGCCTGATAAGAGGGGGGAAGGGAGGATTCCCCCAGGCCCAAAATTTCTAGGAGCCTGGATTTTGATTACTTTTTTGGAGGTTTTAAGCATACTATCAAGATTTCCGAGAAGGACCTAAGAAAAATGACACTTTTGTTCTGCCCCCGGCCCGGATTTTCTCTACATAAATTTCTGGTACAGAAACCCAAACATGAAAATGTGTCATGTCGCAGCTATCAACCTGCAATACTAAGAGTTGAATCGATTTATTCAGATCAGCGGAGTCGTTTCGAGTCTTGACGAATCTCAAACAGCATCACTGCAGTAATGAGGACATTAAGGTGCCTTGTCAGCAGCGCTCACGAGTCTGTATCGAATCTTACGTGTCTTGAGAAGTCTCGAAAAGACATTTTAGTCGCGGCTCACAGCTATTCCGTGTTCAAGTATCCACGCTGGCAACATCTCAGTGGGCTTTCATCATCGACGTCGAGGAAGGAAAAAACAAATTCCCCATCATTGTTGTTGTACGCTGTGCGGTTTTCGTACATAAATCAAGAGCAAGAACCCAGTGAATGATCCGGGCCAGTGCATAGTGCTACTAACCGGTACCGTAACAAATTGGTAATGATGATGTACAATGACAGAGTGTATCCTTCCGCTACCTCTCTCGGTGGCAGTCCGCGGAGACGCACTGGTTTCCGAAGAACGGTGCTTCGACGTAAACGTGGTTTCGCGGCGATCTTTTCCTCTTCTACCGTGTAATTTTTATTACTATATAGCTCCCCCTCCCCACAGCGTCATCAACGAATATAACTCGAGTTTTTCTCGCCATAAGATTGTTTACATTTAGCTCTGATGCACTCGATACACTGCTTTCGGGTCAGACTAGAGAGATCGGCAGCTAAGGACTTCTACCTCGGTTCAACCCTCCACAACGAAATCCGAATGCTCGGAATTTTTCCATTTTTCATCAAAAAGTTCTGTTCTACCATCAGAAAGTGAGAAGAAAATACAAATACAAATATTCTACCAGCAACACTGAAAATAAGGCAAAAATTACGTTGTTTTTTTTTGCAGACACTCCAATAAATTGGTCACTATTTCGCTCTACAGTTTCATAACTCAGCCCTCTTCAGGTCTTTTCGCACTTATGTTCAGGGACGCTTAACAGTTTCGTTGTTCAAAAATTGATTATCAGATTTGAACGGAGGAGGCGAGTCTAACCAGCGGTGGAGCCTGGGAGCTATTTGGAGAAGAGTAGTTCAGGCTGTGTAAGAATTCAAGTCTTCTCCCAGTACTCTACTATTGTTAGGCCCACAAGAAGGCAGCTGAGCGAGTAGATAACAAGAAATACTTGAAGCTTTGAACAATTTGTACTGCTCCCAATTTTCTTACTGATGTTGAAAAGCAAAATATCTTCCAAAGTTCAATGCGCTAGCACATTTTTGCAACTCAACTGGATTCTCGACTGAACAGGGCAGGCGGTCTTTTCTCACCTGGAGCAGATACAAAACTTCTGAATGAGGAACCCTGCCCCCTCCCCCACACAAGAAAATTGAAACAAAAACATCCAATAGGTACCGATAAGTTTTAAAAAATTATTTTTTTAATTTAAATTAAAAATGCGGGTTCTTCAACGGATAGAAAATCCAGCCTAGTGCACGTGCTCTAGTAGCAACTGGACTTTCGTCGGCCCTGCAACTGGATCACCATTTTCGAGGAAATTTCAACGTGTATTACAATACCCTTAGTTTTTCTCTCCGATGGGTTCTCTTTTCTAATTCTACTCTCAATCCAAGCCCTGGAATCCGCCCTTTCGAGCATCACCTCAGAGACGTCTGGGAGGCTGTTAGAGCTGTCTTAGCCCTCTTCTCTGCTTGCCGAAAAACAGGCCTACGTAGGTCAAAATGTAGCGAGTTCCTACGCGGACTCGAACCCGGGAGCTCCGTATTCCAAGACCAGCGCGCTATCCCCTCGGCCAACCAGACTCCTCTCTTAGATGGGATGAGGTGAGCAATCGTGAAGACCAACTCAGATTCTTCAATAGTATGTTTAAGAAGCTTTTCAACGCTCCGAGACTAATTTAAGACTCGTAAAAATTCAAAACTTGTTTATGGCTCTTTAAAACTCAACTATACATATACTTGATTAAGACTCTTTAACACTCTTTTTTACTACTTCTTTGACTCCCAAAGATTTATATGAGACATTAACACTCATTACAACTAGCCAAGACTCTTTAATGCTTATTTAAATCTCTCCAAGTCTCCGCCCAACTTCTGGAGGCTTTGCAAGTCTCTTGGTTTAGGTTCACTAACTTTTCAAGACTAGTTCCAAACTTATTATGACTCCTCCAGATTCAATTAAAAGGCTTCAAAACTTGATTAGGACTTGAAGAGCTTTTCATAGTTGTTGAAGACATCGTGAAATGCTTAAGACTCGTTAAAGACTTTTTAAGGGTGTTCCAAACTTGTTCATGTCTCGCTGAGACAGTTAAGACGCACGAGTCTTCCAGCCTTCATTAAGACTCTCTAAGACATTTTATTACTTTTCCCGATTCGTTGAATTTTCAGAGATTTTACCAACTCATCAAATATAGCCATTTTATCAAAAACGACCTTTTCTCATCTCGAGCAAAATTCTTCCAGTTGGCTTTCATTGGAGGAGGGTAACACCAGTGCTACATTTATTACCAGAAAAGATGAAACCGACGTTCTGATATTTTCTCGAATGATTTCAAAAAAATGTGGCCAACTTTATTCTCTTAACAATCATCATTTGCATCCACTATCATAGGATGTAATAAAACGTCAACATTCCTTCCCAAAACTCTGAAATTTATACAAGATGTACAAACCGCCGGAGTCCCACAACCCCTCAGAGTCAGCAAGATTTATTATCATTCATTAGCACATATGGGGGCGAAAATTCCCGACTAAAAACTATTATTCTACAAAGTCCAGTTAACAAGCATGCAAAAAAAATAGACTTGATTTTTCCAATTGGATATCCCATATTTTCCCAATTTTTCCGATCTTTTCGTAAATAATGACTAAAATAATACAAAATTTCCGATGACAAGTAAAAGAAAAATTATCCGTTGAATTTACCGAAATTTCTCAATTTTTGGGTCAATCTTCACGACTGGAGGGTGTCACACCTCCCCTCACGCCAGTCGGGGAACTAATAAAATTATATAGTCTATATCTACATCACAAAATCAAAACGTGTTTTTTCAAGTGAATTCCTGTGAAATTTTTCCAATTCAGAAATTCAACGAGAGCCTCGAATTGCCTACGCCTAAAAATTCTGATCTGAGTATTGAAGACTGAATAATCTTGGCTAGCTCTAGGAATTCCTCTACCTCTTTCTTCGAGAGAAAAATGTGAACACAGAAAATTTTCCAAAAAGCGCCATCTAATCGAGAATTAAGAGAATTGAAAGAATTCATCACCCACTGGAAGACACTTACGTTCAATACGCAAATAGTCGACAGTATTCTCGCGTCTACTCATTCAATTACGATCGCGAGAGCCAGAAAATAATCCAAATATTCAGGAGGAGGGGATGATACAACTACATTCTTACATACTTTGAATTGCCTCTCCCAGGATCGCTCCCTGAATCTGCCACTGATACCTAGTGTGCCCCTAACAGAGGGCAATATTATACACCCATATGTAGAGTGAGTCAAATTCTTCCAAGAATTTCTTTTCTACTTGAATAAATTTTAGACCTACGGATTTTTAAAATTAATACGCTGCACAAACGAGCGACACTAATTTGGGCTAATATATCAATCTCCAAAGGCTGCCTTTCCACAGCCCCCTTGACAGTCCCTAATGATTACTACACGGGGATTCGTGTACAAATGACAAAACATGCTGTACAAACATTTACAATAATACAGAAACAAATGCCCCTAATCCGGAATCAAACTTTTAATTTTGAGGTCCTCTCGCCCCCTCCCCCACTGACCATACGCTTTAGATCAAGGTTGTCCAAAATTTAAACGGTTTTTGAAATGTGTTCTATCAGCTCTCAATGACTAAACTTGTTTCTTTTGGTCAAGGTAAAAACCACTAGCCCCAGCTAAAATTATTTTGAAATGGAAGTTGGAAGATGTCAATTTCTCGAATACTGGTGTTGTGGTCATACGAGTTCATGAATTTTTGAAGGGTGGCTTCCACGAAAGGCAGAGTCAAAATGGAGACGACGGTCTACTAACAGGAACATGTGATTGCATTATCAGTATAGTGAATGAGCAAAGAGCTTCCAAAATTTGAAAACTCGATTCCTGAAAACGACCAACTTGACCAAATCTAAGATCAAACTTCGACTTTCTCGATGTCTGAAGAACTTTAAATACCTCTCTTCAAACGACTCAGTGTATTCTTCTCCAAACCATCAGAATTGCAGTCTATATGCATATTACTCATAATCCAGACACAGAAACGATGAAAAGTAAAACACAAGCAAATTTCCGACCAGAAAACCAACCAAACATTTTATGTTCTAAAATGTAAACACGAACAAGTTATACGCATAAAATGATTCGTCTTGCGAGGAGTGCATCGCTCGATGTTGAAGGTGAATTAACACTCCCACCGTAATTTAATTTAATTCACAAAACGAATTACGCGAAGAGCGTTTCTTTTCCCGCGCCGTCACAAAGCTGCAGATTTCCACAGCGAAAATATCAGACGATGTGCCGGCCGGCGTCGAACAGAATTTCCAAGGGCACTCTACTTAGTGAACTAGCTCGGGTACGCATTGGCTCACTGGCTATGTACTAAGTACACACGATTAATATCAAAGAAAACGAAACGTTTCAAAGAGCAGAAGTGAGCTGAGAGCATCGCAAGCTCTGCGTAGCCCAGCTGCAATTTCGTGTGCACTCAACCAGTGAAAAAATGTCGACGTATAGCTAAGTTAATAATCACAAAAGCTGTTTAGCCAGCATTACGAAAAAAATACGCGAAAGACGCGTAGTCAAAATTTGTAGCGATACAAACTTAAGAGAAATATCTTCCTTACGGTCGGTGAGGTCTCGCATTATAGAAGTAAGACCCATACAGACCTCACGCAGCGAGAGGTAAGACGTAGGAACTTGGCCTGTTAGACCTCCACTCAATCAATGCGTTCAAAGAACGCTTCTATTTGATGACCTCACGAAACTGCTCCCCTCAAAGCCTTCTTTGGAGACTCACTTAAACTTGTTTGGATGAAAAGATTCTTAAAGACTCAGTCGAGAGTTATGAATACTCTAATAACGAAATTCAACGCGAGATGTCTCAACGCTGGGTAGCCCTCAGTGACGATCTGTTAAAAACTCTTCTGAACTCTTTAGAGACTAATCAATTAATCGAGATTAAGAAACTCTTTAACGAGGCTAAATGAACATAAACCAAGACTTAGAGAATAGTTTTAATTAGTTTTTTCACGACCACACAAATCAAAAACTTGCTGCCTCCACCACAACCGCCTCCACTGCCGTAGAAACGAAAACAAACCCGAGAACTGAGATCTCAGTAATTCTCCAAAACGAACCAAAGAGCCAACATGTCGGTAGCTCTCTTAGGCTGTCAGTTTGTTTTTGCCCCCTTTTCAATTCATTCATCAAAGACTTCTTAATATTGTCAGGAAGACACTGTTAAGGACACGACCGACATTTGGTGTTGTGCAGTGCACAAAATACACCACACAGAGCCATTTGTGTGGTAGAAGAATAATACTGCAAAGTCATATTGGCTACTTCTTTTTTGAAATTGTAATTTTAATTTTCAAAAGAATCCAACAACTCTTTTTTGGACTTTTGAGGCAGGATAAAAAATGTTCATCTATTTGATTTTTGAAAAAAATATTCTGCACCTCACAGGGAAGAGGCCAGATGCTGGCCATGGTTAAGGCTGATTAGGAATCGATACGATTATCAAGACTTTTTTAGGACTTGTTAAGATTCTGCTTGTCAAGTCGACATTTAGAACACAGGAAAAGCTATTCAAAATTCATCAGAAATACATGACGACTTCATAACACTCGATTAAAACTAATCAAAGACATGTTACAAGGGATTAAAATGTTGCTGCAAACCGATTGTCTGTGTAATACTCCTCAGAACTTGGACAAAATTCGTTAAGATCTTGTTTAAGATTATTTGAGACGCATTAAAATTTGTTGAAATTTAATTTAGTATACAAGATTTATATGATTCATAAGAACCTCGTACGAGTTTCTTAAATCTATTCAAAACTCGTTAAGAGTAAGTGGAAATATCCAGACTTAAAATCTGGTTGTGACTACTAACTCGCGTTTTAATATTCATTAGGACTCTGTAAAACCCGGTTAGCTTTAGGACATATCATGTTTTGTTAAGACTCATTAAGACCCGTCAAGATTATTACAGGCTCAATACAGCACATTAAGGCTTACTGCTGACACACTGAGAATCGTCAAAACCAGTTCTGACCTCTCAAGACTCAGCCGATACCTCATTAAAACTTGTTCACACTCGCTGAAACACTTTAAGACTCATAAGGACTCATCACGTCTCATTAAAGCTTTCTGAGGACCCATTAACGATTGTTAAAATTCTGTTCAGATGACTTCTGAAGACACAGTCGAGATTTCATGAAGCCTCCATTAAATTCAGTTCACTCAAGACTCATTCGGACTTACCAAATCTCGTTAAGATTTATTACGACCCGACAAGACTTATCTACCACAATTTGTCAAGGTATAAGGCTCGTTAAGAATCGTCAAAATAAAATGTTTCCTAGAAATTTAGTCGAGACTATCATTAGTATTTCTTTTAAATTATAACTTGATACTCATCAGTCATTAAGAATCACGAAGATCCTGCTATAGGTACTTCATAAAAACTCTGTTGAGATTATTCAAGGAGGCAGCAAAATCAAGGTGTCTACAAGAATGGAAAAATATAAATTCCTGACTTTTTTCCAAACTTTTTTTTTCTCTTCTTTAATAAACCTTTACAGTATAGACAGTATATATTTATGTTTATACTACTAGACGCTATGGTTCAAATGAACTGAAATTTGAAATTGATATTATTCAATACACAGTTTTTATTTGTAGAATACGACTGTAGGGAGTGCGCAAGTAAAATTAAACAACGAAAAAAATTTTCCTTGAGTTCATTCTTTGTATTTTTCCAAACTTCTTAAAAATATTGTTGAATTTCCTGACTATTTACAAACTTCCTGACCTACTTTTCAAATTCCACTTTTTCCAAACTTTCCAAATTTTCCAAACCTGTAGACACCTTGAAGATACGGGGGAGGGGAGGAAAAAAAGATATCGTAATTCCAAAAAATGTATGCTTTTTCGTTCATTTTTTCCTTTGAAAAGCTTTTTTATTTTATTTATTCTTAGAAATGAACATATCCTGAGCCAGAAATTTTCCAATCACCCCTCCCAGTTTTTAAGAATCGTGAAAATACTGTTCAGATTTGTTAGTTCTGTAAAGACGATTAATGGCTCATGGAATATCATGTAAATCTCATTAAGACTACATAAAACCCACTAAAATGCTATAACAACTCTTCAAGATTCGGCAAAGAGTCATTAAAACTCATTGGAAAGGGAGGAGGAGACGAGTGTGTGATAAGAAACGTAAAAGAGAGATTCCTTTTTCGAGGGGAATGTGGGGGGGGGGGGGGATTTTGCACTGTACAAGTTTGGCGCCCTCAAGATTTCGTTTTGTCTAGTTATGTGATCCTCACTGATACACTATGTCAACGTAGATATGCAGGATTTGCAGAAAGGCAAATCATTACCATGAAATGAAGAATTCTACACAGCTTTTTTGAGAGACAAAACTTTTTCAAGGCTGGAGTGGAAATAAATGTATCGAACCGAATACCAACTCACAGAACACCCTACTTGCGGTAAAGAAATATGGAACTTCTGACTTCACTCTACAATTTGGCGCCCGTACTTCTGATTTCACACTACAATTTGGCGCCCGAACTTCTGACTTCACATTAAAATTCAACGCGACATCTTTGATAAATGATGCGTAAACGACGAATTCGTTGCTCCAAACGTTGAAAATCGGGACCTGTGCTGCTCCATACCAAATTTTACAGATTTTAGATTTCTAGTACTTCATAATGTGTGTATGAAAATAATTGACTAGATAACTCAACCTATTCAATACTCTTATCATGACTTCTTTTTACCGCACACCCAGTCACCAATTTACAAACACAAAGACCGGAGACCGAATAGACTGGGGACGCGAAAAAGATTTCGATAATTTTCGTCCTTTCAACCTATTCAGTAATGAGCTCAGTGTGGCAACTAGTATCTTCTCTCTCCTTCATATAGATTTTGCTATCTCTCTCTCTTTCTTTCCAACCAAGTATGTATTTGTTCATACATAAGTATATACCTAATACTGCCCAGTTGGTCGTTAATCGTATAGCGAAGCGAGGAAATATCCTCAGCTGAGCGTGAAATTATACAAAACGTTTCGGGGTATCATCCTCATCAAATAAACGCGGACATCGCGTATAGATTATGCCCCAACACATAAAACAATAATTACGGCGCTTTGTTAATTATAATCTTTTCTGTACGAGGTAAGTCGAGGAACTTCATTTTAATGACGTGTAGGTTGCGATCGGGTGTATCGCGAAATGAACCAGCTGACTGACCGTGTGAAGTTACACAATCGCACGGATCTAGCAGTAACGAGATACACCAGGAACTGTCCCGTCCTATCAACGTTAGAGTGACCAAACTTCGAGCTTTGGGCAGTGAAGGTAACAAGATTTTCGATGCACAAATGCACAAATTTCCAAGCTTGCTGAAACCCCTTCGGTGATTTATTAGGCCCAGTTGCGACATGACCAGTCCCACACTGCGTCCCAACTTAACATTTTTCAAGGGAGCGTTACCTCGTAAAAAGTAAAATAAACAGAATTTCTTAAAGAAATTTGACAGAAAAATAATAATTTTTCGACGTCAAGGGTCATCTCCCTTTCCGTCAGCAAGTCTGCTCCCTTCTTGACCTCCGAGTGTTATCGCAGCGACCTGTATTAGCTATAGGAAATCTATATCATCAAAACGGAGATTTTGACCGTGAATCGAGATAACGAAAGATCTCCCATCAACCACGTCCTGCTGGAGTTTATCTTCGCACATATGTCCATTATGTTGAAATTTCCTGCATCGAATTTCTGTGTGTGTTTAGTAGCACCGAATCGAGCATTTTTTTAATTCACAGAACTGCGCGTTGTGTATCCTTCAGTGTGCCTTTCAAAGCCTTTTCACACATATGTCGGATGTAGGCACGATATCGTGCCAGTATCGGTGAAAGACACATATGATCCACCAATGCCGACATGATATCGTGTCTGTACCCAACGTACGTGTGAAAAGGCTCTGAATTCTACATCGGCGACCATCACTAGTGGAACATTTCTCTGAGAGTATTTCATCCAACTCGGTTGAACCAATTTTTGACCAGGCAGTATTCTCGAATCACATTTCATGAACGCGAAGCCAGCGAAGAAAGTGACTACGAATATTTTGAAAACAGCCTTCGTTCAAGATCCACTTGAGCTCAAATACGACACTGCGTCTGCTTTTTTTCTTCTTTTTTTTTTGAACTTTCACTAACACCGTGTAACCGGCACTTAGGTCGCATCAAACACGAGTAATAAAAATTCAGAATAAAGTTTAGTGTATACCGAAGTCTCTATTCATAAATCGAAATGAGATACACACGCACACACTTTCGGTGTACATGAACATACCGCGAACGGGGAGGCGGTGGGCCAGTGGCGCTTTGGTGGCGCTAAAACGTTAATATCGATCGGAAAATGAGAGAAAAGCCGGGCACGCGTGCGCCTCACGCGCGCCGTCTACACTATCTGGTATACTTATTCGTCCTACAAACAGACGTAACCGGAAAAACACCAGCACGTGATGCCGATCAGCTGGAATTTCGAATTTTCAGGTTTGTGTACGCACAGGCCGAATCTCGCCGCTCGCCGGTCGTCCGCCCTCCGCCCTCCAAACGTCGCGAAAATGTGTCAGCCACCAAGAGCAACTTCATCGAGCGCATTTCCTCTTTTTCGCGAAAAAAATACTCAATGACGTTTCAAGGCGCGATAAATTGTAATATGTGATCTCAACACGATTATATGCTGGCACCTATTTTAAAGATGACACATTTATTGAACCATGGTCGATACAAAAATCAATTTTACTGTCGACATCCGAAATCCATTTTTTTGTTTTTGAACATAACGCACAGTGGTCGGATCTGATACAGAATTCGATACAAAAGTCGAGTTACAAAGTCAACACCGACCTTCAGATCAAGTTTTGTATTCACTTTGATGAAGACTGCTATCCAATAATTGACGTTGACATGGTAACTCGGCCTTGATATCAAATTTTGTATCAAACCTGACCGTAGTATTGTATCAAAATACTGACGGATGTGTTGATATTTGTTCTAGGGTCACAATATGATTATACACGGACATCTACACTGGAGACGACACGTACCCCTTAAAACATGGTCAGTAGTACAAACGTCAGTTTTGAAGTCAATATTCATTATTTGTTGGTTTTTTTTGTTTTGTTTTTTTACAAAATATTGCGTCAAAATTGAAGGAGAATTCAAAACAGAAGTCGGATTATCATGCAAACATCGAATTTCCAAAAGAATTAATGCCAAAATTGATCTATAGACATAGTAACTCGACTTTTGTTTTAAATTCTATATCAAATTCGATCACAATGTAGTGTCAAAAATAGAATGGATTTGCATGCTGACATCTGTTTGGAAGTGTCTTAATATGATGATACACTGACACCTATACTGGAAATGACACCTGCATTGAAACATGGTCGATACATTCTCACATCGCCATAGGAGGTTCTGGCTAAATAATAGTCATTATATCGAGGTGGTTTTCAATTTACAGGTTCTCGAGGTCGCTAACCATAATTTTGAAAGCAATTCTTGGGTTCTACCCCCCGGGGGTTCCACTAAAGTTTCAGCAAGATATTAATCATTATTTTGAGATTTTATTTCCATCATAAGTAGGGGGAAGGGTGGAGGTTATGGACAAGAATCACTCTTTCTTGGATTTCAAGCTACTGAAATATTGTAGCAGTCTGGAAAAAATTTACACTCTAGAGTTGAATGTGTCCGACATTTTGACGTATTGAAATCGACCTAAACAATTCTAGAAAGTAAGATACTTAATTTTCAAAAACTGGAATGTTTTTTCCAGAATCTCCTCCCTGGGTGGGATGTTCCGGACAGTGAAGGTGGAGGTTATGGACAGTTTCGTTTTCGCCTTCTTTTGCACTCCTAAATTATTTCTAATGAGATCAAACAAAATCATCGTTTATTTTAAGGGTCACGACAGAGGTCGCAAACGTAAAATCCAATTTTATCGTAATCAGTGCGAAGTATGTGCGCTCAACCATCGCAGATATTACATGAAATCCAACATTCGCGCGAAGTTGAGACGGAGTACGGGCCACTACAGATGATACAATGGTCTTCTTTTTGAGGAACATTTTCTACCGGTTTTTGGGGGCAAAAATGACAACAACCTACAAATAAATAAAGTAATGTAGGCTAATCAAGTGGCGAACTAATACAGCATTGATAATGAATGGGGCTTAGCAGCCTGCGACTCGCTTTGTCTGTTTAGGGTTTGTCTTTTTCTCATTTTTTTTCCACAGCACGTTTAGGCCTAGGCTTACATTTCATCTTTGGCGCAGAGGGAAAATTTACGTTTTGTATATCGTGGTCTTCATCTGAAACTTCTGCGTTTTTCTTTTCCTATCTTTTACATTCTTTCTATCTTTTTCTACTCACCTGTTTTTCCAAAGACCAGCTTCCTTTTCGCTTTTCTGTCCTTCTTTTCTTCTTTCCTTTTCCGCTCTTCTTCACGTGTCTTTGCTTTCTGAACTTCAGGGGTGGAAGTTTAATTGGCGCTTTTTGCACATTGGCGGGACTTCTTCCTGAGGTTTCGCTTTACTAGCAATGGACGAATAGATTGCAATCGATCCACGGTCAGCACATCATCGGGTCCTTTTTCAGTCTCTAGTTGAGTGACAATAACGGGCTGTGTGTTGTCAATTTGCAACCCAATCTCTGAGTCGTGAAGGATGGCGCCTGCCTCTTGCGCGTTTCCATCGTGTGATCCGCTTTGTGACTCTTCTTGAGGGGTGGCAGCAGGCTGTTTTTTCTTATCTGGTAGTAAAAGATCACTAAATTTAAGTCTACTTATCGGCCAGAGACCGCATGCTGCAAAAGCGCTGATGATTTTAGACGGAACAAAGACATGGTAAAATGGCTCTTTGGAAATGCTGGCAATATTATTGAACTGGATCGTTTCACCTCGCTGATCTATGTCATCCTTTAGGGCATACTTCATAGCTGACTTGAATGGACCTTATAAGCCAACACACGGTTGAAGTCGATGGGTAAGATGGGGAGGAAAAGTCAGAAGTTCGATTCCATTGTCGTACGCGTATTTAAGAACACCAAACGAAACTTGACTGCAATGATTATCTAAGAGCAGTAAAGTTCGATTTTCGCGACTCGAGTTAGTGAAACGCTGAAAATGCTGCAGAACTTTCAAAAAAGCCTCGCTCGTCATCCATCCCCGCGGTGTAAAAAGTCCGAAACTATTTTCTGGGGCTCCAACAACGCATGTTTCTCCATTTGGGTTCACGCGAATAGGTCCAGTTCGACTGTTTCTGCAGTACTGTGGATACACGTACACTGGTGGGAGAGCATGCCCCATAGCATTGACAAAAACGCCAAATGTGACCAACGGCCCTCTTTCGGCTGATGTTTCTTGTCCAACTTGTCTTGCCCCAGTCGGACCTAAAACTTTAGGAGAATTCAAAACGGTGTGGATCCCCATTTCATCAAAATTGTAGATTTGGTTTGGCTTGGAAGTAAATTTAGAGAGTACAGCGACGTACCTGTCAAAAAAGTCGTTTATATTTTCTGCATTCTCTGCATCAAGACGAGCTTGGCTGGTATTTCGGGTTTACGTAGCGTGATTTCGGGGTGTAGTCGTCTAAACCCTTTATACCACTCCAATGTAGCGGCTTTTTTCACGCCAGGCACAGCTCACTTGTTTTTTTAAAAACATAGCAAAATCGTAGGTTAATTTCCGGAGAGCTCTACTTGTGATGCCATGTTTTATCGCACACGCTTTCAGACAGTAATCAACGAGCTCCTTTTCTTCTTTTTCGGTAAACACTTGTTTTGATGTTTGCTTACTTCCATACTTCAGCTCGATTCCAGTATTCTGTGCATCAGGATCAATCGGTTCTCCTGAATTTTTCATCTTCTCCAACGCTTGCAGTCTTGAATAAAGCGCAGATTTCTCGATACCAAACGTTTTATACTTTGTCGGCTAATTTTCCAAGACTTGATTTCGGACCATTTGGATTTTGGTATTCGTTAATGGCTTTTTGCATAACCTGCTCGTCGATAGCTTCGCGGGCTTTCGAGTTCGCTTTACATTTGTAGAAACGAGGCATCTTACGATCTACATTCAAAAGAAAACAAAAAACGTACCTATCATTTTTAACAAAGTTTGTATTGTCCAGAAGGTCCACCCAACGTGTTGTCCATAACATCCCCCTATGTGTTTCGCACGCTCAATCTCATTTTGAAAACAAAATCTTACCTGGTTAACGACTTCCAAGTTTTTAAACGAAAAGAAAACTCACGAGGAATCCGATGAAACAATTAAAATCGTAATTGAAACAAATAGTAACGTACACGATCAAAATTAATGACTAGGAAAAAAAACAGCTTTCGAACACGAAATCACAAAAACAAAATTTCATACTTCAGGAATTAGTGATATAGTTATGCGTTTGGTAGCCAGTAGCCACATGTGTGTGCGCGGTAACTACATCATATGTTTTTTTCAGACTCTCAGCCTTGCAGCACACGTTCGTTTTATCGCTTGTCCATAACCTCCACCCTTCCTCCTATTACGAATAAATGCTGGATAAAGTCCTCTGATATGTCATCAAAGCACGTGATAATAAGATAATCAAGTCAATGACATACTTTAGTATTTATCAAAACATTGGAAGAAAATATCGTCATTAACTTTCCCTAATCAACCTCAAAAATTTGTGGGGTATACGAGACATATTATCAATTTTTGCTATCTGACATCATATCCTACTCATTTAAAAAACCTCGTTTCGCTGACGATCAATACCTGCTACATATATAATTTCACGAGGGAAAAAGGGACATACTAATCACTTTATTACATCAACTCTTCGCCGTCAATCGTGGGAGAATGAATGATCGCGATAAAAATTAACAGATAACTCGAGTAGTTCGCCTAAACAATTCGATATCAAATCAAATTCAGCGTCAATTTTGTTAGTTTACAAGGAGCGTGTGCAATTCGGCAAGTTCTGTTCTGCATATGATATTTATGTACTCTCGTACATACCTGCCCACATTTCATCGAAGCTTGAAACTGAGTATCAAATGCTTCGATATACTTCGAGGCTGCCAAAATACAGTCCAGCTGCAGCAGGCCCATAACTAACTGCCTATATGTGCCAGGGCATTTGATATTCAACCAGGGCATGAGCCATAAGGGTACAACACAAAACGTTTTTTCTTTTTACTTTTAGCTGTTTTTATTTATTTTTATTTGAGAATGTGCCAGCCATCAGGGCGGTGCACTTGCCAGCCAGGGCTTCTGGCGTTAGCTGCGGGCCTGAGCTGCAGAAAGAATTCGATAAATTTTAACCCTACTTTTTATACAGCCTAATTAAAATCAATGGCTGATTAGGCAATTCTGGAAGGAACAACTCAGACTGTACAACAATTGATAGGACCTTTTGAGAAGTGCTATCATATTTCTTCAACTCTCTAATTTTCGTTTGGGTAGGATCGTAATCAGGAGTGCAAATGAGAACATTGCAACTCGGTTTACCTATTCTAGTAAAACAGAAAATCCATTGTTCCCCCTACCCTTTCTAGAAAATGTATTATCACCCCCGCTTCTTGCTGAGATTTTTTAAACAAAAAACTGGTTTCGACTTTCACTGGGTGACAATTTTTAGAACATTTCCAACTTTCATTACAATACCATCCAATTTTTGCATCTTTCAAACTCTCTCTCTTAACTTGTTGAAGGATCTCTAACACTTTCCCGACCGTGTTTGAGGCTGACTACAGGAGCTTCAACTATGTATCTTGGAACTTTATTTCGCTAAAAGAGTACACATTTGTTGCAGCACGTTCTCAAGTGTAAGGTACCTCATTATTAGAGCTTCACAATTATTAGACTACTAAGGTTCTCAGACTACGTGTACATTTATAATGGTTGTGGTAGTACCGTATAGTAAGCCAATGTTGTCCTGTCTTCCTATTGGTTGTTGAGTTTTGGTTAATTATCCAATGTCAGTTATTGTGTATTGTGTGTTCTGTTCTAATTGATCGATGTCTGTTCGTTATTTAGGTGAAAGTAGCTCGCTGTAACAGTTTATCATTGCTACGTAGGTATAATTAAACTGTCTTCTGGTCTAGTTTTCATTTTGAATATTACCATCTGTTCTTTAATCTCTTATTCGCGTGTTGTTCTGTCTTGTTAATATTTTGAATTTGTCATTGAAGTCCTTATTGTTATGTTGGTTGTCAATCGAGTTCTTGCCAAACAATGATTTGTCATCTCTCACGCTCTTTCATTCCGGCTATTAACTGACTGCATGTTTCTCAGACTATGGACGTCATGTTGCAGAGTTCACAGTCAGTAGACTCCACTGCAGTCTTTTATGTCTGTCGTTTCTGCTTTGTCGTTGCTTATTTGTTTGATCATTAGTTGGTTGCTTCTTATATCAAGTCTCGTACTGTATTTTAAAAGCCTTCAGTATTTTGTCAGTGTACTTTTCTATGTATGGTATGTTGTTGCTGAGCATTCGTATTTTTCTTTAATCAATGTGTTTGTCGTTTTCCTGCACGTTATTTTATCATGTTGCCAACTATTTGAGGTCTGTAACTGTTATTGATTGCTTTTGTATTATCTCTTTTTGGACGTTTTTTCTGTCTGGCAGCATGTTTAAGGGCCTTTGGCAGTAGTTTTGTAGTGCTGACATTGATATTGTCGAGTCTGCGTGTATTGGTTTCCTGTATATGTTGTAGTGCATTTCATTGTTCTTGGTTTGTATTGCTGAGTACATTATTTTTGTCTCATTTTTCTATGGTGCGCACGTCTTTTTAGAAGCTGTTTTGTTTTTATGAAGAATTTGTCTAGCTGTCTTGTCAGTTCCGGACTATATGAGTAGAATGTAATCCACCTCTGTCATAGTTTGATGTTATTTTATATTTACTTTTGTTCATCATTTGGGTTTAGATGTTTAAGGCCCTGGGGCAGTAGTTTGGTAGTGTTGACATTTTGTGTCTGTGGTAGTGGAATACGAGTCTTTTGGTACTATCAAGTCTGTATGTGCTAATTTCCTATATATGTAGTGCATTTCATTGTTTTTCATTCAAATTGCCAAATCTGAGCAGTTGATTGTTATCTCATTTTCCTGTGGTGAATTGTACGACTTTTTTGAAGTTGTTTTCTTTATATGACCAGTTTGTCTAGCTGTCAGTCAGTTCCGAACAATGTGAGTAAAATGTCATTCACCTCTGCCATAGTTTGATGTTATTCTCATGTTTGCTTTTGTTTATCATTTGATTTTCGAAATTGTTCGCGTAGATCTCTGCTAGTATTGAAGATAGGGGTGATACCATTGTCCGTCTTTTTGTTCGTTCATATGTCCTGAATTGGCAGCAGTTCTGGTTGACAATTTTTGTTACATTGGCGTCTTTTGGTCCTCCTGTGCTGCCTTTGTAGTCACTGTTGCCAAATAATGTCAACAACTTCTTCTTTGATATGTTTCTAAACATATCTGTGGTGTTATGTAGAAGGAGGCTGTTGTCACTGTCTAGTTTTTCTTTGGTGGGTTGTTCTTCACACTGGAGTCCGTTATACAGCTAAAATATTGTCTTTCAGGAAATTTGCTGTCTTTTTGGCGATAATATAGCTAGGTGCACTGGATATCTCGAAGGGTACCACCATACAACCTTTTTGGTTCCCGGAAAAGCATACATCGTACCACATACTAGGTATACCTGTATGTATATACTTTCTCAATACTGCGATTTTACATTCGAAAAAGGAAAACTGGTTCCAATATAATTAGCGTTCCGATTATAAAAACTCGGTCATGTTCATGTCGCTTCCGAGTGTACGTACATACACACGAACACGGTGTAAATCCAGTCTTAATGAGTCGGACGAACAATGCACATTATTAAATGTCCTTGTAGCCAAGAGCAAAAAAATAAAGAGAAGAAGGGATCCATCGAGTTACTGACCTCGACAATGTCGAAACCTTCTTTGCTCCTGTTCGAACACCAGGTGATACTTACACGTATACATAGCGATCGAAATACGATATACATATCAAAGCTCTTCGTTTGTTCGACGCAGCGAGACCGAGAACACTGAAATATAGGGAGAGACCGAAAAAGAGAAAGAAAGAAAAAAAAAGAAGGAAAATAGCGATATTACGTGCGAGTACCTATCGCGAATATCATGAAAATTCGCACCCCTATTGGGGTGTGTACATGAAAGGGATGCGCATATACTGACTCACTAGATGCAATCCCCCTCCGAACATGTTACGCTCGCTTGAATATTAATGAAATTCCGTTTCTTTAATTTCGACCAGGATCGTAATCCAGTTCAGGATTACCTGATGATGTCTTCAACCGTTATCGAAATAATTTACCCTCTAAATACGTTATATGTATTCAAAGACAGAAGGGGGCAAACTCTTTCGAACGCTTTTTGGTTGTCCCGAAATTTCGATGTGCGATGGTCTTGTTAATGAGACTACGCTAATGAGAGAACCAAGTGAGCAAGAAACCTTTAAAAAATACGATATACGGTTTGTGTTTGCACAGTCCACCAAACCACTAAGAATTTCAGTTTTAACCAGGCACCTCCAGCCCTCCGACGTGATCGACCTTCAACAACACATATGTATGCATAGTAACAGACACGAGATGAGATAAAGCAACTGAGCTAATTTCGTTAGTACGAGGCTACAAAAGGGTTCCTAAAGTAAGAAACCAAAAAAGATACACACAAAAAGACGGGATTGTGGCTATGGACGGGAGTTCACGGTAAACACCCCTCCTTCAACCACCAAAAATACACAATGTTTATGTAAATTTGTAAAAGAATCGAAAACGTTTTCGCTCGCTACCACTCAGAGCGCAACATGGTTAAATTAAATTCGTTAAGGCTCTGTTAACACTCTGTAAGACCACTGAAAACTAAGAGCGCATCGAGGAGGGAATTTTGGCCATCGTCTCCCCCCACTAGGGATACAAAAATTGGATGCTCCCACCTTTTCATTCATTTTCTGACCAATTTCCAACATATTTCTTTTGCTTAATTTTTTACGATTCTCTTGGACTGACCACCCATCCCACGATGCACCCTTTCCAAATTTTACGGACGTGCTTAGACTTTAAGATAGTGTCAAGACACAAGACTCTACTGAAACTCATACATTCCAATTAATACTCATCAGGCTTCGGCAATGACATCTTCAAAACAGTGTTCGGACTCCTTCAGATAGTGTAGCTAGTTCAGATTCACTAAGACTCATTAAGACTGAGTAGAGACACGTTAAATCTGTGTTACCACCAGTTTTGTCAGTCAAAGCACCTTAAGCCTGTGTCCAGATTTAGTAAGATTCTTCAAGCTAATCTTGAAGCTCACGAACTCGAGAGGAGTCATAAACTACAACACGTTAAGACTTCATAAGATTTATCAAAATTTATACCAAGGCTGTATCGGACCTAGCTAAAACTGTATTGACTTCTAAAGACTTCCTTGACGTAATAAGATTTTACAAAACTTCCCAAAATAATGTAAAGACTATGTAAGACCTCAGGAGACTATATATGGCTTGTCAAGACATCCTGAAACTGTGCTGGGAATTGTTAAAACTTCACAAGTTAACGTTCAAAAAAAGTTTTAAAACTGGCCCAAGATTCGTTAAGACACCTCAATATATTACATAAGGTACTAGCCC
The DNA here is from genome assembly GCA_031841125.1 of Acanthococcus lagerstroemiae. Taxonomy (NCBI): domain Eukaryota; kingdom Metazoa; phylum Arthropoda; class Insecta; order Hemiptera; family Eriococcidae; genus Acanthococcus; species Acanthococcus lagerstroemiae. Next base: position 11,401,479 of record CM063106.1, on the reverse strand, counting down.
GAATTAACGCCATGCTACGGGAGAATGACGACGGTCGGCAAAGGAATTAACCTAGACAAGATTTTTGACTAGAAGGGGTGAAAGAAGTATTTTTGACCTCACTTATGGGATACGTGATTAAATGTCGTGGCGGCATTTGGAGCCCCATTTGATGTGTTCCTAACAACGTCAGCTCGTGTTTTTGGTTTTTCAAGGGATATTTTAGGAGTACTCTGGAGTGCTTTTAGGGAATAAATCAGAGACAGGTAAAACAGTGATGACAGGAGACAATTAATCACTCGAAAATGATAGAATTTCACTTGGAACTTTTTTACACCCAAATTTCATTTCGTGCGACAAGTCGCTAAAACACCATGAGAAAATTTCACATCACTTTGTTTTGGATTTCAACGCGCAAGATTTCTACGACATAGAGCCACACAAAATGACAACACATTCAGCGTACCTGGATGAAATTTCGACCCGGTGCCTACGTTATTCACCAAGAGAAAGTAGGTGGCGTTGTTAGGAACCTGGCGTTATTCGGGACAGGTACTTTATTCAAGACTGAAGACCCTGAACGAATCCTCCAGACTGTGACAAGACTCGATAAGAATCGTCAAGAACAGACTTGGGCTTAAGACTTTATAATGCATAAGACTCGTTATAGCTTCGTAAGGTGCACTACTTCCCCCAGTGTAAGCCAACCTGATTAAGAATGGGTGTTGCAGAGACGGAACTACTTAAAGAAAATCCACTTTCAGTAACCCTGGTATGCGAACTAACGAGTAAATTGGGCTCACCTTGATACGCAATGGAGTTGGGAAAGTCCATAAAGAAAATTTCAGCGACCAGATCAACTGAATACGACTACAGCATCGAACAACACTATTTCGGCCGGAGCAGACATTTTGCCCCCCCCCCTTCAGGTCTGATAAGTCAAATCTAATTTTAGCTTCAGAACTCGATTACAACTCTCGATAACACTATTTCGTCCGGAACTGACATTTTGGGCCCCTCAGTACCCCTCCCCCTCCGTAGGTCTCATAAGACCAATCTAATTTAGCTTCAGAACTCCATTACAACTCTCGCTATTGTCGGACATGGGTCTCGGATCAAATCAAAAAATACTAGGGGGCTTCGCCCCCTGGCCGCTTCGCTCGTACGGGCCTGTAGTATCCCCAATAATCTAGCGCCCTAGACACGTGCCTATGTTGCCTATATGTAAATACGGCCCTGGACGTCATAGTAACCTAAGTGTATCTTCCGCTACATAATAAAAATTTCCATGGAAATTATATGAAAACAACACGGCCCTACACCATCCAGGAGCTCTCTCCTCCACTAAGAACCCCCCATGGGGTGGGATACCCTCTGACAATCCCCGCCACAGCTGTCCTCCTCCATCAGAATCACTTTTCCCACCATGCTCCTCCTCGCCCGCCGCGATGCCCTTCCTCACCGTGGCCGCTCACCTTCTCCAGGAGTTCCCACCTCCACCAAGGAGCACCCCCTGGGTAGGGTGCCTCTGGTGAAACGTTATATAAAGGTACAGGGAAGGCCACTAGACATATCCCAACAGAGGGGAAGGAGGAGGTGGCTTTTACTGTTTAGAATATAGAGGGCCCTCCCCCACAACTCCTCGTCCTTTACTGCGACCTTCCTCCCCCAAGCTCCCTCCTCCACCATGAACCCTTACCCAGGGGTAGGCTACCCCTGAAGAAATAAGCAATTAAGGAGCAGGGTAGACAACCCGCAATGGGTTTTTTCTCCCAGAGGCGGTGGCTTTTACTGTTTAGTGTACAGAGTCCTCCCCCACAACTTCTCGTCCTTCACCGCGACCTTCCTCTCCCCAAGCTCCCTCCTCCACCATGAACCTCCTCCTAAGGGTAGGCTACACTGAGAAAATGAGCAATTAGGCGGCAGGACAGGCAATCCGCAGTGTGTTTTCTTCCGAAGGCGGTAACGGCGGCGGATTTTACTAAGCTCTCTCCTCCACCATCAACCCCCTCTCAAGGAAGCCGCCCCGGGGTAGGGGATCTCTAGTGAAACGTGAGATTGAAGTACAGGGGAAGCCACCAGGAATTTATCCCCACGGAGGGGAAGGACAAGGTGGCTTCTACTGTTTAGTGTATAGAAAGCCCTCCCCCACCACAACTCCTTCTCGTCCTTCACCGCGACCTTCCTCACCACAAGCTCCCTCCTCCGCTATGAACCCCCTCCCCAAGGTAGGCTACCCCTGGAGAAATGAGCAATCAAGGGGCAGGGTAGGCAACCCGTGGTGCGTCTTTTTTCTCTCAGTGGCGGCGGTGCTGGTGGCGGCGATTTTTACTTTTGTAGTATATAGAGAGAAATTAACTTCGTGACCATTGCATACGGTTTCACCTCCACCGGCGTAGGAAGACTCGGAAGGAGAGGGGGTAAGGGTTGCTATAACATAATATGTCCCGACATCTTATTGCTGTAATTAATGCGCTGAAGTACATTCTGAAATGCGCTTCAACAGTGTTGGGGAGGGGAGGGGTTAACAGGAAATCCCCCCTCCGTTCCTATACTGGTGTTCACCTTATTTGACTTGCATAAGGTGTCATTTCGTTTACCTAAAAATACGATACACTACCTCCGACCATTTTCTAAAATTAAATACATAATTTGTTCGGCAGTTTGGCACGACTGAGTACCAATTATTAGTTGAGCCGTCCTCATTGAACTCACCGCAACAGTTACACTCGATGTCACATCTCGACGAAAATCGCCGCCAATCTAAAACTAAACTTACCTGTCAGCGCATTTTAAAATTCCATTCATCCACAGCAAAATATTCGCGAAAGTGACGTAAAGCTAACAAAGCAAGAATGCGTTTCCCCTACACCGCAGTATCTCGCGAAGATAAATTCAGTCTGTGAGTAAAAAGCGCCCAAATAAATTAATCACCGCCCTCTCCAGATGCGTATTTCAATTTCTCAACCCCCGTACCTTTCTCACTTCTAGGTAGCCGCGTCAAACTGTTGGCATAAATTCGGATCGCACTGTTCGCCCAGTTCCAATGAAAATCAACTCGAACGGGCCACACTGGCTTCACTTGCACCTCCAAGTCGCCTCCAGTTGGTAACACTGTGTTTCCTACTGACTGCGTATAATATCTTTCACAACTTCTACATAATACACGCTGCCGTCAAACGCACCGCGCGCGTCCCAAAATGCATTGTTTGATGAACGGAAAAAAAAATCGAAAGGGTGTTTCCGAGATAACTTTACACACAATCTACTCTCGTGTATGTGTACGAGTGTGCGTGTGTAAGAATATGAAGCCTCCATCCCTTTCTCATTTACCTATCTACGGGATTAATATTAAATCGTTTCGCGGCAACATGCTGCCACTATGCCATGCACAGCATTTTTCAACAAGAAAAAACGCATGGGTATCTTTGCATACTTTTGCAGTTTTTGTTTTCTTTTTTTTTTAAACAAAAGAGGGTGCGTGCACTTTATACACGATACACGAACTATCCATAGCGAAAGCGAACTCCAGTTATCGCTAGCGCATATATAGAAAGTGTATCGAAGTCGCCCTTTTTACCTGACAATCCAGAAGGGAAGTTACAAAAGCAGGTTTTTTTTTCTAACTAACTGAAAGCAACGATTCCCACGACGGGTACAATGAAGAGAAATCAAGAGGCCATTCTCGGCGACACGGTAACTTCCATATTGCATGGAAAGAAAAATTTACGTGCGAATGTCTTTGGGGAGGAACATCCCTAAACAACTGGAAGGAATGAGAGGATAGTTCGAGCTTCAGATGGTAGGAGACCTTCATGACTCAAATTCTGTAACCATCACTAGCGCACAGGGAACGGCTTCAGAGCACGGTCGGTTTTAAGAACTGAGAAGGGAGCACAACCCCTTCCCCTCCACTCCTTGGCTTCCCAAAATACAAAGTCTGAGGAAAATTGCTCATTTCGCTCACGAACATAGGCGCTGACTTGGCACTTTGGGATTGAGGGGGACGAGCCTCCCATGAAAACTTTGGAGGGGCGACGCCTCCCCTCAATATTTTGAACTCAAAAATGGAAAAAGTACAACAAATTAAACGCCTGGGAGAGATTTGAGGAGGGTAGTTGGATCACCGAGCAGCAAAAACAAAATGAATGAATGGTGGATTTTTAAATTATAAAGGACCCTTGAGTTGAGGAGTCCACAAATATGAGGCTAACTCGGTCTGAATTGCATGCACATGAGTGAGGAGGAAGATAAGGAAGAGTGGGATACTAGTCTAGAAAAATGAGAATAACTGGGGGTTAATTTGAGAGTGCGACAATTCTAGTTACCCTATCGCGTACAGAAAGATGAAACTGACTCGAGCCTTAAAGACATTTAAGGATGACTTGAGGAGGGCTGATGGAAACTCGCATTTAGGTAAGTGAAAGACCCGTAAGAGTCGAAAAGAGTCCAAAAAAATAAAAACACCTCTGATTCGAGTTGTACTCGAGTGAGAAGGTGAAAGAAGAATGAGACATCAGTCTGGGGAAGACTCAGACAGAGTGGGGGGGTCGATCGATAGTGCAAAAACTTGCCTCACCCTTTAAGGAATACAAAAAAGTGAATCTAACAGGATCTCAAAAGCTCGAATGAGCTCACTGATTTCATTGCTGGTTATTGGTTCAACTGACTTGCCTCTCTCCCTTAACAGGTTTTGGAGGAACAGATCTGCCCTGCAATTGCAATCTTCTGAACCACTCAATTCTTCGGTAGAAAAATAGAAGAAGAGAATGTTATTACCATACTACAGACAGAACCAGTGGCGTAACCAATGGGGGGGGGGGGTCTGAGCTGGTTTAGACTCCTCTCTTTCCGATTTTATCGCAGGTTTTTCTAATTTTAGCACCCCTCATACCTCTCCCCTTCCTAAAGTTTTGGTTAAGGACCCCTCCCCCTCTGAACACTACTACGCTGTCTATGCTACTGGATAGAACACGTTTATGTAGTTGATTTGGTTTTTTCAAACGAGTAGGGCGGTAAAGTGACGCTATTTTCTTCAAAAGGGATGGGTGGGACCATGGGTGAGGAAACCAGAAGGGAAGCAAATGGATTTACCCCAAGGATTTAAGAGAACATGCACTACTTGACCTCCAAAACGAAACATTTTCCCCCTGATAGTGCTTGCCTACTTCTGGAAATTCTACACCAGAGGATTTTCAAAAAATGCATTATAGAACAAAAAAAAGTTCTTAGAAAGGGTCTGCCCTTTTTAGGCAAAATTGTCTCGCCCCCTCTTAAAAATTACCCCTGAATTGTGTGGCCCTCCACGAAAAACATGAATCGTGGTCAAAAAACGCATTATTGAACCAAACGGAAACATGTTTTTCCATTTGAAAAAGAGTGTCATCCCCCACTCAACCCACCCCCCCAAAAAAAAATCGACTTAATCCCTCATACACATTGAATTTCCGCCAAGGATTTTTATAAATGCACCGTTTTACCTGAGAAAATATGTTCTCGCACTGAAAAACAGTTAGCCCCCTCCCCTTTGACCACTCTCGAAAAAAAGGTTGCTCCCAGAGTTTCCAAAAATGCACTGTTTTACCCACAAAAGGCATGGTTTTCCACCTGAAAACTGGTTCCTCCCATCTCGAATTGTCTTGCTCCCTCTGAAAACATTAAAATGCCCCCATCCTCTGAAAACAATAACCCCCCCCCCCGTGATCATCAAACATGTATCAATTTACCTGAAAAACCAAAAATGCACGTTTTTCTATCCGAAGAAGGGTTTGTCACTGTCGCCCCTCCTTCAAAATCGTCTTGCTCTCTCAAGAAAAACGGATTTATTCAGAATTTCCAACAAAAAAAAATGCATAGTTTACTTTAATAAGAGATGTTTTTCATCAAAAAGAAGGATCTGACCCCCTGAAATCATCCTACCTTTCTGGAAAAATGGATTTGCCGACAAGGATGTTCAGAAAATGCATTACTGTACCCACAAAGTCACGATTCCTCATCTGATAAAGGGTGTGGTCCCCCTGGAATCATACCCTTTTTGAAAAACTGATTCGCCCTCGAGGGTTTTCAGAAAATGCATTAGTTCTTTTGAGGTAAGATGCCCCTTCCCCTAGAAAAAGGTTTGACCTCTCTGTAAAACGGTTCGGTGGCGCCCGAGGTCGAATCCATCGTACGCAAATTGAATTGTTTAACACAATCAAAGTTCGAGATCATTAACTTCTCTCAGGCCTCACCAATAAAATAAACATCTTCAACATTTCAAAAGTACTCAGATGTCCATCAAAAACACCAAAAATTCGCTTCTCAAATGAAGAAACATAAAGTAACTATATAAGCCTGGTCAAGTCGCATACCAGAATACCTAGTCACGCTACTCATTTACGTAACAAACATACACGAAGCTGGAAGTCATTAAAAAAGCATAAAACAAGCGACTATATAACGTTTCTAAGATTGTCGAATAATTAACAACAAAGCGAACTCATTAAGCACCGACAATGTAAATTCTTCCCTTCCTACAATCCGCGCCGGCAATACACCGCGTTTCATAACCCCCTCTTCAGAGGCGGAAAATCAAGTCGTACCATCTAGAAGTACGAGCGGTTTGCGCCACAGCGATACCTTCTCCAGGATTACGAAATACCTGGAATCCATCCGAGCAACCCTCGTGAAAAAAAATCCACACTCAAACCGGATACACCCGGTCTGTGTACCTGCTCAGTAATATATTCCATGGGAAATGTAAGAACCGAATCGTCACGTAGTAATTACGTAAAGCGAAAGGCTGTATGGTCGGCGATACAAAACAGAGTCTACAAATATTACACAAAATTCAACTACTGCATGCGAGAACACGTACAACCACCACCGCTTGGCGTATTTTCATTCGTTACTTAAAATTAGGTCCAAAAAAGAAAAGAAAAAGATGCAATAATGCGAGCAAAAAGCAGAACTGCAAAATCAGCATAGTGGTGAAAAAGATCGAACAGAAAAAAAAAAAGTATTACCAAAAAGTCCTGGCTGATTTTCGAAAGTCTTTTCACCAATGATAACGACTCGACATATTGATATTCGACACGTTGGTCACGAACACGAAGGAGCGCGCCAGTACACGCGCGATATATGGCAACGTCGCACACACCGCGCGGATTCCGTTACAAACGCCGCTTCCACAACAAACTGAAAAACCCGAATACAATATTACATAACTCGCCGAAGACCAAACGCCAGATAATTTTCGGCACCAACACTAGCCGCAAATTTTCGAGCAAAAAAGAACAATCCGTAAACGCGAAATTTTCGAACACCGAAAAATAAGTTAGAATTTAGGTACACGAAACGCGAAAGAATCGAGTCGAGGAAAACGTACACACGATACGCGGCACGGTCGCGGCTGTTGTGTAGAAAATCGAGACACGAGAGAAACACGCTACCGTGCGTTGGAAATAAATACAGCGGTACAACTTCTCGCCAAGCCGCTCAAATCTACACTCCGCGGCCACACCGAACTGTCGAACGAAGCGGCAAGCAGAAGCGTTTCCCTCGCTGAGACCGCGTCGCGCCCTCTCGCCCTCCACACCTCCGCGCGTACGCATACCCCAAACGTCTGTCTGTCCGTCCGCGTTTCACCGCTCGCTGCTCGGCACAAACACACGACATGGAGACCCCTCTCAAGCGAAACGCTGTGCGCAGGCCACGCCTGAACCAATAGTACGTTGTTAATGACGTGACGTCTACATAATCCTGCGAGTAGGAGATAAATGTTATAAGAAATGGATCTTTTTTCCATTGTGAAAAATACAAATATTAAGCGGCCGCGTAAATGAATGTTGGATTCTTTTTTTTTTTCCCGGATCAGCTCATGGTGGCCGGCGTGGGGGTCGGAGAATATTTATATTGGGAAACCATGAATAACCGAATGACGACGCACTACGTATTCGGGTGTTGGCGTTGGCTGCTTGGAACTAAGAATGGAGACGACCGGAGAATCGATGTTGTATTTGACGAAGAGATATGCCGCGGCTACGGCTCATGCTCTATGGAATGATCCATCGACGGATCATTCCATCTGACGCAGAATATGAGTTTAGAAACACAAGGGCGGATAGGACGTTTGGCAAACCGTGCAAATACCCGGAGCCCCGTCGTGATTTTATGGCGCTGCAGCGTCGCAGTTGATTTAAAAAGAAAAAAATTCAATAAGCACAAAAATAAAATGAAGCACATGTCGTGGCGGCGCCAGGTTGATCTTACAGAAATGATTTTTCTTTAAAGATTTATTAGGAACTGCACATACGTCTTAGCACCGACCTAAACTTTATCGTACTGAGTACATCACGCGAATAGGGTATTGGCAATATGGGGTACATAAGTTTGAATACCTATTTTGAAAAAATCGAAAAATAGTTCGAAAGTTAAAATGTATATTGAATTCAACGCTAGAAACATCCACCATTGTTTTTAAAAATTGACACGCCATTTTCGATTTTTCATGAATTGACTAGAAATTCATCAAAAAATGACCCTCAAAAAAGTTGCAGGTAATATGGGATACCTTCATACATTAGAATAAATCGATAGAAAATCGTGTATTTGTAAACAAAATTATAAAAGTTGAACATTATTCAACTTCGTTATAGAAGTCACAGATGAAATATGGGTTATCTATGAGTCCTCGGTACATTCTGCATGAGCTCATTCTTGACATAAGATACAAGGCTTTCAAATATCCCATTTTTCCTGAAACGACTGCATTTACTGCTCGTGTTGTAGTTTCTTTGGACCATCGACGCCGCTTTCTATCCATCGCTGCGCAAGATTTATGATCGCTATATCAAAAATCTGACGAAAGGGTCAGCCGCGGACTGGCTTGTCTGGGCGCGACTGGCAATGGTGATGCAAAGGCGCCAATAGCCCACAACTGCCATTAAGGACCCCCACCCCTCCCAAAATCTAAAGAGGAAAAATTCCTACAAAGTTTGAACATAAATATGTAATAGTAAATTTTATTAAAGATTATGTATATAAAAATGAAAATTCTTAATAAAAATACATTAATGTTAAAATTTAAAATAATAAACTTTTGAGGCTGGGCGATGAATTTGCAAATTCATCTGTTATTTCATTTGAATCTAGATTACTTGCTAATTCAGGTTCCAAATAAACTACCATCAAAGCAGTCAAGTTGACTTGGTGTGAGTTTCTAGCACGCGTTTTTAATTTTTTTGGTTTCAACGCTTGTTCACAAATAATTTGCGTTACTGGAATTGTTAGAATAAAATTTAATGCTAAGTACAAGTTATTGAATAAGTTTGACATTGTTGTTGACTCGTACAGAAGAGATATATGCAAGAAAGGCATGCGGCACAATTTTGTTGCTCACTATGGCTGTATGAGGCAAAAACATTTTTTTCAACATCATAATCATCATCAGTATTGATGTCTTTTTTATCTTCCTCTCCTTTATCCCTCTCTTCCTGGAATTTGGGTTCGTCAGTGACTAGAAATTCCTTTCCTCTTGATTTTTTGTACACACTTCTCCAATTTTTTGTCAAGCCATTGTAATTTTCAGCAAACTGCTTCAATTCCTCCAACAACAATAGCCTGCTAAGTCCAGTCACTTTACTTAGATATGCAAAAGCATTTTCAGGAAATTCGTCTAGATTTTTGATATTTTTAATATCTTTAAATCGTGTGGGGTGAAACCAAGAACAGTCTTTAAGTAAATCTTCATTTAGTGCAAATCTATCTTCAATACTGCTCAATACTTCATCAAGATTGTGTTGAAAGTATTGATCCGATAGGATGAGATGGCATCTGTATTCCTTATCTCGTCATCTGCAAGCTCACCATGCATTCTCTTTTTGACACTTCTCCTTTTTTCACGCAAATCTTCTTCAATATTGACTTTCTCTTCATTTTCAAATACTTCGTTAAATTTGGAAGCTAATTTTTTTGCCTCATCATACAACTTCATAAACTGTTCGTGATTTATTTTCTCTTTCAGCCGTTTCCTTAGTGTATCAACTATCGACCATACTTTCAAGTAATCCAGTTTATTCTTTTTATTTAAAGCCATGCTCCGACTAAGATTAAACTGTACAAACTTTGTTTTTCCAACACACTAAGATGGCACTGGCCCCCCGGTGGGGGTCGTCAGGCCGTCGGATCCACCCAATCACGGGTATAGGCTATTACCGCCTGCCTCCACGACTCTCTGTTCCGAGCTGTCCGCTGCCAAAGGAGTCCGAATCTCTTGTGAATTTCATCACGCCATCGGGTTGGGGGCCTCCCTAACCCCCTTATTAAATCCATTGGGTACCACATCTCCATTTCCTTATTCCATTTACCAGCCGGGCTTCTAGCCAGGTGCCCCGCGTAGCCCAGTTTGAGTTTTTTTTTTGTTTTTGTTTTTTTTTTTTTTGAGTTTAGATTACTGTAAATATTTTGAAGCTGGCGTTGAAACTGAAAAAATATCGAGGACTATGAGTGCATTCAATATGGAGGTAAATTTGTACCAAATGTGAATGAGTGTTCGAGCAGAGAATTTAGTTTTAGAATCACTTTCCTTAGACTCAATTACTGTCAACAAGAATTTTTGAAAAAATGGCATAACGGCTTTTCTCAATATTGTCGGGTGATTGAAATACTGACGCTAAAGCAACATCTTTACTCCACCACCTAGTAGCTCTAATTTTTCTCAATTTATACAGCTGATTGTCACCTTGAAGCTCGGATTTTGTAAGCTCTTTCCATATATTCATTCCTATATAAGCGTCATGTAAAAGCACTGCACCTTCCTGCACAAGTCCAAACAGATTATCTGCTTCCATGCATACGCTAATGGTATTTGTCATCGCTAAATTGAGAACATGGGCCAAGCAATAAGTATAAACAGCATTTGGATTATTTTCAATAATTTTAGCTTTTAACCCTCTGAATTCCCCTCTCATATTTGCAGCCCCTTCAAATGAACACGCTGAAATAATCGAAATGTCCAAATGAAATTTGCTGAAACTTTTTTCAAGAAGCTTATGTAGACCATCCCCAGGGGTGTCGTCCACAGCAAAACGAGATCCAATACACGTTCACATACTTTTCCATCCTTTACATAACGCACATAAACTGCCTGGCTGGTCAACCATTGAAATATCGGTCGTATGCTGCCTACCATTGGACCAAATTTTCCACTTTTTTCACATCATCAGCAATCAAATGCTGTATTTTATCACTAGAGACCGGATTCTTCGGCATTAAAAAATAAGAAATTCGGCAGCAACATCTACATAATTCGGCATTTAAAAAACTTCATTTTTTCCCCACCACATATTCTGATAAGTCAAAATTTTAAATAAAAATCATAAAAGATTCTGATTAGATATAATGATAAGACGTTTTGCTAAATTTGGCTGAGTGAAGTGATGGCACCCGTCCCTTAATATTAATTTGTAAGCTAAGAATGAGCGCTCTTAAGTCAACAGATACTAGCGGAGCAAAATTATATACAGGCAGCACCTGTGGATCACGAGAAACCGTGCTAGTTACTTGGTAAGAAGTGTCACTGAAGGAAAAACTCAATTCTCGAAGTAAAGCGAACCCTTTATTTTTTGAAAAAACTTGTTCTGATTTTTGTTAAAGTAGGTATATCCTCGAGCCCCTGGAATGATCTGAATTTTTCGATTCATTTCTTCTATGATCTCAACTTGATCGTGTAAAGACAAACCTCGCGTTTCTAGTTTCTTAATCTTTTCAAGGAGAAACGAAATTTGTATGAAAGCGAAGTCAGTAGGTAAATTTTTCTTCCGGATCAATGTTTTCAGCTTTCCCACATGTTGGGAACCATCTGGAAATTTCGAAATGAATTCCGGGAAGATTCTCAACTTCATTATACATATATCAGAACTCACATTTGCTATTTTACTTTAAGGGCGCAAATAGGCAAAATACTGTACACGAGTGCAGGAATATCTTTACTGCGCCTGTGAATGTGCGGTATGTATAACATGCTCCACGTTCACAGGCGCAGAAAAAATATTCCTGCACCCGTGTACAGTATTTTGCCTATTTTCGCCCGTGAAGTAAAATAGCAAATGTGAGTTTTGATTCTTTACCCTTCATTATTTCCTCTTTCAAATAGTACACCTTTTTGCACTTAAGCATCATGTGTTGACAAAATAGCATACATCGGCATTTTTTGGCACGTAAGGCCACTTTCGGCATTTAAGCCATTTTCGGCATTTTTCGGCAATATAAAAATTTTTTCCCAGCCCCCTATCATCATGATTCGTGCTTATCTCTCAGTATAACTCGTCTGCCTATCAAGGAAATGACTTGACAAATGCCGAGGAATCCGGTCTCTATTTATCACCAATGATTTGAATTATCTCATTCGCGGAAGTCTTCGATAAGAACATCACAAGAGACCCACGACGTTTTGACATTTGATGTTTCTCTTTCCTCTTCTGGCTTAAAATTTGACATTTGTCTATTTTTTCTAGGTTTATTTACTTTAGGCATTTTCAGTTTTGCATAAATAATTATCACATACGACGTACAATTTATTCAAATTAAACTCCAAATTACGACAATCGACAGATGAAGCTGAAGCATTAAAAATGATGAGAGTATTGATGTGAATATTATGATAACTCTTGACTCTTGCGGTGACATTCCAATCAAATTTCATTAGTAAGAATACGTAGTCAACGATGTACTCAATTTTATTGATTTTGAGTTTTCTCTATACACATCTCGTTTCCTTTCAGTGGGTAAAAAAATTTTTAGAAAGCGCTTGAAATCGGATCCAATGGAAATGGCTCAGTTTTACCAGACGAATGATCCGTCGCCGGAATTGAGCTACACGTTAATTTTGACTGAGTTACTCCACAACTTTTTTTGTAAAAGTTATAACAATTTTATTTGGGGTACCTCGGGAATGAAGCGCCGCCATCAAATTTGGACAACGAATCCGAATTCAGCGCCAGAACTGCTTTGGAAGTGGTCAACTTAGTTTATTTCGAAAAGTTTCTCCACGTACGTAATCTTTTTCGGGGCACATAATTTCGGCAAACTTTCGAAACTGGACTTGGTAGAAATAGCTCAATTTTTCGAGATGAATTTAGATCCGGCATCGAAATTAAACGAAGTCTTTTTTAACCGGGTTTTACCGATTTTTTGCGGGTAACTTGGGGCCGGAGTTTCCCCGACAAAAATTCGAACAACGAATTCGAGCGCAGCAGCCAAAACTGAGTTAAAATAAAAAGTAAACTCAATTTTGTTGATTTTTAAAAATTTCTCCATGTCACATCTATCTTTTTCCGAGCTAAAACATTTTCGGAAGAGGCTTTCGAAACCAAAAGCCCTGCAGAAATGGCTCAAGTTTTCGAGGCGAATTCAGATTCGGCGTCGAAGTTTAACTGAGTCATATTTGGCTGAGTTCCAGTACCCAATGCCAGATTTACCTGATCTGCTGCTGTGTGCTAATTTTTTTGTTTCCCCAAAAATATACAGTTGGTGAAACAAATGTTATCCCCATCTTGCTCGTTTTCCATTTTTTCCCTGAATTGTGCGGTCCTCAAAATTTCGCCGCTCTGTGCTTAAGCACACTTTAACATAACGGTAAATCTGCCATTGACGCTACCTTGTTCGAGTTACGTTAATTTCTTGGACATATCTTGGGATTCCCGAGGTACTTTTATATCATACTTATTTTGAAATTTATAGGGCCTCTTTCCAGCTGTTTCCAATATGCCTTTTCATAGGCCCCGCTTGAGACTCATTTCAAACTTTTCAAGTTTCTTCTAATAAAACTCCCCAGAATTGTTGAATCTAGATCTTTCGAGACTCGCTTAAGACGCTTACAAACATATTTAAGACTCTATGAGACCTTCCAGACATATTCAAAACACATGCAAGACTTTCATACTTGTTTAAGATTTCTCGATGCGATTCATCAGGACCCTTGCTGGTTTGTTTAAGACGCTCTAAGACTTTTTCACTGTTGAGCTGTTTTCGAAGTATTTTCAATTACCCAAAATTTTTCTCTTTCGGAGGGGCAACGGACCCCATTTCTTTCCCCGTATTTTCACGGCTGCTACCGATTGGTGTTTTCCAGGTTTAAGACCATCAGCATCCACCTTTATAAGCTATCGAGATACAACGAGTGCTTAACTACTGTATATTCGAATTAGATGGGCGACAGAAACAAAATTTCTTTAAGTGATCAGCACAAATGCGACATGTTAGATAAGTACCTACATGCTTTCAACAAACGCATTTATACAGTTTTGAATATACGAACATCTAGAAACGACAATCTCTGGCGTAATTTACATTTTAAAAAGAAATTACAAAAGATATTCAAATCGCTTTTGAGCGGTTATGTTCGACTAAAGAGATTATATTACAAAGTATTTATAAGAACCACATTATACGCATACTCAGGCGCCGTAAATGAAATAATGCGTGGGATGAACAACCTTGGAAGAACATGGTCGTTTTAATATAAGCGTAGACGACTAACAAACCTTTTGATCGTACAACATGCCTAGCTGATGCCTACTCTGTTATCGACCATACAGACACAAGGGCCTGGCGATTAATCTTTTGAATAACTTGGTGATAAAGACAAAAGCGATGAGAGATTATAAAACTAGTCACGTTGATTTTACGAATTGTTGTGCAGCTACTTAACAAAACCGCTCTGCCCACCTTTCAACTCAAATTCATCTAACTGTATACTAATTACTATTTATCATCGAAGCAGTGTGTACATAGTTTTTGAAAGAACTATTACATATCGTCCATCTGCTACTTGCTATTCTGTATCAGAGTGCATGCGTTTCTATACGAGTTACGAGTATAAATTATATATTGTACAAGTACCTGAACACGAATGCACCGCCTCTAACATTTGTTACTAATTAACGTAAAAGCTCGTCGAAAAGGAAACATGTAGTTGAGGTGAAGTTACCAGTTCGCGGTGGACTAAGATAGCTGTTGTAAGTTGACGCACGAAAAGTTTTCGGATAATACTTTCGCCAATTTTATCACAATTCTATTTGACCCACTGAGAAGAGAACAAAATTCCCTACAAAATACACATTTTTTGGAACTTTTATGACTTCGCTGATCTACAGCATCCAAGAATCAAAGCATTGCTAAACTATACCTATCAACTTACAGTATATGGTCATTGTAAGTTGACACAATCAATTAAATGTCGAACAAATTAATTTAGAAAGTAGAAAAATTCATGTATTTGATAATCACAAATCATTTACATGCACCAGGGTCGCTGCAACTAAATTTTAAGAATACCGGACTCATTTGCAACAAGCAAAAGAAAAAGTTTTCTATTTACTTTTTATTTAAAAGATATAGTCCACATAGATTAGGTTCTAACTAGGAAACAAATCATAGAAAGCTGGAATTTTGTACATTGGTCTAATTAAGTGCCCTGAACAACATACTAAAAGTCCCAACAAATCCGGTGCCGGCGTCGTCCCCTAGGGGGCAAAGATGGAGGCGTAAAACAGTTTTTTGCTAATATCTCGCTAAAATTTGAGTTTAGAAGAAAAAAAAGTCCAAACATATGTGATAGAAAATAGAAAAATACACACAAAAATCTTCTTATACATTTTCCCGTAGAGTACGTTTTTATCGAATAAATTAATATCTAACGTTGAGATGTTTTTTCCATGTAGCTATACATTTAATACAACTTATTGTAATCGATGCGACGTAGACTTGTATACGCATACAAGAAGATTTATTCCAAATACTCGCACCAGCGATGGAATGAAGAGAATCACCCCTCTCCTCACTGCCTGAAACGTCAAATTACTCCCACTCCATACATAAATCAGAATTAAATTGAAAAAATTCGAAAATACATGTAACATTGGATGTATGTACATATTATACAAAATTATAAAGGTAAATGTAAGATTAAATTATTCAGGCTCTTCAAAATTCAGCTCCAGTTCATAATTTGAACAATGTGAACCTAGGCAGGCCCCAGAGCAGATCAGTCCCATTTTACAGCAACCGCACTTCTTGCCGCAAGTGCCCTTCTTACATTAACAAAAAATTATTTTTAAAACATTTTCAGGCCCTGCAGTTTGTGGTAGTTGGAATAGGTGTTAGTCCATTTAAGCTGCTAAGGTCCAATTAATTTTTTCCCCTTTTCTTTCTTGCTTTATTTCTTTTTTTCCCATTTTTTACTTTTCAGCCACAGATCCATCGACCTCAGACGTATAAATTATTTGACAAAATAAATAGAAATTAGGTATTCATGCATGCGCAAGTCTACATTACATCGATTACAATAAGTTGCATTAAATGTACACATGGAGGAAACTTTTCAACGTTTGATGTTCATTAATTTAACAAACATACGCACTCTACAGAAAAATGTGTAAGAACACTTTTTTGTGTATTTTTTTATTTTCTATCACATTTGTTTGGACATTTTTTTCTAAACTCAAATTTTAGCGATATATAAGCAAAAAACTGTTTTATGCTCCCATTTTTGCCCCCTAAGGGACGACCCCGGCATTGGATTCGTTAGAACTTTTAGTATGTTGTTCAGGACACTTAATTAGATCAGAGCACCAAGTTTCAGCTTTCTATGATTTTTTTCCTATTTGCACTCTTACTTAGGCTAACTTATGTGAACTAATATAGAAAAACATATACACGACATAGAAGAACATATAAATAAAGAAGTACATAGAAAGATAAACAAGGGACACGTAGAAATACCGAAGAAGTACTTATAAAAACAGTAATTTATAATATTTTCTTTTTTTTTTTTACTTATTACAAATGTTTGAAAATACCAAACGTTTTTATGTATTGTCTGGTAAGGATCTTTACACCTCACCGGACAAGTTGACGAAATACTGGACGATCTGGTGAAATACTTGACGTATAGCAACCCTACATGCACATCAAATTGAAGCATACTTTACCATGGCGTAACATTAGCTTCGTTCTTTTGCTTTGGTTGATGCGAACAGTTGCGTTGTGAGTTTTTTGAGGTGTAGGATTGTGACGTCACATCTAAAACGTTGCGTAAGGGCAGAAAGAACGGTTTCACCTTAGTTTCACTGCAGTCTGCAGAAGTTTGCAGTCTTTTTTTGTCTTTCTTATCAGTTTAATACAGCTTAGAATCAGATTCGGACGTTATTCAGCGTAAGGGAACCAACCAGCAAAATCTGCTTTTTGAGAGCCATGTATAGAAACTATATGACATGGTATTTACTGATAAGCCTTTTTCAACGTAAATACACATTTTTGAATCGGGCCCAATTTTGAAAAATTCTACTTTTTACGTTCCTTCCAGCGATACTTATAACTCATTCTGCTTATAAATTTTGGTTGGTTCCCTTACACTGAATAGCGTCCTTTTATATTGATACATTAAAGCACGGTGGTGCTAAATTCAACTTTTGCCATTTTGAGAAAATGAGATATAAAAATTTTTGCTACTTGCATTCCTCATAATACGGGATATAGACCTGCTCCTTTTTTTTTTCGGTCCGATTTAATATACTATTTCCAACCTTTAAGATTATTATTATAAAGGAACGAGATTGACATCTTCAATAATTCTGCTAAATTTTCTGCTGTAAAAAAATTGTGGTCTTAGCACATTTGTGCAATGCATATAATACCCAAGTACTTTCAAATTCACAGAACGCCTGCCTTACCATGTTATCATCTACAGTAAATTTCAACAGTAACTTCACACCAACTCTTGGGGAGGTGTAGAAAACTGTAACATCAATACAATAGCGAATACAAAAAGAACAGGAAGTACTGACGTCATCGACCCGCAAAAAAAACGCGCGATCTTACAACTTTTTACAGCTGTTGTATAGTTGTCTACAACAGAACGCAAAAAGAACGAAGCTATTATTATTGGTGGATTCAACTTTTTTTTTAATCTGGTTGAAACAAAAAGTGCTTCGATCACGAATTATTGAGTATAAAAATACAAATCCCATACAATATTTTAGTCTTAAATCTCTGATACATTTTCCCTCCTTGGCTCTTATGATTCTACCAATAAAACTTCTTCCTCGTACTTTACCCGCTTCAACCGCAAATTAAATTTTACTTTGTGTCAACTTACACCAACAACCGGCAAGTTCTTCGAAGATATATTCTGTTGTTGAAAAAGTACTATTTCAAAATCCAACTGAATCACATTATAGCTGACATAATTACCTTTCTTTTGATATATAAAACATTAATATTCCGTTAAACATAATTTTTCGAGAGCAAAAAATAAACAATTATCAGAAAAAACTTTCAGCCATCACCAACGTCGTTTATTTATTTTGCCATGGACTAAGAACGCAAGGTAAGTCGCAAATGCCCAGATGGATAGAACACAAAAGGCATTCTTCATGATTTCTTTCCCAAATAGCGCTAGTTAAGCCCAAGATAATTGCAGGTGTCTGTGTGGAACGTGTGTTAACCTACAGCAGTGGCCCCAACTAAATAGAGTAGGGGCGGACTGGCTGCCATGGAGGCCCTTGCGGGGATTTCTATCATGAGACCCTTGTTCAATTGAAAAGCTACTGCTAAAAAATGTTTTAGCGAAAAGTTTAGCACCTGCAAAATGGCGCTCTTTACGCAGTTTGAATGATCTAAATTTACTTTAAATATACACGTATTGAATTCTCTTTTCTTTTTCTTGAAATTAATTATAATTATTGACGGAGTGTACAAGAAACAAATTTTTATTTTTATTTTTCAAATTAACGAGAAAAAAATATGTATCAAAAAAACAAATAAGAAAACATAATAAGTAAAAGACGAAAGACTTACATTAGATATTAAGTGAACAAAACATTTCTTTTTTCTTTGTAATAATGTTATTAAAGTAACAATCTTTCTAGTTCATTCGATGAATTTCCAAAATCATCTCGTCAATATCTAATTTTTCCATTAAATCTGATTCAACGAACATATAACCAATAATGCTGTCAACAATGATTGTCCACGAGAGCTTCGATTGCTATTTCCTAATAATTTCAATGTGATAAAACATCTTTTGCAGTAAACTTGAGTGCCTGGCAATAAAACCATGAATTTCACTGCAGCATAATAAATTGTGAAAAAGGCTCGACATCGTTGTTACATCGTGCAAAATTGAAAGAATACAACCCGAACAGGAGACGCAATTTTCTTCACTGCTGTGGAACTGCTTATTCCTCGGCGGGCTTTCATAAACGTCAGCGACTTCTTCTGATTCTGAATTCGCAGTTCTTTCTCGTCCCATCCCCATCTTATTTCGATTTTACCCCGTAAATTTCCCGCCAGAATTACATATCAGATTTTCATACTAACACACAAACTGTTTCAACTCCTCCGCAATAATTTTGGTCGATTAGATGAGTTAATTCACTCAGTTTCTGAAAAGTGGTGATGGAAAAATCGTCAATTGAAGGAAAAATTACAAATATCTTTGAACCTTGCACCATCAAATCAAAAGTAGTCCATAAAGAGATCTTTATTTCGGACAAATCTCTCTCTCTCTCTCTCTCTCTCTCTCTCTCTCTCTCCCTCTCCCTCTCCCTCTCCCTCTCCCTCTCTTGAATGCTCATTGATGCAGTATCAAACATTTGATTGAAAACTTGAATTTTAAATTTATCAACAGCATTTGCGTTTCTAGTTTCATCAGCTGATGCTTTCTCTCCACTTAGTTTTTTTTTTTTTTTTTTTTTCAATAGGTACCCTTTTTTCACGGACATTTTCTTCAATATTTATATATAGGGGATAGAAGATCTTCGTCTTCATTGGCGAATATTTTGTTAATTCTTTGGAAAGTTTTTTAGTGGCTTCACATATTTAAAAAGAAAATTCCCGTCAAAGCGTTTGGATTTTATTTGAGCATTTAAAGTCTCCGCCATTTTCCATGCTTTTAGATAGTCTAATGAAAGGGACTGTAGGTATATTTTGAAACAATGTAGTGATAGAAGATGAATCTATGATTGTAACTGCAGTTGGAATGGTGTCAAATTTACACCAGTTTTCCAGCAACATTCGGCCTAAATATTTTGTTTGCGAATCAAATTTTATATATATTATTTCTCCTTCACTATGCTATAAAGAAATTTCAAAATAATGATATATCGACTGGTTTCAATACCTATTTGTAATTTTTTCAGGTGATTCAAAAACGGATGATAAGGCTGCGTCTTTGCTCCACCATCCAGTTACTCCAACTTTTTGTAAACGGTAAGTACATACAATTTTTCATGTACATCAAGTTCATTTTCCTGCCTCCCACGCATTCGCTTGTATTAGGAGTTTGCGAAGAATACTGCACCTTATTGAATTAAACCAAATAAATTATCGACACGAATGCATCCTGAGAGTAGTGTATTTGTCAACACTAAATTGAGAACATGCGCTTGACAATGCACGTAATTTAGCCGTTTGTTTTGAGCTAGTATCTTAGCTGTCAATCCATTATACTCTCCCTTCATATTAGCAGCACCATCAAATGAGCAGCCTACAATATCGGACATTCTGATGCCAAATTTTTCAAAAACTTCTTCAATACACTTATACAGATTGTCACCAATAGCTCTATGAATTAAAACAAGATGTAAAACAAACGTTCATGTGCTTTACAACCATCTTTTACGTACATAACGGGCACATATGGCTAATTGATCTGAGGCAGACATAATATCTTGTGTTTTGTGTACAATCCACTAATAGACCGCATTCAAGTCTTGCGCTATGTAATTCTGAAGTCCGTCGCCAATATGAGGAGTATCAGTTTATTTACGGTATTTTTTGATAAAAAAGTTACGAGGGAATCACGACCTCTAGAAATTCCAAGTTTCTTCTTCCTCTCTTCACTTGACAATTGGCATTTATTCGCGTGGTTAAGCAATATTAAGGGCCAAGGCCGACGAGAGTCCAGATGCACTGAGGCACGTGCACCAGGTGGAAAAATCCACATTGTTTTTTTAATTCAAGTTTTTAAAACTTATCAGTACTTATTGGATGTTTTTTGTATTTCAATTTTCCTGGGGGAGTGTCCTCATTTAGAAGTTTTGTATTTGCACCAGACGAGAAAATGAAAGATCACCGGCCCTGACCTTTTTTGAGAATATTCTCAGTGAATTCGGATTCTTATTTGAGATGCTTAATGTTCAGCAATTTTCTATATTTTTTCTGAGAATGTAATTCGTTTTCGTTGTTATGTATATTGGAATAGAGAATAAGCAGAGTTGATGGTAAAGTTCAACTTAGGCTCATTAAAGAATGAAAAATTATTCATCTTCTTGGAGCAACCAAGTAGTCAAACTGAAGGTCTGTCTTCTCTCAATTATTATATTCGTTTTTCGTATCAGGTTATCAGCACATCAGTAGCCTTCTCGGTGTTATACATGATCAACTTTATCAAATTTTACGATGACTTTGAAAATTGACCTAATTATAATTTGACTTACGTCCTTGATAATTCTGGTTTTAAAAAAAAAATCGGAGAATATTCTCAGCATAATTTTTGAGAGAATACCCTCGAAAATATTCGTGCTCAACTAGAATACTCTCCTCACATAGGACACAAATGTGGATTTTGGAACTCAAATTAGCGTTTAAAAAAATCCGATGAAATTTTCAAAATCAGTGACCTTAAATCCCCTTCTGTTCTCAATTTTTTCCAGTCTCGCATTGGGGAGATTTTTTTTTGCCGAAAGAAAACTTGCACCGAATAAAGAAAAAAAAATGATGCCATTCTTTTATTTTTTCTCATTCACGAATGAACATTTAGGAATCCAATCTCTATTCTTTACGAAAAAGAAAAAGGACTGGGAATGAATACATTCCTCCATTCGACGTCTCTGCTTGTTGCTTGAAGACCCTAATTTGTTCCACGTCAATCCGACTTCTGAATAGGAGTCAAGGGGGGAGGATTAGGTATCAGTTTACCTGTATAAATCAATGGTCACTGTTTCTATTCACTGATGAGAAATTACAACGTTACATTGTTATTTGCGCCAGCCCATCTTCTGAATGAATTGATTTAGTTCTTTGTAATCATTCTTTTTATTTCAATTTTTGAAAGAACCAGCTAGACCGGCCCATCTCTTACTTTTTCTTTCTTCACGAATCATCATATATGATAATGTGCACGCCGTTTACCTTTGAGCCTCAATAGCAGAAATGTTTCCCGTTAGTGTTTCATCGCAGTTTCTTTTTTCTTTTAAATGCCGGACAAAAGAAAAAAATTGAATGGCTTTGGTTATAACAGTTTTATAGCAACTGAAAAAGCGCAACGCCATGAAGAACTCTTGGCAAAAGTACCACAGTTTCAGTCGTTCTTCAAACCATTTGAAAATAAAGATGGTAAGTTTGTGGCACTAACCGCCATGTTTGCATGCAAGCGAATTCGGAATTATGATTTTTAAAATTGTCCACGAAACTTGAGAATGAAAATCATTATATTTATACGTCAAATCAACGCCAGGGAATTAATTTTTTCTTACAATCGAGAGTCGAGGATCAACCTCAATCGTCATCCTCATCCTGTTCAAATCAGCGCATATTTCTCCGAATTCATCTGCATTGATTTCGGTGATCTCCTCTGAATCGCGAAGTCAAGCCAAAGCATCACCCAGCATTACAAGCAGTGCCGATGATCAGGGACGTAACGCAGAGTTTTTTCTTAGGGGGTGGGGGCAAAAATTGCGAGAGTCCCAACTGACTCAACTCAAAATTCCCTAGTATCAAAATTTTTTCACATTGGTTAAAAAAAACACTTTTGACTTGTTGGATTATCTTAACTTTTGATCCATCTACTAAAATTTTTCAACTTCGGTAGATGCTTCCGTGATCCCCATATTTTCGCTCCTGATAGAAATGATAAATCTTCCCCACTGCTGGGTGAAACATTCCTACAAGAGGAGTAAGTTGCCCCCTCTCCCTACCGGTACGTCCCTGCCAATTCCTGTATTGCTCATTTAGAAATACTCCTTCCAGTGCTTCTTTCTGCAGAAAATCCGGTGGGAGCTGTTCAGGTATGTGAAGAAGAAACTTTTAATGACTATTCCACAACGTGGCAACCGATAGAGATTTTTCGAAACTACATACGTTACTCAACATTGATGCAATCAAAACAGAGAAAAAAATGTTCGGTCTTCGAAACGAGAGTATGTAGATATTATCAGTAACAGAAACTTCCACAATTAATACAAGGTACCTGCCCCCGTTAACGCCTTGCCACGGAAGAATGAAAATTATTGGCAAACTAATTAACCTACGTGGTTTTCTACTGAGAGGGGTGAAAGCAGAGCGCAATATAAGATAAAATTAAATTCGTTAACACTGTAAGACCACTGAAAACTAAGAGCGTACCGAGAAGGGAGTTTTTGTCATCCCCCCCCCCCACTAGGGATACACCTTTTCATTTGTTTTCTGACCAATTTTCAACATATTTCACTTGCTTTCTAGCGATCAGCCAATTTTTAATGATTCATCTTGGACTGACCTCCCCTCCCACCGTGCATTCTTTTCAGAATTTACGGATACGCTGCCGCATTAAGACAAAATCAAGACACAAGACTCTGCTGAAACTCGTTGAGCCTCGGCAATGACGTCTTCGAGATTGAGTTAGGACTCCTTCAGATAGTGTTACTAGTTCAGATTCACTAAGACTTGTTAAGACTGAGTAAAGACACGTTAAATCTGTGTTGCCATTTCTTAAAATGGAGTCAGTTCTTCACAGTTTTGTCACTCAGAACACCTTAAGCCTGTGTCCAAATTTGGTAAAATTCTTCAAGCTAATCTTAAGACTGAGGAACTCGAGAGAAGTCATAAATTAAAACACGTTAAGACTTCATAAGACTCAATCAAAATCTACCAAGACTGTATCCGGAGCTAGTTAAAACCTAAAACTGTATTGACTTCTAAAAACTTCTTGACATAATAAGATTTTACAAAAACTTCGCAAAATAGTGTTAAGACTCGGCAAGACCTTAGGAGACTATATCGGTGCTTGTCCATAGGCGCAAATATGTGGGGCTTGAGGGGCCTAGCCCCCCAAACACTGAAAAATTACCAAAGGAAATGATACGGAGAGGTGGTGTTGCTTCATAATAAGGGGGCTTAAGCCCCCCCCCAGTTCTGGGCCCTATTTGCGCTTCTGGGCTTGTCAAGACACACCTATAAAACTTTGATGGGAATTCTTAAAACTTCATTAGTTAACGCTCAAATAAAATGTTTAAACTGGCTCAAGATTCGTTATGACAAATTAATATATTACTTAGGGTACCCCCAAGGCGTCCCTCCGGTCACTGACGAGATACTCGAAAGGGTAGTTCCTGTGCCGGGGGTGCGGTGTCATAGGGGCCACTTTGGCATGCGTGTATCGCTATACGTCCCATCATACCAAAGGGGGAGGGTACCTACCTGCCCGAATAAACGCCATGCTAAGGGAGAATGACGATGGTCGGCAAAGGAATTAACCTACAAGATTGTTGACTGGGAGGGGTGAAAGAGGAAAGATTAAAGTACGTATTTTTGACTTCACTTATAAGACACTTAATTTAGTTGTCGAGCTTTAAGCTCATAAAGTCGGTTGGCGGTATTTGAAGCCCCTCGGGATGTGCTCCTAACAACGCCAGCTCATGTTTTTTGTTTTTTAAATTATATTTTCGGAGTGTTTTGGAGTGATTTTGGGGAATAAATCAGAGACAGGTAAAACAGGAGCGATAGAGGACAATTTACTAGTAAATAATGACAAAATTTCATTTTAATCAGAAGTTTTATGAAAAAATATGTAGAATCTCGTAAGTCTGTCGCAGCATGTTATACTGAGCACTGGCAGCATTTGCAGACAACTTTCCTCCACGAACTTCTTTAAGTGCATTTAATAATGTTCACTCCATTTTCCATTCTTAAACCAAAAACAATAGTTGGCATTACTAGAAGCGAGTACTACTGAATTTTAATCACTATTAAGTTCGAAGAAATTATTATTCTAATATTCTGTGAATGCAATATGTAGAGAAAGGGGTAAATTTACGATATATAACAGAAGAACTCATTCGAGAGATTTTTTTTCACCAAAATTTCATTTCGCGTTACAGATCGCTAAAACTACAACACCCGGGGAAAAATTTCAAATCACTTTTTTTGGATTTGAATTTGCGAGATTTCTACGCGACATCGAGCTACACAAAATGATAGCACATTCAGTGTACCTGAATGTAGTTTCGGCCCAGTACCTACGTTACCTACAGAGAAATAAGTAGATGGCTTTGTTAGAAACCTGGCCTTATTCGGGGCAGGTACCTTATTTTGAATTCTTTCTGGTAGATGAAAAAAAAGGCTCCTTCTAAAATTAATATGGAGAATCATCTTCCAGAAAGCAGCCTCACAGCACCCTTAACCCGCGACCCTATTCTCAATTTGATAATTGTGGTAGTGGAGACTCCAGAGTGATGGCCACTATTTTTGGTCTCTTTTTTTTATAGAAAATATGGTCATTAAGTCATCTTTTTCATTTTCCTCCTCCAATACATCAAACTAATATTATGGTTATAAACTTTCAAACTCTCAACTGGAAATTCTAGTCCCATCTACGTCATAGTTCCTCTAAGTGTTTCAGCGTCAATGGTATCAGATGTTTATTTCCCCTTAAGAAATATTGCAATTACTCCAGATATGCAGCTCTTCTGTCGTAATGATGCTGCTACATCCAGAGCTGAAATCCTGTGGGTGCTAGAAGTAATTGAAATCAAAAAATTGTTTTTAAAAACTTATGTTTGGAGTGTAGCCTTGTATGGATGTGAAACGTGGACCATAGAAAAACCAAAGAAAAGAAGGATCGAAGCTTTTGAGATGTGGTGCTATATAGGCGGATACTGAGTATCAAATGGACGGATAAGGTAAGAAATAAGGAAGCACTTAACAGAGTTGAGGTAAAATGGATATTTGGAATAGGCTGAAGAGAAGGAGAGATAAACTAATAGAGTATAATGTGAGACACCCAGGAATAATATCACTGCTGATGGAAAGAAGAGTGGGTGGAAGGAAAGAATTGGGTAGATGAAAGAACTTGCACAAGATCGGGATACTTGGAGAGCTACATCAAACCGGCTGTAAGACTGATAATCTTATCATCATCATTATCAGTAATTTTTGGACCAAAGTATCTATTTTGAAACATGAATCGGGGTTTGAAAAGTATCCTAATCTATACATTATTTTTCAAATTTGTTCATAATAGTGTTTTTTGTTTCCACTTCGAGTATTTGAATTTTGAGTTAAGTAGGGGCGAAACTATAGGGGGTAGAACAACTCCCCAATAATTTGGCAGTCGGCAAATTTTAAGACTCAGTCGTCACTCGCTTACTTATTCAGTTATTCACACAGTTACTCATTCACTTACTCAGTGACTCAGTGATTCACTCAGTCACTCGCTTATTTATTAAGTTATTCACTCAGTTACTCCATCACTCACTCAATGAGCCAGTGATTCACCCCCTCGCTCAATCATTTACTCGGTGACTCAGTGATTCACTCAGTCGCTTGCTTACTCATTTAGTGATTCACTCAGATACTCACTCACACTCATTCTTTAATGTAGTTATTCATTCACTTCCTCATTCCACCACGCACTCAATAAGTCAGTGATTCACTCACTCACTCAGGCATTCGCTTACTTATTTTGTGATTCACTCAATCACTTACTCAATGATTCAGTGATTCACTCACTTACTTAGTCATTCACTCATTCTTTAATTAAAAGTCAGTGATTCACTCTGTCACTCACTTACTCATTGATTCACTCACTCACTCACTCATTCATTTATTCTCTAATTCAATTATTCATTCGCTTCCTCACTTCGTCACTCGATTCACTCACTCACTCAATCATTTGTACACGACTACAGAGCACCTCTGCTTTGAGTTTGAGCAGCCCGAGATCTGTTGTTACTAGATTCTCTGTTTGACCTAGAGCCTGAAATTTGAAGAAATTGAACATTTTATTAAAATCCAAAAGATGAAAGCAAAAGACTTATCTTCCAATGTCACAAGCTGAATCCGATAGCAAATGTTCTATTGTTTAATTTACGGTCTTTGGTCCTGATGAATATTCGGGCCGTACATCCGTCAGAGCGCGTCGCTATCGAGTCGAAGAGAAAAGTAGCAAAAGGTAAATCTATACACTTTCTCCATTGTACTTATTAAAGTTGAAATATCTCGAAAATTAATACATTTTTGAAGTACTTAGAGAGAGAGAAACGAATTTTTCGAACAAAGAATTTTCTTTCGATTAGGACTATTTTTATACCTAGATTCCAAAATTTTGCTACATGTGTCAAAAACTTCACCTTTTGGTCGCCGATAAGAGTAGTCGATACTAACGCTATACGGCCCGAATAGGAGGGAAATTTAGTCTGGAACATAAGTCAAAACTCCATGTATTTTTCCCATAAGAACGAAATGGAACTTCTGGCACGGATTCCCTTAATCCGATCGACAGGAAACTTTGTAGTTTATGTATTTATTTATTTGATTTGATTTGATTTTATTGGAATCAATTTAGGAGAAGAATCAGAGGAAACTCAGAAAAAAATATCACTAAGAATAAACAACGACCACCTCAATGTGTAAACGAAGTTGTGTGTTCCTCTCAAGTATTCCTAACATCCTTCCACCTTACCCTCTCAGAGTAGGGTATGCTCACGGGCGCCAATGTGAGTGCTTGGGGTATAAGGTTCCAATCTGCATTTGCAGAGATGAAACTATGGGGGGTGAAACACCGCCAATAATTGGGCAGGCAGCAAATTTGAATTTTTCACTTTCTGAGAACGTTTGTTTGCTTATTATTTTTTTTTTCATTTAAAAAATATTTTGATTAAAAAATCGGCGAACTTTCAAATTTTTAGAAAGTTTTGTCGGCAAATTTTAAGTTAAAAGAAAATATTTGTCGGCAAATTTTCCCTTCCCCCCCCCCCCACACACACACAGAAAAAAAGAAAAAAAACTGAAAGTCAAGCTTTGCCTCTGGAGTTGAGCGTGCTTAGCAGAAAAGAATAATAACTTGAATTTTGTTTCGACAGTGTACGCAGCCCCACAAAAATTAGTACACAAGAGGTTAAACTCCTGAAATTTTGGTCATTTTTAGGTCACTTTTGGTTACTATTTCAATTTTTTTTAAAAGGAGAAGTTTGAGTATACACCCTGGGAGACGCATCTCTAGGGAAGAATATACTGTGTAGTTTCTGCATCGGGGCTTATCTGTTGGAGTTTTCCTTTTCCTGTGTGCTTTTGGTTCTTAAAGGTCCCTGGCCACGCCAAGAGAGTTATAGACATACCTAATAAATAGAGACCAAGATTTTATTTTACATTGGCTTGAGTCTGAAGACAAAGAGGGTAAAGAATTAGGGCAGGAAGATGAAAGAAAGTATATACGTTTATTGCATTTTAAAACAAAGAAGAAAAGGAGATCGAGGCTTGTTTTTTGAAGACCACCGAAGCAAAATTGTTGGAGCGGAAATTTCTCGGTTGCCTAGAGAGGCCAAAGTGTTAAGTCCGGCCCTGCTGGGACGATACTGAGTCGCGAAATAATATCTCCCTTGATTATATAACCTCAGTGATGCCGTCATTTAAAAGGCAGCAGCAATTGAGAAATGCAGGAAAAAAGCGCATTCCGAAATACAGAAAATCGATAGAACGGAGAACGCTAATGCAAGGCGATTTTCAAAGAACGCATTTGCATTTTCTTTATAGAAGGGTGACACGCTTCCACTCTCCTAACGAATAAAAAAAGAGAAGAGAGGAAAATGAAAGACGCGTAGCGTACGATCGTCGTGTTTTCAGAGGGTTTGAATGTGCGATACGTCATGCTTTATTAGAGCTGGCAGGAAAATCGAGCGAAGTCCGTGTTATAACACGTATGAAAGACGAAAGACAACGCGAGGTGTGTAATTGTTAGAGGGGCCATTTTGTGATCGGAGCAGTTGGTTGTAGTTACGGTCGTACAGTCTACGTATAGCATGTATAGTCAATAAACTTACACAGGGGAAAGCACGGGCATGTATCCGTTTCATCCTGAATAAATGTAGAAAATGCCAACGGAACTTTTATTTATTCGTCGAAATTAAAATGGTGTCTGTTTTTGAAATTAGGTACGTGTATATGAGGGCCGTGGCGAGTGCAATTTTTGACGGATGGGGGTAGTAGGAAGATACGCAGAGACGGCGAACGGGTGGCTAATAAAGTATGCCCCGCACGAGGTTTTACACTAAAGAAAAGAATACGGGCGGAATGGGACTTCGAAAGGCCACCGGAGAAATCGGTAGTTCAGACCATTTTTGTCACTACTGCAGGCCACCTCTCCAATCCTTCTATATATGATCTATAGGTAACAACTTTTTCTCGTTCTGATTTTGTAATAGGTAGGTATATAATTTATGAATTTTAAAGGTTTCTTTGGCGGAATTCAAGTGGCAAATTGACGCCTAATTAATAAGATGTACCAATAGTTATAGATACGAAAAAACTGAGTTCAAACTCTCAAAAGTCGAAAATCTCTCGAATCTTCAGAAGTTAGAGATAAGATTCAATGACAGAAGACATAGGCATGTCCATCAAATTCAGAAAATAGAAAACAGAAGAGTGCAAGAGGTAAATGAAAAAAAATACTATGACTCTGGTAAAGGCGCCATCTATGGTCACCTCTCCATTTTCCGCCACTCTCCTGTAAATATGCAGATAATAACGACCTCTACAATATTTAATTAAAAACTGTAACACGAATAATTTGGATTTAATCTGCGAACAAGATAATAGCTGCCTCTGGTATCAATTCGCTGCGTGGACGAAGGCCCTTCTTTCATGCAGCGCTTCAATTTATAACATAAAAAATTAAAAAGAAAAAATGGTTTTGAGGTAGTCCGTTTTCTATTGATTCTTAAGGTAAAGTTAAGAAGTATTCTTTCGTTAATGTTTCGAAAAATAAATTATTTTCCCTATTTCCATGAGGTGAATTGTGATATTGACAGTACAATGTACGTATCAGCTATCAAAAAATGGTGACCTTTATAGGAAGATCATGAAAAATTTATCTAAATGATCAAGGTGGCCGCATTAGGGAACTGAGACTTTGTACATTTCCACCTTTGGCCATCGACGGCCAAAGAAGGCGAAGTGGAGTGCTCATCTTTGGCCACCTGTAGTTTATGAACATAATTTCGATCATTCTGTCATGAATTAGTGTGTCGCGAAAAGAATCAGGTAGATAAACCGAAAAGGCAATAAAAGGACTTTTTTCAACTCGATCATTTGAGGCTTGCTATAGACAATGTTGAAAAGAAAGAGTTGTCAGCAGTGTAGTTATAAGGGGTTGGGACGAGGGGAGAGCTATTTTCTCTTTCTTTATCTAAACATTTTTCAACGCAGTGGTTCTAGTTTTTCCTTTTTCGGTGTTAAAATTAGAACAGCAGATTTTTACATCGTTTGTTTCGTTTTACATGCAGATTTCGACCACATTTTGGTACCGGAAGTATGTCTTCCGGAGATACTGAAATCTCCCTTTTTTTTTCCTTTTCTGTTGATAGAGTTTTTGTGGTGTCCATAGGCTTTGTCGGGGTTTCTATATGGTGTTTGCGGCATAGTTGGATTGTATGTGCAGGGACAGGGCCGCCGAGAAGGGGGGAGGTACTTTTCCCCCGGGCCCGGGTTTTTTGAGGGGGCCCGCAGAGTCACAGAAACTATAATTATCAAATAGACAATATGTCTTTTTACGAGCAAAGAATTTCAGTATAGGCCGGCAGATTTTTCCCCCGGGCCCGGTTTGGCTCTTGGCGGCCCTGTGTAGGGATGGATAATATTTGAACACGTAATATTCACAAGTTCACAGGCATATTCGGCAACATCTAATAAGCAATGGGATTAAAAATTTCAAGAATGAGCAATACTTTTTGATTTTCTGTTGGTCGAACGCAATCTATGAAAAATTTCGTCCAGTTCAAAAAATATGACCATTTATCCATCCCGATCTAGAAAATCAGCGTCAAATGACACTCTTTTTGAGTCAAAATAATGTCAGTTGTTCACAATCAGGTATAGGATCCGCCCACTTGTAGCAGAATTGATAAACTAGTGACATGAACTGCATTCTTAAGACAGTATTACAACTTGCATGCAGTATGATAAATACTTGACTTTATTTTGTCTCAATTTTGATAGCGTTTTGACTGTTTTAGTTGAACTCCGACGAACCTCGGTGAACAGTGATTTATCTTGATTAAGGGCTGTAGATATAATGATTATACAAGGTAGCAAGCGCATTTAGTAGATATGAAAAGCATCAAGACAGTAATGTGTTGGATGCAAGAAGTTGTGCATCCTATTGAGCTATTGCTGATATTTTACTTTCTTGATAGGCCTCCATCTGGTGTACTTATATGAATAAATTCCAAACAATTTGGTTCGTATCATACATTAACGAACACTTCATCAGCCACCATTGAAACCAGTTAGTTAATGTTTTGAAAATTGAAATTCGATATCGACCGTGAAACAGAATGAAAATTTGTTTGTACGTGAATGTTTCTCATCGATGACAGTCAATTCTATGTTCTAATTTTGAAGCTAATTTTTTATCAATGTTGTTTCAGAAATGTAATTTGAAAATTTCTTAAAAGTTTACATGTTTGCATAGCACGTATTAAATTTTTTAGAATTTTTTCATGTACGCGAGGTGGAAAACCATCAATGATTATTTGCTAGGTTTATTTAATGGATAATCGCATTTCCTCCCTTATAAGTTCAATAAGCGTACCAACGTGTCCATTTTCATTTGCGTTTCCCACCCTCGTAAATTCGATAGTTGTATCATCTTGTCCATTTTCATTTCTGTGTGTGTATGTGTGTTTTTATGTTATGTTTGTATATAAACTATACACAACAGCATAAAAAACAATGGTGTGAGATTATATGATTTTAGCTATAATTTGAATGCTGAATATGATGGCACCGTTAACCATGTTTTTCTTGAGAACCTCTCGTTTTCCATATTCAAAATTTAAATGTTATCAAATTTTTCTCGTTTTATTCCTTTTTGTCGTCCACGAATAGCTACACTGATACTGATAATACTGAACAGGCACACAGTTGTTTGATCAGTGTCATCTCGATGATACTAAAATTCGCATTTAAGAAGATAAAATTGACATCGGCATTAAATTGCTCGTTGAAAATACCTGTAGAATCATATATTCTCATGTCATGTTTTTAAAAAAATCTCAAATTGTTGTGTTGTGTAATACAAATATAACAATGTATTATATTTCCATATTCGCATAATATTATTACCAAGGAACCGTGTTTAAACAAAGGGGAGGAGAGTTCAAAGCCAGTCAGAAATGTGTCGATGATCAGACAAAATAGTGCCGAAAGTGTCAGCCAAAGAAATGTCAGTAATCAGTCAAAATACCCTCAAATATTTGTAGTCAAATGAGTGTCAGTCATGTCAACAGAAGTGAATTCAAGTCAGCCAGTCAAAAGTGTGTCAAGAAGTCAAAAATGCATCAGCGTACTCTGACTGTTTGAAATGATTGTCAAGATGTCAAAAAAACCGTGTCAAAATTCGCAAAATTGACGCAGGTCAAATTTATGTCAATCTTTCAAGATCGCCATTGGGATTCTAAATCTGAGCCAAAGTACTGAGGATTGGAAGGCAACTTGCTCGTAAATGCAGCACTAATTTCTTCCTTGAAAAAATAACTCCTGGCTGTAAAAATTACCCACACGCTGATATACATTCCACAATAGTGATCAGCTGTCCTCTTTCTTGATAAAGAAATCAATCAAACTTGTTTTCCTCTCATGCTAATGACTTACATGGTTTGTGTTATAGATGACGATCAAATACATATAGATAAAAACAGAAGCAAATGTTTATCTGTGAACAGATTAGTTATGCAGCTCAATGGCTGATAAGATATTTCCAGTTTCATCAACGTTGTAGTGTCACTTTTTTTCCCCTTTAACCAACGTAATTTGTTGGAGATCTTCAACGACGATCTTGTTAAAACCTCGTGCTCTTGCGTCTGTTTATCAACTTTGGACTCCGAACAGACAGCTGCGGATGATGGCGCATAAGTTACCTATTAATCCATCGGTCCTTGGCAACACCATCTCGGAAACAATGTGCAATTTTTTTCAGCCAATCCGTGAATTAATCGTAACTGTCGCCGATCTGTTCCATAAAACAAAGACTCCGTTTCCTTTATGTGCTCAAATAGTAAATTTTCCTCGGCTTCTGTGAATATTGTTTTGAAATTTTCGAGCGTCTAGTAAAAAAAAAAAAAAATGGAAGAAATTTTGAAATTTCAACTGAGATTTATATGAGATACGAGTGACCAAAACTCTTGCCTTTCTATTCGTATTTTTCTGAACATGTTTTTGCAATGTACTCGTATATACAAAATCGGATATTGAGTTCAAGGACAACTTTTCGAGTTGATCCTTGTACAGCATTAAAAGCTGTATGCTGCTCTGACCATTCCGCCCTGTTCGTCTTTTTTTTTATATTTATACACCGTCTTTCAACTAGAAACAACCACTAAAATCAGAACATTTTGAAAATTATTGGTTTATTTACGTAATCAAAATAGCAACATGTGATTTCTTTTGCCCGGAAAGCAGATGTGTGGCAACTGAACAAAACATTTTACATCAAGACATTAAAATAATGAAAAGTTGATGAAAATTATGTAATATACCTAAAATTCTCGTTCAGTTACTGTTTCACTTGCTTTTGATTGGCTGATTACGTAAAATGATTGCCTTTTTAAAACGATAAATTTCGATTTTTAAACATATGTAAATATCACAACTGTCAGTATCACAAATAAACGCGAGGAGATATCCAAAATATGAGTGCGGTCTTTTGCAAATCATCTGTGGCATTATTTTCTCATCGTAACAGTGTTACCAACCCTGTACAATCATTAAAAATAATATTTTTCTGACCAATTTGGTAAATATTGCGGAGGTCGAGGGTCACGTTCGGTAGAATGGAAGTTCAGAATAATTTCATGAAGTCTTGAGACTATTCTATTCTTGATTAAATCGAGTTCGGAAGAGCCTCAGCGATAGTGAAAGACCTGTCTATACAGGTCTTAAAGAAGTTATGAAAAGTCTTAAACAAGTTTGGAAAATCCCTGAAAAGTTTCACAATTGTTCCGAACCCAACTGATGACTCTCAGAAAGACTGAAACGAGTTCAAGAGTCTTAAACAAACAACGGCTTTTGAAAATAATAACTTAGCGAGACTGAAAAAAAGTTTCAAAAATCTCCCAAGACTGACTAAAAAAATCGAAAAAGTCTTCAAAAAATACATCGACAAGACAAAAATAGTCTTAAGCGAGTCCGAAAGAGTGTAAAAGGATGTCTAACACGTTTTGAAAAGTCTGAAAAATTGCTGTGTCACGTGTATTAAATAAGTCTTGAAAAGTCATAAATCATAAGCAAGTCTCTAAGATTCTTGAATTTATTTAATAAAGCCTGGAAGAGTCTGAAAAGCGCTTAATCTTTTAAAGTAATCAACTCATCGTGCGAAACTCAAACACCAATATTATTTCTCATTATTCAATAAAATTTGGCATTCCTTATTTCTATGCGAAAATGATCATAAAAGTTCAGAAAACCATTCTTCTCGTTCTGTCTTGGTACTTACACAACAAAACTAGAAAATCTGCATTATAAGAAATGGGAGGGGGTAATGCTCTGCTTCCTCACTTATACTCATTTTTTTGCTCTGCAAAAAAGGCCTCGTATGCAATATTTAGTATAGTGTCCATTTTGGAGTGTGAGTGAACTTGGTTATATTCCTTTTGTAGGGTGTGCCGATTCACTTTTCCTTCTGCTGTATTCCAGAGCGCTTTCGGCTGTTATGCCATCATCAGTGGAGTACCCCTGATGATGGCATAACAGCCGAAAGCGCTCTGGAATACAGCAGAAGGAAAAGTGAATCGGCACACCCTACAAAAGGAATATTTAGTATAATGCTCGCAA
The DNA here is from genome assembly GCA_031841125.1 of Acanthococcus lagerstroemiae. Classification (NCBI taxonomy): domain Eukaryota; kingdom Metazoa; phylum Arthropoda; class Insecta; order Hemiptera; family Eriococcidae; genus Acanthococcus; species Acanthococcus lagerstroemiae. The sequence goes on along the minus strand of CM063106.1, from coordinate 11,366,436 downwards.
ACCTCTGAAGGTACCAACTTCCCGATCTGCAAAGTGAAGCGCATTTGTGACGACCGGAAAATCTACCCATTTGATAACCATTTGTGAGTCAAGTGTGAGGATTCATCGAAAAATTTTACATTTAATAGGCGGAGCCTAATTTTTGTTTCCTCTTTGTGACGATGAAGCGCTTTTGTGATGCGTCACAACTCAGATCTTTGCAGTTCGGGCGACGAGCATAAATTTTGGGGAATAAATCATTTTCTGATGAAGTTTTTAATTGAATGTTCGTAATTTGTAAAATACTAACTTGTGATATTTCAAAGAGAATAAGGAAATTTTGTGAAGGGTTTCAAAATCTGTCCAAGTTTTAAATTTGATTTCTCTCCTTAAAGGAAGTAAGTATCATTTTAAATGCATCGTTGCACGCCGCAGAGGCACAACCAGGCAAGCCTCTATAACCATGGGCAGCAGTTGCTGATTACTGAACTAACTGCTAAAGAAGTCCTCGAAAATGTAGGGGTTCTCCCGATATTGAGAAGAAGAAAAATCAAAAATGAAATCAAAAATCAAAGGAATGAATATGAGAGGAAAGAAAACATACTCACATGCATGACAATACGTATTATTAATACTTTCCAGTCAGGACTGGTTTCAGAATTCTTCTATGAGCGTGAATTTCATGGTGACTTTCAAAAGTGTTGAAAAACACTCATTTAAGGGCGAATCGAGCAAAGTGCAAAGTTTTTTTTTTTCAATTTTATCGGCTATGATTCCAGTATAGGTATGCATTCGTATATAAGTAAGATCCCCTAGCAAGTGATATTTACGTGTAGCTTATAATTTTAAATGCTTTACTTCAGATCAAAAGTTCGACTGAAATACGCATCAACCGTTTACATAATGGTTTATCATCTAAAACCATTCTTTGAACAAACGAAGTTTTTATGGATTTCGAATCTGGGTGCACTAATGCATCCAATGGTAAAGCAGCATCAACGAATTTAAGATTTATCAGGCTGCCATATTGGCTAGCAGGAACAGATATTATATAAGTTACCGGGAAATTTCACGGTAGGCCAATCCGATTCAGAAGATTTGGTCACAGATTAACTATAATAAGTTACCCAGAAATTTCCCGGTAGGTCAGTCCAATTCCACAAGATTTGGCCCCATATATTAGGCAATTTTTGGCAGGCGTAGAGACTTATATGGACCATGGAGGAAGAGGAAATGTGTTGATGGGGTGGGAAGGTAATGAAAATTAAATTGGGCTGATGCATTAGAAATGTCAAACTTGCACTATTAATGATTAAAAAGGTATCTCACCGAATGATAATAGCGATTGTAAATATGTTGTATAGTTTTCTGATATTATATATTTCATTACTGATTTTTGGATGGAAAAACAGGCAGTGGCGTACGCCCGGGGGGTGTTTTGGGTGTCTAGACACCTCCATCGACCAAAAAAAAAGAAAAAAAAAAGGAAAAAGGAGAAGAAAAAATAGAAGAAAAAAATTGGTACATCAAGATTACGAGGAAACTCCGATTTTAAAACTTTTTAGCTGTAGCGTACGATACTATGAGCCGCTCGTCTATGAAGTGTAAGTGAACGTCATACTCTCATACACCGGTGTGGTCAACTCGGAGCAGCCAAAATTCCCTGTTTCATCAAGGGAAATTCCGCACAAATCCGCACTCACCAGAAAACGTTAGAAAGGCACATTTTAAACAAATTGGTGATACCCCCTCGTAATTTCATATAGTAGACAAATTGAAGATACGCAGTCTATGTTCCAGCTTATTAATACAAACTTAATTTATATGGCATGCATTTATCACCACAGGAATGAAAAATGAAATTCACAGGAACAATAAACTCTTTCCACAGGAAAAATTTATATACAGCAAGAAAATAAATATTTCCCGGTAAAAAAAAACATGAACAGGAAAAGTGACGAATGAACTGTAGAAAGACAAATAATCCCGGGAGAAAAAAAATCACGACATATCAGTATGAAAATCACGAACCATATTTAAAACGCCCGTGAATTGTCAGGAATTTAATATTATGACAAATGAAAAATTTAGCATTACGGACTAAATCTCTCAATTTGATATTTTAGGGCAGGCTGAGTGGGTTAGATCTCCTAGAAGTCTCGTTGCGTCGGTAGGTTTTTTTTCTGAAGGTGCATGGGTAAAAGAGGAGGCGAAAACACCGTCATTTCTGTCATTTTCGAATAGGAATCTGAAATGGAGAAGACACTGATCAGTGATCACCACCCTCAGCCCTCTCCCCCACATTGGGCATCCCTCCTCCCGAGCCTCCATCTCCAACACGTACCTTCTCCCCACACTGTATCTCTTCCCCCGCACGAGTCCTCTTGTCCAACACTAACCTCACAACGAAGCTTCTCTTCACGATCCCCTTTTCCAATAAGACCCCCTCTCTAACCATAAATTCCCTTCCCAGCCACAACCTCCTTCTCCACCAAGAGTTCGCACATATTCCGGGCCTCCCTCACTATGTCCCCCTTACCCCATCACATCCCCCATCTCAAGCCCCTCCTCGATCACGAACTCTTGCCCCAATCACCAACTTCACGAGATCCTCCCCTCCTGTGAAAAAAAACTTGTTCATACACCTATAAATGCTGTGTGACGGATTAGGTGATTTTCATTTTAAATGTGTGGAATTTCTAATTATTTTCCTGTGTACTTTATTCCTGTGCAAATTTTTTACTTTCCTGTGCTATTATATATTCCCCATAATTTATTAAATAATTTACTACTCTACGCAGCTAATAAATAAATAACATTACTCTACCCATAGGCGACAAAACCGTGACCTGGTTCGCTAGTGTCGACTCCTGAAAAGGTGATCAGGGTTGATGTTCCCATAAGAATACGTGTGAAATTGGTATACTTTAAAGCTTTCATAATTGCTGAAAACAGGTTTTCTTGAGTCATATAACACGTCAAATTGAAGCTTGAAGTCTCTAGTTTATGATGAAAGGTAATTTAATGCCCTTTATTCGCCCAGGTTAGATAAATAAGTTGATTTCCAAATTACTGATTTTCTTATGGAAGTTATTAATACCTATCTGTTCTTCAGACACTGACTATATTCTTTCAATTCTAAAATATTTTGTACTCATTCGTAAGTACCTATATCAAGCATAACTGTTGTCACTAAGTATGAGTCTTACTATCCCTCAAAATTTCCGACAAAATATGATACAAAAAAGGTGTATAAAACGCTTAAAACTTCACTTTTGGGAGAAAAACTAAAAAAATTTCCGGGGGCGGACCCCCTTTTTCTCCCCACAAATTCCCTTTAATTTCTCTTAGACACCCACCTTAACTGAATCTTGCGTACACCATTGAAAACGGGAGATTCTAACAGGTTATAATCCTATAGGCGTTACAATTTGTAATATGTGATCATGAAGCTAAAGATGACTGTTATTCACCCTTTCCTTTCTATGTTTCAACTCATATTTCCATTACAATTTCCGAATTTTGAACCCTTCATTTCCAGCTACATTACATATCAGAAAAATTAAGTCAATTGTGAGTGTAAAATAGAATAAACGCAGAATGTAACCCAAATTTCGTTTCAAGAGTTACTGGCGTAGGCGCAAATAAGGATGGGGCTCAGGCCTTCCAGTTCTTTAAAAACCCTCAAAATATCTCAAAAATTATACGAGCGAAAGAATTTTAAACATTATTTTGATATTTGTCCATCCCCCAAGCGCCCCCGTTTCTCCACATAAAGTCATCGGTGAGCTGAACAAATGAAAATCTTCTAAAATTAGAAGAAAACAAACGTATACAAACTTTCGAAATGTTTGAAAAGTTGAGAACAGGTGAGAATGAAAATACTATACATTAAAATGACGTTATGACTTTTCTGGGGGCTTTGATTATGACTTCGTGGACTCCATTTTTTTTTCATAGAGGCGGAAAGTTTTCAGTTTCTTATAAGTCTTATCTACTTGACTATAAAGATCGATGATAATTTGCAAAATTTTATTTTTCACAGAGCGGTGTTTATTCTGTATTGGCTGGAATACGCAGTATTATTTTCATTTTAATGAATTCATTAATGATACGAAGTTGCGGTTTTAATTTTCCTTTACAAGTATCAAGTTCTAAAATTACATAAATGTGTAGATGATACCGATACTCTCCAATTCATACACAGCCTCGTTATTCTTTAAGCACAGTGTTGAATATGAAAGCGTCTGAAACACAACACGACATCTGACATCTGTCAAACACACTCGTTCAATCGAAGCAAACAGTCAACGTCGCCATTTTGGCGGCGAACGCACCCGATATAAACAGCCGTAGGGGAAAAATTATACATATATAATTAAATTGGTCGAGGCCATTAAAGCTTGTTTTCGCAAGTCATGTAAGTAAGTATACGTGTACGAGTTTTAAAATAGATGGAATGCTATGCTGTTTGTTAACACGGTTTTTTCTTCGATGGCTTACATCTGATTTGCGATGTCAGTTATGTCTCTTACATTTGAGGAATCGAGAACCTGATCGGGTTCAAACATCACGGATATATCAAGAATAAGTCATTATTTGTGCTTAGTATTTTATGTATTATGGTTGCGCCCGTACATTTTAATTTTTTTTTTAATTTCACTTCATTCATGTAGGGTTGCGAATGTCGTACCATACCGCCTAAATCGTACCACCCCACTGTTGTCGGCAAATTCATTAGTTAATAACTATTTACCCTAGTGATGAAATCGCCAACTACAGGCGAAGCTTTTTAGGGGGAGGGCGACCAAAATTTGAAATTTAAGCCGACAAGCAAAACAAATAAATCTATATATAAAACAAAGTCGGGTTAGTTATACCATTTATAACTCAAGCTGGACCGATTTTTATGATCTTTGATTTGTTGGATTTGTCTCCGCCCGGAATAACAGAATAACTATTAAAACACCGAAAATATTCACGAATAAAAAAAATTATTAAGAAAATTCATTTTTTTTCATACATATTGTATAGGACGGCTTTTTTCAGTTTTTCAGTTTTCTGAAATATCTTATTTTCACCTATCCGTGGAAATCGGTTTTCGCGCAAGTATATTCATGGCTAGAGAAAAAAAATGAATTTCCATGGGAATGTCAACCATTGAACTGAATTGTCACCACGAAGAGCTAAATCATACGGACTGGCTTCGGGTCGGGGGAGCATTACGTTACGGTTTTCGAGCGTGTTGGAGGGAGCGTTACAGTTTTCGCTCAGGCGCACCTCACGACTGTTGCTGTTGTGAATAAAAGATAAAATAAAACCAGGAGGGATTCAAAAATAGAGGAAGGTATAGCCACAGAATGGTCGCCAAATAAGTGAAAAAGAATAAGAGCTATAGACCGCCGACAAGGTGGAAGGACAAGTTGACAATAGAATTTGAAATGTTTAGGCAGGGTGAGAAGGCCCTGGGGATGGAGTGGACGATGGTCACCCATGCTCGAAACCAGGTGCATTTGACGACATAAAAGACTGTACATAAAAATGAAGTAAATAAAACAGACAAGAAAAAAAACTGAATTCTGAAGAATATCTCAAAATAAAGGCGGACATATTATCATTCTTGGACAAGTATGTTGCTCTAAAACAGTGGCGTAAACAAGTGAGGATATTATAATTTATCCTCCTCCTCCGAAATGTCTACTTCTCCATTTTTTCAACTTTTGAATAAAATGCAAAAAATTTCCTCAGTGCGTACTGTTGCCTGAAATTGCGTGGTAATTGGTGAAATGTTTTCCCACCAAAATGAAGATAATGACCCATATGTTTGTTTTACCTCACGTATTGCTATAAGAGTTCCTGGGCAGCTTCAAGTTTCAAGAAATCAAGTTCTGTTTCTGACCAAATACTTCCAAATATTTTCAGGAGTATAGATATCTATAGATGTAGTTCATAACAAAGGGCACTCGTGTACTTAATTATAGTAGATGCGCTTTTTACCATTAATAGAACGGATCCATTAACCTTTTTAAATTCATTACTAAAACATCTATAAATGGTTTTTGTAAAAAGTGTTTGTTTGTCTGGCGGGTGAACCGTATGCTGGATACAGAGCTAGATATCAATGTTTCTCTATCGAACTCGTTTAAACCAAATCACTTTAGCCAACTCACTTAAGCCCGCGGTCTAGATGATCCGCAAAAGGGGTCAGCTAGGAAATAAATAAACAAGCAAATAAGTTTTTAAAAAAGGAAGGTTTTCTTGTCGCAAACGTGTCTCAAAAGTGAAAAATCTAGCAAATCTTCAAAAATCTCTTAAGTCTCGACTCTGAACTTTTTCAAATCATGCCGATTTCAAAGGTGGACAAGAAAGTATTGATTCTCTTACCGACTGTATATTTTAAGGGTTATTTCTAGCTCTTCTGCTCTGTGATGTTTCAACTTAAAGATCAATCTCAGATTATATACTAAGCGACAAGGAACAAGTGATAATGCTTTAGAATAGATCTTCTCAGTTCCAATATAAGGAAGCAAAACTGTATGTTTGAAAAATTAAACTATACCTCACTGTAGTTTAACAGTGTACTTGAAAAAAAAGCAGATCTTCAATTTTCATACGTGAATAAAACCTCATAGTGAACTTTCGCGCAAGAAGGTTTTCAAGTGCATGGTATGGGTCTTAGGGACGGGTTGCCCAAATTGTTGGTACCCCACATTTATAGTATATTAGGGATTGAGGTGTAATAATATTCCTGTGACTTTGTATGTTTCTAATACCGACACGTTCGAATTTTTATTGAGGAGAGAAAGTAGACGGTCTTTCTTATTTTGTATCTAAATGCGAAAACTTTCAATTTATGTTAAACTCCAAAAATACTTGTTTGCTTAACAATTTAACAGAACGGCAACTTGGCAGCCGAGAACTTTACAAAAACTTGCTTTTACCACTCGACTATGTGACAAGGGTAAGAGGGAAACCTGACATTATTTACCTTATAAGGAATCTTGATAAGGCTCCGTGTTCACTAAACATCGTCTTATCGTCTTCTTTAGTCTATTTATCTATACCTCCAGGTCCCAATATCCATATTCCTCAGTTGATGATTCCCCATTTGAGGTATATCCACTTACGTTTATCAACAGAGGGAAGGGGTGTGCCACAAAGCATTCAGGAGTTGAAGCAGTCCATCTTGTCATAATTTTTAAGTGCTGCTTTTTTAGCATTAAGAATTGAAAATAATAATAACAATAATATTAAAAAACCGAAACTAGAGGGTCTATATCACCAATCCTCACAGCCCTGCAACTCCGGTCCCATGTGCAGGGCCAAATCGAAAATCATATTCTGAGAGAAATGTTCATATGCGATATGGATCCATGGAAATCTAACGCAAATGCGGAGCTGGAAAGAAATTCACGCACAACTCAATCCCTGCTTTACAAATTAAGAAATAATTAAAATCAATGAAAAACAATATTTATGACAAATATTGCTGCAGAAATTCCAGCAGGTGTCTGACGATCAGCAGTTCATATATAATAGTAGATAAGTAATTTTGCTACGTTTGGGCAAAAGGTATCTGTTGTATTATAACGGAACAAAATTGGACTGATTTTCAATAGAATTGTCGTAATTTTTACCTAAATCTAGAAAAATTTACTACCTTATAATTAGCTGCCATAATCAGAGCGTGGACTGCTGATTGTTAAAGACTGATTAGAATTTCTATAGTAATTTTTGTCACAGCTTTTCTTCAGTGTAATAACTTATACGTTTGAAAATTGCTTTATTTCCAAAATGCAGTGAGTCAGTCTTTTTTTTAGGCTTTTGGAATTGCATATTTGTGCACGTCTCTATTGAAAGGGCTAATTTTATCGATCACAGTTTTGGCTCCGTTTTTCTAAATTTCAACCAAAAGATCAATTTAAAGGTTTTTAGCATTTTGGATACTAAGAAACGCTGTTCTTTCAGCTCCACTTTGTCGTTTTTAGCGATCTCACTCTGTTCTAGCACCATAGACGGACTTTCAGGGGGGCTAGGGGAGCTATGTCCCCCCAGAATCGAATATAACCCTCCTCCCAAGCAAAAAATGAAAATTAATATAGGCTGAAACGAACAGACGACGGTGTTTATTTAATTAGTTAACTAGTAACCGTCTTTTTAAGCATGCAATTTTCACACTTTTACGTGTTTTAGGTATTTGGTCTCATAGAGGATACTACCCAAACCATATCACACATACATAAACATAAGAAGTAAAACAAAATAAGAAATAAGCAATACATATTTAAAAACGACAAATTCTTGTACATTTCTGGAAAAAGTGCATATTTTTGATTATTTTTGCAGTTTTCAGAGCACTGTTTACCATATACTGTCAACATACCTTTTTCACTCTAGTTTAAATGTTTTTCAGTACGAAAGTGGTGACAGTTGGCAAAAGTACCCGTCGTTGAGCTTGCGAATGAATTGACTCCCAAGAGAAAAACATACCGAGCAAAGATCATTATATTATACCTGAGAATTAGAAATTTGTTAGAAACCAAAGGTATATTTTTTTAATCCAGAAGGTTCTTAGCATTAATTTGCTAATAAACGTTTAGATTCGAACAAATTTCTAATTCTCAGGTGTAGTAACATAATGATCTTTGCTCCGTGTGTTTTTCTTATAGGAGTCAATATATTCGCAAGCCCAACGACGGCGACGGGTATACTTTTGCTAACAGTAACTCACTGTGTGACGTCACCCGAAATCTATCTATGCCTGAATCAAAGTCATATAGATACACCAAGTTAGACGACTAGCGCGTTTCCGCGTTCTGCCGTCATGCCAGTGCGCTGCTATCGCTGAACTCCTTTGTTTGCATTGCGCTTATATGGACATTTTTACATTTTTGCGGATTAGCTCAAAAACTATCAATTTTGATGAAAAATTGGAAAGAGCTAAATTTGTTCACCTTGGAATTTCCCATCAAATGCAAGTAAATTCTAAATTTTCATAGGTAAAATTTTGAAACTGATCTTACCTGATAGAAAATAACAGGTAGAATAAATTTTGTTCTTTTCACTTTTTCATAAAACTCGACCGTTATTGAGATAAACGCAAAACCTAGTTAGGGCTCCCAACGTTTACATTGATTTCACGGCAGTCGAACGCTGCCAGCGCTGCTATCGGGATAAATTATCGTAACATACGAAGTTTAACATTGGTTAAATGGAGAGTCGAACGACTTGGTGTATCTATATGACTTTGGCCTGAATACTGGTTTGACTGATGTTATGAAATTCAGCTATTTTAGAGTAGTGTTGGAATCATACTAGTGTGATTATTTGTGTTCAGGTAGCTGCGTCTTGATTTATATTCTTCGTGTTGTTATTTTATTATGGACATGCGAAAGTATCTCAAAAACTGTCTAGTTTGGGTGAGAAAAACCCTTCCAGTTCTACGTTTTGTTAGAGCACACTACGTGTGACTCTTCCCTAATTCATGCCTCCACCAACACGAACATAAACAAAGTAGTCGAAATATAGATGGCTGCTGGTTGATCGATATTTTGAACGACTAAACGTATGCTAATTCCAGCATCATTCGATGAATGTATGTGGTGGATATAGGAGCATATAACTCGTTTCCCGACTGTAGTAGTGATACAAATGGACTGGCTTGTCTGGACGCGACTGGCAGTGGTGATACTAAGACGCTAAAAGCCCACTACTGCCATTAAGGACCCTCACTCCTCTCAAAATCTAAAGAAGAAAGATTCCTAAAAAGTTTGAAAATACATAATAGTAGGTAAGTTTTATTAAAAATGAAGTATATAAAAATGAAAATTCTTAATAAGAAATACATTTATGTTAAAATTTAAAATCATAATCTTTTTAGGATGGGCGATAAATTTGCAAATTCATCTATTATTTCATTCGAATCTAGATTACTTGCTAAATCAGGTTCCAAATAAACTACCATCAAAGCAGTCAAGTTGACTTGGTATAATGAGTTTCTAGCATGCGTTTTTAATTTTTTAAGTTTATTGAACGCTTGTTCACAAATAACTTGTGTTACTGGAATTGTTAGAATTTATTTTAATGCTAAGTACAAGTTATTGAATAAGGTTGTTAACTTGTAGAGAAGAGATAATATGCAAGAAAGGCGCATGCGGCACAATTTTGTTGCTCACTATGACTGTATGAGGCAAAAAAATTTTCATCATCATCTTCCTCTTTTTTATCCCTCTCTTCCTGGAATTTGGGTTCGTCAGTGACTAGAAATTCCTTTCCTCTTGATTACTTCTCCAATTTTTTGTCAAGCCATTATAATTTGCAGCAAACTGCTTCAATTCCTCCAACAACAATAGCCTGCTGAGTCCAGTCACTTTACTTAAATGTGCAAAAGCATTTTCAGGAAATTCGTCTAGACTTTTGAAATTTTTAATGTCTTCAAATCGTGTGGGGTTAAACCACGAACAGTCGTTAAGTAGATCTTCGTTTGGTGCAAATCTATCTTCAATACTGCTCAATACATCAAAGATTGTGTTGAAAGTATTGATCCGGTAGTATGAGATCGCATCTGTATTCCTTGTCTCGTCATCTGCAAGCTCACCATGCATTCTCTTTTTGATACCTCTCCTTTTTTCATGCAAATCTTCTTCAATATTGACTTCCTCTTCATTTTCAAATATTTCGTTAAATTTGGAAGCTAATTTTTTCGCATCATCATACAACTTTGTAAAATGTTCGTGATTTCTTTTCTCTTTCAGCCGTTTCCTTAGTGTATCAACTATCTAGACCCTGCTTTCAAGTAATCCAGTTTACATGACTGATGTAAATATTTTGAAGCTGTTGTTGAAACTGAAAAAATATCGAGGACTATGAGTGCAATCAATGTGGAGGTAAATTTGCACCAATTGTGAATGAGTGTTCGAGCAGAAACTTTAGTTTTAGAATCACTTTCCTTAGACTCAATTACTGTCAACAAGAATTTTTAAAAAAATGACATAACGGCTTTTCTCAATATCTATAATTCTGTCGGGTGATTCAAATGCTGATGCTAAGCAACATCTTTACTCCACCACCTGGTAGCACCAATTTTTCTCAGTTCATACAGCTGATTGTGACCTTGATGCTCGGATTTTTGAAGCTCTTTCCATGTATTCATTCGTATATAGGAGTTATGTAAAAACACTGCACCTTCCTGAACAAGGCCAAGTAGATTACCTGCTTCCATGCATACGCTAATGGTAGGTATTTGTCATCGCTAAATTCACAACATGGGCCAAGCAATAAGTATAAACAGCATTTGAATTATTTTCAATAATTTTAGCTTTTAGCCCTCTGAATTCCCCTCTCATATTTGCAGCGCCATCGAATGAACACGCTGAAGTGTTCAATGTCCAAATGAATTTGCTGAAACTTTTTTCAAGAAGCTTATGTAGACCATCACCAGATACGTCGTCCACATCAAACCAAGATCCAATACACGTTCACATACTTTTCCATCTTTTACATAATGGACATAAACTACCTGCTGGTCAGCCGTTGAAATATCGGTGGTACTGCCTACCATTGGACCAAATTTTCCACTTTTTTTCACATCATCAGCGATCAAATGCTGTATGTATTTAATCACCAATGAACCGAATTAACTTATTCACAGAAGTTTTTGATAACGTCACAAGAGACCCACGACCTTTTGACATCCCGTACTACCCGTTTTCATCGAAGGAGTGCGTCTGTAATTCGATTTTTGTGGTATGAAAAAAAGTCTACCCGCTGATATTCATCGCGGAATAGTGGCTACGTATGGCCAAAGATTTAAGGCATACATTTCATTTTCTTATGCATGTGCTTCAGTTTTTTCTTTTCGAGGGCGCCTTAACGACGACGGCGCAACTGGCAATGGCCATTCAGCCAGGCGGCCCAGTCCGCCACTGCTTCTTATTCGGAGATCGAAATTAGTTCAAAGCCTGATGAAAAACAAGGTGGTCAATCAACTACAATCAAAGCCGCTAATATGATTTTTAATTTGGGTTCTCTGGAGAGTGGACTTGAGCAGCCTCTCTTGCAGCAATTTCCATGTACACTTGCTGGAATACAATTGCGTTCATTGAGTGGAAGTTACCAAAAAATGGCATCGTTTATTGGTGGGGGGGGGGTCGAGAACTTTGAAACAATAATTCGAAGATATCCGGAGAGCACCCCCCCCCCAGCTGCCATGAGCAACGTCCGCCTATGTCTAGCTCCCAGAGTATGAATGTGTATAGAAACAGAAAAGGCCCATATTGTTTATTCCTGCTTTTCTCACTCTTAACTTGGTCACGCCTTGCGAGCTTTCAAATGCGTTTTCCTTGAAGTACAGCTTTTCTATTCCTCAACTTCAAAAATCCGAAGAAATATATTTTTGTAATGCTTAATGTATAGTATTCGAAAGGTAATCTTGTATACTATAACCCCTCTGCCCTCAAGTCCATACTGAAAAAGTGGACTCTTGATAGAGGCGGCGTACACATTTGCTGATGAAAAGGTTCATGTCCAAAACTCAGTAAGTCTATTCGCTGGGCTGCGTATTTCAATTCCGAAACGCAGTAAGTCCAGTTTTTGAGAATTTTCTTCGTCTTATATTTTCTCGAAAATTTGAGGGTTGAAAATGAACTTTCTACAGGTCGAGGCTGGGTTTTGTTCAAAATCGACAGGGGGAAAAATCAAAATTGAGATCTGTAAAGAGTTTTTTATTTCAGAAATATGGACTTACTGTGTTTTGAAAAAGCACTTTTCATATGATGACTATGCGAACATTTTGTTCGTCGAAGCAATTTGTTCGCTGCTTCATCCGCATTGACGTCACTGCAATTAACGTCAGCAGTTTACTCGTTAAATCTGAATAAATGGAATTCTGTCCGAATACGACACTGTAATGGTAGCCGAAGCGGAAACTTCAAGTCCTCGTTTGGAATTATTTTGGAATAGATTACGGACGTAAATGATGGCAGCAGTCAGCGGAAAACAAAAATCGACTTCCTCAGTTTTCTCGTTTCAATGTTAGTAAACACGAATTGGTTGGGACGACGTCGGCAATCAACAATAATGCGACTATACGGCGCAAGCATCGTAAAATATTACGAAAGTTGATCGTTTTTTTTACTCGCGTGTTTATTTTTCCTTTCATGAACTGGTATACGGCTCGGCGTCGTTTAATTAACGACAATCTATCATATTGACGGAAAACGGCGCAACGGCGACGCGGCACCGTACAAATTTTACGTTTAAATTTTATATCGATGATACGTGGCAACGTCGCTTAATCAAAGTAATGTTAATTTATCCGCGTCTTCGCGGTTATACTTGTTTATTCCTAGTCGTTGTTATTGTTAAAGGACAAAGTAAGGTCAACGCGTGAGTTGAAAGCGAACACAGAGCCAAGAATATAAAGAAGTTTCTTTACCCAGTATATTTTTTTTATCTTTTCTGTTTATCTGGTTCGTAGTTTAGGTCTGACTCGGAATGAAAACGATTTCACGCTATCTTCCCCTTTCCATTCCGGTGCGTGTGAATTGCTCGTTTGTGTTCGAGTGTGCGTGCGTACTCGCCGGTTCTGGTCGCGAACGAAGCAGCGTTTTTCTACGTACACAAGTGAAACGTTCGAGTGTTTGTGTGAAACGAATCGCCGATGCGTTCAGCTCGGCTCCCTTCTCCCGGTTACCCTTGCGTAAAACATCCTGTAGGTTTTTCATTAATTTTTTTTTATTATTTTTTTTTAACGAGGTCGCGGTTACACTGATTCAACATTCGTACCTTTTTTTCCTATTCGTTTTGTGAATACGGTGGATGTACATAGGTAAATCGCAACCGCGGCAGTTTTTTTTAAATCCAGTAGTTGGTCTGGAGGAGGGCGCTATTAATTCGAAGCAGTCACACCGCGTTCGTTAATTTCACCGTTTTCGTCGATTTTCGAGTCATACTCGTCGGCGGTAAATGAGCGTGGCATTTCAGTGACAGGTTTCTTTTCTGACGTTCTGGGTTCTGACTGCTGGATGTGATGTTGGTTCGTTGAATTGTTGAAAAGGGCACCGCAGTTTCAGCTTTCAATATAGGGTTCGTTGAAAAATACGCGAGGGGTGTTGAAATTAATTGGCCCTTCGCAGCAGTCGTTTCGTGGGGGTAAATCACTTCTCAACTTGTCCCGCGCAGCCGTTGGTACAGCAAATTAATGGAATATATGTAGCCAGAGAAGTGACGTATGTTCGGAATGGGTTTATCTATTTTGGACTGAATTAATCTGCTATAAAAAGAGGAAAAATGTATTGTTGATTTGTTTCGATTTCAAGTTGCGCTTTTGGTACAGTAGTTATTACTAACGGCAGTCTTCATTTTTAGCGCAAAGGCTATCATTGGCAAACCCAGAAAGTAAACCTGAAGTGGCTTTTCCTGAACTCAGAATCCTAGAATAGGGTCCGCATTATAAATATGTTCTGGGAAGCTCAGGAAGTGTAAACACGAAAAATCCTTACTAAAAGTTTACGAATCTTCGTTGACAAGCAGAAAAAGCTCATCTCAATTTTTCCGAACGTGTTCCAGAATTTTCCGACCTTTCTGCGACCTTATAAAGATTGAAATGTTATTATATCTTTGATGATAAGCAAAAATATTCGCCGTCTATGAGTGTCGGAATTTCCTGATTTTTGGTATATAGGGTGTCTAATGAAAGGCCTCGTGTTAATTTTTGATGGAAAAGTCGCATGGAGGACAAAGCAGGGTCGTTATTTTGTAACGTCTTATTTTTTCTTGAGTGAAACATTTTCTATTCCATGAAAGGAAGACTGGAATGTTTCAAACCAGTGGCGTCGGAACGGGGGGGGGGGTTGGTGTAGTGGGACGTATGGCGATGCACGCATGTGAAAGTGGCCCTATGACACCGCACCTCCGGCCCCGCGAACTACCCGTTCGAGTATCGCATCAGTGGCTGGGGGGAAAGCTTTGAGACCGGCCCAAGTCCCCATTTCTCCGTGCCGCAACGGTACGCGCGTCACAAGGGTATGTTCTAACTCCCTGAAAATTAGGAAGTACAGAGTATCAGTTACACAGCCGTCCTAGTGTTCGAGGGAGTTTGGTATTGACCAAAAGGAGAGGGGTGTTAACGGGGGAGCTAAAATTTATGAAGTGGCAAAAGAGGTCCAGCTCCCCTCGACTCCTCTCCCCGGCTACATCTTAGCAGAGTCTTATTTGTTCTCACCCCTCTCCTTCAAAATTTGGGGCAAAATTGATTTATTCAGCAAGTTGTAACTAGGCACCTTGAGAGATTTCACAGACAAAATTTTAAAGATTTTTCGAGATCTGCAGAAGAATTTATAAAATTCCAGGAGATTTATAATTTTGCTTATTACTTTCACTCTGAAGAGTTATAGGACATAACAAAAGTTGTTTCTTCTCGTCGTCTTGAATTTTTAATTTTTGTACCTCCCTCCCACCTCCTCCTGAGGAAGAACCTTCTGACAACACTGCCAGCAATTTGAAATTTTCGAATGAGAATGTTTCAAACTAAGTGTCGAAATAGAGGTTTTTTGGGTCACTAATTTCAAATAAACTTACTCGTGGTAGGCAAGATGGATAATTTTTGAAAATTATATACAAAACTGAATTTTCATAGTCGTGGGGACTTCGAAAATTTTATCAGATTTTTCATCCGGTCTCACAGTTTTAAGCCTAAAAAATCGTACTTTCTCAACTGACTCAATCTGACAAAGTATCGGATCAAGGGGTCTTCTGAGTCTCGGAATCCGAAAACATCATTTTCTGGATTGATCATTTGCTCAATTTACAAATTTTGCTTCTATCGAGTGAGAAATTTAAATTTTGGAAGATCGAATGGAGCCGAAAAAACTGACAATTCCGAAATCAACGGCTTCAAAGAAAATTAATCCTGATTGTTCAAGTTCTCAAACTGAGTCACTTTAGCGCATTTGAAGCGATTATTTGGATTTTAAGGCTCGCACAGATCCGATACGATAAATTATCAATCAAAATAAGAAATTACGGAGGAAATTGTAGCTCCCCTCGAAAGAAAATAAGAAAATTGCCTTAGATGTGAAGAACTTTATTTCTTTATTATTTGAAGAAAAGAAGACGAAAATCGTGATTCACTTTCTGATTAAGAACATCGTGTCTTTTTCTGAGGAAGGGAAATGTAATGTTCCATTTTTTTTTTTGGAGAACAAGTGATTCATTGAAAATAATAATAAGAAAACAGAATTTGTTTTCCCTAATTCCTCTGTGAATGAACTTCGCTTCTTTTCTTGAGAAAAAATGAGAGAATTATCCCTTCCATTTCCTGAATGGGAAGAACTTGGCTCTTTTATTGGAAAAAGGCTAAACAAATGGTTTCATTTCTTGAAGAACGAAGTCTGAATAAAAAATCTAAATTTTTCCCCGGTGAGAAAAATTTGCTTCTCTCTTTGAAAAAAGAGAAAAGAAAATCAACCCCTTTTCCTTTGCGGATTCTTTCTTCGAGGAAGAGAAACATCGTCCTTTTCATTTCGTGAATGTGAAGGACTTCGTTCGGCTCTTCCAAAAAGCGGGCCTGTTCGTTCTCTTAGCGAAAACGAGGAAAATTTTGCCTTTCTTCAACGAGAAGACCATTTTTTCCACTTCGAAGAAAGAAAAATCAACCTTTCATAGAAAAAAAATATGATAAACATACCTTTCTTTTAGTACGCATTCTTTCTCTTTGAATAAAACAAACTATACTTCCTTTCTTAGGGGAGAAAGTGATGATTTTCTTATGAGAAGAAATTGGTTTATTTACAAGAGAAAAGAACCGCGATTTTCCTATCAACATTTTACTTAACTTCCAGGCAGAAAACGTGGATTTTGGAAGCACGAATTCCATTTAAAAATCCGAAATTCGCGATGTTCCAGCACTTCTTTGGGTGAGGGGAAATTTATTCATCTCAACATCGAATTTCAGGCACTATTCGAGATCGCTTCGAAAATCTGATCAAATATTTGCTTTAAGTGAAAAAGGTGACCCTTATATTCCAGCACTTCGTTCGATTTTCTAAATTGAGTCACTCGATTTTTTCTCTCATTCCTCGTGGAAAAGATCCATGTTCTCCTCATTTTGGAAACGGAAAAGGTTTTACTCCTGTTTTCGAGTAACACCATGCAAATTAGCATTCTATAAAAACGGAAAACATCGCCTTCGGGTCCAAGTCGAGATCGGGTTAAAAATCTGATTGACCTTTCGAACTCAGCAACTCCAAAATTCCTTCTTTCGATCTCTAGTGTGATTTTTAACTCGGATTAATTTGCCTATTTAAACGTCTAAGGAGTCAAGTTAGAATTTTGGAGCTCAAATCAGGGTCTGATTATAATAATTTGATACGATTTTCAAAACAAACTAAGCACACGAAAACTCTCCGGTACGTTCCTTAACGCTCTTCTGCGGGAAAGTCAAACTGGCTTCTTTGAAGGGGAAAAGTCGAATTTGGAGCAAAAATCGGGATCGGATCAAATATCTGATGAGATATTCGAAGTCAGCGACGCAGAAAACCCCTATGTATTTCAATATCTTGGTTAATTTTTCAGCAAAATCTATTTTGCTCATTTTGGGTTCAAAATTTGCATTTTTGGTCCCAAATTGAACCCGGACCAAAAATTTGATACGATATTCAAAATCAGTAACTCAAGAAACCTCCATTCCGATATTCTGCTCGATATGCCTTTTCATTTAAAATTCCAAAGTGAATAGTACATAATATGTTAGAGCTCGTTTTTGGGGGGGAGAGAAAATTATTTCACCCGAAAGGAAATTAGACCCGCCCACTTGAAGATCCGCTTACGCGCTCAGAAATAGAATATTTTTCTACCTTGTTCAGAATATTAAACATGTGGGAGTGGGGCTATAATGCGCGCATACGTGTTGCCGTTATCATACACACTATTTTTTCTCATCCAGAAAAAGAAGAAACTGGTTTCTTTCATTGTTTCCTTCATTATTTGTTACTGATTTGTGAGTTATAATGTTCACAACTTGTTCTATTGGTGAAAAGTTTTAAAACTCTGTTTGAGAGATGACTGGATACAAAGATTGATCAATTTACGGCGCAGATAAGGTAAAGTGCCTACTTACTAGTCAGGTTTTTTTAGGCGGTTGTATCTCGAGCTCTAATTATGTATATGGGGAAGTTAATTGGAATCAATGGATACTTTCATCCTACATCTACAACGTAATATGATAAGATGGCGCTGCTATCGCCTCCTCCCCTGGATTAATTCACAAGCATCCTACAAAGGGTCCAAAAATCCAAATTTGGCAAATATTGCCAGTGCCATAGCCAGGGGAAAAGGGGCCATGCCCCCTCCCATGAGCATTCTAACTATGCTACCATTTTTGCTACCGGAATATTTAACAAATTTTGCTTGGCCTCAATATCCTGGCCACGCTACTGACTTGTCCACTACTAGTCTGCAGAATTTTCCATTTTTGCTTCACAATCCTTGGGTCTCGGGTTCAAGTCACATCAATGCTGGAAAAAGCTGATGATATTCGAATATCCCCGATAATATCCTATCGAACACAGCAACCATTGTAACATATCAATCGAGGTGGAAAGATAGCGCGTTCTGTAACCTCCGCCAGTTCGAACGAACGAGGCACTACAGTTGCAGTGCCTGTTACCGCGCCAGATCAAAAAGACTGATTCTGTTGTGTGCATGTAATGGCCAGCTTACTCAACGTAATGAAAACACGTGACTAGTAAAGCGAACTGTGGCTGCATACTTTTCGGCACAGAAAAGGAAAACTCTAACGCAACAAACCGTGGGCAAAGCAAAGGCGAATTACCCCGACGAACCCTGCCCAGGGAAATCGCGCATCAGAAACCACAATCTCTGACGTCATCCGGCATCGGATATGACACCTTAGCATATTAGCATACGGTAGCATATGCTATCACAGGAATAAGTTTCACTTATACGCGCCGATGTCAAACTCAAGGGCGATTTTCTATGCATTTTTGAAAATATGTTGAAATTTGACAATTATTGGTCGACTAATGTTTGGAATAGCCTGAAAAAAATTATCTGAAACTGACAGAATGAAGAAATTGAAATTCAATTTATTTATTCTAATCACAGTAAAATACAAAAATAATAGAAATACCAAAAAGACTCCTCGTCTTTTCATTCGGCAGACTGATATAAAGAGAAAGAAAACATTAGCCAATTATTGGTTGAAAAAAAAATGGAGCCACATATTAATCAAATTTTTTTCTTCCGTGTATTGAATTTGAACCAGTATCTCAGGATTGAAGAACACGTTACATCAGTATGGGAAACTGAGAATTGACTAATGATCAACAAATGGGTATTGTGACTATTTTATTTTACAGAACTTAATTACAGACAAAAGAGATCATGATGACTGAACATTAACAAAAAATAGTGTTGCCACTTTATACTTGATAGCAGAGTTGGATTAAGGGACTTACAGCCGACCTAGGCCGAAAAATGTTTTGCCGCCTCTATGTTTGACACAAGAAAAAGGTTATATCAAGGAAAAACAATGTTGCTACTTCACTCATAACACTGGAAGAAGTCTGATGATAATTCAGACTCAGAAGTGCCAAATAAAGGAATGCATTCATTCTCATCCTTAAAAAAAAATTAAGCGTTCGCAAAAGAACCCGTGCCTAGAATGAATGGCATTTTTGGTTGCTGCTGATCTGTTAGTGCACAAGCCGGGAACAGACTTTACACTCTGACTGTAAAAAAGTACTGTAAGCCAGGAGATTTTAATAAAAATAATGTCTCTTTTAATCGGGCATTGTTTTTGAAATGGTCACATGTAGAACGAAAATAAACACAAACTTGTATTAAGGATGTAAAGAATGCCATTTATTGCCATTTAGAATGGGTATACTCATTCCTGAATGGTTCATCTGTTGATTTGTAAATGTGAAAAGAATTAGTGGATATTATTCTGATAGCAGTCCACTGAAAATGCAGTACTGCAAACGCCCTGCGGCACGTATATCATTATAATTATATTCAAAATATGATGGACTGAACTCTGAACAGAATAGTCTGTTGTCCATTTTCATTCATTTTGTTTCTTCAGTATAGTTTACATTCACTTTGTAGTTGTACCTAGTTCCTATACAATCTTTCATAGGGTTCCGCTGAGTTAAATACTTACTATTCAGCTACACCTTTGTTTGCAAACATTTTTGTTGAGATATGATTTATTCCAGGTTTCATACCCACAAAGTTAAAAAGTACCCTCAGATGACAGGGGCAAAGAAAATTCAACACAGTTTTTAGTGTTTCTCTTTTGCAACGCAGTTAGCAAATACGTACCCTATCTATTGTGTTCACTTTTCTTATTTTATCATTCATCATTTTATTTTGAAACTGCAGTCAATCAGCAAAAAGTATTTTGATTATACGAGTATTAGATATCCTACATTTAAAAAAATGAAACGATATTATACAATTTTAGCTATATTTTGAATGCTGAATACGATGGCGTTAACCATTTTTCTCAAGAACTTTTCATTTTCCATATTCAAAATTCACATTTTATCAAAATTTTCACTTTTTATTACTTTTTGCCCTCTGCAAATAGCTACACTGATACTGATAACAATACTGAACACGCGGTGAACACGCGCATAGTTGTTTGATCAGTGGTATCATCTTGATGATACTAAAATTCGCATTTAAGATAAGAGATAGGAGGAAAATGAAAATTAACATTGGCATTAAATTCCTGATTGAAAATACATATTGTATAGAATCATATTCTCTTGTCTTTTTTTTTTTTTTTAAATTACCTAACCTTAATCACAAATTGAAGCGCTACATGGAAGAAGGGCTTTTGAGCAATGTATTTTTTCTTGAGACAACGGCCCTTCTTCCACGCAGTGCTTCAATTGTTGTGTAGTGTTACAAATTTACAATTTGTCAGTTAAGTACACTGCCATAGTAGGTATAGGTATACTAAGCAACAACTGCATTTACGTTATATTTGCATAGTACGTTATAATATCTGTAGTATCTTATAAGTGGCTACACTGCCAGTTATCAAATATCGATATTAATCGTCATTACCTAATCGATTATTATCGTGCATGCTTTTATACTACTTAGTGGTCTGTCGAATAAACGTTGTCTTCCTTATAAACCATTTAATACTACCTACTTAACAATATAGTGATAGTGTTTTCTGATATTTCTAAATTTTTGGTTTCTCTGTGATAAGATACTCAATTTGATCCTGACAATCTTAGATAATAGCGTTTAACATGTTATTTTTCTGCGTGTTATAGAATCTTTTCGTTATTTTCACGTAATTGGTGCGTATTTTGTGTTCCTGAGCTTTTTAAAAGTGTTCGAAACATTCGTTATGTATCTAGCTGCCTACATTCACGTAAAACCAAACTGATTGTCCGTTGTGCTTGTACGAGTTTCTGATAGCAGATTAGGGGATCGACCACTGAAAAACTGAACCTTGGTACATGAGTCTGCAAGGTATGTAATTCTTTAAGCATCATGTCTCATTAGGTGCTTACAGTAATTTACAATCTGGTTGACAACAGCTGGCCGGAGGTCATAGACACAGTTTTCAGACATAAGTGGTGATGCCTGTTTGAAAATACAGTTCTATGCTGCAAATCTTCTGAAACTGAATCTATTTCTTTAATGTGCTTTGAAGTCAGAGTTCTCGCCAAATTCCTGCGTTTTAGCTTATTTCTATTTTAAACTCTTCTATTCCGATTTGTATCACGGGTAACCCACAGTCGACGTAAGTAACCAAGTTGTGCAGCCTGTTTTGCTTTCTATGATTTTGAACCACAGGAATGTTCCCCTAATGATGCTGGCGTGCCGCAGTTGATGTAAATGCTATTATTCGGGTTGGTATTGTTCCTTGGAACACAGTTGATACCAAAATCCGTCACTTCTCTGACACAGCATTGTGGTTGAATCTGATGTACAGAATTCAATACTAAAGTTAAGTTAGGCATATCAACATCAACTGTCAGATAGAATTCTACATTGAAGTCAATGCATAATGTCAATCAAAAGATCGATGTTGACACTCGATTTCTTTATACAATTGAATCACAATGACGTATTAAAATGTGACGGGATTGGCATGTTCATATTGGGTTTGAGAAGTTATATAGTAGCCGAAAGAAAATCTTAACTTCTCACTTTTGCTTCCCAAAATCTCGGCGCATCAATGAAATAATGTTTTGTAAACATTCTGGAATACTAAAGTTACAGAAGATTACCTTTCATTTGTGCTTTAAAGGATCAAAATAACTTACATTCCAATTTTAAGCTGACTACTTGCAGTACCTAACAGGGTTAGTTTGAATCTTTGAATAACCCGGCAGTCTTTTGGGTCGCTGAACTCTTTTTCATCAGAATCTACGTGTATCCTTCCTGAGAGACTCCTTAGAAACTTACATTTGAGTGGCTACTTCAACTTGACAGTATTTTACGTGTCAGTAGTATACTTTTGTTATTAGTTGATGTGCATAAAATGATGAGGTCAAATTGTCCAGACAGTTACAGACAGTCAGGAAAGGTATCTATATGAAGAGATAAGCATGAATATCTAGGTATCCCTTATTTATATTCAACAAATATGTAGATAGCAGTTTTTATAAATTACAGTTAATGAGTTAATACTGAGCTTTTTTCTTCCTGTCTTGTTACCTTCTAAGAACGAAAATATGAGACAATACCCAATGATTGTGATTCCTGCAATTTGATTTTGTATGCATCAAAAATGGATTTTTGTTCATCAATGGATGTACTTTCCAGTTTCTGAATCACTGTGTTTCAGGAGCAGAATGTAATTTGGCTTGGGTACAAATAACCTGTAGGTGATGCTAAAGGAATAAGAATCCAGTTAGTTTTATCTCTTTCCTTATTAACTAGAGAAAATACTATTATATTTTCTTCCAAATGGACAAGCCTAAAAATTTCAGGGACTTTCACTGTATTGTAAGAGGGCTCTAGTATCGCTCTCATCACCTTATCATATAGTTACGTCGACGACTGTTGTTGTTGATAATATACTTTTGATTATTTCTTGACCGTTAACCATGCGTCTCTTTTCTTAATTAATTATTTCAAAATATACCAAAGATTCACTTTGAAATATTTTGTGGCAATGATACTCCGTGAAATTGATTTAACTTATGTCATTTTTAAAATGTTGGATGAAAAATTTCCCGCCTCATTCCGGAAAGCATTAAGCAATAGATAATTAACTGAGACATTTTATTCCAAAAACGACAACTATTATTACATATTAATCGTTAATATTATAGACTCAAATCATCTCTGTTCTGTTTTCTTTAAATATATTCACTTATTTATTTACATTTTTTTTCTCTTTTCTTTTCAGTAGGATGGTAATAACATCATTAATTATTACATGTCTCATGCCTCTATGTTGAGAAAAAATTGTAACAAAAATTGCCAAAAATCAACCATGATAATCGCTCATTTCCTTTGGGAATGTAAAATCTTTTTCACGTACAAATGACGTTTTTTAGAAGTTTTTGGCCGGGACAGTGCTTTTTCCGATTTCCAAATGTTTCGTTGTGATGGAGGGTCAAATTCGTCCACAACAATCCCGAGAAATTACATCAGTGTTAATAAAATTCCATAGAATCCGAGTCATTTTAATAAAATTATTGTAACAACCGCTGTAATTCGTAACTGAAGGATGCACATTACTCTACTTCAGAGATTTAAACCTAAAAATTACAACAGGTAATTTTCTTAGTACACAGTGTCTAATTAATAGGCGATTAAAGTTAGTCATATGTTCATGGATAATTGCTTATGGTGCTGTTTAAAGGGGAAAATTTTTTAGGGAAGCAGTCTTTCCTATTTTACATTTATTACAATACTGATAATTCTGATTAGAATTGTGTTAGTAGGCCATGGCCATGCAGAGGAAATCCGGGCCCTGGGGGGGGGGGGGGGTGTAAAAAGTAGGTAAGAGCAAAAAAAGAAAGAAACACAATGTCTTTAGAGCCCTTTTTGTAAAAGCAGTTTTTTTTGCCCCCAGGCCCGCAGCCAGTCATCTGCAATAGATGATGCTACCTGTTTACCGGGGGGGGGCTGGAGGATACACATAGTATATTATTTAAAGATTTCTACGAGGCAGTGGTGTACCCATGGGGGCGAAGGAGGCGAATTACCCCCTAGGTACCTGAAATTGAATTGAAAATATGCAAAAATGAGCAATTTTTCGCCTTTATAACACGTTTTTTCGAAACTCCATTCCCGGTCCAAGAGTCACAAATTAGCTAACCAAGTTTTTGTTCTAAATCATAAAATATTTCTGTGATATTAATTCTCTTCATCCCTTCTTTCTTTCTCGTTTAGCGTAGTGATGATTTTTTTAAAATAGCGGTATATTCGCCTAGTGGGGCTCAAGATACCTTCAGAGGGGGCTCAGCCTCAGTTTGCCCTCCCATGGCTACGGGGCCGTTTGTCCCCAGTTGTTTTATAATGGATTTTGTTTTGATCTTATCTTTTAAGTGTACGCCCAGTATACTCGTTAGCATAGAGTTTTGAGTTTTTATAAGACGCTCAGACTGTTTTTTTCGTTAGTGACCACGTTTGGGCCCCGTATATGTCAACGCCGGTAGCACAACCCTCCAACCTTTTTATTGTGAGTTTGTTTTTCATTTTAATTTTTAAAATTGTTTTGTTTTGCCAAAATGCTTTCCATGCCTTAGCGATTCTTTCATTTATAACTCTTTTCGTATTGGAGTTCAATTTTGACGTTTGGCCTAAATATTTATATTCCTACATACCCTGCCTATTTTTGCTCCGTCTAACCAGAATTCGTTGATTCCCTCTCAGTTCGACATAAATTTTGATTTTTACATGTTCGTGGTATAACGGTTGTGGACACTGGATAACACAACAGACATGATAATAATTCACGTACTTGTATTTACATTATTACATAGGTATTACAGTTATGCGTAATTAACCCGCCATACAACGAAGCTAAGCTAAACTTAATCGCCATATTATAACATTACCGAGTAGATCAGTGTTACCATTTGGAAAGCATAAAAACTACACATGGGCAGTCAGAAAGTCTCACTATGTTGTTTCAAGTCTTTCACCCATTTTCAGCATTTCCCCGAAACTCTTTGTTACGATCACTATATATCGTCTGTAAATCTTAAATTTGTGATTTGTTTGCCTAGGATTTTTAGTCCCCTTCCCTCCTAATCAAAATTTCTGAAGATCTGCTCAAAGGCGCAGTTAAATAAGTTCGGCGACAAGGGGTCCCCTTGTTTTACCCCCCTTTGGATGGGGAAGCATTTACCCTTCGTATCTGTTTTGATGTAAGCCTGTGAATTATTGTACATGCACGCCAAAATCTCAATAATTTCTAACGAAACTCCTTGGGCTGCCATAGCTTCCCATAGCTTATTGTGACGTATCGAGTCAAATGCCTTATTGAAATCAATGAACATCGGCCAAACTTCAATGTTGAATTCTCTGGATCTTTCTAGTATTTGGTTTAGGGTTTGGATATGGTCTATTGTAGTGTAATTTATTCTAAAACCTGCTTGTTCTAGAGGTTGTTGGAAGTCTAAAGTATTGTAAATACGATTTTTGATAATTTTCATAAATAGTTTCTCCAGGTTTGAAGATAGGCCAATTGGTCTATAATTGCTGATGTCTGCTCTGTCTCCTTTTTTAAATAGTAGGATTATTTCGGAAATGTTTCATTGTTCTGGCGTAATCCGCTAGAATGTTTATTATTTCATGGTCTATTTCATCTGGTCCTGGGGCCTTATTTGATTTTAACTCTGCCATGGCTTTGGTCACCTCTTCAACCAACAGAGGGGGGTTGGGTCGGTGTTTGGCACTTACTTTTCCAGGTTGACGTGTTATTGATGTTTGTTTTCGCATAGAGGTTTTCGTAGAATTTAGTTACAATTTCCGAAATCTCCTATCGGACATATTTTACTGATCCGTTAGAGTCTTTTAACTTAATAAACATTGGGGTACTTTTTGCAAAAACTTGCATTATTGTCCTGTGTTCTCTGAATTTTATATTTTATTGCTGAATCGTAACACTGTTGCGTAAGGATATTTCATTTTAAACTACAGACATAAGATTCCTAAATTTAATGCCCCCCCCCCCCCAGAATTGGCCCTTGTTATGATTCCTGGATTTTAGTAGAGTTGATAGAATTTTGCCGCTATTGCGCAATCTCAAAATTTAAATTACGTATAGAGATGTGAAAGCGCATAAACTTACAACAGAAAATGATTTTCTAAAGAAGGTCAGTACTCCTCGGCAACGGTAAAGTGGGGTTCGCTTATTCCCGGGATTACCCAATGAAAATCGTTTGATTCATTCCCTCGCTGATCCTGTTTTCTTACATAAATCCAGGGCGCAGTGCTCCCTCGAATTTCTGCAGAGGCCGCGTTCCGGTTGCCTGTCATGTATGAGGAAAAAATTGCACGTACAGCACATTAGGTAACTGCGCGTGTACAAGTTAGAAAAATTTCGCGGTTTTCTAAAAATATTATCAAGGCACGCGCGCTTAGCCGTTGGTATTTCACCATTTCACCTTGACGCGATTTGCGACGTATTTCGTGTTTTTCGTTACACCATTTTTATGAAACATCAAGACGGTCGTAAATTAATGGTGGCTCATTTCAGCAACGCGAGGGGGAAATGGTGATAAGCACGCGGTCGTAGTCGCGGCCGCCGACATTTCGACGCTGCAACCGACGACGGCCGCGAACACGAGAACGAGAAAAATAAATGAAGGAGAGTAGAAGAAAAAAAAACACCGGCGCCGTCGTGTTTATCGTTCATACGCTCGACTTGTAAATCACGTTTTACACTTTTAAGGACCACTGCGTTCATAAATCGTCATATAACAGCTCTCGCAGTGGGGAGTCGATATAAAGGTGTATACAGCCTATACAGACAAGTCGGGTCGGTGTATTTAGTATTATCTGATACGAACGAAAAAGACCCTAAAGGGAAATATAAACGGAGCGAGGGCTGTACGCGGGCAATCTACAACACGTATACGTGCTTGCCCGACGAAATGCCGGCGAGCTGGCAACGTTGAAAATGGTTAATTTTATCCTGTGCTGATCGAACCGCCAACCTCGTGACTGAGCGAGGAGCCGAACGAAGACCGGCGACGGGTGAGCCCAGCCGGACTGCGGAGCGCGGACTCGTTATGGCAGAAATATCGACTATCCGAGCAGAACCACAACGCAACTTGCACCGGCGATGTACTAATAATAGGGTTTAGGGTTGAATTCGACTATACCCTGAAATTTCGTTTCACTCGGCGACGCGAAAATATAGCGCTTTGAAAGGAAGGAAAAAATAAACGCATGCACCGAAAACTAATAACAAAAAGTACATGATAATCATCCTGCCTGAAAATAGAACCTATATGATTAGTGTCGCTACTGTACAAGGTGTTACTAAACTCGGGGCAGGTTTTGAGTGATCATCAACCAGGGTCGTCCTTAAGCAGCGCGGGCTTCGGCGCGTATGATACTCGAGTGGGCGTGCGACGGTGGAGGTGGTAAAATGCGAGCGAAAAATTCTTTCTTTGGATGTTTTTGAGTTTTAAAAATGAACTGAAATTGATTTTATTCGATTTTTCAAACAAACTGTATTTTTGCCGAAAGTCAGGAGTTTCCTTCCCCTCCATGACTTTACCTGCGGTCACATATGTGTATATGTCACAGTGAAAGTCGACAATTCAGGGAATGTCGACAACAACTAGTGATTATCGACATTGACGGACTGTTTCAGTTAAAGTTTATAATTTAATTATTTTTATGGACATTAACTGGGGATTATCGACAATCGCTAGCAGCGTGTAGTGAAAGTTGATAATTATCAGACAATATCAGATTTCCCAGGTTTCAATGCATTGTAGTATCATAAAAACAAATCTCACATTTTTGATGCGTCATTTCTTATTCATAAATTGCTTAAAAAATTATTGGTATTTCTTCTTCTTTTTTGTGCGACACTTTGGGTGGCCAAAAATGGATTAGCACTGTATCCATCTTTGGATAAGTTGCTGACCAAAGATGATGAAATCATTAAATTCGAGACCCTCACTTGGCCATGCCTCTTAATTAATGAAAAGCAGAGTAAAAACCAATTTTTTAAATCAAAATCCGTTACTAATACTATGAATGATTAGAAAGGTACATTGCCTAGTGCAATTACCGCCTGGAAGTGTTCGTATGATAATTTTTCCAATTGCTGGATTCTTAAGAGTTTTGATAAGAAATCACTGAAGTTTTGAAGTCCGCCACAGATCAATCTTTTTAAAAAGAATAATGGGTGACGTAAACTTGAAAGTATACAACACACCATACACACGGCAGTTTTCACTGATTACATAGTGCAAAAATCACATTCCCAGTGTTATCCAGTCCTTATTTGCTAGCAAATTTATGAAAAACCTGGCGAAAGATGGTACCCTGACCAAAAGTGGGTAATTTACCCTGTACAAATAATGACCAAATTTTTCTTTTTTACCTTTTCGACGACGCGAGAAATATTTGTTCAACTTTCACTACGCGCTGTTAGCGATTGTCGATAATCGCTAGTTAAAGTACACAATACCCAGTTAATGTTCATAAAAATAATTAAATTATAAACTTTAACTGAAACAGTCCGTCAATGTCGATAATCACTAGTTGTTGTCGACATTCCCTGAATTGTCGACTTTCACTGTGACATATACATACGTAACAGAATATTCATGTACTGAATAAAATGAAACTTGATATAGGCCTACCAGAATTTCGTCGATGTTCTGCTAAATACCTATGTGCAGAAAACGTAATTTTACAGGAGAGCGAAAAAACTATATAACTTTGTGCCTACCTGACTCGGACTGTGGAAAATAGTTTTAAATTGTCGTTTAGAAAGTTTAGAACTGAGATTAAATAAGTTTTAAAAGTTTTCCTTTGTGTAAAGTTTTCGTAAAAAAATAAAATAATCAGTATAAGCACAGCTAGGTATTTTCATCAACACATAGCAGATATTTCTTATTATTAGAATTTTTAATTTCGTACAAAATACAAAAACAAAATTTTATTATTGAAATAATATTATGAAACTGAGAAATCAACTTTTATAATAGGTATGCGAAAAAGTCATGGATATTTGAAGTTAAACTTCATACTTAGAACTTAGAGACAAAAACTTCATTCTTAAAACTAAGAGGAAAAGTCTGAAAAGGAACTTCATACTAATTTAAATGGAAACATTCATCATCTCAAAAAAATAAATAAACAAATAACAGAATATAACTGAATGTAAATAATCAACCGCGGACTGGCTTGTCTGGGCGCGACTGACAATGGTGATGCAAAGGCGGCCAAAAGCCCAAAAGTGCCATTAAGGACCCCCCCCCCTCCTCCCAAAATCTAAAGAAGAAAAATTCCTACAAAGTTTGAACATAAATATGTAACAGTAAATTTTATTTAAGATCATGTATATAAAAATGAAAATTCTTAATATAAGAAATACATTTATGTTAAAATTTAAAATCATAATCTTTTTAGGCTGGGCGATGAATTTGCAAATTCATCTATTATTTCATTCGAATCTAGATTACTTGCTAAATCAGGTTCCAAATGAACTACCATCAAAGCAGTCAAGTTTACAATGAGTTTCTAGCGTGCGTTTTTAATTTTTTCAGTTTATTGAACGCTTGTTCACCGATAACTTGTGTTACTGGAATTGTTAGAATATATTTTAATGCTAAGTACAAGTAATTGAATAGAAGAGATAATATGCAAGAAAGGCATGCGGCACAATTTTGTTGCTCACTATGACTGTATGATGCGAAAACATTTTCTTCATAATCATCTTCCTCTCCTTCATCCCTCTCTTCCTGGAATTTGGGTTCGTCAGTGACTAGAAATTCCTATTCTCTTGATTTTTTGTACACACTTCTCCAATTTTTTGTCAAGCCATTATAATTTCAGCAAACTGCTTTAATTCCTCCAATAACAATAGCCTGCTGAATCCAGTGACTTTACTTAAATGTGCAAAAGCATTTTCAGGAAATTCGTCTAGACTTTTGAAATTTTTAATATCTTCAAATCGTGTGGGGTTAAACCAAGAACAGTCTTTAAGTATATCTTTGTTTGGTGCAAATCTATCTTCAATACTGCTCAATACTTCATCAAAGATTGTGTTGAAAGTATTAATCCGGTAGTATGAGACTGCATCTGTATTCCTTGTCTCGTCATCTGCAAGCTTACCATGCACTCGCTTTTTGACACTTCTCCTTTTTTCACGGAACTCTTCAATATTGACTTCCTCTTCATTTTCAAACACTTCGTTAAATTTGGATGCTAATTTTTTTGCATCATCATGCAACTCCGTAAAATGTTCCTGATTTATTTTCTCTTTCAGCCGTTTCCTTAGTGTATCAACTATCAGCCATGCTTTCAAGTAATCCAGTTTAAATGACTGTAAATATTTTGAAGCTGGTGCTGAAACTGAAAAAATATCGAGGACTATGAGTGAGGTAAATTTGCACCGATTGTAAATGAGTGTTTGAGCACAAAATTTAGTTTCAATGTAACATTGGAGTAGTTGCAAAGGAGCCCCAATTTTTATTGTCATCATTTTCTGTCACGTTTTCTTCCCTTTCTTTCTTATTTTTCTTTCCTTCTTCTTCTTTGTTTCTTTTCCCTTCTCTTGTCTTTTCTTGAGGGCCCTTTTCTCCTTTTGTGCGGGTCCTTTCCAGACACGAAGCCTTTAGCATAAACTGCGCAAGCTGTGCTATACTCTAGGGACGGCCCCACATTCGTATAAATAGCAGAAATTGATCAACTGTCAGTTTGGTTGATGTAACAACATTATGAATTGTTCGAAATAATAACATATTATACTTACGAAATTTCGACTTTTCGTTATACTCGTATCAAAACTATATTATGTAATGGAATTAATTAGGAACTGTAAAATATCAACTATCATAATCCGGGATCGGAAGTTTTGGTTACCACCCGTTTCTTTCTGTCGACAGATAAATATCGTCTGACTGAAACATTTTTCGATGTACGCATTTTATGATCTCCTATAGTGAAGTTTAATTTTGCTGGAAAATGCCGAAACGGAAACCTAGCGCTGCGAAAACGCCTCTTTTAACGCCAAAAAGGTTTCTTGGGGCTGAAAAAGCTTTTTTAACTTCGAACTGGCATTTTTAACGCCTAAAATCCTTTTTACAGTCTAGAAATTCTAGACATTTTTCCCGTCCAAATAGTGAAAATTTGAAATTTCTCACTTGAGATAGCTGTTGTATTCATTCATATTTCCGGTCCAAGTTTATCATTCGATAAAAAAAGAAAGAAAAACAAATGCCGGAAGCAAACAGGATAAATGATAAGTTCTATACGAACTTACGTACCATTGACAACTGTTGATTTGAAATTTATCAGTACTTTTTCTTCCTTCTTACTTGGCATCAGGAATTGATGATCAGAAAAAATTAGACGTCGGTTAACATATTTTCAAATAGCAGAAAGATGATTCTGTAAAAAAGTAAATGATTAAATAAATCGTGAGTTATTTGCGAATGAAATGTGCAAACATTTCTTAGGACATGACTAAACAACAAAGAATTTATTAGATAAGTACGAAAATGAGGCGTAGGAACCTAACTTTTGTGATGGCGAATCCTATTGTTGGGGGAGCAGCAAATTTTTTTGCTCGTTCGCAAACCATAGAAGCAAAATAACTTTTTATTTTCTACAAATTTACCTACATAACACCTTAAAAGGACCATACAAGAGAAGAAAATTTCCCATATTTGGAGGACTGTACCTTCCAACCCCCTAGGATCGCTACCATTGAAGAAAGTCCAAAACTCCATCCATGACTGAAAAATAAAAGTGGAATTTTAATATTCTTTAACACGTAACACGGAAAATAGTAAGTTCTTTTCCGTACCGAAAAGGCATTTTTAGGACCAGAAGAATGCCAAAATCACTATTATTAATGCTGAAAACGCCATTTTGTACGACCGGAACATCGTATCCTTGATCATAATGTAATGAAAGTAGTTTCATTATGCTGAAAAATTATTGCATTTAATAAAATTCAAAATTTATCAAGCTCTGGAGGACTACATTTGAAAATATTTCTTATACATTTTTTCACGCCATTTTATTCATCATTTCAAATCCATTCCGTTAAGAATAATTAAGTAAACTGGATTTTTTATTTGACTGAAATGGAGAGTGAGGAAAAAATTTTTTCCTCACGGCTTGCCTACAATACATGACGAAAACACGAAAAGTCGCATTCGTGAATTACATGCCCTGTAGGAGTGCTACAATCGCTGAACAAACATGATCTGATAAGACTGGATGTAATCTTTTGATTTTGAGTAGATTTTTGAATTTTAATAGGTAATTTATATACTTGTAACGCAAAATGAATGTTTCTATCGATGTGGACGGTATATTTAACTTCATCGGTCAAGAATATCGGTTACCCATTCGTTTTAGCCATGCAGCTTATGAAAGCTTAGTCACCTTTTCAATGTAATGATAAAGCAGTAGCAAAGCATTGGTCGAACACAACACCTTCCCGAAGATTACGTTTCTCGAGAATTTTGGAATCTCTGACTGTGAATTTATCGCACGCTTCTCTTCAAAACATTTTACTCACGAATGTAGTGCCTTGGGAAGATGGAGCTCCTAGCATGAATTTCACTATATGTGGATTTCCTTATAACAAGAATACGTTCTAATGTTACAATTCAAATTTAAGTAAAATATAAGAATACCGACTATAATTGATATATGTTGCAAATTACAGAAATTGAAACATAAAAATTATCGTCTAGCTACTATTTCGATACGAATGTGCACGTATATCAATTCGTGTATTGACTCGCAATTCGCAACTACACTCCTCATTATTATGTTGGATAAAGCTACGTTCGTCACTCGTGGAAAAGTGAGCCAACACTGCTCGTGCAATTAACGAAACTCGCCGATAAAAAAACGAGTAAAAATTATTCTGCCATGCGGCTCGTTTTGTTAACTTTGCACTCGCAGGTAAAATTGCTCACTTTACAGATTAAAACGCGTTATCAGAGCTGATCGCTACAATAACGATAAAAGTCTCTTTCGCTACAGAAAGCTGTTACGTTAAAACGCGTTTTCGATGCATGTGTAGAACAAAACAGTTTTCCACTGTCTTCACAACAGGTTAACCATGAAATGTTTTCATATTGCGATACGTGGAAATGTCTCGGTGAAAATCGAACCACCTTTCTTTTACTCGAGTTTCAAAAATGGTAATTCTGGTTCCGGCCATAAATTCTAATTGTTCATTAAAAGTAAATTGCGAAAAAGGAAAAGGTTTTTAAGTAAGATCCCAAGTACGCATTTTGTGGGCAAAGAAAATCTGAGCATTCAAACACGCGTTGTCTAGTAGAAGAACATAATCACGTTTCACTGCCAACATCAACGTTTGTGTGTAGCCAAGCCGAGGCAAGCCTGACTCAAAACGCTTCCAGAACGCAATCAAATGCATAGGTTTTGTCCCGTTGAAGATGCTAGTGTGTTTTTTGTGTTGGTAATTAACACGGAGGCGGAGTGTAAGTCGTGCAGTGTTGCGTGCAGTATGGAAAGGAAGCGTTGCTGGTCTGTACAAATATACGTACATGCACAAGGATTGCCAAATATTGAGCAGTATACGATTCTGTTTCAACTGTCTCCTCACTCCCGTGAATTTATTATGTGTACTTAAGCGTAAGCGTCAATATAGTCACTGTTTTACCCAATGTTTAATTATCTTTTATTTGTTACAAGTTGAAGTTTGATATTGTATATGAAAACTTATTTTTTCGGGAATTTTCAGGGGACGCGGCGCTTACCTTGCTTACCTGGAATGCACGCCACTGCCTTTGGCGTACGTCGTTTCAACATAAGTGGCCAAACCATGGACGTCTCCATGAATCTCCTCGATGTCTAAGGGAACGAAGGGGAAGGCAAAGAAAGAGTCTTGATAATTCGCAGCGGGAACAGAGACTGGACGAAATATCCCTTGGACGAAAAACGATTGGACAAAGTGTCACTGATCTTTTTTGGACGAACTGGAACCTGAGTTCAGATTTGAAAAACGTCAGGTAGGTGGAATTGACTTCATTTATAAAATTGAGATAACTGTCGAATCGAAACTGGGTTTTGAGGTCTCTAATTTCGAACAGTAGATTATAATAATTTTGATCCATCATTGATTTTCGTTGATTAAAATGGCAATTTTTACGGTTTTATCATCTCGATATCGCAAGTTATGTTCTAGCATAATGTAGGAAAGCTTGTGCGTCAAGTGAAATTTGAAGTCATCATTCAAGCTCCCCTGTGCCGCTAAGAAAAGGATTTTGAAATTTCTTATACAGATTTACATTTGACGTCACATACACGTTCCAAGGATGTGCTTTGAAATAACTTGAAATGTCACGATGGAAACTGTATAGGCGAAGTCATTTCTAGGAATTTTAAATATAGGAAACCAAATTGAGAGTGAGTGGAAAATTCAATGCAACTCAGAAAAGGATTTACACTTTGTGTTGCCATCATAATTGGTGTGGTAGAGACGCATCTTCAGGGGAAAATACTGACGTAGTTTTTCCTTGTTGTCATTATTGTTTATTTGTCGGAGTTTTCCTTCTCTTATGGTCCTATGCGCTTTTGCCTTTAATCCCCCTCACCACGCCAAGGTAGCACACACAGAGGAAGAGATACTAAAAAGACATTTTTTGACAGAAATTGAGTTCCAGAGATTTTACGCACTCCACAACTGAAAATTCTCATAATTTTTACTAGCTCCTGGTAAAAATTATTGTTCCTCTATTTAAATTTAGTAGAATTATAGATATACCGTAATCATTACTAGAATCAAATAAAAATTACCGAGAATCTTCAGTTAAAACGTGCGTAAAACGTCAGCGATATCAGAATTCCAGTAATTTTTACCTTTAATTTGTTCTCGGTGTAAGTTTTCGTACCATATATATAGTAAAAATAAGAGCTTCGCTGCCCTTCCTTATGGACATTTGTAGTTATTTTTGACCCACTGGGCGAGAACGGAGGAAAGAATTTTGATTTTATTTTACGGTTTTATATTTTCGCTTGGAAGAAATGTTGCTGTTTAGAGGAAAGCGGAGAAAAAGTACGCACACTTTATATACCTAGGTAATTATAAATGCCTTCGACCTTCCTAATGGATTTTTAAGAACTTTTTTTACGTATTCTGATAGTTTGATCATTCTAGTCGGGGATGTACCGAGGGGGGAGGGGGAACTTCCCCATGTAGAAATTTTTTACTCAGCAGTTGGGAAAATTTACAATTTTAGTCAGGCGGAGCTGAGAAATTTCGGTAGAGTTGGAAAAATCCAACAAATCAAAAAGTTGTTTTTTTTCCTTTTTTTCCCCTTTGATACTTGGGAATTTTGAGTTGAGATGTTGGGAAAATTCAGTTAGTCAAAAGGTTTTTTCTTTTGCTTTGATACTTCGGAATTTTCAGTTGAATCAGTTGGGACTTTCACACTTCCCCCTCGGAAAAACTCTTCGGTACGTCCCTGATTCTAGTACACATTTGAGCTAGAGGTTTGCTGTTTCTATAGACTTTGTGGTGATAAAAATAAAATTTAGCGCAGTGTCTGAATAAGTACTTCTGCCCCATGTAGGTGTGACAAAAGAACTATTAACGTGGGGCAAAAATCCTATCATACAAAAAATCACAACAGAATTATTTATTTTTAAACTGAATTACAATTATCGCTCATGTAAAATCCAAATTTCGGGTTAAAATCGATGCATTTTACATGTGCCCACTCCGACCCGATGGTGTGGTG
Source organism: Acanthococcus lagerstroemiae (assembly GCA_031841125.1). Taxonomy (NCBI): domain Eukaryota; kingdom Metazoa; phylum Arthropoda; class Insecta; order Hemiptera; family Eriococcidae; genus Acanthococcus; species Acanthococcus lagerstroemiae. The sequence continues at coordinate 11,330,518 of CM063106.1, read as the reverse complement.
GGACATATGGCGATGTACGCATGCCAAAGTGGCCCCTATAACACCGCACCCTCGATCCCGGAAACTACCCTTTAGAGTATCGCATCAGTGACCGGAGGGACACTTTGGGGCCGGGCCTAAGCCACCATTTCTCCGTGCCGCAACCGGTGCGCGCATCCTGCAAGGTCCCCCATGGGGTTCCTTACTGACCGAGCTCCGCGCTCCCTGAGCACTCACTTGGAATTCAGGTCTCCACAGCCGGACGCGCTGCCTCTTCACTCACCCCTCACCTTCTAGTCTTGGTCCGTGTGGCGACGCAGGCAAGTGACGACGATGGAGGAGCCCTGCCAGGGGTCCGCAGCGCAGCTACAGCAGCCCTCCTAGGATGGTACAGAGTTGTCCTGTTCGATGGTGTTGGCCGAGCTTGGTAAATCGCCGGTCTTCTGCCTCGACCACTCCGTCTGCATCTTCTTCTTCATGCGCAATCAGTTACCCTCTAATTACCCAGGTACCCGCGGAAAAGTTACCCGTTTGTTACCTTCGAAGTACCCTCGAATTACCCTTGTTCCCCTTTAGTTACCCGGGTAACTGGCGGGATACTACGCAATTAGTTACCCTTTAGTTACCCGCGGCGGAACAGTTACCCATTCGTTACCCTCAGATGACCCTTGTTCCCCTGTAGTTACCCTTGTTCCCCTGTAGTTACATTTGTTCCCCTTTAGTTATCCGGGTAATTTTTGGGATTTTGCGCATCGAGGAGCAACTATTACATGCGATCCATTTTTCCTGACTCTCTGACTGGTGGGAATAGCTGCCGCCGCATATCAGACATTTTGCATCGTCGTTTGCTTTTTCTTCGTTTGACTGCAGTTTTTGCAAATTGGGGATTTTTGCTTTTTTTCTTGTTGCTTTCTCCGTCGTTGTGTTTTCACTGACGCCTTTTCGCGCACCTTGTGTGATTTTTTCCTCTTTCAACGCTTGTTTTCTTTCCTTCAATGATTCTCTTTCTTTTCTTCTTTCTTCCAACGCTTTTTGCTTTTTTTCGGCTGCTTCTGATTGTATCCCCACATCTTCTTTTTCTGTAATTTAAGTTTAAAGGGACTGCTCGTTAAAATCGTAGATTTTCCACCCTAGCGCCTTCTTATGCGTTTTGCCTATCCCAAAAAATGAAAAACATCACATCTTTGCGTCTAGGTAGTTTCCTGAAGCAGCATATCGGATATGGATTTTCTGTCAGTTGTTCGTTTGTAATTACTGAAACAGTATCACAAGCTTTAAAATTTACTTAGTTATCATCCTAAATATCCGAAAAAATTATTATTTTGATAGGACTTTTGTCCCTTATCCCATTGCGGACATTTGCCCCATGATGATTTGATCGAGAAATCTTCATAAATCGAAATGAGTTAAAATCAAATATAAGAAGTTGTTACCTACATACCGTACCATGATTGGAAATCAATAGTCGTTTGTCATTTACAGTAGGCACTCAATTATCCGACACCTCTTTATCCGACACTCCGCCTTATCCGACAGTAAAAATTTTCTCCCTATTATGCGGCATTCCGATTATCGGACAATTCTCCGTATTATCCGACAGTAACAAACCGACTAACGTTGTATGCATTTTGCAATTTTATAATAAAATTTTGTTCAAACATTGCTGTTCTGTACATCCTTTATCAATCTACTACCACTATTCAGGCCTACCGCATCAAAAAACCAAAAAAATTATCACATTCGTATTATCCGACTTTTTCGTTATCCGACAGTCTTCATTCCCCAATTGTGTTGGATAATCGAGTGTCTACTGTAATTCGAACTCTCCAATAAAAATAATTAAAATTCATCACGCACTAAAAATTTATTCAAAATCAAGAAAGCACTTTTTTTTGGTTTTTGTTGCATTTGCAACTAGTGTACTTTGGGGCGTGAGCAGTATTCAGGCCCGGATTCAAGAGTTGTAATATAGGAGTCCCAATCTTTTGGAGACCCTCAAAATTTCTGAACGCTTCGAGCCGGCGGGGGGCAGCCCATACGAATTGTTTTTTGATTGCTTCAATTTAAAAATGTCTTTGGGTAGAGCTATATTCTTTTATAAATTATCAAAAGAATTCTATGTTATTTCATTTTCCATTGTATTTTTTTATTCTTAAGTCGAAGTACAACAAACAGCAAAAGATACAAGTAAGCAGCGATACAATATGTATGAAAACTTTTTTCCTCGATTTTTGAATGGCAAAGTCACCAATCACATCTTCAAAATTGAACTGGCGATAGATATTCCATTCTCTAGACTTCGTCGGGAAAAATTTACTTGCCGTCCTTCAGACATGCTTGTACGCAGTCTGTTTTTAATCAGTTTTAACTTTGAAAAGGAACGTGTTCGCCATTGACATCAGAGACCAGGAATGATAAAAAAAAAATTCTAAGCATAATTTTCACGTTCGGGAATACGTTTTTCAAATTATTTTGTGAAATTACTCTGTATTGGAACATTTCTATGGACTCTTCATTTTATTTCTCATAATTCTTGATAAACTCATCAAATTGAAGCAACTCATTACTCAAGCCCTCATCCATATCTTCTGGATAAGAATTCACCAACTTTCTTCTTTTTTCTCACCAAGTGTCTGGCTGGCAAGAACTCAGTTCGGATAAAAAAACAAATTTATAGTAAATGGTGTTATAGGCCTCGATTTTCTGACTCAAAGACGTATTGAAATGGTCAGTAGCCTGGATGAAGGCCTGAATTCTGAATGTTTCTTGCGCTGTCATATCTATTTCAGGGGTCCTGCTGGGACCCAAAGATTCAAGTCGTACATACATTTCTTCGCGAAAAGTACTGAATCCGCAGGGATGCGCGTGGCACTATAGTTTTGTACATTGTACTGCGCACTACAATTATTTACAATTGTACCACACAGCTCATGTACGTCTTAGTGGAACACAGTAGAAAAAATGTGGAGGCCCGGGACCCTGGGACTACAGGGATCCCCCTAAATCTGGGCCTGGCAGTATTATCACACAACAAAACACAAGAATTATGAAAAAAAGTTGGTAACACTACTTATAATCGCAATAGTATATTTTTGCCCCGCTCTTCTCTATAATTTTCGAAAATATAACTCAGTTTTTCCAATGGACTTGTTTCTTTTTTTAAATTGCCGTTTCGATCACGTTCATCAAACGTAATCCGATGTCAAATAATACGTTCATAATAGGTATCATAATAAATTTTTCCTTCAGTGAATTTTTAGTATTCAGTTCAACTTCTTATAAACGCAGATTTGTAAAATCACCAACTTTTACTTATTTTAAACTGCAAACTTGCGTCCGTCAAAATTCTTCCTACTGAATCAAAATTAATTAATTTTTGTGAATCCGTACAGTTTTTCTAACCTGTTTATTTTTCATCGAACTGCAAACTCAAAATGGCTGAATTTCGCATTACAGTTCTGGAAAATTGTTTATTTGTGCAGTCTACTTTTCTGATCCCCCTCCCCACTTTACTACTATCCTGGTCTTAGTATAGGCCTCATGTCTATTATTAGTTAAAAGAGGGCGAGTTTTTTTTAATGGTTCTCAGGAACGTATCGAAGAGTTTTTTCGGGGCGAGGGGCAAAAATTGTGAATGTTCTAACTGACTCAACTCAACATTCCTAAGTATCAATCCAAATTTTTTTGTATTGGCTAAAAAAAATCTTTTGACTTGTTGGATTTTTCCAACTTTTGATTCATCTACTAAAATTTCCCAACTCGTCCCTGATTGAAATAGTAAATTTTCCCAACTGCTAAGTAAAAAATGGGTGTATGTGTAAGTAGCCCCATCCCCTCTATCGGTACGTCCCTGATGGTTCTTCCCCTGTAAGTTTAAAAAAAGGTAACTTTTTAATTAAGGGCGTACCAAAAGAATGGGGCTTGGGCGGGGAACAGAGCAGTGGCGTAGCCAAGGGGGGGGGGACTAGAGGGATGACCCTCCCCTTCAGATGAGAATTATTTATATGCTGGTAGTATCACAGTGAATGCGCGAAATGAAATTTAAAATTCAGATGCATAATTGAAGTTGAAAAACACAACATACTGATACGTCAATGTAAAAACCTACAAT